>CM071642.1:12546771-13920114 GCA_036419045.1 Scirpophaga incertulas
AGTGCGCTAGTTTTGACAGTAGCAGTTCAATATTAATGGAGTCAAATGCTCGCGAGAAGTCAAGCAGCAGCAAAAAATTCACATTCCCTTGATCTTGGGCAGCCAATAGACCATCTACAACATCTGCAAGCGCAGTTGCTGTACTGTGACCCTTGCGGAAACCAGACTACTGTTGCGGGAGTATGTTGTTGGCCTCGAGATACTGAGTCAATTAGTCACCCACAATTCGTTCCAACACCTTTGATACACAGGAAAGGAGACTAATTGGACGGAGGTCGCTCAAAGTGGTTGGGTTGGAATTCTTTGGCAATGGTCGGACCACAGCAATCTTCCAACTGTCAGGGAATATCCCCTCCACTATTGATTGATTTACTATGGTAGTAGTTGCTTTTAAGGTTTGGGGCAAGGTCAACAGAATCATTTCAAGGGACAAACCATCACAGCCATCATCATCATCCATCACAGCATTTGAGCGAAAACTTTTGATGGCTCTTACTGACTACTGACTCTATCCTCTGTTACTGTCTCCAATGAAAATGTTGAAGATCCAAATCTGTGGTATTCATAGTATGTTAGCTGAGACAGAGACACTTTCTCTTCACCTGGAATGCTGAGAAAGTGAGCATATATCAGATCTGGATCATTGTAACATACTGGTAGTTCAGATCCCTTTTTGTTGTCATTCATTATATTATTCTTTAAGTTTTTCCATAGTTTTCTTGAGTTGTGTTTGTTTTTATTAATGTGACTATCAAAAAAAACATTTTTTTCCTTATCTATAGCTCAAAGGTGAAAAAAGAATTTGAAAATATGATGGAACAAGAACTATGCAAACCTAGCAAAAGCCCTTGGGCATCACCTCTCTACATAGTGCCAAAGAAAAACGGAGATCTAAGAATCTGTGGTACTATCGTCGTCTCAATGCAGTCATGAAGCCCGACCGATACCCTATATCTCGCATCAAAGATTTTACATACCAGCTGTCAGGTATGAAGATTTTCTCAACCATTGACCTAAACCGAGCCTTCCAGCAGATATCTGTGAGGGATGAAGATATAGAGAAGACAGCCATTAAAACACCCATGGGACTCTTATAATTTCCACGAATGTGCCCAGGTTTGAAGAATGCAGCTCAAATATTCCGAAGATACATCCATGAAGTACTCAGAGGGCTAGATTTCGTCTTTCGCTTTATCGACGATTTGGTCATAGCCTCGCCAGATAAAAATTTGCACCGAGAGCATCTCATCACAGTACTAAAAAGATTGGAAGACAATGGCATCACCATCAACCCTGCGAAACTTCGGACAAACAGAAGTCAAATTTCTCGGCTACACCGTTTCGAAAGATAGAACCATACCACCAGCTGACAAAGTCAAGACCATCACCGAAAGTTTTGGACACACGTTTTTCATAGAAATAGAGTTCAATTTTGAATGACCGTTGTAGCGCCATGTTGCCAAACCACGCTAGATTTGGTGTGATTCGGCAGTTCTTCTCAACTTCACTAGATGTCGCTAAGCATTTGGTTTCATTTATTACTAGATATTTAACAGTAGCAGTAAAAGTTATAATTTTATATTAGGTGTTATCATTTAATTTTTATAACGTTATAATTTATTAGTTATATGCACAGACCACAGAACAAGTTGTTATATGATAACGAACACCTTGTGACTATCTGTAATAGTATACTAATCTGTGCTAATATTTCATAAAAATAAGAGCAATAATTTTATCACTTATATCGACTCGAAAAAATAAAGTATATATCAAAGAATATATGTACTCCGGTATATATTTAGATAAAAATAAGCGATAATAATGGAGGATTTAGAATTAGCACAAATTAGGCAGAAAAGACTTCAACAAATACAAGCTCAATATGCAGTGAGTATCGTTGGTGTATTTTACGTCCGTCACTTTTCTGATCTAACCATATAAAGAATTAATTGAATATGTACCTATGCTAATATATTTTATGATTTTTTGTAATAAATTATTTCAGGAACAAGACCCTAATCATGCCAAAGCCCAAAAAGAAAGATTTCAGGCTATGGAGGATGCAAGGCACTCGATTCTTGCTCAAGCACTTAGTCAAGACGCAAGAGCCAGATGTAAGTAATGTATAAAATAAAAAAAAATCGCTCATACATATTACAGATTTATTTCACACTTGCTTACACAGTTTTGTCAAAGGTATTGGATTTAAATGAAAATCTTTTAAAGGAATATGGATAAAAAATATATGTCCATTATAAATGTTATGTTCTATAGACACATTCTAACATTGCAGTGAATACAATCAAATTAGGCAGACCAGATAAAGGAATAATGGTAGAAAATATGATTTGTAAAATGGCACAAAATGGACAACTGCGCGAAAGGTTATCAGAAGCTGAATTAATTCAACTGATTGAGTCACTTAATCAGCAGTTGCCCAAGTCAAGTAGTACCGTCAAATTTGACAGAAGGAGAGCTGCTCTTGACTCAGATGATGAAGATTTTTAGCTGATTAACAATATTGTCTTTCAAGCAATACATTAATTATAACACTTTAAAAATAACCTTAAATAATTTGTAACATTCATTGTAATTAGACTAATAATATCTATTTTTTATTAAATTTGTATTTTCTAGACATCTCATATCTTTTGTTTTAGATTATATGTTTTAGAGGAGCTTCTTGATTGACTGTTTAAATACTTATATGTTCATATTACTGGTGGATAATTTCTTGATTGAGTAACATCATTTAATCATTATTGAAATTACTTGTTTAAGAAAATATCCATTCATCAGATATGACTAGTCAATAAAACAAGTAAATATGACAAAATCATTAGATTTAATTACCTAAATATATGTAATGGATTCAAGTACTTATATATATTAATGATATCAGTTTAATAATAATTGTAATTTAATTTAAAACTCTTACCTTCTGGTGCTCTCATTAATATCCAAGTATTCTTGCAAGAACTTCTTAATAGTAAGTTAATAGATTGATTTAATTATGGTGAGTTGCCTAATGAACTTAGTAAATTTTGTTTGTTATCATATATTAAATTCTTATAACAATTGGTTTGTATAGATTTATTATTTTATTTGAATCTGAACGTAGATCCTGACAACATGCTATTGGCTATCTCAACTGATGGTAAAGTGACCTTAAGAGTTCAATATGCTTACAATGTTTACCTGTACTTAGCAACTGAGGTACTGGTTATTTTACTTGGAACAATAATCCTAGTAACATACTTTGTTTGTACTTCGCTTTCAAAGTGTAGCTATCTCTGATATTTGTGCCCTGGTGAGGACAGATAGATGTAGTCATTTATGTTAATAAGTATCTAAAACATCTGTGTATGTATGTTTGTTAATGTATATCATAGACAATTCAATAAAGAATGATTAATAACGGAGTGGTTAGCAACCAATGACAAGCAAATGTTGTCAACCTTTTCTTTAGATTTATCAAATCAAAACAAATTCTAAGTGAATTAAAAAAAATTTAAGTGGAACATGTATAGACAATTTGGCTCACAATATAAAAGGAACAAAATGTGAAATTATTGAAACTGCTTTATCAGATCATACTGCACAGCTATTGACATGTCCTGTGAAGCGATCATGTATCATGAAAAAATGGAACACAAAACGCCGTGAAATTAATAAGCAGAACCTAGATATATTTAGAAATCACATAGGAAACCTTTCATTTCATGATACCCTAAAGATCCTAATATGGCATTTGATTCCTTTATTGATATATTTAAATGTTTATAGCCTCTGTTTTCCTTTTAAAACCATTAAAAAGAGCATAACAGCCAAACCAAAATGGATTTCAAAAGGAATTAGAAATTGCTGTAGGAGGAAGAGGGAACTTCTGTGGCTTACAAGATCAAAGAGAAGTAAAGCTAATTTTAAAGAATATTCTAAATGGCTCAGAAGAATAATAAAATTGACACAGCATTCACAAAATGACCATTTTATTAAATCATCTAAAAATAAATCTAAAGCTATGTGGACATTAATTAATAACCTTAAAACTGATGAAATGATAAATATATTAGTAATCCTATAGATATATCAAACAAATTTAATAATTTTTTTATAAACAACATTAGACAAAATGATATTAAAAATACTAGTACAAAAATTAATAATGCCAATAATCCCTATTCGCTATTTATGAGTCCCATAACAGACACTGAGGTACTTAGTGTTATAAAGTCCCATAGAAATATGGTTAGTGTTGGTTTTGATGATATCAGTATGAGGGTCATAAAACATGTCTCTGATTTGATTGTATCTCCATTATGTCATATTATTAATTTGTGTTTCATCACAGGCATATACCCAAATGAATTAAAGCCTGCTATTGTAAAGCCTGCTCAAGGAAGTGTACTGGGGCCTTTATTATTTATTATCTACATTAATGATATAATTCAAGCAACTGAGCACCCAATGATTCTTTTTGCCGATGATAGCACTGTTTTCATACAATCTCATGATGGAAATTATGCAAATTATAAAAATGACATAAACAGTACTCTCAATGACATTATAAAATGGTTAGAGTGTAACAATCTCAAAATTAACTTGACGAAAACTAATATCATGCAGTTTTACCAGAGGGTAAAGAGACCAGAAATTAAAATTGATTATAATGACAATAGGATAGCTGAGGTTGAGACAATAAAATTTTTAGGTATTTATATATACTATAAATAAGACAATAATATGTCATGGGAGTCACATTCGATAGAAGTATGTAAGAAATTATATAAATTCTCCTTTGCGCTGTATAAGTCAGCTAAAATATCTGATCGAAGGACTGTTTTGTCTGCATACCATATTTTTGTTGCCTCAACTCTGCGCTATGGGATTATATTTTGGGTTAATTCTAGTTATTGGGACATACTATTAAGGGCCCAAAAACGTATCAGAGCTATATGTGGTTTAAATTCTAACGACAGTTGTCGACCATATTTTAAAAATCTAAAATTACTAACTTTGCCATCATTATATATCTATGAATCATGTTTGTTTATTAAATCTAATCCAAATCTTTTTGAAAAAGATAATCCTATACCAAATCTTCGTCAGGGTGTCCACATTCTGGAAAGTCAGGGAAAGTCATGGAAAAGTCAGGGACGCTTGAGGTGGTCAGGGAAAGTCAGGGATATTGAGGAGCTACCTGGAGAGTCAGGGAAAATTTAAGATATTTATCAATAAAAAATTCTTGGACTGTAAATTGAAATCCATGCAAAAATTTCCCAATGATTGTAAAATGAGGGATATATTTTATGCTCTGGTTTGATTCTTAATCGAGACCATTGAAGCATTTTTTTAGATCGGAGAAAACTACGTAGTTTTTTGCCATTACCTACTAAAATTACTCCTTTCTTGTTTGAAATAAATAAGTATTTACAAAAAATAAAGAGTTTTACTTTGACAGGGTGAACTATCAGTCATATTGTGCACATGACATGTATCTTCAAAATTGGAGTGAACAATGTTATAATTATAGTTATAACTAGTTTACTCACTTTTAATATTACCTACTTAATTCTTCGTATTTAGAAATCTTCTATTTCTTCATACAAAAAGTGCTCATTACTGTTATCTACGAGAAATTATAGAAATTTTACAACACGAGAACTAAAATGAATGCCAAAAAAATGTTCATTTAATAAATTGTGGCTAGATCCCAAAGTCAGTCCTGAATTTTTTGAATGGCTGAATGATGTTTCCAAATGATCCAGGATTTCCGGAAGCTAGTTTTCAAATGAAATTAATTATTGATTATGTATTCATTCATTAGAGTTTCACCACGATATTTCTTCAGTCCTATACCTATATGATACAAGATAGACTGTTGAATGTTCTAATATTATTTGGTTTTTAATTTGTTTTTAGCAAAAAAAGTGTTTGATTTTTTTTGTACAATTAAGTTTTACTTTCCAGTAACAAAAGTCCTATTTATTTAAAGTCCTATTCTATTTGCTGAAAAAGACCCACGTCCCCACTTGGGGGCCTGCTATTGTTTTATTATTATTTTTTAATTGCCAACACTTCTCATTGTGGTATTAGAGCGAGTGAATGACTTATTTAAAAAAAAGTTTTAATTAGTTTGGTCAGGGAAATTTGAAAAAATGATCAGGGAAATTTGAAAAAATAGTCATGGAAATTTGAAAAAAAATGGTCAGGGATAGTCCATGGAAAAGTCAGGGATTTTCTTTAACCAATAGCTGTGGACACCCTGTTCGTCCTAGAAACTCTAAACTATGTAATATTTTGTGTAAAACTGCATTAACACGCAAAAGCGTAATAAGTATGGCACCAAGGATGTTCAATAAACTCCCTCAATCATTAAAGCATCATAATATAAATAAATTTAAACAGGAGCTATTTAAATTGTTGATTGACAAATGTTATTATAGTGTAGATGATTATTTTAAAGATAGGAATTTGTAATGTATATCTAGTTATAAGAATATTGATATGACATATCTAATAATTTATTTGAATTCTCTAATTAATAATAATATTACTATTTGACATAACATAACCCTTTATTGTATTCATAAAATACACATACAAAAAAAAAGAAAAAATAAATGTACAAAAGGCGGCTTTATTGCTTTGCAATCTCTTCCAGGCAACCTAGGACCAGGGAAATATTAAAAGGAGATTTAAATATAGGATGGGTACAGTAATTGGACAGGACAATAGGCTATAAACTAGTTTAAGTTAAGGAATCTTTGACAGGAAGTGAACACGGACTTGATTCTTAAAGGACTCCAGCATTCGCGCCCCCCTAATACCCTCAGGGAGAGAGTTCCACAACCGGACGGCATAAGCCGAAAAAGAATATGAAAAATAGTCGGTACTTCGGGCGGTATATCCAGAGTCAGATTAAAATTAGAACGCAAGGCACGACATGACGAATGGGATCGAAAAGAGAACAAAGATTTAAGGTAGGATGGAGATGTTGGAAGGTACAAAATATTGTAAAGTAGGGATAAAACATGTAAGTCTCTGCGCTGGCGAATAGGTAACCATTTCAGTTGAAAGCGACAATTAGAAACATGGTCAAACCTACGCAGATTAAAAATGAACCTGATGGCTACATTTTGCAGCCGCTCCAAACTGTCAAGTAGTTCCTCAGATAAATTAATCCACGCAGCGTCAGCGTAGTCAATCAAGGAAAGCAAGAGTGACTGAGCTAACACTGTCTTTGTAGCTATAGGGAGAAAGCTTCTTAATCTATTTAGAGTACTATATGCAGCAAATAACTTCTTCCGGACAGCCTCAACCTGCGGCCGCCATGTCATACACTGGTCAAATACAATTCCTAAGTTTTTAACCACTTTGGTGAATGGAATAATTGTTCCTCCAAAGATTACTGTAGGAAACAAACTATGGTCAAGACCCTTTAAATAATACGAGCTGCCAATAACAATTGCTTGGGATTTAGTCGGATTTACAACAACACCATATGCTTTACTCCAGTTGTGGATTTCATTGAGATTGCTGTCAGTCAATACTATAGCCTGAGAAAATTCAGATAGCGGGGCGTGTGTGTAAATCTTCAAGTCATCAGCGTACAAGTGATAGTGACATGAAAGTGATTTTAATGGGCCGTAGGTTGCGCAGGATGAGCTGAACAATAAATAAACGACTTGGAAGTATTAGTTTGGTTTTATTTTTAGAGATAATCACATTACACACAATAGGTTAGATCCAGTAATTTTTCTAGAGAGAGAATCAAGTTGACAGATTAATAAAGGCGGTAAAACCTTGTGTGCACCACAGATAATATATTGTATCTTAACACTCCTCCCCAATATATTAATTTATATATTCCTTACATGGGTTATTAAAAAATAACAATTTCAAGTTTCGACAAGAAAAAACAAAAAACATATATATATAGGTATTTTTTTTTTCATACTCTGAATTTATTTTTAATCATTATATAATATTACCTAGTATCCTTTAGTAACTTATCTCTTAATTTTACAAAAGATTGCTTTCCCAAAGTTTTTGTAAATAAATCAGCCAACTGATTATTGGTGCACACATACTTTAAATTAATTAATCCCTCTTCTATTTTTTCTTTAATGAAATAAACTTTTCTATAATGAGAATAATCATCTTTTTATTAGTAGATAATATTTAGCACCACTAATGAAATTTCCTCCATTGGACCACACAAATCTACATGGACTAAATCACATGGTTGTATGTCTTTGTCTTGCTCGAGTAAAAGGTAATATGTGTTGCTTTCCCTTTAAACAGTCTGTACAAGTATCATTATTTGTAACTTTATAATTTATTTCATTTTTCTTTAGCACTTTCTTAACTTGATCAAAATTTTGATGAGCCATTTTTCTATGCCACTCATGTAAATCCAATTTATTACTAATATAGGCTTTTGACGTTGTTCTGAACATCATGACAAACATTTTATTTTGTCTCTTAGCAATTGCAGCTGTCTTGGCCCAATTTATTAAACAGTTTGCATTCTTCAGAATTTGAAGTCAATGTATAACCTCTGTCCATGACACTTGACAAAGAGAATAAATTTACTTGAATGTCAGGCACATAAAGGACATTATTTAATGTAGACTGTATCCAATTTTGACCATCAAAAGGCTTCTACTTCTACCACATGTGCCCAATGCTATCATATTAGTTCCATCTCCTATGACAATACTTCTAGATTTGACAGTTCTGTGTATGTTTTGAAATTGATCTTTTCTGCCCTGTCATATGCTCAGATGCACCACTATCCAGGTACCAAGTAACACATTTGTCATACCCATCTTGGTCATACATAGCATTTACAACAAATGCATTATCAGATTTTATTTGTTCCTTTTTCAATCTGTAGCGACAGTCACGAATGATGTGTCCTGGTTTTTTGCAATAATGACACTTATTTGATCTGTGTGTAGTATTTAATTTGGCATAGCACTGCTTCTCTGTATGCCCCGTCTTTCCACACTTTTCACAAGTAACATTTTTATTGTAATTATAATTTGATTTTGACATAAATGCTATATTGTTTGTTGTTTCCTTATTTTTTAATCTTTCTTCCTCCATGAGTAATCGAGCGGTCAAATCATTTATATTCTGTTTATTCTCATCGACTGATTCCCATGCACTAATAAAATGCTTGTATTCTTCTGGCAATGACATTAATATTTTTGTTATTAGCATTCTGTCATCTACCTTTTGACCTAATTCGTGCATTTTGTTTGCCAGATCTTGTAATGTTGAAATGTGCTCACTTATGCTTTTTGCCAGATATAGTGTATGCAAAGAACTTTTGTTGAACAAGATGAAGACTACTGGCAGTTTTTAATTCGTAAATGCTTAAGAGTTTCTGCCATATTTCTGCAGATGTATTGCAATTCATGACATGCAATATCACATTCTCGGCTAACCTAGTTACTAAAACCGATTGCGCCTTGGCATCGTTTTTCAACCATACAGAAGCTTCGTCACTTTTCTCTGGCTTTGTGATTGTTCCATTTACGATCTCCCACAATCCCAAACCATTTAGTATAACTCTTACTTGGAATTTCCACGGACTCCAATTACTCGAACCTTCCAATTTTGTAATAATTACATTTTCCATCTTTTCCATCATCGTGCCTGGGCCATATACCTATGGGCCGTAGGGTTGCGCAGGGATGAAGCTGAACAATAATAAATAAACGACTTGGAAGTATTAGTTTGGTTTTATTTTTAGAGATAATCATTACACACAATAGGTTAGAGATCCAGTAATTTTTCTAGAGAGAGAATCAAGTTGAGCAGATTAATAAAGGCGGTAAAACCTTGTGTGCACCACAGATAATATATTGTATCTTAAACAGATTGCGTAATAGAATTTACAAAAAATTGAAGAGAAGTGGAGAATAATACGCAACCCTGTGGGACACCGGCAACGATATGACACCACTCAGATAATGTGTCCTCAAGGCTCACCCGCTGTCGACGTCCCAACAGGTAACTATGAAACCAGTCAATTACAATGGGTGATATGCCAAGAGAACGTAAGACACCAATGAGTAGATCAAAATCAACAGAATTAAATGCGTTGCTGAAATCTAATAGAGTTAGTAATGTAAGTTGACGGTTATCCATAGCTTCATAAATATCATGTGTGATTTTGATTAAAGCAGTATTCGTACTATGTCCCATGCGGAAGCCAGATTGGAAAGTATTTAGGAGATTATTGTGATTAAGGAATCTAGTAAGCTGACGGTGGACTAATTTTTCAAGGACTTTAGATCCTAGACTATAGACCTGGCGATCCAGAAAATATGTCATAATACTTATCTGTTAAAGTTTTAAGCCTACTAGTCGTTTCCTCTTTAGTTACTGATTTACACTGCTTCTTACAATTTTTCCAATCTATTTCAATTGCATTCAACCAATCTCTGCCTAATAACGCCTTACAACCTTCATTAACTATAATTAATGGAGCTATATACAATTTATTCTTAATTTTAATGAATACCATAGCTTTACCGATAACACAAATATTTCTACCTCCATACGCTGTTAATTTTATGTTACAATTCAACAATGTCTCACTGGGAAAATAATTTTTATATACAGCTTCTGGAATTAACGTTATATCAGACCCGCAGTCAATTTCGAAAGGAATGTTCACTTTATTAATATTCAAAACTATGAACCATGGATCTGGGCGTGAACTCTCCTATACAAAAAAATTTTCTTACCTCTTTAACAGTTTCTTCTTCAAATAATCTTTCTAAATTATAGCTTTGCTCTTCCTCTTCTAAATTGTAGCTAACCTGTAATACTGAATATTGCTCCGTCTCCTCATTGTTGGTTACTTCTTTAACCCTTTTCATTTCACAAAAATTTGCATTTGACCTGGGTGCTTTTGCCCGAAGCTCTGCATATCACTGCCAAATGCCCCTTCTTTTTACATTTGTAACACTCTTTATTTCTAAACGTACAAACTGGTTTTGTGTGGCCTGCTTTACCACAACAATGACACTTCATTATTTTCACATAATTTTTCTGCGATATGGCTAACTTTTTAACCTCTGAATCACGTGTCACTACCCTGGCTCCAATATCCACCATTTCTATAGATACTGCTATGTCCAATGCCCTTGCAAATGTGAGATTCTCTTCTGCAAAAAGCCTATTTTTATGGTGTGTTCGTTCTTTAGCCCATGGACGAATTTATCTCGGAGCGCTCGCTCTAGGTGTGTTCCGAAATTGCATGTTTGTGCCAGCTTTTTAAGAGCTGCTACGTAATCTGCCACCGATTCATCTTCCCTTTGGTGTCTTCTCATAAATTTGTATGTCTCTGCTATCTCGCAATGATCTGGTTCTATATGTTTTTTTATTAATCCTATAATGTGATCATATGATTTATCCTCCGGCTTCTTTGGGAAACACAACTCCGCGACTTACGCGAACGATATACCAGTAAGTCCTCAGTTAGCTCTCTTTGCTGGTGACACGGCCCTTTACCCGGAGAAAAGCACTGCGGTTATGTTCGATCCTAACCGCAGAAACGAGCCAGTCCCGCGCGGCATCCCCACCCTCCACTTTCAGGGGTCTTTCGGGACCAGCCGCCTCGATTCGTCAGGAGTCCGACATAATCACCATGGCACTTGTTTGCGGTGGTATCCATGAGGCTTCTCAGCCTCTCGTTTCCAGAGGGAATTTTTTTTAGATAAATCATATAAGTGGATTTAACATGTTTTACCTATCAATATCTATATTTTATATACCTTATATACCTATCTTTATTTTTAACAAGAATTTCAGAACTCTTAACAGAATTCAGGTACATGTACCACATTAGGTCCGTAACTATGAATCGGTGCTATCTTAGTAGAAAATGAGGCAAAGGCATCCTGGCGATATGTACAATGTCGAACTTAAAAAACAGACCCTAGTCTATCTGAAATACTCAAAGAACTAACTCGTTTGCCCCCTATCACATAAAAAAAAAGAAAAAAAAAAGAACTTAAAAACCTATGAGAAGAAATTGGCGAAATAAAGTTTTTTAAGACAGAATTTCAGTGACTTAAGTCTGATATTAATAATGTATCAGTGAAAATCTCAAACCTGAGCACTAAATGGGAAGGCCTGAAAACACGTCTGTCAACATTTGAGGACCGCATTACTACTTTGGAGACAAAAGTTATAGGATTGGAGGTTGATTTAGAGGAATCTAAAAATTTCATTTCTACCCTCCAACAAAGAAAATCAATCAAGAGAGCAACACAATCGAATGAACAACTTGGAAATATCGGGCATCCCTGTTGCAAAGGGTGAGAATCTCTATAACTTGGTATTTACAATATCAATAAAAGTAGGTATCTCCTTAAACGAAAAAGACTTGGATTCCATTCACCGAGTTCGTCGGTTTGAGTCAAAGCTACAATCAGAACCTCGACCACCAGCAATCGTTGTGAAGTTTACGCGGCGTATTGTAAAGGACCAGCTGCTGGCAGCAGTGCGTGCGCGTCGCGGTATCACCACCGCCGACATCGGCCTGAGCGGTCCCGCCGTCACTAACTACGTCGGCGACCACCTTACGCCATCAAATAAAGTTCTTCTGAGGCAAGCACGTCAACTCAAAGCAGATATGAACCATGTATACCTTCGGATAAGAGACTGTAAAATTTTCCTTAGAAAAAACGACATGCAGCGTATCAGTACTTATTTTTATTATTTGCCTGTGTAGTGTAGTAACCTTTATGATATCGAATAATTTAAGAGCCACATTTTATGAAAATACGTATAGTAATCACTATAATATTTTTAACTATACTCATACGTTGGGTCTCAAATATGTAAACATTTCATTTTCTTTTTATTTTTTCTTCTGTTTTAGCGGGCGCTAATCATCTTAGTGAATATTATCAAAATGTAAGAGGACTCAATGTAAGAGGACAGAAGTCCCACTCTTTTTTCTCATTATCTGATTACGACTTTGTGTATCTTACTGAGACCTGGCTAACAGCAGATTTCTACGATAGAGAATATTTTGACAATAGGTAATAATGGTTATCGCTGCGACCGGTCCGAACTGAGTGGGGCATCGCGCGGCCGCGGAGTGCCTATCGCAGTCCGCGCCTCTCTTGCAGCCGCGGGAGCATGCATGGCCTCTGCCGTCTCGTGCCTCCGCCGATGCACTATGGATTAGGATTCCTATTGTGCGGAACTCAATAAGTGAAAGATCTTTGAATATAGCGTGTGTTTACATCCCCCAGGGTCCAGGCCATAAGGACGCTTTAAACAATTTTTTTGATACCGCCAGTCAATTAATAATTTATAGTCAATTAATATTAAATAATTGTCGACCATCCACACGATTTATTTTTAATAACGGGGGATTTTAACATCTCTGAGGGGTGACAGAATGGGTTGACAGTTTTTCAAGCGAATTATGTGTGGCCCAAAATAGTACTTCAGCGCTTTAGCTTGATCCTGTATTCTTTACGGAATCTTGTGAGGTGACTTGTTGTGATTTGCCATTGACACCTGTTGATGCTCATCACCCGCCATTACTTATTAATATCCCCATATCAATTTCTTTCCAAACAATAAAACCAAATATATCGGCTAAACGTAATTTTCGTTTCGGAAATTATGACATAATTAATGTACAACTGCAGAAAATTAACTGTACTACTTTTTTGAATCATTAAGTATGGAAGAAAGTGTTTCAAAATTTTATAATCTGCTTAACAATTTAATACATAATTATATACCTTTGCATCGTACTCGTACATACACATCTTCAAGACCTATTTGGTTTTCAAAACAATTAATTAATGTATTAAATCAGAAAAGAAGTTTCATAAATTATGGAGGCTATATAAAAATCCCTTGGACCGAAATAGCTTTAGTAAAGTGAGGAGATGAGCCAAAGTACTAGAGGCCGAATGTTACAAAAACTATATTAAATTATGTGAGGATCGTATTAAAGTAGATCCTAAGTATTTTTGGTCGTATACTAAGGCTTTGTTTTGTTATGGTGGATTACACACAAACTATGAATTATAGGGGACAGGGTGTGTTTCTGGAGGCGATAATATATGCAACGTTTTTAATGACCATTCCCAATCTGTCTTTCTCTCGCCTTGTGATCATAAAATATTACTCTTGGTAAAATATTGTAGTGTGTCCTTATCACTCCCTTTGACATTACTTTTCCAAAAATCTATTACTTCTGGCTGCTTTCCACTGCTCTGGATAAAGGCTCCAATAACTCCTATTCCTAAGAGTACCCTTTCCACAGACGTTGAAAAGTATCGTCCTATTTCTAAACTTTGTCTAAAATTTGGTAAGATTCTAGAGAAAATCGTCACAGATGCTATGTTTACAGCTACTAACAGATTGATCATACCTAACCAACATGGCTTTTTCAAGGGTCGTAGTGTTGATACAAATTTAATAGAATTCACTGACATAATTTTGAGAGCCATGGATAACAAGTTACTGGTTGATGCTGTATATACAGATTTTACTAAATGTTTTGACAAAATATGTCACAATACACTGCTTTTAAAGATATGGAAGCTTGGAATCCATGGTTGTCTTTTCAGGTGGATTAAGTCTTATATTGAGAACAAGAGTCAAGCTGTAGCTTGTGCTGGCTACACCTCCTCCTACAAACCCATTAGTTCCGGCGTACCACAGGGATCACATTTAGGACCCCTTTTATTTTTATTATATATCAATGAGATCACAGATAATTTGCATAACACTAATGCTTTACTGTACGCCGATGACACTAAAATATTTGAAATAATACGCAACAGAGACGACTGTGTATTGATGCAACAGGATCTCTTAAAATTCGAGGCTTTTTGTGGGGAGAATAGTTTATATTTAAATATTGACAAATGTTACACAATTACTTTCTCTAGAAAGTCTAATCCTATCATTTATAATTACATCTTGAATGGAAATGTCCTTACAAGAGTCAATCAGATCCGTGAGTTGGGGGTGGTACTTGACTCTAAGCTGACTTTCGTTTCTTACATTGATAAAATGTTGAACAAAGCTCTGAAGCAACTCGGATTCATACTTCGTGTTACCAAACCGTTTAAAAATTCACTTACTTATAAACTCCTGTACAATGCATACGTTCGAAGTCACTTAGAGTTTTCTTCCGTCGTCTGGCAACCTTTTTATTTATTTTTTTTTATTTTTTTTTGTTCCCCTGAGGAAAATGCATTATATTGCATACCCCGGCTGTGGCGAGCCGGCGGTTATGTGGGGCTCTCCTACCCAGAAGGGGGAGGCCTACCCACTAAAAACCCCAGGGATGGCCTTCCTCAGGCATGTAGGGAGACCCCGGGAACATCAAGCCACTTCCGGGAACCCCCAGTCTCCGCTCCCCTGCCTAGGGGAGCCCTCCTCGGGGGAGGCTTCTTCGAGCGGGATCGGCCATCTCCCGACCCCGCTCAGCGGCCTCCATCTAGAGCATCACTGCGCTTCACAGAAGAAGGCCACAGCCCTCCAGTCGTCTGGCAACCTACCTTCAACATCCATATTAATAGAATCGAGAGAGTCCAACATACGTTTGTCAAGGCCCTAGATTATCGCACTGGTCGAACATACATTGTGTTAATCTTGGGGTGAAAAGTAGTGATTATAGGCAGGTGTTTAGGAGCTATACGTTTATTTTATATTAGAGATAACAAAAAGTAACGGTTGTGATCAATGACATGTCTACAAAAATTTTTTATGCAAGTACCCACATACAAATTAATATTTTATATGACGGTAACAGTATGCTGCTTGCTGAGTTAATCCGCCTAATGTCAACGTTCTCCTCAGTAACCCTATATGCGTCGCTAACATGCCCCACCCCGGTGCTGCATCCGCAGCACTCATTCATCAATGGGGATTCGAGCGACACGTGTGACAGATCTAAGTAAAGAGCCTGCCTTAGTTTTTACTTTGACCATTCGCACCCGTCCGTCAGCGCCAGTAAATAACTTCTTGTACCAGACCTCTGGGCCAAAAATTGCGTGGACTATCTGGGTCAACCACGAGGATCAAATCACCTTCTTGCAAGTTTCTTGACTCAGCCTGCCACTTTGTTCACGGTAGCATATCAGGCAATATTTCTTTGACCCATCTGCGCCAGTACATGTCTGCAAGAGTCTGAGCAATGCGCCACTGTTTGCGTAGGTACAAATCTGACTCATTGAATGTTCCGATGTGAGGTAGGGGAAGTCCGGGCAAAGTGGACACCTTAACCTTTGACAGCCCATGTAAAGAAAGTCTAAAGACATAGAATTAAAGGCAAAAGTGTTTGGAATTAGCATTTATTAAAGTTTCAAATAAAATCAAGAAAAACAGTGTAACATCAATACTTTACCAATAATTATCTATAATATTAAAAATAGTATCACAATCCACTTTGCCCAACACACCGGGTAAAGTGGACAACACCATAGGGCAAAGTGAACACATGGTTAATTAAGGAACAATTACCATAAAAAGAGACAAAAATCAAAAAATTATAATAAAAATAATGAGAAATTATAGGAACTAGTCAGTTATCAGTGCAATGGTCGCAAGTAAACGTACATTTTTCGCATTTCGCCGTACATTTTTCGTGACTCCATTGCTTACAGGAAATACATTGGATCCAATCATCAAGTGGTTGCCCATTGACTTCAATATAGTCTTCTCCACAAAAGTTGCATGTGTATTTTTCAGTATTTTCGATATGTTTAAATTTCTTCCTAGTATTTTTGGTAGTTTCAATATCTTTGGTAGTTTTACCATTTTTGGTCTTGCCAGTACTTTTTTATAGCGTAGGTTTTGTTTTTGTATCTCTGTTAAAGTTCTGCAGTACTTTGGTGCTTGCTTTATCAAATTTTATCTAAGTATAAACTAATAAAAAAATGTGTAAAATAAACAATCAATAATGATCAAAATGTCTACCGGCTAAATCGAATACACTGGGCAAAGTGGATACTATATTCACTTTACCCGTGTTCATTTTGCCCAATAGGTACATTTTGAACTCAACCTAAACTGAGATGAAAACAACAAACAATATCTCGTCAAAACTTGCTGTAATTCAACACAAGAACATGCACTTTACAGACATTATCACTTCAAAACGATAACGATATATTTAAATACATAATTAGGAAATTACTTACTTTGAAATATCGTAACAAATGACTACATTTTGTTTTTTTTTGTTTTATTCACAAACGACGCGTGACCTTCCGCTATCTCTCTTTGTTTTCGACTGAGGGGTGGGGAGCGAAACTCCCAACAGGAGACGGACATGTTCATATGCGAAATTTTGGAATTATTCAGGTATTCACTTTGCCTGAGCTATTCGCTATGCCCGGACTTCCCCTAAGTTACCCGAAGAGCCCAGCAAGAAATGATTTGGGTTAAGCGTTTCGAGACTGTTCGGTTCTACTGAAACATGGGTCAAGGGTCTGCTATTGACAATATTTTCAATTTCAGCCAATAGTGTAGTTAAGGTCTCATCTTTCGGAGCTCGTTCTTTTAATACAGCTCTCAGGCTGGTCTTCACACTGCGAATGAGTCTCTCCCATGCCCCACCCCGGGGTATAAAGGTCCACTTAGTGCCATAGTTAAGGGCTACGCTCTTTAGCAGTTCTTCATCAAGATTTTGAATGGACTTCTTCAGTTCTCTGTCTGCTCCTCTTAAATTTGTCCCGTTATCGGAATATAAATATTTTGACCATCCACGCTTCGCAGCCATACGCCTCAATGCCATTATAAATGAGTCAGAAGTAAGCGATGCAACGATTTCCAAATGAATTGCTCGTACCGTCATGCATGTGAAAAGAACTCCATATCTTTTTTCACGGCAACGGCCTACAGTGACCTCCATCGGCCCGAAGAGGTCGACGCCACAGTGAGTGAAAGGGCGCTGATGATGAGACACCCGCGCCGCAGTCACTCATTCTTGGTACTTCTGGTTTACTCTTTTTAATTCTACATGTCATGCAGCATGAAGCCACCTTCTTTATCAACGGTCGTAGTCTAGTAATCCAATATTTTTGTTTGATTTCATTTAATACAGTTTCATGGTTTCCGTGAGCAAATAAGTGATGATAATATCGTACAATTAATTCAGCGATGTGGCTCTTCCCATCTAATATTACAGGATTTTTTGTTTCAGGTAGCATAGTAGCAGCGTTTATGCGGCCGCCCACACGAAGAACTCGATCTTCATCAAGGTAAGGTGACAATGTTAATATTTTACTAGTCTTCTGTATACATTTATTGTAATTAATGTATTTTATTTCTTTTTCAAATGTTTGTGCTTGTGACTGTTTCAGCAGTAATACTTCGGCCTGTGTCATCTTTCTCGCCGAGTAATAAGTTTTTTACATTTCATAATAAAGTTCAAAACACGCAACGCAGGAAAAAAATCTAGTATCGTCGATTATTGGTAAGTACATTTCATTATTTTCTTTATCGATCAAATTTACACATTCTAATTGTATGTTTTTTATTTCAGGTTCAAGCGGCGCATAAAAATCACAAGGCCAATCATTTTTATTTTTACGTAAGAATTCCGGCCCATAAAACCACTCTTTCTCTAATACAGCACAGTCGTAAGACTCTCTCGTCGCAATATCAGCTGTGTTGAGCTTGGTAGGTAAGTACGTATCTCCATTCACAGATATTGATAAGCTCGTCAATTTCACCGAGTCGGTGCGCCACATATTGTTTATAGTTACGCGCGTCATTGCGTATCCAAGTTAATACTGTACTTGAGACACACCAAAAAAATCTTTTTTGAGCTTTAATATTGTGTTCTTTTTTTATAGTTTTCAGCTAATCTAGTCGCCATCACAGCTGCTTGCAGCTCCGAACGGGGAACTGATACGGGCTTAACGGGTGCTACGCGGCATCGACTCGTAACGAATGCTACGCGCGGACTATCATTGTGTAACCATCTCCAGTACGATACGGTACACATCGCTTTTGTTGATGCGTCACAAAATATATGTAGTTCTAAGCATGTATATTCAGTTGTGATAACAGCGTGCTCGGGAGCTCCACATTGCGAGCGCGCATACTTTAAACTGGGAATCGGTTTCGGTTTATTGCTATTGCCGCTTAAACTTGTATCTATCTGCGCAACGGCGCGATCAGCTGTTGCGTTTAGGTAATATCTTGGTAGTCGCACGTGACGTATAGTTTGTAACAATTTTATCCATTTTATCCATTTACTATAAATAGCGTCGTTCACTTGATCATCCCAATCGATGTTTAATTTCCAGGTTTCTTGTAAAATAATTTTGCCATTTATAGTATAAGGTGCGAGAAACCCATACACGTCGAATATCGACATAATCACTCGCAATATTCTCTCTTAGTAGGTATTTGCGTGCCATTGATTAATCCCTTTGAAATTCGTTTGAATGATACGTCAAATCTCAAAGTATCGTCATTTGGGTATAAATTAGGCCTAGGGTGCGTTCACCTTCATATTCTTGCCCAATTTTGAACTTTACAGCAGCATCTCCTAGCTTATCTTTTGGTAAATTATTTAATAATGCTGTGCTATTGCTTGTCCAATTGCAAATTTGGAATCCGCCCTTTTCGTGAACATATGTGACGTCACGAACCAGCTGTTTGGCGATTTCCTCATTCGGAAAACTCTGAATGTAGTCATCCATGTAATGTTGCCAGTATATAGAACTGACTGCAGCTGGAAGGGATTCTTCAAATCGTTGCGCATTTTTATTTTTTATAAATTGCGCAATAAAAGGTGAGCAATTTGCACCGAATATTAAGGATGTCATTGTGTAGGTATCTACCGGCTTGTCCGGGTCGTCTCTGTACAGAAATCGTAGAGCGTTCTGATCTTCCGGATTTATTTTTACCCTTAAAAACATATCTTTTATATCACCTGACACAGCTACAGGATGCTTTCTGAATCGAAGCATAATTCTAAATAAGGACATAAGTAGGTCAGGGCCCTTAAGTAGATACTCGTTGATGGACATACCATCAGATTTAGCAGCAGCGTCGAATACCAATCTCTTTTTTTTATACGGGTTGTCGACACCTAAATGACGACCTCCATAGTCGAGTGGATAATACACCGGTTTCAAGGTGTCGCCATCTCTGAGGTCTCGGGTTCGAATCCCGGTGGGGGCAGATGTTTGTGTGATGAATACGAGCATTTGTACCTTAGTCATGGTTGTTGATATATATTTCAATAAAATTATTTATATATGTGTAATATATGTATTTCTATCCGTTACCCTAGATCCCATTGCACAAGCCTTATAGAGCTTAGTTTGGGCTAGGCTAATTGGTGTAAGTGTAACAAATATTTATTTATTGTTTATTTATTTATACCAATCCTTTGGTGTAGTTACAGGCCTCTCCAATTTTTTTTGCGTAGTCATTATTCAATAAGTGATGTATACGCTCTTTATATCTTTGCGCGTATTCCGGGTTTTTCTTCATTTTTTTGTTCGAATCCTTTCAGTCTATGTAGGGCAGTCGGGTATGAGTTCGACATAACACTCTTCTCGTCTTTCCACGGTAACCCAACATGCCACTGACCGTCGATCAATTTTGAGGTTTGTTCGAGAATATTTTCAGCACGCTGATCTGCAGAGTTTTGCCTCGTTTATGCCATTATGCCCATAGAGTCTATAGAGAATGACTTCCGTATCTCCTCCTGCATGTCACGTAACATTTTGTCATTTTCTTCGTTATCAACGCGCAGTGACAATGTCGCGTGACAGTCTGTAGATCCAAGTAAGTATCTAGGGACCCTACCATGCAGGCACCAACCCAGTGGCGTCCGGGTGGCACAAGGCTCATCATGTCTACCCATTTTGGTCTCTAATGACAAGAGTAAATGAATATTGTCTTGACCGATCAAAACTTGTGGCTGCTGAGGTCCGGTGCAGAGATTTTGACAGTCGACCAAAGTTGTCGGTCTAGTAGTGCGCTCGCGTTAACAGTTATGCCGTTCGCCCCGTGAATTACGATAGGAATCACTTTTAATAGTACAACACTGTTATTGTTTATGAATGCCATGGTCTCTGACGAAGACGGTTCAGTCTCTGGAACTGACACTGGAAGTGCACTCGAGTCTTGTCGCGGTACACAGTGTAACATACGATGATGCAGTTCGCCACAATTGTTTACATCACAGTTAGTCGCCGGGCACGTTTCCTTACGATGCGTAGATAACAAACACTTATATCAAATACAGTGACGCTTCACATACCGGCACCTGTCCTTACGCAGTGATTTTTTTAACTTTTTACACTCAGTGATTTCGTGATAACCTGCAGTATCTACACTTTTGTTCAATTTGTCTGTTGGTGAATAGAATTGTATGTGAATTGTTTTTGTACACATTATCACGTCTGACATTCGTTTTCACTTGCATTAAGCCGGCACTACATGTACTTAATTTGACAGCTTCTTCTGTTAGAAAATCTGATAACATGTCCAATCTTGATCTTGAGCTGTCGGCGGAGATAAGCGGGAAACTGTAGTCTGTCCATTTGGAGATAAGAGTAATTGGTAGCTTCGACAAAATAACTGTAGCCACCTCTATCCCTCGTAGATACTCCTCACGGCTCAAGGCCCGCACTGCCGCCACGTAGTTTTTCACTTTCACTGAGAAAGACACTATTTCTTTGTGGTAGTCTGCCGGTAGGTCACTCATTCTCTTGATATCTGCCAGTATACGCGACAATATGCAGTCGGTATTTCCAAACTGCAGTTCCAGGGTTGACATAATGACTGCAGGTGAAGTTGCACATATAAGTAACGCAGACACGGAAACACCAATTGTTCCGACTTCACAACACTACCGGGAGGCACTTTGTTCCCATCAACGCTTATTGCTGCAGACGTCGTAGGCACCAGCGTTTCATTGATCTTGTTTTCAATCAACGACTTTTCAGATTGCTTACTTTCTTGCGCCTTACTTGTTGCACTGCGTGTTTTCACCATTATCTTCGAAGGCGGTGTATTAAACATGGAAGATCCGGTTCGAAGTGACCACTTGTTAATCTTGGGGTGAAAAGCAGTGATAATAGGCAGGTGTTTAGGAGCTATACGTTTATTTTATATTAGATATAACAAAAAGTAACGGTTGTGATCAATGACATGTCTACAATTTTTTTTTATGCAAGTACCTACATACATATTAATATTTTATATGACGGTAACAGTAGGTATGCTGCTTGCTGAGTTAACCCGTCCAATGTCAACGTTCTCCTCATTAACCCTATATGCGTCGCTAACACATTGATTATACATCTGCCAGGAATCATAGCATATCATCTCTGAAACACCGCCGAGATCTCTGTGACGTAGTTTTTCTTTACAAACTGTTAAACAATATTATCGATGCTCCTAAACTATTACGTAATGTCTCTTTTCATGTTCCCCGATCGAGCGGGAGGGTCTAGTTGTAAAAAAAATATTTTGTCATATCCCGTTTCTAAAACACGTTATGGAAGAAATACATTTATTAGGCGATCTTGCAAGATTTATGACGATAAGCTGCATGACCTTGATTTTTTCTGTACTAAGCCAAGAATGTTTAAGAGTAAATCCCTGAAAGCCTTATCCAAGGAATCTTAGGAGTGTACTGATGTCATTGTAATTATTCATTATGTAATTTAAAACTATTGTAATTGTATTTATGAAATTAAATCTATTGTATCTAGGAATTGTACTCAAAAATATATTTATGGTAGGTGTATTGTAGACGAAATATAACGGAACACTATATATATATATATTATATATATATATATATATATATATATTATATATATATATATATATATATATATATATATATATATATAACTGTTTGTAACTGTTTGTTCCTAAAAAAGAATGTGACAAAAAATGTGTGAATGGTGACAATAAAAATAATTTTTATTTTATTTTTTGAATTTAATATTATATTGCATTTTTAGGTTACTATTTATAGACAATATTACTTCAAATTACATTTATTGTCACCTTATTGTTAACACCGACAAATCCTGCGCACTGGGATTTCCGGTTTCGTAAAGAATAGCACCTACACTCGTAGAATAAATATACGGAGACGGTTTACGCTATACGTTATACCAGATGTCGTTTGGCGTCTGGTCGCTCATCCACTCCATCTACTACCCAATGGACTCAAACTCCTAAAACAGTTAGAGTAGCACTGGCCCCGTTCGGTCAGAACCACTTGAACCATGGGACGCCTCTAGAAGTGATGCCGGAGTGCTAGATATCCATCAAGAAAGCTCGTTAGCAAGGCTTGAGTACAAACGCGCCTTTCCCAAAATAATCTCAATCTGAATTTGCAACTGTGTACTATCTGCAGCCATCAACGTAGGTCATTAAAAATATCGTAAATACCTTTTGATGAAGTTTAGTCTTATGTTGTACAAGAGTTTCAATAATTAACATAATTTTCATAAAGTCTATGAATAATTTTCTTTATATTTACTTTCGTAACAAAAGATAACATGAAAGCATGATTGCTATTAATGAATATATACATATAAACAATCGTATGTGTTAATGAGCGTACGCAGCCAAGTATACGTATGTACAAAAGATTAACTAATCACTAAAGACTTGTAAATTAATTGGCATTAATTATAATTGATGTTCGACAGCATGTTTATTGATTAAATAAAAAATCCTTCTTTATCGATATCGTGAAAAATTATATAAAGTTGTCGATTGTATTGCTGCTTGTAAATACATACTGTGATTTGTATTTGGAGGTTTTGAAAATGCGGGTAGCACTTTTTGTGCTTTGCGCTTTGCTTGCGGGCGCCGTCAGGGGTTCACCGCACGCTGATCTAATAGAGAAGCTGCAAAAATCGTCAGTTACTAGGATATCTAATAATATTTTTGAAGATGCTATGTTGGATGTGGTAAGTGTTTATCAGTGTTTATTGCTTATAGTAAAAAAATTGATAGAAATATAAAGAGATATACAGTCTGCGACATTTGGATAACCTCATCTGATTTACGCGTGTTATATATTTTTTTAAAACCAAAAATACTATTACTGATATGTAGGAATATTTTAAGCAGAGAGAGGTGTATATGTATCAAATCCGATAAACTATAAGTAACTGCGTAGTTGTTATATAATAAAATTATTCTAACCGTCAAATTGCAATAAAACTAAAACGAAGCCCTAGTAATTTACACAATAAATAATTACTTCAAAAATCCGGAAAATTATGGAAAAAATCAAAATGGTCGTACAGGGAAAGCAACAACAGAGAGAGAGAGAGAGACGTGCTAGAGATATTGAGAGAAGCTTCGAATTCAGCGAGTACAACAAGACAGATTAAAGAAAGTTTGGGAGTTTCGGCAAGTATTCGAACTGTCCAACGTATTATAAAATCTTCACACCATATTCAACGTAAGAAACAGAAGAGAAAACCTGTTCTTAAGTATATTATTATATAATTCTTAGCTTAAATCATCGCGATGCGCGACTGGCGTTTGCACATGCTCATATGGGATAAACAAATGGATGGGAAAATGTTGTTTTCGCTGATGAAAAAAAGTTTAATTTGGACGGTCCCGACGGCTATCAGTATTATTTTCACGATTTGAGAAAAAATGAGGTGATTTTGTCAAGAAGACAGGCTTCCTTCGGGAGTATTATGATTTGGGGAGCAGTGACCCAGCAAAGGAGTTATACTCGTAGATATTGTATTTTTGGAAGGAAAACTAAATGCAGAAAAGTATATAAATGTTTTAAATAAATAAATAACTGCAATACAACAAGTAATGAAAGGGACAGATTGGATTTTTAAGAAGATAATTCTCCAGTTCATACAGCGAGACTCGTAATGTCGTGGTTTCAAACTCATAAAATTAAAGTTTTGCAGCGGCCAGCGGTTTCACCGGATTTAAATATCATAGAAAACTTGTGGGGTTATCCTACTAGAGAGATTTTAACCAGGTGGAAGAAAATTCCCTTAAATCTAATTACAAATCTTTATAAATCAATGCCGGAAGAAATATTCAACATAATACTGAAAAAAGGTGGTTACACTAACTATTAATAATAAGAATGTTAAATAATTATGTTATAATTGATTGCTTTTCTTAATAATTTTGTATGTGAGGTTATCCTATTTTCGTACTTACAAAATATAATATATAATATATCATTGTATATCCCATATAAAAGTTACGTAATAAACAAAATCAATATATTGGAGCGTTTTTTGTTTAATATGAATTATTTTGCTTAATGGGCATTATAGATTTACCTAATTTTATTGCATAAATATACAAACATTTGGTGAGGTTATCCTACTGTCACAGACTGTAATTATTATTTTAATTTGAATTCGAATTAATTTGGATTTGTTATTAACTTTTTCCTAACAAATAATAATAATTTTCAGCCGGATCTCGTTAGAAAGTACGGGTACCCCTTTGAAAGTCATAGTGTTACTACAAAAGATGGTTACATCTTAGAAGTACATCGCATTCCACACGGCAGAGATCGGTACAACAAGCCTGGACCTCGACCTATAGTGTTTCTAATGCACGGTTTGCTGTCTTCATCTGCTGATTGGGTTATCACTGGGCCTGGGTGCGCGTTAGGTAAGGTATCTTGTGATTAAGTATAAAATGTAATGAGATGACAAATTTATAAATAATAACAAAAATATAATATTAATTGTTATGTTCAAATATACACCCCAAAAGTTATCAATATAATTTTGGTTTTGATATACTCGTAGCTTGACAGGATGTGTAATGCACAAGTATACGACTAACCAAATAGATTTTCATATTTTGACCGGCTTTGATCGTTCGACTTCGACTTCACTCATCAAATTGAGATTGTAAGATTAATTACTAGTTTTCACTTAAAAACTAAGTTCCTTATTTATTGGCAAATTCATTGATCTTTTTTGAGGCAAAGAGGATGAGTGTATAAAGCAAAATGAGACTACAGGACACGTGTGTTTCAAAACAGATTGATTTAGTAATATAAAAATATAAATAAAAGACGTGATAAAACAAGTATGAAATATTTGATATAAATAGGCGTACATTTTTAATACTTATTAGAATTTTTGAATCTAGCTCTTGCATAACTAATAGGTATGTAATTATGCAATGTTTTCTATTACAGGCTACCTATTAGTTGAAGAGGGCTTCGACGTTTGGATGGGAAATGCTCGTGGCAACTATTATTCTCGCAGGCACGAACGCTTTAATCCCAGCTCGGTTTTGAACACTGACTTTTGGGAATTTTCTTGGGATGAAATCGGCAATATAGATTTGCCAACTATGATCGACTATGTTCTTAAGATATCTGGAAGAGACAGGCTGCATTACGTTGGTCATTCGCAAGGGACCACCTCGTTCTGGGTTATGACGTCACTGAGACCTGAATATAATGCGAAAATTGTGTCTATGCATGCGTTCGCTCCTGTAGCGTATATGGCGCATAACAGGAACCCATTGTTTCTGTTTCTAGCACCTTTTGGCAATAACATTGAGGTGGGTGTAATTAATTGTAACACAGTAGAAACACAAATAGCAAAAACTTGTATTTCTCACATAATGGTGATAATATTTATAGGAATATACTTGCTAGTAAACACAAACAGTCTAAACACAACAGAATTTTGTTTTGTTTTTACCTGTTCATTATAAACACATCTAGTATTGAAGCAATTTTAATTGCTGAAAAAGTTGGTGTGTGTTAATTAATATTACTTTACTAAACAATTCTAATTAGATAATACCATATCTTATTTCAGAAAATTTTATCTGTCATCGGCTTCGGAGAGTTCTTACCGAACAGTGACGCCATGTCGTGGCTTGGTCGTATTCTGTGTCAAGACGAAGCTACATTCCAGCCTCTTTGCACCAATATATTGTTCCTCGTCGGCGGGATTAATCATGACGAACATAATTCTGTTAGTATTTTTCAATTATTTAAATTATTTTACCATTTTAATTATTATAAGTTTATTAAGACTTTTGCCCAAATTTACAAGTGTACCTAGTCTGATCATATGGTTAATTTAACTGTGGCCTAGTTTGTTCATTAATTTACAATATTTTTGTTTTCATAGACCTTAATACCGTTGAAGCTTGGTCACACACCTGCCGGTGCCGCGGCCAGACAATTTGTACACTATGGTCAAGGCATCACTGCTAAACAGTTCCGTCGCTACGATTACGGCAGCAGAATAGCCAACAGAAGAGTTTATGGCTCCCGCGAACCACCACAATACTCTCTCTCGAGAATCACTGCGCCAGTTTTCCTGCACTACTCTCTGAGTGACCCACTCGCCGATGTGAGAGATGTGGATCGACTTTTCGCAGAGCTGGGTAGACCAGTCGGGAAATTCTTAATTCCGATGCCGACATTTAGCCACCTCGATTACATTTGGGGTATCAACGCGAAAGACCTGCTGTATACTAGAACTATAAATCTGATCAAATCTATGGAGACTCACAGCTTTGCAGAAGAATAAGAAATTTATGGATAGCAATAAAAGGTATATTATATTGAAATTTTTCTTTTAATCTTTATTATTTTACAATACCCCCAAGAATTTTTATCGTCTTTATATTATTTTTATCGTCGGTCCATCTTGTGGAAGGCGCATCGACACTGGGGTTACTAGCAAGTGTAATTGAAATTCCCGCATCGATAGCCGTCAGTGCTGCGAGCAATGTGTCCTGCTCATTGCCATTTACGGTTTCTTATGTTATAGGGCAAACGTTTTTTTTTTTCGGGGGTAAATGCTACTTTTGCACCTTGTCACCGCGCTGGCTAGACGCGGCCGTGTGTGGGGCTCTCCAGTAGAAGACCGGCCTACCCACTAAAAACCCCCCGGTGTCCTTGCAGCTCATATCGGGGCGCGTGGCGGGGTGCGCTTTCGCGATGCTACCGCCACACGCCCACGGGCTAGCTCGACCTTAGTTGGTCGAGCCTTCGCCAAGGGGGGGATTGTCCCAGATACTAGGACAATCCCCAGGTAGAGAGGCACTTCAATGGCGTGCGCGGTAAGCCAGCCGCGCACGCCATTTACCGTTGCAGTTTACCCCCCCCCCATTCGGTGGTTTGCAGGCGCTTGGCGTCAGAGCAGACGGCACAATTGTGTGCCGCCTTGCACTCCGACGCTTAGTGCCCCTCGACGCTGCAGCGGAAACAAAGCCCGCTGCGATTCTTGGCGCAGGGACACCGCTGGGTCGGGTGGCCTATGCCCATGCACCTAAAACAGCGCATGGGCTTAGCTTCAATTGGTTGGACGGAGACAGAACTCCATCTAACCGATAAGTGCCCGGTATTAACCAGGTACGTGGTCACCTCGACTGGGACTTGGCGACTGGTTGCAAACCTTGACGTTGCTGGCAGGGCATCTTCCAGCGTGAGCCAAGGTCTGGCCAGGTCTTCGGCGGACACGGGAACGTCAATGCCGACGATGCGGATGCCACATCCCCTAGCACCCTTCCGATTTTCTCAGCAAGCGCGTCGGCTTGCTGAGTGGACGTCTCCTTGGGTAGCTCGATTATTCTTGCTCCCGTTATTCCTGTGCGGAATTTAGCCGGCCCAATCCCCAGCTCTCCAAGGCTCACCTCCGATTTGGCCTTGGAAATGGCCTCGACGTAGGTGGTCCATTTTGCCACCCTCTGGCCTGAGTGCCAGGACCACCGCAAGAAGCAACCCTGGGCAATTTCGTCACTTTAGGGGTCGCTTTTGGTGGAGCCGATTTTGTGTCGGCCGTACTCACCGCCTTTTTGGCGGGTTTGCGGCCCTTTTTGACCACCTCAGTTCAGGCCTGATCCTGGAAAAAAAAAACTGAAATTGCTATTAGCAAATTCAGGCGTATCGACCGAGGGATGTACGCGGGTGTACTGTGGGAGCTCCCGATCGATACTATAGGGCAAACACCTACGCGAGAAGTTGATACTGGGGAGCCTTTGCCCAAAGATAACAACTGTATTCCATATGTGGCCGAACCTGCGCCAACTATAAAGTTGCAGGCGGTGGATTGTAAAGTATCGCCTCGATCTGTTGAGCTCACCAAGTTTCTTTGAGGCTTATTTTGTCTTACCCTCTAAATGTCCGCAGAACTTCCATAGAATAACCACAGAACTCGTTATGTTGCCAGGAATCCCAATACTTGCTGATGCCGTTAAGAGTTTGCAATTATTCCTCACCCATCACATGGGAGACCTACCAACGCGGTAGTGCTTGACATATGCCTGCCGCTCGAAAACCTTTCCGCTCCTGTCCTGTCCTGAGTCCTGCGAGAGCCCTGCCACTAGGCAGTAGCTAGTTTACAATTTTTATAATTTTTGATTTGATCACGCAATTTTCGAACATAACCCTCTATTGCCCATTCGGTGACTTTGAGCTGCCATTTAAACTGACATATGTCTTGGTTTTATACATCATCATCGTCAACATGCACGAATCAAAAAACTTTCGTTATGGGGCACTGCAGTAAGTGGGTCGTCAAAATGCCAAATAATTTCCTAAATGCTACCTAGTCGAGTTAGATTTATTTCTAGACGCCGAATTTACCTAGTTGCAATTATTGGATAAAAATCAACTGAGGTCTTCGTGTCAAATTTTTCCATGGTCTTAGCACTGACAATGATATCAATAGTAAAACGAAAGTATTTTCTGTTACGCGATTTAAAGATATTATTTTATTTTGTGGTTTATTATTGAACATATGAATAATATTATTGCGGGTGATAGAAATAGAAACAATTGCCTTAAACCGTATGTTATTGTGTTTTTAACCAAAGATGTCAAGCTTTTTATCAGTTAAAGTCTGCCTACATCTAGAAAGAGGAGAAAAAAAAAACCGACAGAATTATTGCCCGTTCCTCTTTCCGAACATGTGTAGAGTAAATTATTTTCATTGATCTTGTGCACTTACAAGATTTTTATTCTCTTAGCTGATATTTCCTTTGATATCAATAATTACCTGTCCAGAAACTTTACTATGACTGCTAAGATTACGGTTAAAACAATATTGAAGAAGAGACACCTCTTGCAGCGTATAGCGCCATCTCGCTTGCACCGAAACTAAGATATAGATGGTCCTAAATGGTGTGAGTGTGCAAGGCAAATACATTTGGAATATTGGAGCCAAGTTACACTGGCTCCGCACCGTTATATGGAAAGGAAGCATAAGAACAAAACAATACAATCGGATTATTTTCAATTTAAACACAGTGCGATGCCGGAAATACGTTTTTTTTAGATTTGGTATAAGTGTAGTAAATATACCTGTTTTATTATTATTACCACTGAATTTAAAGGTGAAGAAAGATATAGGTACGTATAACATTGCACGTTGCCACGATGGTCACAAGTTTCATATTGAAGAATGTAAATCCGAAAATCGCCGGGATTACGCGCTTATGATTATCAACGATTAATTACTGTCATAGCGCAGGGTTATAAACATATAAGTGATATCTGTACCCGAAAGTCGTTTTAATTTTCTACCTTAATTTTATTTTAACAGATTACACCTAAGTGTACATTTATTAACAGATCGCACCTAATCATCAAACTATTACAACTGCGACATACAAGCCCAATATAGTGAAATATTTCAGTGATTCGTGTAAAAGTAAGTATACTACTCCTGGCATATACATAAGCCGTAGAAAGTTATTTGATTTATATGCATTAAAAGGAACATCCACTGATCCTGCATTCATACATTACGCAAGAGAATATTCTAAAATATTTAAAAAGGTATGCACAGTCGCCAAAGCAATGCATATAGCCAAGAAAATTAGCTTTATCGAAAAACAAAATTAAAACTACTTGGAACATCATCAATAAGGAAACTGGGATATCTCACACTATTGTTAGATAACAGTAGTGTGAGTTCCTTTTCTTTGGAAATCAATAACAAAACAATAAAATCTGACGATGCAGTGGCCAATGCGTTCGAACATTTCTTTTCCCATTTACCTATAGAAACTACAAGTAATCTTAATTCTTGCCCTAGTGTGACTGTCGCTATCATAGAGGAGAATGTGGAGAGGTGCAGCAACAGTTTCAATTTTAGTTGTATTGATGGTAAAAGGGGTTAAAAACGTTTTTAAATGATTAGTAATAAAAAAACAGAGGACCTTTGGGGAATTTCGACCCACATAATCAAACCAATAATAACGGATCTCGTTCCGCAACATTCAGTAATTTTTAATAAATGTATTGATGAAGGTGTCTTCCCTGATCTAATGAAAAATAGCAAATTAATACCTTTATTCAAATCTGGAGATATAAAAATGACCTTCAAATTCTATTTCGATTTTATCTGCTTTTGAGAAAATTATTTCAAATCAGCTAACAATTTTTTTTACGTCCAATGAACTTTTACATAATAATCAATTTGGCTTCACTAAGGGTCGATGCACTACTGATGCTGGAGTTGCATTACTCAAAAACATTTTTTTTGCTTGGGAGAGTAAACAGGATGAATTCGGTATATTCTGTGACCTCTCCAAGGCTTTTGACTGCTTTAGTCATCAGATACTTTTACATAAACTCGAGTATCATGGTGTCTCTACGGAGGCAATTTGTGTTATTGAGTCTTATTTATCTAATAGGATTCAAATAGTTATAATTAACGGAACTCAGTCTGTTGGGGCTCCTATAATTATGGGTGTACCTCGTGGATCGATATTGGGACCATTGCTTTTCTTAATTTATATTAATGATCTTCCTTACTTCACTAATAACTTGTGCGATGCAGTACTATTTGCAGATGATACTACATTCATATTTAAGGTTGACAGGGGAGATGCAAATACTGACGTTGTGAATAGTACACTATCTAAAGTATTGCACTAGTTCACAATGAATAACTTATCACTTAACACAAATAAAACTAAATGTGTTAAATTTTCATTGCCTAATGTAAGAACAGTGAACAATATTGTTAAAATGAATGATGAAACTGTATAATTCACTGACAGTACTAAATTTTTGGGTATTACACTCGACTCTCGATTGCAATGGGATCCCTATATTGAGACCTTGGCAAGCAGACTTAGTTCTGCTTCATATGCTATATATAAAGTATGACAACTGACTAACGTTGAAACGGCAAGATTGGTCTATTTCAGTTATTTTCATAGTGTCATGACGTATGGCATACTGTTATGGGGATCTGCGGCGATTATTGAAAATATTTTCGTGCTCCAAAAAAGAGCAATTCGCGCTATCTATAATATAAAACAGAGAGAATCACTCAGAGATTTATTTAAGGATATAAATATAAAAATAATAATGACATTAGCGTGTCAATATATTTATGAAAATTTAATATATGTTTATAAGAACTACGATATATTTAATACAAATTTTCAAATTCATCATTTAAACACAAGAAATAAAAATAAACTTGCCGTTCCAACATACAGGCTTCAAAAAACTAGAGGTTCCTTCTTAGGGAAACGTGTAACTTTTTATAACACACTTCCAGAAAATCTTACTAATTTACCGTTTCATGAATTTAAAGCACATATTAAAAATACTTAAATGAAAAAAGGGTATTACAAGGTCAATGATTTCTTGAATGATAAAAATGCTTGGATGTAATTTTTACGATATTTAATTTCATAAATGATTAAACATGCTTGGATGTAAATTTTGCGATATATAATTTTAATGATTCTATAATAAATAATATTTTGTTTTATACCGGACAAATACATATCAGATTTATTTAATGCGATATGACTCTTGTGACGGAAATATATATTTGTTAGTTGTTTTAATTTGTATCGGAGGTTGGGTTGAGACTGTGTATCTGAAGCCGGCTTCCAACTGACGACTCTGTATTGACACAGGGAGAAAAAAAATTGCCCTTGCTGGTTTTCTTGTTGGGTCTTTCCAGTACAAGGTCTCCCGCCGTAGATTTGTGAACCAATGGCGTAGCATCTTTGCCATTCAAAAGTGATTGTAAAATCCTGTTTGAAGAATAAATTTTTGTTTTTGATTTTTGATTTTGATTTCTACAATAAGTCGTAGGAACTTACCAGCTTTTTGGAACTATATATAGTCAATTTGTATATGGCTAAGTAATATTATTTAAAAACTGTTACACATATAATATGTTATTTTCTTCAGCCACAGCCAATTGACAAAATTTCATTATTTCTGATAAAATGTTAAAGAAAGTTCGCTACTAGCTTTATGTGCCTTTTTATTAACATTTCCATTACAAATAAAATAAAAAGAAACATTTTTGTTCACTAATTTATTAAAACTGAGGCGATGACTTTAAGTTCCCGAGGAAAAGCTTTCTCTCAATGCTAGAACGACCTTTTCATCTATTTTTAATAAGTTCAGTCCTTCTGGAAGTCTTTCAACTAGTTTTTTGTTCAGTTTTCTGTTGAAATAGCTTATTTTGATTTGAATAGAACATGAGTATTTATTTCTTAATCTTAATTATTAATGTAAATTTAAAAATTTATCTTTGCTTAGAAAACTGTGCGATAATGAACTTAGAATGCACGTGTCGATCTTTCATTTCTTCCCACGAATATCGATCGAATATCTATCTCTGCTAAATACCTAGATAAAAACACGTCGATAAAACGATAAATGACTATCCTCGCAACATGAATTGTGTAATTTTTTAATATTACACATACTTAATATTGAAACTGGATTACTAAGATGAGGCTAAAGATATGAATAATTCTAAATATTTTTTCAATTTTTTCGTTCTTTACCTAATGTAATAGCTGTTATCGTACTAATGCGCTTAATATTTTGTTTTACATAATCACCGTTTATGCCATATATCACATATCATGTGCCCATGACAAATCATAATCCGATTTGTATTTGTTAATTACCTATTAGAGCTCCACAGGAAATCCCTTAGAAATTTGGGTGTACGTGCATAGAAGCCATCAGAGATAAAATTTGTTAATACTTTTCAAAATAATTGCAGGCAAGCACAGTGTTACAAACCATTGTATTATATGATATATAATTATATAAATAACAAAAACAAACATCATTCTTATTTATTTGAGATTACCTGGTACAAGTCAAACCTGGTATAAGGTAAATCTTTGCTGTTCGTTTTAAAATATATTGAAAACAAAAAGTGAATTGTTTTTGTGTTATTTATGCAATATTACAACTTTTATCAAATAAATGTGATTTGTTGATGAAGATTGAACGACATGACCGTATTCAAAAATTTAAAAGAATAGAAAATAGCATTGTACTATGACGTGTTGTTAGTTTTAAGGCATGCAAATATTATTATAAGCACTAGTAAATAAGTGATTTGCTACAACCGTCTACAGTTGTGGCTCCATAAAACTAATTATCCTGATCATCCATGGGATGAAATCTACCTTGTTTAGGCTACAATTTTTTGTATTAAAATAAAGTTCTAAATCAAATTATGACATTTGATATTAAATCATTGTAATTATGTGGTTACGCCAATTATAGAATTATATTAAGTTCGCGTCAGTTTAAAGCTAATTTACGTCAACTAATGTATAGGTTTAATTTACCTAAATGTAACATTCATGAAAAAACTCGATCTGAAGCAGGTAATCTATCGTCATAGAAGTGTTTACGGTACAAACATCATGTGAATCATTGCGTGTAAATAACATGATTAAAGCATTGCTTATAACACTTATAGTATAAATCTATTTTGTAAGTAATACTACTAAAATGGCTTATATTTTATTTATTTATGATGTATAGGGATTTTATCAGTCAATTGCTTATTAACCGTTCTTTCGTCACTATAAACAATATTGTTATCTTTATCAAAGGCTAATCCGTAGCCGTTTTCTAACGATAATATTTTCATCAGCTGTTTATTTTTATTAAGTGTCTATACACAGTGAAAGGTCAGCCTTATTTTATTGCACAAGAAGGACTCTATAGTCCTTCTTGTGCAATAAAATAAGACACAACCAGACTGTTTTTGTTTTTCTGTAAAAAATATAGACTCCTGACGAACTTGCAAATATAATATTGTCATAATCATCAACGACAAAGTGGCGAATTTCATAATTCATTAGTTCAGTAACTGTATTGACTTTGTTATTCAAATAAACGAAAAGATTTTGGTTAGCAGTGGTATAGCAGTGGTGGTATAGCAGGTATACAAGTATTTCTGAAAAAACATATCGAATATATCGATTCCCAAAACCAATGGAGATTTTTCAATATCTTTTGTTTGGTAGTCGAATCTATAAATTCCATCACTGCCCCCAAGATATATAGTGCTTGAGTTTTGATCGACCGCACTTGCGAATCCTTTACGAATGCTAGGAACTATTGACCCTGAACCATTGTCTAGCTTCAAAATAACGGAATGAAAGCTTTGTTCTGAAAAATTATCTGCTTTATACAAAAAAATAAAAAGTTATTGCGTCTATCCAATGAAAATTTGAAAGGTATGTTGACATCTGCTTGTTTATTGGATTAATATTACTTGTCTTACACCATCTTTGATGTTTAGGTTGACTGCAATGTTTTTCATTTCCATGATTCAGTATTTTCAGTTTATTTTTTTAATAATTTTTATACCGGCTAGCATGGCGGTGATATATTTTCATATACAAATCACAGATTAGGTACTAATTAATATAAAATCATTAAGCTGTCAATAATATTATACGTTTCAGAGATGATATCTATAATCATGGATCTATTGTATATGCTTAAAATATGGGCATATATTTTAAGCATTATATTATATATATATATATATATATATATATATTATATATATATATATAATATATATATATATAATATATATATATAATATATATATATATATATCCACGACAAACATCCACGACAACCAACTATAATGTTATTCTGCTGCTAAAGATTAAGGCCTAGTAAGAACTTTAAGATATGTGATAATGTTTAAAGTGTAGCTGTAAACTTTCTGAATATTTTTTCGATATTGTTATCTTACTTTAATGGAACCTTCGTATTCAAGTATTTCCTCCTCTTATTAGTCTGCATAAACTAACCCGCCTTCAGCCCAGTCAATGGTGTCCATGAGCTTGATGATGTGTTCAGTGGCATGGCCCTGTAGTCTTTGAGTCTGGGCTATCAGATTCCCGTTAACTTTAATCTACTGCAGGTTAGAGCATCGCAATAGAACAGTAAATGTTCCATGCGCTTCTCTTCTTTCATACAGGCCCTATACATATTGCAAATGATCAGTTCTTTTGAATCACCTGTTATTACGAGTAGGTGGATGTGCTCTGCTTGAGTAAAATTTGATTTATTTCCAAATTAGTTAAAATATAATTATTATGTATCTTATAAGTAATATAGCAGCAGCTTTAACTTTTCAGGTCATTACTTTTTAATATTTCAATTTTTTCTTTATATAATAAATTTGTATTATTAATTAAACAATATTTAATTTAAAAAATATATAGTCAATGAATAAATTTAATGCAGTAGGAGTAATGTGTTGTAGTGATATATAAATTTCTATACTGTGTATTTATATTGTAAACTTTAACCGATTAAATAAATAGCGATTAATAATAAATTATTTCAACTTAGTTGTAAATATACGACTATCTGAGATTTCAGTAACAAAAGAACAATAGTCCCAAATCTGCTCACAGAATTGTGTACTTTCAACAAAAGATCACAATTTCATAAAGCTTTTACTCAACGGAAATGTAGTAGGGTGTTCGTAGAAGGAACCCCTTTTCACTTTTGCGCTGAGACTGAGTGGGAGGGTCGGAAAGAGGGCTTAGGACGAACATCGAATTATGATGTACCTGCTGACATAAGTTTTGGTACATGCGTGTTCCTGGCGCAGCATTCATAAATATAATTAATATAATATAATATATACTTATAGTTAATTATTACCACGGAAAAATATATATTTCTATGCTGAATTTCGCAGGTATGTGTTATGCTAGTATTTTTATATTTTGCACTATATATATATATATATATATATATATATATATATATATATATATAATATATATATATATATAATATATATATATATATATATAGTGCTGAAAAAATATTGTATCAACTATATTAGTTTTAATTAATATATTGTATAATTTAATAATTACCACACACCAGAACTTGATACAAAATCTTACTAAAGTGATCCTTTAACAAATTCATTATAATTAACGTAGATATTTTTAATGCAAGGTGTGTTATTTTTTAAACTGAACAAGGTAACTAATCTGCTTAGAAGTAAGGAATGGAAAAGGAAACAGGTCCTGTATAGTTAAATGTGATTTAAAAATCTGTAATTTTTTTCAAACAAACACGTTACGAATAATCCGTAGACTTTATGGTTGACCATGTCTTAACGAATTAGTGTGTAAACGAAACCCTGTTATAAAATCCCATATTTCATAGCTGTACGTATTCGAAACGATTGTCAAATATTTTTATTTCGTTATTTTGCATTTTATATCAAATCTCAAAGTAACTGGGAATAACCACCACAAACGTTAGCCTTAGACTGAGTCTAAAGTATTCTGTAGCGCGCGAAATAGGTGGAAATCTGAAGGTGCAAGGTAAGGATTATGACAGATATATTAACACCTCCCAATAATTACCTTAATTTTTGCATAGTAGCTTAAGATGTGTATGGTCTATTACTATTGTGATGTACAACTAAACCGTTTTAAGTGATCAATTTTCCGTTTCTCTTAAATTATTGCATTAATCTCATCACTTGTTATAATTGGCAGTAGAGATCCGAATCGATGGCTATGCTTTGTGGTATAAAATCTGTGCAATGCTCTTCCAATGCCACCATGCTAGCAAAAATAAACAGTAAAAAAGCTTTGTGTTTATTTTTACTAACGCTAAAAGTCGCGAATTACGTTGCTCCTACTGGTTGAATCCCCAGAATCGAGTAACGGTACCGAAATATTATTAAACTCTCATCTCTATAAACTTCAAGAAAATTGCTCGCTTGTTGCGGATATTTTGTTCAAAATGCCGAGCTCGGATTTGTGAATTGACCAAATTGTGCGCCATCTGAAAGGTTGTGGCCGAGCTCGTGGTAAAGGGGGTTGATTATTATTCAGGGCAGAGCAGCCAAATAAGATGTTGGCGCAATTGGCGCGACAAGTCGTAAATTATAAGATGAATTTTAGTTAATGTTAAATTTAGGAAGCGGTTGTATAATAAAATAGCCCTGTAAAGACGAAAAACCTAAAGAATGCACTTTTACTAACTTATGCTGTTTATGAAAGATGGAACAACATAGATTACAACATATTATCAGGGGTTATAATATACTGGTCAAGTACTATTTGTACACATAAATAAAAAAAAAGAGAAAAACTTATTTTAAGTCACATTGTGAGAAGAAATAAAATGAATATTTTTATTATGAAAATTTATTATTAAATTCCAGGACCCTTAAGTAATTGAGGTTGGGAGTACACTCCTCGAAGAGGAAGCGAGATAGCTCAGGTTATAGGACGATATTCGTGTGCTGTTGCCAGATCTGCCATCGAACGCATCCCCGGGTTGCGGATAGGGGAACGCCCCCCAGTTATGGGAGGTATCGGCCTCGGCCGGCGCGGGCAATAACTGGCAGGGCCCCCAGAAGGAGGACGGTGGATGGCCGGGTGCTACCCGGTGGGTCGCGGGTCGCTTCTAGCGGCTAGTGGCGGACGGGCGACGCCCCCCTTCTACTTTAAGAGGGGGTAGTTGTCGTCCAGGAAACCCATTTTGGGTCGGTGGATGGCCGGAGGTATCCGGCGGCCACCCTCGTGGTGGCGTGGAGTGGGCGCTTGTCGCCATACGCCGACGGGGTCGTGGTATTGTCCGCAAGGGTTCCCATGGCTTCGTCAGGGCGCGATGCAGCTCGCTCGGGATCGAGCGCTCGTGTCCAGGCGTAGTGAGGGAGATCGCTGAAGTTTTTAGCGGGTAGGCCTTTCCCTTCTGGGGAGGAGAGCTCCACATAACCACCGATTGTCGGGGTATGCAATTCAAAGCATTTTCCTCAGCGGAACAACAACTATTGCAATACTATAGTTGATTCGTCACGTAGTCTCAATCGCATCAGATGCTCACGAAGAGAAGTTGGGTCTAAGCCAACCGGCTTGAGAGTACGGCTATTATTATCTTGGTGAACGTCACCCCCAGATATCAGTAACATCGTGTGTCAGGTTTAAATATTTCATTTTCTTGTCTTGTTTGGTATTAATGAGGATTTCGTCAAACAGGATAGTGATGTCCACTATGAACGCGTGCTACACCTCCAGGTCGACCAGTACGATATTAATTTTGTTGCAAGCATTTTTTATTTTTATTGACGGCCGGATTTTTGTTGATTTTGTGTGTAATTGTCAATATATACTTATTAATATTATTGTGGACCATTTTTTTTTATCTAGAAATCATTCGTATTGGAATGTTCTGTAATATGATTTAATAACTGGAATTATATCAGGGCTTTTAGTCAAACAACTTTAAAATATTCAGCTTTCTATTGAAATGCTGTAGTAGATGGAATATCGCTTGAGTTTCCGTTTGTGAAGCATCACATGGCCCCTAAGGATTTCTATTCAATTATAGAGCTAGTAGTGCTATAATCAAGTAAGCGAGCCCACTTCTGCCCATTGTTGTCTTCGTCTATACTTGAATTACTTCATAATACTTCAAAACAAAAGTATAGGTACTGTCTATTGTGGGATTATTAAATAAAAATACTAGTCAATATGATATTCAGATACCTATATATCTAATAATGGCAATGAAATTGCCAAACGTAACGTCAATGGAATCTCAGAGACGTTTCATACAAATTTTTGATTTTTCTAATTATATTACAATATATACTGCGAGCAGGTGGCGGATCTGCATTGTTCGCAGTATTATTGAGCCAGGGGTTTCTGCCCCAAACGCATGGCCTCGTACCCTCTGCAGGATCCGGATGCACTTGTGGATGGTGGTGATATTGGTGGTTAGCTATAAAATGTTATAATTTAATATTCTATTTAGAAAGAACTAAGTTAATTCGTTATTTTAAATAATCAGCTTAATTAAAAGAATTGTTAATGGTTTCATAATTCTATAAACGAGGTTGGTCGGTATTAGGAATCGTATCACGAAAAACCTTAGAAAGTAGAAACTCATTCAATTAGCAACGTTTGAGCAGATTAGATTTTCATAAAGAAAGAAACGCCTCGCAAGTGATTGATGAGCTTTGGCGGTTTCATTTTAATTCCAAGGGATCATGAAAGCTAGGGCGTTTGCTTGGAGAGATATGAGTTGAGTGAACAGACTTAGTACTGAGTTAATTATAAGTAAAGTTTACTTACAATTAACTGAGTACTAAATCCACTTGCTTTTCATGTTTCTAAACTACGATTATGTAAAGTAATTTTAAAAACATAGATAGTAAATAAAGATAATAAATATTTACAAAGTTGCATAATATTTCTGCAAAATATGTGTGTACGAATATCGGTTACATCACTAATGTGATTGTTTAAACAATATCGTGGCGATGGCGATGTTAACACAGAGCGGCGGCGGCGTAACAGGGCAACAGAGCCAGAGGAGCGTAATTGGTTACGTGGTAAATTTACGTTATTATTAGTTATTTATTTTGTTATACATATAACACCTTCTTAAACGGTACGCTAATCTTATCGGGAGGCCGTAGCCAAGCATATAAGGTAATCAATAAAGGTGCTATTTCTAAGTATTATTGGTGAAGTGGCTGTAGCTATGATTCCAAATATATGCTGAAGCATGTATTCAATCACTGCTTTTTGTATGGAATCTATAATATTGAGTACGATTTGTAGTGAACGCAGACTATTGCTTAGGGATATTGGAACTATACTGGTTGTAGATATGACTATTGGGATGATATGAACTCTTTGAGCATACCATTATTTTGAATAGTCTGTGTCTTTGAAGTTTTTATATTTTGATATGTTGGTTTCATATTGTTTTTGGTATGATTATGTTTATTACTAATATCGTATAGATATTTGTGAATTTATCATGAAATCTGGTCTATTATATTATGTACTAACTCAAACTCAAATTGTATTCAATAGTAATTAAAGGACGTGACAAATAAAACAACAAGTAATTCCCATAATTTTATAAAAGCCAGGAACACAAGTGTTAATACATTCAGAAAAATTCGACACAACAACAGTAAATCAATAAATACATTTTATAAGTAGGTATCATTTTAGGTTATTCAGACACAGATATTTAAGCTATGGTTTATAATGTAACATCAAGAAATAATGTAAATTTACTATTCAACAATTCCCAGAGCGCAGATAATATTGACACACATTAATAAATACAATATACGATTATACAATAAGTTCATAAAATTTAGTTTCTTTTCGATATTTTTTTAGTATAAAGTTGAAATTCGCTCGCATTTACAGACATTTACGAAGAACCTTGCTTGTAATAATCCCATTAAAACTTTTACATTTCCAGAGATTACATTCGCGATTGTGAGAGTTTCAGTCGTAAAAAGTATTCTTAACAAAAAAATAGTACAAAAATATTTGGATTAGATATTAATACGATAGGTAAATTTTGATATCTCATTAGAGATTTAGCGTATCATGGACTCATTAAAGGCGTTCTTAAATAGATAATTGACCTCGGAATATTCACGTCTGAAGTTAATTAAACGTCAGATTCATGGTTGATTTAAATTTTTCAACTTCTTGTAATACAGCAAAGAACAAAGAAAATATACGAAATTTTAAGATATTGGTAAAAGATAAAGTTTTCTTGATATGATTATAAGAATAATATGGTAGAATTCTTATAATAAAAGAATGTTAGTAACATGATATGACATTTTTTTGTTAGTTGTCGAAATATATTACGGTATCACGGTAATTGCACATTAGCATATACGAGCATAGAAAAGTTATAGCAATCGATCGAATATTTCCTATTTAATAACAAATTTCACTAAATTTCTCCCATTACAAAGGCTTGCAAGACGAATAAGATTCGTAGAAAAACATTGATCATTCATAACTCCTATGTGATAGACTCATTAGCAGCTCAAACACACAAATTCAACAATATACAATAGGTATTTATAGTGTATATATAATATATATATACTATAAATAAAAAATGTATTCTTAATAGCACTTCCGCGAAGATTTTATATTATATTATTCCAAAATCATTTTTTATTTGTTTATACGCCTTTAATTTTGCTATACTCCATTTTTCTGTCGTATTTTTAATTATATTAGATATCAATAAGATTTATGGGTATATGATACTATTCAAATGATGTATATACTACATTTTATTGTGAAGATTATAACATTTCTGTCCAGGCCGTTACTCTTTTAAAGTGAATAGTATTCGATGTCGAAATCTTTTTGTTTTCACCATCCAACTGCCATCTTTGGATTAAACTTAACTTGAATTTGTCTCTCTTGCGATGGCTGCTATAACGTCGATATCTTTGAAGCTATGAATAACATTGTGTTTAATGCGTAACTTTGATTTTGAAAACTCCTAAAACTCCAATGACATACATTTTTTTTAAAGAATAAATACAGATTTCTTTATAGTTTAGCTTAACAATACTTATAATACATTATTATAGTATATAATATTCACGTTCTACTTACAAACATCAATACATTTCATCTAATTACAACAATATAATTATATTTTGTATACATCATGAACATTTTGCCCACATTTATAAAACTTTAAAATCCTCATACAATTAAACTAACAATGAAAATCAGTCCTCAAAGACAATGTAAAGATTAAACGATGGACAGGTATTAAGAAGCTCATTTACGCGCAATACAACACATACGTATTAAATTGTTATTAGAAGTATCGATACTTATACACGTAAAATAATAAAATAAGATGAAAGTAGGTAGGTATATCAATAGCATTAGAAAAGGCTTAAGCAAGCCCGAAGCAGAATATTAAGGTATGATATTTACGTCCTAGGCTATGCAATATAGATTATAAATGTAAGTTGTATTTTCTAAACACATAAAGAAATATTTGATATGAAATATGATTAAAAAAATGTAAACTAGTATATAATATTAAGTATCAAAATACCCCTTTTTACGGGCCATAACATATTAAAACATTACAATATTATTTTTAAGGTTATGAAAACTGAAACTATTCTGCATAACTTGTAAATTCAACGTTGCGTGCTTATAGTGCAAGAGGGTAAACAAATAATTAGTAACTGGTGCATGTGTAAGTACTAAATTAGCACACGAAAAAGGTATATTTGATAACGACACTTATAGTACTTGGTCGGGAATATCTAATAGAGACTAACAACTAGGGACATAAGCTCCGAGGGTGCATACTATCTATACACATGTATAATGTTTGAAAGTTAAAGTATTTATATTTTAATTTTAATCTCTCATGAATATAGAAGAAATACAGTCTTTGCAGTAAATATACATTAATTAATACTGATGTGTCAATATATTTCAATATATAATAAGAATATAATAAATAGGTCAATATTCAAATATAATAATAATATAAAATAATAAAATTGAGAATCAAAAATATCGAATTCTTTTTTGTATAAGTTTTAATATATTGTCGACTCTTTAGTGGACGTTGTGCGTAATAGAAATAATGGTTTTAAGAAATGGCAGAACGTATAACACAATAAAATAGAGATAAGAAGATGACGCAAATTAGTTTATTGTTCAGCGAATCGTAGCTTTTGTTTCTTGACGAAGTCCATGGCCATCTTGTCGGTGGTCCGCGACTCCAGTATTTGTAAGATAGGATGATCTGAAAATCGAAGGTCTCTTGAGATGTGCCGTTGCTTAATGTATTTGCTCAATGATGATATCAGATTATAGGGGAACAGCTTTTTTTTAATTAACGTAGATAGGTAGGGTCTCTATTTTAATACCATTGGCCTTTTTTGGAGACGAAGAATTATTCAATACGATTCAATTAAAAGTGAAAAGTGTTCACTAAACACTTGCATGACAGTTTTTTTGGAAAGTTATAACATTCTGTAATAAACTTTGAGGTTATGAAATTGATCGGCAACAGCTGAAGAGTATAGAATCAAAGTGAAGTCCTGTAAAAATTTTAGATGCACTTTGTTAATTTTGGGCCTCTTTGGAACATGAAAATAAATTAGAAAGTCCTCAAAGCTAGTTTCGTTCCAAAATTTAAGACAATTAATTGTTATCTGAGGAAACACAGTAATATAATAACTTTAATCAACATCGTTTATTACCAACGTTCCGAAAATCGATAATACTTAGATTACTAAATGAAAAAGAAATTAATTGTGTTATTAATTGAAAATATATATGTAATAATTACAGAATGTTATTTTCGATAATGTTAGTATGACTTATAGATGACAACCAAAGCGATTTACCAATGTTAGTAATACTTTTAGAAGTCCATTTTATAAGACCTACCCGGCCTGGCTGATTACACTCAGGGCCCGAGGTATTATGTGTTACACTTCGGTTATTTAGTGTGAAGTTAGGTAACCCAATCTTACGAACGCCTGTACTTGTGTAATCAACGTACGTACAATAATATACTTACTACGATCGTGTAATTGCATCAGCGGCAGCTCCAGCGGCCGCAATGGATCCGGCGGGGCGTGGCTGTTCACGCCCGGCACCCGAGCGAGCGCCACGAAAGCTTCACCGGCGAAGTCGTCGGCCGTAAGCACGTCACGGTCCCACACCGATAAAGACAGTGCGGCCTGTGGCGACCGGCACGAATCCAGTGACACGGCGAATTCGAAGCATTCGTCCCATACGGGGTTCAATGTTTTCTGTCATATCAAATTTTCTATTTTAATATATTCTTTTGGTTCTCTGTCAACTATTCATTTAGTATGGTAACTACTAAACATTTTATATAATCTGTATACAAATATTAGTTTTTCACTTTTATAATCTGGCATATTTACATTAATACTTTAGCCAAACAAGTGCAGGATAAACTATATTAACATTTAGTAAAAAGAAAACCATGATTTATTTTTAAGGTTCCGGAAGTTCAACATAACATTTATTTCACTGCTTAGTTACTTTAAGGCTAATATAATATACAATATTCTCTTCAAAAAATAAAATACACAAACACTTAAGCACGCACTTATAACAGTCCGCTCAAACTCAACATTAATAGATAATTCATGTATTTACCTTTTGTACATTGGTACTTTGCTCGTGTGCCTTCGGGAAGAGCCGTTTTGGTAAAAGTTCCAAGACAACAAAAGGATCGCTTAACCCATTTGGATCAAGAGGGATTACGTCCCGGGCGGACAGCACCTCCACACACAGCGAGTCGTGGTTGAAGTAAACCCTGACGAGTTTATTCAATGTTATTAATACTTAAGTTGAGGATACATTAGAAAAGCGATTATTAGAAAAAAAAGGGTTTTTGTCATAAGACTGAAAATTTTATGACAACGATATAAGTAAACTTCATAACTTCGTAAGTTACAACTTCTCATTAAATTGTAAACATGAAAAGTGACTTGTACGTATTGCGACTATAAAACGGAATTGTTTGTATTTTCGTTATCTTATATTTTCGAGATAATTTAAACATTTGTCTTTGTGTATATTTACTCGTATATATAAAGAACTATTTAGAAACATTGCAATATTAGAGTTTGGCAAAATATTTATGAAGACAGAAAATTTATTGATATTCCATACGGTTTGTTTTAACAAATACAGAACTCAGAAATCGAGTTAACACATTGTACATAAAATGGTAAGTTTTGACTATTATAGTCATTACATATGGAATAATTTTGAAATAAACATAACATAAATATTTAAAAATAACTTATTTAATATATCAGATATATTCTTACGTAAAAAAAGAATAAGCCACAAATTAAATTTTGTTAAAGTTTCTAAAATATTTAATTGAAGGTTTTTAAATCACGTGCAGTCTTTTTCGTTTTGAAATCGTGTATGGGTAGATTTTTCAAAAACAATTTATCAACACATCATTAATAATGATAAAAATAAATAATTTATTTTTATTTACCTATATTGGAAGGGTTTTAAGATTAAAGCGTTTAGCGATTAATTAATTCACATTTAAACATATATACAAATTATTCATTGCTTCAACAATCTTTATTGGTTATAAACTTGAAAATTAACAAGCGATTAACAAGCATAAATATTTAACAAGCGATTACTGCTATAAATTAGGCTGCCTTGAAGTTTTGGTGTAAACACAATATACTTTCGTTTACGAATATAGCTTTCAATTATGCCATTTTTTCGTCTCTTTCTAATATCACCGCTTTTGTTTTGCTTACATTTACATTTATTCCTTTTCATGATTATTTATTTTAACGGAGAGATACTCTGTACCAGGGTACCTATTTCTACCGCAAAATTGCTGTGAAATTACTAGACACTGTAACTATACAACTTTTTCACATTTTGTTTTTTGTGGGAGTTGCTGAGTTGTTGTTCTGAATTGCACAGCATTTATAGGCGACTGGAACTATGCGCTTATCAGCAGGTGGGCAGATTGTTGGTCCCCCGAGCCAAAAGGGTGGCGGGTGCGCTGCATCGCCTGCTGCCCAATCTCGGGGGACCGAGGGATGGAGTCCGCCGCCTGTACGAGGGCGTCATGGATCCGTGGCCATGTATGAAGTCCCCGTGTGGTTACGAGACTGCGCGAGGTCCCCCCGCTGCAGAGCTCTGCTACGGAGCCTGCAGCGGATAATGGCCATACGGATAGTACGAGGCTACCGTAGAATCTCGTACGAGGCGGCGACGGTTCTGGGACGCTCCCCCCCATTCGACGTCCTGGCCGACATGTACGCGGCGACGTATGCGTCGCGGCGTGTCGACCGGGGGAGCGATGGGGGGAGCGCCCCGGAACCCGCGCACGAAGTGCCTAGGCGGAAGTGGCACCGACGGATTGTGGCGGCCTGGCGTGCGCAGCTCGAATTACGGATCTGCGCGCGCCAGCGGGCCGTCGGTGCCGTACTCTCGCACCTCGAAGCTTGGCACCACGGGAAGCAGGAGGTCACCTACCGATTGACTCAGATACTCACCGGGCACGGCTGCTTCGGTGAGTATCTGTGTCGAATAGGACGGGAGGGATCGAAACATTGCCACCACAGCGCATCCGACCTCGACTCGGCCCAGCACACGCTGGCGGAGTGCCCTGCGTGGGCCTCCAAGTGCCGAGTCTTGCAGAGATCGGGCGAGATCTCTCTCCACCGGTATTGATTGCGGCAATGCTGGCGGACGAGGGAAGTTGGAGGGCTGTGGCCTCCTTCTGTGAAGCAGTGATGCTCCAGAAGGAGGCCGCCGAGCGGGGTCGGGAGATGGCCGATCCCGTTCGAAGAAGGCGGCGCCGGGCTCGGTAGCACAGCTGCGGCGTCGCCGCGGGTCGCCGGCGGGCGCGAGCATGTCGCGCCCGCGGATACGGCGACCCGGGACGGACCACGCCCCTTACGTGGCCAGGGGGGCGTCGTCGGTGGAGAAGATTGGGGGGGGTAGTGTAGCCTCCCCCGAGGAGGCTGGGTTCCCGGAAGTCGCTTCGCGTTCCCGGGGGCTCCCTACATGCCTGAAGAGGGCCATCCCTGAGGTTTTTAGTGGGTAGGCCTCCCCTTTCTGGGGAGGAGAGCCCGACATAACCGCCGGCTCGCCACAGCCGGGGTATGCAATTTAATGCATTTTCTTCAGGGGAACAAAAAAAAATAAGGTGGGCAGACTGCTTATTAAATAGTTAAATAAAATATATTATGCCATTTGACCCATAGTGTATATCACTATGTTACTAATGTAGGTAATTAAATGACTTATTTAAATGTTTATTTTTGAAATACGCACCTGACAAGTATCGATCCGTACGGCGACGGCAACGGTGTGCGTGTTTGCTCGGCCAGTCTGTCAGCAAGCCATATCTCTAGCAACTCTTCTGTAGGCGCTTGGTGGTACTGCATGCGTTGTTCTACACGAGCCCATTCCACGTTGTGTACTTCTTGCATTGGCAGACCTGAAAAACAGTCGCTAGTAAAATTTACTTACTTAAAGATTAACAGATTTTTCATATACGCCTATGTAACATACAAATAATAATATTGGACTCTGACTTTACAGTTGCTTTACGTAATAGTTTTTTTTAATAATTTATATATACAATTTCATAAAAATGAAAACAATTTTCATAAGTTCGAGAAAAGTGAAATAAACAATGATACGATGTTTATTAAATGAAATTGGATATTCGTCGCAACAACAAATGCGCTGCAAATGTGCTAACAAGAACTGCCAAGTTGGGTCGTCCTTGCGACTTCATTGGAAACTTTTAATTGAACAAATTGCCTATTAGCGCCCAGTAATATCACCTCGGGCTATAGAAGGGCCGTGAGAACTTTGTAGTTGTGGAAAATGTATATTTGTATATTCATTTACGTTTGCACGGAGTAATAAAATGCCAATGAATAATACCATATTCGCGGTACTAAAATGCTACACATTTTGCTATTTATCAATCAGCATGTTTGTCTTGTTTTTTTTTGCTCTGTTAACATTGGGCTGTAAAGATATCTCTGCGCAGCTGTTACAAAAAAATTAATTAATATAATGACTTTAGCGGGCCCAGTATATTTATGAAAATATGATTTATGTGTATAAAAATTGTAACACATTTCATACTAATTTACAAATGCATAATTTAAACACAAGAAATAAAAATAAACTTGCCGTTCTAACGTACAGGCTACAAAAAACTTCAGGTTCGTTTATGGGCAAATGTATAAATTTTTATAACAAGATTCCACATAGTGTAGCTGAATTGCCTCTTCATAACTTCAAGGTACATGTTAAAAAGACGCGAATGAGTAAGAGCTATTACGAAGTCAATGATTATTTAAATAATGCCAATGCTTAGTATTGATTTGAAGATATTACATTTTAGAGTGTAAATATTTTTTTTCCCGTATAAATTGTAAACACATATGTACATTGTATGATAACGATATAATTTATTGTAAATGTTGTTATTACTTTTGATAAAGCTGATAAGTTTCTTGCGCCCATTCTTCTTATCAGCTAAAAAATACGTCCTGAATATAGGAGATGGAAAAAAAATTTTAACGATTCAAAAGATGTCTCAAACAATCATCACGAGACAGTAGACATATTGGACAAAGTCTCACAAAATTTAAAAAGAGCGTGATGAACATATTGTGTTATACGTGATTAATATATTGAATGTTTATGTTTTATAATTAAAGTAAAGTAAATATAAGTAAGTAAAGTAAATTTAAGTTTTATATTGCCATATATGTGTACTACTCTAGTTATGTGTCGTTCATGTTGTACACACATACCTAGGAATATAATCTAGTCTACAATATTATATTTAAAAAAAAATGTATTAATAATTGATTATATTCTGTTTTGTGTGTCAAATAATAAAATAAAAGAGCTTTCTATAAAGTTCTATTTGAATAAAGTTAATTTTGATTTAGATTTTGAAAGCGAAATGCTTAGAGGTGTATCGTTGAAAGAAATCACTAATCCTTGGTTATTTGTCTCGCATGTTACTTTTTAATTTCATATTACTACTTTTTGCTATACAGGCAATTTAATCGCTTCCGTATTCAACAATTGGCAGTGAAGCCAATGCAATCACGATTGTTTTGGGGCGGAAATAAGTAAGATGGAGATATTCAAAGGACGACACGACGATGGTACATATGTAATGGTAGGTAGGTAGAGCTATTGATTTAGCTACCTTTCCCTTCAGCATGGAAGAAGTCCGCCAGCAGATCCATGGCCTCCCGGAGCCGATGGTGATAGACCCGCGGCCGCTCGGCACCGCCGGCGTCCGCCTGCGTGGACACCTCTTTGAGCACCGCGCTCCAGCAGCCAGCCAGCGCGCGAGTGAACGCACGCGGCAACAGCCACGTGTTCAACGATGATAGGTGCTGGTCCAAAAACTCCAGCAGCGGGGTGATAGCCTGTATAGAAAAATGGTTTGGTAACATTGTGATTGAATTGTTTTTGTGTTGGTACATTAGATGCTTGATGTTGCATGTAGCCGCTGATAAATAGTAAATAGATACTATCTTGATGTGTACAGGGGGGCAATTCTGTTAATAAATCTGAACTGAAACGGAACTAAACGGTAATGTTTGATCATCGAAAGCGCCTTGATTGTTCAGTGACGTGGAAAGTTGCTAATCGCTGACCGGACAACGCACGCTGAAATGGGCCCTACTACACCCATTTTTTGAGAGGACTAAGGACAAAGCTAAGAAGTGAATGCCTTTTATAAAGATGAGTGTTTGCGTTCTCACCTGGGATGTAGGCAGAGTGTCTGGCGACCAAGCGAGATGAAACACCGCCTTGCGAAGCGGTGGCCTGGCCCGCGCGGATAGTGGTGCGGCCGCTCGAGCTGAGCGCGCGTCCAGGGTGCCAAGCGCGCCCCGTACCAGTTGTCTAGCGCTCTCATCACTTGAGGCGTTGACATGATCCAGTCTACGCGTACCACGAGTGGATTTTAGTATTTACACGGGGCATAATAAAACTGACATGATGAAGATATTATAAGTGTCTTATTCATTGCGGTATATCTAAGTACGAGAACCATGATTACAAAGTAATATAATTCAGTTTGCATTAAGCAAATTTTCAGTACAATTATTTACGTCACCCGCCACACTTATGTATGTACTTGTCTGGCGCTCTCATCACTTGCAATGTTCACGTAATGTAGTCGATATACATTTTTACCAGGAGACTGTTCTAGTCTTTATCTTGATGAGTACTATAACAATATTAATGCATTGTAAACGCTGCTAATTTATAAATTGCTGCCAGTGTTTAAATTGTATCTTATAACTAACTCTAAATACTAAACATGCATATGATGGCCTATTTTACGTTATATTTTTTTAAATTTGAAAGTTGTCTAACAAATTTAAGTAGAAACAACGGAAAATTTACGGATAATACACAAAAATCATTTTATGTTTGCGTTTAAATCGTTTTCAAACTTATATTCGGCAACGTGTGCCCGCTTGCAAGCTCGTGGCTACCTACGAACTCCACATTTAGGGAAAATTTATGTAACTGCCACTTTCAGTTCGCCCAAAATAACGTTCGTGTATGAGGGAAATAATTGTTCCCGTGTAGATTTTATTACGGATCATAAAATACGCACTTCTACGAAACTCTTGTGTAATTTTATTTGGAAAAGTAGGTAACTACGTTATTATTTCTACAAAGCAGATTTGCTTTCAACTCACGAAGAAAAGTATTATTCAATTCTATTTATATTTCACCAACTACAATTCTATTTATAAATATCCATTTATAATTTGAAATATGTTGGTGTTTGTATTCCTATTTAATAAAAATATTGCACATTATAATGTCAAATTAATTACCAGTAATTTATTAAAAAAGGGCCTGATACTTATAGTTTTTAACTGCAGGGCTATTCAAATATTAATTTACTTGATCACATCATTGTAAAGTATATGATTTTTTTCATCCGAAAAAAATATTAAAAAAAACACTGTTCTTTATTTACGAAGATATACAGTAATATTTTTACTAAGGTTAAAAGATACATTTTAAAAACAACGAATAATACGAACTATGAAAAATATACACAATATTTCAGGCGCCCCCGGCAAAATATTTAGTAGCATGTATCTATAAGAATTAAAATTCTGTTGAAAAAAATATTACTATTAGCGCTAATCATCTACTATACTTGATACAAACTAAATATTTTTTTTTATTCTAAGTATCAAAAAGTCCTCGAAATAACCTAATTGGAAAAGAAATTGGATTTCGGGTTAGTATTGAACAGCTTATAACTCAATACTTTTTTCCAACTCTTGTTTGTGGACGATGGCATATAACGTTCATAACACCGTATTCTAATATTATTTTATGTGGATGTACAAATAAATTTAAAAGTTAAAATACCTCTTCAAGCGACTGGAATATTATTTTGGGAACTATTTTGGTACCTGCATAATTATATTTAGTTATACGTTTTATTGTTATTTAGTAATAAGATAAGTACCAAATAACATTTTTTTTCGATTACCTGTAAAAGAAATTAAAAGTTAAGAATGAACAAGAAGTAAGAAAAGTTCCATCATTCAGAAACTGCTTGAACATATTGAGTGAACACAAAATTAGTTAATTTGTATAGCAAGTTGGTTAAGTTAGCTTCAAGCTGGTGTAGAGTGGTTTAAATGAGTAACCCAAAGTAACTCCGAATGAGTATAAAATGATCGTCAATACTGACTAGTTCATTGTCGATTAGTCGGCAATTTCAAAACGGGTGAGTCGGGTAGTCAGTAAGTCTCGTAGTTGACTTATCTCTTGGTATAAGTAATCTTTTATCAGATAACACAACAAAACTTTATAGTTTTGTATTTCAATTTTTATTAGGTTGGAATAAATGTAAGCTATTAAATGACTAAAGTCACAATTACAATAGGAATACATTAATATGTACGTAATTTTCCATTTATGTACAATATTAGTAGCGATTATATCTAAAAGCGTATAGAAGCTTTTGTCAATTTGTGCGACCATAAAAACGGATGTTTATCTATATTACAAAATAGTGATTAGGAAATAAACGAAACGTTACCAAATTTTTATTGGGTTGTAATGTTATCTATATTCAAGACAAGTCGCAATTATTGTACAGCTTTAACGTGCGAGATATTGTTGTCAGTAGGTAAATATCTCGTCAAAAGTTTTCGGCACAAGCACAATAAACTTTCTGTCTGTATTGTATTATGTTATGCGTTGTTTTGTAGACTTCACTGAGCTTGTCAGTTTTAATATACAATATACTTGTGTACTTCCTGGAGTCTTTATTTGTGTTTGTAATGTCAATGCGAGGAGATATTAACTTGAAATTAAAATCTAATCTATTTATGTAATTTTAATGTACCTTTAAATCTTCGAATTCGTCTTATTTTCAAATATTTTACACAAGTAAAGGGGAAAATCGTGAAAGTAATTTAATTTAAGAAAGTGCATTTACAAAACATATGTAAGGAAGGACACGGTGTGCGTCCTACTCGCACTTCACGTTTTTTTTTAAGGGAATTGCATAACTGTTATGAATTTAGAATAAAACTACTAATATAATCCAACCCAACAACAATATTGATTTTTTGAATTGAGAACGACTGAACTGATTTGGCTAATGGTTTGGAATTATTTGGTCTTTTAATTATTTGTGGAAGGCCAGAGAAAGTTTAAAAGGTGAATGATGAACATATGAAAATGGTCTGAATTAAATAAAAGCAATAATTTTAATCAACAAAACTGATTCGCTAGAAGTAAACTTTGTTTTGATTCCCGTTACGAAAAAAAAAAGTTTAGGTCTTTTATTTATCAATCGAGGCAGTACGATGTCTGTCAGGATAGCTAGTTTAAAATAAAAATACCTTACTTTTTAGTTATTTTAAATTCATATTGTTAGGAAAATATTTACTGGAACTGAATCTGTCTTGCAAAACAAAGCGCAGATAACAAATAAAAAAGACAAAATTAGTTTGATGTTTCTGTGTACTGTCGAAAAGAAATAGCTATCTGGTTGAATCTGTCCAAAGTTCTTTGTCTTGGGTTTTACCTATATATAGTTTAAGTTTTATCTGTTCGTTAATTTGTAAAAATATAGCAAAATTGACTATAATATATTATAGTCAATTTTGCATACTAAATATTGAAATCCTTCATAAAACTTCAATACAATTAATCCACCACACACACAAAAAATATACCCAAAAAGATATTACAATTTAATACAGAGCGAGATACTTGTTGTTATCAATTAGATGTAATGAAACATAACTGCTATCTACCTGCGTTCATAACAACCATTAATTTTGCTTGGATGCTGTAGAAATTAGCTACGACGTGGAAGAGGTAAGTGCTTATATCTCCGATTCGGGGGCGGCTTAGATTACATAATGGGCGGATTTGTCACAGCGACGAATTATATTAACCTAATCGCAAAGATAATTTTGCGTAGAAATGTGTAATTAAATCATCACAGACTGGAGCATTGCGCACTGACGAAATTTTACAATCTTAAGATTTCGCTCTTATTGAAAAATAGCGAGAAATAGAGTTATAAACCTTAACATTTTTTAAAGTACTAAAAAGTAAATAAACAAAGCAATAAAAAGTAATTTGATAAATTCATTTCAACAAAATAAAATTTATATTCAGTTTGCTTTCTGTGACTGAAAATTATCTCCATTTCCGCCAGGTCAGATTTAGTAGCGCATAAGCGTCATCGGAATAAGGATAATTTTGGTACTTTCAATTGTTGATTTCTATCCACTCGTACAATAGGTTACGGAACAACTTACTTCATATCTGCATTACATTTTGATTGTAGAGTACAGGTTTTAATTACCAACAAATGTCCATTTGTTTGTTCAAACAAAATAATAGGCGGGGAGCCGGTAACACTGAAAGTCGCGTCATAGCGGAAGCCGAAAATATTTATTTAAATAAATAGTACATAAGTATAGGAATAAATTAAGCTCGGTATGCGTGGATTCCTTTTGCCGAAATAATGTCAAAAAATATTAAAAATTAAAAAATGTTTTACCGTCATCGCGGATATATATTTTTTTAATGTATTCGATAGTAAATTTTATTGGCTTTTAGAAAAAAATCACACAAATCACTTTTTTCTGCCGGAAGGATCAGGATCCTATTTGAAGTATGTGATGACGGCTAAAATTTCTCCATCATGCCGGAACCTTTTTATTTTATTTTTTTATTACTTTTATGTAATTTTTTAAAATATCTCGATATTGATCGATATTGATGCGCGCTCAAAGACTGCCGAAAAAATCTCGCATACAATCTTGAAGTGCATAAACTATATTAGCATCTACTCCAAAATGTACGATGTTTAATAAATTTATTTTGGAGTAAATGCTTTTTGTAAAACACCGTTGTTGCATAATTATTGTGATCTCGTATATTACATCAATAACAATTATGTTTCTTTTAAAATTACTCTTCTTGATTGATGTTTTTTCACATACATAATATACTTTAGTACAGAGTACTGTTTTAGAGGTGGATCGCAAGAGCTACAATAGTTGCAATAGCTTCTATCATAGAGAATAGAATATATAGTCTCCATGATTTCTATATATAAATTTATTACTTTTCTTTAGTATTTCAAGATAATATGCGGGATTTTTCCGGCAGTCTTTAATATTTTTAAAAATGACATAAATATAAATAAAATAAAAAAGGTTCCAGCATGATGGAGAGATTTTAGCCCTCATTACACACTTCAAATAGGTATGCCAATGCCAAGGAATAAAATTTACTATCGAATACATAAAAAAAAATTAATAACCGTGATGGCGGTAAAACATTTTATCATTTTTCATTAGAAATCCACGCATACCGAGCTTAATTTATTCCTATACTTATGTACTATTTATTTAAATAAATATTTTTTGATTCCGCTATGACGGGATTTTCAGTGTTACCGGCTCCGGGACTATAAGGATTAAACTTGAAAGGTAGCTCTTATTGTTTGCTTCAGAATTTTGTATAATTTAAAATTATTATATTAGTCAGATTAATGTCAATTAAATAGTATGTAAAAGTTTTAAGGTTTACTTTCTTAATTAGTAGTTTAAGTTTAGTAACTTATTAGTTTAAGTTCCGTTAAGGTTATGTTCCAAAAGAATCGATACTGAACTTTTATTGTTGCTAGTGTAATGTTGCTGATCTAAGCTGTTGGTGGAGAGCTGTTTTGCAAGTAATATACTGCTCAAAAGAAAATAAGAATCATAATTTGTAATAATTGTAAAGTTTACATGTAACATTGTAACTTTCATACGATTACGAGTTATTAATACATTTTTATGTTCTTTTAAATGTTAAAAACATGTGAATGAGTATTTTATTTTCTAAAGTTAAATAACCCAACTCGTGTCATATTTTTAAAATATTAATAATAATGTTAGACCTTATTTACTATTAAGAAGTAATCGTTACTAATGATGATGCTGATTGTTGATATTATATATAGATGTTGTAATTATAATAGATGAATTAGTAGTTTCGTTTAATTAAACAAGAACTCACATGTGTTCGTCGTCGTACTCGGCCAAGGAGCGGCGTACGTATTCCAAGTTGTTGACAATTGTGCAGATCTCCTCCGTTGTTTTGTTTTGACCTGAACAAAGGAAATCATAACATAAAATAAATGGATTTGTTGTATGCGATATCAAACGAATGATTTAAAAATAAGTTCTGAACATACAAGGTAAACTACATTGTCGACGAGGCGTAACTAAAATAAATGTTTGACAATCAACATAGTGAACGCCGTCTTTATGCTGCTGAAAGTACGCCTCTGACCTCATCACAGATTGTACTATGCAAGCAGTCACGCTTCGCTCTTCTACAGGATAATCTTGTAGATAAATAGATTACGTATTTGTTAAAGGCCATATATATTAATTAATGAGTAATACTCTCGAATTTGTTGGAATTCGAAATTTTTTTAAAACATCTAATCCGTCAAAACAATCTCTACAGTTTTAGATCAAGTTTATATTACGATTTGTCATAGAATAATACCGAAATACCGAAGAGAAATCACCGAATCTAAACATTTTTCATTAGCTTATAAATATGTACAAACGAATATGAAACTTTTAAAATAAACTTTGACTTGTTTCCTTCCGCAAAAGCATCCTTATGTTGAAAGAAAGAAGGACGAATAAGCGATATAATTTGTTAATTATTTGTGGTCTTGATATAGTTATTTTCGAATTTCATGTTAGCGGTTAACGATTAATATGTCGATTGATTGATGTACCGCTAATCACATAAAATTTTATTTATTAAATTATGTCTCTGCACATAAAAAAATAATCAACATTATTAGGGGTGCGCCGAATTAAATCTAACGGGGTCCCAGATAACTTACTTGTTCGCGGTCCACACTCAAGTTAACCAACAAGCAGAAACAACATGATAACAGAAAAAAGAGTTAATTAAAATAGTCTTATGAAAAAAAGGCACTGCAAATTTTATAAGAGTTTATAATTAAGGGTAGATTTATTATTAAAAATATAGTAGTAGGAAACGACATGGCAGCCTTGAAATATTTATCGGTCCCAATCGACATATCGACATCAAAACCATACCCAAGGATGTCGCAGTATGAGGATGCTGGTTCTCAGCGAAGCCTCGCCTTGGAATAAACGATATTTTCTCTCACCGTAATATAATATACGAATCAGGAAAGAAATCAAAATAGAGCTAAACTCGGAAACAATATAAAATAATATTTGTAAATAAGGAAAATACTTTTATTCCGTAGTAAGATTTTTCGTAATAATATCTACTTTGAAGACGGAGAAATAAGGAAGATCCAAAAAAATATTTAAATTGGGCAATAATGAAGATGTAAACAAAAATATACCTGATTTATGGGGATGAAAATAAGATGTATGATTTAGCAAGTTACATTAGCTTTTTTCCTACTTAATTAATCGGTGGTTTTATTCTACTGCAACCAAATAAAGGGTCTAACTGTGATATTTCCATTCGTATAGCTCACTCTGTATACTCACCGTATACTCACCGTATTTAATTCAAGAATTAAAAAATCTATTTATAAATATCCGTATATAATATTTGACACTTATTAAATCAAATGAAAATAACAAACCGGTAAATTACTTTTTGTCAGTTTACTACTGTATTATCATACATTGTCACTAAAACTATATAATTAATTATTACGATGTCTGTTAATCTGTGTGTTAAAGTTTCAAAAAGTTTGCATTTTTGGTTATTAAATATATTAAAGAAAACTTTGTTAAGGATCAAGGAAAATTATTTAAGCTACATACTAAATTGCTATTTTATTAATTGTAAGTACGTAAAGTAACTTTTGGTAGGCTCACTCCAGTGTTAAAGTCAAAAATAATTAATCATATCCTAATGTGAGTGTAATCGTAAAAAGAGAGCCTACAATCTATGTTAATAATTTTAAGTTTGTAGAGTGGTGACATTAACGAATCGCTCTTTAGATACCGGCGCGGTGGGAGTACAACAAATACGTCACCAGCGATCGTCGATCGGTACATAGAATAGATTTGATTTCATCGCGTCTAGCATAGATTAATATTTCAACACAGCCTCGCAGCCTCAAACACCAGGATCACAGATATGTGATAAATGAAACGTTCTATTTCTTTGCATAAGTTCACGGCTATACTAAATGTTTGAATTTTTGTCTTTGTCGAAGACTTTAGATGGTAAGAAGGAGAAAGGAAGTTGTATAAAGAAAAGTTTCGTGTTTCTAGAATAATAAATACTTATAAACTTATTGAAGGCTACGGATATGTAATGTAAATACAGACAAAAAAAGAAGCAGAACAAAAGATAATATCTAATACCAGTAATCAAAACAATTTCTTAGGAATAATTCCCACAGATATTCCTCATTTTTAGGCATTCTTTAAAAGTAGGCACGAGTTGCGAAGAATTGTTCTTTATGTTTGACTATCAATTAGTATCATAAATTATATACTGTTCGACTTCCAAATTATCTGGGGTTAATTACTTGAAATATTTTAGTCGTTATAATTTCAAAAATCGAATGAATTTAACAATATTTCATAAGAGAACTATAATCACATTTCTCTACTTTAAATTATATCAATTGCATCCGTTAATTTTAATAGGGTTAACACCATTGCTTTTCCTTTTTTAAATTGCTGTATCAACGTGGCGCATAAGTGGCGTTGATAATCGTGGCGCCTGGGGTCAATCATGACATCTACCAACATATTTGTCATTTTTCAAATTTCATATATATTTTTCTCTAATGCACTTACGGTGAATTTCAAAGCTGTATATGAAATCAACCAATCCGCACTGGGCCATTGTGGTTGATTAAGGTCTAGTCGTCGTAGACTATTTTAATCAAGAAGCTCCAATATTTGCGTATTTCCGTGTACCTACCTAAATAAAATTTGGCTTGCAATGCTATCGTGAAATCAATATTATGAGGTTCATTTATCTAACATGCTATTAAGCACTCAGCGATATGGATATGGTATTTGAGATATACTTAAGTATCTTACTGATATTTTACACATAGAAAATATTACAAACATTATTAACAACACAAATTATTCAGTAAACGTATAACAATGTACCTACCTCGGTAGATAGGCACTTATTATTTCATTCAAACATAAATAAGTACCTATATTGGAATGAAACAGGAAGAACTCTTTTGTATAGTAGGCCAACCGTTAATCACGTCACACGGTAAGGGGGAGGGAGGGGAGGTCTCACAAATGTGACTAGCTGTGACAAGAACCGGGGGGGGGCAAAAAATCACAACATTCGTGTGACGTAATTTAATTATGACCCCTAGTAATGTAATATTTACTAAGAAAAATCTTCTAAAGGATTATTTACTCGAAATATATATTTAGAAAGAATGAAATTCAAAAGTGTATATGAAGTTACACTATGTCAGTGCGCAAAAAATACAGGTGAACTAGGAAAACAGCTTTAATTACGTAGTCAATAAGTAAGGTCAACATATATAGATGAATTTGCAGTATGTATATATATATACATGCTGCTATATATTGATAGATATATAGATATATATAGGCTTCTCCAGTTTTCTTTGAACTAACATATTTTAAAACAAGGAACTAATGAGAGCCAATATATGTATATATTATAAACCCTGATGTAGTTTGTCTATAAATGCGAGGAGGTATATTTGTACCTCTGAGGTGACAATACACTTACTTTTACACTTCAAACCTTTTAAAAATAATGCGATAATTTTTTTTCAACAAATATAGGTAGTACATGTACAAGTAGAGTAATAAGCAAAATGAACGTGCTAATGGTGTTACCTTGTTTGTGGAAATAAAGTAGAACTAATTTTATGTAGAACTTTATTTTCGTTATGAAAACTATAGCAATATCATTTGTTGTAAACAACAAAATAAAAATCGTATGTTTCATATAATTTCAACAGTGCTTCAACCTGTACGAACATGTTGGTTTATTTATTTTAATTAGTTTATATTTCACGTAGTAAATGTTAAAAGTTGTATAATTAATTTTAGTCACTACAAACTGTTGTAGGTTTATTTAGATCTGTCTGTTGTCTATTTTATGTGACTGTTAGTTGTTGCTATGGTAATAACACGTTGTTGGAATATTGTTCTGTATCAGTAGATGTTTGGGATTTGGGTTTAATATACGTTTTTTTTTTTAAATTAACAAAGCTATCTTTGTCTTTCCTTCCTCTGCTGTCCTAACTTCAACAGGTTATGGGCCCAGCAGGAAAAGACAATGGCTGAAGCAAATGTAGATACTCCGTCGTCATTTTCTGTCCCGTTCAAGAAACTGGTTGGAAGGGAGAATTATGTTTTATGGAAATTTCACATGAAGAATCTTCTTCTCCATGATGGACTCTGGTATAGCGTAATTGGATACCCCGCTGGTGATAAAACATCTGAAGACGCGAAGAAAAGAAAAGACGAGCGTGCGCTGTCAAAGATTTGCTTGATGATAGAAGATCCCTGTGTGTCCCATGTTTTGAACGCTGATGGGGCCAAAGATGCATGGACAAAGTTAGAGAAAGCATACGATGATCGAGGTCTCGGAAGAAGATTGTCCCTACTTAGGAATCTTTGTTCTATAAAACTGGATGAATACCCTAGTATGGAGGAATATATTGGGAAGTGCCTGAGCTTGGCTCAACAGCTAAAAGCTATGGAAAAACCGGTGGAAGATGAATTTTTAGCAGCTGTGATGCTGCAGGGTCTACCTTCCAGGTTTGAACCAATGATAATGGCTTTCGAGAGTATGAAAGGTGATATTTCAACTGATCTCGTGAAATCCAAGTTACTTCAAGATAAGAAGTGGAATAATTCCGATGCAGAATGCTTAATTGTCAGAAATAAGAAGCAGAACGCTGTTCGACGAGAAGGTAGTACTCGTTTTCTACGATGCTGGAGTTGCGGACAAACTGGTCATACGAAGAAGTTTTGTAGACAGCAACACAGGGGTTCGAGTATTAGTAGAGAAGCGAAATCCACTGCTGGTAGTGCAGCCATGGCCGCTGCAGAGCAGTTTGATATGTCTTGGTACATTGATAGCGGTGCTTCTTATCACATGACAGGAAATCGTGACTGGTTACAAAACTTTAGAGAAAGTGAATCGAAAATTTCTGTCGCGAGTGGCCAGACTTTAAAATGTATGGGTGTTGGTGAGGTGGTATTAAAATTTTCACAAACTAATGTACTTGTTAAAAATGTTATGTTTGTTGACGGACTGAGTGTTAACTTATTATCTGTAAATTGTATGGCTCGAAATGGTTTTCGTGTTGAATTTGTAGATAGTTTATGTAAAATTTATAATCATAATTCCAATTTAGTCTTAACTTCGCTACAGGGGATTGGAGGTGTATATAAACTTTTTGTACGAGGCTTGGCACTTAGTTCTTTGAAAGTGTCAAAAGAATGCTGGCATGACAGACTTGGACATATTAATTACGACTATTTGAAAACTTTGACTAATGTGAGTGACATTAACTGTACTATTGACAATTCACAAAATGTTTCGTGTCCTATTTGTATTTTAGGAAAACATGCAAGAAAAACGTTTAAATCGGATTATAGCAAGAAACGTGTGCAAAATCGTATCGAGTTATTGCACTCCGATCTGTGTGGTCCTATGCCGGTGCCCTCGTATTCTGGAAAAAGGTATGTGTTTACCATTCTAGATGATTATTCAAGAAAAGTTTTTGTTTACTTCCTGAAATATAAGAGCGAAGTTGCGTCTACACTTAAAGATTTTATTTCACTGGTAGAAAATCAGTGTGAGAGCAGGGTAAAAATCTTTAGATCTGATGGCGGAAAGGAATTTGTAAACTCAGAGTTAACAAAGTTTTTTAAAGCAAGGGTATAGTACATCAGGTTACTCCCCCATACTCACCACAAGCTAATGGATCTGCTGAGAGATTGAACAGGACCCTGATGGAAAAAGTAAGGTGTTTACTCTTGCAGTCGGGTCTGAATCATAAGATGTGGGCAGAGGCAGCTAGTACGGCTGTGTACCTGATAAATCGTTCTCCGTCATGGAGATTGTCAGGGCAAATTCCTGAAGAGGTTTGGTCAGGTAATAAGGTAAACTATAGTAATTTGAGGGTGTTTGGGTGCGAGGCCTTTGCTCAAATTCCTTCTGTAAGGCGTACCAAGTTAGATCCTAAAAGTCAACGCTACGTGTTTATTGGTTATGAGGAAAATAGCAAGGCGTACAGGCTATTTGATCCGGTTACGTCACGTGTCATACGCAGTCGTGATGTAGTATTTAATGAAAGTGTTTTCCCCGGAAAAGAGCCAAGGTCAATTACTGACAATAATAGTGTGACAATATTTTTCCCAGATTTTCCCTTAAGTGATGATGGGCCTTCCACATCATGTAACGGAGGGGAAGAGCGAGTTGATGGTGTGCATGAGGTAGCTGTATCTTTCTCAGAACCGACTTCTACGACTGAGGGGAAGGAAGTTGATGATACAGTTGTAGAATTTAGTGATTGTCTTGAACCATCTACGCCACACCATGGATACAATTTGCGGCCCAGGAACTACCTCTGTGTGCTACCAGGTGAGCCTGAAAATATATCCGACGCTCTTTCGTCAGATGTTTGGCGTCATGCAATGAAAGAGGAAATGAACTCTTTTAAAAGTACGACTGACATGACAGCAGACGTGTTGACAAAACCACTGACTGTGTCAAAGCATAAGTTTTGTTGTCATGAATTAGGTCTAATGAATTAAGTTTTTCTTTTTGTTTGTTTCTATTTTATACCAACAAGTGTTATTAAGGGGAAGTGTTGTAGGTTTATTTAGATCTGTCTGTTGTCTATTTTATGTGACTGTTAGTTGTTGCTATGGTAATAACACGTTGTTGGAATATTGTTCTGTATCAGTAGATGTTTGGGATTTGGGTTTAATATACGTTTTTTTTTTAAATTAACAAAGCTATCTTTGTCTTTCCTTCCTCTGCTGTCCTAACTTCAACACAAACAATTGACAAAATCGATTTTTGCTCTCTGGAGTCATAGTGGTTTATTTAGCTTTGCTCTGTAAAGCTATATTAACCGACTTTTACATTATGTAAAGTGCAAAGTATTTTTTGCTTTGATGTGTACCTTATACTTTAAGAGTATGGTACACTGATTTATTGCAATTAGTTATGTGCCGAGTATCCGTATCCGTATCCATGGGTATCCGCGGCAGAAATAAGATCTGTAACCGTGTCCGTATTCGTCAGTTTGGACGACCTTTAACGGATCTATTTGCCTTATTAATTTAAAATTTATAGATAAACTTCTTTAAATAGGTGATTAGGTGGCAATAAAAACTTAAATTACAGATAATGTTTTGTTCTATAAAATCAATTATTTCATCTCCTTTATGTTGCAAATCGTAGTAAGTTACCATACCAAAAAACTTTGTAGACATTTTTTCAAATTCATGTACCGATACTGCTCAGTGTCACACCAAACTATAAACAAAACAAAAGAAAGAAAAGATCTATCGCGCAATGCAAGTTAAAACATGTGTCAAGGTCGCGCGTACCGACACCGACAGCGTAAGAAAGTTAAGATCCGTATCCGTATCTTCATTCGCAGATCTTGACACCCAATATCCGTATTCAGATCCGTTTCCGCGGATATACATTTTCAACGATTCGACACATCACTAATTGTAATACTGTGTGACTTAAAGCACTGTAGAAGCTTAATATATTATAATCTTAATTAATTTTGATCGATTTTGTATCGCGATCTTCATATTATACACATCAAAAGGTTTGTTATTACTGTTATTGCGCTAGTTTAAATCCGACAAGGTAAGGATAATAATGGCAAAGCAATTAGTCGTGAAACCGTAGCAAAAAGAAACTTCTGAGAGGAATTATTATAACAATCACAGCAGCTTTAGATCATTCTATTCATAGGAAAATACATGAAATAATAAGAGTAACAAATACCTAATGCTTATAAACTACGAATAATGTACGAATAATGTGTGTTATTATTATTATTCTAAAACTAAAATAATTCATAAATGTATTATTTTCAATACAAAAACAATACAGAAATAACTAAGTATTTAAACATTTGCCTTACATATCTTATATATCAAAGTTTTACTGCCACGCCCAGATTGAAACTTACAACAGTTTGAAACGCGCTTGGTTATATTTTCATTGAAAACAGTTTAATGACTTTACTCATTATCAGAAACAGCATTAAATTTTCACGGGCTACCTGTCTGTTGTATAAAACAAGTTTTAATAATGTCGAAAGTTAGCGTATCATCGTGTGATTTCATGCTTACATACATGAAATGTTATTTAAAATATAAACTTATTGCTGATTTTTATTTTTAAGGATAGATTGCAATCTGAATGACATATTATTTTAATTGTGTTTCCTGTTTCAATAGATTGAAGTTTTAGAACCGTTTTCTAGATCATATATACAAAAATATGCACGATATATAATATTAATTATTACTAAGTATGAGACGATCGTCATTCAGGTAACTAGTTAACCCGGCGAACTTCGTACCCCATAACATACATATCAATGAATTGAGCTGTCTACTGCAGAAGATGGAGTTCCAAAATTAAAAAAAAACTAGCTAAAATGGTAAACTTGACTTGAGCAGCTTAATTTGAAAATTGATGTTATAATAAATTATTTTACCAGGCCAACGTTGTACCGCCTAATAGATTAATAACGTGAGCTCTCAAACTGTGGAGGATGGCGAATTTCCAAAACTGATATTATAATAAACTGACCTGACGAACTTCGTACCGGCTACAATAATTACTTCTTCTTAATTACTGCATTTTTAACATTCGAATAATTATTCTATTTTTCTTGACGGCAACAAATCTACTATCCGTTTTAGACTCAAAATTGTAAGTGATGACTTATTACAACTTTGTTTTATTTTTGCTGTGTTGATTAATTGGTTTATTTTTAATTAAAAAGTATAGATACAGCACCCTTATACAGCAAGGCGCATATTGTTATTAATTTGTTCTCATTTAGAAACACATTTGCTTAGCTTCAATTTTAAGCTGCGCAGTGAAAGTTTTTTTTTGTCTATTGTTGACCCTCCTATTGTTTTGACATAATAAGTAGGTAATGGCGAGGCTTTTTTTGAGCTTTGTTGTGCGACTCAATGTCGACTTTTCTTTAACCTAGCTGTTGTTACGTCATTATGTTTAACGTCAAAGGAATAAATTCTTCGCAGTACTGTTATCTCAGAGTAATAACTTAATATATTTTTAATATCATGAACAATAATTAAATTGCAGTATAACGCTTTTTGCTGCGAGTAATGGTGATATAAATTTCGAATACCGTTTGGACTTACTCGGTGCTGAAAAATAAAATAAAGTGATATCGACAGTTCGATAAGAAACCTGTTAGTCATAGTAATCATAGGTACATAAATTTGTATGTCAATTAAGAAAAGTTTATAAATTGTTCTATTGAGATGTAAGGCGTGAATTTTAAAAGTATTATAGTCATAACTGTCAGTCAGTTTGTTAATAATAATAAGAAAATTTACATTTATAATATGGCGGATATCAAAATAGTTCAGTATTAGGTCTTGGAACTATTTGTGTTAAATAGTATGAGAAATAAGTGAATCCAGGGAGAAAGACTTTTACCTACCTCTAAAAAGTAAGTGGAGTTTATATTTACAAAAAAACTATTTTTTGAAAAACAAATTAAGTTATTTCCAAAAGAGAGAAAGACAACGGTCTCAGATAAAGTTTTGTACTTTATCTGAGACCGTTGTTGTATTATTATATGGAAGTTATATATCATAAACAAGATAATGAAAAACGTTACATAATATTTTAATTCTATGACAAAATCAGTTATTAATAGAAAAAGTGACGACTATGAGGTTTTTAAAGGAAAGTCGGAAATCATTCCGACAAGCTTAGATTGATATGAGGAATCATAAACTTTTCTTCGCATCTGAGATTGAAAAATCTGTTAACAGAACACAAGACTACAATTTTCTTATTATAAAATAAAACAGCACTAACTAGTCTAGATTTAAAAGAAGGAAATATCTACTAAAATAATATTTTTGCTAAAGCTTTTGCTAAAGAAGTTAATTAATTCCGCTTTGATCAACCGCTTTTGTCTGATTATTAGAATAAATGATGTGAGATTTGTAAGCGCTAGAGAAAAGAATTGAGATTAGTTCGAGTTAGAAAAGTAGCTGAAATTAAAGACAAAAACATACAAATATTTCCTAATTCGTATCGTATAAGTAAACATGGCGTACACGACAATGTGTTCATGACGATCGCACATAAAAACCTACTACATTTTTCTTACAAAACAACAGCAGAAAACATAAATTTCTAATAGTTTGAGGGTATAGATATATAAATGCTGAAGTAGCACGACTTCTTTATCAAGACCCTGGTTTATATACCGAAGATTACAGAATGTAGATTAACATTAAAATTTGGTATAAGTCGCACCCTTCTAGTTTCACTTCACAATATATAAACCTAGAGAAAGGTTTTAATTACTGCAGGACGAAACTGTTACTTTTAATATGCAACATTGTAGTATTTTTCTTTTAATTTTTGGAGAATTTACTTTTTTAATTATTTATAGCGATAGCAAAGTCAATTCTAGATGATTGACGCTTGTAAACTAGGGATGATGAAGCTGCGAACTGAAAGCTCGAATTGTGTTCTAGTGTAGACGTAACTGTAAAGGACACGGCTTACCTCCAACCATATTAATATTTCCAATAGTATTAATTATTACCATGATATAGCTTCATCAACATGCATGTCGTGACCAAAGGCGGCGTGGTTCCAGCAGCAGCAAGTTATAGTCCTTTTCTTACAAAAGTTAATTATTGTTACAGTACAATTACAACATTATGAGTATGGAACTCACCGTGGTTTTCGTAGTAGCCTTGGTCAGCTAATGCCCCATGAACCAGGTCGGCGTAGTGCAGAGCCGTGGCACACGCAGCTTCCAGCAGCCGCAAGCTGCCGCCGCCGGTGCCCTCCTCAGAGCCACCGATCGCGCGCCACACCAGCCGCATGTGGTACAGGCTAATACCAATAGCGTGAATTTAATATTCACATTTATTTTCCTTTGCCTTAGTATATTAGTCCGTTGTTTTCTATTGTGGTAATTATCACATTCTAGAATGCCCAACATTATCTTGTACGTTGAGTAATAAAGTCACTATTATATATTAGGGAAATGAGATCATAAGAATTATTGTTGGCAAAAGAAATAACTGTCAAATTTTACAAACTAGATAGAAACTATTTTATTTGATCGTAATTTGGCACTAAAACATATGAACCGAAATATTTATATATAATTTATTTGAATTAACTATAAGTAACATTGTAAATCCTTTATGAATTTCTATACCTATAAATAATTGCATTTTGTTTAATCACGTGGCTGGGTGATAAGGTGCATGAAACGCTACCGAATTGTAATAATAATAATTATTATTCTTATGTATATGTAAGCGCATTCAACGAAAAAAATTGGCTCTACATCTGTTTATTTTTTATTTAAGCTTATGTAACTATTAAGATCTTTGTATCCTTTTAATATTATATTTGTTTAACGTCAATAATTTATTTTTGGAGTTGATGCTAGTCAAGAAGGACAGTTTTCCATTACAGTTAGTCGGAGTAGGGCCATAGATTGCCCGACCAGGTGACCGGAGCCCCCAAAGTGGCCGAGATTGTTAATAAAATATCGATAAATAGTGCGACGACTTAAGTTCCTTGAGAAGAAATCATCTCGCAGTAGGAGGCTGCGTCGTGGGAGCGAGAGGAGTAACGTCTCGCAGCATTGCTCCATCGTAGGCATCAGAACTAATAATCAGTCGACAGATACTATGGTCCCAAATTTGAAACCCGCCGGGGTGATCATAAACGAGTTAGTAACCTGATAATTCCTCTTGAGACGAAGTATCAGCTCATTAGCGTACATAAGGTATTGTTGAGCCTATCCTACAGGGCCATTTTGGTGAACTGGGTTCTCCCGATCCCTAAAGGGTTCTTCAGAGTATGAGGCAGAGACGTACTTACCGGAGGGAGATTAGTACACTATCTGTATAATTCTGATGTAACAGGGACCAAGAAGATGTCTTACGGTGATATCTACTCAACATCCTTCTAGATAGTGTAAAACAATAAATTATAAAAATTTTGGTAAAAAAAATAAAACACTTATCAGTCAATAACCTGTTTATGTTTTCTGAACAATAAAACAAACAATCCAATATATAATGATCGATTAATTACCCTTTATGAAAACGGTAATTATTTATCATCAGGAATAATTCAGATCTCAATCAATTAGTAGCTATTGTTATACCTGACTAAGCAAAAGTAAGAAACTGGAACTAATTAACAATATAATTGATAATCTAAATGTCACATTATAATACGTCTATAGTAGTATTCTTGGCGAAACCGTATGCTAATATATATTTGTAACTATTTGTGGTTTGAAGCGAACGTTGATATTATAAACTCGAGGTAATATATATTTATTTAGTAGAATGAAGTTAAATATCACAATAGGTACGTTATTAAGTCATCGTTTAACCGTTTTTATAATTTAATGACCGAGTTCACTAGGTATTAATCTGGAGTTCGAAAGATATATTATACCACAGAGGTAGTGGTTTTTCTGCTCGGCTCGCTTAAGTTTGTCGTATAATATCATTGTTAATAGCATTATTTCGCTCTTATAATTAAAAGCGAATTTCGTCGTTGTTAAAAAGACCCTGTCTTATCACCATAAGCTGAGATGAAGGCTAAGACCATTCCTATCAAATAGAAACAAAAGTTACTACAAAAGTTCATCTTACAATATTATTGTATAATATTATAGTCGATGAATAAAAAAAAGTTCGTCACCTGAAAGGCGATCTTTGCAAGTACCAGACAAATAATTAAATATAACCACATGTAAAAGAAATATTACCCACGTAATTTAATGAGAAAAGGGGAGATATCACTGGGGTGACATGAAAATTTGAATTTTAAACAAGATTAAAATTATCATATCTATATCAGTTATATTGTTTATAGTCACAATTCAAACAGGTGTGATACTTTTAAAGGAACGATTTGTAGGTCGTACAAACCTTTTCGTTCCCATACTGTACATCAGCATTCGAGAAACTTGCACGAATGATATCCCTTGTTTAATGTGTGTTTGTTTCTAATTTCCACTTTCGTATCACAGTTAATTGATGTTCTTTAAGTAACCTGCATTAGTTTTAATGTAAAAAGTGCAACAATGCTAAATTATAATGAAAAAATAATACGAAAGTGACTTTGTCAAATGTGTCTCAATAATTTTATTTTACTATAAGATGAATGTGGACTCATATATATTTTCTAATTTTATGTCCACTTGTGAAATCTTATAATTATTACTACTCGTTACTGGTATTACAGCATTTTATTAATGTACTATTCTCGTACATCCTTTATGTTAGATGGTAGAAACAATATTCTGCTAGTGTAAAGTGTAGAAAATGTGATAATGTAACACACGAAGGGAAATGCATATTTCAAATGAAAGGAATACAAATCTTACCAAGCAGCAGTGTCAACTGATGATGTGCTGTGCTTCACGAGGTGCTCTCCTTCCACCGGACGATCTAAGAAAAAAATAACATTGCATTTTTTTGTTATTGATTTGTTATGTTTTTGACAAAGTTATTTTATTATTATTATTTTAAGAGTTCTATCAAGTTTCTCAGTTCTCTTGATATTTTTTCCTAGGATTTGTAAAGTGTTGACATAATATATAAATATTTTGTTTTGAACATAATATCAGACTACATACACAGCTATCTAAATAGGCGGCCTTATCGCCGTACGTACGTATGTACTACCGATACTTTATTTGGATTTCAGATGTATTATGTCATAAAGAAGACCTAAACATACATTTTATAAATAATTACCTTACGTAACCTACAAATTAGAAATTCCTAAGAATAGTGTGATTTATAAATCAATGTTTTTGTACAATTCACACAAAACCGTATAATTATTATGTGAAGTCAATAAAAGGTTTCGTGCTTCGCATCAGTTTGGGCAGTGATACTATCTTAATGGACGGCTGCCCTTCGCGGGTGCGAACCTTCGGCACCATAGCTATAAAGCCCATTGCAAACTTATTTCTATTCCAAACCGTATACGATTTTATTTCCACTTTATTTTACTTGAGTGCAAGTTTGGTTCCAGATATTGGGGCACTTGAGTTTTGATTGTTGTCAGTTTCACCGTTTTTGATCTCAGATTATGATTAGTCCAATACTTATGGGTATTCTGTTTTCTGTTTCAAAATTCGTCAAATATATAGTATATTTCTATTTTTAATTATTTAAATATTAGTAAATTTATTGTTTATTTGTATTAGCACATTGAAGAACACGACTGTTGTTGTCAATAGAATACTTTGATTCGGCGGGCGGCTGTACACGTCATTTTTAAAGCATATTTTTTCTTATTGTAATATAAATACGAAACTCAAGGCATAAAAAATATTTAGAGTCACATCGTAATCGTTTTTTTTTTCATAATAATTGTCTAAATGTCATATCGCATTAACTTTCGTCCCTTTTGTTGAAAGGAAAGGCGGTTGAGGAAGTCCTTTTTATCACAAACAACTTTATCATTTATTACAAGGTGACAGGACGTCCACCACCGTCTAATATTTCTATATATAAGTTGACTAAATATCGATGGGAGTCGAGTGTCCTTCAATATATTAATAATCCCCCGACGTAGAGTAAGTAGGCTATACTTTATCTGGAGATTTCACTAGTTTATTAATCCTTTATGTAGTTTTTATAATTATAATATTCCTGTCTGGTTATATGTAAAGCAAAAATCGGGCAGTATTTCATTACCAATGTAAATAATGTGAAATTTAATATATCTTTATTTTCATCGTAATTGGAGTCGCAAACTGTTATTACTACCACACCTCAAGCATTGAGATTTTATATTGTACTAGCAGACTTAACAATCATTGTTTCGTAAACAAAAGAGAATGCCAAGATCTGCCCCAAGGATTAATTTAAGTTACAGTAATTACACATTTATGAAAAATATTTAATTAAATTAAAGATCCTAACAACAAATATAAAAAATCTAAAAAGCTGGGGAAAAAAAACTACATTTAATAGTTGTTAATGGAATTCTATGCCTTTTCCTAGTCGGAGAATTTAAAGCTTATTTTTTTAAAGAATTTTATTGGCCACTGGATACAGTCCTTTTAGCCAACATAAACCTATTGGACCTAAGTCGAATGCTTTTTAGTATAGGTAATAGTTTTTTTCTTTAATTGTTGTTCTGTTAATTTTTTATGTTCAATAGTGTTATTTAATCATTCATTTTAGTAAGAATGAGTTCTCAATAAAAGGCTTTTAGGAATAAACGCATTTTACTTCTGATGCAAAATAAAATAAAAATATTACGTTAGATAATAACATGTATTTACATATATCAAGAAGTGCACTGTAAATAGAAATGTAATATTAGGTCTATAAAGTCATCTTTATTTACGAATCCGTAAATAAAGATGACTTGATAGATAGCCTCAATCGTGTGTTCTAATAAAGTATGAGCGTTACTTGAACTGGATTTAAAATTGTTTTTTTATAGTTAGAACAATTAGTTGTTGTTATTATTGTTTTTAGGATATAGTAGATGGCTACTAAAAATTGCATCTTATAAAAAGTCTAAGATAAACTTTATATTTGTGAAAAAAAAAAACATATTGTTTATATCATCATAACTACCGATCCTCTGCTTTAATATAATTTATCTTTTATTATTTCAAAAGTGCAGATGTTTAGCTATCATTTCATATATAAATTATGTTTGTAACTGGAAAAAAATTGGTGGGGCATGGCGCCATAGAAATCTTGGCATTGTCTTTTGAATAAAAAAAATGTTCTAGACTGAAATATGAATTTTTAACCATTTTCGACTCTAATTAAATACTCATTAAATTCAGAAAATTTTAATCATATACTAATTAATTGTATAAAGATTTGACTAAGGTCCATTTGAGGTTCAACTTTCAGAATTATTTGGATATAAGAGATGCAAAATAAATACTACCTAAATAAATCTTACCTAGCTCAACTGCTGCGCGTACCCTCTGTAAGGCCATAGTTTTGGTGACTGCCAGCCATCGGTCGATCAAGGGCTCGAACCACCTGAGCACAAAATCAATGTTCTCCCATATATAACACCCGCACGAGCCTCTATAAACGGCGAAAATGCGCAACATTTACGAAAGAAAAATGGTTATTGCAAATTTCCGTTCCCCACGACGAGAACTGGCAGATTAATGAAAATATGTCATTTTTTATTTTCTCCTCATATAATTAATGAACGTTTTCGAGGTGATCGATTCATAGACTTTTTTACTTCATTTTTCCTGCAGGAATAATGTGTAGAAGAGTTTCAATATAGCTAGTACGAGTAAGTATTTTTATAGATTAAAATACAGAAAGTTAAATTGAATAATGCATTTCTGAGTCATGCGAGAACATCTTTTAATATAATGAGTATCAATATTATGCATGAAATTCTAAGTTACTCTGATGAATATTATTGGTAATCAGAGGACGAGTGTCCTGGTTAAGTTTTTTTTAAATATTGTAGTGCTAAAAAAATGAGCGGTGGACGAAAAATTCTTATCAAACGATTTCTTGTGTTACATTATGTAAATATTATGTTATGGTAAATACCGATTAACATGCTTAACACTGGTTGTACCATGACGTAACTCTTTTGCGGGTAGTTAAAAAAATGTATATTCATAACATATTCAAATGTTTAATATAAAATGTAAAACACATCAGACCAGGCAACAAAAACACAACGTTTTTCCCCGTAAAATCTTGTTACGAAGGTAGGTATTACTAGACTTGAAACATTCGGTCTGGGATTTATAGCAGTGTCGAGTTAGAATGTCGTGTCAGTGAAAAAATACCTCTAAACCTTGCCCGAAAATTTCCTGAGAGTAATAAAATGAGGGCTTTTACAAAATTATGATTTGATCATCCAAGTTATCGCGCTTCGCCGAATTTCTTTCAGTAATCTAAAGGTGTAAACAATTTATAGTTTTAAGATTTTGGCAAAGCTTTTTATGTAAGAATTTGAAAGTGTTGATATTTTTATGATAAGATTCTGTTTATGACCTTCTTTAAATTGAGTTTATAGAATTATATAATATTGTCGGGCGTGTTTTATGTGGCTACTTAGAGACCTTTATATTAACTTAAACGTAAAATCTACGGCTAGAGAGTGGAGTGCGATTATCTACCCCTTAGAATATACTTACAAATAACATTGTTAAGCGTGTAATATTAGTATGTACCTATTTAAGATATCAAAAGAGACCCAATAAGTAAACGTAATAAGCAAAATACCAAGAAACGCATTAAAAAATAATACGAAAATATGTAAAATTTTGGTATTAAATACTCTTATTATCATTATTACTTTCATATCTCAAACATTTAATATGTAATTGTTAAAAAGGTTGCTCCTATTCTAATATAATTCATCCATTGTTAATAATAGCTTAAACATAGCCAATGATTATTTAGGATATGGTAATAACGATTTTACCTTTTCGTGCTACTGACTGTACATAAAAGTGGAAGGTCACATAGAACTATTCAACGGTTTTTTTTGGTACTTTCATTACTTTGTGAAGTTAATTACAGTTTAATTATATATCAGAAAGGGAATGAAACACATTTTAAAATAGAACAACTAAAAACTTTCTACTGATCTCATATTTAAAGTATGCGTATATATTATGTAAAAATTTAAAACTAATTTTATTTTTAAGAAGTTATTGATGCAATTTTTCTTATACAGTCTATTCTCTATTCTCACCAATAATTATGGTAAAATAGTCTATGTACATTTAACGATTATAACGTATACTCGTATATTTATCAAGATATAGAGCGCGATTAACACCCCGGTCCAGACTGACAAATAAATTAGTAATTAAATCTACTTAAAATAAAAATTACTATACTTTATATTTATACATTACTTTATTATGACCTCAAAAATCAAATTTACATTCTGGCAAGATTCATTGCATAGCTTGAGAATGTCGCAAGGTTCAAATATTGCTTACACTTTATTCTTATCCGAGCGCGGGCTATGACTGTAGCATTTATATACCGCAAGGTTTACACAGATTTAAGTAGTTATAGCACGGGTAACACTAAGATTCTATAGTTGATTGTTATGGTTTCATTTTAGCGCTGATATAGCGATTGCAATAGATAACTTTTATTCGAGGAATGCTTAAAAATAACAAAGTAATGAACACCTTTGAGTTAACACTGTTAAACCAGCATATATTTTCTAAATTAAAGTGAAAAACCGACCTTAATCCAATACGTTTACATCAAGGCATACAACATATAGTAACAAATTTTTCAGTATACTAAATGTATTCGTTTTGTGTTGTGTTGTTTACCTACACGTTTACTTTGGCATAATCTTGATCGCTTATTGAAGTGTATCTGAAATTACCTCGGAAAATTTGAAAGTCAATTGGTGTTTCACTCTTCAAGATGCTGTATAACGTAATTGGTAGTGTTATTGAATATTGAATCGTGTTTTCATATATTTAACATTAATACTAAAATTAAATATATCTGTGGAGATTTTATTTCTGTTCGTGTAAATAAAGTGAATAGATATTTTTGGAATATATAAAAAGTATATAGGTTGTGCTACTGAACAAGTGATAACTTTAATTGTATAACTTATATACACATACATATTAAGGTACATTTAATAAATAGCTTTGCTGTTTAACTGAATAAAATAAAAAGTATAATAAGTTACATAAAGTCATATATTAGAAATATAGGTGTGACAAATATAGTTCAACAAATAGTACGAGCACAGTATAGTTTTCAAGCATAGATATATGCTCTAGAACTCTTGCTTTTTAAGAAGAGTGTAAAATATCTGCTATTCAGATCTAGAGCGAAATTAACCTTAAATCTAAAAACCTGAATATGACCCTACCCACATATCCCAAAGAATTGCGAAGAATTGCCTTCAGTAATGATATGCATGGCACATAGTTCGTAGAATTGTTCAAGACTAAATGTCCTCGAGTGGCGAAGTGGATCAATTTAGTAAAGATTGCAAGAATCACCATCTTGGGTTATAGCAACGGAAGACCAATCTGTCTGGAGATCGTTGTGGAAAACCAATTTCCGTATTTTCCATAATTTGAGATTTGTTTGGCTAATTCATTTGCAATAACCATCCGCAGCTGTGCGCAGACATGGTGTATGTAATATTTTCAGTGAAGTATGATAATTTACTAGACAACCTAGCCATAACTATATCAAGACTGAGAGATGTGATTTTATTGTGAGCGTACCTGTAAGCATCTACGAGCTGCGGCGGTGGGTCGTGCGAGGGATGTGGTGACGGTGCCGGTGCTGCCGCCGCGAAGAGTTCGCGCACGGCTGACAGTACTTCGAAAGGCAGCGTCTTCGCAGACACTATGCATACTGTTGACAAATAGTACTGATACCAGCCAACCGTCTGAGGTTGCATATATTTACTAACTTCGTAAGTTTACTTCGAGCCAACTTTGTACTCAAATATTCTTTTTTTATCACGCACCTTGTGAACACTCTAGTAATAATTATACTTACTTAAAAAATAATAATTTTCCCCATTTATGGCACATCATATCTTTCGAGTGATATATACACTACTGAATGATTCGTGAATGATCTTGCATGATTCATTTGTATTATTTTGTAATTTTGAGTTCATGTGTAATTGATGCTTATTTATTTTAGAAAGATGCGTAGATCCAATTAATGTTTCAAATCGCTGTTTAAAAAATAAACTGATTTTTTGATGCATAATATCTATGTTTCGCCGAGCTACTGTTTAAATAATAATCTAATTGGAATGTAGCTATTTATTAATCTTCATTTATAAGATAATATTGATTTTATTCGTGAACGCACCTCCATTTCCCTGTTCATCATATATTTCCTCTTCAGCAACGCCGCACCAGCCTTCGTTGATCCAGTGTTCTACGCATTGTCGCACGTCTTCTGCTACCTTTAGAAGTAATATAACTGTACTTTAGTTTGAATTATTATCAACATCTGAACGAAGAAAAAAATAATAGATAAGATTGTCTTCATGTTCTCAGTATATGTTGTAAATCATCAGGATCTTATTTTTATGTTTTAGTGTTATTGGTGGGGACCTTGATTATAGTAGTGATGTTCTTTATCACCGCACAAATTGTATGTTTTATTTAGTGTCACATTTTTTTTATATGTCTAATCCCGATATTGTAAAATAGATAATACTTAGTAGGTATCGTTCTTAATATAATTTTTAGAATACCTTGGAGCTAATTTAGCTAATATAGGTACAGATTTAAATATTTTTTTTTTATGAATTAAGTAAACTGAATCCAAAAGTCGCTATGGATTTTTGTTGCATTTTCACGCCATATAACATAGAACTGTCTTTGTTTAAATTTTGGGGGAATAAAGGGATTTTGGATAAGTAAATGTAATTTTCTTTATTGTGAAACAAAACTTGAAATTGGCTAACTTAAAGGCTTACTAATTACCACCTATTCTGTTATTCTAGCGAAATGGAGAAACTATACAACAACTATGTAGTAATAATACAACATAAAATTTGTAGTTAACATTGTTATTCATATATAATCTCTCTCAATAATGTGAGTCTCAAGCGGCAAGAGCACTTGACACAAAAGTCATGTTAAACAAAGTTAGTTTGCTCGACTTGCAAAGCTGCCGTCCCGTGCAGTCTGTTGAGTTCACTAGTGAACAAGTTTTAACGAAGCATTTGTATTCTGACTCTCGCAATATGAAAAGTTGACGTAATTGAGATGCATCTTTACCAAAATAACTTTTACATTTAAGTTATTTCTCTGTAGCTCTTCATTTGGGTTTGTAAGTTTATTAAGACTGTTGATTCTTTTAGACGAATAACGATATGGAAATTTTGGTAAGATACAAGTGTTCTTATTAGGTTCACTTACGTTTAGATGAGACGAAATTTTGTAATTCTTTTTGTTTAATATCTTTACAAATGAATAAAACTACAATGTTAGATGAAGTACATAAAAAAAACGAGTATCAAGGGCAATGGCTTTACTTTTCAATTCCTAAACTATTAACGTTAATAGATAAATTTTAAAACTTTATATTTTGTTATGTACAATAGGACGAAATTTATTGGAAATCACTTCCATTCTAAGATTCAATCCAACTATATGAAATTAAAAAAATAAACTAAGGTTTAGAAGTAGATAATAGGTTACAATAGTTTATGTATGAATATTACTATAATTGGTCATCTTATAGTGAACTAATTTCATTAATGATATCTGATCAATACTGAACAAAATGAAAAAAAAAATGTAACCTATCATGTTTGTTACTACGGGATGGATATAACTAAAACTACAAGACCGGTATTTAATCAGCTTTTGATATGACGACACGTTTTATGATGATACTAAACACATTTTTGTAGCATCATAAAGCTGGGGACATGAAAATAGCATTATTGGGTATAATACGGTTAAATGATGACAAATATGAAACAAATCACCAAATGACACTAATAATCTATAATGATTAAAGTTAATGATACTGTTCTTACCATTTTGTCTATTTGTGTGAAGACTACACTGAAATATGGAACGTTGTTGGTCCTGTAACAAAGAATTGTGTAAAGTACCTAACACAAATTACGTTTTTTTTTTACAACTAAGACACGTTTTGTTATATTAAATAGTATAGACAGTATTGATTTTTGTGTTTCGCTCACCTGTGAATATATTATTATAACAAAGTATGTAATAGTCGAGTGTCGTCGAAACCTGTTGTTGGTACCATGAAGCTTGATGAAGATGAACTTGATGAAGCGGAAATATTTTATACATCTTGATTAGCGTGGTGGTAATAGGCGAAAATCTTAGGCGAAAATAGGTTTTAAGTCGAAATGCATGATGGTGATTAGTTTTAGGTATTATCATAAATTCACATCCTGTGAGGAAAAGTCTGGTGTGGCTAACGATTATGATGAGCCACAGTTAATCTGCACGAAGGTGATAAGTTTGATCGAGTTCTCACCGCGCTCAAACTCTTCAACAAGCCAAGCCCAACACCTTGATTAATTGGCAAATAGTAGGCTAAGTTAGTTTTTTCTGAAAGGTGTTTTGCACAAGAGGTGATGAGGTAAATTAAGCCTTACTACACTCAAACTCTACCTTCTCAGAGCACCAGGCTTCCTGATATCAAATATTCAGAGGTTATCATGGCATACGTTTTACATAGCTGGTTTTGTATCTAACGATGACAATTATATGTACTATTGCTTACATCACATATTGCGTATAGTAGTAGGTTAATCTATGCTGAATCTCAAACGAGGGTCTGAGGTTGATAAGGCCTTACTGCGTTCCAAACTAGTGCCATGAGCACTGGGCCTGATTATGTTGATGATAGTGAATTTGATTAACGCTTACGTTTCGAACAGCGGATGGTAGTAGGTGAGGCCTTGCTGTAAGTCGATCTGCACGAGAGTGATTAGGTTGACCAGGTCCTCGCCGCGTTCTGATTCCGTGTCCTGGGCGCATAGAGCTTCGTACCACTCCGAAGAACCCTTGCGTAGAGCACTTACAATCTCCGTCCTACAAGTTAATGTATTATATTTAACGCTAAGAGTATGTTTACTCGCAGCACTCGATACGCTAAGAGTATGCCTTAATTTAATGGATGTCAAGATCGAGAATCATCAAAATTATTCGTATAACTTAGACTAAGTAAATTATTAGTAAATTAAATGTTCAAATCCATTAAATTTAAGGCGCCTTTGTTACTTTACCAATAATTATACAATTAAACGAATACCTTCACAAACAATATTGATTTTGCTGTCACTCCAATGCCAGTGGGAACAATCGTAGTGTAATTTAATTCTATTTAATACTCAACATTGTAACGCTAACAAACTTTTCATTCAGAGTACTTGCCTGATTTCCTTGTTGAAGGGACAACATCTCCAGAATGCTTTCATTTGTGACAGCTGATTTAAACAGCGCAGTAGGTACTCCAGCCTGCGAAATTAGTCTCGTGTCAATTCGAATTCTGTTTAACCCGGTACTCATTAAGTACTGATCTCGGATTTCATATTCTGAGATTATTATTTGGTAGTAAGCAAGACTATTCAAAACGTTAACATGGAAATGCTAATGATTTGTCACAATTACGTAAATGTTTTATATAGTACTAGCTTTCCGCCCGCGGCTTCGCCCGCGTTATATTCGAATTTCCCACAGGAAGGATATGTTTTAACAATACTGCCATACAACCTTTCACCCCCTCCTTTCAACCTTTTACAACCCTTTTCTGCTTTAAAAGGTAGCCTCTGTCCTTTCTCAGCCTCTAGACTATCTGTGTACCAAATTTCATTTAAATCGGTTCAGTAGTTTTAACAATATTTCCATACAACCAATAATCCCTCCTTTCAACCTTTTACAACCCTTTACAACCTTTTTGCATGAAAAAGTAGCCTATGTCCTTTCTCAGGCTCCAGACTATCTGTGTACCAAATTTCATTTAAATCGGTTCAGTAGTTTTGGTGTGAAAGCGGAACAGACAGACAGACAGACAGAGTTACTTTCGCATTTATAATATTAGTATGTATGTATGTATAGTATGGCACAAAACAATGAGCTTTTCCACAAATACTATTTTCACAGTACTTTTGATTAAAATTTCACCGTCTTCAATTTTCACAGATGACACTCCAGTTTTATTTATTTGAGTTCATTAAAATGACGATAACATTTTTTTAAATAAACCAATTTTAATGAAACAAAGTTTAGATATTATTCTGAGTTAAAACAAAGCAAATAGTGAAAGTTTCAAGCAAATCGGTTCAGTACTTTCGGAGATAAACGTGAACATACATACAGACAGACAGACAAAAAATTCCAAAAAATTTTTTTTGCTTTCTAATAATCTATTTAAGTGCCCCTCTATCCATTTCAGTCAAAAATACTAAATGTACAGACAAAATATTTTTACTGTCTTATTATATGTATAGATATACCAACGTACTTACTCGTGTGTTAATTTAGTTATCTTGTACATCATTAAATTTATTTTAATGACGCTATATATATTATTTATGAATATGTTCTTTAACTTTACTAGTATTAGTTTATGGAGTGTTGTCCTTTATATTGTGAACACATTATTGTTAATAATAAATAAATAATAAATAAAACAAAAATAAAACAATCAAAAGATGATAATTGGAGTATTAATATAATTTTATTATATTGCTTCATAGGATATGAAGCAATATTGGCGTGCGCGGGGATACAGGAGACGAATTTTTGAAACAATAGAAAATCAATTCGCATTCGAAATCATGAGATTCGTATACGAATGACCGAATTCACTATTTCTGAACTTTCATTTCGTGCGTTTTGCAACGAGTGGTTCAACCCACTCGTTGCAAATCGTTTTTTCGCGCACGATTTGCATTCGTATTCGAATTCCAAATTCACGTCTAATGATTCAAAAATACGTCTTCAGATCCAATGCGTAGACGCCATTTAATCGAAATTTAATGAAAGTGTGCGTGGAGTGGGTCTAATGACTATCTGCACAATGAAAAATGTAGCTAATGATAATGAAAATTAATAATAATAATTTTATTATCATTATTATTTGTTTTTATTAGTGCTCAATTATTAATATTTAGACTTAATGTACTCATTTTTTTCTAGTTGAGTTATGGTTAAAATATCGTGGTTATATATATAATCATTTGCTTGATGAGATAATTGAAACATTGTTAATAAAATTAAATTGGTTAAATTATTTTAAAAGCCAATATAGGATAATAAGTAAGAAAATATCATGAACTTGTTCATTTCATATAATTTTACATACTTCAAAAACGATAAAAAAGTTCTTTATTTAATATTATTTGAAAAAATAATTTAATTGAATTAATTTTGATAAAACAGAAATTCTCTGTTATATTATTCATGTAGATGACATTAAATGCTTAGAGCGGGTAGCATAAAAAAAAAGAAAATTCTTTTGTCAAACCGCTATACTCAAGTGTGTTATAAAAGCTATTTACCTCCATTCATAAAAGGTGACTTGGGTCCCTCATATGACGTTTATAGGTGTAATGATGACTAGGTTTCCGAGTTAATAAATTGTGGAAACGGCGGCCACAAGACAGTTACGTTGCTCGATTTATATAAATTGTAAATATTTATCAACCGCCATCCTTGATGGTCCATAGAAATACATACATATAGTACTAGACTAGGGGGCATTTGCAAAACTAAACACATTTTAGAAAATAAAACTAAGATATGATTTAGAACATTTTGTTATATGTATGGTTTTACTTTCTCGATAAAGTTACGCAGCAGATAGAATAATTAGATTAAAGAGAGTCTTGTTGAAAATCCTATATATATACTCAATACATGGTATCGGTCTAGTTGCCACAAGAAATCCATGGCAAAATCATTTTCAAACGTTCCGTTAGCATTCACTTTTACAATATTGTATACGGCAATAAGGCGGGTCTTAAAATTAGACTCTACAATCAACATAAACACAGACATATTGACGACAAAATATAATATTCGTATTCAAACCTTGTATGTGTATAATTTGGAAACCAAATCGAGATACCACAGGTAGGTAAATACAACAGACAAAGGTGTACTTAATTATCCATCTCTATCTGTGACATCTGTTTCAGCGCATATCAGAAAATGAATTCTGTCAATTCCAAGTAAGCCTTAAATTAGTTTTATACTAGGTAATTAAAAGTCATCCTGATCTGATCAGCTCAACGAAGATCATCTAAAGTAGTGCACTCATGTAATGAGATGACAACTTGTCATCATGGAAGTATTCAACGTAGTTTTAGATTAGCATGTCAAATATTTGCAACAGATCAGAATGATAATTAATTGTAGCAAATAAATAACAACTATAGCTATTAACATTAATTTATTTATAGAATATAATTTATTTAAGAGTTGCTATGTCGACAAGGAAGTAATTTAATATTTCCGAAAAAAAGACTAGTACTATAACTAATTCACGAAATAGTCTCCTCTTATCAAAAACCATTAAAGATGATTATATCTAATGAAGGCGCCAATTACTGTCAACAGTGAAGCCTGTCTCTGGGAGGTATTTTTGTTCATTCCTAAACAATTATTTTACCCCCTGAGGGTCTTTATAAGCCGAGCGCTATTCTAAATCGCTCTTGAAATATATACCCTTTTTAACTTAAGGTTGACAATTTATAACACACGGGCAAGGATAAAATTAGTATCCGTATTGGATGAAGGACGACAGACTATTATTAATGTTGTTTTAATAAATTATAATAATCTTTTGTGTTGAGGATTTTGAAGGGCGTCATATTGTAGTTACGAGTTTGGTAAATACAATGTTATTCGAAAGTAAACGATCAGAAATTTCGTCGGTGATCGCTGTTTGTATAAGAACTGAACGTAGAAAATTAAAGACTTTAACTACAGTTTAATTTCATGCAATTAGATCTGTTATATTAAGTCAGATAGGGTATTAGCCATATATTAATTTATATTTCTTAACTCATATATTTCGTAACTGTTTCTATGTTTCTGTGTTCACTGGTAATAAGTATAAAACATAGATGGTTCTATAAATAAGATTCTAGTTAATCTGTTTTAGAAAAACAGTTAACAGTGTAAACTGACATTTAGAAACAGAAACAAATTTATTTCAATGGACATGGATATGATATGGATAAACGTCAAAAATAATGGCAGATTAACTCTTCCATCTTTTGTATAATCTGCCGCAGTGTAATAATATCTTACTTGTTCGTGAGGCCTTTATTTAATTCAATACTTATACAAAAAGTAAGTAAACATCACAAGAGTGGTTTTCTAGTGAATTATCACTTATTGGATATGGAAAGTAGTTTATGTTAAATTGAACAAACTACGATGTAGGGAAAAATTGATGACCAATGATATAATAATGATTTATTTTCAATAAATGTTTGATCTAGGCGTTAAGGTAATTAAAGCGTTAATAATAAATATATTATGTTATCGAGAATATCAAATCAGTCATAGAATAATGGAGTACAGTAGAAAAAATATATGCCCATGGATATAAACAGATAGCTGTGTGATTGTGATTTGTAAGGAATGTATCTATAATATATATATTTCACCTGATGGTGTGGCACAATAACACTATAATTTCGGAAGTTAAAATCTCAATCAATCCAAAATTTTTTGTAAGACATTAAATGGATGGTGATTAACCATATATATATATATAAACATGTAACAGCAAAAAGTATTGTCGGATTTCAAGATGGCCGGAAATTGGAAGAAAGTATCTTCATCCAAAAACAAAGTAAAAATAAACACCATTAAGTGATATGATAGACTGTTGTATATAAAAATAAAATAATAAACGGCTTTGGTTACTATTACTACTTCAAAGCCATAACTGACGTAGTTAAAAATACCATAAAATTTTCCATACTAAACAACTTCTTCATAACTATGCAGCTGTAGTATTTTGATTCCGGAGGTGCCTAATTTACAATGTACGTACAGTCGGATGTAAGATTGGATTTAAAGACATGTCTTAAAAACGATTACACTGTTAATATTTTTGGCGAGTTGTATGTTGAATTGTTGAGTGCATCGTTCTGTAATTTGATACGTATTGTAATTGATATAAATTGTTTTATTTATTTGATTTACATCTTTTAATCAGAATAGGCGATTTTGTTAATAATTAATAAAATTACGTGTCACTATAATGTAAATATTGCTCAATCCAAAGAATAATTTTGATCTTTGACATAAGTGAAAAGATAATTTGGGCACGCAAAGCCGTATTAAATTACGGGATTACGAGAACATTATAGATTTTTCATAATCAAACATCACTATGTCGGATTTATATTCAAGATAAGCAATCAAGATTTGATCAAGAAATGAAATTTGGATTTAATTCCAATCGACCACTTTGAACTTTTAAAACTGATGTAAAAAATAATGTTAACTATATTCTATATAATACAAGAGGTGAAGATTTATACTGTGGTCGCAATTTTTAGATAAGAATTTGGAGTACATATCCACATTGACATGTGATTCGCACACCGGAAGTCCAAGTTCGATCTATAGCTTATCCAGCTTTTAGCTTAAAGAAAACATTGACTGGAAATCTGTAAACCTGAAATAAAACAGGTGTGTGACGATTACGTAATCCAGAATAATACGTGCACCATCTAGCATGGTCACACGTCGTGAAGATGGTTGTTTATTCTACAATATTCTTCAGTTATACGATAAAAGTTATTTTTACATTGTACGAAACGATTGGTTTATTACAAGTTCTTTTCGAATTGTTATTAAACTTAATTTGGATATTACACACATAAATTGATAGATAGATCTTGCCAAGAAGTCATGCGACATTATAAAACTATGTGAGTCAAATTAAAATACCTAAAGTATTATTGCTCAATCGGTAATCTTTTATGAATGGTTTACTAAATAACATTTTATATTATAGTGTGTTAAACACAGGCGGTCTATGTTCAATGTATTTTTATGTAAATTTGAGAGAAAGCAATTTGCTCATTTTGCTATATTTCGACGATTTTAGTCAATAGCTATTTCACTTTATAAAACATCCTCAGAGGCTTTTAGAGTGGAATTAAGTAAAATTAATATTGCATTCGGTATTCAAAGCACATCTGACAAAATGAAAGATGAGCTGTCTCTAACTTAAGGGGATATTCTTCACGTCTGAATAATTTTGATATGGCTATTACATTGGTATAACACAATAGTATATTTTATATTTATATCAATTTACGATATTATTAATTATATTTAATTATCAGTTAATAAACATATTTTCCATGATATATTTATTAAATAAATAAGTTGCTATTTTAGATATAGTTTTTTTTTTTAATATACTCTCAATAGTTTAAAACTCAAAGAATTTAATGAGTCACGTTTTATATTACATGTCAGTGTCGATTACAAAGACAAGTCTGTATATTCATATACTGTAATTATCGACTGAAATAATTGTTGACATTTGGAAAATAATAATATATTAATTAGTCATCTCACTAACTGTGGTTTTTATTAGATAATATTTCGATTTCATGTTGTGAAAAAAAAAAGCAATAAAATACTACTACTAATTTGGAACCGTTTGCATACTGCTCTTAGATATAGAAATATTTTGATAATGCAAATGATACTGTCTAGGCACCCTTGCAAATTGCTTCAACGAGTAATAAATCGTGGTTCTTTCCTGTCAAGGAATTTCGGCGTAACTAGCCAAAGTGGTTCTTAAATCAATTTAATAAATAAGTACTTAAATAAAATGCTCACTTGTTGAGGCTTTGGTGGTGCAACACAGGGTAAAGGTCTCGGTGCAGGCGCATTTGGTGCAGCGCGCGCTCTACGAACTCGCCGAAACAATCAGCTAGCCAGCGCTCCTCGTCGCGTGACACACCGCCTGCGTCCGCAGCGCCCGCACTGCTAAAACTTTCGCTTGCACACCATGCACGCTCTAACTCTGTTAACAGCTTGTACATGTACCTGTTCATAAATAAGTCTAGGTTCAGTGGCGTTTTTTAAACGACGATGTTGACATACAGAGGGAACTAAATAGTGACAACGCTGTCCTTTGTTTTTCTATGTCGCCAAAAGTCTTTAGGGTTACTAAAGACTTTTAGCGAAATAGAAAGAATATTTATATTAATGATTTTAAGCACCTAGCGATGTTTAATGGCTTCATAGACAGTAAAAGCAAATATTTATACACTTCTTATCAGAACAATGGAAACAGTTCCGTTTTTATGATGGATTTTGTCTAATTTAACACAAAAGACCTTTCATTCTATGAAAAAAATCACGTGATTTTATAGCTGGCAGTTTGTTCATTTCAGTGTTATGCGAAAATCCTAAATTTAAAAATATTAATTATTTAAAAGTTTATTTGTTTAACTTAAAATGAAAAGAAATGTTTTTAGAGTTGGGCACATTTAATTGGAAATATTTCACCTTTGTAAACTAAAAATTTTCGCTGATCCTTCTCCAAAATACAATCCAAGAGGAATGGAATGGAATCCCACAACGTTTGAACGTGTCCGATCAATGAAAATGCTTCCATATGGTTCCAATAAGTTAATGCACTTTTTAAGGAAATGTGTTTACGTACTTTGGATCAAGCGGCGCATCGCTGTTCAATCGGCAAGCTGCGGCAAATCTAGCGATAGCGGCTTGCAGTGGACTCATGTCACCCTGGATGGCGTGCTGGTGAAGCAGCGTCTGTGCCGGGCCACACAGCTCCCCTTCCCATGCGGAGCTACAGTCGCCGTCCGCTCCTTCCAAACTTCCAGTTCCGGCAGTGTCCACCTCGTGCGCGAGCAATACCCCAAATAGGCGTTCGTGTTGGCGAACCTTTATGGAACAGTGATCGATATGTAAATAAGATCGATATTTAGATGTAAAGGCTGTTGACTCTGAAGTCACATATCAGAACTTTCACATCTCACATTTTAGAACTTTTACACCACTTGACACGACTACCCAGTTGTTAATTTTAATAGATACATATATAGCAGTATTAAAATAAAATATTATTAAAATAAATATTTTTTATTTTCTGAGTAATTTGAATTCAAATAACTTCATTTACTATATAAAAGGAGAGATTTGAATTCAACGTAAGAAATATTACGAATTATTGCGACCTTCTAACTTTCGAACTACTTTCGAATAGAAAGTTCATTAAAATGTTAAGCTTAATACAATCTTGTAATTATAATAAATGGTCGAGTTTGGCTGTACTGAACGGAAAATTAATGCGATACTTACAAACTTTGTTAATCGAAGGCTTTATTCATTTGTTTTTAAGCAGTATGAAATTCTCTCATTTAAGAGGTTCGCCCACGGAATACTTATCGGGCCTCGTGATTTATTTCCATGCTACAAAAGAAATAACTAATTTCCCCACCAAAGTCTCTTTCAAAATGCAAGAACGTGACCAAAATACTTACAAACTTTTCCGGAGTATATTCTGTATCATATTTTGTATTGCTTATTATATTCAATCTTAAAATCAACATCACGCAATTAAGAGGATTTCGAAATAGACTAGTATACAGTGTTAATTTATAGCAAGGAAATATAGTCCATAATTGTATCATAACTTCTTACAAACTAACGCGATCTAATATAATAATAACATTATTGTTTACTACATTCTAATCATTAAAAAAATTGAATATTTTAATATTTCTAGGCAAAAGCCATAAATTTATCTTAGAAATATCCTCCGATTTGATTTGGTATTAAAATCCTCAACCTCCGATTTTTCATTCCAACTCCAAATTTTATTACAATTAAGGAAAATACCACAATCTAGCAGCATAAACAGCAAAGGTGCTGTTTATGCTGCTAGATTGTGGTATAAATTACCCACTCAATATTCGAGTCTATTAACAGGCTTGTTTGAAATCTGATAGAACACTACTAATTTGGTTTGTCTTAACTAAACTAAACTTAAACTCTAAACTTAGTTAGATTACTGTTTTTTTATGTTCAATAAAGATTTTATTTAAATAAGTGACGTTGATATTGGTATGTTTAATAAAAAAAAGATATTAAAATAATACCCCTTATTTAAATCAGAAAATGTATGTAAAATATATACACTATAATATATAACATTATATAAATAAATAATATATATAAATATCATTTCCCAAAAAACATAAAAATAAGTATTTTATATTTTTAGATAGTCTTACTTTTTCATAGAGTGATAAAAAGTCAATTTGTCTTACTCCCAAGATGGGCAGTAAGACAAATTTATATAAATCGCTGCGCTCAGGATTCTAATTTAGAATACTTCGCGACGGTAGAGATTCTACTTTAAACTCCTTCGCTCTACATGCAAAAAAAACATTCTTGCTTTGAACATTGTCCTTTGCTCTCTTAGTGAACAATCTACCTATTGTCACTGTATTTATTTATATCTACTCTATGATATAAAGAGAGAATCTGACTGACTGGTCATCAAACTACTCGTAGATATCAAGCTAGAATGATGAAGTTTGGATAATAAGTGATTGTACAAGTAAACTTTGATTGTTGATAAACTTTGTGTTGAATAAACAACGTTTACGTAATACAATTTTCCACTCTGATACAAAAAAGACAAGAACTAGAAAAACTTCACAAATAAAAAAACTGCACTGCAAAAAATCCGTTAGTATGTCATTATTTTCCAGAATTTATTCCTTATTAGCGACACTATCGAATTGTGTATTACAGGTATTTTTTTATTATTATTTTGTTATGACTAATACTAATTTTGTACAAGTATTAAACATGAAATAAGATTTTTTTTTATACTTTTAAACACAAAAATATTAAAGATAGAAGCTCAACCAATTTCCCTTAAATGGCAGCAATAACAGACCTCATTGTAACTTGTGATTTCAAGATCTTTGTAAAAATACTGTAGAATTGTCAGCTTCAATAAACTTTGTAATACTCAACTTAAGACAAACATTTACATTCGTCTTAATTGCATTGCGAAAGAAATGATTACAAGTAAACCAATGTATATCGTATTATTTTAGAGAGACTACCATATTCAGCGGCAAGTCGCTGTTTTGTTTGATATTCGCATACTTTAAATCTAATAAATCTAAAAATTCGACCATTATTTCAAATAAACTATTAAATAATTAATTTAAACTGTAATACTATCTGGATCTACAACAATAGTAAACAAAAGAATTTTATACAACAATGACAGTGTACTTAAACTTATAAAAAGCTTTGGAGCCGGATTAAAATCCGGAAAAAAGATTTTTATCCGATAGTGGATAAAGTAAAAAGGTTATATTGGCTTTGAGCTTTTAAGCAAATAAACATGGCGGGACGTGGATGAAAATAACAACAGGAGCATTGGAGCGTGCTGCCCAGCGCTGACGATATTGCGATAACACTGTGCAGTACAGCTAGGCATATACATAATGGTTGGGTGCGAAAAGTCAATAAAGTGATTCTTCATAGAGTGTATTTTTTCACAGATAAAATACTTTATATACAAGAATTTTGAATAAAGAATTATGATTAGAAAGATTATTATTATTATTATTAATTAATTAATTATTATTATTAAGTAATTAACTCTAATATAACTAATATATTTTTATTTAGACAATTTATGAAAATCTCTTTATAATAAAGATTACTTTAATATAATTATTGGTCATCCAATTTAGCGGAAATTATATAATTAAGTGAGAAAATGTGACAGACCATAGAACTTAAAAAATGTAGCATTGTATTAGATTTTGGGTTCCGACCCAAAATCTAATACGATGCTACATTTATCCAAAGACTAAGGGAAAGGCTAAGATCCGCCTTAGCCTTCCCTTAGTCTTTGGCAGATTACCTTGAGCATTATCCACAGCCATCGATTTGAGTGATTCAAATCTTCTTAGTTTAATAGAAAAGATATACTCTTATAAATTGAATTATGGAAGGTATATGAGTAGAAGGTATATATGCCATCTTCGTGGATAAAACGGGGTATAATTCCTATTTTAAAACTCGATAAATCTTCCACTGGCTCTTCATCTTACCAACCAATTTCTCTATCATCTTTCTCTATCATCTTATCTTTAAATAATATTTCAGAAGTAAAAACCGATTAGAATGGTATACTTATCGTAATTGACTCTTAAGCTCTACACAATCTGGTTTTAGAAAAGGCAAAATAATTTTGGAATATTTACAACTGATATTATTTGGTTGACATTAGCTGTCAAAACGAGTAATTTGAGCTGCATTTCAATATTTACATTTCTGCAGTTACGGCAATTTAATTCTAAGTGCCTATATTAAAAGAAAATTAATCAAATCAAATCAAAATAATATTTATTCAACATAGACCTTTACAGGCACTTATTGACGTCAACAAACAAAACAAAAAAAACGCTTAAAAAAAAAAACAAAACGAGCTTGCAGTACAAAAAAATGTACTGAAACAAGATATTTAACAACTGAATTGAAACAAGATATTTTCGGATGAGCTTAAGGCTCCGTGTTAAGTCCATTACTATTCAACATATATATGTCGCAGCCAACTGGTTTAAATAGCCGTTCAATCAAATAGGCCCTTTGACTGAACAACGCCATTCAACCATACTTCTAGCTAGCTTATTAATTGAATATTTGAGTCGCTCAAAACGTTCAACACTACAACTGATTTAAAAGCCGCCGTCTAATTTAATTAACTAGCCGTGGTTTGTGATTGTTTCAAGATATTTTTCGGAAAGTAAGTAGTAAATATACGTTACACGTTTTATTATAGAAATTATGAGGTCACTTACGAGTGATACGAGTGAGTCAAAATTTAAACAAATATTCGAGGAGAAATTACGGGATTATGAAATGATTCTTGCTTCGTAAATTTTTGAATTAGTAATTTTTTGCTTGGTGCAATAAACAATATTATGATTAATAATTTGTTTTTCATTTTCACTTATTTCATCCAACTTTTGGCCACCTCTTAAAGTTAATTCAAGAATAACCTCCCAAGAAATTACAAAAAGTCTTCCTATTCTCTCAAATTCTGTACTAAACTAATGATCGCCTTAGTTAATTTGCCAATTAACTGGTTAGTTGGCCAAACGTCATCTAGCTGTAATGTTGAACGTTGCAATCAATAAGTCGGCTAAACGACGTATAGCTGTGTGATTGAATGACGTTGTTCAGTCAAAGGGCTAGCTGTTTGATTGAACGGTTATTTTAACCAGTTGGCTGCGACATATATATGCTACTTAGACTTATTTGTTAATTATATTGATATTTTTCAATATGCGAATGATTCAACTTTGTTTTTCATTAACAGCGATTAATTTAGAGAATAACCTCTAACTTCTCTTTAAAAAGTGGTGAAATAATAATGGTTTTAGTTTATTTATATCGAACACTTCAGCAATTCTCCAGAAAAAGATGGTGGAAGGAACTTCAGCCATTTAAATGTAAATTATGATATGAGTACTAAACCTACTAATAATGAAGTGAAGATTTTCGGGGTAATTATTGAAACTAAAATGGCCGGTCTATCACATTGTACAATGTAAGAGCTAGATGTGAAATTGTAATCAATCAATTTCCCCACCCAAGTATGAGGGACAGCGGATAACACCCGTGAATTAAAAAAACATTATTTATCAAATACGAAAAATATAAATATTGTTTCCTCGTTCATATAAGTATAAGTTACATAATACAATAGATCTTTAAACTCGATACTTAATTACTAAAACATTCCAGTTAAAGTCTATGAGATTTTAATCCGTCAAAGAAGCGTCTATTTACAGTAATAAGATATCTATGAAAGCGGTTGAACATTAAACAATACTAGATATTTGGAGGAGGATCAAATATTACCTGCTGCCAATTATCGTCGTCATGGCGACCAGCCTCCCTGGCCGACAGCCACAGGCGTAGGCGGATCCGCCCCTGCACCGACGATCGTTGTGATCTAGCTTCCAGCTTATACCAACTTTCGACGCCCGTCGATGGAATTTCCCGCAGTGGAATATTCACGCTACCTGAATGATTGAAATTTTTATTTTAAATTGTGATTGATATAATTGATTGGTATTTGAGAGCGTTCGATCAATGTCAGAGGCAAGCGTGAATAATACTTCGATGCGTGGAGGCAAGCGAGCGGAATGTGTTGGATCGCAGACACCAATACGTAGTAGTACTTATATTAATTAATTTACTTAATTTGATTATCGTGTTATTAGTACCTATTAATATGTTGTGACTGTGAGTAAATACAGAGCAATAATTATAGCAATAGGAAGAACACGACTGGATTTAGTAATAATCCCTAGGAAACTTTCCTCAATTCCTTAAGTGTAAAATAAACTGATCTCCTAAAATACTTATAGTTAAACATATCAAATATTTTGGTTCTGTATCCCATTATTAACAGTTACAGCCACTGTATCGAACACATTATTGGAATCGTTCTGAAATTGTTATTCATATTCATTCTTATTTTGTTAATAAATTGATATTCATTTGTGGTGGTTCACATAACTCCATAACGATGTTTGTTTAAAAGAAAATACTTTTCGTCAATAAGGAAATAAGCTGTAACTTCCTGTTTTGTAAAATCTTTATGCCATTCAATCTGTGTTTATGACATGCTGCTGAGTCGAGGACGTGTCGAGATGTTTTCGTTAGCAAGAAATCTCCCATATTCTGTACTTTCCGTTAACAGCTTCATCAAATATGCGGTTACCTTGACAGTCTTACCAGTATTTCTTTTACATAATTCAAAATTAAACTATTTATAAGTACCAATGAATAAAGAATTTTTACAAAATCTGAAAATTAATACACTCTAACTGTAACTGTTAACTGTATCTAACTAATGCTTATGTATTTCTAACGAGTAATATACAAAATCTATTTTTCCATTTCTAAAACCCGCTTGTAAATCCCAAATTTTATTATCAGTTTCATCCATCACTCTTTTAATCAGAACCTTGGCATACAATTTACCTACAATTCTGAATAGGCTAATGCCACCATAATTTCTATACTCTTGCTGTGACCCTTTACCCTTGTACCATGGTAAAATCACGAACTTGCACTAGTACTCTGGTACTTGGTCTTTTTTCAAACATAGATTGAATAAATGGTACAGAAAAGTTGCTACGCAGCAATGTCCAGGCTTCAACAATACATTAATGTTTTTCAATGATTGGATAAATAACATAAAGTTTACGAACAGAAAGTACGTTACTGATTTATTCTGACGATGATATCAATTGCGGATTGGAGAGTAGATTATTCGGAAAAGCATTTCCGCATCAATTGTTACAGCCCTCCTCATATAGGAAAAGAACATCCAATAAGAAAGTTGAAGTAGCAACGGGCCGGCCACTTGGGTTGATAAGCCAATCCCTACGAAGGCTTCGTAAAAGAAACAGAAAATAATTATTATTTTGTTTGATTGTATTGTTGAATAGTTAAAACCTGTAAACGAATAATGAATACCGCCTTCTCAAGATCTTGCCTATAAATTGATACCAAAACCTAAAACTTTGGGAAATATTTTAAATTATCATCACATATTTGTTGAGGATGTAACTACATATCCGATTTCCCCATAGGAAAAAGACCCTTTCCCATGTTAAAAATTATCGTATGTTCTTCCTCAGTTTTCAAAGTATTCTATAATGAAATCAGTTTTGTTTTAGTTGTTTTTGTCAGAGTTTACAATAGAGAGATATTTTACTACGATAAAATTTGTTTCTATGTCCTTTTGTCCTTTACCGGGTATTAAAGCATCCGCATACCAAATATAATTAAAATCGGTTCAAGACATATGACGTGGAACATAACAGACAAACAGACAGATATGAGTTACTTTGACATTTATAATATTAGTAGTGGCTTTTGGTTTAAATTTAAAGTCACAAACACAAAAAAATAATTTGCAAATATCTCCTACTGCACATTTTATTAAAGTACTAAGTAGGTTTGACATTACTACTAATAAATAAACTGATTTTGAATGAAATATTCCAAAGAATATATAATTTTAAATATAATATATATGGACCCCCGATTCACCCCCTTAGAAAGGGAGACCTTATAAGAACATATGTGATAAATTCGGTAGTCTGAAAACCTTAATATACATATACTTACATAATTATTTAGACATTTTGTCTTTGGCATTATGTAATTATTATTCCATGTTATTTCATGTCTGCTCGATTAGATTTAAAAATTCATGTTCCTTCTGTAATCAACCATCCGAAACGATGTGCCTGTTAATTTTCAGATATACATCGCCTTTTAAGTGTAGTATAATAAGCGGGGTCGGAAGATGGCCGATCCCGCTCGAAGGAGGCGGCGCCGGGCTCGGTAGCACAGCTGCGGCGCCGCCGCGGGTCGCCGGCGGGCGCGAGGAAGCCGCGACCGCTACGGCGACCCGGGATGGACCACGCCCCTTCCGTGGCCGGGGGGCGTCATCGGTGGAGGAGACCGGGGGAGGTAGTGAGCTTCCCCCGAGGAGGGCTCCCGTGTATTGACGGGGGAGCGGAGGCTAGGGGTTCCCAAAAGTAGCTTGGTGTTCCCGGGGGCTCCCTACATGCCTGAGGAAGGCCATCCCTGAGGTTTTTAGTGGGTAGGCCTCCCCCTTCTGGGGAGGAGAGCCCCACATAACCGCCGGCTCGCCACAGCCGGGGTATGCAATTTAATGCAATTTCCTCAGGGAAAAAAAAAGGTATAATAAAAAACGATTTTTACGAAGTTGTGACTAAACTTTTCCAATGATCTGTCATTCTTGTCGTGGAAAGTTATTCTTATCCGCACTCGTACTTTTTGATTTTCTCGAACGCTATTCATTCATAAATATATTCATTCATTGCCTCTAAATGCATGAAGGAAGTATTATCATTAAAAAAATCCTGCACCACTTTTATGAATCTGATTGAAACTTTAAATTTACCCTCCAAAATGTTTAAAACTATTTAAACTGTAATGTTAGATATTATATAAACTGTATTTTATTGATTTCCTTTCGTTGTTTTAATTTTTGATAATATATTAAAAGGTCGTTCGATGCCCCTATTGTAAATAGTACCAATACCTATTGTAAAATATTGAGTCTTCATTTTGGGTACCATGCCAGAAAACACTGAACACTAAAAAATATATCTAATCCGGTCCATATTATTTGGTGCAGTGGTTGACATGTAATAAATAACTGTAGGTAGTTATTTTGTTTTGATATTATCTGGAAGTTTTGACGTAAGATATTTGACTTTTGAGATGAGAAAAAAGTTTAAAATTACAGCGATGGAATTTATTTGAATCTAATGTAAAGTAACTCTTTATCGAAAAAACATAGCTTACTGATTCCGTACTTTTCTTGGTTAATCAATGACGAAGATGGAGAATGCCTCCAATGAAGATTAAATGAAGAGCATTTTATGCTAGCATATTACTGTTGGAGCCTTATTAGGGATTCCCGGTGGAGTCAAGTACAAGAGAAAAGTCAACCTCTTCAAAAAAACCATGTCAATTCAGAAAAAAGTTACTAAAAAGTAAAATAAATTCGTGAATTTGGACATAGAGATGAGATAGAAATTGTTTATTAATGTATTTTAATTACACCGTTGGAATAATAATTACATAATGGCAAAGACATAGTGAAATGTCTTTATTATTATAAGTGTCATAGTTATGGATATAAAAACTGCATTTGTATGTAATGCCTAAATTTATAAATTGTAGATACTAAATACGATAAAAAATCAAGATTACATATGATGTGTAATGTGATAAGGAATTAGAATAATAAAATATTACCACCACATGTTCTGCTTAATCATTCCAGTTAAGCCATGTGACTCGCCGGCGTCCCTTTGGTTAACTAATCCATCTAAATTCTAACCCTCTTTTACGTTGCTGACAGTTTGAAGTCTCCCGCGGCTAAAGGATGAATCGCGACATCACGTCAAAAATTGGATGTAACAAGATTGATGGATGAGAGCACAGATTCAATATTTATTTAGCTACTAAGTATTTGATTTCATCCCGAGTGGAAGTGATTTGAATAAGACCGGAAATCTCACGCCCTCAAAGGTACTGGAATTTCGTAACACAATCTAGTTTGCCTGCTAACTCGATTTTATCCCTCTGTCTTGTGTGAAGGTTTGAAATCTAATCAATATATTTAACATTGAAAGTAATATAAAAAACTGGAAAACGCTGCGACTAGCGATGTACATATGTAGAGGATTGTATGACATATGATATCGGGTACACGATATTATTTGAAATATAAGTTAAAATGCACGCATATTTTATTCGTACTAATATCTCGTCGTACTTACTTTACGTTTAAATGTTATTAGTGTCCTTCGCTGACTTGTTTAAAACATAAACGCTAGACTGATTGTCAAGTGTTTTCACACCTATTTGATTAAAATCATTTTAGAGCAGGTAAACCCGGTCACACACGCGAGAATCCTTAGAATTTAGGGATTATTATTTTCCTTATTGTAAAATCGTGTGTGCTGTTTGTATTAATCCTTTGTTCACAATGAGGGATTTTCCGAGTGACAGCGTAACGAGCATTCCCAGCCTGTTCGTAGGTGGCGTTACGTTTGTTTTGCGAAAAGAAGATGCTGCACCTACCTTGGATTATGTCTTGACTGTATATAATAATAGATCTCTTTCCATAAGGTAAACTTGTATCAAAGATTCCATTACAATTCGCTACATATACAAATTTAAGAGATTAAGAATTTTAGTTTGAATTAGCTTTGCGTAACAGCTGTCGCTGTAAGAATCTGTCTTAATATGATTGAATAAAATGTGTTTTTTTACATATGTACAAGGGAAAATATTTATATTAGACATGATTTTTGGATGTTTATTCATAGAGAAAGCAGAGATTCTGTTAATTTCATTTAGTTAGGAATAATAAGACATAAAAATGAAGACCTTAATTGTTCGACGCTGTATGTGTGTGGGACGAAATTGTTGTTGTTGTCTTAGCTCTGATCGATGATCACATTTTGTGTTCCCATAACACTTAACATCTTTAAATCTAAGACACTTAAAATCTAAGAAAGTACGCAATCCAAGGTGATTCTACGATATAAGTTATTGAATCGTTTTTATTAAATCAGCTAATTATGATTTTCGTAAGACTAATGGCACAACTAGAGATAAGGAACTGTTCCTCAGAAGTTTTTTTTTTATTTTGAGAGATATTTCCCATACATAGAAAATATTAATTGTTTATTAACAAATTTTAATATTATAAGTGTTTATGTATGTGGTCAGAGACTTAACTTATTTAGGATACATGTATCTGAAATACAGGTACAACATGCAAAATACATTTATTCACTTCGTATTTTGTATTTAAATATCTTCTTTTGGCATATTTGTATTTTGTAGACACCACATTAGTTAAAATACTTTTAATAAAAGATAAAAATTAATCGAACTGAAAAACAAAAATCGTAGGCTAGATAGACAATATTGAAGGTGCAATAATAATGGTCTAAAGATGAATGTCATTAATATATTTAACCGTTAGAGTGCTTAGCAGCGATTCTACGCTTGTATCGAAAAGAGCGACGCACTGTTTTCTGTATAACCCAAAAAGATTTGTTAAAATTGATTAATATTTGTCTAAATGAGAGTGTTTTAGAAACATTGCAATGCTTAAATAATAACGATACCAACATAAAGAACTTAAATTCTTATCTTAATAAAATTATACAAAATTGTTTAAATATAAGACTGTTTGCCAAGTTCTATCCACATGGAGCGACTTTTTTCATTGGGAGCATGATAATTAAGCCTCATCGAAGAAAAAAATATGATAAACTGTTTGAAGACCTGGTTTCACTTAGGTATCAATTAAACCTTAAAATATAATATCATGTTGTATCACACGTAAGAATGCTGTTTTTTATATATAGCAAATATTTAAAAGATACTTATTTTATAGTTAGTATTTCAAATACCATTCCAGAAAGTTATTTCCATCTGAAATACTTTGCATTTTGTATTCCAGATACTTTATTCAAGATTCTGTATTTTTTGTACATCACTCTACATGGTACATATGAAATAAATTAGTAATCCAATTAATAACTAACACAATTATATATTTTTATTGACTTTACTCTATTTACCATGATAAGATCAATGTAAATACATGATAAGTTCACATACAGAAACACCTAAGCAATTGCGTAAAACGCACATAGTTAGCAGTAGAGAACCATTAAATTGTCTGTTGAAGGACTGAAAACGAAAACCAATTACTCTAATGAGACCTAAGGTAAGGTCCGACTGTGCGGTATTTACACTATAACCAGGGTTAATACCACAAGTAAACCATAAACGAACTATCAAATACATTTATGAATTTAGTATTTGTAGTCCTAGAACTAATATGAATAGTTGTAGAGTTAACATTTTTGTGAAATTGTTTATTGCATGTTATATATTTTTATTTGTTCAATAAGAGCAATACATAGATTTAAACATTTAAAATCAATCTATGCGTTCCGATTGATCAAACGATAATAGTTCAATTTAAGCCCTCTGTTTTATTAGTTAGAATTGTCTCTCAGGTGTGGATTTGGAGGTCACGTGCCGACGTTTATTGTGCCTCTGGGAGCGCTCCAACTGCCTTTTCTAGTAGCCAACAACACGAACTTTCACTTCAAATATTAAATTGTCTTCACAACTCGTAAAAAAACTTTTTGGAATCGCTTAATTATGAACAGGAAAATTATAATCGATTTAATTATTTATAATAACAGGATAATTGTGTATATAGAATAAACAAGCGTAATAGTAATTTATGTAACAAAGAAGCAAAACTCAAACGTAGTGTGGGATTCAAAGAAAGTCGCCTAAGGCAAAAATGTTGACCAAGAGATTCACTCTACTTTTCATCGATATCTACGATAAAAATGAAGCGAATATTTAAATGAACGCCACCCATAAATATGACATTTTTGAAGAATATTTAGAACTCCCAAGCTCGAAATATTTATTCGCACTTATTAAAAAAGAACACTATTAAAAAAGATCATCTATGTAAATTTTTCTAGTTACTAGAAAACGGATAGGTGGGAGGAAGAGTGATCTATATGAGATTCACCAAATCATAAATTTGGATTGACCGAATGATTTACCGAATCACAGTATACAATGCATTTATGTAGTTTGTTTGTCATGCCTGCCGTTTGTCGGCGAATTTGCGGTCTCAAACAATCCCTATACCAAATTCAATTAAAAATCCGAACGGCGTCGCAGATTACTCTGAACTTATAAAACCATTATCTATGTAATATTGGTATAAACAAGTTGTGTCACTATTAGATAATTTAGTCAATTATAAAGTATGAATACAGCTGACTGAATAGAGAGTATAGATTTTCGCAGATTCTACAAAATTACATCATAATCGTCGCGGATCGGAGAACAATAGAAGAGGTTCAACCATCTTCATTGAATTTTCGCATAAAATATTCTGTGTGTTTCTTCGGGTCTCAAATTATCACTATATATAATTTAATCAAAACGTATATAGGAGATAGAGAGATACTTTCATGACATATAATGTGAGTATAGCCATGTAGGTATTTTAATATTAGAAAGTAAAAAAGTTCAATTCTATGCCCGATATTCAATTTTATATCATAAAGTTGAACCTTGATTGCAACAACATTTTAAGATCATGGGTAGAATGACATTTGGTTAAGCTTCAATTCAAGCATTGCCAATTTAATGTTCATTTGCATAAAGAAGTATTCTATGATGACTAATTTTATTGCTCTTTAACTTGATTAACGTGTAACATTTCAACGTCGTGCATGAAAGGTTACGCTTCACCAACTAACAGGTACGAAGTTTATTGCATTGACTTCGCAATAAGGTCATAAGGAATAATGTACTTTCTGCCGACGGCGCGAGGGGAATATTAGGGGCTTATTTTGATACACATTTTTTGCTAACATACTACGGATCATAGCATTTAAATTAATGTGTTGTTTTTCCTATATATTATTTGATTATGGAATATGTTAACGCTAAATAACAACATAGTCTAAATATAAAATCTCGTAAAGAGGACAATATTTCCTGCATAATCTACAACCATCATAATAAACTGTTAAACTTACACAATTTGTACAAAATTATAGTAATAGATTACATAAATTAACCCCCACAAATCTCTGGGACAATGCGCCATTAGGCTACAGCCGCTTGGTGACCCATATTATTTGGAAGCAATTACACATTAAGTGGGTGAAAGTGGTTCAGGTATGCACGGTGATAACGGTTATTGTAACGAGGTTATACATTTACTTCAAATAATTTTAATACTTTTTTATGTTATGTAGATTCAAGTTTAAGGGAGAAGTATAGAGAATAATTGGAGTCGTTCAATGTTTGTATTTGTATTACGTAATCACTAATCACCCACCAAATTCGCCGACCTTTGAATACTTATCTGTTAATCTATATAAATAAAAATGAATTGTTGTTCGTTAGTCTGCTTAAAACTCGAGAACGGCTGGCCGATTGAGCTGATTTTGGTTTTAAAATGTTTGTCGTAGTCCAGGGTAGGTCTAAACGGTGAGCAAATAAAGAAAAATTGCGAGTAAGATAGAGTAAGACGACAATTTCATTTTCCCATATAAAAGTTGATCACTTACTTTCTGTCAAACATTTGACGGTATTTGTACTCTCAGTTCCACTCGAATTGAAGAACGCATTAAAACAAGACTTTTGAATCAAGTGTTTTGCGACCTTTCCAAAGCGTTTGACTGTGTGAGTCATGAAACGCTTTTAAGTAAACTTAGACATTATGGTGTCTCGGATGGAGCTGTTAGCCTTTTAAAATCTTATTTATCAGACAGATTGCAGAAAGTCGTTATTAATAAATCAGAATCTGCTAGCTCGCCTATAACTATGGGGGTTCCCCAGGGATCAATATTGGGTCCTCTACTGTTTCTAAATGAATAAATGACCTTCCTTACTACATTACAGAATCGTGTGAGACAGTATTGTTTGCAGATGATACTTCTTTACTATTCAAAGTTGATAGACAAAAGGAATGTTATAACGATGTAAATAGTGCTCTCTCGAGAGTTCTGTATTGGTTCACAACTAATAATTTGTCTTTAAATTTTAAGAAAACAAAATGTATCAAATTCTCTTTGCCCAATGTAAGGCAGGTTAATACTAGTTTAAATATGAATGGTGATGTCATTGACTTGGTAAATAATACTAAATTCTTAGGCATTACGTTAGATTCACGACTACAGTGGGATCCACATATTGAAACTTTGGCAATCAAACTTAGTTCAGCGGCGTACGCAGTAAAAAAGATTAGACTTTTAACTAATGTTGAAACGGCAAGAATTGTTTATTTCAGCTACTTTCATAGTGTTATGTCCTATGGACTGCTGCTATGGGGATCAGCGGCTAACATTGAAAGTATTTTCCTTTTACAAAAAAGAGCGATTCGTGCTATTTACTGTTTACGGGCTAGAGAATCCCTAAAAGAATTGTTCAAAGAAATTAATATTTTAACTTTAGCTAGTCAATATATATGATAATTTAGTTTTTGTATATAGAAACTATAATAAATTCAATAAAAACAGTGATCTACATAATGTGAATACTAGAAACAAAAATAAACTTGCCGTTCCAATGTTCAGACTCCATAAAACTAGCTGTTCGTTCTTGGGGAAATGTATATCTATGTTTAACAAGCTTCCGCAAAGTGTCATTGATTTACCTTTATATAAAATTAAAATCCATATCAAAAATACACTCATGAGTAAAGGTTATTATAAAGTAAGTGACTATCTAAATGATCACAGTATTTGGGAATAGGGACACTATTCATAGAGCCATGTTTGGTAACATTATTTATAATATTGTATTATTTTATATGTGTATGTAAACATACATACGACTGTAATCGTATTAGGTATGATTGTATCTTATACTATATTGTATTTTATATTATATTATATTATTATAATTATTAACATTGAAAAGAGGAGATAAAAAATAGACCTTCAGAGTTTCTTGCCTGTTCTTCTCGAGAAGGCTCTCCCAATTTCCGAACAGGTGTCGAGTCAATATATTTTTTCTTTTTTTTTTTCCTTATTCGTACGTACGGACAAGGTTTTTGTTTTTTTTTTTTTTATTATTTAAGCTTTTTTTTGTTTTGTTTGTTGACGTCAATAAGTGCCTGTAAAGGTCTATGTTGAATAAAATATATTTTGATTTGATTTGATTTTGAATCGATAACATAATATCAAAAATCTTTGCTATAACATCGTGTATTTAATTTCAAAATATAAAAATAATTAATGTGTTGACATATTTGATGGGTGCCAACCATACAGTGTTACTAACTCTCAAAAATATTTTTATTAATATTGTTTTGTCATCTCATGTTTAAAAAGAACCCGTGTATCCGAACGTTCCATTGTTTTGTCCATATAGACCAGGTTATAAGCCTTTTAAAAATAATAAAAAGCGAAATGTATTAGTAACTCTTTATTTCCATCAAGTTGGCTCCATCTACTTGGAACCACTTGGCTCGCCAGGACATGATGATATGGTGGAAGTACTAGGCGACTCGGACAAATCTGATTCGATCAGAACATAATTATAATTAGGCGGTACGAAGTTCACCGGGTCAGCTAGTAAATAATAAATAGACAAGGTTATATATTTATTCATGGTTTGATTTTTACGCAAATTTAAAAGTGGAAGCAATTAAATATTTGAACATACGTTTATGTGGGATTTCCATATAAACGTATGGTCCATAAGCTATATGAGGAAATCAAGCTATATGAGGAGATTAAGGTAAAAACCTTTGATAAAAAGCGACACAAAGAAACAAATATGCACGTATTAAAATTCCTATTATAAACGGGTGAAATGAGAAAATAACGTTCGTATATAGGAAAAGCAAGCTACTAAACAGCGAATTCCACTCGCAATATACACAGTGCAGGAAACACATCGCAATTCTGTGAATATCAATATGAAAATTACAAGCAATTATTGCGGTTGTAATTTAATTAACTAGATATCATTTTATTCTCCATCCGATGAAGGCTTTTATTACAATAGCATCAATAAACCTAAAGTGCTACAATTAGTATTAATGACTATTTATTTATAGATTTTACAATTTTAAGCATTTAATGTAATATTGAATTAGAAGGATTTATGTACTTAGATATAAATAAATAAGTGTAAGTATTAAGTCTTTACTTACGAAATTATTGATTTTCATGTTCGGTATATATTGTTTTATTGCTTTCTTAATACTTAACTTAATATTTATTTATTAAAAACATTATGCTATTAAACTGCAATTTTCGATTACACTTTATTTAATTTAATAATATAAAATTTAAAATCTCAAAACTACCTACTTCTTATTTTTTGGAGACAATCTTGATCATTGTATAAAGATTTTATAACGTTTCATAAAAAAATAAAATAAAGTTTGCGCATTTGGATAGAAATAAAATAGAAAAACACTAGTATGGAAATCTCTATATCTTAAAAATCTTCTTACTGAGTTGGAATTTCATAGATAAAGACCTATTATTATTGTTGAGCGACCTATAACCTCCATACCAGCTTTTAGACCAAAGTTCTATTATTTTTCGAAATTTCCTTAGCATCGTAAAATACGCGCAGATAATGTAAAATATCTCGTCTATTCCTAAGTATTGGAAACGGGGGGGATTTGTTGGTGGAATTGGTGATATATGTGAGCCGCTATTTTACCCGCGAGAAGTTATAAACTATCCAACTTGATCTTTATCAAATCTAAACTATAACTTTGTCGAATAAATCCTTCGGTATATGTATTAAAAGCTGCTCCCAGTATGTAAGTAATTGAGGATTATACATAGATGTTCTAATCGTCTATAAAGAATTATCTAGGAGATATAAGCCGAGTGAGGATCAGATTTTTCGTTGAGGTTCCTATGGGCCAGAGTTGCTAAGAATCTAAGATCTTGGAGCCTTTAGTTGATTGAGAAAAGGCATGTGATGGCTTAGCAGACATCTGACAATGCTCATCGGCGATTTAACATACAGATCGCAAAGTCTCTAATTTTCGACATATGTCGCTTACGTAAACTTGGACAGAGCCAGCTGAGCCACCTGAAAACAGAGAAGTTTACGAGGTCAATACATTCCGACTTAACCTTATGAAGATGGAACGCTTGTATGGACAGTTGCACACGTAGTCGCAACCACCAGTTTGCTTTGCAAGTACGCTCGGGTTACATTATGTGAAACTTTAATACTCTCCAAATTGAATTATGGTGACGTGGTCATTGGACCGCGCCTGCTTGCCAGAACTCAGCGTATGGGACAACACGTTCAGAATGCTTGTTTCAGATTTTGCTTTAATATTCCTCCACGTAGTCATATTTCACTATATTTAAATTCCTCATCCACGTCAAACATGGAGTCTCGTAGACAGATGCATCTTGCGTCTTTGGTGTTTTATGTAATAAAATTTGACACTCTGGAATATTTGTTCAATAAACTTAAATTCGCGTCGTACCAAGAGAGTGTCAGAAGTACCCGTAAGCCTCTGGTGAGTACTATTCATAGAATTGTGGCTTTCCGTGGCAGCTTTCGCTTCCAGGCTAATGTTGGAACGAATTACTTCCATCTATTAGAAAATTGTCTTCCAAGAATACTTTTATGAAACATGTAAAAAAATATTACTTAGACATACAAAAGTTAGGCATCCCAAGTTTTATGTGTAGGAGGGGAGGTAGCTGCTTCGGCCGAACAGTTTTCAGTTGTTACATCTTTATACATATATATCAGTACCAGTATCATATCTTTGTATTTGTATTTATACTTATATAATTATATAAGTATAATTATATTTATTGAAAGTACTTTAAAGATTTATTCGTACTCGCTTGACTAACTTGTAATAATTATTCTATCGAGACAACGATAGTTATGGCCTCACGCGGCTCTTTTTTTTACTATTACTTTTTATTTTTACTTTTTCTCGCCCATTTATTTTATCTGCTCCTATTTAAAACTCTGTGTGTCTCAGTGATTTGTCCAAATTAGGCAAATATTTAGCTGAGTCTTGACCTTTTGCTTTCTACAGCATACATTATTTATGGTGTTTGATTGTATGTTTGTTGATTCTCAATTATTACCATTGTTTTATTAGATATTTATGATAATGTGTATTTTGCAGAAATTAATAAACCCTTTATCTATCTATTACCAGCACCCAAGTGCGAAATTGCACCACTTTGCCGAAAATATCCTGATATGAGATTAGTCTGTGTATAGTCTGTTTATAGTCAATGAACTCCCAAAGAATTAGATTTTCAGATCTTGGACAAGTAACTATGGGTTTTTTCTTATATCACGATGGTGACAAACAGGCCTACGGCCCGCCTAATGGTATAGCCGGTTACAGTAGCCTATGGACACTTTCAATAATATAGGGGTGTCACTAGCGTGTCACAAAACACAGGGGTGTCATATAACTTCAGCACACTGATTATTCCACAAACGACTACGTTTGTGGAATACACTTGTACGCGGGAGGAAATTTCTCTGGAACTTTACTGTGCAGAACCATTTACGGTCCAGTGTGTGAGCATGAAATCCCTGTCGATAGCGAGTGGTGTGATGACAGATAATTTAGAATATATAATTTAGAATATTATATCATCGGCTGTAGTATTTCACAGCCGGCTAATACCTGTATTCAAAACTCACCAAGAAAATCATCTTGGCTGCCTTGGCGTGCGCTTTGGCAGACTTGCTTGAAGAACCGTCCCAGGCCACGCACTCCACGCACCTCGTTCAGCCGGGACACTGCGTCGAGTACCGAGCTCTCATCGTCATGGTCCCAGATGTCCAGGTGTAGGACATCAGAAGAAATGTCGTCGATATCGCTAAATAGAGACACAGAAACGTTGCATTAGCCTCTTTTAATCCCTTGAAAAGGTTAATCTTATGCACACTGCATGACAGAATATCGAAGTGTAAAGAACAAAATAAATTAAAAAAAACTGATTGCGTGTAATGACGTAAAATTTTAAGTGAAAGAAAGTAATACTCGTAATACTAGTCCTGTAATCATGTGAAAATAAATTCCACCGCGGAATAGATAGGTTTTAATAGGCGGCACCCTTTATTGAGAAGATTTGAGCTGAGTACAAATACAGTTACAATTTATTTGTACAGGACTACTGAACTTTGATTCTTAACTTTTATTTGATTCTTAAATTTAATTTTATTCTTTAAGTAACTTTTTAAGCAATTTGGTTTTAACTTTTGTTTTACGGCAGACTGTGGGCTGGTATATTGCATATTACATTTTTATTAATGCCATGTGTTAAATGACACTTACAACGTTAAAATGACCAATTGCTATCTACATCCATAGACCGATAAACAGATTAAACCAACATCTTGTTTGCGTCGCGTTATTGGGTAAAAAATAAAAAAAACATTTTCTTGCAGTGCCAGTTTGGCCACGATGACTATGCTTACATATCATTGGTGAAATGAGTCTTATAATAATAGTAATATAAGAATAATCTTATAATAATTTACTACTACTAACTTACTAGCAATAAAAGCTATTTTCGTGGTTCAAATATATTGACGTGCTGTTGACTATAATATCTATATGTAAAAGTGATGGTTAACATATTAAAGAAGTGTCCGACAATTTGGTGAAAATCTGCCCGGGAGCTATATGATCCTTGGAAGAGGCTTGTGTCTAACAGAGGGCATCTTTCGACTGAAATTATGTGCGATAACATTTCTGCAAAGTTCTCGAATAGTGGAAAAAAATCCCCCCTCTATTACTCTGGGACTTCCAAAAATTTGTAAAGTGTGAGTTACGCCTTTCGGAGAGAACAGGAGACCTATTTTTGAATTACGAATGTGATTTCGAAATCACCGCTGACTAAATAGTCAGCGGTGACTTTGAGGTCACGGATTCCTAAACATCCAATTTTTGAAAGTCGATCGCAGAGCTGCCAACATAGATAAAGTACACAAAGTACACACATAAATGTAAGAGTTCGGTTCCACGCAGAATGTAACCGCTGCCGGTTATTGCCGGCTTAACCATTACGGTTATTATATATATATATTATATATATATTATATATATATATATAATATATATATATATATATATATATATAGACTGAAAATCAAACAGAACCCAGATAACATTTCCACAAGTATGACTTGATTACGAGTGGGTGACGGCACTCGTAATGAAATCACACCTGTGACAAAGGTAGTCACATCAGTGATATTCAAAAATAAGAATTATTGAAAATCGGTGATTATCAGTCACATCGGTGATTTCGAAGTCGCATTCGTAATTCAAAAATAGGTCTCCAGGTATGATTATAAAATGTACTATAAATAATACAGCGCTTTTGAAAACACAGATACCTTTCGTGGGTATATAATAGACTATTAAATTGTTGAGTTGACGATTTTAATATATTTTAAGTAAATATATTATTTTTCTTCTCTATGTAATACCTCTGGAATGAAATAAATTAAAAAAAATCATTGACTTGTTAAAATGAAAACAAATTGTTTTCAAACGAAACGTGTAGAAACAAAAGACTTAAATCTCCACTGTTCAAACAATCGATGTAATTAGTTTGGCCGGACGTAAGGATGATTGATGTGAAAAAGGCGTTACTCGAAATTATCGCATGTCATTTGCTCATCGGCGCATTTATTTGGCAGAGTTATGGATTAAAGTAAACATAAATCATGCTTTTTTCTCTCAGAAAAATTTGTTTTTTTTTTTGCTTATAAGTCTCTAGTAATATTTATAGACAGATGAATAGATCCGCCATAAATTGTAACTCTCTTTAACTTTTTAAAACAACGTAGTTATTTGATATATTACAAAATTATACATACATATGTATAAAGCCACGCCTGTACCTCTCGAAAGATAAGGCATATGTCTATAACTATGAGTAGTTAGTTACGATAATCTTAATAAGCCTATTTTAAAAGGAGGTGAGCCAATTGACATTGTTCGGACACAGCGGATGTATGATTGAGATCACCTTCCTAAGTTGGATCGACGAGAAAACAAGAAGCACATAAATTTAATAATATTACAAAAAAAAGGAAAAAATAATGTTTATCAACCTAATGTCTGTTACATTAGTACAAAGTTACATTGAATGTTATCAATCAGGGAATTTGATGACAAAATAATGTTCACTTCGTTCGGATCGCAAAATTATATATAATACGAAAATAGTGTTTATTGGTATGAGAGTATGAGTTAGCGATGTAGCGGCAGAACTTTATATATATATATATATATATATATATATATCGTATAACAAATTCGATATTTATATCACATGAGCTCATTGAAAGAAACTTAATAAATCCTGTACTCTTTTGCGATTCTTTATTGAGACGTAATAAACCCGAACCGTTTTTGAAGAAATTGATTATGATAAATTATGATCAAAACTAATAATATATGAGTACGTTTAAAATACTATGAGAACGAGAATCCTTAGTTTTAACTATGGAAGATTTACAACTAATTATTATAAAGTTATTACAAAACCCTACATATTACTACTTATCCTATTACATTCAGACACACAGAAACTGAGTAGATTAAAAACAGATTTTCCCTTAACGATCGGATATCACTTTTTCTACTATTGGATCATAAATAGAAGCTTAAATTTCCCATGGGTCAGTTATACGGATCGACGTAATCACGCTCGTGGCTTTGTTTCAAACTGCACTGAAATTACTTGGGCAGTTATTTCTATACAGAACTTTGACGACGTGTTATTTTTATGGAGTTATTTTTAATGTAAAATTTATGACAGTGATTTTTTATTGTATTGGTGAATTTGCTTTAGTTTTTAAATGATGCAGTTTTAGTATTATTATTGAAATACTAAAACAGTTTGCCAATTTACATGAAAGCTGCATAGGGTAGGTGACAACGTAATATATATTTTTATATTATATTTATCTAATTTGAGCAATTTATATCTCATGAAAGTATGTTTTTTATTAATATAGTTTTCAGATTTCTAATAAATGTGCAATAATTTTTACGTAATTCTAATGAAACGAACACATTTCTAGAATTCTCACATGAAATGTAACATTTTTTATATAGAAAGTATACCTATAAACGTACAAATAACAAAGATATTTTAAATTTTGTTTATTCGCTCATACAAATTTGGCGAGTTTACTCAACTATGACGTCACGATAGCAGTGTTTTCAGTATGGAGCGTTTTTGATCAATCTGCGTATCTTCAAAAGTAATAAGCGCAGTTATACTGTTGATTCTGCAATACTTCTCAGGCAAGTAGGCAAGAATTTTATATATAATAAGGAGTACTCTTATTATATATAAAATTTAAAAAAATATTATAGGTCCCATTCATAGGTCTATTGTGAGAAGAGGCCTCTCGATGTTTATGATTTCCCTGGTGTAATTGCCCAATATCATGCCTAGAGGAATCCTTGCGATTGATTTACCAGGTCATTAATGCATTTTAAAGTAAGTCAACAATAATGCCGACTCACAATTTGAACGTCTCATTCCACTTGGGAGAAAGCGTATGCGGGCGTACGCTGGTGGCGCGAATATACCGCGCGGGTAAGCGACCGAGGCTGTCACGTTGCTGCCTCCCATCACGTCGCTTGAAGCTTAACCGGAAGCCATGTTTTCGGCCCTCGTCTTCTGATGCACGCGGCGAGGCTGGCAGTGATGCTGGCTGAATGCCCAGCATGCAGTACGGATCGCTAAAACCTGTATGAACAAACAGGGTAAATTAAAAAAACTAAAAACCCCGACTGCATTTCTAGAAATCAAATCAGTAGATATATGTGTTTTTAATTCATTAAACGTCCATTTATAGAATGACTAAAACAAAATTGAAAGCTTATTTCTGCTGCAAACCAGCAGTATTTGGGTTGCTGTCAGCCGCTTTATGTTATAATAGTATGTGTCTATTGATATGTCTATAGTCGTCGCTTATTATCATCATTTCAGCTGAGAGACGGCAGCTGCTGATATAACGCCTCCCCCAGGGATCTCAACACTGATCGATATTGCGTTACTAGCGTCTAGAGCCTATCAAAGTAAGCTTTTAAGACAAGCGTTTTCTTTCAAATCCTATAAAAGTAATAACTAAAAAGATTTTGTATTTGATTCACATCCACGTATGCAATTCACTATTAGCTATTAAAAGAGGTAACAGGAGTTTTTCTAACACTCCTGGAAGTTTGGCAGTCATAATAGAAAGGTCCATATTTATTTTTATAAAATAGTTTGAGATTATTTTTGTAGTAATTCATTATTGTGGTTGAGAATGAATATACAAATAAAGTAAAAGTTATTCGTTCGGATAACGGTGGAGTTGAATACAATAAAGATATGCAAGTATTATAAGCTAAACAATATTATATTCCTCCACTTGTGCTAGCATTTACTCCCTAACAAAACGGAGTCACGGAATGAATGAATCGCGCAATTCTTGAAAAGGTTATATGTATGTTGTATGAATCTGAATATTATTGGGTTTCAACAGCTTACTTCAGTTTTCTTGATAGTCGCTCACTAATCAAAAATTTTGTCAATAATGTACTGCAATGCTAGTGCACATATAGTAAAAAAAACCAATAGGTTAGAACAAAAATGTAAAATGCATATGTTCGTGATATATAATGTTTCCAGTATGTTGAATGTTTTTTCAAAAGCTTTAAAATTATTAGATCCCACTACCAATGAAATCACTTTTTGCTCCGGATACAAAGTTTACTGAAAACTATTATTAAATAAATCTGAATTATTACAAAAATAATTTTAATAATGTGAGTGATACGGCCGCCTATAAACTGTAAACATATTTTAAAGTTCTAAATAACCACTTATGTCTTTTTTATTTCGGTACTAACTGTCTATTGATGCTAAGTATTGTATTGTCACTAACCCGTACTTCAATATAATTATATGAATGTCCTTTTACCACCAGTAAGTGGAAAAGCAATAATAATCTTCAGTATATAAAGTAACTATAATAGGATATAGGAATACACTGCGGCATGATCTAGTCTAAAACGTAGTGCATAATACCCTTGTGAACTGACTATAAGTAAACCCATGTTCGCAGAGAACTAAATCCCCATATATGAAATTCCGAGCAAGCTCACGGCACTGAACACAACACAAATAGCCGCCGGTACCGAAATCTTAGGAACCATTGGAAATTGAACAGGATTTAACTATGCTTTAAATTTCCTACAATGGGACATATTGCTTCTACATTAAGAAATAAGGTGCCTATATTGTTAAATTGTTATTGACGTTGTATTATTATCCTCAAAATATTTATTTTCTTTTAACAATTTGTTTACTATGGTTAAATGTGGGTACCGGTTGCAGTCTTATTTACACAATACATAAATATAATGATTCAATAAAATATAAAGTCACAAATATGAAGTTTACAATATATTTTGAACCTGCAATGGAATAAAAATATGTGCGTAGTGCCACATCGCCTGCTGAAGGGGCATTTAATAAACCATAAATGCCCTATCAGTGCAGTCAGTCTTACTCAGGGCAGTTTGTGGCGAGCTGTCGGTGAGTTGCGACACCGAGGGTCCCGATATACTTTATAGGGGGTTATTGCCACCCGCCTATGTTGCCTTAGCTGGCCGGACAGAGTGGAATCGCAAGAGTAGATGCTCGAAGGGTGGATGTCTAATAACCGACGGCATCACAATAACTCTCTCAGGTACACCTCTCTACACCCTTATTCGTTCACACCAATGTTGCTTCTTTCGCACTAATATTGGTCTGCTTTTCTCGGGGGCTTATTTAGTGAGTGGCCATTTAGATTTCAGATTAGGAAGCTTTGAGACGGTAGGTGACCACAATATCTTCCATAACCCGGCTAAATCGAAATGCAATAAATATTTTGACAATAGTTTTTTTGTCCATCTAACATTTTATTGTGCAGATGGAAGTTAGACCATTACCATTTGGTACACTACGCGTTGGATCTAATATATTCCTGCGCACGCCTTATAAAGGAGCGTGTCTTATAAGAACGCGAGATATTAAGCTACATAATAATAATATTTTAATTACTTTAAATAAAACCTTAAAGGCCAATTAACAGAATAATTTTATTTTTAAATTACTTTAGTTTCTTAAAAACATCAATATTTTTCCCTCAGACAGAAGGTAGAAAGAGAGAAGGTAGGGTAGAAACAGAGAATCCTCACGTTGAGTGAGAAGCCCAGCCGAGATAGCTTCGCGGCCAAGTGCAGCGGAGGTAATGTGGATTCGGTACTAACAACTAAAATCTGCTTTAAGCCTTGGTTTATCAACCTTGTAACTTACATGGTTGGCGACTACTTTTTGGGAGACAGCGCGGTCCGCACCAACAAATCAACTATGAGAAAATTTATACACTTATCTGTGAAATATGACTTACCAAACAAAAAAGTATCATCGAATACATTTCAAATTCCGTAAATAATCGCGAAACAAATGTAAAAATAAAATCTATTGAATTTTTAGTTCCAATTTTTTTAAGTCAGTTATAAAGGGAAATCAATTCATTAAATTGAAAAAATATACAATCTTAAAACTTATTCAAATTTTTTTAAAAAAATATATAATTGTATTATTTGGTTATTTAAATTAAAATGAACACTATCAGTTTACAAGTTTCACATAGTTTACCTTTTTACCTGTAAATAAACAAAGAATATTGTACTATAGAAAACGATAAATTAATAAAAAATCTATACGAAACTGCAAATTCGTAGAATCATATTAATAGAAAACAAAAGAGCAATAGCATATTCTGATCACGCGTCATCCTTCAATCTAGTTAACAGTAAAGTACATTTTTTCAAAGATTAAAAAAGATCAAAGGCTGATTTTTATTATAACTGGGATTACGCGTGCCAAGCTTCGTATTGATCTCGAGTGATAGACGGCGGCTGTAATTTGCCACGGATCAAACCTGTCCAATAAGGGCTAAATTTCTTGGATAATATTCTAGAAATAGATTTTTATATATAGGTGCTAGGAGGAGGATGTTTTTTAGGGTTAGTTATGTGGTCTTGACGTAGTGTCATAAATTAAAAAATGATAATTCTTTTATGGGAGCAAGTGCATGAACTATTTACGTTGAGGTTTTGTTTACGTTTAGGTATTACAAAGTACGGTAACAATGAATCAATGTCGTTCTGATTTAAGAGAGTCGCTCTACATATTATGACTACGACGAGGGTCTGACGTTCCCCTCCAAATTTGCACTGGATTATCGTGTTGGGAGATAGCTCAAACTTACCTATTTAGAATGGATTTTAATTAGACTTACCGCTAATTAAATGATTTCTAAGTTTAGATAAAGTTAATATACTTCTGTACAGCTGCAAACACAAACACAACCATAATTTTTAGATATACATAGTTACCTAATGTGGATTTGGCATCTTACTGTATCTAATGAAACTTTTTTTCTGTAGGGTGACAGATTAAGGTTTCCTCGTAATGTCATCGCGCCTTTTTAATTTTGTAAAGAACTAACTAAGACAATTTACTACAATTGGATATTTTCCAACAAGTGAGTATTTAATTGAGTTACTATATAATTGTCTCAATTACACAATTCTAACCTCATAACTATTGTTGAACTAAATAGAGTTCTAAGCTTTATAAATTAAGCGAAATTTGATATCATTTATAATCTGATTATTCATTGAAAGCACTTAATATTTTTTTATATTCATTTTGACATTGATCAACATAGGAAGTATACATACGTTCAACAAAATTGCTGGCAATTTTAATTATAAGCTCATACATATTACACCACTTTACCATATTGTGACGCCTCAACGCAATTGAGTTGTTAGTACACCGGTTTCAAGGTATCGCCATCTCTGAGGTCCCGGGTTCAAATCCCGGTGGGAGCAGATATTTGTGTGATGAAAGCGAGCAATTTTTCACCTTAGTCATGGTTGTTAACATATATTTCTAACAAAAAAAATATTTTTTTATAATATATGTATGTCTATCCGTTATCCTAGATTCTATAACATAAGCCTTACAGTGTTCATTTTGGGCTAGACTTCTTGGTATAAGTGTTATTTATTTATATAGTATAAAGTGTTTTGAAGCAAGCCGTGATAACGCCGTTTTAGTTTCAGGAGGAAAAAATAATCATCAAGTACACTGAACCGCCTATTATATTTTTCAGCTAGAAGTGTAGGTTTTCTATATACTTATATATCTACTAGATGACCCGACAGACGTTATCCTGTCCAATGTCTCAAATGTTATATTGTTTGAAATGTTTTTAAATAAATAATTTAGTTAACAAAACAATATCTAGATGACCGTATTGTGAATCTAACCATTCTCAAACCCCTTTTTCTTTTTGCGAGCGTAAATGCACCTTATGCAACTTATCACCGCGCTGGCTAGGCGCGGCCGTGAGTGAGGCTTTTATATATATATAAAGATATACTTTCTATATATATATATATATGTATATATACATAGACATATAAGGTCCGCTATTTATTATATTGTGACTTACAAAATTTGCGAAGTGGGTTTTTATCTTTTTCCCTATCGGCAGAAGGAAAGACTTGATATAATGTAAAAATAAATCAATATAATGAAAATGTTAACACTTGTCAAATAATATATTGTAAACTGGGACTGTTGCACGAATCACATTTGTTGAGTACTGTTTGTGTTAACCCGAATAGCAATAAAAATATTTCACCTTTGAAATAACTTTCGACACGTACCGATCGCAAATTCTCGTTTGGCGACAGTCGCTGTTCAGTCACCCTCGCGTTCGCTTCCAGTGACTAATTCAATACGCGCCTGCCCCGCTCACCCCGACGGTATGCGCCGCAGACATTTTTGTAACACAATTTCATTTTGTACGTAACATTGTACACATTAAACGGAAGAGTGGCATTTTCAGTGACTACCCTTATTATATACTTTTAGTTACGCAGGCAATCATACATACTCGTATTTTCTCGCACGCAAACCACGTGCAAAATGGTTATTATAACAAACTGCTTATTACATTAAAACAGCAGTATTGGCATTGCTGTGTTCACTCATTTAACTATAGATAGATCACATTACACTCACATAATTGTTAGATGTTAAAATACTTATGTGATTAAACGCACAGTTTTAATATGATAGTTGCTAAATGTTTATTATTAAGTAGATTTAGCAGCAAATTTAAAAGGAGGTATTACTGACTCCCATGAACTGAATCACATTGGAATTCGGCTTGACCTCTTAGCGCTGGTGAAGCTTCTTTTTACATTCGCTATCACATACATTACGGATTGATCCCTGCCGCCAGTTTCCGCCAATAGTCGACGCGAGAAAACGTGCACCCTCATCACCTTGACAGCTGGCAGTATACAGCTGTGTGCTTTGCCACAAAAATTTCTGCCCTGAAACTACCAAACTATTGAATGAACTGAGGTATTCCTGAACGGATGCTATATCCAAACCGATAAAAGAAGAGCATATTCCTATTTAAAAGGCCGGCAGCGAACTGGTGACTGTTTTGGTATGGACGGTGTTAATCGCTTATCATCAAGTAATCCGTTTTATATTATACATATATCGACACACAAATAGACTGCCCACTAAATGGTAAGTCACCTACAGGTTTGTTGTGTATATGTGATTGATTGATTATCCTTTTGTTAACATCATAATTGGCTGTATGACATTGTTTTTAGTTAATCTGCGTGACTGTGTGATTATGGCGCGTCTTGTTTTTACTATCAATTAAGCTATTTGGAAATACTATAATAAACTGATTATATAATGTCCATTATTAAGACACGATTCCCATATTAACAAGGTTGCTGTGAGATTTCTAGCAAATCTGTAACCTTTATAAAAACTACGGCGTATATTGCCAATATTGCATAAGTAAAGACACCGTTCCCAATAATTTTACTGCTTATTTTACCCTTCACACCAGAATACAGCATTGGGGCACTGCTATTTTACCCTTCACACTAGAACAGCACCAGAACACAGCATTGGAGCACTGCTATTTTACCCTTCACACTAGAACAGCACCAGAACACAGCATTGGAGCACTGCTATTTTACCCTTCACACTAGAACAGCACCAGAACACAGCATTGGAGCACTGCTATTTTACCCTTCACACTAGAACAGCACCAGAACACAGCATTGGAGCACTGCTATTTTACCCTTCACACTAGAACAACACCAGAACACAGCATTGGAGCACTGCTATTTTACCCTTCACACCAGAACAATACCAGAACACAGCCTTGGAATACTGCTATTTGGCATGGTTATGGTAGAAACATGTAAGATGTACGTATCAAAACAGACGATCCTAGTATAGAGTTTAAACCCTGTTTACACGATTGCGCCCCAAAAAAAAAAAATAAAAACAATAATAACTAAAAGTTTGTAATTCATTCACGGATAGTATTAGAAACAGCGCAGTAAAGGTATTACTATTATATTTTGTCATATGGTAACCTTATGGCTTAATCTCATTTAACGTAAATGTAAGAAGCTAAGTAAATTTCCGTGTCATTTTATCATAATAAATGTAGAAAGTGTCATCTCAAGTAAGCTAAGTATAGCGCGTCGTGAAAATTATTCAGAGCGACTCTCATCATTTGTTATGAATGTAATTTAAAGGTCTGCAAAGACTGGTTTATAAAAAGGGAAAAATTTCTGTGATTATTAGGTTTCTTTCTTCTTACTGCGCCAGCGTGGTTTATATAGGCACTAACATAATTAGGATAGACTCATGCCCTTCTGTAGGGATATGAGATGTGATGACCCTTTCCTACAGTTATAGTGTAGTAGTAGTTGTACTGTTGACAGTTTGTAACTTTTTCTTCGAAAATCATAGAATTAATAACATAGCTTGACATTAGCTCGTTAACCTTTTCGTTCAAGATTCCAGTTCCATAGTTTCACTAACGAATTAACATCTAAGTTAAATTGTGAAATGTAACATGTAAGTTAAATTGAAAAATAAAATTTCTCCAAAGCTGTTAACCGGTAATCCAGTACCCAACTATTTACTGAAAATATATGGCAAATATATGTCAAAAACATATTTTAACAAGTGCATTCGGACCCGGCGACGAATGAATAAATTTACATCGTGTAAATACTAATATTTAACCTAAGTTCATAACTTCCAAAATACAAACCAACCGTTGAAAGCGATCACTGTCGTAATAATAGAGATTTTATTATTATTTGTTACCGAAATTTGTCAATATTTTTCCAAATGTATTGCTTTATAAATAAATATATTAGTGGCAAATTAGTAATTGATGAAGTTAACCAAGACCCGTACTTGGTACTGTCTTTAAATGATGTGAATGTATTGATACTACTGACTGCATTACACTACAGTTAACATAAATATTGACCAACTAGCTTTTGCCCGCGACTTCGTTCGCGTGGACTTCAGGTTCGTCCCGTCTAGTATAGTAATAAGTAAGAAATACGGTAACTAAGCACTGCAGAGCCCTAATCATAGGCCTATAGGTAGCTACTGCAGTATGCTCCTCCTGCAGTATTGTAAAAAATGTGTTTTTTTTACGACCTTACATTAGAAACCTCAAAAATTGTAACCTATGTGTTATTCTGATGTATAAGCTATATTGTGGTAAAGTTTCATTCAAATCCATTTAGTAGTTTTTACGTGAAAGAGTAACAAACATCCATACATCCATACTTACAAACTTTCGCCTTTATAATAGTAGTAGGATATCATATCATAATTTGAAATTCGAGTAGTTTCAATAAAGTACAATAATTATAATACAATACAATAATACTGAGTGACAGATTGTATAATGAAGTGATTAGAAAGAAATGTGGTTTGAAAGAGGATATCGTGACAAGAATAGAGAAAGGGATGCTTGGATGGTTTGGGCATGTGGAACTGATGGATGAAAGTAGACTGACCAAAATCCCGTGGGAAAAAGGCGTGAGTATATGTATGTATGTATTGTATTAATAAGGTATTATTATATTCGGAAGGTAATAAAATAATAGAATATAGCAAGATGTGGGTTGTTGAGAATCGAAAGTAACTAACTAATTACAAAAGTGAAAGTAAATACGCGTTCTCATTGCCGAAGCAACCCTAAGGGTCGTACGTCGTAGCATACTCGGTGAGCATAGTGACGGAGTCATATCTTACATTATTACTTATAATATTATATATGTATACTAGTATTTTTATAATACGAATTTAAAAGTTATTTCTAGATAAGGGTTTAGATAGTCTTTTTAATACTAATACTCTCCTTTTAATTTATATAATTTACTTAAATATGAAATGAGACAACGAAAGTAAACCAGGCGTGAAAGGTACATTTCAATATAAGAGCGGAATCAGAACATATGCCGTTTCAGTATACTAGATTAAACTGAGCTTTATATAGTGGTTACAGCAACCCCAAATATTTTTTTTTATAGAAAATAATCCTTGTTTTATGTTTTAATAGAAAGGAATCGGCTGTAGCTAATTTGGCTGTCTTATTGGGCAATTTATCATATTTGTTTTTGAGCGTTGACAGGAACACTCATATCAACAATTTGCTCAAGTATAGTATAATTTTCTTGCAATCAAAGCGTTTTAAGCACCAGTAATTACATAGCACTCACTCGGACGCGTTCCTTTCAATCTTGTTGACGTCATACAAAGGAAGAGTACAAATTGCTGTACAATTCAGTTGAGCAAGAGTACTAGTAGTATCAACGGTCATATTTAGTAAGAACTGCCTTTATTTAGATACTTTTGGGGTACAGTTTGTACAATTTTGTGACATTGAACATGTTCTATTACATTGAGCGCTATATTCTTAGAGCAGAATTAATGGTTTACTGTCTTTCGGTTAGATAAGACCACGCATAGCAATCATTCTTTTTATGAATCAGTTAAAACGCTGAGAATAAAATAAGAAACAAGAACAACCAGATGTGTATTTTAATTAAATAAATAATAATAATAAAATCAATGAATATATATATATTGTATATATTTCTTATTATTTGACCGGTAAGTGAATTTAATGTAAAGTTCTATTTGTACTTAGAAAAGAAGTTTAGAAACTAAAATGCATATTTCATATCATATACGTATGAAGTATGGTCTACCCGAGCTTTATCTTTTATATATAATTAATAATTTTTGACTATATTTTTTTATAGAAAGGTTTTTCATTTCAGTTTAAAAAATATAGACTGATAAAATTTAAGGGAGTTATTTAGCATCTTTTATTGTCTAACTTTTTTTATTCAAATACTTTTATATATTTATTTATTATTTTACTCAATTACGACTTAAATACAAAGGATTTTGTGTCGCGTGAATGGCTAGAACTGAAAATCAATTTCTGTAGTTAGATGAGATTGATAGCTTACTTGCGTGCCTTTGTGACTATTCTTAGTTGATTTGTTTGTTTACATTTGAGTCGACTCGTTGCTTTTTAGAGGCATAAAGTCATAAGGGTGAACTAAGCTTGAAATTTGGAAATCAAACAGATGAACTACTGTTTAAGAATAATCGTGCTGACTGTTACATAGACTATGATTGTTGTCTATAAATTCTGTGACAATTACATATTCATTCTCTTTGTGATCAACTACTATTTAAAATTCCCATTATTTGGTCTCCTACTACATACATCCTATTTAATTCAGTATAAGCCAAGTATGACAATGTCATTACACTATTCAGATATTGTAGATACGCATTACCCCTGAAAATAAGTAGAGAACGAGAAATTGGCTAAAGCAGAAATGCTTAGTTCGAACATAGTGGCGAGGAGAATATTATGGTGAGCAGTAATAAACGCGTTGAAAAAGTCAATCACTATCAGTACAGTAACTAGTACCAAACAATCGATAACCTTAATCAAAGCTGTAGTTGTGCAATGTCCTGGCTGATATCTTGATTGGAACTGACTGATAAGGTAATAAGGAGGCAAGCTGGTTATGAACCACATCCTCCATATATATGTATAAGCCTTCTTCATACAATTCACTATTTCATTCTATTTAATATTAATTTAAAACCTTTCATAAAGTAGCGTTTACTCGTAATCACGTTATTTTTTTCAAATACAAAATGCAAATAGAGCCAATTTAATTTATTTTTTCAATCTATTTGTTAAATATAATACATTGTTCAGTTACAACGAATGCAAGTGTAAGATATGGTGAGAAAACTGTTCAAAACTGTCGAGAAAATAATCTATTGTCGTTAAAATCGTCATTATTTCAGACAAACACTTGAATGCAATTCCAATACCACAAACCCTTGATTCGTTAGTGATATAAAATTGTTGTACCATTGTTTAAACATATTACTTTGCTCCTTCACGATATAGGCTATTTTAGCTATGTACCGTTAGCGTCTTTGGCTTCGAGGCCGTCGGCTTCAATGACTGAGCAGCCTAGCACGACGGTGGGCGGGCGTTCGCTTCCCGCGGAGCGCATAGCTCGCGCGTGAACCTCCGGCGACACGCGAAACGCGCGCCGCGCATACTCGACCACCTCCTCCTTGTACGACGCAAACTGGCCGTCCGGTGCTGGAGCTCCGACTGCGTTCTCGATGCAGTACAGCACCTTTCCGAAAAAAAAACAACATGCTTACAATATGTGTTTATCACTAAACACTCATTACAAAGTCCATCCACTCCATTAGCACCTACATCCAAAAAAACTTATTACACATTTATTTAATACATACGTACACAAAATACATATTTTTTTTTCTAGAAAGTTCTTTGTTCTAGAAAGTCTAAAATTTGAATTGATTTCAGAGATCTCTAAAATTTACTACATCTTTTTGAATATAAATGTTAGAAGTCTATGCTCTAAGGTTGATATACTCGTACATTCAGTCAAAAAAGTATCGGGAATGGATGATTTGTTCATGGTTCCAAATTCAAATTTTTGTTTTGTTTTTATTGTTGATAGATTGGCACAACTGTTTTCTATTTTGGCGCGGAGTTTGAGTTGCATCTGTTATTTATATTAAATACAGTGCTGTTTTTAGTTACATCATATCTAGTGTAATTTGCGAATTTCACAATGGACAAAAACATCGAACCAAAGAGTATGTCTTAAATTTTGCCAATGGAATTTCGTGTTCGGAGTCACTGAAAATGTTACAGAAGGCTTACGGTGAATCGACTTGTATCTAAAACACGTGCTTATAAGTGGTACAAAGCATTCAAAAGCGATCGAGATGTGATGGAAGATTTGCCTCGCTCTGGTAGGCTATCAACCTCTGCAACTGAAGTTAACATCACAAAAGTGAAGGAAATAGTGACTGAAAATCCTCATTCAAGTTTGAGATAGCCGCTAATCTTTCTGTATCTTACGAGTCGATCCGTACCATTTCAACTAATCATTTGGGTATTAAACATGTTGTCGCTCGGCTAGTCCCAAAAGACCTGAATTTTCTCAAAAAACTCAATCGCATGAGGGTCGCTGAGAACATGCTAGAACGAGTCAATTCCCGTAGAGATCCAACATTCATGAAATGCATTGTTACTGGCGACGAGACGTAGGTTTACGAGTTTGACATACAAACTAGTCAATAAGCTTCGGAGTGGCGCCTTCTAACTGAACCAAAACCGAAAAAACCACGCCAAAGTCGATCAAAAGTCAAAGTCATGTTGACGGTTTTCTTTAACTATCGCAGTATTGTGCACTCAGAATTCTTGCCGGAAGGTCAAACGGTAAATAAAGAATATTATTTGAGCGTTATGCGTATTTAAGAGAGCAAATTCGTCGAAAAAGGCCAGATTTGTGGGAAGAAAATTCTTGGATTTTGCACCACGATAATGCGCCTTCGCACAAGGCCATCATTGTGAACGAATTTTTGACCAAACACTCAACAAATACCATCGAGCAACCACCATATTCGCCAGATATGGCTCCAGCCGACTTCTTTCTTTTTCCTATACTCAAATTACCACTTCGTGGCACCCGTTCTCAATCTGTAGAAGACATAAAGGAGAATTCGCGGCGAGAACTGAACTCAATTACGGAAACAGCGTTTAAAAAATGTTTTGATGATTTGATTATTCGTTGGCGTGAGTGTATCGTTTCTGAAGGGGTGTACTTTGAAGGTGATAAAATAAATTTAGATGAATAATATTTAATATTGCTCTTTTCCCGGTAATTTCTTGACAGAGTAGTACAGAGAACGGAAGTCCCTGAGCCCAGAGATAATAATAATTACTTCAGATTAAGTTTACCAATGATCTAAGCGACCAGTTTTCTGACAATTGAACATAACTAACATTGTATCGCACATGATAATAGTGCATATGCGAATTTATTTGTAGTTTATCAAACATTACCAGGGCTTAAACTTCCAGTTCATCTAGGTTATCCATTTACATTTTACATTTAGGTTATCCATTTTGATACTGTTCAATTTAGCTTTTATTTAGCAATTCTTTAGGAATTTAAATTATGTATTTCTGAAATTTGTCTTGTAATGCTTGCTAGTCATCTGGTGTGTGTAAGATTCTCCCTGTAGGGCATACCCACTAAACCACCCCGATGTTAGTAAGAACGATCCAAGGACTGGGAAACCCAATTTCTCCGGATCGCCATAGCACAACCCGACCACCTACGGCCGGGTCAAAACGCCTATGGGGGATTATTGTGGACGTAGCAATAATCATACCTATTTATAAATCATTATTATTCATTATCATATTGTTGTTTATATAACAACAACCACCAGTACTGCCTGTTAAACATTATACGAGATAATCATTATAAGTGATATACAACAGTATATCACTTTTAACTGTCCAAATACAAAGGATAAATTTCAAGATGGTGGCTACATAGCGCGATAAATCATATCACCGATTTATCATACCTTATTTCATTGGCTACGGAGGCATGTATAGTAGTTCAGATTGAAATTACTTAGTTTCGATCAGGCGGTAAGGATTCGATTGCTTTACTGATTGATTTAGTTGCTGGTAGGCTTTCAAGCTCTCTTGGTAAGCAATAATATTTAAGTTTTTCACCGTAATAACAAGCTAGTGTAACACTGATATTTGTTGTCCACAAGGTCTTCACAAGAAACTAGCTTGAATATAAAAAGAAAAATAAAAATATCATTCTCGAGTATAGAGTAATATATAAAATTCAGTATTTTTCGGCATCGTCTGAATAACATCTTTGCGTAGGGAATGTGGGTTTGCTCGACATGTTTGGTCTGCTATCTGCCTCTAAATCTCTGCAATCAACAAAGTCAATACCTATGTTGAGATACAATCATTAAGTAATTACTAAATTAATTTCGTGATTAATTCGATCTATAATGTGTAGTTATTGTAACCATAACATATTAAATAAATTTGATACATTGATGGAAGCTGAGAATATTTCAAAATAATGGTTACTTTTCGCATAATAATGTTTATTTTTTTTCATATAATAACAAGAATATTTACCTACCAACAAAATAATTGAAGTGAATTATTACCTGTAATTTTCAGGCGCAAAAGTATTACATTATTCAAGAAAGGCGAGCGGCATAAAAAGGCTGACGCCCTGGAATATGTGCTTAACGAAAGGGCGACTTTGCATGTCCCCAGATCGTTACTTAGACAAGATATTCAATTAGACTGTCTCGTTTGATGTTTTAAGGAAAAAAATGCGCTAGAATGTTAATATCTTATTATTTCTTTCAAATTTATCATGATATTAACATTTCATTACGGCATATTACATTTTTCTACGAGTTTTCAAAGAAGGCCATGACTATAAAGAATTTTTATTTTATTTGACTTTCTTTGGGGATCTTAAAGCTGGTCATAGCGTCTTAACAACTTAATATTAGAAGATTCTAACCCCAGAAAAAATAAGTGTAAACTTATGTAGTATACACTATTTTTACTACAGAAATTTTTCATTAAGTAAATTTTCGATTTTAAATATTTAATTAACTTAATCTTTGTTAAAATCTAACTTTATGTTTTATTTATTTATTAATATTATAGTATTATTTTTGTATTTACTGTAAGTTCTTATTTTATTAATATGATTTGTAAAATTAAGAATGGATTATTTAAAAAAGGATAATAATAAAAAATATTAAAATCATAGATCATCATGATCCTGCCCTTATCCCACTCTTAGGCTATTCTTTCTACGCTTTTATAGAATAATTTTGAAGTGTATCGAATATGAAATATTTAAACATAAATAGAAAATAATCATTAAATATCTATAACCCGACTACGTTAAAAAAAAGTTATAGAAAACACAAAAAAAGAAAATAATTCTAGATTCAAGAAATAAAATCTAGATTTTTATTCGCAATATTTTCTTGTTTCATCTTTTTAAACTTATTATTTTATTTGATATTATATTATAACGTTTCAAACACATGTTTGGCTAATATAATATGACTCCAAGACCTTTTTTTGATACCAAACACATGAAAGTAATTTTTTTTTTCGAGTTTAAGTTAAAATATGATAAAATTTTGATAAAATTTATAGGTACATTAAACCTATCGACACCACATTCATAAAAATCGATTTAGTATTTTATGCGCTATAAAACATAATATGAACATATATATAACTCAGTAAACAGATCTGAAAGTGTTTCACTGTCAAAATCCTCCAATTTAATATGAAACGCATTAAAACGCTATAGCGCGGAATAAAGTGTCCGAACTATTCGCAAAAGATCTGTTGAAACCGTTACATAGCGATCTGAGCTTATGATCATGATCGAACATTTATATGGACAGCTGTCTGCGTCATCACGACCTCCTGTTTTTCCCTAGAGCCAAACAAAGCCAACATTTCGAAGATATCCCGGACGTCATGATAAATTCGACCAATCAGGAGCGTTTTGTGTCACGTGACAAACGTTTAAAAAATGTAATTTTTATTTACGGATTTTAAAATAAATTAATCATTATTTTCAACTTACGTTAATAAATAATCATTTTTTAACTCTTAATTTATACTGTTAACAGTAATTGACACTTTATTTTTCGCATTGTCAAATAGCCTATTGCGAACATTAAGTGATAGTGGGAAGTTCACGTTGTTCGCAGGATGGACGGCCTGTGTGATGGAAAAATATTTGAATATATGGAGATCCTGAGGCAAATGTTAAAAAACGCAGTTACGGTTCACCGATGATTTGGTGAGAATCGCAGATATTGGATTCCAGCAGCCTTTCCGTTGTGAAAATCTTCAATGGATATTTATGCCCAGCAGTGAATGTCTCTCAACTGAATAATGATGAAGATGATGAATTTGAGATATTTTGATTTAGTATACACTTAAATAAATTATTTATTGGAAAATAATAAACAGCTTATGTTAACTAAACACATTTCACTGTGCAGTTCAAAACTAGGTTACGTTGATGCTGAACAAGTTTCCTGGAAAGTGTAATCAGTTTCCTTTGAATGTTTCTAGGTAGTTTTTTTATATGTTTACATTTATTTTGCATTTTCAAATAAAACGCAAAATCATAATTTTTTTATACAGATAATATCCTTTTTTAAGAAGTATGAAATGTCAATTAGACTTGCACAAGCCACGATATAGATGTTTCGTTTCGATTTATAAGAGCTAACTTATTCTTTATTTCAATGAAAGACTAGGTTAGGTTTTACCTTCTTTTATGTTCTAATAGTTATTATAATATAATAAAAATTATTTATAACTATCAATGAAGTAAACCAATTCTTTCATAAGTCTATGACAGGAGATCTTAAATGGGACAAAGTCGGTTTTTTTTAAATACACTCGTATGTCAATAGCATCTAAACTGATTTCAGTACAAACTATCATTACAATCCTAGTATTGTAATGTGAGGTGAAATTGTATGTGAGGAATTGACGCTACTAGTAGCGTCAATACATACATTTTACTAACAATAACAATTGTACAATTTGATGACATTATGCCTGCCTTCATTTGAGGTTTGTATTAAATGCATTATCTCGTTCAGTCGTAGTATCATCTACTAATTGGCAACTTACTAAAGAGTCATCCCGTGATGACGATTTTTTGAGAATTCATACGATGACGTAACTAATTAGCACGTGTTTAAGATCAAAATATGAAAGTTAAATTTAAAAAGTAGTTTCATTTCAATGCTTCATTTCAAAAGATTGGCAGATATTATTCGTATGTTATTTCACTCCAGTAACTTAAGTTAGTAAAGAAAATTTTACATAATTACTCACTTCAGTATAGAGATGTTCATGCTCTTTGTGGGACAGCTGTGCCGAGACGCTAGGCAGACCCAGGTCGTGCGGTGCCGGTGGTGGCCTCTCCGCCCGGGCCTCGGCTAAACGCAGGGCAGCAAGCCGGCGATTCTCTTGCCTCCACGATAAGGCCGTAAAGCTTTCGAAATACGATCCATCTGTTTCTTGAACCCTGATTGAAAATAATGAGCATTTTTAACAATCAACAAAATAACAATAAAACTTTAATACTTGATAGTTTATTATGTTACTATCTGATTTCATCTCCAAAATTATGTTTTATGTTGGATTGTTAGATTTTTTTTATATAAAGCAGGTCTATTGGTATGCAGTAGAATTTTCAATTCCATCGTATAAGTAATTCGGTGCTCGAATTGATTAACATGTCTAGAATTTTTCTTATGTATTTTTTTTCATTCCTTTCCTTTTATTAGGTCAAGCATTACATCTTGTACCATTAAATAAGGTATTAGAGAATGTCTTTTCCCACATACTCAAAGTAGTCAAATACTTCCACTATGGCGCCATTATTACCAAATACATTATCTTGTAGATCACAGCCTTTAGAGGACTGGATTGTGATTAAAGCGTATGTTACCAGACACTTTAAAACTGTACTATTGTCTTTGGTCTGATCAGATTTAAAATGATATTAAACAAATTCTGTGGGGTGGCTCAGGGAGCGATGTTCTCTATAGTTTTTCCTAATTTAGGTTAATAATCACCTATACCTAGTTAATATTTACAAGTTTGACAGGAGATACAATAAATGTGATTATATGAATAGTACTCTATCTGAATATACTAAGATCAAAGTATGAAAGAAAAGTGGGTAAAGCACGGTTTTATAAGCACGAATTACATAATTATATCTTCATGCCGTGTCCCAAATCTCGTTGTTTTAAATTAAAAAATAAAAAACTATTGCAGCTTGTGTTGAATTTTTCTTACACGTTGTATTGAATATAAGTAATAACAATTTTGAAATGTGTTGAATTTCATTATTAGATTAAGTCGTTGCTGTTGATTTACTTATAGATAGATGAACAGATGAAAATATCTGAATACAACATTCTTATTAATTTGATTATTTCTTGTAAATGTAACGTTTGATGTCACTAAAACCAACGAGATACTAAGCCAAAGATATTTCGTTATAAGCTTATATATTACTACATGCAAAACAACTTTTTCCCCGAATGCACTTAAGATAAAAAGTTAAAAAGAAATATATTAATAAACTCTTAAAACTATCCACTACTTTAAATATTGTTCACTTTATCTAATAAAAATGAAATTTTATTGAAAATATTCCAAATGATTTTGTTTTGAAAAAAAAAGCAAGGTACATTTGGGTCATTTGCAGTTTTTTTGTAATAAGTTGTTTTAGTTTATTGAAAAACTTGTATTGTGAAAGAAAAACAGTTTCTTTAACATCGATATTTGGCGTTTGATCCCGCAATGCAATAGACTTATTTTCTAGATCTGCGTTACACAAACTTATTGTTCCATGTACTTTTTTTAAATTTTAGAGCCAACCATACCATACCAACTAAAAACCCAACATGCCCATTACATATGCCTTGAAGAGATCGCGTCCATCACCGACACATTCTCCTCTTTGTAGGAAGACACGCCGAGGAGAAACGTGTTACTGCCGGACTCTTTTGAACACTTGCACGACTTTACCGGCGTTGGCTTAGGTTCGGTTAGGGCGAAGCTTAGCTTCTTACTCTCCCAAAAAGGGGAAAAGCGACGGATCCTCGGGACATCCTGGAGGTTAGCCCACGTACCCACGTTCGATCACAAACGATCATGAATCACCAGACAAAATTAAAAAAAGAAATATTTTAAATTCCATTTTAGTCAACAAATACAAAGAATCACATTCACGTAAAATTAATTAAATTTAATAATTATTAAGGAATTCATTAATTGTTTTGCTTTTACAAATAACAAAACAAGAACAATAACAAACTCATACACACCAATAAAACATTAACATACGAATAGTTTCTTATTATTTATATTCATAAACCATCATTCGGATCAAAGGTCGGCATCACTGAAATATTCATGCGCTCGCATAACTATCCACATAACTGATATTATGTGAAGTCAACAACAATAGTGACGTGGAACAATATGTAGGTATTTTCCATTGAACCTTTCCGCGACATCGGGTGAATCGTATGTGATCGTATTACATTATCTACTCGGCGCGCCGGAGTGTGACACGCTCGCTCCGGGTACGCCGGGAATGCAAGACACTCTGTTGTTTATCTTGACGAATAGTGTTATAATATTTTTCACGCGGATAAGTATTTCGTTATAGGCGGAATGAGTAATCACTTCACGTTTGGGCGGTTCAAATATATCAAATTAATAGTGTGGCCAGTTGATTTGTTCATGGCCAATTTGAATATATACTTCGTTTATTTAAGCAAACGAATAAATGTAAACAAACCAGTTTTAGGGTTATCACAACTCAATTCAAAAAATCGACAATTATCTTGTCGTTATCTTGTATTTGTAAAATGTTTTTCATGACTGATCCATTATAATATTTTTTTTCTACCCCATACTACTACAAACAGTTAAGAAACTTCCACATAAATGAATTTATAAAATAAAAACACAATTAATTTTACTTGATAACCCTATAATCATGATGACATGGGTGACATTCAGATGTAATAAACATTTTCGGTTATAGTCGGCACTTTTATCCTCTCAAATTTTATTTTATTATTATTACTTATTATTTATTTAGCATCTTATTCTGTTTTAGTAATTTTTCTTGTACACAAATATTACCTAGATGAATATATTCAACTAACTAACTAAACTAACAATAAATGCACCCTACGGGGTAAGAACCATCAAGACCCTCTAGCCTGGTGAGACCTGACCTTATTCCTAAAGCCTGTGGTGGCCCAGGCAGGCTTCCGGGCGTAATATATGTATATAATAGCTTTCTTTTATAGTGTACTAGTGGTTTGCACCATCTTCGCACGGTGGACATAGATTTTTTCCCGTGGTAAAAATCATATTATATTGGAATGTTCTTAAATGACATTATTGTATCTGGCCGCAATGAATATGAACATATTAATAATAAATTCTCAGTAAAGAAGTGAAAGAAGAAGAAGTGAAAGAATTTTTGAAATCGACTTAGTAGTTTTTGAGTTTATTAATTACAAAAATACAAATATTTCCTCGTTATAATATTAGTGTAGATATACTAGCTTTTCGCCCGCGGCTGCGCCAGTCATATATTAAATTTTCCTATGGTAAAAAGTAGAATGTCTTTTCCCAGGTCTCACAATACGTACCTCTGAATCAAATTTCATCCAAATCGGTTCAGCGTGAAAAGGTAACAGACAGAAAAACAGACTTTCGCATTTATAATTTTATTAGGGATCACTCAACAATCTGACTGCGACAGTCAGTCGAAAATAAATTGTAAAATACTACTACGCTATAATATTAAACAGGTAAGTAGGTATCGTGATACCTACTTACTAATTCGAAAGCAATAAAACTGTATTATGATAGAAAAAGGTTATTGATATATGCCTGTCAGTGGCTGCTAGGCAACACTTTGTTAGTAAGCATTCGTTCGCTTATTTGGCTCAACTGTAGATGTTTGTTTCTTGTTTAATTTGACACTTATGTCCTTTTAAAACTAACGTCATCATCAATGATAATTCTACTATTTCGGTCATCTTTCGATTAATTGTTCGGGTTGTTATTTTGTTATATTACTTATCAACTAGGTACTAAATATGATTTAAAATATATGATTAAATATTTAAAACAGTTGACTGACAATTTTGAAACTAATGATACGGTAGTTTCAAAATGTTATTGTTATAGAAAAAATGTTAATTTAAGCGAAGAAGCAATCTGTGTTTTATTATATTTGTATCAAAAACAAAAATCCTTTACAGGAAAATCTGTATCAACATTTTCGTAATAATGCGACACACTAATCTTGGGAACGTTATAGTCAATAGGTATAATAATCTAAATCAATATTGTTAGCTATCGTCAAATTATCTTGCTAACATAATAATAAAATCGATTTTTACATCACGTAAGCAATATTATCTGCTTATCTTTGAAACTCTACATAGAGATTACTTTCAAACCTGTATGTTTTGGTTTTATCTATTTAATATTTATTATTACACTATAAACGCAATAAAAACATGAACGTTATTTTATCAAAAAGTAATTTCCCGCGGCAGTCACCCGAATAAATATATTTTATTAGTTTTTTTTTTAATGAAATGTGTAAGTTTCAATAATGAAAAGAAAATATTTAGAAATGAAAATGTTAATATTATGTTTGGCAGATATTTACGAGCTGTGTTGATTCAGGCGTTAAACAATTTCAAAAATGAAAAGCTTGGTTATAATAAGTCAGGGTCGGTCTAACAGACTTTGATGATAATTTTTGGAATGAACTGATAAATTTAGGAAAGATTATTCTTTCAGGGTTAAGAAAAATAATGGTCACAGTGTAAGAAATTGTAAAATTTCTAAGTCACGACGCGTATAACTACTTACAAATATATTATCACCAATGAAAATGATATAAAATATACACCTTATAATAATCATGATGTTTAAATAGAACGTCGTCTGTAAGTGTAACATTTCAAAGGCTTTGGAATGTATATATAACGATTTTCGGATTTTCACTCCTAATAGGGTCACGGGTTTACGGATTGTTATGAAAATTGACATAAATAACGTGTCACAAAAAGCTTGAAGTAAATACACGAAGGTGAGTATATACCGAATACTGGTAATCTGTCCCGAAAATTGCGACGAATAATTTAATAGCCTTTAAGAAAATATCACGATCCGCATGTCTCTGCGAACGCAGTTGAAAAAGAATTAACATTTCTAATTTGTGTAATGTGAAAATCATATTCACGAATTCTCGTGTTTGTTTCCCCGCCGTCTCAATGATCCATGAATATTATACGACCATTGGGAGCTCCTTGCATTAGCAATGCCGCTCGAGCCCTCCATATGTACACCAAAGAATAAAGCACTAAATACGAGCGTAGAAGTAGGTACTTATGAAATACCTACTTATTCACAGCAGACTTTATCCGGACGAGTATGAGCTCTTTGGTAAGTTGAATCGACATATCAGCGTAGGTGTTGCTGTCAAATGTTGATCATTGTATCGCCCCTTTTAATATCTATTATCAGGAAAAGGTAGTTATGTACACCTCTTCATACCTTTCGCAAGGCAATTTTCTTGAAATTGAAGTCGTTTTGCGATTTTGCTTTACTTAGGAAGGATTTTCACGTTAAAAATATAAGTATCAGTAAAAGTATTAAAATAAGTGGTGTAAATGTCTTTTTCTAGCTCTGTATCTTTTGTTTTATTTTTTATTAGTTATGACGAACATATATTCATGATATGATCTTAGAAAAAAATATATTCTATTAAAACTACATGTCAAAGAACTGTATTCATTTGGCCTTTAATAAAATTAAAATTTCTCGAGATATTATTAATTAATATAATCACTGGGTAGTCAACCCTCACTCGATTATCGAGTTTAGTTTGTGGTTATTTAGTTTCTTATGTTTATAGAAAGATGGATAATGTAATGATATTTTAATATTAATCGTAGAAAAAGTATATATAAATATATTCTATAAGTACATCAAAAAACGCTCGAGTCGTCATTTGTACGATGTTCACCTAGCCAATTCCTTGACCAGTTTATCGGCTTATATCTTTAAAGTGTATTGTGTTATATATCAAAATTGCAGGTATATGTTATTCTAAGATGTATTTAAGGTTGTGCTTTTTATATATCTATAATTGAATTAGATAGAAACCTTAGTAAACTCGATTCTTCAACCAGTACAATTGTAATTTTAAAACGAATTTTAAAATTAAGTCCCGCAATTTCTTTATAAATAAATAGCACAGATGGTAGATATTTTATTAGTTACTTGAAATTTATCGCCATATTTTGGGCAATTCACATAATCCTCGCACCGTCCCCCGCTCTGGAGGGCAGGCGCTTTAGTTCAAAGCTAATAAAGTCCCAGGCTTTCTACCCGACTAAAGGCTGTAGGTAGTGTTTCGTTGGTAGGCTAGCCTCCTGCTAGAGTGCGACATAACCACCCGCCGTAGACCGGGCGCGGGTGGCATCCGGTGGAGGTCGACCGAGCACCAGGGGGTTATTTAGACGACTATAATAGTAGCGCACCCCTTATGAAGATTCCCTCGACCTCGAGACCCCCTTAAGGAATGAAAAAAATAAACCCTGGATGGCGATCTGTTATTCTTTCACGTAAACACTACTGAATGGATTTTGATGTAACTGTACAATTATATATCTTTTACATAAAAACAACACAGGCTACAATTTATAAATATATTTTATGAATTATCCAAATGATGATAAGTGTCAAGTAAGTGAGAAAAAATCTACCATCAATGCAGACGAAGTCGTGCGCTTCAAGTTGTATCTTTATAAATTGTTGTCTATGTGGTATTCTGATGTATAAACTATATAATAATATATAATAAAATCCTTTCGGTGGTTTATATGTAAATGAGTAACAAACATACATGCTTACAAGTTTTCGCGTTTATAATATTAGTAGGATTTCGACACGCACGCGAATATTTACCTCAATTTTTTTTTTCAAATTCTCTGACTCACCCTCTATTAATCGTTAGTGCAGGACAAATTCAAAACCATTGGAACCATAATATAATTGAAAAACTATTCGTTACAAGTCCTCTATGTATTATTCTAATATAAAAATTAAGCTCATAAAAGAACGGTCAACTCTTCGATTACCAGTAACGCCTAGTGGTACTTAAGATAATTAATAGATGCAATCATAAAATACAATTACCATGAAAGTACAGCGTCGGTGGGAATTATGATGAATGATGGCTATGTTATATAAAGCTTCTTATTTCGGTAGTCGTCGTATCTTCTCCTAACTCGTTGAAACAAAATTGTGATAAATGTTCGCTTCACGAAGATGGTTTTATGAGAATGAAATAAAATTCTGGTGCAATTTTCTTGGACGCAAGTTTGTCTATATTTATCGTGTTTCCCTTTTGCCTAGAACCTGTCAGCCCTTGTTATTGCAATGTATGGAATTGTGTTTAAAAGTTGATAATGAATTGTTTGGTTTTGTTAAGATATTTATTGTACAATATTATTGTATTTCGGCCCTTTATTTTTTTTTATTCCAACGCAGACAACATAGGCTGACTATTATAGCATATAAAAATTTGTGTCTGTTAAAAATTATAGCCCGTAAAATTTATAATTTATTTAATGAATATTAATTATTATTATTTGGTCTATTAAACCGAAACTTTAATTTTAAGCTGTAATGTTTTGCTTACGTTAACAAACCAAATACTGAGGAAAGTTGGAGTTAGTTCATTCAAGATCAAATTAAGATAGAGCATGTTAATTACTGCGATAACTGCAAATAAAAAAATCTAATCGACATCAGGTTTTGCGCTATAGTAATGTCTGCCGTCTTTATAAAATAAAATAATAGCGTGCCTTACGAAAATCAAATGTAACAAAGAGAATATGCATATAATAGAATAATAGTATATTAATTATAATAATAATAATTACACATATTATAATAATATCTATAATATATATATATATTATGTTAGGAATTCTCCATTGCCCGGCCCCTCTACTCAGTGACGTCACAACCGGTGGCGCAATCGCAAGCCCGCCAAAACAACAGCTCGCCTCGACCGCACTCTTTGCTACGGGTTCGTGCGCAACGGACGTGCGATTGTGTCCTATAAGATAATTAACCATTCCGTGTTCTAATTGATTTCAGTTCGGTAAAATCGTATATAGGTTGTTTCGGTTGTTATTTTCTTAAAAATTACCGCTTACTTTTAAATTGTTAAGATATATATATATATATATATATTATTATATATTTTATTTATTTAATAAGGCTTACCAACTAAATACATAAGCGTCATTTACATATTAACATTTTTTATATAATGGTATATATGCATTTAAATCAAAAAAATCTAAAAATAAAAAATACAAAACTCCCTAATTGCTCTTTTAAAAGTATAAGACTTTGCAGTAAAAATGTCAATATCAATATCTGAATTGAATTTTTGTGCAAAATCATTGGAGTTTCTCAAAATTGTATTCATAGGAGAGTGATTACCAAATTTGTTCCTTCTAAAACTCAATTCAAATGGCCTGTAATTATCTACACGTGCACTAAACCTAGGAACCAATATATTAATTTGTGCTAGGAGAGACGGACAATCAACTTGATGGTTCAGTAACTTATATAAAAAAATCATACACAGCTGTTCTTTACGTTGTCTTAAGGATAACATGTGATATTCGTTTAACCTTTCTGCATAACTACCTATTCTACGGTGAACGCCGTCAATAAAAGATATTCTATTCAGAAACTTTTTTTGAATCCTTTCGAGTCGCTCAATATCATTCTGATAGAATGGGTACCAAACGGAACTACAGTAATCGACATGGCTGCGTACCAAAGCAAAATACAGAACCTTGATTGCTTGAGTAGATTTAAAGTCTTTTACATTTCTGAAGATAAACGCTAACATTCTCAAGCATTTGTTTATTGTATTATTTATATGGTTTTTAATCTCATTTCAGAATCAATAGTAACACCCAGATCTTTAACAAGATCCACTTTACTCAAAACAGTTCCATTTATGTTGTAGCTGCTTGGAAATTTGTTATGCTTGCGAGAGAATTTTATGTGACTACATTTATTTGAGTTTAAAATCATTTTATTTTTATGGCACCAAATTTTTAACCTATCAATGTCCTCCTGCAGTTTTAACTGATCTCCACTATTCTCAACCGTTTTGGATAGTTTTAAGTCATCTGCGTAAAGTTCAAAGTGTGAGTACTGGAAGCAATATTTTATATCATCGATAAACATAACAAACAGAATCGGTCCAAGGTGTGAACCCTGCGGAACACCCGACGAGGGACGGATTTCTTTCAATATAAAGCCATTAACTATAACTTGTTGCGTGCGATTACTCAAGTACGATGAAAACCAATTCAATAGTGACCCATATATGCCGAAAACAGTACTCAATTTATGAATGAGCAATTCGTGGTTCACCTTATCGAATGCCTTACTAAAATCAGTATAAAATAACATCCACTTCCTTTCCAGAGCTCATACTAGAAACCACTCTATCCACAAATGTCACAAGGTTAGTTGCTGTAGACCGTTTCTTAATGAAACCATGCTGTTCGTCTGCCACAATTTGTTTTAAGTGCCAAGATAACTGAGGACATACCAACGATTCAAAAACTTTACCAAATATAGGGAGAATACTAATAGGCCTATAGTTCTCCACATTACTTTTATTGCCTGCTTTATGTATTGGGACAATTACAGCGTCTTTCCACAATTTTGGGAAACATCCTTCCAATAACGATCTATTGAAAATTATGTGTAATGGTATAATTAAATCAGCAGCACATCTCTTGAGGAAAACTGGATGAATACCGTCGCTTCCCACTCCTTTGTTTGAGTCCAGTGTTTTTAGTTGTTTTTCTATATCGTTTCTAGATACATATAACTGTCCCAATGATATGCTACCACGAGATAATGTTTCATTGACCATATTAACATCACCAGCCGATCCATACGCCAGTGAAAAACTGTCTGCAAAGAAGTCCGCTATACCCTTACCATCGTAAGCAACCATGTCACCGAAATTCATAACAGACGGTATATCACTTCTGATGTTACGTTTTTTCTTTATATATGTCCAAAAGTATTTCGGATTTTTAATAACATTATTAACAACATTTTCAGTATAATTACGATAACATTTTTTTATTAACGCCGACGTTCGACCTTTCAAAATATTATATTCTAATGCATCCAGGTTATTTCCAAACTTTTTATACTTTAGGCGGGCTTTTTCTTTTTCACGTAATATTCGTATAAGATTAGTGGAATACCATGGCGGATACCTGTTTTTATTTAGTCTTTGGATAGGCACATACTCGTTAATGATTTGATTTATAATGCTATAAAATTTACCTACGATATCGTCAACTGAACAGCATGCTTCAAATTCTAGCTTCCAGTCGACCCTGCTGAGGCACTCTCGTATCATATCATAGTCTGCTATAAAGAAGTTGCGCCTTTGTGTAGATTTGAAACTCAGCATTTTGGGTCCCTTCGCACATACCCTTACCTGCAAAGGAGGATGATACAGATCTACTCGAGAAATAATATTCAGTGACTCTTGAACTTTAATAATATAACTAGAATTACTCAAAACTAAATCCAGTATCTTCTGTTGGTGGTTTAATATGTGATTGAACTGTTTCAAGTCGTGTGCAGACATAAAGTCCACAAGTTCGTATGCAATAGCGTTATCATAATTACTTGGTTTTAGACCATTACTAGAAGAGGATGATGTCCAAACAATATCTCTTTGATTAAAGTCGCCAAAAACGAACACATCATCTTCCAACCCGTCCATTATACCACTACATTTATCCAAGAAATGATCAAGATGAGCGCGTCTGAGAGGAGACGGAAAATAAATACAACATATATGTAATTTCATACTACCCAAAATCAATGACACCCATAAGTCCTCACAGCTACTTTCAAAATCGCAATTACGATAAGCACGGATACATTTTTTAACTGCAATAAGTACACCACCACCGTCTGCATGCATTCCAAAAGTATTTGATGATCTGTCTCTCCTAAACACCTGATAGCGGTCATCAAAAAGTTCGCCATCGTATATACCTTCGTTGAGCCATGTTTCAGACAATATAATCAAATCAAAATCATTAATACTAACTTCTAGAAAAATATCATTAAGCTTAGTCCGCATGCCGCGGATATTTTGATAATAAATATTTAGCTCGTACTTTAATGACTAAAACACTAACCACTTAACTTAAAGATAATGCTAAATGCAATCAAACAAGAGTCTTCAAGAAGTCTTCATGTAGAATTACTTTCGCAGGATGTTCTTCGTCCTTTCTAAGAAAGATTTTTCCATTTCGCACCCACACGTATTTGAATTTATGTGCTTTCGCCCATAATCTTGTTTTAGCATGGAGTGATTTGTTAGATTGCGTCAGGTGCTCTGATATGTAGACCGCTGACTCCTTATCACCATAGCCCAACAACTTAGTATTTAGCTTTTCCTTAGGATGGGAGCTGTTATATTTATATACGGCGGCTAGTAGATTGTCACGTTTAAGTTTACTGAGAAGTCTGCACACAACTGCTCTAGGCAAACCTGATGTTCTATTTTGTTTTTGAACACGATTACAGGACAGAATGTCAGTTTCGCACAGATTAAAACCAACCACCTTACAGATTTGCATTACAACATTCATCAGGTTTTCCTGTTTATGCTCCGGAAGACAATGAATTTCTATGTTATTTTGACGACAATCCTGTTCAATTATAGAAAATCTCGATTCCAAATCCTTGACCTTTCTTTGGAGCAATTCATTATCAGAACGAAGCTGTTTGTTTTCTGTATATATATATATATATATATATATATATATATATATATATATATATATATTCTTACTCTTTGTTCTGTAATATATATATATATATTCTTAAATCACATAATTATATATAAAGAAATAAATTAATAAACTATTAATAGAGTATATTCTAAGCTTAAAACTACTTAAAGACCAAAAATTACTACATATAAAATATACAAATTTACAAAATAAAAAAAAAACTTCACCTCCAGGGCTGCCATCAGGGATGGTGCCCAAAAGGCAGGTAGCATTTCCCCGTTGGATGGCGAGGCTAATACGTTGACCGAGAAGGGACCGAGCATTTGGATCCCATGGACCCATTGTCTCTACACCAAACGGCGCAAATATGTAGCTATCATTGAGAGCCGAATATTTCCTACCATCTTTTTTCTTCAAAGCTACCAGATTGGCCCCGTAAAGGATTTATTTATTTATTTGAAAACCAACAGCGTATTAACTAATTACTTTACACTTTCTATGTTCTAACATTATGGCCAATTATAGGTTTTCCATAGTTAACTTTAATTATACAAGAAGAAATATATATAACTATGCAAATTAAAAATAAATACAAAAGTGAAAAACAAAACTAAAAAGCAATTGTTTCACATCAAAATACAAGTACACCTACTGTAAAAAAGTATCAATAAATATACCCAGTATACGCCCAAGCTCAAGATAATATAAGAAGATGTGTACCATGTACAATATATGCATACACACACATATATATATACATATAAACCCATAAACATACATATACATATAATGATAAAAATAACATATATTTACATACGCCCATGCATAAAAATGTTAATAAGAAGGATTAATTTATTTTGGAGGAAAAAAAAAAAAGTAAAAGTTATGCCTATTTCGATAATATCTTCATGGACTTCGCCGGATAGCATCAGGTTTACCAGGCCAGTTATATTGTGGAGTAAGACTCTGCCAGCGTCACCAACAGAGACTGAAACAAGGTCCTTTAGATGTTGGGGTGATAACCCCCCTAGACCACTGGCAGAACCACTTTTAAAAGAGAAAATAGCTGCGGAAATATTCTCCTCCTTAGTTAACAAATGGGTGTTAGATGTATTAGGTGGTGGAGGAAGGACGAGATTCGGTGCTGGAGGTTTATCCTTAAGAGTATTAAGAGTTTCCTGGCAATTGACGACGACTACATCATTACTGAACAGCAGATTGGCGGAGATCACCATCACTAATTTTGGACTCTTAGTTTTAAGGATTTATTGGAATTTGGAGGTCGAAAAGGTAGAAGGCCAACAGACGGGTTTAGATGGCAATTCTCCTTTATTTTCTGTGTAAGTGTTGAACTGTTGTTATTTTTACTTATGTAATGAATTCTGTAGCAGAACGTTAAAAGTTCTGTCCAACTCACAGGCGTGTTTACTCTTACTACGAGTTCTATGCATTTCGATAGAGAAACAGCATCTGAAGGCCGTGCAGAACGAAGGATTCTCTTTAAAACTGGGATGGAATTTTTGAGCTGACCAAGAGTTTGCCAAAATGGTACTGAGTCTGAAATTAGCGAAGGCGAAATTGATGGGTCAGAAGCAGTGGATTTGTGGTATCTGCCAATATGTATGCTTAGGCCCCGGTTACCTTTAAAAAACCGGCGGTGAGGGCACTTAGGACATTGTATAAGTTCCACGTCGTCACTGCCAGAGATAGAATTTACCGACATGCAAATAAAAAATGGCGTCAAGACCAATAAAAATTAAAGTAGTGGCACTATACAAACTACTTAACTAATAAAAAGGCATACGAAAGAAACATATAAAACACAAATAAAAAACACTGAAAATATTATCTTCTGGCATTTTCTTCGTAACACATATTACAAGTTGCTGCACAACAGACAAGGTTGCTACTAACCGGTATACATATTAGTCTAGGGTTGCTACGTTCCCGGAACAATGCAAGGCTCCGCTTTGGCTTAGCAGAAGTGTTGCCTAGCAACAAGCGAGGCTGTTTGACACTTCCTTATAAACAGTCATCAGCGATGGCGTTGTCAAGAAATCGGCTGATTTAAAACAAACCAAAACAAATGGCTGCCCAACAAAACAAGTCTTGCTCATACATGAGAACGTGCACAACAAACTGGGCCGCAATAAAAAGGTTTACATGAAGGCAATAGCTGATTAAAATATTTTTAATATTTAAATTTATATAGACACGGTCTTGACAGGCCTGACCATTTTTTTTAATTATAAATATTATTAGCTAATTTAAATTTCATATTTATTTTACAAATGCAAAGAAAATTAAGTGGTAAGGGTGGCTAAATACTGTCATAACTACGAAAATATGCTTAATACAAATGCTTGAGATGCTTTGAAATTTTGAAATTAATTCTATATCAGCGAAAGAAAACACTTTAGCGCCAGATTTTGCTAAATACTGATGCTAATACCGCATTTAAAAAATTAATACCGAAAAATTAATACATTTTTCGGAATCTGTCAAAAACTGGTATATAAATTTATTATATACATATATGATAAATTTATATATATCGTACACCGTTAACAATTATTCACTTCTTTATGAACTGGTAGAGAATGCCTCTGGCATTAAGTCTACCTTTTGTACATCTGATTGTTAGTTGGAGAAAAAAGATGAAATAAATAAAAAAAAAGCATATTCTTTTTTCTTTTCAAAATAATCATATCTGTTTTTGGAATTCAAAGAGGAGTTACTAATCAAACTTGAGCGCAGAGAAAATCTATTAATACGTTTCGTTTATTGTCCGATATAAAACTATGCAACCCACATTCACAATAAGCTCCATTGGTTCTCATCCCATTTTCGTATGATCCTTTTCAATATTTTCCTAATTTGTACATTTTTTCTATTTACATGAAGTATTCACCAACATCCACGCTCCTGTCTATTTCCAGGTCATAAGTTGATGTTATCCTGTTAACCCAGTCATTTGATTTTTATTTTTATTCCTTTATTATTATATCCACAAGCTACGTAAAATATTATTTTCTATTTATTTCAATTTTCTCAGATATGTTCACATTTTTTTTTTGGGAAATTTGCAACATTTATCTATAATAATAATAATAATTTTATTGGAGTAGTACCGACGATGTGACGCTGCAAAGAATTTGGTGAAGATCGCAGAACTCCACTAGTAGCGTAAGGCGAAATGTGTGGAAATCTTGGGAGGAAGCTTATGAACAGCACTGGACATCTCTCAGCTGAATGATGATGATGATGATAAATAAATTTAAAAAAAATATATTTCTTTCTTGCTTTTTTTAATTTCTAAAAAACAGTTTTTTAGCTCTTCATAAGTACATATAAAGTAAGATTATCAGATAATATCATAGTAATTACTTTTGAATTTAAAGATTTTGTATGGCAAATCAGAAAAATAATATATGGAAGCTAAAGTGATAAGTACGTATAAGACACTGCCATATCATCACTAGTCCGTTAACTCACATTCATTACAGCGAGAATGGTATAATTAAGCCAAGAGATTATGTACACAATGTTTCAAATGACACCACTAAGTAGACTACTAATCGCAAATCCTGTTTTACCTGAAGTAGAATAACGAACACATTAGGCACACTGTATGTGATTATCTTCCTATATTGGCTATGTAATGAAATGAACCATATTTATTTACTTTTCTTTAAAATTCTAAATCTATGGTTATAAATTGTCTCGTAAGTAAGAGATGAGAGTCACAAATAGAGATAACTGAAGTAACACACTATTGCGAATAATGACGTATCACTGTACCTCGAAACACGGGCTACGCTATTAAGCACAAAAAGAACTTAATATGAATTACATAAGATTTATAGTTCTATATGAAGCTATAGTAGTCAAATTAAGTCAGGATATATTCACAATGTATATATATACTACTATAAATATAGATCTTAGAATATTGTGAATTAATTCAATTTATGACAAACAATAAGATGTTATAGTGGTGGTGTTAGTGTCATATTACAGTAAATAATAAAATATGAGTAAAATAGGCAAAGAAGAGATGGAATTAAACTAGAAAACTTAACGTAGAATTTATTATTAACCATAAAGCTACTAGAGAAACTAAATAAAAATGTGATGCTAAGATTTAATTCAATGATGAATCTACAAAGTGGGTTTATAATAGAGAAAACTGTATATTTTATAGAATGAAATTGAATCGGATGCTCGAACTGCTGCTATACATTTAAAGGACGCTTGTTATGATGTAGACATGTGAGATTATAAATAGTTATGTTTATTATTTTTATTTGAATTTTATATTTATTCTATATGACACAACAACCTAAAGGTGTATGAGCAATTATTTTGTTACTTGTATCATAATAAATGACTTCTAGTTCTTAGATGATTATATGCGCGTGTCCTGCGGTTGTTTTTTTTTTCATAGTTGTGATAATGTACACGGGTACCTGCTTTTGGTAATTTGTATCCTTTAGTGGCTTAGGGGTAGTCTTACTCTCATTAAAATCTCTTCGGCAGTGTCGTGTAAGGCGGGTCGTTACGTTCCCTAAAACATGGTTGAGCGAAGCGATGGCTGGTTCATGCGTCATGCTCGTGAACGGGTGCTGCCAGCGGAGATGAGTCTGCTCTTTGCTATACTGGGTACTTTTTATTATATTTTTAATTTAACTTTAATATATTCTTTTAAAACTGTACGACACGGCATTCCTAATATAGGCATGTTTTCAAATTATATTTTTATTAGATGTATTTCCTATATTATGTAATGGAAAGTGACTTCATGAATTATCCATATTGAAGTCATTTTACAAATTGACGACTCTGTATCTATTTGATTTGCGAACCGATGGCGTAGCTTTTCGACTTTCACAGGTGCTTGTAACAGCCTAGACTGAATAAATGATTTTGAATTTGAATTTTGAATTTGAGACAATCAATATAAATACTGTAGTCATAGATAAGTAATAAGATATGTAATGCATGTACGAATGTCAGACGAAATATTGGTTTGTTACTTTTTAAATATTATCTATCTCGCTAAATAATTATATGTATTAGTATATTATTATTGATGATATATAGTTGTGATGATTAAAACAAAACCGTTGAATTTTTCAAATAGATGTGTCATATTTACATCAACCATTTTGCTTTCTACACCACCTAAAGGTTTATTGGCAGGAAATCGGTAGTTAATACGTAATGACAAAACTAGGAACCTATTAGAAAGTTATGAAACATATATTGCTTATTTTTATGCACTAATGGCCCAGATGCAGAAGTAGTCAAAAGCGCAGAGAATTATATTTGTAAGCTTCTACAAACAAAGAATTGAATTTTCTGTGCTGCTTAATGCTTTGGAAAATAAAATGCCTAAAGATAAAAAGACAATTGAAAGTAAGTAAATGAAGTGACAACAAAGAAAGATAACACAAAAAGCTTCTAAAAACAGTATTTTAATGTTTGTTCACCGATAACACGAATGCCTACAATTCGTATAAAATGCTACGTTGTACACAAAACAACATGTTTAAGAAATAAAATAAATGTAACGACCACCTTTTTGAATGATTATTTAAAAGTAGATATTTGTATTAAAAAAACACCTTTAGAAGTCACTTTAGAATGGATGGAGGTAGGTGCTTTACGAGTTTAATTTAAAAGATCACTTTATGGATCACAAGCACCAATATGTTGGAATGAGAGATTGCGTGAATTTTTGACTGACAATGGATTTATATAGTCAAGTATAAAATTTGGTTACATTTTTAAAATGATATTAACAAATTGGTGTAAGAGTATAACATAACATTAATGTCAACTTACAAGAGGTACAGTTTACAAAAATTTAATATAATGTAACAGACAAATATCTCTACGCTGTATTATTTAATGTACAAGATAATATTAAAATCTTTTTCATAACAACGGCAACATTATAAAGAACAGTAAATAAGTCGTAAAATGTGATAAGCAATATTCATGAACAAATTTGTTTACAGAAAAGTGACACTGTATAATGAGGTTCAACGTAACAAACGATATATTGGACCGTGAAGCAAAAGTCTTATCTTAGAACCCAGCTGAGTACAGCCGCCGTAGTGATGGATGATTCCAGTGCCATTCTGTTGAAACCTAATAACGGTGGGACTTTATTCTCGAAATGTAGCAAAGCTAAATGCAAAATTACGTATGATATTATATAAGACCCTTGCCATATGTCATAAGGTAATTTAGCGAAGTTTACTGTATATACGTTTGTGACAGACCAAATTCTTAACAGTTTATTTTAATGTATTGCCACAAGTACAAAACATGAGTTCTAAAATTTGTATATGATTTATTGTACAAATATTAAAACAATACTAAAGTCGGTATTGTAATTATTTAACTGTATAGAAAAACACTCACTGCAAACACATTTATACAAGGTTGATTCCCTCTCTCTCTCAAGGTTGAAGCCTCGAATGTCGAAAATGTCGAAGACTCGAATGTCAGCATTGAAAACGCAGCACTACCGACGTTCCTTCTACTAAACTACGTTACTGGGATCTTAATGTCATTCCTATACTCGTACATTTCATTACAACTAATTAAAGTTACCAAAAATATACATACTACACTGATGAAAGTAATTACTGAAGTTATTTCAAATTTACTGTAATATAATAATCTTTTTAGTATTTGTCAGAAAAAGTATATCGTAAAGTATCGCACATAATCAAAAATATCATTATTTTTAATACGCTTTCTTATTTGGTTTACCTCAATAAGTCGCAATGAACATGTCCATTCGGAGCACATATTTTATGTATGCTTACTCATTTGTATAATGTTAAAAGCGCTCGTTCGTTTTTTATGCATATGTTTTATTCAAAAACATTCTTGTTTACAGCTGAAACAAAACGACATTCTGTTATGTTTTATTTAATAATATTCCAGTGAGCTAGTTGTAAGGGACGTCCTAAGCGAAACTACCTAGAGATATCCTGAAAAAAAGAAAGTCCAACATCATTAACGGAGGCTGGGGTAATACGTTTACATCATACCAAGTGGAAAACTGTGATATCTGCTTGAGAAAGGCGTGAGCGTAAATTCGGCTTGACTTCAAAAGTTTTATCACTTAATCTTTGAAATAATACATAAACAACTTTAACGATGACTGTTTGACTACTTTGCTATTCTGAAAAAAAGGTACTATTCATGATATAAATATATCATGAATAGTACCTTTTTTTTTGTTCCCCTGAGGAAAATGCATTAAATTGCATACCCTGGCTGTGGCGAGCCGGTGGTTATGTGGGGCTCTCCTCCCCAGAAGGGGCATGTAGGGAGCCCCCGGGAACACCAAGCGACTTCCGGGAACATCATGAATACCTAAAAAGAAGTAATATTGGTCAAATATTCTTTAGACCACACCACATGTGTCGTTTAGACCTACGCACATTTTCTTTGCACTTTTTCATGTGTCGCTTTTATATTTTACAGCTATTTTTTTATCTGCAATTTTATCTACTGTTACGTAATTGAGTGGTACATATAAAAAATGTGAATAAAGGACACTTCTAAGTACATACATCGGATATATAAAAACCCAGTACCCATCATAAGTAAATGTTTATTAATGCGTGTGCTAGCATTTTAAAATTTAAGATTTTAAATTTAAGAAATATTTTGATAGTTTTTAGATCTTTGTTAGCATATTTACATCTCAAGTTTGTTAAATTAGAAAAAATTGACAATAAAAAGCATAATAGTACTGAATTAATCTCAATTGTATTCTGCATATACACGTAATACCAACATTTTCTTAGAAACTCCAAAAGTTTGTTTGTGGTATTATTAATATGTACCTGAAATGTCAACTCGAATGACAATATCCATGGAGTGGTTTTATGTGACGCATGTGTGTGCGTATTTACGATGTTTAATTTATTGTAAGTAGGTCATCTGACGACCTGTTGCATGCCTTTACACGCGACTCACACCCCTCGCTCCGCTAGGCCGAACACATACGTGTTCTTCACCAAGCACTAGTAAAACAAAACAAAATACGTACCTTAAATAATATACATTATTTCAGTAGTTGGTTATTTGAAGTATCGTAAATAATAACTTGATAACATAGTTATTTTCAATTCTCACAAATCCTACGTCATTTAAACATATGATTTTCACTTCAAATCCTCGGAAAATATAATTCTATAACTATTTAGTTATTGTGTAAATATTATAAAAAAATGTATATTTGTGTTAATATTTTTTTTTCAAAACTGTATTGAAAATCGGCGGTTTTTTAGGACACGAGACGAGGACAGTGCTGTCTCGAAAGTGTGTTGCCTGTTAAGCACTTATAAATCTATCTACAAATAGAAAACATAAAATTCACCCAAAATTAAACCGAACAATATGGATATATTAAATTGGTCAATAAGTCAATAAGTTTGAAACTAACTTGAGGTTTGCGAATATAATTCCTGCGTATATTATTTTGCGTATACACCGTTTTTCATTGTGTATTGCCTTTATACCTACGAGTAATTTATATTGAGAATCGGTTTCAAATGCACTGGCCGTCAAATGTTGATGTATTCTTCAATCAATTTATAAAAAACTTATATTTAAATTGCCAGAATGAGCCACTTTTTTCAGAAAGCGTTACATTTATAATAGGCTCAACCAAGACCTCAATATTTAGAAACTAACTCTTCGCCAGGCGAGACTTAAATTAAAGGCATTCTCTTGGACATTCCAAGAATCAGAGTACGTTTTGGGGCGCTTCGAGTAACAATTTTTTTGTGTCAGTATACAATTTGTCAAATATTATTGTAATTAGTTTTTTTTATTTGTTTCTAGCGTGTCGGTTTTCTTTTTATTTCTTCTTTGACTGAAACGTAGATACCGCATTGTGATGCCCTTTAAACTAAATTGCTTAAACTCCCACAGGACAGGCATAGCCTAGTGTAGGAGTTTTCGATAAATGCTAAATTGTACATTTATATTGAAAATATTTTTTTATTATTATAAATGAATTAAAAAGAACTACTTCTCTGTTTCATGTATAATAAAACATTTTTTTAATAGGGAAAATCATTATACAAGCATAATAGTGGATTATAAAATTTTAGTCGTTATTACTCCGTGTAAAGAAATCATTAATCGGTGGTACACAGAATTAAAACGCGAGCGAGCATACATAATGATGCTAAATGCTTTTATCAACTAAATGAAGTAGCACAACCACAAAATCACGAAAAAATGACCTTATGTTAAACAAAACACCCTGGTAATAAAATCACAATGACATTAACCAAAATAAACGAATCGAGTTTCAAACTGCTTTCTCATCCAGCTAACTCTCAAAATCTAACCGCCAGTTGATTACTGGCTTTTTATAAAAAAAAATGCACCATGGCAAAAATCAAATCACAATTGTAATCGCAGCATGGAGTATTATTATGAAGGCAAAGAAAAATCATCATAACTATAAACTAGAAATAGAGAAGTTTGAAAAGCGTAAACACTTAGACTGTATTGGAGTCGAAAGAAAGTTGTAGGTATGTGGATGAATAACAAATAATGTTATTCAAAATCTTTGTCTTAATAATTAAATAATTAGTTTAGGAACATGTTGTATACATAATCAGGTGTTATATTGAGATTTTTTTATAGGATAGGGCAGCAAACGAGCAAACGGATCACCTGATGGTAAGCGATAACCATTGCCCATGGACACCCGCAACACCAGAGGAGTCACAGATGCGTTGCCGGCCTTTTAAAAGGGAATAAGGGGAGAAGGGGGGGGGGCTTCTTTCACAGAGTGAGGGCGGCCCAAACCCCCGGTTTGGGCCGCCCTCACTCACTCTGCGAAACACAGCGCAAGCGCTATATTACGCCGGTTTTCTGTGAGGACGTGGTATCACTCCGGTCGAGCCAGCCCAATCCGTGTCGAAGCATGGCTCTCCCACGGTAATTCGTGCAACTAAAGGCAGCAGGGCAAATAAACCGAAAACAACGGGCCTGCCTTGACCGATAACTAAAAGTACTATCTATATACAAAGTTTTAATTATATACTTTACCAAGACAAATTGCCTAACGTGCCCAGGTCTTATAACAATTTAGTATTTAAATAAATGTGATACCGCTACTTTTCAACTCAATCCACCGATTCTATACATTTTATAACCACTTTCTTTTAAATTTTATATAACACAGAAACCAAACTATAATCCGAGTTTTTCAGCTGAGGAACTACTAATTGTAAAGTGTGCAAATCAAAATGAACATAAATGAATCGAGAGTTTACGAAGCAGTCAATGTCAGATATTAATGTCTTCATTATTTCCTAGTAATTACATAAATGGTTTTGTCGAAAATCAAAAATAACATTGGCAGCTCGTGGTGCGATTATGATAATTTTCACGAAGGCCATTTCGATGGACCAAGATACAGCACACACTTTAATCGTTAAAAATGTTTTCTATCTACGAAATTGAGAGGTTCATTCACGACTAAAGTCTCTCAGATTACAAAATTTGATGACAGTACTAAAAACTGAATTGCGATCCAAAACCGGTATAAGAAAATCGACAACGAAGCCAATATTGATGTCGATTATCAATATTTAATACAGTCGATAAAAGTAAACACCGAGGTCCGAACGTTTATTAAAGCTTTCCGGCATTAAAAGATATTACACTCAATCTCGTACTGCCGATGTTGAGATATTAAATAATTCTTAAACAATATATTTATTTAATTAAACTTGTTCTCTATCTTATTAGTATTAAAAGAAAAAAAAACGATTGTTATGGGACTCTATAATTAGTTAATTTATGAGCATTTAGATACATCGAAGAGTAACCTTTTTGCCGCATATAGTAGAATCGATGTTGTCACTAGAGACTTATGAGTAGTAAAAAAGAGCGCTCATTCTTCTGGTTCCCTTTCCACTCTATTTAGTATAGTGTATAGTGCTCTAAGACATTTTATGTAACACTGGGTCGCCACCCACGACAGTCTGCATTGTATCTGATTTTCCCATAAGAAACAGATATTTTCCTACGGTAAAAATTATCTTGCAACCTTCCCAAGGTTTCACACTATCTTCAATTTAAATTACATTAGAATTAGTTACGTTGTTTTTATTCCCATAGGAAAGATATTCTATCGCGGGAAATATTAAAATTGGTATAGCAGTTTTAAAATGATTACGTAACATACTAACTTTCATTCATTCACATTTCAAAAAATAATTCCACGGTAAAATCCAATTAACTGTTAAAGCTAAAATTGTAAATAAACACCCCAATGTAACAAATTAATATTGTTGGAGGCACAAGTCTAAGTAAATTGCAATAAATTGGAGGATACTTACAAAAAAATATATTTATAGAAAAATTGTAAAGAAGTGTACAAATTATTTGTTCGGTTTCCAGTCTTTAAGCATTCATAAAATGCTTAACAGTAAATCTTTTCTGTTAAGCATGTAAGAATCTTTTGTGCTAAGTACGTGAGAACGTAATGTATTTACGTTTTATCTCTACCAATCGGGCTTTGACGTTTTACTTAATGCGCTGATATTTTGAATTAATATACGTTACATAATTCTAAACATCAACACCAAGAAAGAAATCTCAATCAAATTTGTTTAATATAAATAAGACAAATCCTTTAGCGAAATATCTATCCTTATACTATGGGATATATTTTATTTTAGATAATTACATTTACCTAACCTATATATTACAGTTTGAATACACAGTTATATAATATTGTAAATACAGTTTGAAAGAAATGTAATACAGCTTGTAATCATTAAGTATGTAAAGATGATTATTTCTAACTATTAGAGATATGACAAATCTATAAATTGGTTTCAAGTAGAATATTACTTATATGTTTTGACATATAATATTATATTTTATATATTTGTATTTGCGAGTTTTCATGCTACGATTTATTGGTCAACCCATTTAATAATTATAAAAATAATTTGCAAGAAATATCAGTAAATGAAAGTAATAATAATAATTTGTAGACATAGAAAAATTTGTTGAAAATCTGGGAGGTATGTTTGACTATACCTTCTCATGGACTTCTTCACAGCCAGTTAAAAAATGAAAAATACTTGCTTACATTATTGACTAAGATCGAACTTGGGCAGGCTCTCTGTCTTCCAATTTTAGACTATGCAGGCTTGTACCTCATTGACTTAAACAGAGATCTACTTGTAAAGCTCGCAACGCTTAAAAAATCATTTCTATTCAGTTTATCTACGGCATACGTAAGTTTATTCACATATCAGAAGTTACCCAAAAATTGGAATAGCTTCGTATCCAGTACGATGCCATGAACATTTCCTTACTTTCCCTTGACCCTTACATCCTACTATACTTGTAGGTGCGTTTCCAATTTCTCGCTTAACATTACATAAGATTGGACGGATTTCAAATTATGAATACAGAGTACGAATATCCCAAAAAATATGAAATCATAAATGAACTTAACAATCTAACAAATGAACTTAAAAATGTAGTAAAACTAAAAGTATAAAATTTAACCAGACCATGTTAAAATGTTGACCTTATGTCAATTCTAATAGCATCGGTTTTCGTAGTGCTAATATAACATCTGATATGTTCGTGACTGTATATCTGTAAATATTTTTAAGTAAACATTGATATATAGTTAATAACAGAAGAAACAAGTTTTTTGACGTAACAAAGTTAAAAATGAATACCGCGGTGGAAATTCTCAATTGAGCAAAATAAGATTTATTAACCGAATTGATAAAAGCGTCAACCCGGCATGATGAAAATGAGTCCCGACAGAGCCGAAGAGTTTCTTTCCTCTTTATCATATTTATATAATATGTATTATATAAAAATTTGCACGGAAAACATAACAAGTACATTTATTTTGTGGGTTTCCTAAAATACACATTTAATTCACTGCATGGTTATTAAGATTTGGTAATAATGTTTGGTACGCAGCAGAATTCTAGTATAAGTGAGACGTGAGACAAGCAGAAAAAATACTCCGTGTTATAATATCTCGTGTCACAAATTAGCAAATTATATTATTGGGATTGGTAATTACTTTTACAGGAATCTCATGTACGCATTTAGTATACGTACTGTTAAACAGTACTTAGCAGCAGGTGGGCAGTTTACTATTTTGTCAATATACATATATAAAAGAAAATAGAAATGATGCTGAAGTTGAATGACTCTGAAAAAATAATCGTTCAAAAAGAATTTATATGAAATAAATAAATCAGGATTTATATTAAGATATTGAGAAGGGGGATAAAGGAATTTAATGAAATCTTATTTATACGAATTTTCCTTTAGTAGTGCCTGGTACAAATAGAATATTTCAGAAGTTGGTTAAAGAGCTCACAACACTATACAACAGGCATTATGTCAATATTATGATCGAGTAATATTTTATATATTGTAAGTAAACAGTCTAGGTCAAAGTCTAGTAGCTATGCTATTAAGTGATTGATTTAAGTGATCAGCTCTCTTTGAAGGTACAGGAATAAATTTGAGGGGTCCATTATATCGTCGCAAAAAAATTCAAGTATGCTATATATCAAACAATGTTCTTAAATTAATCAATTCTTATTTTACGCAGGCATTTATTATTATTATTGACGCTATAATATAGCCCAACCTTGGCATTTGCTTATTAGTAAAAGTATATTCAAAAAGAATTCCATGTATACCAATTACTTTTATGCAACTTAGATAAATAGGAAATTGAGAAAAAAGCGAGTAAGCTTTTTGCGAACTATGAGTGCACCGTCTGCCTCAGAGTTGAATGGTTTCTGAGAGCGACTTAGCGGTATTAATGCCATTAATTAAGAAGTGCAGCATTAATTCAGCAGTGAAGCAAAGTCCAGCGTATCCTCAGGCGTTACAGACCGTCCTATGCGTTAGTGACTATCATGAATAGCTAACCACTAACATACTTGCAAGTCGAGGATGGTCGCGCTGAAAACTGAAAACTTTAACATACATTGCATAAATGCTATTAATGTTATACAATGCAATACATATTTACATAAATAAAGATATGATTTTGATGACAGCACTAATACAAAAACATACAAGCCAAATTATGAACAGAACTGGTAGACATTTTGTTTAAACCGCTTCTGATGGCTGAACCGCGATCTTCTCTCCACTAATATCTATATAATTTCGCTAGTAGACATTACCAATTTTCTTAATTGCATTAAAGCGATTCAAATAAAATTGATAGATTTTATCTCACGAGTCTTTAACCAATATTAAACCACCTTTTGAATGACTTCATTAAGCTTATAAAATACAGAACATTGAAAGGCCGCACTTACTTATTTATTGTTTTCATGAAAATAATATAAGTATCAATGTTTAGTATAGTTTAGTATAGTTTTTAGTTAAGTATAGTAAAGTAACCTCAGCAATAGGTATATAATAACGAAACTGAATATCAAAGGTCAGATAATGTATTCTTTCGTATGTTTTCTCAGTTACAACCCTCTAAAGATAATAAACACTGTTGCATAGACTTTCATTCCTCTTTTGCGAGCACCAATTCAATAACTAAGTAACTATTATTTTTTTAATCAACTGAAACCTTAGATAGTTTCTATTTTCCTTTGTGACTAACCGCTTTCATGCTACTTCAATTTCATCGCTCCAGAAACGGCGCAGCGGGAAAACCTTACCAGAAGTTTTAATGAAACGGATCTCTAATACCAGACACATGTCTGGAATACATTTACTTGAAACAGGAAAACAAAACCAAAGACTGTGGTTAGAGTATACCAAACTACTAGTATATTACCGAATTTTCGTTGGATAAAGACGAAAGGCATATTTAAATATGTAATAAATTACATCAATTGTTTAAAAAATATATATGTATAATGTTCCATCAAATTTAAAAGAAAAGATGTGTTTTCTAAATTTACTAATTGTTTTCTATTTAACGAAACTTGTTTAAACAACATGTTTCTCAAGTTTACTATCCCATCGGCTGTCTGACGGGTTTCAGAGAATGTTACTTTACATCGAGAGCATCAAATAAATTGAATTTCCTCTACGTCCTGTATGGGCCGATAAGGGACCTTGATTGACTATTTATTACGGATTCAAAATGATGAAGTTATTATACGAACATGTTACGCCAAACGTTGTTATCAGTACAAAATCCAATGAAACAGTTGAGTATAAAACAAACATATCAGCTGTTCTGATTTCTGACTACGAACTTTGGATTTAGTTTTTTCGGCTTGTGTGCTAAACATTAACTAACATTAACTAACACTAACAAAAAAAAACTGACATGCAACGCAATACAGTATACGTAAAAGAAAAAAAAAGAAAGAAAGAAATATTTATTGAGAAAATGAAACAAAAAAAAAATTATAATGTTGCTAGTTCCGGAAGCAATAAGAGCCAACGCAACATGAATACTATTGTGCCTTGTGGAACGTTTCAGAACTGGTTTATTTGTCTATAAGTTTTGTAAAAATGTTTTTTTTTTCAAAAACTTGGAAATACGATTTCCAAAATTTACGTAGTGTCTGGAATTAATAACAAAATACTTTTATTATACAAAATTAATTTATCGTTTTTCAAAATTTTTATCAAATTACTTTATATCAATTCACTTTTTCATAAGATTGAATCAATAATGATAACAATTATTGAACTTTTTACAGATTTACTGATAAAGAATACCTATTCTTTATAATAATATTTTTATAATAATATTAAGTCCAAATTCTATACGAGTACACCTAATTGTACGAAAGAAATTAATGACTGATATATTTCTGTAGTGTTAAGGCACAGGTACATTATTTTTATTTAATCTCAATGCTATATTCCATTAGTTGCATACAGTAGAACGCGAGCATTTGTACTTTACAAATACTGAAGTGGACGGAGGTGTCGATCAACTCTCAGACCTCCCAATCTGTTGATTTCTTTGAATCTTTTGTTTGAATCTGTTGCTTGGTGTTCCAAGCAGTCATAGTCATAGTGCTGACAAATAAACTATGACGTAGACACCTGTTAAAATGAGTTTCTTAGATTGTGTATGTTTTAATATACACAAGCTACCTATACTATTAGTATACACAGTCATATATACATACATATAGTCACCAGAGGAGAACCAAACACACACTTATTTCCTACAATCGAAAATTGATGTTTTTATTATATAACTCAAATTAGTCAAAATTTTGCTAATTTTAATCTCGTAACAATACAGTTATTTGATGTATGTAAAAAAGCAATTTATTTTAAAATAATGTTTTTCTAAGCATTATAAATCGACCTTGAAAATATCGAAATGTATTAATATCATACGAATATAATTTTAGCTTTCTTACGTTAAATGTAACATATTTTACCCTAGACATATAAACATACAAATAATATCGACGAATATTGATAATATCGACGTAACGGTTCGAATACTAGTTCGGCTACTGCCCAACGGGTCATAGGTTCCATTCCCGTTCAGTACAAGTATTTTGTATAAACTAAAAGGACTTGTTGCGGCTTGTGCTTATGAGCATAGAAATTGTAACTCTCGGTACATTATAAAAATTCTAGTGTGGGCCGACGTTTTTATTATAAGTAAAAATATTATAGTTAAAATAATAATAATCGCAAGTATATTTCTACTATATTTCTGAGTTAATTTACACTTCATTTATATTGAATAAATTTATCTAATACTATTATAAAGCATTATACTACTTATATTTAAAACTACCCTTAGGGCACTTAGTCCGACTCGCTAGTCCAATCGATCAGACCACAATATTTTTACGCGTCTCGACTCCACATGCTACTGCTACTGCTTTACATGTTTCTATTTTGCATATCTCTTTGGTTTCTACACTACTTCGATAAATACTGGTCATTGTTTAATAAATGATTAATGTTAAATATTAACCCAATAATCGTCTCACCGAGTCTTTAATTCTGGTAATGGGCGTCAATAAACAAAGTGTGCAGAGCGGGGAATAGACGCGGTCTCCCGTCGCTAGATGGGTCAATTTATCAGCACGACTCCCATTTGGTGGAATACTAAATTTGATTAAGCCCAATAGTACCTACAGCTTTTGTTTTACTATCTAATTAAATGTAATCCCTTTTACGTATATATATAAAAAAAATGTCGTTGTAATTTTATTAAAATTAAGAGCTGAGAAACATTAATTTATACAGTAAAATATTAATATTAATAACAATACCAGTAAAAATAAAATTAAAATGATACTACAATAAGCTGTTTAAAATTGCCATAAGATTTTTTGAACCCAATGCTTTTTTATAAAGCCTAAAGAACAAAAATTTAATAATATTTTGTAGAAGAGAGACAAATCTAAAATCAAGTTTTATTAACCCACTTTCTAAAAAATAAAATAAAATCATGAGTCATATTAGCTAAAACCCTACACGAGTATAATTCTAAAGGTGCTTCGTTTTTCACTTCTCTAGCCTTAATAGTTTTCCGAGGCCTTTGTATAATAATTCTTCAAAAGATTCTTTCTACATCTTGAATAGTTTCTTTGAACTACGAAATAATAATGATTTTAATAAATGATGTACAAATGTCTGTTGTTGTTGTTTTCTTATAAGCCTAATTTATCAATAACATTTGCATACATAGCTGTGTAATAAAACTTAATTATAGTATATATAAAATAGCAATTTAATTAAGAAATATTAATAAAATCAAAGAGATAAATATTTACGAGATACATAACTTATTAAATTATTTTTATTGTGATAAAAGAAAAACGTTTTTTTGATTCAGCATTACAGTAAATATTTAACATTAATCATTTGTTGTTTACAATCATAATGTAATGCAGAAACAAAATAGGCACGCAAACTAAAACTCGCTCGTATCATAATAATTCAGAATAATATAAGCGCGCGAATCATCATATAAAATATTTGTGATCTGAGTCAGACAACATTCTCTACTTTTAGTGATGGCAGGCAGGGACATAACTCATAGGGGCATAACCTTTAATCACATTAGCTAGAAAAATAGATAGCTTATGTTTACTAAGGCCATCACAATTGAAGAAGTTCGTTTTAATAGGTCTCATTGGCATAGTTGTAACGTCTATACTATTAGAATATTCTGGAATTTTCCCAGAACTTGCAATTATATGTAAAGTTTTAATCTTCTAACGTAGACGTTAGAAGATTAAAACTTTACATATAATTGCAAATGAGGAAATTCTAGAACATTCTAATAGTATAGATACTATTAGAATGTTCTAGAATTTCCTCAGGTCTCGCAATCATAAGTAAATTGTTATCTTTTAATGCAAATCTGCCCATCTGCTAGTTTTCAAGCTACGCTCATGCAATCTACGCATCATCTGAATTTCTATAATAAATCGTGTCATGCATGTATAGAATTCAAGTATGGAAATATTGAACACCTCTAGATAGTCGGCATGGATTGCCCTAGGAAAGTACAAGTCACTTGTATGTAGGATACACTGGGGGTGCTCCCCCACAGCACTGCCGTTAGTGTTAAGCGAGCTGGACAGAGGTGATCTATTAACACCCAAGCCCAACACAACTTTGTGTTGATTCCATTGGGAATCGCGTATAGTATTACTGTATGTGCAAATAGATTGTATTCTGTCGGTAATGTGTACTGTAGGAGTACTGTAAGTGTTATGCTGAAGACTATGCAAATATTCCATCCCTGAGGTTTTTAGTAGTAAGTGGGTAGCCCCCCCCCCCTTCTGGGGAGGAGAGCCCCACATAACCAACGACTCGCCACAGCCGGGGCAATTTAATGCATTTTTCTCAGGGGAACAAAAAAAGAGGTCTAAGAGTAGATTCCACGTGAGACTACATACTTTTCTGCTCGATTTTAGGGTTTGAGCCGCCTAAGTAGTTACCACTGTCTTGTTCAAGAATATCGACATAGTAAAATTCTCAATAGCATTGTTTTGTTCCGACCATTAGAAATGAAACAGTCAGTTGTACAATTGTTGACGAGTCTACCTAAAGTTCGATTTCATCTTTGGCCTTATTAATAAGATGAAGGCCAAGAGCTTTCCTATTATAAGTAACAAAAACGCAAATTCCACGATTATATCAATAAATAACAACATATGTGATCTATGTTTAATGTAATTGTATGTAACTAATAGAATATAACATGAAGGTTAAATAAAATAATGCACCTGTATCGTAACGTACATTTGTCGTCACTTTGTGAAAACTGTAAAATAGTTGGCAACTTTCTGAAATATTTTACATACTGCAAAGAATCAGGTGTACAAAAGGCGAACCGTAAAATGTGAGGGCAAGTGTGCAAAGTTATGGCAATTAACATTGCAAAAAACTGGGTGCTCGAAAAATATCTCGAGGCGGTATTTCGGTCCTAACCAACGGTTAATCCTTTATCGGACCCAAAATCGGCTGCATATAAAGTACTGCTTGTACTTCTGGGTCTGATATTACTGGTCCAACGGAGACCTTGGTGTAGCAGAAGGGCTTTACCTTTGTCACCTTTTCACCGTTTATAACAGCCGGCACCGAGTACTGTTAATTCGTATGACCTTATCAGATCTGGTTTAATACTATTCAGTTTCAGGGTCCATTTCTTCTACGAACGTGCAGACTATAATGAGTTCACTGAGAAAGCTACAACGATATGCTTAACAACTTTGGTGGCGTTGTGGTGTTGGCCCCAGGGCGAACACCACAGCACCACCGAAGTTTTGGCTCTATTCTGTCGAAACGGGATACCCAGGATTGATCCTGCCATGTACTAATTTCAACAACAAATCATTCGATTCAGGTGAGGTTCGAAAAAAATAATATTTAAAGTTTTGCAAACAGCTAGTTCCGTGCACTATTTCAAAAAAGAAAGTGATACTTATCGGTTTTATGCTACTATCAAACTGCAATAGGTACTATTTTTATACAAAAGCCATAATATAAGGAGTCATAACGTTCGGAGGGAAAGGTAATAGAAATGAAATGTGAGAGTTGTCATAAATAAAACATTCGCTGGCCAAGCAAGATCGACACGTAGGTACTTGCTCCTGTATTGAGTACGTCTTATTCCTCATCTTTATTCCCGACAGGCAGTGTCGGCCGCACGGAGTAGCGCTAATTTGCAATTCCCCTTTCCGAGGAAACACGTTAATATCCTTCGAGAGCCTGTGATTTCCCCAATATCGTTATTTGTCCCGATAGTCTTTGTTCTGGCGACAGGGTTCGGCTGTTTAATAGTTGGCAATTTGCTGTATATATTGTAGATATTACTGAAACTTAGCATTTCACTAAGTGTTATCCAAATACATGAACAACATGATGCAAGGAATGCAAATTAAAATTGTAATGGATAAACTTTATCATAAGCATTCTTACGGTGATAAGTAGCCTAATTTTCTCCATTATCATAATAACTTGACAATTTTTTTTATGAAGTTGGTTGTCTACACATACTCTAAATGGCTCTTAGAGTAACTACAATCAAACAAACACAAAAATACATATTAACATTAAGTGAAAATTACACAAGTACGGTAGTAAGACGTGCTCAAATTAAAAATAATGTCTTACTTTCTGTCTTTGACAATTTTAAATTAATGGTGATGTAAAAGATAGAATCAACCCATAGGGACTAAAATAGATAGTTTATATTTAAAAATAAGTGTACAAATTATCACATATAATTATCAGCAAGCAAAGCGTCAAAATTACGTATGTTATTAATATGTTGTTCCAAATGTTATTTTCAAATAATACAAGAAAAGTAAAAGCAATATTTCTAATCACCACACTCAAACACTTACCCCGAATTTACTGAATTGTCGACTTCGGGCCACGATAGGCGTCGCTTGCAAAAAGCCATCGCTGGTTTCTCCGGGGGTGGCTGGTGACGCGGCATGCGCAGAGAGCCACCGCGGCGCGGTGGGGCCGTCGGTGCCAAGCAGTCCAGAGTACGGCGGCGGGCGCTCAGCGCAGACGCACCTTCCGTTGGCACTACACGTGGGAATCCTGACGATTTATAACTCTATTATCAAAGCGCCAATAAATATTGTTAAGGTGACCAACATCTCAAGACTCACAAGCCTAAATTTCGGAGATGTAGATAAATGACACTTCGTACCTCAACTACTCGGTATATAGCTTAGAACATTCCTTTTTTCCTTGGCAGCAAACATAGTTTGCTTCTGAGATTTGCAACCTGTGCTGACACTATTGTTGTAGTTATACATCAGGTTATAAAATACTTTATTCCATACTCTTATATGTCCCTGTCCCTGTTATACGTATGAACTGGGCACTATTAACATACATACATACATATACTCACGCCTTTTTCCCATGGGGGTAGGCAGAGATTACGTCTTTCCACTTGCTACGGTCTTTACATATCTCTTTCGCTTCATCTACTTTCATAACATTCCTCATACATGCTCGACGATTGCGGGTACTTCTGACCTGGTCTTTTTTGAGGACACTTTCGATTTGTTCGAAATATGTTCGCCTAGGTCTTCCTCGTCCCGTATCTCTAACTATTAACCATACAATATTTTTAAAGTCCAGAGTGAATAGGCATCTATTCAACAGTCATGCTCCAACTTCATATGCGTATACCATCAGGCGAGATGAGCTCAAATGCTATAATAATAATAGTAAAAAAATTGTTTCCAGACACCCACCATGGTAGTAGCGGTTGCTTAAACATAAATTCTGCACTCAAATATATATTACTATATGTGCGATACATACACAATGCATAGACATATTACAAAATAAAACCAATAGTGGTGTTATCTTTCGTGACTGCTTCATAGTTACGTCTTGTCTGTTTATGGAGAACGACTTGTACACAAGTTATTTACAATTTTAACAAGTCTACGAGTGAGTGTGATACAGGGTTTAAGGACGGGATGGAGTAATATTGAAAGCAATGATAAATCAAATTTTTAATCGAAGTGTGGTCGGTACCTCTCATAGTGGCAGTAGAAGGTTGAGGCGGCTGCGCCTGCGACTCCTCGGCCGACCTGTGGCGGGATGGCGGCGCGCGACGTGGTGAAAGAGCCAGTCCCGCTACGCTGTCCGCTACGCCTGCCACGTATTGGCCTAGCGATGTCAGAAAACTCATCTTCACTCACCACACCACACCACACATTTGCTCACAACACGCTAATATACGATACTGTTTGCACTATTTTATAGCCTACAATTGAGGCTTTTCATAATGGGGTCGGTAACCTGAAACAACGAAAATTAAAGTAAATCGACTTCTTTTAGACAACAATACAATACAACATTAGAAATACAGGGCATCTAGACAAAGTATAATGCGATTTCAATTTGCTGTCTATATTGTTTTGATGATGACTGACGGCAATGTACTGAAATTATTCCTAATTAAGGAATTATTTCCAAATTTTGCGTCGTAATAAAACGAACAAGAATATCATAGGCTATCATAGGTATATATGCAAAATATATTCTCCCACCTCTTTTATTAAATAGTAGAATTCACCGTGGTATATCATTATTATAAATATTGCATAACGTCTGAAAAATTGCACAACCTGTTGTTCAAATTAGCCCTGTCAGAACAAGTGAATGAATCTGCAAATAACTAAAATCAATTTTAGACTTTAGGCTTTAGACTCTTTAACAATAATAATCTTAATGACAGAATCGATCGACTTAAAATAAATTTATAACAAATTTTAATTATAGAAATAATAAACGTGACGAATTTTCAAATTCTTATTTTTAAAGTCACCGTAAGCAAAATAAAATTTTGTAATTTCTCGTGGCCACACAACTCTGACGTTTTTTTTTCTTACAATCAACATTTTTAATCTTATTGAATTTTTCGTTCATAAATGTAATTTTTGAGAAAAGTCGGTGAAATAGTAAGTTTAAACTTCTAACGAAATTTCTTTGACTATACTATTTTTATTTTATCCCAGATAATGGGAAATGGACAAGAGGATGATGATAATGACTATTTTTATTTTATATTTTATTAAATTAGATTAAATTAACAACATTAACAAGCGTTAACAACATTTTTTCCAATATTAAACACACTTTGTTTTTTAATTATAATTTCACCTGTAAAATATATTTTTAATGACTGTATGTGTAAAAATAAACTGCGAAAAAAGTTGTTAGTCGTACATTACATAATTTTTATAAGTGAGGCCAGTTGATATAACCCAAAATATTTACTAAAAGTTTTAAAATGATATGATATACAATTAGATATGAGTAAATAATCAGCAATTATACACAATTACATTACCATTACATTATTATACGAATTACAATTATGAATAATGTGCTGATTTGTTCATATTTAACGGTAATTATACATAATTACCGTAGTAATACTCGTATACAGTGGTTGTAACACGAACCTTGGATTGTACTTACTTAAATAGTTTTATTTAATTAGATTCCAACAAAGCTAATAATCTCCGTTTTTCTTTTTATATATAGCTTTAGTGCTTAGATTCATTGTGATTTTTGACTGATAATAATTTTTTAATTTTACAGAGGGGAATTGTGATGATTTTTTATTTATTTTAATAAGAGAGAAGATAATAAATAGGACGCGGTTATAATTTAACTATTAAGGTACCAGCCATTAAACTATCTTATAACATTTATTATAACATACCTACTCAACGACCTTTATTTGAAACTAGCTAGCCCGAGATCTTCTTACGGCCTATTAGTCAATGAATAGAGTAATGCCTTCTAGCTGAACCTAATTTAAGAAAATATCTATATAAACATAAGCAAAAATTGTCTTATTACGTCATTTAACTCAAAATATTTAGATAGTTCTTATAGTCAAAATATTTAGATAGTGCAAAGACGAATCAAACAAATAAAAGATTAATTAAATCATTTCGGTTTTTCTTGACTTTAGATATAAACATCATGACTTTGTTTGGCTTGAACTTTGTACATACAGCAACGAACGCTTCAGATATGTTGATCTTGAGTTCGTTATGTAATTAACAATAGCAGCGGTTTTCGTAGTGTAAATGTAAAACCGGGTAAATTACGTTTTGCCGACCGTACATAAAACTTGTGTAGACATTTTATATAAAATTTGTTATATAATTCTTAACAGACAGTATGACAATAGCATGATCCTATTCCCCTAGCTACTTTTTGTACTATAGTTCTATAAATATAGTGGTATTTTAAGAAAACAAAAGTGACAAAAACTTGAGAATTTACTACATTCGTGATTTTTTACCACATAAACAACAATGCTGGTTATTAAAAATTTAAGGTCAGAGTTGAAATGGCTGCAATAATTCTTCAAGTTCTGTAATAAACTTTTTATGGACACTGAAAAATTTTTCCTCGTCGAGTAATGTAATTCTTCGTTGAAGCTTGGTCCTTGAAATATTGACACCTTTATAGAATTTCGCATATTAATATCTACCTTTTTATTTAAGCACAACACTATTATGTACACATTATTGGTTTATTTATGGTTCTGTGCCTATGGTTATTTTTAAGCGTCAAATATAACTAGCTCTATATATTAAGATAAGACTTAAACATATGTTGTCAGCATTTCCTAGTGCAAAGTGGCCAACTTAAATATATATAATATGCGAAGTAGACATAATTGTAGTGTTGTCTATATTATTTTTACGTTCCGGTTTTTGCGAAACTCTGCTAAGGTGATCGAATATTAGTTCAAGATCTTCTATGATCTTAGTCGATACCAAAATCAAAATCAAAATCAAAATAAATATTATTCAACATAGACCTTTACAGGCACTTATTGACGTCAACAAACAAAACAAAAAAAAAGCTTAAATAAAAAAAAAAAACAAAAACCTTGTCCGTACGTACGAATAAGGAAAAAAAAAAAGAAAAAATATATTGACCCGACACCTGTTCGGAAATTGGGAGAGCCTTCTCGAGAAGAACAGGCAAGAAACTCTGAAGGTCTATTTTTTATCTCCTCTTTTCAATGTTAATAATTATAATAATATAATATAAAAATACAATATAGTATAAGATACAATCATACCTAATACGATTACAGTCGTATGTATGTTTACATACACATATAAAATAATACAATATTATAAATAATGTTGTTCCAAACATGGCTCTATGAATAGTGTCCCTATTCCAAATAGTGTGATCATTAAGATAGTCACTTACTTTATAATAACCTTTACTCATGAGTGTCTTTTTGATATGGTTTTTAAATTTATATAAAGGCAAATCAATGACACCTTGCGGAAGTTTGTTAAACATAGATATACATTTCCCCAAGTACGAACAGCTAGTTTTATGGAGTCTGAACATTGGAACGGCAAGTTTATTTTTGTTTCTAGTATTCACATTATGTAGATCACTGTTTTTATTGAATTTATTATAGTTTCTATATACAAAAACTAAGTTATCATATATATATTGACTAGCTAAAGTTAAAATATTAATTTCTTTGAACAATTCTTTTAGGGATTCTCTAGCCCGTAAACAGTAAATAGCACGAATCGCTCTTTTTTGTAAAAGGAAAATACTTTCAATGTTAGCCGCTGATCCCCATAGCAGCAGTCCATAGGACATAACACTATGAAAGTAGCTGAAATAAACAATTCTTGCCGTTTCAACATTAGTTAAAAGTCTAATCTTTTTTACTGCGTACGCCGCTGAACTAAGTTTGATTGCCAAAGTTTCAATATGTGGATCCCACTGTAGTCGTGAATCTAACGTAATGCCTAAGAATTTAGTATTATTTACCAAGTCAATGACATCACCATTCATATTTAAACGAGTATCAACCTGCCTTACATTGGGCAAAGAGAATTTGATACATTTTGTTTTCTTAGAATTTAAAGACAAATTATTAGTTGTGAACCAATACAGAACTCTCGAGAGAGCACTATCTACATCGTCATAACATTCCTTTTGTCTATCAACTTTGAATAGTAAAGAAGTATCATCTGCAAACAATACTGTCTCACACGATTCTGTAATGTAGTAAGGAAGGTCATTTATATATATTAGAAACAGTAGAGGACCCAATATTGATTCCTGGGGAACCCCCATAGTTATAGGCGAGCTAACAGATTCTGATCTATTAATAACGACTTTCTGCAATCTGTCTGATAAATAAGATTTTAAAAGGCTAACAGCTCCATCCGAGACACCATAATGTCTAAGTTTACTTAAAAGCGTTTCATGACTAACACAGTCAAACGCTTTGGAAAGGTCGCAAAACACTCCAATTACATCCCGCTTGCCCTCCCATGCGTCAAAAATATGTTTCATAAGTGCAGTTCCGGCATCGGTAGTGGATCTACCTTTGGTAAAGCCGAATTGGCTTTCATGCATGAATCTGTTTGTTCTCAAGTGACCTATTAGTTGATTGTAAATAACTTTCTCGAAGATTTTGCTGAAAGTAGGTAATATGGATATAGGTCTAAAATTTGAGGGATCTTTTTTGTTACCCGATTTGAAAAGTGGTATTAATTTACTATATTTCATTAGATCAGGAAAGATACCCTCATCAATACAAGAATTAAAAATTTGTGCTAACAATGGGGCTAATTCATCGATGACAGATTGAATTATGTGAGTTGATATACCCCAGAGATCTTCAGTTTTCTTCTTGTTAAGTAAACGGAATGTTTTCTTAAATGAAGAAGCATCAATATGGCTAAATTTGAATGATTGACTGCACCTATTCACACTTGACTCGAGGAGGGTGACGACTAAACTAGGAGATGAGTTAAGATTACTGGTAGTTATAGCAGGAATTTGAGAAAAATAATCAACAAATGCATTCGCAACTGCATCGTCCGACTTGATAGTCTTATTATAATTCTAAAGAGAAAGAGTTCCCAGAGCTTCTACTTTTTCCCGTTTCCTGATTTATTATAGTCCATGTAGTCTTAACTTTGTTCTTTGACATATTTATTTTATTTGATATGTATAAAGATTTAGCACATAAACAAACATTTTTAAAAGTCTTTGAGTATTTTTTTACATAATCTAAAAAGGCAGGGTCGACAGAAGTTGTTTTTAAAGCATATAATTCAAAAAGTGTTCTCCTGCTTTTATATATGCCTGGAGTAGCCCAGTCACTAAATTTCTTTTTGTTGTTTAATTTTACAACCTTTTGTGGGAACATATTGTTGCTTTCCATTCTTACTAAATTAAATAAATTATTATATAAATTATTAGCATCTCCACCAACAGTAGGCAAAGATGTAATTTGAATGTTGATTTTTTTTTTAAATTTACATAACCTTCCCTGGGATATAGGTCTACAAATCAATTCAGTTTTAGGGCTAACATGATGGTGCTCAATACAGGCTAGTTGTCCACTATGGTCAGAGTTAATGTAGTTTATTACAACAGATTCAATTACTTTACAGTTACAAAAAATATTATCTAAGCAGGTAGCTGATGTGGGTGTTATTCTAGTTGGCTCGTTAAATACGTGATGCAGATCAAATGATTTATATAAATTAATAAACCTTTGGGACAGAGGTGATATATCTAAAATATTAATGTTAAAATCTCCACATACAATTACATTCTTATTTTTCCTGCACACTAATTGCAAAACATCCTCCATGGTGGATTCAAACTCTATATAGCTTCCAGATGGGGGCCTATAGATACACTATCGTGTGTGGAGATTGTTAAGTCCACACACGATATTTCAATAACTCTTTCAATGGAAAGTGATACAACATCTTTGCGTTCTTTATAATGCAATACATTGTTTAATATGATTAAAGACCCCCCTCTTATTGCAGATTGTCTAAAATATGAGCTTACAATACTATAATTATTATCAAAGGTGATTAATTCATAGTTCTTAAGCCAATGTTCGGTAACACACAATATATCAACTTTTTCACATGTTAACAACAAATTAATTTCTAAATCTTTGCCAGAAAAGCCTTGGATATTTTGATGTACAATTCGTAGATAATGAGGCTTTTCTATTGTCTTTAAAGAGCCAGAGATAATCTCTGTTCTCTTATTATTTAATTTAAATTCTTTGGAACAGATTCCAAGAAGTTATATTCTATATGTTGCTCAATAAAAGCATTGTCATTTTGTACATTAGCAGCAGCCAAGTTCTTGGCTGAAGTTAAAAAGTAATATTTTAGCACCATTGCTAATCGTTTTTTGTAAAATGTAGTCAGACTTATCCTTAATTAAAAAGAAATTATTTGTTATATCTGATAATTGGTTAATGTCAATAATATGAATATTTTCCATGTATTGAGTCATGGTATCCAACATGCAATTCAATTTAAATATAAAATTATTTTTCTTTTTGCCTAAACTTTGACAATAGGGAAATGAGAACATAATAACCCTATTAATTTTTAAACCATTTAAAACAGTGTAGAGGTGCTTAAGTGAATTCTTGTTCACACCACTCACGTTTCCTAATAATATAATTAAACTGTCATTACAATTGAACTCATAAGCTGAGATTTTGCTGACAATATTATGAAAGTAGTAAGTAGAACCCGGCATACAATTTTTTATAACAGGTTCACCTAACTGGTTACTTAATATATATCCTATATTCTTCCCTATTTCATCACTAAATAATACATATCTTTCCTTCAATGGAGAAGACAGTCTAACCTGAGCAGAGGATGCATAATGGGTCACATTGTCCAACAATACTGGTTCATCAACTTGAGGTGATGACACAACTAATGACTGATTACTACTGGAGTTATTGGTTATGTCTTTAAATAAAGAGTCTACTTGGCATGTATTATAATGGACAGTTGGAACTAAGTCAGTTACTGAGTGGCTATTCTCCTCAATGGAATTTTGAAAACTGACATACTTGCAAGTTTCCTGCAAGTATGTCAGGAACTTGCAGGAAACTTTAAGTCAATAGTTATGTTGAGATCTTCAATCATTTTATTGAGACATTTTGTATCCCTGTTATACATGGCTCTGCTCTGTTTTAATTTACTATCAAAAATATCTATAGTATCTAATAAGTCAGCACGCTCCTTTCTGAGTTTTAAATTAATTTTAAAATATTTTTGTTTCTTTATCAGCTGTTCAGTTTTTTTAATGAACTTTTTAATGAACAATACCAGACCACAACATCGCCTATCAAATGTGTAAGCGCATTCTCTAGCATGGTTGTAAACAGTTTCAGCGATATAACGTGTCGCTAAAGCCGTATCGCTGTTGTGTTCTGATCCTAAAAAGGAATTGTTATATTCGCGTTTCAGTATAGTAATTGTAAAACTTAAATTAAATTAGAGGTCAATGGACGAATAACAAATCCCAACTATAATATTATAAATGCGAAAGTGTGTTTGTTTGTTTATTTGTTTGTTTGTTACCTCTTCACGCTTAAACTACTGGACCGATTTCAAAAATTCTTTCACCTTTGGAAAGCTACATTCTCCCCGAGTAACATAGGCTACTTTTTATCCCGGAAAAATCGACAGATCCCACGGGATGCGCAATAAAGGCTTCGCTCAAAAACTACTGCACAGATTTTTATGCGGTTTTCATCAATAGATAGAGTGATTCTTGAGGAGTTTTGCGGCATTTTTTATCTCGGAAAAACGGATAGTCCCACGGGAAGCGCGATAAAATCTTCGCACCATAAACCGACTTCCGCGTATATGTAGCCGTGGGCAAAAGCTATGACCCTTAACCCTCTATACACCCAATCCCGAAATCCACGCGGGCGAAGCCGCGGGCAGAAAGCTAGTATGACATAATTTGTTTTCTTTTTGTGATTTAGATATGCGAACATTACTATTTTGCGACAGAAAGACGGAGTTACTCAAACAGACGGGTACACTATACAGTTTCCCTTCGGTAAATTTTGAACTTCGCATTGTTCAAGACTACTTTTGTGAGTCATGCGTGTGATTTTATAATAGACCTTACGGAAGCTTATAAAATCTGCGAAAAACCTAAATGCTTAAAAAACGGAGCGCTGATTGGACGATTTTATAAAGATGCCACGAAGGTGCTGGATGCTAACAGTTCTGGATCCAAATCCTTGAAGAAAGCTTTTTGTTTCGAGGGGAAATGATCCTTATGCACCGTGATACCGCGCTGGTTAGGCGCGGCCGTGTGTGGGGCTCTCCGGTCTACGATGATCGACCTACCCACTAAAACCCCTTGGTGTTCTTTAGTTCCATATCGGGCGCGTGTGGCGGAGTGCGTTTTCGCGATTCAACCGTTACTGACTTCTTGAGGAAAGCCTAAAATGACAATGATATTGTAAAATTTCATTGTGAATGGTTATTTTCTATTAAAACTAGAAGCATCTAACTTGTATTTCTTATCTTCATATCAAACGCATCTCCATTAAAGCGATCATATATAACAAAGTAATAATACTTTGTACATTAATTAATAGAATTTTAATGTTCATTAATGGGGCATTGTTAAGTTTGGACAAGTTTGACCATGCCATAAAATTGACAAAATTTAATTAACAGGCCGTTGTTGTAATTATCACGGCTGCTTGGAGCGTAAACAAAGGCGCCGTATCTATTCGTGGACAACAACTAGCAGTAAATCCATTAAACCCTGAGCCTGATGTTCACGTAATCCCAGCTCCTCGCTAGTTACAATATTGGGATTGACCCTAATTATGTGGCTACGACCATAGCGAGGAGGCATAAACGACTTTGCATTAACAACTAGTCACATTATTTATGACATAAGTAATATCGATACTAAAATACGATTCGAACTCGCACACCGAAGGTTCCGTAAATAAGTATATTATCGCAAAAAAAATATTATACAACTATAACTTGTATGTTTTCGATGTTCCTTTACTTATACTAATGTATATTTTGGGTATATGCGTTATTTTGGGTTAACAGAAACTAACAGGATTTTTTATGCCATGAAACACCATCATGCATCATCAGGAAATCAAAACTGTATGATATGAGTCAACAACGACTTGTGCTATATACCATTGCTTCATGCCAAATTTGAAACCAGCAAGGTTTTAATTCCTTTTTTTGGTTGCAACGATTTGGAAGTTTGATTTTTACATTGTGCAAAAGGCAGCTCTTTGCAGTCGACCCAACTATTTGATATGAATTTTATTTGAAATATATTGTGAATATTATCGTGAATGGAATTCGCAAACAATGGAACGTCAATAGAAATTGAATTACGCACCATAATAATGTATTTTCTTTGTGCCTATCGCTATTTTCGGAGCCACGCATTCACGTAGGGACGGGACACTATGCTCTTTGATTAGCTGTCTTTGTTTGAATACCCCACGGCCACTATCTACTTACTTATTTAATGAATCTATATTATTACTAAGCCGGTTAGTACTAATTCATATGAAAACGATTTTAAAATTAATGTTTGTTGTATATTCGTTTTTCAACAGAACATCTCATATACATCCGATACACCAAGATGCATGAGCCTACCCTAATAATGTTAAGATAAATAGGCCTTAGTCGATTACGCTGACCTAGTCCAGATTGAATGATTTCACATAGAATCATGGATACCTTAACAACTAAATAGTAAATTAAGGACTTATACTATACTTATTGCAAGTTAAACCACGATGTTGTCCTTCGCCGTAGAAACGTCAAATAAATATACATACTACATTAATTAAAGAAAAATCATTTTGATACCAAGGCTTCACCAACCTCCCGATGCGTAAACCAATACCGAGACCACAGCGGCTCCGAACCTATTTCAATTCCTATTTTATTAAATATGAATATTAATTCTTAGGTCCAACAGTGCATGATTGTATGTTAATATATCATTGTGAATTATAGGCTTTTATTTATTTTCATCTTACTTTTTCATGCAAGGTCGCCGGTGGCACTGTTTTATTTCGACATGGGTCTTATGTATCAATGGAATATGAACTGCAATAATGAATTGTATGATTTTATTATCAACTGAATTCTTGCAAAAATGCGCCGAATCACATAGATAGCGATAGTTCTAATTATTATTAATATGTCTGAGGAACTTCTCGATCGCTTGGAGCGACTGCAAAATGTAGCCATCAGGTTCATTTTCAATGTACGTAAGTTTGACCATATTTCCAACTATCGCTCTCAACTTACATGATTACATGTAATAGAGACTTCAATTTTTTTCCCTACTTTACAATATTTTGTATCTTCGCACCTCGCGAATCCGCGATCTCCATCCTACCTCAAATCTTTGTTCTGTTTTTGATCCCATTCGTCATGTCGTACTTTAAGTTCTAATTTTAATCTAACTTTTCATATACCACCTCAAAGTACCGATTTCTTTTTATACTCTTTTTCGGCTTATGTCATCCGGTTATGACACTCTCCCTGAGAGTATTAGGAGTCTTTAAAGAATCAATTCCGTTTTCACTTCCTGTCAATGATTCTATAACTTAAAATAGTTTTAGCATACTGTTCAGTCTAATTACTGTACCCCTTCTCTATTTTAATCCACTTTTAGTACTTCCCTAGCCTAAGGTTGCCTGGAAGAGATTGCTGTTTCGCAATAAGGCCGCCTCTTAAACATTTGCTGTTTGTTGCTTTTTGTCTATGTTCTTGTTTTTATTATTTATTTATTTATTTTGTTTAAAGTCGTATAAACATCATGGTCATTAACGACTAACATTAGATTCTATATTTTTATAAATTTATCAATGTACCTTATATATTGTAACGTTTTTTCATACCCTTCAATACCCAAGCATATATTAATATCATTTGGTAGCTGTACATTTTTCCTTTCTTCTTTAAAACCATTGCATTCAACTAGGAGATGGTCGACTGTAATAGGTTCATTGCATTTCGGGCATTTATTCCTTTCGGTTTTTGTAATTAAATGTGAATGGGAAAAGTTGGTATGACCAATTCGAAGACGTGTAATATTTACTTGATCTTTCCGATTATTAAAAAGTGAAGGCTTTGGTTCAAAAATAGATTTTCTGACTGCGTGAATTTTGGATTGTGAGCAGTGCGTTAACCAGAAAACATTCCATGTCTTTTTAATAGATAGTTTTATTTGTTTTTGTAAATCATTTTTAGCTGTTTTTAAGGATGTATCTATTTCTTGGTCTAATGAAAGTCTTGCCTCTTTGTCTGCATTTTCATTTCCAGGAATACCCTGGTGGCTAGGTATCCACACTAGCTGCAGCTCATAATTATTTGATAGCAGGTCTTTGATCAGCTCTTGAATGTGTAAGATTATTGTATCACTATTGTTGGGATTATCGATGGCTGTTAAACATGATTTCGAGTCTGAAAAAATTACAAATTTTTTGTTGTTTTGATTAGTTTTAATATGTGTAAAGGCTAATTGTATAGCAGTTGCTTCGCAAGTGAATATAGAACTGTGATCGGGAAGACGGAAGCGATGTGTTACCTCATTTACTACATATGCTCCCCCAGCTTTATTTCCCGATACGGAACCATCCGTATAGTATTTAACATAGCACAGAAAATTTTCTAACAGTTCATTAAATAGTTGTTTGTATACGTAATCCGGAGTATCGTCCTTGAGATTTTCACTGAGCTTCAGGTTTATGGGTAGCTTTTTAAAGGTCCATGGTGGTTGCGATGGAATGATATTAGAATGAATGGGTGAGATCACAGTTTTGGTTTCTTTGATGTACTTATGAATTCGAATTCTCAACGGCAAAGGGAGCTGCTTATTTATGTCATATTCAATGTCTTCAATTGGTTTAGTGGTGTAACAAGAATGAATCGGTGAGTTTGGATTTGCTATTATTTTAGTTAAGTAGGTTAAACATAATTGCATTCGTCTGTATTTTAGTGGGACTTCATTAGTTTCAGCTAAAATGCTATAAATAGGGCTTGTTTTGAACGCTCCAGTGCATAGTCTCAAGGCTGTATTTTGAATGCTTTCTAGAGAATCTAAATTGTGATTATGGGCAGCATCATAAAATATACACCCGTAATCTATTTTTTGGCGTATAATTGCCCGATATGTATTTAGTAAACAGGTCTCATCTGCTCCCCATTTTATGGACGACAAAGCTTTAATCAAGTTAATATTTTTATAGCAGAAGGTTTTAAGATAATTTAAATGTGCTTTCCAACTTAGCTTAGTGTCAAAATATAAACCTAAAATTTTTAATGTTTGAACTTGTTTTATTGAGGCATCGCAAAGATAAAGTTTTAATGGTTCTACTAAATAGCATACATTCAGTTTTTGTTTTAGAAAACTTGAATCCCGACGATTTTGCCCATTCACCTAATCTATTGAGTTCTTGTTTTTGTTGTGCAGTAAAGAGTTATGTTATGTTGTAACTTCATGTAATTCCTAGTGTGTACCACAATTAAAGATTATAAATATGTAGCAAATGTAGGTAATATGTAACCTTTTTAAAGGCAGGAATCAAAAAGAATTCAAAAGGTGCGAAGTTAATGCTGTATGGTGAATGAGTCATCAACACGCTTTCAATACGCTTCGTTAGCAGAATGCGGTATGGTGGTGAAGAACAATATTACACACATTAATAGAATAATTAAAAATATCATTTTATCCTAAAAAAAACTATAACTTTTAAATACATTAGTAAAATCAATGTAAAATGTAATATAATTAATAATCAGTATTGCCACCTTTTAGATTAATTACACATTGATATAGATTGTTCATACTTTACACTTAAATTGTCAATGTTTTGCTGCGATATGAAGTCCTTATAAGAACATTTTTATTAAGTGTTCATAAAGTTGTTGTTCCGTTGTCAATCTTGGGGTGAAATCTCTCAAAGTTTTTTGTTCTAACATATCTTAGGCATGTTCAATAAGATTTAAGTCGACCAAATTCGCAGATTAATCCAAAATCATAGAATGCAAAAAATTTTGACCGTAGCCCTATACCAGCTGCGTCATAAAAGAAATCTAAAAGCACGATAAACTAAAAATAGAAAAACCTTATATTCTCTTTTCATTAATATTAATAAGATAAATAACTTTAAGCTATTAAGTTGTAAATAATTTAGCATTAGGTATCTCTATATTCTTTTGATGTTCTATATTATTTCGAAGACACGTTCCAAAAGCTTGGGAAAAAATATTGGAAAATCAAGTATTGATGCACTAATCAGCAATACAATACTTTTACGTAAATGAACACTCCCTGACAAGTACTTAAGATAAAAATTCCGCCATTTACTAGACTATTATTATTGTTAACGTTGATGTTACATGTTACACATTAAATATAAGGTAATATAACATATTATATTTCTTATAAAAATAACCTATTCTGCGCCGTGAAGTCAAACAGTTAGACCTTCGTGATCAGCATATAGTGTTCTCAAGAGTTAACATACTCGGTTACTCAGTTGTCCCATAAGATGTGTACGTAGCATGTTTTGGACTACTGACTGGTATTTTAGTTAGTTTCAACCAGTTTGCATACAATATGAATATAAAATGCAGTAACCGCAATAACCGGCCGATCTTCACGTACCGTATCATTATATATAAGACCACGACCACGCTTAAAATCACGACATGAACTTTCATCACACTGCCATTTAACATTACTCCCAACACACTTAACTTACAGGGGAAATAAATCATAGACCTAAAATTTTCAGGGCTTAAATCATGATAATAGTGACATAATTTTCTAAAGGAGTGGTGTTTGTATAAAATTGCGTGTCACCCTACCTTTATCCACAGTGACCGTGGACAGACCTTCAGATGTGATTTGAAGGAATGTAACAATGAATAACAAATGATAATCTCTAAAATTTTAGAGATTTATAATTATCTCCTTTAATTAAAGGAGATAATTTTTTTAGGTCCACTAGAAAACGGCAACGTTTATTGATATTACTGAACTCTAAAATATCAATTTATTATTAAAAGCAATTGCACGATATTATGAGTAAAAATGAAACGGGAATGATAAAACCAATTGATTAAACTTAGTAATGACTTTTGACATTTGAGGTAAAGGAACTAACGTTTTTTAAATCAAAATGAAAGATGATTTAATATTATACAAATAATAATATAATAATAGATAAAGGATAGTGTATTATTTCTTTTTTATTTTATTTAAAAGTATTGAACTCTCAATAATTATTTTAATACTATTTTAGATTATCTTAACTATTAGTTCGTCAGTCCAGTATCGTCGTGAAACGGAACGCGTCTTCATTTTTTACATGTTCGTATGTATCGTAATATTATTTATTTTAAATAGCAAATTCTTGATCATTTTAGAATGATTCACCAGGAGTCCGACATAATCAACGCATCCCTGCTTGCCTGTTGCGTTGGTATCCATGATGGATTCTCAGCCTCCTCTCCTGAGGAAAAAAAAATACAGATCCAACGCGTAGAGGCCATTTAAGCGAAATTTAATGAAAGCGTGCGTGTAGTGTACTATTACTATTATTATTCTTATATTATCCGAATCTCTCTATTAAATATTGAGATTGCACATACCTAATAAATAGCATGACTTCTCACGAAGAAGACAAATTCATCAAAGGTTAACAAGCTTGTTTGAATCGAAAGCATACATGCAGAATAAATATAACGAGAGATCCTCTTTCTTACTTCAAAACACAACTTGACTTCAATCGACAGTTTCCTTATGTTACGTAAAAGTGATCTTATGGCAACAGTGAAATAAGGTACCAATTATTGACTTACCCGTCTAATTTACTATGAAAATCTCAAGTAATTGTTAAGTAATCAATTATTCAGGTACTTAATATATTTAAATAAACGACGCTGTCGACTAATTTCATTGTTCCCATCCATTGTACATTTATGGTTACGGTTATAGTTATTTGTATTTCCTTCCTTTTGGGAGGTTTTTTTTAAATAAATTAATTGATACAGCTTACAATTTAGAAAAACATATACGCCTTACCCCTCATGAATGAATATATAAAGCCTACTTCAACATAACTTTCCCTATATAAGGTATGTTCGTACTCTGAGTAAGGGTAATTAGGACTTGGTCAATTACGACAGCTCTATTGAATAACTTCACATACATTTTTGAATTTATTTGCAGGTGGATGCGCTTACGATTGTCGTAAGTGTTCACGATATTGTTCTTAAGTTCGGATAAATGTACATATGAAATTCGTATACAAGTCACATTAGTTTACAGCAAGATAAATCTAGAACTTCTCGATTCGAAGACCACTTCTCACAATATAGCAGCGTCACCGAAACCTAATCATAGACCTTCTTCCGTGTTTACATAATAAAAGTTTATGTTTTTTAGATTATGTAAGCACCTAGCAAAACATATTTTGATTCATAAATCAAGTGAAGAAAGAAAACCTTAAGATGAGACCAGTGCGTAAGACAAATTATCATAGATGTTGAAAATGATTATGAAAATGTATGAAATATTTTCAATATCGAATGATTCCGCTTTAGGAAACCATTCCAACGTCTAATAAGACAGATTCTTACGAAATTATGGAGAATAAATACTACGGTCGTATTACTTTAGTAAATTATATGCCCAAATTTGAACTTACCTAACAATGCAATAATGCAATAACAAATTTAATTCATTTAAAAATCAAGGCGTTAAAAAATCCCATATCCATAAAATAGAAGGTATAATGTTTATGTGATCCAGACGTCATACGCACCATAATTAATTAATGAATACTAGTATCTTGCGTAGAAACAAACAAAAGTGTGTCCACAGGGCCGCATCATTCAATTTCCTTATTTAATTACAAGAAATGTCTGCTATTATACTCGTATAATGAACCGTCACTAACACTGGTCACTAACACTGGTCACGTCACTGACACTACTCAAACTAACGTAAACACATGTTAGTGTTATAGCATAGTGCATTTGTGAAAAGATATTGTGCACAGGTATCGGATTTGGAAGCTGTTGCTTGACTATAAACTAACCGTTCTTATCACCAGACCTGTCTGAGTTCAAAAAGACTTACAGCAAAGAAATGAGGTCGTCATTACATGAGTCAAAAACACGCTAATGTGTAACAGCGAAACAGATCGTTCCCCAGATTAAATTGGCGGTACTATTTTAGCAATAACTTTGTTTAGATGGGTAATTTTATAATTATTATAATTATATAAACATGAGGAATGTTGAATGAAAGTTGGCAGTATATTCATTGAATATTAGTGCTTAGAAGCCTTTGTTTTTTTTTTGTTCCCCTGAGGAAAATGCATTAACTTGCATACCCCGGCTGTGGCGAGCCGGTGGTTATGTAGGGCTCTCCTCCCCAGAAGGGGGAGGCCTACCCACTAAAAACCTCAGGGATGGCCTTCCTCAGGCATGTAGGGAGCCCCCGGGAACCCCCAGCCTCCGCTCCCCCGCCGATACACGCGAGCCCTCCCCGGGGGAGGCTACCTTATACCTTTATCTCCTCCGATCTCCACCACCAACGACGCCCCCCGGCCCCGGCTTATATTATATATTAGTTTATGGGACGTAAGTTTCATGGGATGTGTGATGGGAGCTTCACAATTACATAATAAAAATAAATTTTAAAATGCATTGGAGAAAAATGATCGTTAAATGTACAATAAATAATTATTCTTATAATATTGAATTGTATTATAAGTTTGAACAATGTCTGTATAATAAAATATTTAAGTATAAAGTAAAATTGGTAATAATTTAAAACAATGTCAAATATAGATGTTATAGTAGAATTCATCGAATTGTCAACATAATAAAATTAAAATGGTAATAATAAAATATGATTACATAGTGTAAAGTCAATCAATAAAATAAATAATTTAAATAATATTTATAAATGTCAGGAAAAACAAAATAATAATATTATTATATTAATTCGTGAATTCTTTGGTCGAATACAATTCCATGTCTAACAAAAGATTTTACAGTTTGCAAGCAAATGTTCATCGTTGGTTTCATTTTTTAACTCCGACGGTGTGCACGCAGATGTAAATCAAACTATAGATGTTGACCTTGAGACTGCCTCTATTATATACACAATAAAAACTACTTTCGTAGTCTAACTGTTTGCCTCGACGTGCTGCCGACTCTCCCTTATTACATAAATAAGTAGTAGCAAATTAGAACCAAATACTCTACCACCTGAATCTCAAATACTAAGTAAATAAACAAGAAGTTTGGATAGCCAGCAAAGGTAAACATTGGTGCTGATTGCAGCTGGACTGAGTAACGAAGGTTAAACACGAGCAACAGTGACAAATTGCGGTACGGGCGGCCAGTGATAACGGTGTGCGTGCCACCGCATGGCCTATCGTGCCCACTATATATTATTTGTACAACCTTTTGTTTACTATATAACGTAAAGAAAAATTAATGTTTCAAAACAGATTTTAATGTTTTGGTACCTTGCAACCTACATATAGTAATTATATATTTTCTACAAAATGTCTAACTACACGTCATTATATGAACATTTAAATGAATTTAAGATAGAATAACTTAAAAAAAGAGGTAAGAATTACAAAATTGAAGTAGATTCGCGGTTAATTCCGTTGAAAACATTTAGCGGCGAGTGTAAGTGTTGCTGTAGTATCGGTAGAGGCCTTTTAATCGGTAAGTTGCTTTGTCTTCAAATGTGAAAGCCGAAGATAGACGAGGACCTCACATGCCTTACACAATTGGTGAAATCTTACCTATTTACCAGAGTCCCAACAAAAACAACAGTCCTTCTAACCGATTTTCGAGCAAGGCCATCTCAACAAAGACAACAAAGACCTTACTATTTGCGAAAAAGATAATGATCCTTAATTTAATATCAGCGATGTAAATTTGTATACGCTATAGCGTACACAAGTTAACAATCGTAATTAAGAATAATAATAGTTTATTCCAGGGAAGTTAGCTTACAATACACAAATTCGATATTTTTATAATGTTTAAATTACTAACTTCAACTTAAATGATCACCTTGCCAGCAGTCACTGCACTAAACTCAAGGCCTGTGTCGCAGGAGTACAATTGCATGAAAATAATAATAAACATTTTTGCCAGTTCACGGCTTGTTTGTTTATAACAGAAACACTTAATGCTATACGGGAAATACTAAACAAAAAATGCTACATAGAAATAAGTTATTTCGATTGTTACGGGATGTGAGTGTATGCGTGTCTGTGTGATGGTGGGAGTGTATATGAATGTAACTTGTACCTCGTAACTTATCTGGGTACGTAAATAATATTACCATTGATGAGAAATAATAACCTCCGTGTCTATGTAATCTTATTTACTCAGATAATGACGTAATGAATGCTGAATACCAGATGCAGAGAGATCCTGAATGCCCTTTAACTTCAAAGATATCGTTTTACACAAAACAATAGGAACACCGCGGGAGCCGCTGTGCAAACTTAGTCCGAATGGCATTATTAAAATTCTTCGGTTTGTGTGAGTTTTAAAGTCAGCGGATGAAATATTTTTTTTTTATGACAGATACAATAATTTTTACTACATAAAGTTGTCGAACCCAAGTAACTTTACGTTACTTGTACAGTTCATCTGTGGAGAATCTAAAGGGCTTGAGAAACATAACCTTCAGGACTGCACGCTGCGCTCTTTCCAACTCTATTAGAGTTGTTTTTGCTATATCACCCCAAACCGATATAGAATAGAAAAGGACCGACTGTCACACGGAGCTGTATACCATTTTGGGTGTCCTTTTACAGGCGGAGTTGCGTAGGGATTTCATAATAAGGATGTTTTTTCTGATTTTCCCTGAAAGCTGGAGATGTGATTCCTGAAGGTTTCATCAAGGATAACCCCCAGATATTTAATGTTATCTACCCTGCCTATAGGAAGACAATGGACAAAGGACTTGAGGTCTAGATGCGCATGTTTTTTAAAAAGTCTTATATTTAGTTTTTTGCAAGTTCAGAGTTAGAAGGTAATTATTAAAGTAGTCCATAATATATAATTGCTCTGATTGACCAAACTAAAAACAGACGCCCAGCTTTTTCCATGGACAGTACAGCAGTATCATCAGCATAACAGACCAGTTGGACAACCGGCTTTGAAACATTGAAAATGTCATTCATGTAAACTAGAATGTCGGGCCAAGGATACTACCTTGCGGCACTCCGTACGGAGTAACCAAAAGTTCTTCGCTAATGACTGCATCAGTATTAACACATAGACGATGATTGTTTAGATAGGATCGAAACCAATCAAGAGCAAGATCCCATATGCCTATAGATAACTTCAGGATTAGAATTGGAATGGAGACTGCATCGAACGCTTTTGCCAGGTCGAGGTAGACGCCAACACAGAGCGTATTTTTATCTAACAAGGATGCAATACTTTCTGTAAGCGTTACAACCGCATCCTCGATTGATCTGTTTTGTAGAAATAAATGAATGCTTTTCTAAGATTTCTTTATATCTTCGATTTACTAGTTTCTAGTGGAGTTACTAGCTAGGAGGTAGACTCTGTACCAGGGTCGTCTGCATGGGTACCTCCGTCTTACCTATTTCCGCCGCCAAACAGCAGGGTTCGCTTTGCTGTGTTCCGGCGTGAAGGGTAAGATAGGCAGTGAAATTACTGGGTACTGTGACTTTACATCTTATGTCACAAGTTGGCAACGTACACTGTGGTTCTTATGAGGTTTGCAGATTTGCTGCGAATCTCGTGGGAACCACATGTACTATAGGCGACTGTTACCACTTACCATCAGGTGGGCAGCCTGCTTGTTTGTCAACTTTAGCAATAAAAAAAAAAAAAAAAAAAAATTTCTCAAGAATCTTGAAAAGAACGCTTAATAGTGTGATTGGACTATAGTTGCTTGGTATAATTCTTGCTTCCATCTTTATGTATGGGTATAATCACACCTAGTTCATCAGTTCTGTGGCAGCGTCGCGTATTTTAAGAAAATTGCATATATATTTCATGGCTTACCAAAGTCTTTTCGGGTTATTTACACTGTTTGCTAGCCGGGTTTCGTACTCCGTTTTAAGCATGTATTGAAGATTTGTTAAGAAATCGCGTTACCTTTGATATATTTTTTGAGAACATACATCATGTATGTTGAGTTTAGCTTGTCGGTGAAGGAAGTCACGATGTTTTTGACATCTTATGAGCCCTGGGGTAATCAAGGTTTATTATTAATCCTAAAACGGGGCACTGCCACTTCCTTATGTTGATAGAAACTGTATTGCGAACGATACTGATGAATACATGCAGAGCCAAATCGACATCATCTAGTTCAATTACATCAAACCAACCAACCGAGTCCAGGGATGATGAAATTGCCGAATAATCGGTAACGAATTTAGATCTTTTTCGTTTTTCTCTTCCTAGTTTTAGGGAAGGTAGACCCAGGATGCAGATATCTTGGTAGATTATGTCAGTTTGGGAATATTATTTCAAAAAAGGGGCGATCCCCTTCTCGATCCCGTTAACATAATTCTTCGGTATGTATCGATATACATACCAAGAATTCTGTTACGGGGGGATTCCAAATATTGTTTACATACGGAATCACTCCTCCACTCTTATTAATGTATCTGTGTGTACGATAACAATTATATCCATCAATGAAATACACAGTTATGTCCTCACTCATCCAGCATTCGATCAAGATAATTACATCAAATTCCAAACAAAGACGACGCAAAGCTACCTGCAAACTGTCTATGTTTTTGGGAACACTTCGTAAGTTAAAAGTATTTAATAGTAATTCACTGCACAATTCTAGACTCTCGAACGTAGTACAATTAATATTTAACATTTCATCAGAGGTTTACATGAAAATATATTTTTTATATTTAAGAGAACGTTATTTACGTTATGAACTCGAGAACCAGGAGCAGGGAGTACGATAAACCAATTTATGCATGATAGTTGTAATTGCTGAAAAAAGGAAACACTAAATGTATTAGTTTCTGCGGAGTGTTTTATTTTTTAGCGTATTATGATGTTTATGTGTGTTGTATGTGATTGTATGATATATGAATGTGTGTGTGTTTAAGGGACGCAACATATAACGAGAGGACATGAACACTGTAAAAATCGACTAGGTAAAAACAATATCCACACTCAACAAAAGACACATTTATATTAAGTTGCGATTGTGGAGTAGCCTTCCCACCTTCTGACTGAGATCGTTTGTGGTGTAAATACGGATAGCAGGCTTGTGATCATTTTCTCGCACAAAAATGCCACCATTTCGTGCCCAGTAATAGCGAAACTAGTTGGTAGAAGAACAAATCCTCACCTCTCGAAATAACATGTACAGTTCATGTACAGTTTTGCCGCTGTATAATTCACAATATTTTATGTCCAGTCCAGATCAAATGCCTCATTACAATTAGAACTTACCATTTGGAATGAATTTAAAATCGCCCGTCCGCACGCATTACATTTCGTCATTGTTAACTTAAATAGCTAAAGCAGCACATTTAGGAATAATAAGAAGTTAGTAGTATTCACATCAAATAACACATCCTCGAAATATTGCGCGACGAACAAATACGATACATTCACTCCATGGCAGCTACTCTTCGGCATGGCAGGGACGGAGCGCTGAGACACCTCCCGCTTCATCACAATCAACATGCCTACAGCTCAGGCAAATCAACTGAAACAGCTCTCCATGCCGTAGTCACCAGGATAGAATCGGCAATAGAGAACAAAGACGTATGCTTGGGTGCCTTTATAGACATTGAAGGTGCCTTCGATAAAACGAACTTTAACAGTATAAATACAGCCCTCGAAAGACACAAGGTAAATCACACCATAATAAGATGGATTCAGAACATGCTTAGATTCAGAGTAGTTAGATTAGACAACAACCAACACAGGGGGCAATAGTGGCCAGAGGTTGCCCACAGGGGGGAGTACTTTCACCACTACTCTGGAACTTGGTTGCCAACGAACTCATAGAAAAGCTAAACAGGAAAAGTTACTTCACAATAGGTTATGCTGACGACCTGGCTATACTGATTTACAGCAAATCGACAAACATGGCCTGCGACCTGATGCGAAGAGCCTTCCTCATAGTAGAAAACTGGTGCGCTGAATATAAATTAAATGTCAACCCATCGAAAACAGAACTCGTATTGTTCACAAAAAAACGTGTATTCGGAAACTACAGACTACCGAAACTCCTTAACACCGAACTCCCACTCAAAACGGAAGTTAAATATCTCGGTATAATACTTGATAATAAATTATCATGGTCAAAACACATAGACTCCAAACTTGAAAAGGCCAGCAACACCTTCTGGCAATGCAGAAGGATGCTAGGCAAAAGATGGGGTCTGAACCCCAAGCTCACGCTTTGGCTGTATACCGCCATCATCCGACCAATGATAAGCTACGGAGCACTGGTCTGGTGGCGTAGAACAGAACTGTCCACCGTAAAACAGAAACTACAAAGTTGGCAAAGATTGATAAGCATGGCAATCAGGGTTGTATGAGAACAACCCCCTCTACTGCACTAGAAGCCTTACTCAATCTAACACCACTTCACCTCTTTATACAACAGGAAGCCACACTCACAATGATTAGGCTAAAGGAACTAGATCTTCTCAGCAAGACCCCTACCCCATACACGCGCTCCCTGAAGGAAGCCATGATTGAACTCCCTTTGATGGAAGCCCCAAACGACGGAATGTACATCCGATACTGCTTTGACAAGAAGTACAAAATCCAGCTCCGTGATGACGGAAAGGAAGGCCTCAACATAAAAGATCTAAGAATCTTCACAGACGGATCCAAAACAGTTTCGGGATCAGGATGTGGTGTTTTCTCATATGACTTTAACATGAACATCTCCATACCTATGGGAATTCATAACACCGTATATCAGGCTGAATGCGTGGGAATCATTACCACCGCCAAAGAAATACTGAGAAGGAACATAAAAGGACAACACATAAGAATCTTAACGGACAGTAAATCTGTATTACAATCACTGTCAAACAACCAATGCTACTCTACATTAATCCACGAATGTCACCACGTCTTGATGATGGCAGGGAGGGATAACCGCATCACCCTACAATGGATAAAAGGTCACAGCAACTCGTGCGGCAACGACAAAGCGGACGAGTTAGCTCGAAGAGGATCAGGAATGAAGGTCTACGAACCGGAACCAATAGTGCCTCTCCCCAAACAATGGTCTAAAAACCAAATAAGAAACAAAACTAAGCAGCTCCATAGCGAGACCTGGAGAAACACTGAAGACTGCAAGCAAACAAAGGCTGCATTACCAGAAATAAACACAAAACTGTCAAAGAGCATCCTTAAACTAAACAGGAAACAACTCAATCAGGTAACCGCGGCAATAACTGGCCACGGACCTTTTAACAAACACCTCTTCAACCTAGGTTTCACTGACAGCCCCATGTGCAGAGCATGTTTGGAGGCAGAAGAAACGGCCGCACATGTGATCATGGAGTGTCCAGGTGTGGTGGACTACCGGGTAAGACATCTCGGACAGCCGAGCTCACTGCCGGAGGTTTTCGGTAAGTTAAAAAACTTATTGAAATTTCTGAACGAGCTAAGCTGGCGAGAATAGTAACATCATTCCCACACACGCAAAATAGGCGCTTAGACGTCGAGTTGCGGAAACCAGCCCGTTTGACCTTATACCTTACCTTACTCTTCGGCAAAAGAGGGAGGCGTGTGCAGTGTCGAATTGAGATGAGTGGTTATCGTGCAGATATATTGCACAAATAACTGAACGCATCCAATTCAATACTCTTGTGGTGACTCAAAAATTTTACTTGTTCCATGTACCATAAAAATGCTACGTTTAACACCCGGCGTAAAGGATGATAGCCAATGATCTGTTAAACCGCTATGATCACAGTATTCACTCAGCGAATAATATCCCTAGCATAAAATCAGCTATAGCTATATCTTATGTATATATTATTTAAAATCAACGGTCAGCAAAAAATCTCACCCCAAAAAATCGCGTTGATCAGGAAACAAGTGCAAAATGATGAAGTGCTTCTAAACACGGGCTATATTTAAGCAGCGACCTTCTGACTTGAAATTTCTTTCAACTTATGTAACGCCGAATTATTATTTACTACGTATTAAAATAAAAATGTACCACAAGACACATAGTGTTTCCAATGGGAACAAGACCGGAACCGAAATCTTTGTGTAGAATTGAATATATAATATGTAAATCTTAGAATATATATAATATAACGGAATATCCTTGAATTAAAATGGGCGATTAAGAAGACCCGAATTTTAACTACAAAACAGATCTTTTGCTGCGTGGCCTATAATATAATATTGATCGTGGAAATCCATGGAATCAAATTGCCACACAGAATTACATTAAAATCCGATCGATGATTGAAATTGTACAATATATGATACTAGCTTTATTATATCTTACATTACTACATTACATCCAATTTTTCCTTAAAAAAGTGATATTTACCCCGGTAAAAATTATCTTATGTCGTTACCCACATTTTAAACTATCCCGAAATTTAATTATACCAGAATTTGTTCAGTAGTTTCCTATAGGAAGATGATATTTTACCGCGCTAAAAATATCACAATACTGAGTTTAATCGAAATCAAAAAAAACGTTCTATCATCGTCGTTATTTTCACTTTATCATATTACCTTAATAATAAACAAAAAACCCTATCTGGTTAAAATTCAAATTAATAACAGAAAAATAATTTGTAAGTTATTCCCACTGCTTTATCAAAAGAAAATTAACTAAGTTTGAGATTATTTTCTTATAACAAAACTATATAATATATATATAACTATAAACATTAGATTTTCTGACAGCCAATTAAAATAAAAATATTGTTGGCAAAATAAATACACATGGACTTGTGGCCTAAGAACTCACCTCAAAATTATGTTGATTTCTCAAGAAACCATAACTTCTTTATATTTTTTAGTTTAGTCCTTGTGAACTATCTACCTAACAAATTTCAGCTGAATCCATTAAATAGTTTTGCCTTTGCATTTTATTTACATACAATCATTGTCTGGAATGGATACTGGTACTACAACTTAGTACTTAAAAAAATTAATTACCTAACAATTTGATATAAAGTTATATATTCAAGATATTGTAACTAAAAAAATGTACCTTACTTTTTAGAACACTTAGCTACAAATAAATAGTATGTGTTTCTTCGAAGATGATGAAATAAAACAACTTTTTTTTGTTTTGTTTCGGTAATAGTTTTCAATAAACTATATATATGGTCGCACAATTTTCCGTTTTCTTTGATTCAATTGATGGCAATTGTCTGAGTTTGGAAAGTTAACAAGGGAATCCAAAGTTCGCGCGAATGAACTCCTCTACAGCAACCTAAATTTCGATAATTTAAATTAGCCTGCTGTGTTTAATCGAACTGTGACTTTCTAATTAGTAATTTTAAATGTTCATGAAAAAAAAGGTTCGCAAATGACAGTAGCAGACACCGCCATGACATCAATGTTTTTCGAACTGAAGATTTTCGCTTGATGCTATTTTGATTTGTTGTACATTCTTTTCGCTACTACATAATTTACTTCAAAGCTCAGACGCTTCAATAAAATCAATATTGAACGGAGTATACCTGTTAATCCTATGTAACTACCATCCGATTGCCAAGCCATGAGTACAAACTATTTGAATAATCAACTTAGATTCTCTAGACACATACGAATACAGTTTATGGAATCAGGTCAATTTTCATTTCATTAATAATTTACCTTATACATAGATTAGGTTTATTGAAATTTAATTTATTTATATTAATAATTGAAGAATGATTCTACGTGAGAAAAGACGGGATGAATAACATTACAAAATATAAATTACCCCAGCCAGTGTCAATTGTCAACTGAAGAAGATGCTGAAAATGATAAAACTGACAGTTTTGTATCTATACTAATATATAAAGCTGAAGAGTTTGTTTGTTTGAACGCGCTAATCTCCGAAACTACTGGTGCGATTTGAATAATTCTTTTTTTGTTGGATAGTCCATTTATCGAGGAAGGCTATAGGCTAAATAACATTACGCTATGACCAATAGGAGCAAAGACAGAGCGGTAAATGTGTAAAAAACGGGGAAAAATTATTCATTTTTGAAGGCTTTCTTTGCGTGCGCTGCGAAAACGGTTCAAGATACACAAAAAAATATGTATGAAAGAATTATTCCTCTATACATGATCTAAAAAAAAGTCCGCGACGGCATATGTCTATCTTTTAAGGTTTAGTCACAATGACCGTTTTTATGGTACCAAATTTGGTCGAAATAATTTGTTTAAGTTGTATCAACATAATAATATTAATCTTTATTCAAATATAAATATAAATATGTTGTTGGTTAACCAAAAATCTGCCGGAAGTCACTATTCCACGCGGACGAAGTCGCGGGCAAAAGCTAGTAACAAATAAATAGCTTTCTTCGTAAATTTTAAACTTCGTAAACTTCATTTTCTTTCACAGATTAATAACTTATCACGGATAAATTTTACTTAATAAACAATTTTAATTAAAGTCTACTAGAAAATACTATACTATACGTCACCGGGGCTGATTTTTGATAGGTTCCGAATTATATCAAAGTCAACCTCGCGGTGCACCCAGTCAACCATCAGACAAGGCTCTGACGCACTCTACCTCTGTGATTTCCAAGCATAATATTTTCGTGTAGAGATCCTTGAGGTGACCTGTTATTATTTTATATATGAGTTTTGGACTATAAAAAGCCATTTTAGACTTCTGACCTGAACAGATCTATTGTATAGCTCCGTATACAAATCCTCCATGAATTGAAAATTTTTCATGAATTATTTTCCGGCCTTTTAAGTGTCTACAGACAGAGTTAATTCTACTATCAGTGTATGCGCACTTGGCAGTTGCTTTAAAGGTGCTTCACGCTTTTCATACAGAATTTCCAACTCTGAATCTGATCTGAAGTTGAAGTGATGTCTGTGCAGTCGACAGTGACCCTTGAGGTATCTTATGAGTGTGCTGATATTTGACCTATTTAACTTTATTATCAACGTAGTGAAATTGGTTAAAAACTCTTTTATTAGAGTGCTCTTGCCCGCGTTTTACACCAGGAAGAACATAATTCCCTAAAAGTTGTCATTTAGGTGTTTGTAAGCCTAGCATTTTCAAATGGTTCTGTTTCAAATTGTGGTTTTTAGACAAGTTTTGTTCATCTACTTCTTTATTACCGATGGTGCCCATTTGCCCTGGAGACCAGGCTGTTTAGCGACCGGCAATACGGCTTCCGTCACGGGCGCTTAGCTGGTGATCTTTTAGTTTACTTAACGCACCATTGGGCTGAAACTTTGGAGGGCAAAGGCGAGGCTCTCGCCGTTGGACTGGATATCGCGAAGTCGTTTGATAGGGTCTGGCATAGAGGTCTTCTGGCGAAGCTACCATCATATGGAATCCCCGAGGGACTGCAAATGGATAGCCAGTCTCTCCTGGATAGTAGGAGTATTAAAGTCGTCGTTGATGGCTGCTGCTCGAAAACCATGCCCATAAATGCTGGCGTTCCACAAGGTTCGGTGCTCTTCCCGACACTGTTCATTCTGCATATCAACAATATGTTGTCCATTGAGAACATACATTGTTATGCAGATGACAGCACGGGTGATGTGCGGTATACCAACCACCAGAACGTCCCCCGGATGTCGCTACATGAAAGACGGTTGCAACTTGTGTCTGAAGTCGAGGACTCTCTAGGGCGAGTCTCGGAATGGGGTGCAAAGAACTTAGTCAAGTTCAACCCCACGAAGACACAAGTATGCGCGTTCACTGCGAAGAAAGACCTATTTATCGTAGTGCCTCAGTTTCAGGGTGTCGCTCTTCGTATGTCCGAGTCTATTGGGATTCTAGGTGTGGAAATGTCAGCCACAGTGCAGCTCGGGAGTCATTTGGAGGACAAAGACAAAATGGCAAGTAAAAAATTGGGTGTTCTCAACAGAGCGAAGCAGTACTTTACGCCCAGTCAGCGACTGATGCTTTATAAAGCTCAAATACGGCCGCATATGGCGTACTGCTCACACCTCCGGGCTGGAGCCCCCAAATATCAACTCGACCCTCTTGACTCCCTGCAAAGGCGTGTTTTCCGTATCATCGGTGATCCCAATATTACGGCCTCAACAGAGACCTTGGAGCAGCGGAGAGACTTTGGCTCTCTGTGTGTTCTTTATAGGCTCTTTAACGGAGAGTGCTCTAAGGAACTATTTGCAATGGTGCCTTCGTCACCTTTTTACCATCGCACCACCCGCCACCGCAGTAGATTTCATCCATATCACCTGGAACCGATCTTGTCTAGTACAGTTCGGTTTCAGCGTTCATTCCTTCCGCGTACATGCAAACTCTGGAATGAGCTCCCAGCTGCGGTGTTGCCTGAGCGCTACGATATGTCTAACTTCAAAAGAGTATTAGGCTTAAAAAGAGTATTTCTCTCCAGATAGGCAACGACTCAGCTGTGCCGCTGGCACTGCAGATGTCCAAGAGCGATAGTTACCACTTACCATCAGGTGGGCCATTTGCTCGTCTGCCATCGTATGCAATAAAAAAAAAACCATATATATATATAAATAAAACATTGTAATCTTCGCACGGTGGTTAAGCGCCATATGCAGTCTTTATCTAACCTTGAGCACACATCATTAGAGTCAATAGCTTTGAGAGCTATTTATATGTATATACATTTGTTGATGTAGTTTAATTTTATTTTGAATTTTGTTTATAGCAATAATTTCTTAATAAATAACTGTACAATGCATTCTTAATAATTTGATGTAAAAGTAGGTAAAAACATATCACCGCTCGTATACGTCTGCACCGAAAACGTATACCTGAAATTGGATCGTTTAGGTATTAGTTAACCACGATAACATACTACAAATTTTTACTTATTCTGTTGTGTTTATTTTATAGAATGTCAATACCGCAAAAAATAATACATACATATATATATATATATATATATATATATTATATATATATATATATACTTAATAACCAAATGTTTTAAGCCATCAAAAGTCATTTCTAACTAGTCTCGCAAAAAAATGGCTTGTAATTTCTTTAAAAAAATTCATTTAGTCAAACATTTGCAATGTGAAGTTTGTCTAAACTGGCTTTCTCTTTCAATTAATTTTTTGGCACTCCAATTTTCGTCGAGTTCGTAACACAATTTCGTTTGATGCTGACAAGAGTGGCGAACAATATTTGATATTTGCAAAAAAACGTTTAAAATTGAGGTCAGCTCAGCGCGTGAATTGAGTCTGCATCAAGTTTACTTGGTACAGAGCTTTATAGCAGAAATAAAACAAATAAACCTAAGAATTTATTTACATTTGTACAATTACTACACAGTAACTGCTTCACGTAGATCCTTATACGAACAGTAATCAGGTTGTAACCAGATGTTTTCGCCACATCTGGAAAACTATGTTTAAGTCCCATGTGGGCCATTAAAGAGACGCTGTGGCTATATCCCAGACTCGGTGCTACTGTTGTACTAAGTCATAAAAACCAATTAGCCTTGTTGTTTTTTTTTTTCTTTCTTTTACTCAACGGGTTATGTAATTTACATGCTATCACTTATAAACTCGGCTTATTTATTCCTTGACACATTATAAAGAGTACCAAAATATTTAGCATTATTGAGAGAGCGATATAATATAGAGTCAATATTTTAATGTACTATTTTATATTTATTATAACTACATTATTTCTAATAAACGTCTTTATCTGCAGAAAACTTAATTTGTAGTAAATTTAATCTGTAGTACGTTTAAATAAGATGATTTTAGTTTATTTATAAACTAGCTGACCCAAAGAATTTAGTGCCATGTAACAAAGAATAGCATGAAATGGCGATATTTAATATGGTACAGTCGTTCAAAAACTATGCTCGTTCCTTAATATACACTCATAATTTCCAAACGACTGCTCCAAATTAGAGTAATATTTTGTTATTGTATGTTTCATTGTAAGCACATAATTTATTTTTTAAACTACAATTTATATTGTATCTATTTGTTATTCCGCCATCATCCGCAGTTGATAACGCATGCCTAATCATTGACACGAAGTTTGCCAAGTCAACTAATATTATATAAATACTTTTACTTCTAATTGCTTTTTCGTGCTTTTGCAGATACAAATTTAAGAAATAGTTGTTCATTGAAACCTGTTCGCCGTTCTTAGGATTACTAATACGACTTATGTATCTGTAGAAGAGATTTTATCAAAATACTACTTAAACAATACTTAATTTTTTGTGGAGCCTTTTGTATTACATTTACTGTTGAGGCTCTAATTAAAAAACTCCACTGTCTAATAATTGTGTAATGTATCCGTTTATACATAAAACTGTATATAGTTTGAAAGCGACAACACAATTCTAAATTGTTCGACAAACTCCAAAGTAAAATCTTTATGTAGATATCGTATTGTGTTACTAAATCGTGTTCCCTTAATAGGTTCTCCTCCCTCGCTGCGCATTCGTTCTCTTGTTCATCGAATTTCATTTGAGAATAGATTTAATTTGGGCAAGGATTACTAGAAACACAATCGTCGTTTATAAATTTAGAAATTGTGAATTGATGAGTCAGCTGGCCAAGAGGGCCCGAGAAAACTGCGAGGAAGCCGCTTATTTCGTGACGATTGTCATTAAAGCTAACATTTTCATATTAATCAGATAATGTTATCTTTGAAGGAATCCCAGTATTGCTTGGGAATTAAGCCTATTAGGCTGACTACTAATTAATAATGGCCTCTTGAACAATTCCGAGACGCGATATTATGTTGCTCGCGCATAAAATGCCTCTGAACCCCATTTTAAGCAATTAAATACTTAGGTACCTATCTAAATATTGAACTGGACGCTTGCTATAATATTTTGTCTAAAATTAAAGTCTGCAAATTCTGAAGACAACCGAAAATGAAAATCCTACCGAACTACTCCAAATATCATTTTCCCTATCTATTTATAACAAGTACCACTTTAAACATAAAATCACTTTTTTTTTTAATTTTCGCTGAAAACTCAATATTCAAATATTCTGTCTTTGAATTAGTATTAAATGCCTATTTGAGATTGGATATTATAGCGGTATTAGACCAGAAATAAATTATTTTCAGTGTTTATCATTTTCTAATCTTCTAATAACATTTTGAAAAGAAATGTACAAAGAAGTATGATACTTTAAACCCACAACTCGGAGTAACATCACGAACCCTTAGCAAATTTGTATTTACTCTACAAACTAAGAGGCCGGCTTTTCTTTCTGCGACGTTAAAAGAAACCAAGTAAATATTTACGATGAGCGAAAGAAGTAACATTTTAATTACTATGATAAATTAATTTTGCTATGTTTATACATCTTCACGTATTTTTAATAAAATATTTTGTATTCCTCTTGTCTCCTTTGTATCATGCATCCTTTATATTTTATTCCTTTAAGTAGCAAGAAAGATAGTTGTAACTTTTGAAAACGCTTTATTTAATATAAAAAAAATATTTAAATGAAAAAAAATGACATTGCAACTTTAAAATGACATGACATCAACTCCTACAACGACCTAATAATATAATAATAATTAATATTTATTTCAGACTTTACTAACAGAAATATGGATGATATTTCTGTTAGTACGTTAGTAACAATGTTATTTTTAAAGGAAGTTAGTAGTAAAATAATCTAAATTAAAATTTCAACTATTCTACGTGTTCAAGTTCATGATTCAATTATCTGTAAACGGGCTAACAAAGTTTAAATGTTGATTCTTTCAAAATATTAATGATAGAGGTAGTTTTCATTTATAATGCTCCTGCTGGACATAGATTTCTCTTAAAGATTGCTACAACGATTGGTACTGTTCTGCTAGCATCCGGTTCAGGAATCGCAGCGTCAGTAGGCATCTCACCTTGTGAGAGACCTCCTGACGCTGCGATTCCTGACATATACCTGCAACTTAAAAAAAAATCTGTCTCAATGGTAGTCAGCCCTACGAGGAATGAGCACTGCCCACTGCCACTAAAGTTTCGCCATTCTTTGTGCTGTGTCGATGATCCGGGTTCTTTTGCGAATATCATAATTTCTTGAATCGTTCACGCGCTAATATCCGACCATAGTTCGACCGACCTCGTTGACCTTTGAGCCTCATTTTAAGACCCATTGTAAGCGGCAAGGTTTCCATATGTCCGTCTCGAAGCACAGCGGTCCACATAGACCGAGAATACCCCACGTAACTTCCTAAACGCTACCCATCCAAGTTAGATCCAACGAAGTTTCTAGAAAGTCTTTCTAGAAGTTGTTTTGCTTTGTTAGTCTATTAGGAATCTTAAGCCTTTACACAGGAAGTACTGACCAACTATGAAACGATTTCAATGTAAAACCTCTAATCTTTATAAAAGTGACTGCCACTTGGGAGTTCAATATAATTTTCGTTTTGTTTATGTTCATTTTAAAGTCCGCTTGTTGAGAAACTCTACTGGGGCCTTCAAGCATTGTGCCCAAGCCTTTGCCATGACTACGATATTATCAGTAAAACTAAAGTGCGTCGTCTTCTTGTCGTTGATGTTGGTTTTTGCCAGCGATTTCTTACTCCCTGTCTCACATCCCATCCATATCGGTACCGAGCTTAGATTGCAAAGGCGAACTGATATTGCGGCATTTTCTTGTAACTTCACTACTTGGATGATCGATTGTGTATGTGCCACCTCTAAAGAAACTGAAGAATGAGCCAGGTCTCAGGATTTTTCATAGGTCACAAACGCTAAATAGTGGCATGTCACTCTCTTCGGTATTGATGTACTTGAGCTCTTTAAATTATTGAAGGAACTTAATCATTACCCTACAATATTTAGTACGTTTATTTAGTTATTTTTTATCTGATACTAGTAGTCATTTATTTTATCAGGTATACACGTACAAAGGTATGTAAGTTTTTAAGCTCTTTATGTCCTCTCAATTATATATTTGTTTGACGGCAATAAATGCCTGTAGAACCTATATTTTACCTTTTGACAAACTAGATTATATTTATCTATCAATAATAATCATAAATTTATATATTCATTTCATTATTTCCAAATATTTTCATTTCTCAAATCAAAACACTGATTTATATATTTTAAAATTAATATTCATATTAATTTTAAAATATATGAATGTCCTACTGTCAGAATAATCTCAGTCATATAATATAACTCATATTAACAAAACAAAATTGAATTGGCATTGGCATTGGCATAATAGCCAATCTCGGCATAAATATTATGATAAAGAGAAAATCAAACAAGCCAGCTGAACCGTTGGTTTTCATCACTGCAAAATATTAACTGCGATGAGCTACATGTTTTAATATACGTTTCACAGTTCCATTCAGTTTTCAACCTTAATGTCGGAGAGTTTATACTTGAATATTTCTAGCAACACGCTTGGTGTTTTTAGGTCGAAGTTCCTATATTTTTTGATCAGTGATTCTTATTAGTCGGTCCTTTTAACTGAAGTATGAACCAGTTGAAACATTTCTATGATTAAAATCTATATTAGAATGTGTCAAAACAGTTATTAATAACACCTATCAAAGACTGATTGACTTAGTTAATTAGAATTAAGAATAAGATAATGTGTGTGACATTATCGTGTATACAGACACATTCAACGAATATCAAATCTCCATCTTTTAATTGTGCGGTGGTGTATGTTGTACGTATTGAGTGTCTTAAAACTGTGTAATTTATAGTCCTAATCTGTGTAATTTATATACCTACTGTAACTGACAATACAAGTAAAGTAAGTATTTGGTATACAATCCTAAAAACCGGCGCCTAGTGCTCATATTTCCCATCACCAAAAGTTTAAAAATCCCTATACTCGTAAAATTCAGTTCAATGGTAGCTGATGCTTGTTAATTTTTTTATATTGAACACAGTATCCTAAGCCACGAACGAATAAATTGTTAAATTATCAATACTAGACTCTATCGAGACCAGATTTTTATAATTGACTATGCATATTTTTATTCCGAAATTACCTAATTTAAATATTTGTTTATTTTGTTAAATTGTGTAGCGTACCTTTTAATTCGAGCGACCGAACACATATTAAGTTTTTTCTCATTAAATGGAACGTATTAATATTGTTGTTATATGTACATTTATGTGTTTAAATTATGTACAAACAGCAAAGTCATTGGTAATTTGTTTATAATTACGGTCATATGATTGCATTGCATTTAGTAATAATATTTCTGAGACCGCGATAACGCCGCACAACTTTATATCTGCTCCGCAGGACACTCTAGACAAATACAGACTTGAAAATCATATATCTCAATATCAGTAAATAAACCTGTTTATTGGTTGATAACAATTCTAGTAGCAATAGGTCTTCTGTTTTTATTGCCCAGGACGCCAGCCTATTCTGTTGCGCAAATGGTTCAGTACGGTTAGTGTAACTTATTCATTTAGTGGTGTTGTGTGTTGTTCACTTACTGAGCAGAGACACAAACAATCTATATATACATATATATAGACGACCTCCACAGTCGAGTGGATAGTACACCGGTTTCAAGGTGTCGCCATCTCTGAGGTCCCGGGATCGAATCCCGGTGGCGGCAGATGTTTGTGTGATGAATGCGAGCATTTGTACCTTAGTCATGGTTGTTGATAAATATTTCTATAAAAAATATGTATATATGTATAATATATGTATGTCTATCCGTTACCCTAGATCCCATAGCACAAGCTTTATAGAGCTTAGTTTGAGCTAGGCTAATTGGTGTAAGTGTAATAATTTATATATATTTAAAATGGTTGTGGTATTAAGCATATATATATATATCCATATCCTCCTTCTATTTATTTATGTTGGTATATTTTTATCAAAGGAAACCAAATTAATATTTCAAAAAATTATCATCATTATTGCTGACCTGTGTTTGTCTATGGCACAATCTCTGTTGTGACTATAATCACGTCAGTAAGTTAACTGCATTTTATATTTTATTTTGTATATATATATATATAAATATTAAATACAGCAATTTAACAATGAGCAGTTTAAAAACGTCGAGGCTAAAGATTTTTCGGCTCTTAAGTACATTTATTTACGGTGGTACCATTAGACAGTACCATCAAAGGTACTATGGAAAAATACTTAATCCGATAAGATGAAACGTTTTCAGTTTGGAACGATTAGAATAGGCAAGATATAACTATGTCAGTACTAACGATCCAACTCCACTATTCATCGCAGACCTTGTCTTTATCTCCATGTTACAACTCTACAACCATTACATGGATGTTATTATGATTTTTCTGTACATGTTTTTATACTTGACTAAAAGAATCACGTTGTAATATCATTTTTGATATTTGCAATAAAATTAAATCAGGGTATAAACAATGAAATTGCCGATTATACACAACTATTTCATATCCTACGTGGCACGTGATAGTAGTAATAGTTAAGTGTCTCACTAACAAACGACAACACTTAACCTGGTTGGTCCATGATAAGAGTTGAATACTTTGGACAAAGAAGCCATCACCGTACTTCATGAGACTTGCTAAATGGATTAACTTTTATTACTTAGCATTTTTGTCCTTTTGCATTTTAGTTAGGTTCTTTGGTATGCCGAACTATTAAAAGCTATAATTGTAAATAACCAACGTTAATAAGTCTTCAACAAACACTGATGAAAAGAGTGCGGTGATAAAACAGTTTTAATTTCATGACTTTTTTTACAAGCTTTTATATTAACTTCACTTGTAACTGTGTAAGAAAATCTTGGAATCTTAATTTGGCCCACTTGCCGGTCTCCAATTGAGCTGAAATTTTGCATGCACGTGTAAGTGGATGACAATGCATGGTTATGTGTGTGACGTCACTCAATATGGCGGACTTTCCTATGATGGCGGGCCAATTATTTATAATGCACCCCTACAATATGTGTATCAAATGAAAGGGTTTACTAAGATTGGTTTTCTCGTCGGAAAATAAATTAAAAGTATTTTTTTTTAATACAAGGTTTTATTAAATGCGCTAAAAAGAACAAAATAAACTTTTACATATAAAAGCTTGTCGTTAAAAGTATTCTATAAGTAAGTAAATCTCACAACAAGCTTTTATATGTAAAAGTTTATTTTGTTCTTTTTATAAGATATATTTTATTAAACTTTATGCTTCCTCATAAGGCCTATCATGAGTAGCCCGTTTATGCTTCTATACGTCTTCACTGCCAAACTAGGAATCATAGTCTTAAGCGACTGAGTTAGATAGACTGAAAATATGCCGCGTAATAATCTACAAATTATTCATAAAATTAATAGGTTATTATATTATATATTTTTATAATGCACCAAAAAAATAATTAAATATATATATGTAGTTGCCCACTTTATATTTTTTACTAAGCGTAGTCTGGTCGGTATGTGTCTGTCAATTACTTTACTCGTATATATAAAGTAGAATGTTTAGTTTGTTCAATAGAGTTTACAAAGTTCAAGTTAGTTTGCAAGTACCTAACAATCTCAAAGACGTTACAACTATTTGTTGGTGGAAACGAGAATAATTCACCCTCTCAAGATGATTAAAATAGATAAGTTATTTTGCTACCGACTTAATCAAATGTAATAACATCGCTAAAGCTTCGTGATGATATATAAACTTCTTATAAAAAGTTGCACACTATAATATTACAAGTAAAAAAATATCAAAAACAAATACCGCTGGTTTGTGGTAGGGATAAGTAAGATGGATATACGGTCTATAATTAATGTTATGCTTCTCGCATATTTTATTGGATGACATCTAAGAACCTGGGGTATGAAAAAAAATAACTAATCTAAATAATTCAATTTATAAGTACATATACTCGTATAGTTTAAATCAAAAGTGTTGTCTAATTAAATATGAATAATCAACATAAAAAATAACATTGAAATAAAAAATATGTCACGCGTTCATAAAACTTTCTAAATGACAAGAGGTCTTATTTCACGCTGCCGTCTCATGCAGAATGATCCGCAGCGGATGAAATGTGCTACGTGTCGCTGTCGCTCGCTACAATCCTCGTAGACCGTAGCACAGTTATTCAAAAAATATTACACAACCGCCTCTTTTTAATAATTCCTACCAGTTACCGCCTAATATATAAATAATACGCGTGATATACATGATATCAGTATGTTATTATACAGCAGGAATATTAGTCCACGCATCACCGATGACTTCATAATGTTTATATAACGATTTGGAACGATAATCGACAACCCTTTTCATGTTTTCAGATGAAAGGTGTTCTACGAGTATTAGGATGACATCTATATTCATCATCATCATCTATTATTGGCTGGCCAGTCTAGAACTGACACCGATTGACTAACAATGAACGATTTGACTAATTGTATATTGTTTCGGATTGTCATCCTGCTAGAACGTTCATATATCACTTAAGAATTTTCGATTCATTTCTGCATTTATTGGCGATTGTAGATAATGTGTACCATGTAATAAAACTAAATTGATCTTAGTCTTATCAGACAACCACATATGCTGCAACTGGGAGTAAATTCAAGATCAGTGTTCATATTTACAAGCAAAATCCTGTCTACCCGGTGATGTTTTTTAACAAAACTACCTTACGATGACCCCGATATTCTTCTCAATGACCCCGCTTCTTTAATCATCATTGCACAGTCTTCACGACACAAAGTAACATATACTCAAATACGCATATAATTTTTTTAAACAAACGTAACTTTTGATAGTATAGGTAGCTAACCTGACTATTATTCTTTTTTTCTTAGGGAGTTGTTTCTTTTGACCTTTGTTATCGGGTATGTATTGTATATTTTGTTACGTTAAACGCTCCAAAAACATCGTGTTTAATGCAGTATGTGCTACGTTAAACAATTAAGGTGATACCACTAATTTCCAGTAAGAAAGCTTTTTTATCCTTTATCCGTATAAGTTATTCCAATGCCGCGAAAAGAATAATAAATTAGAATAACAACCATCACATCAGATACAGTTTTTAAATTCAGAAAATAGAATTAATAATAATAATAGCGTGCTAATTATATATGACCAGCCAGTGAGTTTAACTAAATATAGTGTAATTTATTGCTCATTTTAAATATGTAGTTGTATTTGAAAAGATACACTTTTTCTTTTAATTTTACTGAGTTAATAATCTTAAACGTTTTTTTATATATTGCTTTTATTTTACAGGAACTATAAACGACTGTACCACCAACCACCTACCACTTCCTGTTTATTAAAAATTAACAGAACTGAATGTAAATTTCAAAAGTTAGTGTCAAATCCGTATGTTTTTGAAATTTATAATAGTTCCTGTCCATCTGCACCCATACAAACCACAGTGTGTCGATATGAGTGTATCTATTCAATTTTGTAATCTAAACCCATCTTTATTAACTTCAATAGACGAATATCGTAACAGCGTCTGAAGCTGTCTAGAAGCTACCCTATTTCTAAGTGATACATTCCTACCGACATAACAAGACTGCTCGTCACTCCAGCTGTGGTATATTAGTTCAATGACAATGTATTTTTACATAGTGTGAATTGTCCTCACATACTTTTAAAAATACTATTAACTGTATATGTAATATTGGTTAACTGTAACAAAACATCTCCGTTTTACTTCAACACCTCTCCAAATAGATTATACTCTATCCCGGTATTATATATATATATATATATATATATATATATATATGTGTGTGTGTGTGTGTGTGTGTGTGTGTGTGTGTGTGTGTGTGTGTGTGTAAAAAATTAACTACACAACCTCAGCACAATTCCGTTCTTTTATTTTATACATGCGAAATAAACAAAGAAACAAAACACCTTTAATAAAAAAATCTTAAAGCCATAATTGATTCTTTTTATGCGTCGCCCAGATATTATTATTCCGAACAAATAATTTACATTTTATAGATCCTCGAAAAGGAACCGGATTTGCATTAATGAAGAATAAATGAGATTTCCGTTACGTTTGAAACAAGTATCCATAAAAACGTCGTTCAGTTTACGAGTAAACCAATATTTGTAGCACACCAGAAAATGAGAACCTTAATAAGCAGAAGGACTGTTATGTAACTCCATAATCGGAGTTTTAAATACATTGAACATTGTACACAACGCAGTGCAAGAGCGTGCGCTTTGTAATATGGGAACAGTACAAATAAATGTACCATGATTTTCTTACTGGAAACTTTGATTACAGACTTAAAGCGTAGTCTTTCATGGCAATGCAGAAAGAATGTTCCCCGTAATTGTCGACTTGAATAAAGCGCGGCAATGTCCGCTCATTTCATACTCCACTGAGGCTTCTTTCGCTTAAATGTCAGGAGCGTTTGAATAAATAGGCCTATTTTCTAAAGATAATTTTATCAGAGAATCTTACTTCGTATATTTATTACAAAAAAAGATAATAAAATTAACAACGCCCAAACTAACATAACATTAATTTACCAAATGGAGGCTCTATATCGGATATGTCTGCTTGAGTACCTCCTTCTTACCTATTTCTGCTGTAAAGTCACAGTATTCGCAGTGCTGTGTTGTATTTTTTTTTGTTTATTTATTTGACACTCAAAACAGAATAGAACGAATTATTTATACACATTTTTTCTACAATATAACACTCCCAATAATATTCCTAGATATGCGTGTACAGTACTTATGAACGGCACATAACTAGAGCAGTACATATATTTCCATCTAACTTAATAAGCCACAACTGACAAATTAATTATCATAAACATATAACAGTCATGTCTTAAATAATACGTTCATCACGCTCTTTTTGCATTTTGTATTTGTCCAAAAATAACTATAGTCTCAAGATGAGTATTTATGATACCATTTTATTCACGACACATTCTGACAATTGGAATGTGAAAGGAAGTATTATTTAAGAACACTTGAAGCGAGTTTACTAATGATAAAATAGAGGAAGAAACGAATGAGTAATAAATAATTTAAAACAATGTGATGAAATAGATATACGACGATAGGTAAACGATATTTTAGTTTAGACTTTGTAAATTAAATTTAAGTAATCTCTCTGCAAATGAACAAAGTGTACGATTCAACCCAAGTCTGTAGCTCTAGATATTCAAGCATTTCAAGCAATTTCAAGAGACTATAAGGATCCCGGGAGGTTACGATATTTCAAGCAAATAAGCCTATAAGTTTTTCACTTATGTTTGGAATATAATCGTAATGATCTCTGAAAGTAAACTTTTTATCCAAAATTATTTTCAAGTCTCTAGCCACATGTTAAAACATTTATTAATACTCAACTTCATATTATTTTCATTACATTATCTATTTAGAGTCTTAAATTGAAACTTCAATGATTCATACCCTTTTTTTTTTCTTTTTTGTTCCCCCTGAGTAATATGCATTAAGTTGCAGTAAGTTTAAGGGGAGGCCTTTTTTTTTTTTTTTTTTTTTTTTTTTTTGTTCCCCCTGAGGAAAATGCATTAAATTGCATACCCCGGCTGTGGCGAGCCGGGGTTATGTGGGGCTCTCCTCCCCAGAAGGGGGAGGCCTACCCACTAAAAACCTCAGGGATGGCCTTCCTCAGGCATGTAGGGAGCCCCCGGAACACAAAGGCCACTTCCAGGAACCCCCAGCCTCCGCTCCCCTCTCTAGAGGGGAGCCCTCCTCGGGGGAAGCTACCACCTCCACCGCTCCCCTCCACCGACGACGCCCCCCGGCCACGGAAGGGGCGTGGTCCATCCCGGGTCGCCGTAGCGGTCGCGAATTCCTCGCGCCCGCCGGCGACCCGCGGCGGCGCCGCAGCTGTGCTACCGAGCCCGGCGCCGCCTCCTTCGAGCGGGATCGGCCATCTCCCGACCCCGCTCGGCGGCCTCCTTCTGGAGCATTACTGCTTCACAGAAGGAGGCCACAGCCCTCCAACCTCCCTCGTCCGCCAGCATTGCCGCAATCAATGCCGGCGGAGACAGATCTCGACCGATCTCTGCGACCAAGACTCGGCGCTCGGAAGCCCACACGGGGCACTCCGCCAGCGTGTGCTGGGCCGAGTCGAGATCGGATGCGCAGTGGTGGCAATGTGTCGATCCCTCTAGTCCTATTCGACACAGATACTCACCGAAGCAGCCGTGCTCAGTGAGTATCTGAGTCCATCGGTAGGTGACCTCCTTCTTCCCGTGGAGCCAAGCTTCGAGGTGCGGGAGTACGGCACCGACGGCCCGCTGGCGCGCGCAGATCCGTAATTCGAGCTGCGCACGCCAGGCCGCCACAATCCGTCGGTGCCACTCCCGCTTAGGCACTTCGTGCGCGGGTTCCAGGGCGCTCCCCCCATCGCCCCCCGGTCGACACGCCGCGACGCATACGTCGCCGCGTACATGTCGGCCAGGATGTCGAATGGGGGGGAGCGTCCCAGAACTGTCGCCGCCTCGTACGAGATTGTACGGTAGCCTCGTACGATCCGTATGGCCATTATCCGCTGCAGGCTCCGTAGCAGAGCTCTGCAGCGGGGGGACCTCGCGCAGTCTTGCGACCACACGGGAGCCCCATACATGGCCACGGATCGCACGACGCCCTCGTACAGGCGGCGGACTCCATCCCTCGGTCCCCCGAGATTGGGCAGCAGGCGATGCAATGCGCCCGCCACCCTTTTGGCTCGGGACCAACCGCACGAAATGCTCCTCGAAGCTCCAGCGGCGGTCCAGGGTGAGGCCCAGGTACTTTATGTACGGCCCCACCGGGACCACCGCGTCACCTACCCGGATCCGGCAACTGGGTGGTTCCCGGCGCCTCGGAAGGCCGTGGAACCATAGCGCCTCGGTTTTGTGAGGCGCTATTTGTAAACCCAGCTGGCGGATCGCCCGCACGACACATGCCACCCCAAGCTCGGCAAGCCTGAGCACCGGCTCGAAGTCGGCCCCAGTCGTCACGACGAGAGTGTCGTCAGCGTAGCAGACGACACTCACGCCGCGAGGAAGGCTGGTGCGAAGGACCGCGTCGTATGCGAGGTTCCATAGCAGGGGTCCCAACACCGACCCCTGCGGAACGCCGCATTCGACCCTCCTCGACGTTTCCATCCCGTCCCGTCCCATCACGCCGATCGTCCTGTCGCGCAGAGTCCCCGACCACGGCCCGCAGGTAGGGAGGCAGCTCGTGGTATACGAGCGCCTCCCTAATGGCCTGCCAGGGGAGGGTACCGAAGGCGTTGACGATGTCTAACGACACCGCCAACGCAAGGGGAGGCCTACCCACTAAAACTTCAGGGATGGCCTTCCTCAGGCATGTAGGGAGACCCCGGGAAGACCAAGCTACTTCCGGGAACCCCTAGCCTCCGCTCCCTCGCCGATACAGGGGAGCCCTCCTCGGAAATGGCTACAATACCTCCCCCGATCTCCACCACCGACGACGCCCCCCGGCACCGGAAGGGGCGTGGTCCCTCCCGGGTCGCCGTATCCGCGGGCGAGAGTCGTACACTCGCGCCCGCCGGCGACCCGCAGCAGCGCTACCGAGCCCGGCGCCGCCTCCTTCTGGAGCATCACTGCTTCACAGAAGGAGGCTACAGTCCTCCAACCTCCCTCGTCCGCCAGCATTGCCGCAATCAATGCCGGCGGAAACAGATCTCGACCGATCTCTGCGACCAAGACTCGGCGCTCGGAAGCCCACGCGAGGCACTCCGCCAGCGTGTGCTGGGCCGAGTCGAGATCGGATGCGCAGTGGTGGCAATGTGTCGATCCCTCTCGTCCTATTCGACACAGATACTCACCGAAGCAGCCGTGCTCGGTGAGTATCTGAGTCCATCGGTAGGTGACCTCCTTCTTCCCGTGGAGCCAAGCTTCGAGGTGCGGGAGTACGGCACCGACGGCCCGCTGGCGCGCGCTGATCCGTAATTCGAGCTTTGCACGCCAGGCCGCCACAATCCGTCGGTGCCACTCCCGCTTAGGCACTTCGTGCGTGGGTTCCAGGACGCTCCCCCCATCGCTCCTCCGGTCGACACGCCGCGACGCATACGCCGCCGCATACATGTCGGCCAGGATGTCGAATGGGGGGGAGCGTCCCAGAACCGTCGTACGAGATTGTACGGTAGCCTCGTACGATCCGTATGGCCATTATCAGCTGCAGGCTCCGTAGCAGAGCTCTGCAGCGGGAGGACCTCGCGCATTCTTGCGACCACACGGGAGCCCCATACATGGCCACGGATAACCCGACGCCCTCGTACAGGCGGCGAACACCATCCCTCGGTCCCCCGAGATTGGGCAGCAGGCGATGCAATGCGCCCGCCACCCTTTTGGCTCGGGGACCACCCACACGAAATGCTCCTCGAAGCTCCAGCGGCGGTCCAGTGTGAGGCCCAGGTACTTGATGTACGGCCCCACCGGGACCACCGCGTCACCCAGCCATCCTACATACCTACTTGTTGTTAACTATCTATCAATCTTAACCGACGTACTTCTATAATATCATCTAAAATTACATACATACATATATGTCACGCCTTGTTCCCAATTGAGTGAGACAAGCTGAGACATTATATTTGTGCGAGATATTTTCTCAGTATTTATACTTCTTTGTGATATCAGTTACTTGTCATTTTTCTAATACAAAAACTGATTTCAGATTCATAGCTAACTTGATATTCAGTCTGATGTTAAGGTTAATCGAAATAGATAAAGTAACTATTAGTTTAGTTAGGATTAGACATTATGCTGTTAGATTTGTGTAAGAATAGAGGGCAACCCAGGGGCTTTCTCGACTGTAGTAAATATGTTTACAATGGATTCCGACTTGCGTTTAGTGAATCCGTGTCACAATTTTCTAATCATCCAAGGAGTTCATATTTTAATCTAGATATTTAATGCCATAACTCCTTCAAATATATGCCATAACTCCTTCAAATTAGCTCTCGGATTTGGACTAAGATAACGATAGTGGTAGTACCAACGGGCAACGGTACGGGGCGCGACAGAGTTGAATCAAAATATACTGAAAGTTACAGGCCCGACGAACTAAGATTTATCTATAGAAGAGTAGAAATAATATTAGCGTTAATGAAGCTACTTATTTCAAATAAAAGCTAAAAAAAATACTTATATTTTCAAAGTCAAAGTCAAAGTCAAACACTTTTATTGTTTAGAATCACACGTGATCACTTACAATCGTCATATACATATTTTGATGATATATAAGTGTACAAGTACTGCTACGCAGGTCTCCGTTGAGCTTGAGAGCCATTGCGACTACGGTAAACTCTTTCAGTTAGGTTACAGCTAACTAGGGAAGTCATTTTAAAGTTTTTGCTTTCATTTTGGAGTACTCGAAAAGTATTAAATAAAGTACATCTGATATCTAATTTAAGTCTCTCAAAAAATGTATATTTCGCAGACCGCAGGGAAAATCCCAATTGACTATCCAATCGAAATTAATCTGGTAAAAATATGTAGATAGCATTATAGTCCGTAACAATAACAGCTATAGTCCTACAACAGATTCAGTACCTATGCAAGATCTTAATTTTAGCTTAGTACCTAAGATATAAATATAACATATTTTAGTGTCTGAGATCAAGGCTCTCAGACACTAAAATACCTGTATCCTTTTTATTGTAAATTATATATTTTTTATTTAATGCAACACTTGTAAAATAACTCACAAGTACTAAAGATACTAAATACGCCAGACACAAAAGAAAAATATTAAGGACTTATAAGAGATATCATCAAACGACTAGTACTAAATGTCATCCCACTGTATTGCATCTATGTTGAAATACGAGTATTGGAAAAGTCTTCAATAGTTACACCAATTATTAAAGTAAAACTACACGAAAGCCATAATAAATCGAAAAATTCCTGTCTAGACTTTTACCAGATTTGGGTAAAAATCTATAAGTACTCTTATAAAATTAAACCAATATTCAAATGCAAACATATTCTCAAAGTTGAGGACAGGTTGATTATACCAAATTTAAATAATTCACTATAGTCATCGTAAATTTTAGTTCCTATTAATCTAGTCACACACCAAACAAATTAAAATCGACTTCTAAACCATACTTCAGCATGTAATTTACTTTAGTTTGACATGGGTCTATTTATATAATTACTCCGCTGCCAAATAGAATACTTAGTGGCATGACCTGAAGAAATTATGAAAAAACCGATTTTTCTGCGACAGCTCCAATCAGTAAGGCAATTATTATTTTCAAAAAAGATATAATAACGAAAATAGAGTCATATCTAATGTTCCGTCTACTTTGTGTCACAATCGTAGATGTGGAACTTAATCTTAAATCTATATCTTAAATCTATATAAAATTAAAAATAACATCACTTGGAAATATTTTCTAAAGTTTGCTGATATATTTTTGCTATTTTTTCCATGTTTCGTATTAAATATATTATTATGCCTTAAACATGTAATTCCCATTTAACCAATAATTACCCTACTTTGTTCATGAATAGGTAACAAAATGTACCCAAATTTGATTAACAACCTAATAATCAACATATTGTATATGAAGAATAATGTGTAATGAAGTACGTACCTACTACTGAAAAGTTAACATCGGTTCAGCAGAAAATAAACAAGTAGTTTCTCTTTTATAAATCGAAATTGCTATACAATTTTTTTGGAACAACCTATTTATTATAAGATATTGCTGGAAACACCTACTTTTTTTACGTTTATGCATTAGTATTGTTACTTACTAACTGTCCTAACAATGATCGTGCCGATTAAAAATGAACGAATACACGTAAGCTGTCACCTTGGAAGATATCATAACTGATATCATATTTATATTATGTAACTTGTTTTATTTGTAGAATCTTTATTTTAAGCACATAATCGCGTATATTAAAAGGCGTGATTTGTTTTCAGATCCAATATTACTTTTTGAATGGTTGTTTCAGTTATTTATATTGTGTTACTTTCCAAGCTTGGATAATCAAGTGTTTGAAAATTTCCGTTTGTGGTAAAAATATTTGAATTCAAATGGTATTTATATATTTTAGCAACTTGAAACAATCTACAAATCCTTCAATTCACTTTGACTTCTTACCAGAACATCTGCCACAAACACATCTTCTGTAAAAGGCTAAGGATGCGGCTAGACTGACGGATGTCAAGTTCTAAGGTGACGGGTGACTTGACTGACAAATTATCAAGGTGAACGTGAGGGAACAACATTGGATTCCATCGATATATTAGTTTTAGGTAAAAGTTTGAGTTTATTATTATATTAGATCAGCATTACCAATTTATAGAATAAAGCGAAGATGTTTTGCAAACACTACACATTAAGAGCTTAGCTAGTTATTCATTACAATCAAGTCTTGACTGAATTTGAGGCTAGACTTATCAAAGAAATTCTTGTTATATTATGCAACAATCGTATAATAGATATATATTACATATATTTGTAAAAGAAAAATTTATTTACTTACGGATGAATTACTAAATATTTGTAACTGAGATCCAGTTTCCTTATTACGTTACATTTATTTATTTATTTATTTCTTAAATTTCGTAAGATTCTAATAATGCTGCATGTAGAACTGATAGCCATATAACGTTGGTAACAGTTTTTCTTAGAAACAAATGTTAATAAATATTTGTTTTCTTAATTATTCTTATTTTTATGTATTGGCGAGTCACATCTTTTAACAAAAAATATAAGAATCGTGTTGGTCCGCGCAAGCGTACCATCGCTGATGCACACTTTTTTTCGCATTATGGCGGCAAATCGTTCAGTACGTGCATTCCGCAAACACTCCAGAGGCACTAAACCGCCAAGGCAAAACTATACCCAAAAATTGCCGTTGAATACTGCATGTGTAAAATTTCTGGCTATACCTACGCTTTGAATAGCATGAGTTCGTCTGGGTCAGCGCAACGAATGAACATTCGAGCCAGCATGTTGCAATATACAGCCAGCAATTTAGGCATATGTCTGATTGTCCTTCTGGTCTTCAGTGAAGTAAGTATTTACAACTCTTAACATGCTTTAGATTCAATCCACAGAATTATATTTAACCTGTTTGGAAAGGTAGTAACCTGTAAAGACCTTTCGAGATCTGGGCATCTGCAAGACACATTACATTACACAACTTTGGCAATTTGTGTGAAGTAATCCCGGCGCATTCATTTTAAGTATTGGCCATATACACTCATGCTGCCATATTCAATATCCTGTACAGGTGCAATATATATATATATATATATATATAACATAACATAACCCTTTATTGTATTCATAAAATATTCACACACAAAAAAAAAGAAAATAACAAATGTACAAAAGGCGGCCTTATTGCTAAACAGCAATCTCTTCCAGGCAACCTAGGACCAGGGAAATATTAAAAGGAGATTTAAATATAGGATGGGTACAGTAATTGGACAGGACAATAGGCTATAACTAGTTTAAGTTAAGGAATCTTTGACAGGAAGTGAACACGGACTTGATTCTTAAAGGACTCCAGCGTTCGCGCTCCCCTAATACCTCAGGAAGAGAGTTCCACAACCGGACGGCATAAGCCGAAAAAGAATATGAAAAATAGTCGGTACTTCGGGGCGGTATATCCAGAGTCAGATTAAAATTAGAACGCAAGGCACGACATGACGAATGGGATCGAAAAGAAAACAAAGATTTAAGGTAGGATGGAGATGTTGGAAGATACAAAATATTGTAAAGTAGGGATAAAACATGTAAGTCTCTGCGCTGGCGAATAGGTAACCATTTGAGTTGAAAGCGACAATTAGAAACATGGTCAAACCTACGCAGATTAAAAATGAACCTGATGGCTACATTTTGCAGCCGCTCCAAACTGTCAAGTAGTTCCTCAGATAATAATATATATATATATTATATATATATATATATATATATATATATATATATATATATATATATATATATATATATATATATATATATATATATATATATATATATATATATATATATATATATATATAATTATTATTTTATAATTACTTACATACATTAATATTATACCTATAGAAAAAATATTTGAAAGTTGGTAAGGACAAAGCAATGCATCTCGAATGATTCGTAAAAACTCACGAATTGATTAAAATACATATTATATTCATCCCTCCTGTAATATTAAATTAAATCAATTTCAAGATCAACCCGATTTCTAACCGACCGATTTCCGAATTAAAAAAAGGTCTTACCAATTGGTCCTGCCCAGCTAAATGCCTTCGTGCAATCTTACCAAACTGTTAGTCCCCCTTGAAAAGACTGCGTTTTCAAACATATACTTGCCACTAGAAATCCTAGAAAGATTATCAACAGATCTCATATAGCACAGTACAAAATATTTACAATTAAAAATTATTTAAATACACATAGTATAGAAATATTAATTTAATTGTATTGAATTAATTTATAATTTAAATTGTGAGAAGCGTAGACGTGCTAACATATTGTATCGCAGTTTTGTGTATCGCTCTTGAGATGCAACTCTATTGCATCTTTATATTAAACACAACAAATTATATTTTTTTTAATTGTAACGATAGATTAGTATAATTTCATCTAATAACATATTTGGTATTATGTTGTTAAGACAGAATTTCGAAAGCAATTTAACTAACTAAATTACTATACTATATAACTAGCAAACAACTTTTGACATTTCATCAGTAATTAACATTTAATTTTGTATTGTAGATTTCATACATAAATTATTAGATAATTATTGCCCTGTTAAATTGTTGATTAAATTGGAACTAAACTGGGAACTAAACAATAAACTATAACTTATTACTCGTTAAGATATGAAAATAATGGTGTATTACTTTCAATGCTAACTTATTAAAAACCTTTGCGTTATAAAATTTATGTTAATGATTTTATCCCTAACAAAGTAATTGATATATATAGTATATTATTCTAGTCCAGGTGTAAACAGTTAAAAATATTACAATATAATATAAAAGAAATATAACAATAATTCTATAATTTCGTTATTAAATGTATATTCTCCTAACACGACTTACAACTAATAGTAATAGAATTTATATGACTTCATGATAAACTAAATAAAATTCAATCCGATTCAGGTACTGATTTCAAAAAAAGTAATCATCAAATTGAACTTCAATATTGTTATCAAATGGCCTTACCCCTTTACTATACATAAAATAATCGAATCATTAATTTAAAAGTTTGTTTCGATACATGCGACAACAGTAAAAAAAGTCATATGCCTACATTTAGAATAAAATTCAATAAGCTACCGGGAATATACTAAATAGATTCATATGAACTTACCTCGCCTGAAGGGATACGGTGAAAGGGCACCGAGAATCCTTCGGCACCCGTTAGCACTTGGAAAACTTCAAAAGCTTTTTTGCGAGATTAACTTGCGAGTAAATGTTTCGGAAAAATCAGAAAAAATAATTCAAAAATGTAACGTAAATAATTAAGAGCTTTAACTGGGACCCCAAACGTTTATTTTGATAGTTAAGATATTTCGTAGCTGAGCGAGCAAGATCACGTCAGTCGGTGGGCGGCCACTCTCTCGAAGGGCGGCTGGGCGGCGACTAACGCTGCGTTCTCCTGCGCCTCGGGCCTCGCCCGGACTCGTTTCCTGTTGAACATGTACGCGACAGGTGCTTCGGTCCTTTAAAGCAAAACTACTAGCTCATGATTGATAACTTCGATCTCTCTCTTTTCGCTACCTTGCTGACATCGTCCTAAGTCTCTCATTATACACATTGCACTAATGATAATTAGTCCTGTTGATAAATACAAAAGTTCGACCGACTTAAGCTTGCGTCTTTGAATAATATTTCGATAGAGAACATTGCAATATAGTAAATGTTTACAAACTCCTGGAAATGCAAAAAGTTTAGTAAAATTGTACTAACACTATTTATAAGTTTCATTTATTTGTAAATATTACGGGTATTCAAATAGGGTGTAAAAAGGTTTAAAAGAGTCGGCAACGCGCATACGTTACGTTATGTGTTCCATGCGTTCATAAACTGTAGTATTCTTTTGTAGTAGTGAGTGAGCAAGGTTTTGTGGTATTTTTTATCTCAGAAAAACGGATAGTCCCACGGGAATCGCGATAAATACCTTCGCGCCATAAACCGACTTCCGCGCATATGTAGCCGTGGGCAAAAGCTATGACCCTTAACCCTCTATAGACCCAATCCCGAAATCCACGCGGGTGAAGCCGCGGGCAGAAAGCTAGTATTTTATATAACGCAACATTTCTTAAATAAGCACTTTCTATAATTTAAAATATATTATTATCTCTTCAAGTGTATAACACCAGAGCTATTTTCCGGCCATATCAGATAATTCATACATTCTGGTCTCGTGAGTACTTAATGTGTAATGCTCACCCAAGCATTTCAATAACTGAAGCTTTTTTCTAATCTATTCTCATATTGAAATGACATCTATACTAATATATAAAGCTGAAGAGTTTGTTTGTTTGTTTGTTTGAACTAGTGTTGCCCAAATGCAAGAACAAGACGAGACTTAGCCAGTCTTGGTCTTGGTCTTGCGCCAATACACCTTGCCTTGGTCTTGGTCTTGTTCTTGCGCTCCCAGTCTTGGTCTTGGTCTTGGTCTTGCAGCAAGAGTCTTGCAAGTCTTGCAATTACCTATTTGACTATTGCTATTTATTAAAGTTTACTTTAAATCTTAGAAAAACGTATTAGGATTGGAACATTGTGAGCTTGAATTAACATAGCCATAGTAAAGATCAAGCAGATTAATAAATAACTGAAGATTTGATAAGAAATTCGAAAAATCAACTGACTTATATGTCGTTTTCCATGGAAGTAACTGTTTCTTAATAAACATTTATGATTTATAAGCTTACATTTGCTAAAACATGTAAAAAAACAAATTTATTACAATAACTTGACTGTATTTTAAAGAACAATACTTATCTGTCTAGAAAGAGATTGAACCCTCAACTTATAAGAAATTTAATAAAAGAGTTTTACGATTTATCATTTATTTGAATAAAAAATAAAATACAACACAAATCAACATTAGGTTATGAAACTTTATATAATTTTTTTTGACCAAGAATTAATACAAAGTAACCATCTGGCTGACTCATCACTTAACCTATTTCTATGTTTTCTAATTACTGATGATGCTTTAGAAAATAACCTCTCAGCAGGTACTGAAGTTGCAGGTATTGAGAGAAAATCACGGGCCATTTTCGATAAAATCGGATACTCTGTCTCATGCGTCCTCCACCAATCTAAAATGTCTTCCGAGCTGGCAGTTCTTAGTTTTCTCAGGTACTCCTCCAACTCGTCTATCACTAAGCCTTGAAGACAAGATCCAGATGACGTCGAGGGACATTCATAGAGTTTATCAAAGTCTATTACGTCTTCATCTTCATCACATACTTTATTTTCTTTTTCTGGTAATTCCAGAGATTTGTTCAGTTAGTGTAGACTTTTATATTCTTCATAAAGTTCATTGAACTTGCGCAGACTTTCTGTTTTAAGTTGCTTCCCCCACATTGTCAGGTCAAAAGTCTGAGCCTTATGCCTTGGGTCAAAAATTTTTATTCGCTATGTTTATGGTATTAGTCGTAATGCGCATAGGTCCAGTTTTTCATATTCTTTGATACAGTTTTTTGCGTCTCATAGAATTCCTAAGCGTACTTACCTATACACCGAACTGTTACACCTAACTACTCAGTGAAATAGCGCTAAGTCCTAGCTGCAAGACGCAAGAGTCTTGCAGGCTATGTCTTGTTCTTGCTCAAGTCTTGCACGGTCAGTCTTGGTCTTGGTCTTGCTAAAAATACGCGGTCTTGTTCTTGGTCTTGGTCTTGCAAAAACGCAAGAACAAGACCAAGACTGCAAGACCAAGACTGAATTTGGGCAACACTAGTTTGAACGCGCTAATCTCCGAAACTACTGGTGCGATTTGAATAATTCTTTTTTTGTTGGATAGTCCATTTATCGAGGAAGGCTATAGGCTAAATAACATTACGCTATGACCAATAGGAGCAAAGACAGAGCGGTAAATGTGTAAAAAACGGGGAAAATTATTCATTTTTGAAGGCTTTCTTTGCGTGCGCTGCGAAAACGGTTCAAGATACACAAAAAATATGTATGAAAGAATTATTCCTCTATACATGATCTAAAAAAAGTCCGCGACGGCATATGTCTATCTTTTAAGGTTTAGTCACAATGACCGTTTTTATGGTACCAAATTTGGATATGTCGCGTTGTCAAGATCGGGTAACAGCTGAGGTGCGCAAAATAACTATTCCACGCGGACGAAGTCGCGGGCACAGCTAGTCCTACTATAATTTACATGTATATTGTATTTACCTCCATTAAACGTTAATATGCCTACATAATTTAATAGTCTTATTATTATAAGATAAAACTATGATAATTATGTGCAACAAACAGAAAGACAAAACATTCCCTGCTAGTAAATGATGAAGCGATAACTGCTTAATCTCCAACACCCCATTGCTTGCTGGTTCGGCTCGCCTTTAATTAACTTAATGCCTTTGGCACTAAAGCCGTGCCATATTTCATCAACTCGATTATACGAGTAACGAGTAACGGTTGGAAGGGGGTCCAAATTACACTCAACGGGACCCAAGCCAACCTCATCTGCTCGTGGTGCACCCTGCCAACCAACTGACGAGGCTCTGGCGCTCCCCACCAACCCGCACAGGGTCAGCGTGGTGGGAGACGGCCCAAAACCCCCCAATGATTATTTCCCAACAGGAAAGGCCCCTAGTGCCCGGCGGTACCGGAGGCCGTGCCGATGGCGACGAATGTTGGTAAGGTGCCGGTGCCAGGGGTGCTAAGAATCCCTAGGCGGCGGACACTAACTGTCGAACGACCTTGGCGAACGAACGAACTGTAGAAGCTGCTGGAACTGGAGAAGGAATTGAGCGAAATTCGTTTAAGTATTATAGGACTATCCGAAATCCGAAGAGTGGGTGAGGTACGATGGTCCTGAAATCCGGCAATCTGCTCTATTTCCGGGAGGGCCAAAATCTGTCCCAAGGTAGTGTTGGGTTCATTGTCCACAAGTCTCTCGTGAACAATGTTGTACAAATCGGAAGCGTGTCGCGTACCTAATACTCAGAATCACCAAACGGTATTCGTTGAAGGTCATTCAGGTCTACGCCCCAACTTCGACGCGGCCCGACGAGGAAGTGGAAGCAATATATGAGGATATTTCTCGGGCAATAGATGCTTCTACAACTCATTACACCGTTGTCATGGGAGACTTCAATGCAATGCTGGGCAAGCGGAGTGATGATGAGCTGAAAGTGGGGCAATTTGGAGCTGGAAACCGGAACTTCCGTGGTCAAATGCTGGCCGATTACATGGAGAGAGAGGGACTCTATATGATGAACTCTTTCTTCAAAAAACAACAGCATCGTAAATGGACCTGGAAAAGTCCGGATGGCGTGACAAAAAACGAGATTGACTTCATCATGTTGACTAAGCCTCGGTTATTCAATGATGTCTCAGTGATCAATTCACTGAACACAGACAGTGATCGCCGCTTGGTAACAGTCACATTGAATCTTAATGTCAAAGCCGAGCGGTATCGTCTGATGAAGTCTACGCTCCGTCCAGACGCCGACCAGATCCAAAACCCCGAACTCTTTCAACTTCAGTTGCGAAATCGCATCGATTGCCAAGAGGAATGCACAGATGTGGACACATATAACGACAGGATTGTGGAAGCTGTCCTTACGGTGGGCTCACAGTTTTTCAAACCCCGCCGTACTACAAAGGGAAGCAAGATCTCGAAACCGACTCTTAAGCTAATGGAGAAACGGCGTACGATGGACCAGCAGACCTCTGAAGATGCTCGTCGGCGACTCAACAAACAGATCTCGAAGTCTCTTACTCGCAACATACGCCAATTTAATACTGAACGTATTAAAAAGGCAATAGACCGAAACAAAGGCTCCAAGGTGTTCGCAAGAGATCTGTCACTGGGACAGAGTCTGCTGACGAAGCTGAAGACAAAGGACGGCAGAGTCGTCACAACCCGACCTGAGCTTATGGCTGAGATCGAAAGCTTCTATGGACAGCTTTACGCGACCACCTGTTTATTCAGGCGTCAGACCCTAGAGCCAAATTAACCCGGCACTTCACCGAAGACATCCCGGACGTCAGCCTGTATGAGATTAGTGTGGCTCTCAAGCAGCTCAAGAACAACAAGGCGCCGGGTGATGATGGAGTTACAGCCGAGCTACTGAAGGCAGGCGGACTACCAGTTCGAAAGGCCCTTCAGAGACTCTTCAACACCGTCATACTCGATGGCAAAAAGCCTAAAGCGTGGCACAGGGGCGTGGTGGCACTGTTCTTTAAAAACTATAGGCCCATCACGCTCTTGAGTCATGTTTATAAGCTGTTCTCGAGAGTCATCACGAATCGTCTCGCGCGTCACTGTACAAAAACGCCACAATGTCAGTCCGTCTGCCGGACCAGAACTCGAAACCAATACGCCTCCAGCGAGGTGTCAGACAGGGCGATGTGATATCGCGGAAACTGTTCACAGCTACGCTGGAGGATGTGTTTAAGCTTTTGGACTGGAGAGGACTGGGCATTAACATCAATGGCGAGAACATGACGCACCTTCATTTTGCTGATGATATCGATCGTAGTCATGGCCGACACCATGGAAGACTTGGGCATAATGTTCGAAGACCTCAGTAGAGTTTCACAACAAGGGGGTCTTAAAATGAACATGGACAAGACGAAAAACATGTCGAAACACCATGTACCACCCACTCCTGTGAAGTTTGGAGGCTCTACACTGGAAATTGTTGACAAGTACGTTTACCTGGGACAAATAATCCAACTAGGTAGGTCCAATTTCCAAAGAGGTAAATCGGCGGATCCAACTCAGCTGGGCAGCGTTTGGGAAGCTACGCGGCATATTCTCGGCCCATCTACCGCAGTCCCTCAAGACGAGTCTTTGATTCGTGCTTGTTGCCATTGATGACATACGGAACCGAAACCTGGCCACTCTGGCCTTATAAGGTTACCCAGAGGGCAATGTCAAAGTCAAAGTCAAAGTCAAAATAATTTATTCAATTTAAACCTTTACACAAGAATAATAATATTAATAAAACTACAATAAATTTAAAATAGAAAAGACAATAAATTATTAATTAATTCCTTAATCGCACTTGTACATGCGTCCATCTTCCAAATCAAGTTTTAGAATATTAGATACACAACATTAAAATTATAATTTCTATGAGCTATCCCACGAGGAGCAGGTAAGAGTCACATCCAAACTGATTTATCATTTAAATAATCTTTAACAGTGTAGTACCCCTTTTTAAGAAGACTATTTTTAATGCGAGTCTTAAACTTATTTATCGGTAATTCTATAATACTCTTTGGTAATTTGTTGTAGTATTGTATACTTTGCCCTACAAATGATGCAGTAATTTTTCGTAGCCTAGTTTGTGGTACAACAAGTTTGTCTTTGTTACGTGTGTTTAGCTTATGTATATCACTTCGTTTAGTATATGTATTGATATTATTATGAACATAGACAAGGCAATTAAAAATATATTGCGAGGCGGTAGTCAGTATACCAATATCTTTAAATCTCTCTCTAAGAGAAGTTCGAGAGCTTAATTTGTAAATAGCGCGGACAGCTCGTTTTTGTAAAATAAAAATAGTTTCTATGTCAGCTCTTCATAGCTCGGCGGCGGCTCAATGGAGAGGGCTATGCTCGGAGTTTCTCTGCGTGATCGAATCAGAAATGATGAAATCCGCAGAAGAACCAGGGTCACCGACATAGCCCGAAGAATTGCGAATCTTAAGTGGCAATGGGCGGGGCACATTGCTCGCAGGACTGACAGCCGTTGGGGCGGAAAGGTTTTGGAGTGGCAGGCATATGCTGGACACTGCAACGTTGGTAGGCCTCCCACAAGGTGGGCCGACGATTTGGTGAAGGTCGCGGGAAGGCGCTGGACGCTTGCAGCGCAGGACCGATCTGTGTGGAGATCCTTGGGGGAGGCCTATGTCCAACAGTGGGCGTTTATTGGCTGAAATGAATGATGATGATGATGATGGTGGCGTTTAATACATATATAGATAGAGTATACTCTACAGTCAACAATACGTCAAGCTTTATATTAGCTCTATGAAAACCGCCGCTATTATGATTGATATACGAGTATAAAGTCTAACACTATTTGTATATTCTACGAAAGAAATCTGATAATGTGATAGTACATAGATAAGCACGTAGAGACTTAATTTTTCGATTTTTTAAACACATATTTTATTTGCAGCATGGTTATTGTAACAATGTCTACCAGCTGAGCTATGAAGATAGAAATTAAATAAAACTTAAAAAGAACAAGATATTTCAATATCAATTTTCTAATAAAACTGGCAACTATCATTTCAATAATGAATTAAACCTCTATTGACACCTACATAAAACTTTTAAGACTTTCACAATTTGAGCACTTATATTCATTATTAATTAAGGATTTAATCACAATTTATGCATTATTATTTACCTCGGCGTTTCAGCAAAGTTGCATCTACCGTGTTCACGAGACTTTACTTTTAGTAAACCATAATTTTATAACATTTGGTATATTTATATACGACACGTGTCTCGCAGCGGTCTGATACTCGACTACCGCCCAACGGGTCGCGGCTATAATTCCCTCACGGGACAGACATTTTGTATGACCAACAAAAATTTGTTCCGGTCTGGGTGTATGTGTAATACGAAATTCTTTGTTTGTGACAACCTGTAATATATCCATGAAACAGGATAAAAAACCTAGTGTGGAGCGACGATGTTTTTATAAACAAATAAAGAAAATATTGTTTTCTTGATTACTGAATAAATAAGGAAATGTTAATACGAATAAGATAGTTTTTAAAACTGTAACTTCTTAGTCAAAAATTAATTTTTAGCTGCACAGCTCAATATAGTATTTTAATATTGATAGGTGATGATAATTAATTATAGTTAGATGAGGAGTGATGGAGAAATTTAATATGCACAAGTACAAGATCAATTAATTTTGACAAAAACGTGTTTTTTTTAATAATTAATTTGTCAACCATGCAGGTACATAAAGGAAAAACTGCAAAAAAAATCTTTATCAAGTATGTGTACTATAGAATTCAATTTTTAGTGGATTTACCCAAAAGAGAAGGCAACGGTAGTTACCATATCATATGTATATTGACTAACTTTATTCGGAGCGATATTGACAAAGACAGCGATTGTAATACATGTTTGTTAATGCTTGTAAAAAGTTTATATCACATGAAATGCCAATAGAATATCCAGTCGAAGACGATAACGTAATTACTTTCGTCGAAGTTCCTTCTGGTGGGTAATTTATTCGCAAGCGAGTGGCCGTTCGAACAGTGATTAACAAAGTTTCGCTGCCACTTTGGGGCTTAGTGAAGTAGAGGTCTGTATTTATTCACAATTCGCATTGTTACAGGAGCTATCTCCACTTTTTCCCACCTGAAAGAGATTATTTATCCCTTTCTTCAAATAACCTGTGGCTTGATTTTAAGGAATCGTTATATACATATTATTGTTTATCATATAACGTAAAGAAGTTTTAAGAATATTGACGGTGTTTAACACAAATTATAAACCAAATCAACTATATGTAATAATAAATACAATACGGAAAATGTGGCGTGGCAGTAAGTCACACAGGTCGTAATTTTCTATACACACGAGTCAATTTCAAATTCGATCCGTTCAATTATGTTTGGAACACCCTTACTAGAAATATCAGAATGCTATCGATTTTGATATGTGCATATATTATTAATTAATTTTATAATAATAAATTGTCGTGTTTATCGACAGTTATGTTATTGCAAAAACGCATGCCAGTGTAATTATGAAATTATGTTATTTTCTGCAGCCTACTCCTGGATACAGTATCATCATCTTTATCTCTTAGATTGAAATTATTAATGTCTCGGTTCTTTCGAGTTCATAAATATTTTTGCGACATTACTGCTATATTGCGAATAAACAGTGAATTTATTAATTTGTTTAAACTTTCCACTAAGCGATTGGGCTCCATACCATCATTCTTATTCAATAAAAATAATTAATAATTTGAACATTATTGCTCAAATATTGCTTATGCGGTAAATATTTGTTATTATTATAACTATTGCTGATTAGGTACAGATTTATTTGCTTTTATAAAATAACTTCAAAAATATATGTCATAACTGAAATGTATTTCTTAATTGTAATCCCTTATTACACAATGAAAAAAATATTTATATATTGGTCATCTTTCCCTTTCTTCCTGTGGGTGTCCTGTGGAAAAGGCTACTAACGAATTATGCCGTTATTATATGTCAGCAAAGTGTTAGACAGTGGGAATAGTCCAATCTGGGATTCACAAAAATTGACGAAGCCTAGGTATTTCCTTGCCTAACCTTTCCGGTAGAACTTGCTTAATTACAAGTATATGAATGTGCGAATAAAATAAATGCCCATCAAGACAACTCGGTGTAATTAGTTTGATGTTAATAGTTTTATATAGTAAGTACATAACTTTTAAATGTTTTCAAAATTGCTTGAAATGGATGAAATATATAAAACCCTCGCCATATGTATAGAATACTGATATAATTTATTACGTATTATAATAAAAAATAAAATATCTGTAATTTAACTGCTGAAACGTCCTAGAAATACGACTATGTCATCTTCTAAATGTATTACCGCTACGAATCCGACAAATCACTTCCATACATGATAATAAAATTATAAAGTTTGCATATCACACTCAGATTTATATAGAAAATTCAATAACTATGTCCTTGAAACCATAAATATAGGTCTCGAAATAAATATTTATTCAGTGAATTTAAATGTATATCTAATATTACTGCCGTTCACGTAAACAACTTAAATATATTTAAATTAACGCAAAATAACATAGAATAGATTCCATTATTTGCTAGTAGTAGTTATGTGATAGTCTTTACCGATTAATTCTATATCTGTAATCATTCGCCGTTCCCTCTGCTTGCCACACCTAGTCCAGTCGTCACCTTATCGAACTTTAACAGCAACTGAATCGAAGATCCAATTAATCGGGTAATCACACAGAACTCCATCGGCCCGAAATAGCTTCATCGTTAGCAGTCATGCTCGCAGCGCGTGACAACTTCAGCTAACTAATTTGCTTAACTTTCTACTTTATTTTATAATTGTACATGCTTGCAGAAGTTATTGATATATCCTTACATATGAAATTGGCGTTTGTATAGGAAAAAATTATGGCCAACTTTTTTTTTTTTTGTAAAATATATTTAATTAATCAAAGTGAGTCAACCATTTAATCATAGGTCACAACGGTGCATCCGTTGTTATCTATCGCTGCCGTAATCGGTTCCAATTATCGTACAATATCCACTTAATGATTCGATTTGTAATACCTTATTATTGTGTCGGTTAAGCAAAGTAACATAGCAGTTGCCTATGTGTTATGCTGATGTATATGCTATATTATTGTAAAGTTTCATTTACGTAAATCTACCATTTGTGCAGACGAAGTCAGGGGCACCAGCTAGTTTATAGTAAAATTTACAGTAACCGATTTATATATTTTAATTATTATTTAGTCAAGATAATTTTAATTATTATTTAGTCAAAAACGTCTCCTCTAGAGAAGGAAAATCTTTAAACAATTGTTTATTTGTCTCTAATTCCTAATGACTTTATTATTTCAAATTTTGCACGACGAGTCATTTTGGACATTACTGTAATGGGTTACGAGCTCGTAAATTAACTGCGTTCATCAAAATGTGTTTTGACATCAAACACTGACGTCAATCATGACGACAGAAACCATTATGCACAACAAATTCTGGAGCACTTAACAAGCTTTACTTTATGCGAGAACGATAAAACGCGTTACTAATTGTTATCTTGAGGCTCGTTTAACGAGATGTCGTGAGACGATAACGTTGCGATAGAAGCAATTGAATATATGCGATTGAGTGCGCACACTCCATTGAACCCTAAAAAAGATAAAGTTGAATAATTTATGAGCGAGAAAAACGTAAAGTTCAAACTTACAAAGCAACAGACGATAGATATTCCACGTTGAAGGTAAATCAAGCAACACAAAAAGGGATGCAAAGTTAGATAGCAATTTTTTCCGATATAGGACGACGCAATGTCAAAGCTAACTCTAGCAAAAATAAATTTCATCGTTTTCTGTTGTCGCTATTTCGAAAGATACGTTAAAAATTCACTGTTCATTTGCATCACTACAAAATACGCTTAGTAAAATGTTTATTTTTATTTTATTTATTTATTCTGGGACAACAAACTGTTAAAATATATTATATAAGCTTAACATATTACAAAGCTAGTATAATATAACCACATCAACACATACATGAAATCACCTTTTTATATTTTTTAAAATATAAAATGGAATTTCTAAGTAGTTGTTCTACAACTGTGAAATATCAATAGGTAATCAAATTCACAAAACATAATATACGTTAAAACATATAAATTTAATAAAAATTGTGGACTGTCCCTTTTCCTGTCTATAACTACAGAACCCTAATGCTTTAAATTTTCTTTTTAGATTAGAAAATATATCGACAGTTATACAAGTTTTATTATATAGTCTCATCTATTGAACATGAATGATAGTTGAAAGTGTCGCAAGGATCTATGTATACAAGAAATGGTAAGTATTAGTTTGACATTGCAAGAAGAGTAATGGTAGAAAACTAAGTGAATGAGAAAATGAAATAAATAGCCGCATTGTCGGTCAGACCGTGTCAAAAAAGGCGCGTTTAGCTGTGCAATGAATGCTGCATATGGCAAAAGAAGTATAAAAGCAACATATGGGCAGTGAAAATGAGAATGTTAGTTTTAGTGGGTAGGCCTCCCCTTCTGGGAAGAAGAACCCCACATAACCGCCGGCTCGCCACAACCGGGGTATGCAATTTAATGCATTTTCCTCAGGGAAGAAAAAAGGTATCGTAGGATCATATTCAGGATATGTCATCCTCTAAATTGCCTTTCGGTGATCTTGACTCTCTCATGATTATGTCACATATCAATTCCCTGCGTCATCAATGGCAACACTAACGAATCAGAGACTAACGAATTGTACGTCGCAGCATGTCGATATTTTTAAAATGAGAAGTCTGTAATTGTTAATAGGGCGTTTAAAATGTACGGTTCATCACAATGAAATCTTTAGCGGAATTTATACGAACTTCAACCTATATTTATATACATATATAGATATATCTTATTTGGGTACAGCTAGTAGGTATATGAAGTTGCTATTTGGAACTCTTTTTATTATAAATATAAGGAATATCTTGACAGGGTTCTATATAAATATGTGTTCAATGCACTACCAGTATTGCAGATATTTTTGTCGTATTCACGGTTGCTAACAAGTTAAATCACAATTTAACGAGTTAGCAAGTAAACTTTATAATTCTTAAACATTCTTAGGGATATTTAATTAATTAACTAGGTACATTTACTTATTGACCATAACAATAATTTTATTATTTTGAAAAATATTTTAATAAGCACATTGTATTATATATAGTATATATTATAGTATTCTTTTTTATCTCATTTTTAAGAGATTACTTTATTATTACTATTTTTCTTAATTACTTATTTTTTTATTCCTCAGTATTAAAGTAATTTTGATATACGAAGCTTCTTGCGACATAAGAACTACATTAACTTGCATAAATACACTGAAATAAGTACTGTTTGTTTTAAAATCAACATAGTACACGTGTCAGTCAGCATAATAAATACGATAAATTATATTACACATCAAAAACTAATGAGCTAAACACTTCAAACGTCAATAAACGTAATTACCTATTATCTGGGAATTTGTTTCACCGACATGACGTCTTATAAACCACAAATTCCATTTACTGTCATACTAATGAGCAATAGTACAAATGGTTTCCTGTTATATCGAATATCAATATGAAGTCAGTTTGATTGGCACCTGCACCCTGTAAACAAGCTTATAAGCGTTTTGAATTAGTGGATTTAATTACAGGTATTGTGTTAATGGACTCATAATCAATAAATACATTTGAAATGACTGAAGTAAATGATGTTGACAACCCTTCGGAAGCTGCAAATTTCGGCCCGGTGACTACTTTGTCCGCAACATTCCTCAATGAAAGTAACGGAGAAGCCATCCTAAATGAGCCGTCCTCAAACGAAAACATTACTGTCTCGGAAAATATTAACTCCAGCGACGTGCCGCAACAATTTTTCAATTTAACTTCAAATACTTTATTGGTATTTGAAGCTTTCATAATTATTGAACTTGTTATGACAACACTCGAATTGATTATATGGGTTTTAGCAGCTATGAAATTAGCGAAATGGAAGAAGAATTACAGGAATCAAATGTTGTTGCAGCTTAGTGTTGTAAGATTTGTGAAAAGACTAGTCTTCTTGTTAGAATTCTTAATGAATATCCACGTCATTTCAAAGACGAAAGTGTTAGAGACGACTTTATTGAGTTTTGGAATTTACGTTGACTTCGTTATTGTGATTTTAGTATTTTTCTTTATCAAGCATATGTATGATAGTTTGATAGTGGTGTTAGTAAAAATTAGTGAAACTAGCTTATGTAAAATACTGTGTTATGCTTGGCTGCTTCCAATACCCGTCAGTGCGGTCTGGACTATTATTATTATATTTGACTTGCTTGATTTGTGGACAGTGTATCTTCTCATATGCGGCATCTTCCGCTGGCCCTTAATGTTGGCTGGCACTTCAATCTACCTTACAATCCTGTACCGAGTTTTGAAGGATCAAATACGCAAATTCGCTAGGAGTCTCACCGTCATAACATTCATGCTGTGTCTAGTCATCAATTTTTACTTGTTCTCTAAGGATGTAATTGAATTATGGTGCCTTAAAAATAAAACAACGCTATTGATCAACTATATATCAGGCTTAATAATGAATATGCTAATTCTTTCGTGTTATTTAATTCTTATTATGTTAAGTTTTAAATATAATCATCATGTTCACAAACATAAATCGATGAATTTATATAGACGTTATAGTTTATCAATCAATAAATAATAAGTTAAATGGATAAAATTCATTGTATGTATTAAATGTGTATATAAATTCAGATTTATATCTTTGTTTCTTACTAAAGCATAGCAAAATTGAGATTCATTTTGTATTTCTTTTAATAATAAGACTGATGTAATTTATTTTTATTGTATATAAAGCTTTAATTATAATTGTAACTTATTAAAATACATGTACGCATTATAAAGTACATTGCTAATCTTAAAAATTTTCCTTATTTACTACTATGCCTTTATCTGGGAAATCCTTTTTCCTTCTTGAACAATACCACTGTTAGTATATTATACTATTATATTTAGCTATTGGAAACGAAGCGAAGCAAAAGATGCTTGACTGAGTTTATCTGCTCAATGAGCGATTAAGGAAGCGCAGTTTTACAGCGAGCGGTCGATGGAAAACAGGGCGTATTGCAAAGGAAATTTTATCGTGAAGAGGTTCTGCCGCGAGCTTCAACATTCAATCTTCTGTGTTCAGTTCAATCTATAGCTTTACATTACTTTTTATATCTTATACATTTACATTTATAGTGAATGTATTTTATATTTTGTTTCTTAATTAAACTTCGTTTATACTTTTACACAACTCATATCGTCTCTACCATGGATACGAGTCTACCCTAACTACGTTCAAACGATTGGACCTTAGTCAACATGGATGACACAGTGCAAATTAGTCGACTCCACATATACCCTTAATTTTATTCCCAGATTTATGCAGGTTGCCTCACGATGTTTTCCTTAACGTCAGTACACATGAAATTAGAAATACAGAAAACACATTGATAACTGGCGAGATTGATTTCGGGGCCCCCAAATACGACCGATATAGGTGTATCCGTAACTCTAGATCCCATAACACAAACCTTACAGTTTTTACTTTGGGTTTGGCTAAGTCGACCAACCAAGTCGACTGTCCATCTTGTAGGAGGTCTGCCAACGCTGCGGTGCTATCCACCCCGACGGCCGTCAGTCCTGCAAGCAATGTACCTTGGTTCTTCTGAAGATTTCGTCATTTTTAATACGATCCTGCATAGCCCTCTCCATTGGGCTTTGGGTGATTTTAAGCCTCCTTATAAAGCCCATTGTGAGTGAACAGGTTTCGATTCCACATGTCATCACTGGCAACATGCACGAATCAAAATCTTGAAGCACTGCCGGAGATGGGCAGCGAAAATGTCGTGTAATTCCCCGAACGCTGAATTGAATCTGTCGATTATTAAGATTGAGCATCCAACTTTCATAATTGACTTGAGTGTAAGAAGAAAAAAAGTATTAAATTTTGTATCGATGTTCAAGCATATTCAACATCTAAAAGCAGGGCGACTGTAAGCTAATTCGGTTTCAATTTGGTTGCATTTTTCGACCACAAGACTATGAAAACAAACATATAATATCTATAATAACCTAGCTTTAAATTTACTAAGTAAACTACCCACGGCCACATATAATACTTTGTATTGTCCGTACTGTTTAAAGCTAGGACTCTAGGTACAATTTCCTGTATGGAACACCCTCCAGCGTTTATTAGTAGATGCCCGGGTAATAATCTTTAAACCGAAAAAGATAAACTCTTCCGCTAAGTCCCGCCCCGCGCCAGTCATTCCGTAGTATGCTCTCTAATGTCAACTGTTTTCTACTTTTTGTTGACACGAGCACTAAACATGTTACAGCTATTGAATATTATATATAATGCGAAACATTTTTATCTATATTAAAACATTTATAGATTGCTTATAATAATTGGTTTGAAATAAAAATAATAAATAAAGCTCTGTAGATAACTATTTTGTAATTCACACGTCTGCACCGTACACCTATAAATAACTTTCACATTAAAACCTAGAACTAGGAACTGGTGAACTCCTGTCTTCTCAATAATGTTTATCACTATAATAACAATGTTAAAAACATTGTTCTGTTCCTAAAGCTATGTAGTTATAATACACAAATCCACAGTTTTCAGAAAAATTAAATAAAAATATGTATTTTTTTTATTGCAAATATATAAAGACACAATAAGAGCATAAAGATAAACATATTTGATGAATAAACCTTGTCTAATTACTATTATTTAAGCGCTTGATGAACCACAAAAATTATTCTACCTTTTATATGAAATTTATAAATTTACTAGCAAGTAAATTATAAATTTGAATTCCGACGTAATATCGGCAGTGACAACACGTACCTTGTCAACAAAAGTGAATGCATACAGGAAGATAAATAAACGTGTAGGCAGTATCTACAGCAGAGTACCCTAATTAATCAGTACTCGCAAGTCAGTCTGATGTTATTAGAGCTTAATAAACTTGGAATGTTGCAAATATATTGTTTACAAAGATTTAAATGAAATCCAATGTCGTGCAGGAGCTGAGAAATGACTTTCGTTTGTAACAATTTCATTAATTCTACATTTACTTATATCAATGTTATTGCTCAAATATTACACTATGTAATCGTTATCATCAGAGCAGAGACATGCTCACTGTCAGTCTTAGACAGACATAACCTACGAAGCGATAATCCTTGGATCTTTAGCAAATCATCAGTCTACTTTGTAGGAATCTTATCAATGCTGGGCCTCCCAGAGTAAGCCTACGAATCAAGGACCTTCCCGCCCAATTGACCAGACCTGCCAGTAATATGTGCTGCCGAGTGCCAGCTAAATTCCACAATTCTTTGGGATATTTCGGTGATTCTGGCACTTTTACGAATTTCTTATTTTTAATTCGATTATGCAGAGAAGCTCCGAACTCCTTGAATCTGTTAGCCTCCTTTTAAGATCCACTCGAAATATATATTTATATATATATATATAACCTAACCTAACCTAATCTTTGAATGTTACATACATAAGCTTACTGTTTCTCAAAGAAAATGTCTAAAGAATGTATTGATTACAGTACTCCAACATGAACCATACCTATCGTACCTATATGTTGTCGACAGCGTGGTACCCAGGAATTTAGAACACCAATGTAACCAAGCAGACTCTGGTACAACATATTTATTTATATACAAAATACCTCTAAACACCTATTACTACTAATAAATCGTGAACGTCGGTGCTTCATTCTATAAAGCTCCTCACATTTCCGTTTAGATCTCGGGTATCTACACAGTTCTACAGAATTCAATTTCTTTATTTCTTCATTTAGATTTAACCCGATATAATTACATAACGGCTCCCAATTTTATAACTAAATTGACAATCCTATTTTAAATATCGCGTCTTAAACTTAACGTGTCAGATGAATATGAACAGAAAATCCGCCAATCGCATATCCTACAATCAAATAATTAAACTTAATTCTAAATAGTAAAATATATTAAACTTTATTTTCTTTCCTTCTAATTTAATGTATTGTTGAGTATGAGATCAGAATTCTAATCAAGCCACCTTAATAAAATGTTTAAGTTGTATTACCTTTACATTACGACTACCTTGTAGTACGAATAGTTAAATATAAATAAATATACGAATGAAATGAAACAATACAAATTAAAACTAATAAAGATTTAATTTAGGATCACAATAGATTGTAAGATTTAATTTTGGAATACGATACGATATCACAAAGTTATGTTGATGTATGAAGAGGCCATGAAATATTTAAACTAGATCTGCCTGAAATAAATGCTGTTTTCTACATACGTGTATCGATTTATTTAGGATACACCGTAATGATATGACGCTTAAGTAGTTAATCTTACATTTTATTTAGTGGAAGGATGCCATATTTATTTTTACAAAATCCACAATATAAAACAGTTAACAGCAGTTTTTGCAATACATCTACAAACAATACTTAACTTTTGTATTTTAGCAGTATATTAATTAGCAATTGCCAAAAACGATGGAAAAAAATTATCAACAATTATAAAATTCGAAAATTAACATTAACGTTTTGGTTGGTAATTAAAACTTTACTTCAAATCTGATAATTAACAACTTTATTTACAGAAACGTTAGGGTAGTGTTCTAAATTACGTCAACAAATGTTTATTATTTTAATAAAATGGTAGGGGAATGTTTGGACGGAAGCTCGCTACGAGCAACTTGAGCGTGTCGTGCGTCATCGCCTAGGCACAGTCGCACGCGCAGCGCTTGACGCGCTTTTCTCGATGCAACAACGCGTCCACACTACGTACTGAACGCGGCTGCATATCTGTAAACAAAAATAACATTTAATGCAACGAATAATTATCTACAAAGGAAAAAATATTTTTAGTGTCGGTAGTATGTATCAAGAAAATCTATGACTCGTTGGTTGGTTTGGCTATACTGTGCGACAAATAAGAGCAGGAGACCTATTTTTGAATTACGAATGCGACTTTGAAATCACCGATGTGACTAATAATCACCGATTTTCAACAATTCTTATTTTTGAATATCACTGATGTGACTGCCTCAGTCACACGTGTGATTTCATTACGACTGCCCTCACCCACTCGTAATCAAGTCATACTTGTGAAAATGTTCTCTGTGTTTTGTTTTATTTTTCAGTCTATATATAAAATATATATATATATGAATGTAGCACATATATTATATGTATATATAACCATAATGGTTAAGCCGGCAATAACCGGCAGCGGCTACATTCTGCGTGGAACCGAACTCTTACATTTATGTGTGTACTTTATCTATGTTGGCAGCTCTGCGATCGACTTTTTTACGAAAAATTGGATGTTTAGGAATCCGTGACCTCAAAGTCACCGCTGACTATTTAGTCAGCGGTGATTTCGAAATCGCATTCGTCATTCAAAAATAGGTCTCCAGGCCTATCAGGAAAAGCAGGATCACGGAAGTGATACCAACTCTTTATTTTTCTTATTTACACATTTCAATTCTACGAAAAGATTTTTGTGAATTTAGCTTTAGGCTCTATTCCCACGATACTATCGATCGCTGTCAATTTTGTTTAATATTATATATTTTTTTATTATTCACTATAATATTCGAATAACCTATTGATTATTCGGCACCAAATAATATCAACTACAATATTTGTAGTCGTTTCTTATTATTTTAATACATACATACATACACTCACGCCTTTTTCCCATGGGGGCAGGCAGAGGTCTTTCCACTTGCTACGGTCTTTACATATCTCTTACGCTTCATCTACTTTCATAACATTCCTCATACATGCTCGACGATTGCGGGTACTTCTGACCTGGCCTTTTTTGAGGACACTTTCGATTTGTTTGAAATATGTTCGCCTAGGTCTTCCTCGTCCCGTATCTCCACTCACTCCAGCTTCATAAATCATTTTGGTCAGCCTACTTTCATCCATCCGTTCCATTATTTTAATGCTTTTCATAAACATATTTTAAAAATAGATATACACTGAACTCAAGCTAGACTGAATAGTACTTGAGTATTATATTATTGGTAGTAATAGTAGTATCTTTAGGCTACGTTTTATCACAAAATATTGTAACCAATTCGCCTTTAAAAATAAATCAACCTTTTAGTAGCAAATAGCTTCATAGCTTCGGGCAATAATTTACAGAAGGCTTGACAAGGGCAGGTACAGATTAACGCTATAAAAATATCAAGAATTTATTTTAGGATCCATCAAATTCTTGCAAGGCCAGTAATTCAGTGTTATAACAATCGTTGGATATCGATAATATCTTTTTTGTTTCGGTTACCCTGAATATAATAAACATTTGGTGTATTGTCATGTTTTAGTGTTGGTGGTAATTTATGCATCGCAACATGGTGATTACTGTAATATAAAACATACAACGACTATAATGGTAACAAGCAATGACATAAATGTATAAATTTACAATTTTTTTAGTAACTTGTCATAATTCAGTAAAATCCTAACCAAACAAATCGCAAAGATATAATTTAATTACAATGAAAAATGCATAGTTATAAGATATTAAAAATTTAATGCTGTCTTTTTCTTGTGAAACAGATTGCCGTGTGTAGATTGTATGTCGGGCGCGCATAGTGACGTCACGTTACAAATCGCATCCTATATGATCGACAACTTGAAATCTTTGTCAATTAATCGTTTTTACAGATATTGAAAGAGAGTGCCTAGAAACGAATATTCTAAGATGATTACCCACCTCTTATAAAATCTATTAATAGAATTAATTCTCATACGAGCACTTAGTTTTCTAATCATACATGTTCAGTTTCATGTCGTTATTAGATTTCAACCACAACCGTGGGTGTATTTTTGTGTAAACTTGCCTAATTTCTAAAGAAAGCTAAAAATAGCTACGCTGCTAAACGAAAAAGATTATAGATAATTATAGATTTAAATTAATAAATTGCGTTACAAACGTCAATTGCGTTCTATTTTGTTTTTTATTACATTTTACATAGGCACTTAACTTCATCCCGCCTGATGATAAATGCAGATGAAGTCTATTGAGATATATATGTAGAGCATGTCCATTTAATAGAAGCCTTCTCTAGACCTCAAAAGACCCAGGTTGAGTATGTATGTATGCAGACGGAAGATAATTTCATTCTACAGCAGACCGCATTATAAAAATGAAAAGAAAAAGCTACGTACGGAGCGGTGGACTTCCGCTACATAAAGATGGATCTTCTTCTTCTGTGTAATTTAGATAATTAAAAATGGTGATTATAGAACGAGATCAAAAATACAAAACTACATTCTAAAAATTAATCATTTACAAAATGTTGATTCATTCTTATACTTTATATTTATTTACTTATTTAATAAACACAATACAGAAATTGCTTTCTGCATCGTAATTATGTATTACTGTCCTATTTATAAAATGAATTGAAAAGCTTTCTATCATGTCAAGCTGAATCGTCACGAATATGTATCCAGACAAAAGGTCATAAATCCTATATCACGTTAGGACATCTGGACAATAAATGAACAGTCACTGTTTCAATATTCATAAAATTGAATTCAGTTGTAGGTACATATGAAATATTCATGAGAATAACGAGAAAAATATTTTGAGAAAAAGATATTCAAGAAAAGAGACATTGTACTCTCCAGGGGCATAAATTTGAGAGAAAAATTTGTAATTTTAAATGTTATGAGTAGGCACTAGGTACTGTTTCTTCTTTATAGAAAATTAGCTTACCCAGCAAAATTTGTACCACAGCCAATGAGTAGATATGAACTATTAACCTTGGAAGACGTCGGAATACCTAAACTACAAATACATATTTTAATTTTGTATTTTCTAATACTGGCATACTTAGTCAACAATTCATGATGGAAACGTATCCAACATAGAAGTGGTCATTTAAATTAATTCAATGTTTTTCATTATGTCATGTCAATTAATACAATTTTGTTTTACATGTGTAAAAGATAGAAAAAAAGAAGAAAATGTTGTTGGAAATTATGATTATTTTGAACAATTCTACTGTAATCTTGATTGAACAGTGAATTCAGTGCATCTCTTCGTTCACCACTGAGAACGTATTTATAGCAATAATAACAGTCAATCACATATTTCAAATAAATTAAATTGTAATGTTATGTGAATTTCTTATTACATAACAAATATATTTTTTAAGTCTCAATACAAGTGACAATCCTTAACTAATATAAATTAATTTTCACTTCTACTTATTATTTACTTTATTAGTAATATCCGTCTTATATTAAATTAAATATCTTGGTGTCACCCTAGATCAAAACCTAAACTTTAAGGCTCATATTAGTAGTATGTCAGATAAAGTCCGTAAAACTATACACTTATTGAGAAAACTCCGTTATGTTGCTGACCTTAAACTACTAAAGTCTGTATACCTTATACTGTGTCAGTCGCTCCTATCATATTGTGTTATAAGTTGGGGTGGATCCACAAAGACCGCTATGATTCAAATTGAAAGAGCCCAAAGATCTGTCTTAAAGACAATGTTACATAAACCATTCAGATATCCTACCGTGGACTTGTACAAGGAAAGCAAAGTCTTAACCATCAACGTTCGTCAACTTTTTGTATTAAGGGCAACATTGCTCAGTCATACAAACATTGGTAGATCGGGAGAGTTGGACCGATTAATTTCGAGAAGATTGTTTAGGGTTCCAGTTCCAACTATTAACACTTCTTTCGCAAAACGTTTCCCACCATATACAAACAATATGCTCTATAAATAAGGTTGTTATGTTCTGCGATATAAAGCTCTCTACAATTCATAATGTTTAAGTAACTGTTACTAAATGGCTCGAAAGTTTAACATATAATGATACGGAAAATCTGCTCAAAACGCTATCCTAAATACCAATTGTTATACTTGATATTTCTTTAAACCACATCTATACTGTTTATACTTATTAATGTACATGTTTATTAATTCTATAAACATTTCTGCAGTTTGAGATCACTTCTCGTCTAAATCAAACAGGCATCTACGATACAGACTTATTCTAGTGTTGGTGCCGCAGGAAATCTAACAGAATAATGCTCACAACAATGTAGACCGCAAACATACTGATAATTGTATGCTATTTTGTTGTAATAAATACTTTATTATTATTATTATTTATTATATGAATTGGGAGGTAAAATAACTGTAAATTAATGTGTTGTATTAGATGTTTGGAAATGAGACTGTTTACAGTTTATAATAAAATTAATCATACCATGGCTTACTAAATATAGTAAGTACTTATATCTGTTAATTTAACCTAGTTTTGAAATAGGGTTAACAGGCTTCCTCGATTATTCCAAATTACATTTCATTTGAAAGAATCGTTAAAGTCTGTATGATCAAAATATATTTATCATACACCTTTGGTATACTTTGGTAGACTAGCCTACCCGTTCTGTAATTTTGTTCAATCGATGAAATCTATGCAAGCAGTTGTCAGGGGTGACGCACTGTAAGTCGATCTACTTTTGCGCCGCTTCAAGATGATCACTGTTACCACAGATTAAACTCATAAATTATCATATTGTCGTGAATATCAATATTTATGCTATTTTACAATACAAAGACAGCCGTCAATAAAAAGAACTGTTCGCGTAATCTAGAAGGTAGGTATTTTCTAAACAGCTTCATCGGCTGTGGCTCAGTCTGTAACCCAGCATAATACTTTACAGATCGACACAGGCGATGTGCTGATCTATTCTAAATATTTTAGATTTATCTGAAGAAACAATATAAAATGACGTTTCTTAGATGCTAGCGGTTCTGTCTATTTTATTTTAAGCATCCTTCATTACCTCAATGGCTGTCTGTGCTATATGATTTTCTTCGTTTTCTCTTATAGCGAGATTTTGAATACCTTTGTTAGCCAATTTACTCATATCTGGTGCATCGTTGCCAAATGAGTCGCTATTTTCTTATATCTTTATTTATTTATTTGTTAAGGTAACAAACAGTCTATAAAGTATGAAAATATCAAAGAACATATAAAAACAGACCTAAAGGACCATTCTTTTTTATATAAATATTGCAAAATGTACTGATAGGTATGTGATGGAAACCATTATAAACATATTATATTACACATAAAAACTAAAACGTAAAGAAAAATAAAAAAAGACTTATCTATAGTTTATGGAAACACTGATACGCTAGTCTATTTTTGTATACCAGGGAGTCACAAAACACATCTATATCGCAATGCATCTATTGAAAACTTCGATTTGTGTTTGAAAACTGACAAAGAAACGGGTGATTTTGTAGTTATCTGTAAAAAATCATATATCGTCGGCATTTAAGTTTAGGTTTTAAATACTACGGGTGATACTTACAATGCGGCCTTTCATCCATGGGCATCTCTTGCGGCAGCATCAGCGTGCGCGGCGCGCGCGGCAGCTGCTCGGGCGCGGCGCGCTGCTCGGCCTGCGCCTGCTCGTGCCGGCGGCGCTCCTCCGCCTGCGCCTGCTCTTCTGCCTCGGCCTCCGCTGCCGCCGCCGCCAGCGTGTTCACTATTGTCTTCACCTGAAATAATCACAGATTATTAATTTAAACATATTTATTTATCATACAATAAGTTAATAAATTATAACCGATTTTCGTATCAGAAAAGATGTACGGTGTACACTTGATTACCTATGAGTTCTAATGGGGTTGTATTGAAGTCGGAGTGCAGAGAAAGATAACCAGAAGTTAAAACTGATGTATACTGTCGAATAAAAGTTATAAAAGTAAACAGTTAATTAGCTAATGCTTCCTCTGCGGCTGTTAATCGCACACTAAGTATAAAAAGAATATTAATAAAGTTAATTATTACAAATCAAGGTTGCAAACGCAGCTAAAACTATGTGACATAGTAAAAATATAAACAGTACTTAAAAGATAACATTGCACAGTAAAATTTTGCTCAGTATGTAAGTAAAATGATATGTACCAGTATGAGACTGTACAAAAGACGTGTAAAGAAGATTATAATTTCTATTTATTTCAACATAAATTATTTTGTAAATATGTTTGCCATCTATTTGTAACAATGTTACTGACAATGAAATATTCAGATAAACAACGTTGCTTATGAGGAAAACATTGAATAATAAACACGGGAAATGTAATTAAGGTCACCAGCATTATCTTTGCATGGAGAATGTTTCTCTAATCTTATATATGCATATAAACCAATGTCGTGTTAGTTAGTTAACTCAAGGTTAGCTCAATCGATTTCAACAATTTGTTATATTTTGGATTCGTCTCCTTCAATATTAACGAAATAGTAATTTCGCTGTAATTTTACTCTAGCGTAGGTACCTCTTGCATATCATTGTCCATGTGTTGCTCGTGCCTCTGACTGGCGGCGGCGTCCTCAGCGGTACGTTGAATCACGTGAATGTCCTCAGGCGTTAGCTCCCACGGCAAGTTCATTTGAACTGGGGTGCCGTCAAGCTGGATTTTTTGCACCTACAACATTTTTCATACTATAGTTTTAAAAGTACACACATAAAAGTATACTCTTATTAATAATAATTTACATGAATTCAAATAGGTATAATATAACATCAACAAAATTAAAAAAATGATATCAAAAGCATTTAACAACAATAAAATCCCTAAATAAATAAAAATAAATGGTTTTAACTGACCTCTGGTTGTTCCATATCTTGGGTAGGAGCGGTCTGAGGCACAAACTGGTGTAGAACAGCTGGCTGTTGTACATAAAAACAATTTTAATATTATTGTACTGTGCATTGGGAAGTGATGAGCCCATCGCCTATTGGCGGGACGTCCATGTGACAGACAAATTCCTCACCAGCGTAGCTAGTTTCTCTCAGGGCAGTACGTGGCGAGCTGTCTGTGACTTGCGAGACCAAGGGTTTCTGACGTGCTTCAGAAAACCAAACGCTACTCGCCTCTGTCATGCTTTCATCAGCTATCCAAAATGGCGTCATAAGAACAAAAGGTGGACGTGTAATAATATAACAATCCCAATTGAGATTTTGTAACTACCTCAAACATACCACTTTACATCCTTAGTCGCTCACACCAATATTGCTCTGGTTATTGAGGAATCCATTTAGAAAGTAGCGAGTCATCATCGGCAATGACTGAAGTCTTTTCCATAATCCAGTTCTCTTGTTCTTATTAATAGCAAAATTAAAATGCAATAGCTCGTAAACGTTTAGACATCGAATAAAAATAATTCTGCATCTACTTAGGTATCTTGCTAGCTAATCAACTTCATCCAGCTAACTATTCACATTGTGCAGATATTAATCCCAGTTGGTACACTCGACGCACATTTTCATTAAATTCGCTAAAATGGCGTCTACGTGTTGAATATATGTATTAATATATAAACATATTATAGTATGTTATGCATAAACATATTATAATTCATAATATGTTTATGCACAAATTATAAAGGAACAGATATTCACACCCACGACAAGCATTCACATCATATTAAGATAACATAAATGCCATGTAAGCCGAATATTCACACTATTCACAATTCACAAATTTAACTTGTCACTTAGATATAAGAACAACAAAATATTAAATACCAATGTTAAACCATTTTAATTTGCCTATACCTATATATTATAATGAAGAAAGATATGCGTTTATGTGCCTGTTGTTAACTCTGAAGCTTCATAAAGTAAGCCGCTACCTACGCTAAAAAAAATGCCATCCTTTGGGCTCCAAATATCAAAGAGCGTTCCAGTTCTTTCAATCGTCGAGTAACGAATAGCTCTCATTTTAATCCAATAAGTCTCATAGCACATAAAAGGTTTATCGATGCAATGTAGCCAAATGAAAAACTATTTTTTGAAACTTGTCCGTGATACGTCAAACCGGGATATTTTCGCAAATCGATCTGCGGGTATCTGCGGGTATATATGATTCAATAAAATGAGCCCGCAATTTGTTGTGTATCGTGTAATATTTCCTTTACTTACTAAAATCAATATATTTCATTCAAATTCAGTTGATGAAGCCAGAGAGGTATGTTTAGGTAATACGAGTAGAAACTAGAAAACTAATTTTTGCCTAACCCTATGGGCGTAAATACGTTGCATATAAGTATATATTTAGACTATTTCATATTGAGACTATTCGATAATACTCGCACTAACAGGTGTCAGTACGAGTATTATCGAATATTTTAAAGTGCTTAAGACTTTAAAATTATTCACCGTTAGTAAGAAACTGATAATAAGGCATTTATTAACTTTAATCTAAGATTGACACAAATAGATTCACAAAACCGGTCGATATAAGTTCACTTTAATTAAATAAACAAACTAGGTAATGGCCCTGGACGTTTCAAAATTACAATATATTTAATCACAACTGTTTTTACATGTTATTTGTTGTTATTTATTATTAGCAAATGGCATTAGGAGCTACTTCCGCCATAATCATACACTTGTTAATGTTGTAAATCTCCTAACCGACAGTTTTTTGTGGGACTGTAAAGTTTTTTGACTCTAATTATATTTGAAAAGAGCTCTGTGCTTACTATGCATGACTAACGTCAAAAATAAGAATAAGCGATTCGCTCTGGGTATGCTTAGTTTACAGTTCTATGTACGGTCAATGAATTTTATGTCGATAACATTTGACCGTGGTTATGAATTATGTATACTAGTAGTAGAACAAATGCAAGATGGAAATTTAGTTATAATATAAATACACTTTCTTCCAAACACGGTCCGTGGTAAAAAATATATATTTTCAGTTATTCACGCATCACTCATACAATTTACTCCATTTTTTGGTACGAATAGTGGATGGAAACCGCATTCTTGTATGGTGCTAATAAAATTTAACAAAATAGAACTATAGTAACTCTACATGAAGACGTAGACGTATTCGGTAACAAATGAAAATTTTATATTACATCCGCCCCACAAGACTTTTCGTAGTGTAGTGGGTAACAAAGACACTCTTGTAACTAATTTAAAATTAGGTATGTATTTATAAGCGTTGAATTATGCTATTTAATTTTGGCGACCATAAACACGACCCCATGACCACAGGAAAATGGAATAAAATGACTAAGAGCAACGAACACACTATTTTTAGCTGCAAAATTGTATAAAATAAGAATAAATGCTACTTTAAAATATGATATTTTTACGTCACCACTATTTAAGTCTTGTTTTTTATATTCGATTCTTAACATGGATTAAAGTTATTCATTCCTATTGCCTAAATAGTGTAAATGTCTGATATTGTTTCCTTCAGAATCGGCTATAACAAAAAGCATTCTATATATAGGTTAGACATTTTAAACGAGTCAAGATCAAATTATATTCAAAATTCATCTCGCTTCATTTCCCATGTGGAAAGAGGAAATATTACTTCAATTAAATATAACATCCCTACATGGCTTGACATTCTATTGTACCTAAAAGATCGACAACAATAATAAGATGTTTAATCAACTAAAAGCCACTCCACTATTGATATTGGTTGGAATTAGTAACATAGTGTGAATAAGCGTAACAGTAGCTCAACTCGGATCAAGTGTGCGCAATAAAAAAAGCCTAGTTACTGAGCTTTCAATCTATGTATACTTAACACGTATATGTGGTGGCATCGTATTTTATCATCATCGTACGTAATTATCTTCACGAATTCCGTTCATCATCGTCATTCAGCCGAGAGACGTCTATTGTTCGACTGGCGGATAGATCCTTGAGAAAGGTCTATATCCAGCCGTGGGTGTCTCTAGGCTAACATTATGATGATTTTTATATACTTATTTAGTAGTATATGATATTTGGCATACACACAAATGTGCACTTTGTCTAATGTGATATAGAAAGACTATCCTACTTATTTGCTTCTACTATATTACTAATATTACCTCAGTATTTTGCGGGTGTTGCTGAGGTGGCGGGGGGGGTGGCGCAAAGGGCCCCATGCTCTCGGGTGGCGGCATGTTGTGGGCAGCCGGGATCGCAATCACTCGCTGCACGTGGATGCGCATCTCGCGAGGCGCGCCCATTTGTTCCTCGGATGAGTCCCACGGCATCTGCAGAAATAATGTTCGGTCAATATTACGATAAAACTTTTTTTCATATCTATTCTCAAGATATAACATATTTATTGACAGATCTAATTACCAGCGAAAATAAGGCAACACATGCTTTGACATGACTGCTATAAATAATGCTTAGTTGCGTAAACGTGGCTGAGACGCCGTCATGACATGAGAGGCGCAAGCAATCAGGAAGCATTGACCGATGTACGTCAACAGTCATCATGAGGACTAAAAACAAATACGACGAACATATCAGTACTTCGAATAGGTAGACTTGTCAAATAAAACATATATAATACAGAATATTACGATTTGATGCATACCAACACTGACAAAAAATTACAAAATTCGTGTTAATTCTGTTATAAAGAGTAGTGCCAGATAATCTTTGTCTATATCAAGTAGCACACAAAGCAATGACCACATATGTAAAAGAGAAAGCAAAGAAACCGGCATGGCTCATACTTATTGGTTTACCAAATAAAACAGTGTTGGCGCTGTCCTACATTGTCTTTTTTCAACAAGCAAAATAATTACTTACAGTCGTCATCCTTAAAGAATGAAAATTATAGTTGGATAGATATCTTGAAAGCACTAACGCTAAAGCAATGCAAGAATTCGATAGAATTTCCATTACATTCATTTAGTCAATTAAAAAAGACCTGAAAGAATTAAAAATTAAAAATGAATGAAAAGAATTAAAAATGTTCCTGGGCATAGATATTATAGCAGGCTCAATGATTCAATCATAATGAATCAAATAATGACCTAAATGAATTTAACCTATTGAGAATCTAACATTTTAACATTGTAGGTATCTAACAGAATCAAAGAAGACCGATACAAAAGGAACAAAGCAACTCAATCAAAAAATCTTACAAAAAATAGAGATAAAAAATGCTCAGGTAGACAAACAATACATATATGTATGTCATAGAATATCTTCTCGTTCAAGTTAACGATTGAGTATTAATATTCAAATAACGCCCGTGCGATGATGCGCAATGAAACAAAAACACGGAAGACGCTACCGTTCTTCACTTTGTCCGAGAGTCCTTGGCCAAGTATCATTTAGTACGCATTGTAAAGAAATTATCATACTTCGAAGCCGCAACATAAGCCGCCGGCTTTGTGAGCACGTTAATTGCGAGCATTTGATCTCAAATCCAGAACAAGTTTAGACTACTTTTTCAAGAAGAATAATTAAATTAATTGTACGATTCGTTTTACCTTATACAATTACCGGGGTTACCTTGATTATTACAATTATATTTCATTCACACTGTGTTATCTGTTTATCACATGACGGTTTCGTTCACAACTTATCATCAAAAGGTTGTCATCTCAAGAGTTTAACAAATTTTTTGTCTGTTTTTTGTGTGGTTAATGTAATTCCGATGCTTGTTAACGCCTCTAACGATCAGAAAATCTCTTTACAAAGCAATTATCGTTGAGAGTTTCGTAGTAATCGTGTATAGGTGATAGTAAAATTCGGAAGGGAATGGACGCGGCACCGACGCCGACGGAGGCTCGCGCCCTCGCCTTGGCTGCTTCCAACCCGCTCTGGGTACTTCACTTCCGTTTACATTGAACTTATTTCCGCGCTGTTACTGCATCCGAAACTTGATTCCTCATTAACATTTATTATGAACAGAATATTTAGAATAGAATATTTAATCAGATTGTTTATTTGTTTTATTATATCTTAACTTTTTGATTTTCATCTGTTAGTTAATTATTTATAAACGACGTTAATATTTCTTTGCCATATACACCAAACAGGTTTATCTACATTCGATTATTTTAACAAACTCGGTAATGCATCATCATCATCATCATTAACATCTTATCAATAAACTTATTAAAAAAATAATTAGGTATATTCATTTTAAAGCAACTATTGAAATAATGTATATAATTTATGAGAAGTTCCCGCTTTGTTCGCAATTAAAGATATAGATAGATAGTAATCATTAATCTGGTGACCAGTAGATACGCAATAACCGGAACAAGCGTGATCTGGGAAGGTCGGATACTCGCTTTCGTACATACCTCGTGTATTCTATAGACGTTTTCGACATAACCTCGTTATCTAGTTCCGGAACAATAAGCAAATCTTCAGCTTTCTATTTCAATGTCGCCGAGTACCAATCGATCGAAAACGGTCAATCACCCGTAATAAAAATTAAACGCATTAACAACTGCTCTCTAAGAAACTTTGTTCAGCAACAGAATTCGTTTGATAAATATGATACTGGAAATATGTAGGTTTGACAATAAGTCAGGAGACGATATAAAGCCATCTGCACCTATCAAAAAATATTTTTGCTAGTGAATACTTTGAAACCTACAAATTGATGTTATGACGTTCAAAGCGAAATATCTAAAGAGTTATTGTGGTCGAAATATAACCTATATTTGTTACACTTACACCAATTAGCCTAGCCCAAACTAAGCTCTGTAAGGCTTGTGCTATGGGATCTAGGGTAACGGATAGACGGTACAAATGCTCGCATTTATCACACAAACATCTGCCCCCGCCGGGATTCGAACCCGGGACCTCAGAGATGGCGACACCTTGAAACCGGTGTACTATCCACTCGACTATGGAGGTCACTCACACTATGGAGGAATATTATTACTATATATTATTAACCTATTATTACAACGGTATTAATGTTAATATATGACTTATTACTTTATTTTGATTCCTTGACGTCTATAGCATAACATATCTAAAATTAAGATATGATTAATCCTTCTAATTATGCTATTATCTTTGTTTATATACAGTTTTCACCCTTAGGTTATAATTTAAATACTATTGCTCACATTTTAAAAGAACAATATATTTATGTTGCGACACTTATCCACTACTGTGACGTATATTAGCTATGGTAGCAACTGTAAAAAACATGTAATCCTAATGCATTATATTGTATCTCATAAGTGGGTCTCGCTATACTATGTTTATATGTGCCTAATATTGTTTGTTACACTTTATTTGGGCTATCATAGTTTTATAATATATCTTACGGTCTTATTGACATCTTACGGTTACGTAAGATCAGTATGTGATGCTGTGTTATGGTCATCGTATTGAGCATAAGTGTGATGACCTGCTTGCAGTAAATTAGCTGAAGAGTAATATCATATAATGTAAGTAGAACAAGGTTCACGGTGTTCTTAGTCATCGGTGCATCAAATTATGTAAATAATTGCATTTAGAATGCTAGACGGAGGACTTGGTCGCACTAGAAAATTATTTTGTCTCAAGATATATCCGCAAAATCTGTAACAACGCCGAGCAACTCTCACGTTGCTCTTGTCAGCAAACAAAAAATTAACTCAAATTGGGAACGAGATGTATCGATCGCTCGCATATATAAAATGTGTGTTGAACCCGCGCGGCTCAAACAGTCGACACACACCGCAACATGCACGCGTATCTTGCGCTCGCAGTCGCTTTAGTAGCGCCCGCTTTTGCTGTTTCTCGGGATCGACTGGGTTATGAACGGGAAATCGATACAAGCTACAGCCATGTACCCAAGCTGTTAGACTATGTACTCAATGAAGAATACCTAGCGACACAGAAGAACAGGGCGAAACTAATAACAAGACTGAGGCCTGACGAAGCCGTAGCAGCCGATAACGTGATACTAGAATCGAACGTTGTGACTATCTTGAAGCCTACGAAGAAAGTTGACAGTGAGAACGGACCAGAACTGGTGAGACAACGCCGAGGATATAACCTAGAGAACGTAAGGGTGCCGGCCCGGTACCCCTATTTGCCTGTACCGCGGTACAACCGCTTCCGACGATGGGGCTAGTGGCCGTCCGCAGTGCCTCCGTCAAATGTCAAGGCTACAATGACGCACAGTGGTCCCGCCGCGCTGCAAACGCATCCCTCCAGCATGCGCGTGCGCCGCTCACTGGACTTGTATTCAAACATAATGTGGCTGTGATCGATCGCTCAGATATATGCTGGATAATGTTTTGGCATTGAAGCAACGATTGACAGAATATATTATTATTGAGTTAATAGTGGAAGTGATTTTATGATTAATTCATATAAAAATATAAGGTATCTAGTAATAAATATATAATAGTTTCAATTTCCTGCTCAAATCGTGAAAATCGTTTAATTATAGTTTCGATTTCATATGGATCTAACAAATTGATATGTAATTAACGACAACAACGTATTATGTTTAAGTATTTGTAATGAAATAAATAATTGCAATTACATTAATAGGTACTTAGTCTACTCATAATATAATTGCAAGTTGGTAAATTTTTTGTGGTATAAAACAAACATAAATACATTTTTAAATAATCTATATCATGTCTATAAGTTCTTAAGTTAATGGTAGGTTTGATCAATTCAAACAACAATATTTTTCAAATTTGACACAGATGTTGACCTAGAACCTAACTACCTGTGTAACTTTATGCAATATACAACTTTAATGGCCGTGATATTTTACGAAATATTTAAAGTCGATGTACGATTGATTCTAGAGAGAAGGAAGCTACATTTTTTATGAAGATTTTTCTAGCAGCGATATGCAATGAAGCTTAATAAAAACTAAACATTACAATTACGCCTCGCTAGTATCACCTTATTCACTGTAGGTGTAGTGGGTGTGGGAGTACGAAGACATTTATATTAACATAGGTACGCAAGCTTCGCGTGCGCCGCGCAGACACGAACGTAGTACTCAAAGGATATTACACTAATTAGAGCCTATCATGTTGTAATGGGAACAATGAAGCGTAATGTATGCAGACTTAAAATGCAGCTGACACAATCGGTGTCACGGGATGCATTCGCCGGCTTGTGGCCACTAGCGGTTGTCACGGTTCAGTTACCGAAGTTGCGGCTGAAGAAACGTAAAAGTAGTATATGCCAACGGCCGCATAGAAAGCTAACTGTATCTTTAAATATAATAATGAAACTCAGAATTTTTCAAATGTCAAATAGGGCCAGCAAATTGTTACTTACTTAAGTATAATGTAATGGATCTACAAATGATGTTGATGTTATCTTACAAGAATGTAATGTGATAGAGGACAATCCTTTAAGCTTTTCTTTGTTATCAATTTACTAATTCCATTCTCCAAGAACTTTATAATTTGTATCTACAGAATTCCGTAGATTGACAGATACCGAGACGCAAATTAGATAATTCGGCAATATTGAACAATGTTGACCTGCTCCGCTGCCGGTACAGTTCAATCCTTTCAAAGTTTCTTAATGAAACGTCACTCAACGTCTGCCAGAAAGTGAGGTGAAACAGCCGAATAATTGTGATGGATGACAAATGACTCCTCTTTCTGGAAGCGTAGGTGACAGACAAGCAGTCTGCGTCGCTGCCGCGCCCGCCCGACCGGTATCCAGGGCATTTACCCTCCGCCCTTCAACCAACAATTGTGACCATAAGGAATTCTGGTTTGGCGCGATAATTATGTTTGCATTTTACTTTGTGTTATTTTTTCGCTTTATAATGTTGCTTGTAAGATCGCCTCTACAATATTATTCGCATACCTTCAAGATGTTTTTTTTTTACTTACGCAATGCTTACCGTGAATTTCTTACTTTAGTTCACTTCTCATTAATTTATCCAATTTACTCAAAGCTTTACTTAGATAGAGGTACCGCGGCATTGGTTGCACAAACAGTTTGACTTCGATTTGTCTGTTTATCTTTGCTAATGCTGAAATCGTTTTCTGAAAATAAGATCACTTTCTATTTTTGTAATAATTGTATCTAAGATCACTTCTACCTATTATTATTATACTAGCTGTTCCTATGACTTCAGAATACAGACAGACAGAAATTTTACTGATTGTAGTTTTGGCATTAGTATCGATTCCTAATCACCCCCTGATAGTTATTTTGGAAATATATTTCATGTACAGAATTGACCTCTCAACAGATTTATTATAAGTATAGATTATATGCACAGTTAATTACTCTGTCAGAGTTGAAGAGCTAACGTCACATACAGTTATGTTCAAAGAAGACTTCAAATGTCTGACCTACTAACATCTAATTGTCTCCGGCCCTCACAATTATGTACCGCTAGCAAATGAAAGACAGTCTGGCGCCTATTACACTTTTTTATGATTTTGAATTCATATATGTAAGCATTTCATAGCAGTACACAATTTCATTAGCGTAATATAGACACAGAACCACCTCTGATATGTACGTTTCGGTTTAATGAAAAGAGACATTCGTCAGGTTTTTGTATGTACGAAAAAATATATACACAGGCTCACTATCTAAAAATATAATTCAACAAAAACTAATATAATTCGCATATCACGTTATAAAAACTAAATTACTATATTATTATCTTCTTTAAAATATATTAATGTTCGTGATTTGTTCTATGATTAGCCTGGTACTTTTTATTGGTCGTCATATAGATTAAACTAAAAAATATTTTGCTCAACATCCAAAGCAAAGTATAATCATTTATTCAGAAAGTTTAGTAATTAATATTTAATTTCAATTTTTGATAGCACATCGGTTCATTTAAATTACTTACATATTAAATTAGACGACCTCCATAGTCGAGTGGATAGTACACCAGTTTCAAGGTGTCGCCAGCTCTGAGGTCCTGGGTTCGAATCCCGGTGGGGGCAGATGTTTGTGTGATGAATGCGAGCATTTGTACTTTAGTCATGGTTGTTGATATATATTTCTATAAAAAATATTTATATATGTATAATATAATATGTATGTGTCTATTCATTACCCTAGATCCCATAGCACAAGCCTTATAGAGCTTAGTTTGGGGTAGGCTAATTGGTGTAAGTGTAACAAATATTTATTTATTATTTATTTATTATTTATTTATTAATTGTAATCATCTACCAAGAAAGAAGAATACAAATATACACAACCAAGTAGCTAATATTCGATAATATATTTATACGAGTAATTACTAAAAGCTCAATATTATAGAAAAACCATCTCATTAACTACATACCTACTATTATGTGGTATTCGTAATTGGATTATTTTTTTATATTTTGGTTCGACAAAGAACAGAGGCTATTATTAGCTCTTAGGATCGAAATAGAAGTATCAAAAACTCATCAATGGTGGCCGATAGTTGTCCGGCGCGGTTGTTAACGATGAGCCAACGAGCAATAAAAACATATCGGACCGAAATATCCACGCGGAACGTGATCTCGTTATTGGTGATACCATGTTCTTATTTATCTGTGACTGGAAATAGATACATATTATGACTAGAGGTGTAAAAGACTGCGAAAAATCTGACTTTAGCTGATGCCAAACTATAGTCGACTTATGCCGGGTTCCTATATTCATAAACGAGTCGTTTTTGCAACGGACAGTTAAAATTTGACATTTGTTGTATGGAAAATATGTCAGAACTAGCTTTCTGCCCGCGGCTTCGCCCGCGTGGATTTCGGGATTGGGTGTATAGAGGGTTAAGGGTCATAGCTTTTGCCCACGGCTACATATACGCGGAAGTCGGTTTATGGTGCGAAGATTTTATCGCGCTTCCCGTGGGACTATCCGTTTTTCCGAGATAAAAAATGCCGCAAAACTCCTCAAGAATCACTCTATCTATTGATGAAAACCGCATAAAAATCTGTGCAGTAGTTTTTGAGCGAAGCCTTTATTGCGCATCCCGTGGGATCTGTCGATTTTTCCGGGATAAAAAGTAGCCTATGTTACTCGGGGAGAATGTAGCTTTCCAAAGGTGAAAGAATTTTTGAAATCGGTCCAGTAGTTTAAGCGTGAAGAGGTAACAAACAAACAAACAAACACACTTTCGCATTTATAATATTAGTTGGGATTTAACCGTCCGTAGCAAAAACGAATCGTTTTCGAATATAGGAACCAGACATTAGCTAACCCGTGATACCCTAAATACTCGTATTTGTACATGACCCGAGCCGTCTCTTGAGAATTCCTTGTTTCCAGCATTTATGCTGAGATGGTGATAAAAGTTATACAATCTTGACAACCACGCACCAAAATTCTGATTCCTAAAATATTGATTCCTAACCATGACTGTGTCTGTCATTTGTGACGTAAATCAAACTACAAATCTATGTGATCATATCAAGGAATAATTGTTGTAGAACTTAATAGGGAAGTGGTCCTATATTTATTTTGATATAATTTCCTTGACTTGCGTCTAATCGTCACTTTATTATTTTTTATGACTATCTAATAAACGACTATTGTAATGATTTTTTTATAATAATATCACTTATTATTTCTTGTTTTCTTTTGTTTTACTAATTAGTATTCTTTTGCTAATTAGTATAATGTTCATTATTATTGTAAGTTTAAATGTTTTGAGTTACAGTCTTACCTAGAATGTTAAATATATATGTATATAGTATGTGGTTGTAACTTGTAATATGTGCCTAATAAAAGAAATAAATTAAAATTTATTTTTAAATAATGCTATGATTTGTAATTGTATTTGTTTTTGTAAGTTTAATTTATACGAAAGTATCTAGATATACTAGAATTATAAACTATCTTAAAGAACATGTCGTATTACTCGTACATTCATTTTTCAATCTAACCTATAACACATTTTAAAACAGACTTTAAGACAATCTTCCCTAAGCAAAATTGAGTACAAATATCATGAAACTTCGTGAGATTTTCACTGATATTATAAAAATATTATAATTATTGTATGTGTTTGTATGTACAAAATATGCAAAGATACATAAAGAACAACTTACCTTATCAGTTATTACTTGAAACATGAAACGTGCCGACCTTGTCTAGATTACATAGTTATTCGTGATTAAGTAATAAATATTGCATGCTGTATCAAGACATCCAACATTATAACAATGAAAAGCTTTACAAAAAATAAAAAACAATTGAATTGTTTTGGTATTGAATAGAATCTCCCACGCATTTTTATAATGATTTTTATTATGATATCATAAAAAATGTATAAATAGCAACTGGATTTCTATCCTGTTAAATCACAATGTGACAGTTTACGTAGGAAAAGATTAACTGATTAATTGAACAAAAAAATTATACACTAATCCTATACTCCTGTAATATTAACATTCATAAAAGAGTTTGTTTAATATTTCCTATACGTAACACATACCTACACATCATTAATCCTTCGAGCTGTTTCTGCAGTACTTGTACCACGGTAGAACTCGTACTCTTAAATATACCGATATTTCATGTTTTCCCACCAAAGAAAAATGTATGAGGAAAAAGCAAATAAATGACTGTTCAAAACTCAAATGTATCAGCTAAATGAATTTATAAATTTGAATTTGGAATTCTTAACCAAAGAACTTATTATTTCTTAACTTATTTCAGATGAAAGTAGTCAGTACGACAACACGCTAATATCATATGTAAGGACCCAATACTTATAACAAATACTAAGGTTAGAATCCTTCTGATAACTAGGTAATTATCAGAAGGATAGGTAAACAATCTTCGACGACTTGTTAAAACTTGTTCGCGTCATAAATATACACATAACGTCATATATACAAAAATTCTGTTGAGCATAAATTACTAGAGAGACAAATAATTAGATTGTAGTACTTGGAAATAGTCAACAACTTTGAGCAGATACACACAAATTGTCATATATTCTATGTTTACTTACCAAAATATAGATAACTTTAGTTAGAACTTCAAAACAAAGCAAAGAATACTTAATTAAGCTGTGGGTAATATGAAATTTATACATTATCACATATACTTTAACAACTTTAATGGAAAGCATGTATTCGCCACTTCTCACAATAGCATGCCAAGTTGAAATTAATGCGAAGGCTTTCGTGTTTAATGGTAATATCGATTGGCACCTATACATTCCTTTCCTTACTAAACTAAGGCAAAGACTTTCGAAAAGTTTTCGAAATTCTAAATACATAACGTGTAATCGCTATTGATGTTTACAAACGGAGGGATTTGTGTACTCATGTAAAAACTCGCAAACGAGTCTTAGCTAAGTCCCCAACCAGTATTAAGTGTATTTGCACTGGTCGGGAGCATTTAAATTTATTTCAGTTGAAAGTGATAAACGCAAAGATTAATCAGCGATTTACACACAGTATCGCGTCACACTTTAAACGTCGATGATTAAACAACTCATGTATTTCCCAACAACGACGGACTTAGATGTGCAAATGTACAGCTTGATATGTTGCTGATAGTACCGCAATCGTTAATGTACCCATATAGCTATCAAATTACCCTACGCCGTACCGGCAAACTGGATAAATGTTTGTTTTGATTAACCGATGATTTTGTTTACTCATTATCATACCAAGAGAAAATTTAACCGTATTAAGAGAGTGAAGGATTTGTAGCTCCACAGCTACACATCTTTTGGTCATGTTTACCAGTCTATTCCTCTCGTAAAACAGCATTATTTTGCAAAATTACTTATATGTCTAGAACCACATGACTATAACCACTTACCGTCATGTAACCACATAGGTATAAAAAATTACATATCAATAAACAAAAAAATTTACCAAGCCAAATAATATATTTATATAAATAAAATTCTTTATACTGACACTGACATAGTTGTTGCTATAATCATAATTCCTTTGTAGAATACTATTATAATTTCTTGAACTTATATAATTAAAATAAGAATAGAAAATAGAATGATTATCAAAAATGAAAGAAAATAATAAATATAAAGAACATTTATTTTTAATAGCACAGTTATTAAATATACATGTTTTTTGTTGTTATTCTTTCGTTTAATTCAAAGTCACATTAAACAAAAATGCATGAGAGACGACTTATTTATAAATCACAATTGATTTATAAATACTTACTGTGTTAGCATCTTCTATGAATAAGTATAACACCTAGGTCTTAGTAATAATAATGTGATTAGAAGGAATAGTATACATATACAGAAAAGGAGAAGTGATTATAATGTAATTCCAGAGAGTCGATTTGATAGTAAAAGTTATATTAGAAGTCATGAAAATCAATTTAATTCATCTGACAATAGTGTAAGGGTAACTTGTAATGACAATAATGTAAGTCAAAGGCCTAGAAGAAATATTTCTATGCCAGTTAGATTTAAAGATTATGTGTGTGATTAAAGTTATGTTCAAGTTTAAGTTATGTTATTACTACAGGAAATTAAAATATTGGTGTAATCTTAAAGGGAAGGATGTTGTAATTTAGGTTGGCAATATTATCAGTGTGGCAACACTATTTTGTGATTATGTTAGTCAGTATTAAAATTGTACTTTAACTAATGAAACGGCTTGTGTTTTATTTCAATAATATATTTAAAACAGCCCTAACAGATATTGCCTTAAACCGGAAAACAATACTGAAGAGGCGAAAGCAAAAACATAATAAATAAGTAGACGGTTTCTCCCTTTAAAAAAATAGAAATAATAGACTTCTTTATAGGTCACATTCACGATAAACTGGCAAATAATTTAAATGTGTTTATGTTCAATGTGCGTTACGGTTCTTTGCCCTCGATAATTGTATATGAAAGGACAAAATAAGTAGACGTTGACCGAAACCGGAACGTTCAGATTGCATAAGTCCACGTGCATACGTCGCAGGAGCATGTGTAGGGGGCGATGACCGAATATTTTGTTAATTTTTCTCGAAGATCATTGAACCCTGACTTTTTGGTTTCATGTCGCTCAATTTCACGCGATCTCGATATGCGATGGAAAAAACATGCGTTGGAGTACCTTTCAGAGTGCTAATTACTTAGTTTTATGTCAATCATTTACAGCAAGTTGAGTGAATTATGGATATTAAATACTTATATATCTACATATATAAATGTCAAAGTCAATAACCTGTCTATAAAAATGGAAAACCTCTTTGAGGCATTTCTTATGTATATCGACGACCTCCATAGTCTAGTGATTAGTACACCGGTTTCAAGGTGTCACCATCTCTAAAGACCCGGGTTCGAGTCCCGGTGGGGCAGATATTTGTGTGATGAATGTGAACATTTGTCATGAGCATTGGTCATGGTTGTTAATACATATTTCTATAAAAATATTTATATATGTATGTATATCTATTACCATAGATCCCATAACACAAGCCTAACAAAGCTTAGTTTAGGCTAGGCTATTAACATTGTTACGCAGGTAACAATATTAAATATTACAAAGTAAGTAATTGCGTTATTATTAGTTGCCTATATTATTAGGCTAGGCTAATTGATGTAAGTGTATATATATAACGCAATTACTTTGTAATATTTAATATTATTACGGACCAAATGCTCTGTATCCTTTAATATGTCTTGTCGCCTGTCACCCAAAATAGCATCATCTGCTCGTGGTGAACTGCCATAATAGACGAGACTCTGGCACATACTGATCCAACGCGGTGAAAAACGATCCAACATCATTTTTTATGATTTGATCCTTTTTTTATAGGATAGGGCAGCAAACGAGCAAACGGATCACCTGATGGTAAGCGATAACCGTTGCCCATGGACACCCGCAACACTAAAGGAGCTAAGGATGCGTTGCCGGCCTTTTAAAAGGCCTCCGGTACCCTCACTCACTCGGCGAAACACAGCGCAAGCGCTATTTTACGCCGGTTTTTTGTGAGGCCGTGGTATCACACCGGTCGAACCGGCCCAATTCGTGCCGAAGCATGGCTCTCCCACGGTAAAAAAAAAAAGACAGTTTTTCTGAACACTAACTGTTAAACGATTTTGGCATTAGCTACAACGAACAAATTGTGCAGACTCTTTAGTGTAAATCTTAGTCTTTTGAGTAGAAGCTCAGAAGAAAAATTAAGCAGGATTCTCTGGAGTAATTGGGGTCTATCCGAAATCTGAAAAAAAGGGTGTGAATACCATGAAACTCCATTACCAAAAGAGCAAAATTTTTCCCACGGCGATGTCGGATTTATAGTTCACAAATCTCACGTGAAATAAATCGAGAATGTGTTGAATAGGGTAGTGTAGCTAATATTCAGAATCACTTAATTACTTGATATTCAGAATTCGTTATAGGCAACGGGTTTTTATGTCCACTTTGTACACTACGACGAATAGAAGCAATGTATGAGAACATTTCTCGGGCAATTATGTTTCCTTTCCATAACTTTGTAAAGAAAGGTGAATGCAACGCTAGGGAAACTGGATCATCATCCAGTCATAAGTCAAGATGGGGGCAATTTTGGAGCTAGAATCTAAAACTTCCGTATTTATATGTAGGCGATTATATTAAGGAAGGGGGTATACTGAACTGTTGGCCACAATTTTTTTAAAACGTTATCTTGAATTAGAGAAGCCAAGAATACGTTCGTTCTTGAAACGTACGGTCCCGGGGTTTCCAGTCCCCATTACCTAATAAATTCATAAAAACAACACCAATATTCAATTCAAAGCTCGTTTTGATCAATTTAGACAATATTGATATATATTTTTAAATTAAGGTAATATACATAGTATGTAGCACAGAGATTTTTCAGTTCACAGACAAGAAGCAACAAGACCTAAATTGTTGGATAGTAAACTACAAAGTGTTTCCTCGCTTTACACCGCAAAAGCTTCTATTTTCCTCGTGAAAGCTTTGAAATTTCTACTCGGATACGTACACTTAGGCTAATAATTACACACTAAAGCGATCTGCTCCGTTTTTAAGTATTAAATGTCTGTAGAGCAAATGGTGTTGTTTTGAATACATTTTTAAAAATGAATGCAATCGCAATTTCTTAATCTAGAGCTTTAATAGATTAATAAATATTTCGACTGATAAATAGATATATTTTTCCACTGTCACCGATGACATTAAATTATTAGCTAGTATTTTCCCATCACGTTTACTTTTATTGCTTGAAATACGAGTACTACACCGTACATGTCTCGTGTCTCTCACGTGTATATCTCAACCTCCTAGCCGGACTAAAGTTTAAATAAGGTTCATTTTAACCCCGTTATTGAGTGAAGTCGCAGTTTAAATAGGTAAAGGGAAAATTTGTTTGTATAAATAAAAAATATAAACATCATCATTATATGATATTTATTATCATATGAGCAATCCTTTCCATTTTTATTAGCTTTTACGTCATACTGCTCAAAATTTTAAACTTTATTTTACTATCACAGCTTTATTTCACATAATAAAGCACTCAGTTCAGGAGCAAAAGGTTCTTAAAAGCTAAGCTACGACTAGATTAAAACTGTCACAATCAGTTTCCAGCAGCGGCATAGAAGGGTAACGCGGCCCCTTTGCTTGAAAGGGAGCTTTTTGAAATTCATGTCAACCGATCCAGCAGAGTTAATTGGTATCTGTTCAATTTTGAGCGAGATATTGAACTCTTCTTACCTTTACAACGCCTCTCGGATGAAAAGGTAATACATGTTATAAGTGTATTTATTAACAGGATTATTAATTACAAAACTATTGTTAGATTTCACTATCGTGGCTTGAAATTAATTTAAATAGTAATATTTTTGTACGTACAAACATATATTTTTATATTTTTACATAGCCCTATTTAATAAAAATGTCCCCGTTATTGGAGTAACTAACAAGATATAGCTAGGGTATACGTAGAAAAATCACTCCCCGGAAACTAGGTTACCTAACCATTAAGTGTAAAATGCCATCAGCGTTGAAGTCTGAAAAAAGTCCGCAGTCGCTCGCCTGAAATGCAAAATGCTAGTGTTCGACTAATAAGATTTATTTATCAGAATCCAACTCACGTGTACCTGTCGGAATAAATTTAAACTTGTTTTAGCACAGGTTTTGTATTTTTTGCGGACAAAATTGCATAGGTTCCAGCAAACCGCCGTAAAAAATTGTGATTTAGAACGTTCAAAACCAATCAATCTGCCCATTGTTTGTAATCGATTTTAGAGCATATTTTTATTTTATCACTTATAAGAAACCTTTCAATTTTAAATTATTTTATTTTATATTGTTCAAACATCAGATCATTAGTGATGACGTTGGAGCATAACTTATATGAAGTTCTTTGTCTCACTTATTGATTTAAATTTTTGGTGAGAATTACTTTAAGAGTAATTACTAGAAGAATCTAATCACTAATGAATTTCATATGTTATTTGTGCCTATTTTCTTTTATAAATGCACACCTCATTTATATAACATTATTCTTCTATGTAAAAATCTACTATTGTCAGTTGGTGAATTCTTTTATTTAAATGATGTTTTTGTCAATTCAACCTACACACTCATGCTATAAATATATTTTAATACAACTTTTGAAATCTAATAGCTGTTAGGTAATATTTTGTTTAAATCTAATAGCGTTTTTACCTCTATATCCGCTGTCTTCTTCCCAGAAACTCCTTGATATGCGATTTATTTCTATTAGAGTATATAGTGTTGAATTGTCGTTTTGTATGGAGATATCAGAGGATTTAGCTTATTCCACTAATGTGCAAACTACTAATGTGTAATGAGCAAACATTATGATTTTTTTACACCCACGTTAATTGAGATTAAGGAATAACATAGTTTTGAAGGCAATAATAGTACATTATGGTACGGTACGGTATGGTTTCGTAATGGCGGGAAAAAGATATCAGTTTTCCTATGCGCGCGCATCGGCCATAGACAAAAAAATGAGGTTTCTTTTTTTTGGGCTTTTCGTGGATAGCTTTTTAGCGCAAATGTAAGCGTAACTCAAAAAAACTATTAGTCACTCGTGAATAATAGTAATGAAAAAGTCACAGTTTGATTATAGGTGTCATTATGTGCCTACTTGCATTGATTAGAGCCACTTTATGAGAAAGTGTGTTAAAAAATTAGTTATTACAAAGCAATACTCAATTAGATAAAACATTATTACGCCAACCGTTTTTTTCGTACAGGATACTTTCTCAGATTATTTTAAGTTTAAAATAACCTAACTCTGAGATACAGTTGTATGTTAGAGTGCAAAAATAAAATATTTCAATAACGCTTACATTTAAAATGATTAAAATAGGAGCAATAAAAATATTTCATGGATATATCTATTCTATTGTATTTTTCCTTTATGATACAGGAAAGAAATCTTATTTTTCCTGTTTATAAAAGATATGATTTTTGATAGATTTATATAATCGCTATTTTGATATTGTATTTTTAACGACCTAAAATCTATTACTAGTGGACTAATCTTAAGTTAACGTAAGCTGTAAATTAAGCCGTTACTGTAGGTATCAGTATAGTGTGAAATTAGAATATCATTAGCTTATTTCTTCAAATAAGTTTTTTTTTTATTTCGCATTGTTATTTAGATTATTCTATTATTTTGAATGAGGACATGAAACCTAGCCAATTACAATGAATCTTAAAAACAACCTCATAGTCATCCAAAGGCAAAGGCGGCTCACAAACTCAGAGCAATGATGTTATCTGCAGAAAAACCAGAGTCTCAAAATAGCCGCAAAATATGGGAAGCTTTCTCAATTGGTGGCATAGTGGCAAAGAGAAAGGTATATTAATGCAACTAGCTAACTGATGGCCGTTGAACCCGAAAAATCATGCAATCTTGATAGGCCTCACACAGGGTGGTCTGGTGATTTGGAGGAGATTTCAATAAGGCACAGGATGCAAACGATCGTGGTGGAGATCTTTGGAGTGAGGTCTACTTCTAGCAGTAAACGTCTCTCGACTGAAATAATAATAATGACCAATATTGGTCTGCTTTTATGGGGGCCCATTTAGTGAGCGGTGAGCTACCACCAGCTATATTTAAATCAATTAGGAGGCTTTGAGAAGGCAGTGGACCGAAGTCTTCTTTGTCTCCGAATATATATATATATATATATATATATATATATATATATATATATATATATATATATATATATATGTGTGTGTGTGTGTATATATATATCATGCTAGATATTCAGCCAAAACATGATCTCTATATTACCTAAACTGACTAAAACTCTAGCTTTATTTACTGACCAGTTAAAATAAAGGGTTCATCACTATTAACAAAAACTTTTTTAACACAAATAAAAAATTATGTAAATTGATTCAATTTAATGTTTTATTAAAATTTCGATAGCCGTCACAGGTGTTAAAACAATGTGATATCTGCCCAGTATTCTGAAACTGGTATTTAAAAATTTTTGGGTAGTCAAAAAATTACGTGAAATTATGCGATCGAGAAAGCTGGTAAAATTTTTTAATAAAGTTGTGTGTAGTGTACTTAATCTACTTGGCTAACCATGCCTCCGAAGGCTCTGTGCCAAGGTCGTCAACTTGGGTACCTTCGTCTTACATATTGATGGGTACCGCGCGACTTTGAATGATTTGCCACAAGATAGTACATACACTTTGATTCTCGCTTGACTTTTCGCTAAACTGGCTTAACATCGAGGAATAACATGCTCGTTTTGCCAAACTGTGAAAGATTAAGTAAATTTCTAGAGCGTGTAAAACAAGACAAAGAAAAACAAGAAACACGTGTAACAACACGCATGTATTTAAAGTAAAAACGAACAAATTTTAAGGTCTATTTATAATGCAGATACATTATAAATCTGTTTGTATGAAGCACTACGTCTCATGTTATGTTTATTTTAATACCTATGTGCTAATGTCGTACATCTGAAATTAACTCTTTTTATATGCTACGTAGTGAAGTGAAAGTGGTTGAACCGATTTTAACGAAATTTGATATAGAGATAGTTGGAGACCCGGAGAGAATATATACTCGTAGTAATGAGTAGATACTTTTTTCTACGCCATAATATCTCTTACTTATGACATTTTACGTGGGTAGCTATGCCAGAGGAATTTTTGTATGACATTATTTTATATGCATTTCCTGTTGATACAATCATCATTAGGTCGAGCTTTTGTCAATTGCACAACGACATTTACTATTTTAGAAAACATATTTTTAATGAAAACCCGATTAGGAAAATATACAAAATTATGAAAAGTCGGCCAGTTTCAATACAATAATTACTACAATAATTTAAATCCTAAAGCAGAGCTCGCAACATGGACTACTCCATTGGAATAACCCCAATAGCTAAGAACTTCAAGAAATTTACAAAAACGAATCTCGTTGTTTTGAGAACTACGAAAATTTTCACTTGAACCTATAGACTCAAAGATATTGACCAAATTCATTAATTACGTTAAATTGTAAAAAATACCTAGGCTAATTTCGTATTAAAAATTTAATAAAATAGGCATTTTATTTAATTAAGCTGTGCCGAATTATAAATGTTGAATTTTATAGATTAAGAATTAATTCAAGCAATACTGTGATTTTGATTTGATTAAGAATATGCAAATAAATATAATAAGATAAGGAAATGGCCAGCAAACAATAAAATGAAACCTATTTCCAAATTTCTTCTATCGGAAATAACTATCTAGGAAAATACAGCCAAATACTGCGGGGCAGTTATTCAGTATTCAAGAATACAAACTGGAAACACAAACATACACAAATAAATTGCATAATCTGAAATCATTTGGCTGTAGTGTACACGTGTTATTTTTATCTATATATATATATATTATATATATATATATAATATATATATATATATATATATATATATATTATATATATATAAATATATATATATATATATATATATATATATATATATATATATATATATTGATAAAAATATATAAACTCTTTATTGAACACAATTAATCATTACAATAAAAATATTAGGAGATACAAATTTATTTGGTCCAAACGCGGACTTATCTCTCAAGAGAGATTTCTTCCAGCCAACTTTAGATGGTTATGTGAATTTTTTTAAAGAACAATTAATAAAAAATAGAAATGTCATATTTATACTACATACAATACATACATTATTAAAATAGATATGATTAATTAATTTGAATCATCAGACATAATCATGAATATATATAATATACTTACCCATAATATATACATACATACACATATACATATATATAAATATATATACATTATCATCAAGTACAGAAAATAGTCTGAGACAAACTACATAGGTAGTGTTGTTGCTCAGCTCATTCCACAATCTAGCAGCACGAACAGTAAAGGAGCGGGAGTAGAATTTGGAGTTCGAAAAAGGAACATTTAAAATATGACACACAAGCACGCTGAGGCCGGGTAGAAGGCGGCAGTAAGTCAAATCTACATCGTAAGTATTGAGGAAATGTTACCCCTACATTAGGATGCATACCCTAAGGATCTTATAAAAAAGACAGGATATGCATATCTCGTCGATATTTGATGGGCAGCCACTTCAAACGAGAGCGATATTGAGAGATTTTGTCGAATTTACGTAAACAATAAATCAACCTGATTGCCAAGTTCTGAAGTATAACTTATTCAAAAGGTCTTCGGTTATATCCAGATAACAAACGTCAGCGTAGTCAAGGGTGGGGAGTAGTAGAGATTGAGCAAGTGTAACTCTGGTCTCAAAAGGCAAAAAGTACTGAAGACGTTTGAAATGCATGCGACGACTCACTTCATTGATATGCTTCGACCATGTCAAATTATGATCTATTATCAAGCTCAAATTTGTACACTTGTCTGCAAACGGGATTACAACCCCATCAAAATACACCATTTGTAATTTTAACAAGTCAACACATTGGTACATGCCACTACCTGCCACAATCATAGCTTGGGACTTTTTGGGATTAACACTAGAAGCCCGGGCCCGGAAGTCCCTAATTTGACCCATTTCGATGTTCTTCCTGCTCTAGTTAATATATTATTACGCGTATAATCGTAAGTTTTTATGACTTATCATGAAATATGATGATTATCGTTTATTAGAGATTTCAACAACATAAATATAATACACATGTTTTAAAATCGAAATTTACCTCTATGCGCGGTTGGGTCAGTTTTGACCCAGTCTGGATGTTAGAGTTTAAGTTTATCTTTCTTTTAAGATAAACAAAATGTCGTTAATTCGTCATGTAGGTACGAACGGGGGTGTGAGCAGAGGGGGCGGCTGCGGGATCACAGCAAAATGTTTAGATCTAGATGCACAATGGTCAGGCAAATGGGGTAATGATTTTGTAGAAGCCACCATGTTTTGGAATAGATTTCGGGAGATTATGAAGTTTTTGAGATTCGACGTGATCCAAACTTTGGATTTATATCTGAAGTGTGGAATAATTTTATTTCTAATGCTCAAAGTTGTTATACGCCAGACCCTACATAACAATTCATGAACAACTTTTCCCTTCCAAATGCCGATGCAGATCTACACAGTTTATTATTACGGAAAGGAAAAAAAACGTTCTTCTCCTGAGCACTATGCACCCAGATGTTCAAATAGAAACTAGTACAAAAAAGAAACCAAATGTATTTACAGGAGCATTTTACAATAATTCAAAAAAATATGGGGTTGTGGATCAAATGGCTCGCAAATACTCTGTCAAAGCCCCATCTAGGCGTTGGCCAGTTCACACTTTTTATAATTTAAGACTTAGCAGCCATAAATTCTTGGATATTGTATCGTGACCTAACTGGACAAAACATCAGCAGAATTAAATTTATCTTACGGTTAGGAGAAAAACTAACTAAACCATATGCAAATAGTAGGAAAACGTCTAATATTCATATAAATATACCAAACGAAGTACCTGGACGTCAAAACAAACGTACTCGTTGTCAGATAAAGTCTTCTTGTGTAGGTAATAAATCGTGTGTGAAATGCGAAGATTGTAAAAAAACGGTTTGCAAGAAGTGCACATCGAAAGAGTTTTCCATTTGCTCAATATAGGATTCTGAGGAGTAATAATATAATTATATATTATTATTGCCATTTTTATAATTTCATTTAATTTTAACTTCTCGTTAAAATAGTAGAATTCAAATATCAGTATGTCTATAAATTTGAAGATCATCCGCATACAAGTGGTAGTGAGAAAAATATTTTTGTAACCTTATTTATGAACGTGGCGAAAAGAAGTGGAGAGAGAACACTGCCCTGCGGAACACCATCGTGAACTTGAGACCAATTTGAAACCAGATCCTGATATTTTCCCTTGACTCTAGCCGCTGTCGCTGTGCTCAAGCATCTGAGTACCGCGTATCATAAATAATTTCCTTTGGCCTTAGTATACATACAATCCACTATTTATATAGTAGGTACAAAAGCGTTACAGTGAGTACTCACGGGCAGAGGGAAAGGCATAGGGCGGTGCTGCATCGGCGGGAAAGGCGCACGAGGTTCGGCGGCGGGTGGTGCACGTTCCTGCGGCCGCAGTGGCAGACGCGCCGGGCCTGACAACGGGAACGCAAACACCTGCGACTGTGGCTCCGGGAAACTACCCATAGCTCTATGGTAAACAAGAGAAAAATCAAAATCAAAATAATATTTATTCAACATAGACCTTTTCAGGCACTTATTGACGTCAACAAACAAAACATGAAAAAAAAGCTTAAAAAAAAAACAAAAACATTGTCCGTACGTACGAATAAGGAAAAAATATATATATTAACTCGACACCATTAAACTATAGTAAGCAAAGCAGGCTCATTATCCATGAAATGATATAGAGAAATCGCATGACTGAAAGTTGTACATAATAATTCAGAATCGGTAGACTAAAATCTCTGTTTAGATAGTTTAATTAAAATTATTATTATTTGAAGTACAAAAATTGTTTCAACTTTAGCATCTAATTCATACGACATGACACTATGAAAAGAACTAAAATAGACCAATCATGCCTTTTCAACATTAGCCAGTTGTCTTCTACACTAATATTATAATGAGGAAAGATTTGTATTTTTGTATGTAACGAATAAACTCATAAAGTACTGAACCATTACCAAACATTAGAAAGCTACATTATGACTGAGTAACATAGGTTATATTTAGTACTAGATTACTATAGAAATCATTAGAAATTCTTATTAAAACCAACCGAAGGTGTAGAAAAAATTGCTATAAAATGTCATTCATTTTTCGCATACGCTACGAAGAGTAATGTCTACCCGTGCGAAGCCGGGACGGGCCGCTATTACTTTATATACAGCAGTACTTTTTTTTTTTTTTGAAGGCGGGAAATGCTCCTTGTCCACCATGGCACCGTGCTGGCAAGACACGGCCGTGTGTGGGGCTCTCCGGTCAAGAGGACCGGCCTACTCACTAAAACCCCCCCCGAGCTCCCCTTTTCAGCCAGAGTCAAGTGTAATACTTAAAAAAAATATTGTATCAGTAAATTTTACAATTTCATCATTCATTTTTACAATATTGCTTACTTTTCTTAGATTGGGCAATATTTACAAATATTAACAAAGAATCATCTGCAAATATATCGCAGAAGCTATTTGTGAAGTATGGAAATTAGATTAATGCAGCAAAAATGTTTAAGTCTTTCTTTATCGGATCTTTTAAGTATTTCATGACCATATTTTTTGCAATCACTTCACCTCCTTCTTTCTTAATATCTTTAGTAATAATTCATTATTTTCACATACATTTCTATATGTAATGAATTCAGCAAAATATGTGATCATTAAATCAGTTAAATTGTTATTCAGCTATAAGATAAGTATTTTGCCCCATTTTGTATTATACATTTATAATTTATAGAAATCATAAATCATCAACATATGGAAGAAAACACTCATTGCTGTCATTTCTAAATTCATATTTACATAATTACTCGAACTAAAACATTTTCGTCGTATTCGTGGTAATCCAAGAAGTATACACCATTTATCTCTATACGAAATCATACTTGTGTCAGCTTTGAAACTATAGTTAAATGTAAATGAATTATTGCGGAGCGCATTAGCGTAACCAGCTGTTAATTCCCGCGCGACTGGATTACGAGTTACGAGCCGGTATAGCGCACTTCATTCTCACTGGAATTAATATTGGAGTTAAGAAACTAAACAAACTTTCACGCTCGCTGCTGGATATACAAACTCTGTTACTTGCAAGTAGTCAGTGGATCTCTCACAGATTAGGGGTTATTAACTTAAAATATTTGTGATAGTCAGTTTGATATTTATTTGACAATTTAGCTCTGATAGTTTTGACTACTTTCTTTTGTAATTTAATTTTGTTAGATGTCGTTTTGGGAACTTGATCTTATAAATTGAATAATTATGAAAATAATACTTTTACCTCGAGGGAACATTTTATTTTATCGGTTGACGAAATCTGTCCATCCCTATTGGCTATAGAAACCTGTTTGAAACATTCCAGTTAAATATGGAATATAGATTATGCATAATTTAAATAGTTTTCAAATTTTTCAGGCTAAATATATGCATACATATTTATAAATTTTTATGAATGTTGTAATTTTTACAACAGCTACCTAGTCTAAGAAAATATTTGATATCATTGTCACGACACAATTTCCGGCCAATATCGTTCAAACTTCTCGTAGTTTCTTAATAGTTTACAACATTTAAATTATCAACATTTATAACAAATTATTAAATATTTTACTTACCATAAATACTTTAAGAACTGTCTGTATAGTCAATAAGACATACTAATGTCTTACAATTAAGTGGATTCCATTACATTAGTACAATTATTGTTATTAATGTTCATCTACATATATACTCAGAAAGTACAGTTGAGAAATAGTAGCAAGTAAGAAAACCCATAGATAAAAAAAAATAGTATGGAGCCGTACCTCGGCTCGTCGCCGCCGTGACAGATGATCGCAATTCTCTCCGCCTGAGCGCTGCGCGGTGCGAACGCACCGAGAATGTTGAACGGGAACCTCCGCTCCATAGGCTCGTCGCGGCGACGCTCCACCATGCAGTTCATACGACCCCTGCAAAAAATCGATGTGCTAAAATAATCTATTATATGACGTCTATGTAGGCTACTCTACTATAAGTATATACGCTTTATATTTGGTGTATGAAAATATCATGTATCTCAAATTCGTTCACAGTACAAATTACTTGCAGTCCGCCTTCGCAGCCATGTGTACATTCTTTGCATTTTATATAAAATTCTCAATATCCCTAATTATATTCAATAAAGTTGTTGCTTTACTTACTCCGTGTGACTATAAATTCAAAATTCTTACACTATCCGTGCTGCCCAGCTATAAAACAGCTTGCAAATATTCGTCAGAATCGTACTGTCGGCACTTTCTAGATGTTACTTTGGCATAGTCAATTATTATCAATATTTATCAATAGTTGGTAATCAGATTTTTCTTGTAGAGATAAGTTCGCCTGTATATATATACATTTTCTACTATATACAAAAAAATATACAGAATAACTAAATATTTTGTAATTACAATTTTAATACAATTACAATTTGTAAATACAAAATTAACACAAACTAAGCTCTTAACACAAACGAAAGCGTGAAAAAACGTCTATGTTAGGAAATCGCTTTTAAAGTAAAAGATTGAAATAAAAACAAGATAACGAAGACGGTGTTTTAAATATTTTAATAAAAAAACTCAATGTCACAACAGCGAGCTGACTATATAAGTAAAATATTCACACCACATTTAATTATTGAGGTACGATGATATAGACTTCTTCGTTACGGTCCACTTTTTAAACCTAGTAGTACCCGTATGTTTCGGCGCGATTTTAAAGACGTTTCACGTCAAATGTATTTAGTTTGTAAGTGAAAAAGGAAAGTTTGGCAGGAAACAAAGTGAATGGGACCATAAATGACTTTATTGTCCGTCAGAGTTTGTCAAAAAAGGTGAGTTTGGCTGATGTGCATGGAGGTATGTTGGTCCCTACGCTTATATGGCGGGAATGAATGCTGGGTGTAGAAAAATAGGATAAAAGCCATATGCAGTGAACAGGAGAGCTTTTAATGGTTGGAGTGACGATAAAGGATAAATTGAGAAATAGTGTGATAAAGGAATGGAAATTTCACTTCTGCTGGATTCACACTATAGTTGTGTGACGTTTATACCATCTGATATAAACAAATAATATGTTTTAACACTGACATAATTGTATGTCTGCCAACTTAATATTGAATAATGAAAAAAATTTTTGAGTTTCTTCATTCATGCAAAGAGACACTAACTGGGATCTTGATAAAATGTTTGATATTGACCATCTATATACAAAATGTATTTATATATACATATTTCTAAAATTAAAGCAAGTCGCATATTTTCCATACACACTCTGGGTATAATTATAAGAATATAAAATCACGAAATGCATAAAAATATGAATAATAACTTTAAATGGATTAAAACGAATAAAAAATAATTATAACTTTATGCGCTTTCTCCATTAGCTGTAAGCGCTTATGAAGCGAAGATTTCCTTACGGCTGAATATGGCGTCTGTCGATTTAATGAGCAACTCGTCTAGGGCATGTTATATAGTAAGGTAGTGCCTAGGGGTATACTTCTTATTCTGCGCACAAAGTCTTCTTGATGCCTCTACGTTATATTTATGGAAATCGGTATTGATTTCTATAAGCTTACTTCTGATTGTTTGCCAAGAATGCCCCGGCGATGTCATCGAGATCGAAATGAATGGGCAGCTTGAACATGGGGCGAATGGCATCCAGCTCGTCGTCGTCTTCCGCTGAGCTGTCTGATTCCGAGCTGTCGTCACTGGAATTGGGCGATTCGTTTTTGGAATTGTCATCATCTATTTTCTGAAAATAAAAAAAAATCATTTTTCTCATCAATATTTGCTTCAGCAGGATAACTGTCTACCTAGAAAGAAATACTCTTTTAGCCTATTTTAATATAGGATATCTATATATATCAGTATAAGAAACTGTTAATGTTTAGCAATCGTGGAAACATTAACAGTTTCTTTAAATTAACTTTTTAACAATTTTCCTCAAATTTTTTTTGCTATTTTGTAATGTTTGATTCGAGCAGCAGACGATATTAATACAATATAAGTGAAAAAAAAACGAAACAATGCTAAAAAAATGTATAATTTTGAATTAAACCGCAATTTCTCAATACCTTTGTAATTGATGGGGCATATAGTGGTTAGTTAATGTTACTTGGGCCACCGTTACTCTAAAAAACGATATCATCTCAACATTCGCTGTGTTTGAACAAATTTATGATTCTCATAAACACACACATAAAGACTGTGAATTGAGGAAAACGTCTCAAAAAAGTTATTTCTGCGAACATAATAAAACAGATACTTCTTGTGATAATACAAATAAAGAGCTGTGCCTGGGTAAAATACTATAAATATTTAAGTCACAAATTATATTGTCAAAAACTGGGTAAAGAGCATCATCTGTCTGTTAATAATCTTGTATATTACATAATTTATATACATAAATATTATCGTTTTATTTACTGTTTCAATATTTGTGAGCTGACGAAATTTGAATGAATGTGGCGGCTAAGGGAATATACCAAAATTATATCTCTGCGAAGTGCTCGGGCAATGGCAATAGACCAACTCCTAATTATACTAGAAGAACAATAACGAAATGTTAGTGTTTACTATATCTTATATATTTGAATATAATACATACGCATACCTATCCTACCCAATTTATCCCTATAGGCAACTGCAACTTAAAAATACAAAAGTCGTATATTTTACTTTTTATCGTATTTCTAAATAACACAGGTTACAAACGTAATAATTAGAATCATTCACATAATTATATAGTTCGTTTGTGATGTTTTATTCGGATAGTTTTTAAAAGTTCTCCTTGTGCTACTCATATGCATTCCATATAACTGGAACATGTCTCCATGTCGTCAACAAAATGATGACAAAAACAAACCTATATTACAGTACAACATAAATAAGAAGAATTTTATTCATAAACAGATTCAAAATTTCTTTGGGCGAATTATGTTAAATGAGCAAAATGTGCGTGGTAAACATATTTGTGAAAACTATAGTTTTATTGCTGTTATGAAGTAAATCATCCGTAGTAAAAAAAAAATTTGCTATATGCGCGTATAATGATTATTTCACTGCCTTCTTACGCCGTTGAAATGTTATATAGCAGGAAGTATTGCATAAGATGTTATGAAGTTGAAATCCAGGCATAAGTACTGATATCATATGAACAGTAAGCTCATAACAATATAATGCACCTAGAATTGACAAATGACACCTTATCCTTTATCATTACAACTTTCGTGCTATAAAGTATTATACCCAAGTCTAGTAATTATACCGATGTATTACATTAAAGCAACTAATACAAAGGCCACTACATTTTTTACAGTATTTAATGAAGTTTATTGAGGAGTTCATGCCAAACGATAATTCAACTTCACTAATCAAATAAAACCTATGCAGAGTATGAATACAGCAATTAAAATGAAATTGCCAAGTAATAATTCGTTTTTATACATTATTGATTAGAGAATGAATCCTGCATTTCTGATTTGAAAATAAACACTAAGACCACTTAACTACCGACGCCCATATAAGGCAATAAAATAATAAGCATCTACAATCCGTAAAGACTCTTTCAATAAACATATAATATGAAATCTTATATATAAAAATGAATCGCAAAATTTGTTGGTAAGCGCATAACTCAACAACGCCTGGATCAATTTGGCTAATTTTGGTCTTGAATTATTCGTAGAAGTCCAGAGAAGGTTTGTACGTAGAGAAAATTTTTAAAAAATCTTGATAAAGTGTAAAATCAACATCTTTCTATACTCCCATATACAAACAATTTGTATTAATACTTAAAAGCCAATTTGAACCTTTGGCAAAACAATCGAAGACAAAAAAGTGACGTTAGTTCTGTCAAACAAATTTAATGTCATCATATATCATTTCAAGTAGGAACAAAAAACTGCCACTTTACAAATCTTTTTGACAGGACGAAGTCTGTCGGGTCCGCTAGTACAAAATAAATACGAAATCTGACATGAACATCCACTGCTGTATTGATATATATGAAATAAAGCCTAACAGATTACAAGCAGTTCAGGGTATGACAAATCGATTTGAATGTTTTGAATGAGCACAGCAACCTTAACGAACGTCGAATAGGCTACGTGTTGGCCAGTGGCGATTTATCTCGTTCTGTACTGTTTGCCAGGCACAATCGCTCGGACATCCTGCGCGAGACAATGCGCCCGCGCCATTGTTTTGCCACCCGCAACACTCCGTTTACTAAATATTACGCACTGTGTATGAATAGTAATAGTAGGAATAGTTCATCATTCGTATGCAAATCTTGTCCTTTGATGGACCCAATGATTACACTCAAGTATACTTTATTAAAATCTTTTCCTTTTAAGATGTAATTTTGCTTTTACATTATCTACAGCATCGTTTACCATAATCTTATAATATACCGCAGGAAAACTCTATACCAAGATCCTCTGCGTAAGTACCTACCTCCGTCTTACTAATTTCTACCGCAAAATTTCAATATTCCCATTGTTATATTCCAATTTAAAATGTAAGATAGGCAGTGAAATTACTGGGTGCTGTGACTTTACATCTTATGTCACATGTTTGCGGCATACACTGTGATTTTCGAGGGGATCACAAATTGGTACGAATCTCATAGAAACCATAACTACTTACCATCAAATTGATAGTCTACCTGTTAGGCAATATACAATAATATAAACGAGATGCGAAATAAATATATATTTCGCATTATTTGTAAATTATATTTCCAGACAACGATGTTGTCTAAACATAATATATACTTAAATGATAATAATTAATAAAGAAGAGTTATCAAAAACAATATGGTTTGAGTGTGATTATTTTAAGGGTAAACGACACAACAGAAAATGTTTTGCAACAAAGAAGACGAAAAGTGTCAAGGAAGTAGGTATAAAGAATTGGTGGAAAGATACTTTGTTATACGAGTTTCGTAACTTTATTTTATTACGCGTTCGTTACTTTCTTGTAACTATATAGCTTACCTACACAGCTGAAACATTCAACTTTGTTTTGGAAATATTACTTTTGTTTCCATTTATCGGGTAGCAACTGGAAACAGTACGGAGTATTAAATTTTCAAAAATATTAACATCATAACTAAGTTTCTAAGTTGACTCGTATTTCACTTATAGATATGTAGGTAATAAGAAACAACAAAGATTAGAATCACTTATATATTAAGTTATATAAACCTTATACATTTTCTTAGAAGTCGGCTTTAGATTATATTTATATATCTTGCTGCCAATATTTAGATAGTGCTCAGAGACTGCTACTTTCACAGCGGTCATCGTGCTACAAGAGAAAGCGCAGCGCAGGCGCTGTGCACAGTGACGTCATCGCTTGCACCACTCAACTCGCACTTTATTCTCCAACTACAAACACTGCTGACACTTGTGAAACTATCATTTACACCAACAAATTAGTACATATAAACTTCAGCCTTACTAGACTTTCACAAAAGTAGCAAATGTCATCAAATAGGTGATATGTAATATCGTACAACAGTACAAATAACAATTACACCTTTAGCAAAGTCAAAAGTTACAACAATGTAATGAAAATATAATTAAATAGATTGACTGGCAATTATATAGCTGTTATATATTTTCACATTTTAATTTAATGCGTTTGCAACAATGAATACGCTAAGAAGATTTCACTAAAACATGCGAATAGCAACGTTAAATTCTGAAAGATATAAAGAGAATTTCTTGAAAACTGTCATTAGAGATAATCTCACCAGATAATGGCACCTCACCATTAGTTTAATTTGTTATTGTGTGCATTCAATACAACATCGTCATAGTATATCACAACAAAGACAAATAACATTATTACACAACTAAGCTTTTAAATAAGTGTGTGAATTATTGACATAAGACTTCGTGTTCATCAGACCTACATGGTACCATGTTTGGAATATTATGCAAGCAACAGGTCAACAAACCGGTCGCATTCACAATATAAGCACTTACATTGAGAAATCGCAATTAAAATTATTCACAGTTCTTGCGGAGACGATTATGAATATTTTCTTTAATTTATGCTACCAGAAAAAGCTTTTAGGTGACATTTCACTTAATAACGCATGAGGTAAATATGTACAGCTCTAATTTGTGAATGCCGAGAATATATTGAAATTAAATATTGGAACGAAGAAAAGAAAAATAAGCATCTATTTTGGCATTACAGCATGTTAAAAATATTGGCCAACATAGGACTACATAGTCCCATACAGTACATTCTGTATAATTAATGATACTGATGGAGGCAGAGACGGGAGGTGTTAATATTTATAATTAACTTTACCAAGTCAAGGACGACCAGAAAAATATTTAAGCCATAAAAGGACAATAATTAAACAAGACTAACGTGCAAATAAAAGTATAAATCACAGAAGAATTTATAACAAAATATATTTTTGAAATCTATATTTTGACAAAGAAAGTCAGGTAGATTTTCTTTGTCAAAATATTCTACATCATATAATTATGTGAAAAATTAAAACTATTTACCTCAATATTATACAGAGCAGACATTGATTTCTTGTAACTATTGAAAAAATATCCAATAAGCCATGCCAACTAAACAATAAAAAAGAGAGACGCACCCTAGCGAGTAAAAGGTTAAATGCAGTCATTAGCCTCTTTTGGCGAATGGCCAAGTTGCAAAATGTTTTAAGCGGTTAAATCCACTTTATATACTAGTGGAAGTCTGTCGCTTCAATTGCCATCTGCGATTGCGTAAATAAAAGTGCAATCTTATAGTGAGTATATAATTGTAAATAGGTAATAGGTAAAGTACCTGTAACTTATCCTCCTCTATTTTGGACTCGGCCTGGTTTAACGCATCATCTTTCAACTGGTTCCCAACTGCCGGTGGTGGGTTTGAGCGGATAGTCTCGGTAGATGCAGCTAGGGGCGGCACACCGTGTAGAGCATGGGCGTTGGCCACGGGCAACGGTTCGTCCTGGAACCAAAATGTCAAAAATTTATCCACAGTTCTAATAAATTAAAACTCCTTGTAATACAAATAAAGATTGGTTGCAATATAAGGTAAGTAAAAGAATGAAGAAACAATACTATATTACTGATGGATGTTTCAGGTATTTTTTTGCATAGTCACCGATATCTTTAAAATATTTTGTTTATTTATGGTCAGTAATAAGAGACATTAAAACTTAAATAATTTATAATAGTTCAACAATTCGGATCAAAATCTTTTTGAAATGAATAATATATTATTCAATTAGCTATAATCATTTACGGATTACACGATTTGTAATACAATTTATTATTAATATTATATTTATTTGTCGAAGAGAGACTATTCAAAGATAATCTGCTTGTATCTCCATCTTACCTGTTTCTATTGCAAAACAGTATATGTGAGATAGGTAGTGAAATTACTGAGTACTTTGACTTTACATCTCATGTCACAAGTTATCAAAAGAACTGTGGTTCTTGATAGAGGTCGCAGACTTGTTTCGAATCTTGCTCGAACTACATGCACTATTGGTAACTGTAACCACATCAGGTGGACAGTCTACTTGTTTGTAAATATTCCTAGACAAACCGACGCTTACTAAAGAGCTGTAACAAAACAATCTCCGCTCTAAGATGTTACTGTGTAATTTGCTGTGTTCTTGGTTAACATTTGATGGTGTAAGTATGAATGCTAAACATTCCTACTCTTCACGGTCAGTGAAGCAAGACGCCTGTGACGCTACAAATTGGTTTTGTTACCTTGAAGGCCGAGAAATTATCCCGCACACGCGATATTATGTGATTACAATACTAAACGTTAGTCTCCTAACTGAAATACCTTAACAAAGTAAATTAAATTAAAGGCAACAAAATCACCCTTAAGGAAACGAATAATTACAATAACCAGTAACACATTTATCCCTTAGCACTTAGGGAAAACAGATTGGATAACATATGTCCTTTCTTCTTAACTTTTATTTGTGAATTTATTGTTAATATGTTTTACTTCCTGTATACTATAATTACTTCAAAATGAAATCATTACATGAAATAGCATCGCATATAGAATCCGCATAATCAATACTATAATTTCTTATAATGTTTTCCGATAATGTTCTTATTATTCCACTGTTTTCACTATTAAATAAACTTGAATTGTATATTCATTCTGAATCGTAAAGAATCTTCTATTTCATAAATATTTATACCAAGTCACTTAGACATCAGAAATTAATCTTGCGGCTTGGAAAGTAGTTATAATTTGGACTTGACATAATTTAAACTTCAATCTGGTTTAAATTATGTGGTTGTGTTACGTCAATCGATTGTTTTTGTTTCCTTGATTGCATTCTACAATAGTGATATTCTTTCGCCCGATAGTTCTTTATATCTAATAATAAAAATTACAAAAGCTTAAAGACAAAAGACCGCAAAGATATTGTAATTAAAGTACTTTTAATTACAATATCCAAAGTGTTTACAAAATGGCGGACCAAGCCAGTGATTTATGTAACATACGTTATTACATACACTTAACTTCGGCTAATTTGCACAATAATATATGCGGCTACACGGCATCAGTGTTCATCATTGTTCATGTCGGTAGCGGATTCTCATCGCATAATCACTAGAATTGATGATTGACACAGTCATGAGAGCCATAAAAACTTGAAGCAACGGTGCAAGGCCACCGGAGATGTTAAAGCAACACATTTATTGTTATGACAACGAACAGTATCTCTATATTGTCATATTTCACAAAGAACTCAGTTTAAACTAGTATTCGTTAGAAATCAACAAATGCTTTAGTTATAACTAACGATTTGTTGACAGTTACGCAACGAAAAACATTCGATAGTCTAACGAATTTAGTCAAGGTTTTGCTCAATACCAAATCGTGGAATGACCCTCCAAGCGATCTAAGATTAATTAGCATTAAAAAACTTATTTTCTGGTTTAAAATTTATATTTTACAGGCATAACAGATACGTAATTTTATTAATACCTACAATATAAATATTACCTCGGTTGATTACGAAATTATCTTAACAACATTTTCTTTTATTAATCATAAATTACTTTTAGGATTTTTGCGCTGAGTGTTGTTTTAAAATTTAAAAATGTACCGACAGCTTATCGTCAAATAAGCAGCGAAGCGCGAAGTGTTGGCGACCGTGCAGATAGAAAACGTCCATTACGTCGACAACGCGATTGTCGCATTGTGAACTACACCCACAGTACTTTTGCTCGATTGACGAAACGATTCATTTCAAAAGTTCCACCGAATGCAGCATCATAACAAGGAAATGGCAAATCACAATGCCTCGAAAGTATGTGGGTGGATAATATATTGCGATACACAAATACTTAACAGTTTCGTCATTCCCTGATTTATAAGAGAGAAACGTCTAAGATAAATTGTGTAATAGTTATCGATATTGTTCACAATGTTTGACATGTTCTCTGACATGTTACCGAAAACGTGACCTCCATCCTTTATCTTTAGTTAACTTCTGACCCGGAGATGCTTCGACCGCAACTTCCATATAATCGAATGTCACAATTCCAAATACAATTTAAAAGTTAGGTTTTTGTGAAAACTTTTCGATGAATTCTTTGATGGTAAATTTTGATAACTTAGATTTACTTTAATAACTCAGCTGGGAATATTATGCCAAGCTCTCAAAATGATTTTCAAGTTTTCAATAAAGAATAACTTTAGAGGAAAAACTAAGTTAATATTAAACTTGTTAGTTCTTGAAGATCAAACTTCAATAATTTCAATGTTATGTTTAAGTAACGTCTTAATAGAAAAAAAAATTAATACTTTGTAAAAATTATGAATATAAATATAAATTTGTTCAATATAACAGTTTGAGAGATCTTCCAATTAAGGCCCCAAAGACGTAATAATCTGCATCTAATTATGGAAACAAGCATCGTATCATAGCCCGTACCAAAGGAACCCGTTACTAAGCCATTCAACCCGTTCTTCACTGACTTTACGACTTTTGTTCCTATCTGGGTATTTAGGCTAAACACAGGCCTTTTATTGTTCGAATGCATAAAGGAGAGAAACTCACTAAGAAAAAAAATTGTTGAAGTAAAAGTTAGGGTGAACCAATAGTATACAAAAGACGCCTATTCATCTTAATATTGAATCTTGTTGATTTAAAAATAAAATCAAAGAAAACATTATTGAGATTTTATGAATTTTTGATTAGCAATTACCTTAAATTATACGTATAACATAGATTCTTTTAAAAAGTAACTAGGTAATTACTTTATCTCAATGAAATTTATACCAACAAAATTCCACCGATCACAGAGATCTTTAGGGAAGGACTATGTCCAGCAATGTGCGCTTCTCGGCTAAAATGAACGAATAAAACTCTTATCTATATTTAGTTTCACAACTATCACTAATTTTGCGTTTCGTGAAAAAAATAACAAGTACTAATGAATAATTCAAGTTAAACACACGTTTAATATATATATATAAGGAAAAGTTGTACAATCATACAACTGAATACTGAGTAACAAACAAACTCAATAACATTATCTCTAATATCTATAACAGAATATGTGTGGTGTTAAACATAGATGTATCGCCACTCCCTTTCATCCCGTCTTCGTCCAATCTTGACGTATCTTTTACAAGAGAGAATTTGACACAATTCCATCTCACGAACAGTGATAAAAAGCCCTCTATTACAATAGGCAATATAAAATTGGCAAAGTGTAAATGTTTAGGTTTACCTTTACTTTACTTTTCGAGAAGAACAGTCGTGATTAAATGAATAAGAAAAAGAAGTTTTATGTGTACTTTAAAATATCCTGCCTATCAATAACAATATTTTTATACACAATGAAATAGTATGTTTACAATGCAATAAATTAACATGAATTACATGTGTATGTCTACAATCCAATCCACACTGAGCCAACGTGGTTGAGTAAAGCCTATTGATAGCTTTAACATACAGTAGGCTAGACCCCTTCGGTGGGGTTGTATATGAGCTGTGTGTAAGTATAGTACACACGTGATCATTGAAACTCGTGAATGCGTAAAATTACTTACTTCCGTTCGTTATATGTATAAAGTGCATGTTGTATGCCCACAACTCTATTTAAAGTCAATATACCTACTTCTCGTCCACGTGAATAAATCATATGACAATGACAAATCATTAGTATCATCGCCCGTACCATCATAAGCATTCTATGTATAGTTTCAGGTCTTTGAAGGTTATACGATAAAAAAAGGTACACGAGCGCAATAAAATAAAGGCTCTTTGTTAATTACGTCCTTTAATGAAACGAAGCCAGAAAAAACACGCCGGTATCCCAGCTGGCGGTACGGTGACGCTGCACAATTGTTTTAATTAGTATTTAGAGAATACCTGGTGGATCTATTAGTAATATATAAATATGTTCTATGATATTATATATACATCATTTAAGAATACATATGGCGAAAATGCCTTTATGTGGCTTTTAGTGGACTTTTTCTGTAGATATATCGCTAGTTTGGAATGCATGTATCTCGATTAATTTTTCTGTAGATGTCGGTTATATAGAATAAAGATGTATCTAGCGGACTTTTCTGTGAATGCCGTTAGTGCTGTTTATTTATTTATCTTATAATGCTATCTACTATAATTATAAATTATAACGCAGGTGTGTATAGTATTTTTATCCGTGGATGTAATTAATTTCAAATGGAGATGTTTGTAGTAATTTTACATCTATTTCGTTAGTTTAGAATGCAATTTCTATTATAGTTCATTAGGTTTTATGAAATGAATGCATGTATCTTCAGTGACTTTGTTCGTGAATGTCATTAGTTTAGAATGCAGATGTGTGTAGTGGATTTTTCCGTGGATGTCGTGAGTTTAAGACGCGTGTCTTTATTAGCTTTTCCATGGATGATACTGGTTTAGGATGCATATGCTGTATCTGTACTAGCTTTGTCCGTGAATGTAATTAGTTTAGAATAGATGTCTATATCATATTTCTATATACATATGTATGTCTTTAGTTGAAATGCTGTTTTTCATTAAAGTATTTAGTTTTGAATACGTCACCGATATTTTATTATGTGGATGTCTTTTGAAAATACCTAAAACTCCTCTCCTCGCATATTTTTTGTAATTGTAATATATAAAACATTGTCTATGTTTTTCCTTTTTTGTAAAATATGCAATCGCGAGCAGGTGAAATGTGCGATTTTGCCAATTAAAACAATGTATTATTTTCCAATGTTTGTAAACTACATATCTGTAACGTGACCGTTCAGTGACGGATTTACTCATAGAAAACTTACGTCCCGTATAACGGCGTGCAACTGATAATTATATTTTTTGGAAATACCCAGAGCAACACCGATAGACTCGACAATAATAATATATTTCAACTTCATCAAAAATTACGAAGTGTGGATGTTTATCACTTACATAGCTAACCTAAATAAGAAAATAAAGTCGCAAGTTTTACACATTATGCAAAAAACATGACCGAACACTTCAGCAACAATTACTACAATATCATCTCCTCCAAGCGTTTATGGTTACCTCATGAATTTCATTGCTTATTAAATACACACGTTTCACGTTATCTATTTAACACATTTTATTATTGACTTTGTATAGTACATTTATATAGTATGGCCTATGCCTAGAGTCGGACGCCAATGGCTAGGAACTGGCTATTTAATACTTTATTTAATACTTAGAATAATATTTGTTTGTAATAATGCCTAGTATGTGGTATAGTACAACCAGACCCTTGCCAATTATATAGATTCGTAGTAATATTAAAAATTAAAATTGTTCAGTAGTTACTAGTTACAACAAGGTAAAATGTGTAGTTTTCAACATTATCAGTCACGCCAAATGCTCAAGGACTTACTCCTCAAATGTTTACATTCCATCCCGGTAACCGCCGATAAGTTCTACAGTGTATACATACCTACCACAGCTTTTATGTTAGCTTTTGGTTGTCTGGCTCACCAACCGAGGATACACATATACCATAATATACATATTTCAAAGGCGCCAAAATAATATTTATGGAGTATATAGGTTAAATATTAAATGGATCCTACGTACGTTATTTAAAACCGGAAAATTTAAGACTTTCCCAGATAACTGACCTTAAAATGAAAGCAATAAATTGCAAATGGTATCCCTAGTCCTCTGTTATGTTAACACAAGAAAGACGCGGAGGCCCTAAATAAATTGATGCGTGTTCCTCGTACGCTGGTATAGGATTGTCGCTATTTGGTTCAATAATAATATATTTAATCAGTACGATAAAGTAGCTCGTTTAACGCTACGTTTTCTACAGAATCTTCACATTTAATGAACATGCACCACAAATTATTATTTTCACTGGCCCTTAAACAACCTGTATATTAGACTCCTATACCTCGAGATGTAAATTCATGTCATTTATCGTACATTTTAAAGGGACCACTTACATCTTAATTCAAATATATTAACATCTCTATTAAAATATTTTAGTAACTGTCCACACTACATTATTGTGTATAATGAAGTTGTCTAGAGCTTATACGATGTCCATATATCAATCTTGTTATGTTAAAAATTAGATATATACGAGTGAAGCGTTCCATTTATCCAATAATGTAATGCAATTTTAATGCATCTTGTCAGGTAATATGAAAACATATTTTTTCCAGAATTTTCTGCTTTCAAAGTACATTTTATTTTATATTAGATATAACTGAGTAACACAAATGACGAAATGACAGAATTTTAATATCCAAAATATATAATAACTCAATCAAACGTTACATTTTTACACAGCCTTATTTCTATACAATAAGAAAACGTCTTATATATACAAAATAGGAAATAAAAAATAACCTAAAGTCAGATCAGGATCTGGTGTGACTGCACCTATTCCTGATCTATGTGCAGTTACATCTATCACAGTCATCATCTAGCACAGTCTTAAAGGATCTTACATTCTTTTTTTTTTTTTTTTTTTTTTTATAGCATAGAGCAGCAAACGAGCACCGGATCACCTGATGGTAAGCGATAACCGTTGCCCATGGACACCCGCAACACCAGAGGAGTCACAGATGCGTTGCCGGCCTTTTAAAAGGGAATAGGGGGAATAAGGGGAATAGAGGGGAATAAGGGGGGTTGGGCCTCCGGTTCCCTCACTCACTCGGCGAAACACAGCGCAAGCGCTATTTTACGCCGGTTTTCTGTGAGGCCGTGGTATCACTCCGGTCGAGCCGGCCCAATTCGTGCCGAAGCATGGCTCTCCCACGGTAAAATTTCGATATTATTTTCTATTCCGATATTATTTATGTAGCTCCTAAGCTGTTACTGCAAACAAATGTGACTGTAAACACAATTTCTTAAATGCTCTCGGCATTGTATACCATGTAAAACCCTTGTATAACAATCAACTATTACTCATCCAAAGATACCTTTGAATATGGTGTTTGTGACTTTGCTTTTTTTAGTCTTTTCAATATTGGTATATTTGTCACCTTACATCCTGAATTAATCAATTATGTCTAAAACATCCAACTAACTTTAAATACAGTACAAATTGCTTGAAATGGTAAATGCAACTTTCACGATATTTTATTTTACATAGTTTATCATATTAAAATCATGACTGACTTTACGTTTGCTCATTAGTCTCAAAACCAGTTTAAATAGAAAGCTGTTTCAGGCGCTGATCACTTTGTAGGCGATTTGCTTAAAGCTTCTTTGTTTATCAGCTTCATATTCTACTCGACACGAAGAATAACTTGTATGAGCATTTTGCATAACAATTGACATATCATTAAAGCTCGAAACATCGAATAAGGTCTTGTCACTGAACACAATGAAAAGAAAGTATGATTCTTAAAACTCAAAGCAGCTTTGTCAAACTTTTTAAACATGTATAAATCTTTTGAAATATATTAATCTAAATGCAATGTTACAAATACTTTTTCAAGTGTATAGATAATCCAAAATAAACACATATATCTTACGTGATTTTTCAATTTGTTTGATATATCATCATCATTCATCATCACCGAGAGCACGAGTCTGCGATAGGTTTTAGTCAGTCACGTTTTATTAGATCTAGGATTTAAAAGGTTAAAAGGGTGAAAAGGCTTAGTTCGTGCTCCAGCGTAGAAAGGTTCCGAAAGGAACAGTCAGGTAGTCGGTACACTGTGGGAATAGCCCAAGTTTAACGCAGCCCATTGGCATGCCTTATGAGAGCGTCTCATCAACTTTCCTATAGGTATCGTAAGCTTGATTAAAAACTAATCTGAATAAAAATCTAGCTCCATATTGAACAGATATCGTATTATGATTTTTAATTTGATAGAACGAACTGACAGTTGAGTACAGTTACCAGCACATCAAAGTATATAGTTAAGGTACTAAAACAGCATGTATTAAAAAAGCAATAAAGGCGGTGTCATGATCAACATATCTAGTCAACTTGCAGCAACATATCTACGTAAAATGGGCCATCTGTCACTGTACAAGAGCAACTGTAGTTAAACCTGGTTTTATCGGTCAATTAGTCCATCGAATTATAAATCATACCATAATTATATTTTGAACAATAATAGTTACAACTGAAATTTGCCTTATCATTTTAATCGAACAATGTATTCATACTTTCTTGTCATCACTTATTAAAATTGTTCCTAAACAAAAATCACATATAGACCGTTACCAAACTAACCTTATTCAAAAAGTTCAATAGAATTCAATACGGTAATTCTGTATGGTACCTGATGCCGTGTATTGCATTATCTATGTGCAAGCGATGCATAATAATGTTTTCATTAATTATGTAAACTCAAGGTTGATATAAAAGAGCGGCGATAGCGGAAAATAATACTCCAAGACTTGCAATAACATTACCGGTAATCTGATGGTAAGACAATATAATGACTGAGGGAGGATACTAATATGAATCCAACAAATATCGCGGCATCGCGCCGTAAAGATACAGAGAGACAAATAAAGTCACAGATTATATTACTGGTTCTTATTCTTGTTATATTTTAACTTTTAAATTTTGCCAACCCGAGAATTTGAAAAAACTCTTTGTGTTTAGATCCATAAGGACATGTCATGAAACTGCCATTTCATGTAACAATATAAAAAGATTGAACTGTATAGAAAAATATAAAAATTTTAATAAGTTTGATACTTGAAATATTAAAGGTATTTCTACGTTAAGTTTTCACTGTCATTATGACTGTATATAATTAATCTATAGTCGCCCCTTACGCTATAGCACACAAACAAATACCTCTTTAATGTACCTATATTAAAATAATGTATATAAAAATGTGATGTGGATGTGTGATGTGGTTCTTTCAACTTTTCAAATACTGTGTACCTGTAATGTATAAATTTACTGTAAGCTGTTAGTAGTTTAAGCCTGTAGCAACAGTCAGTTTCAGAAATTCTATAAGTCTCTTGTATCATACATACATAAGTTAGTAGAAATGTTCATTAGAACATAAAACTAATGCTGCCCCCAACACATCAAATGACAAATAAGTGTTATATTTGAAACAAAATGTCTGCCTGGCTGTGCAACAGCGAAACCTAACACTGATGAGTTCATTCACCACTAATGCCAACTTTCATTTCATATAGAGCCACAAACTATTTGTAAAGGTATAACTGTACCTATGTAAGTAGTTATAACTGCTGACCTTTGACATACCGCACATCGCATGGAGTGCAGTTGTGATAGATTCCTTACTGCATCACCAAACGATTTTATGTATTTCGTTCGATTTTTTATCGATTTGCCAACATCGCCAGTTCAATAGACTCTTCGGAGAGAATGTTTTTTTTAGAACTCCCGTAAAAAAGATCTTTATGACCGGCTGAAGTTATAAACAGAGGGTTTCCAAATCAATGTTTCACTTGACTAATTTCTGCCATTATATCTATCCAATAACGTAACGACTTTCTCGACTTGCCGTGTTGTTTGCAGTGATTGCGTCGGGTAATACGGGTTGTGGAATTTATATTTGCTTAGTAATAATAAGTTCTAGAGATGGAATTAACCACAACGAATGAGATTTGTAGTTTTGTTTTAATGCAATTAATTAAGAACGCCTTTGTAAAATTCTACTGTAGTGCATATGCTCAGATGTCCACTTGCGAGCATGTTAAATTGTCATTTCACATAAAAACTACTGAGGGATTCGCTAAAATCATACCCTGAAGGTGCAAATTAACATATTTTTTTTTTAATAAAATACTACTAAATTGTTTATTTCCAACAGTATTTATTACATGTCAGTCTCTTAAAATAAATGTCCTAACCATACGGGCTTGTGGTAATCTTTATAGTCAGATTGTCCATATCCTTACATTCTTCTTTCTCTTGCCCTCTTCCCAATTTTATTTAGGGTCGGGCCGACGCAACATGTTCAACATGGTTGAGTTTCTCTTCCACTCTCCTCTACGACTCGCTATTTCGACAAACATATTAACATTTGCACAGTAGATCCATTGTTTCTTCGGTGTTCCTCTCCTCTCACGCCTATACACATTGATGTCCATAATTTTCCTAGTAACATGATCGTTCCCTAACTTAGCTAGGGTTGAGAGAAAGGAGACTTTCTCTCAATTTTTCAACAATAGGGACTACTTTCAGACTTCCCCTGATTTATTAATTCCTCACTCTATCCTTTCTTGTCACTCCACACATCCATCTTAACATACACATTTCAGCAACATGCAACCTTTGTTCATCCATGCTATAGTAATCTACATGGTAAACCTTTACTTAAATAAGACAAGTCAATGTTTATGCTTAAATAGCATTAATATTTCTACTGTAATCTATATCTATCTATTAATACCTAACGACAATAATCGGTAGTTTATAAATTTACATAATTAGTTTAGATTTGAAGATATAATTTTATTCTATATTTCTCACAGCAGGCTTTGTATCCAGAATTTAAAACCGAGATAAAACATCTCATTTTCAAAATATTTCTTTTATGTCTATTTAATATTTCTTCAAATGTTATATCAAATCAATCAAACTCGTTTAAAAACTTTATTTCAATCGTTAGATATATATTTAACATTTACAACTAATTGTTAATAAGAATTTTTTTGTCAAGAAGCGCAAACTGATGTGCCAATTAAACCAACCTCAAGATGCATCCCACCCGCTCAAATAGCGTTAGATACTTATGTTTGCGTCATCCTAAGAGATTCAAGGTGAGCCGGTCTCCGGCAAAGTATACGTGGCACTGCGGCGTCTGTATTGTGTTCAAACTCGCAAACCAAACTAATGTTGTCTCACGGTTATTTACATTAACTGCAAAAAACTAAAATAATGCAATGTCTTTTTCTATAACAAAACCATTAGATATCCAAGTAACACTCAATAATGTTTCCATAGAAGTAGTAGAATTTTTTAAGTATTTAGGCTTGAATATCGACAAAGAACTTAAACTGGAAAAGCCATATTGATATGGTAGTTGCGAAAATTGATAGGTTCGTGTACGCATTAAAAGGCTGAGACAAACAGTTTCCACAGATGCTGCAGTAATGGCATACCATGGCTATGTGGCACTCCAATCTCAGCTATGGAATATTAATGTGGGGTAACTCTACTGATATCGACAGAGCCTTTAAAATGCAACAGAAAAGTGTCTTCGCATGCTAGAAAATGCCTGGTATGATGATAGTTTGTAAGCCACTGTTTGAAGAAGTTTGACATGCTTACTCTGCCCTGTATTACTATAAAGAAGAAGCGCAGGTATTTTTGAAGAATAACCCGCAGTATTTTCAGCCGAGCGGAAGTTAAGTTAGACATACAAGGAATCAATATAATAATTTGATTCTCAGCCTTCCTTGTCATTCTTAACTTGTATATAAGTTTTAATGCATATAACATGATTATTTGTATATATAACAAGTTACCAAATGACAAGATTAAAAGATAATTGATAATATTGTTACGCCGGTGGCTTAGTAAAACTTCAAAAGTGATTTTCTGTGACTTAGAAACGTTTTCAGCAGGCTGAAACGTCGTTTCAGGCCGTTTCAGAAGTAGCTCTTTCACATACTAAAAAATCTAAATTACACCCAAGTTACAGTAGTTTTCAGGCGCCTGAAACATGTTTTCAGTACGTTTCAGGCTACCCTCTATCCAATGCCGCAATAACCTGAAAACCCGTTTTCAGGCGTTTTCAGGACCCCTTATGAGCCATTAAGCCTACTTCAGTAAAAGGACATAAATTTCAATAGGAGTGAAAGAGATAGCAATAGTAGAAAGAGACAGAGATAGTTAGAACATTCGAGAAGTATTAGAATGAGAAAACATCATTAGAAAGAGATAGACAAACACAGAATATTCGAGAAAGATAGTACGGGAATATTCGAGTATTGTGTATCGAGAATATTCGAGTATCGAGACAGTTATACTCGAAACGTCTCGAACGCGCGACGTATTGGACTACACATTCGAGTGTGTCCGCGAATGTTCTGGCAAGAGTGGCAAGTATCTTAGGGGACTATATAAGGCTGTGTCCGGCCGCCGGGAAGCATTATTGTTTTGCGATACAGTGCGAAAACATCTAAGTGATATTGGAGAACTAAGAAGCGACTTTCAGTGCTTTCAGTGAGTATGTACTAATTAATAAAAGTTCAGTGTTTTGGTAGACCGCCGTTTAATTTACTGACCCCAGCTCGTAACATTTGGTGTCAGAAGTGGGATCAGTATGCCGGTTCTACCAAAGGAAGACACGGAAGGAAGAATCCGGACAAGAAGCCAGCGACAACAGGAAGCCGACCAGAGACGCTTCGGAGCTACTCAGCCGCCAACTGACGAGGACCAGCAGTCAGTTATGGAAGCCACTCCCTCAACGTCGGCTGCCGCACCAGATTGGGCGGCTTTCATGGCGATGATGCAGGAGCAGGCCCGCCGTCAGGAGGAGCAAGCACGCCGTCTGGAAGAGCAGTTGCAGCGTGATAAGGAGGAGCAGGCCGCCGTCAGGAGGAGCAAGCACGCCGTCAGGAGGAGCAGCCGCCGTCTGGAAGAGCAGTTGCAGCGCGATAAGGAGGAGCAGGCCCGCCGCCAGGAGAGAGCAGGCCCGCCGTCAGGAGGAGCAGACTCGCCTTTTGAGGGAACAACTGCAGCTCGGCCAAGATGAACAAATGGTCCTGATCAAAGATCTCCAAGCGACTTTCGGCAATAAGGTCAAAGTGATAGAAGATAAGGTTCTGCAACACGAGAACCGTCTCACCGAAGCTGAATCTGAGATTGCCGATGTCAAGAAGGCTTTGGGTAATCTGAAGGTCGGAGATGGGACAGCCACTATCGTCAGTGCCGCTCCTTCGGTGCGAGGATTCAAAGTGCCACCTTTTGATGGGAGTTCCTCGTGGTCAGCCTATAAAATACAGTTTGAGGCTGTAATGGAGGCAAATGGGTGGACTAAAGCCCAGGCCATGACCGCACTCAAGCTAGGCCTCCGAGATCAAGCCTTGACAGTCCTCGAAGCTCTTGACAAGAAGGTGAGCTACGAGGAACTATTGGAAGCGCTTGAGGCAAGATACGGCGACGCACACCTTGAACATGTGTTTCGGGCCCAGCTAAAAGATCGGGTTCAGCGTGTTGGTGAAAACCTGCAACAATGGGCCCTAGAGGTAGAAAAACTGGTACGTAAAGCGTACCAGTCCGCACCGACGTTAATTGTGGGCAACCTTGTACAGGCTTTTGTCGACGGCATTCGGGACCTCGAAGTGAGAGCTGCTGTGAGACTCGGGCACCACGAAACCCTTAAAGACGCCCTGGCCCATGCTCTAGAAGTGGAAGCTGTGAGGCAAGACCATCGGTCTCACCGTGTCAGGGAGGTAGTTGCAACACCTGTGCGTGACCGCTTCAAGGGATACAGCCCTAGATGCTACACTTGTGGCGAAAAGGGACACCTCCGATCAAGTTGTCCTAAGCGTAGCTCAGGGATTGATAAGATGGGCCTCAGGAGAACAGGGCAGCTAATAGCGCTGTCCAACAACAGCAGGGAAACGAGTAAACGCCAGGACTGCGGGGCGAGTGCTGGCTGGTGTTCGCAGAGCCCCAAGGATTTCGATCTCACAAGCCCACGATGGGAACAGCCTGATCATCAATGGCGAGGTTAACGGAAGGCCATGTAAGCTGACAATCGATACCGGAGCTTCTCGCACGGTTGTCAGTTCCCAACTTGCGAATCGGTTTCTGAGGGACTTCAGAAACAACAGCCTGGAGCGATTAAATTTAGTAACCGCCACCGGTCAGCACATACCCGTCCGAGGCGAACAGAAGGTGGAGTTGAAGTTGGGTAATCAAGTTTACCTGCACAACGTCATTGTGGCTGATATTGTCGATGACTGCATTCTCGGACTAGACTTTATGAGGAAGAATGGTTGTGAGATCGACGTCAAGCAAGGAATTATGAGTTGTGGACGAGAAGAATTGTTCATGGAAGGAGCCACACCGGGGAAAGTGTATAGCTTAAAGAAAACCGCTCTACCCCCAAAATCAGAAACCATTGTGCCGGTTAGTCTCCCTTACAATTCTGGAAGATACATCGATGTGTACTCATTGAAAGATTAGATCATGACCAGCCATGGAAGATGGCACGAACTCTGGTAAGAACCACTGGCTTTGCAGCAGTTCGTGTACTGAATCTTGACGATAAAGAACACGTGATCGAAAAGGGAATGTTACTTGGTACGAGTGAGGAGGTAGACTGGTTGCGTCGTTGTCAAGACACGACTCATACAAATGTCAACAAAAATGAAGGAATCAGCGTGTCAAAACTTTTGGAAGACTGTCGAGACGTTTTGTCTAAGGAACAGATAGACAAGGCTAAGAAGATGTTACTCAAGTACGCTGATGTTTTCTCTACTAACGACGAGGACATTGGGAAGACGAGTTTAGTTCAACACAGAATTAACACTGGGAACGAATTGCCTATCCGCCAGCGACCAAGAAGACTACCGATAGCACGGGAAAAGGAAGTGGAGACCATGATTGAAGGAATGGTGAAGGAAGGTGTTATAGAGCCTTCGTCCAGCCCATGGTCTTCACCCGTGGTGCTTGTAAGGAAAAAGGATGGCAGCATGCGTTTTTGTGTTGACTACCGCCGCCTGAACGACATCACAAAGAAGGACAGCTATCCATTACCCAGGATTGATGACACGCTGGATATGCTTACCGGAGTGAAGTGGTTCAGCACGTTAGATTTAAAAAGTGGCTACTGGCAAGTAGAAATTGACCCTAAGGACAAGGAGAAGACTGCATTTTCTACTGGAAAGGGACTATGGCAGTTCAAAGTGATGCCGTTCGGGCTGTGTAATGCGCCGGCGACTTTCGAAAGGCTGATGGAGCTGGTACTCAGCGGATTGATTGGAGAAGCCTGTCTGGTCTATTTGGATGACATCATCATCGTGGGCCGTACGTTTGAAGAACACCTTCAGAATCTAGAACGGGTGCTATCAAAAATTCGAAGCGCCAACCTGAAGTTAAGCCCTAAAAAGTGTTCCTTCTTCAAACGACAAGTAAGCTTCCTAGGATACGTGGTTTCGGAAGCGGGTGTCCAGACAGATCCGCAGAAGATCATCGCCGTAAAGGATTGGCCAGTTCCGAGAGACAAGACACAAGTAAGAGCATTTTTGGGTTTGTGTTCCTACTACCGGCGATTTGTGAAGAACTTTGCCGACATTGCCAAGCCTCTTCATAAACTCACGGAAGAAAAGAGAAGTTTTTGCTGGGATGAAAACTGTGACGTCGCATTTCAAGAACTGAAACGACATCTGTGTAACACACCTATTCTGGGGTATCCCGATAATGAAAATGAATTCATAGTGGATACAGACGCAAGTGATACTGGGCTAGGTGGTGTATTGTCGCAACGGAAAGGAGATCGCGAAGTTGTTATAGCATACTTCAGCAAATCTTTGTCCAAACCTGAGAGAAATTACTGTGTCACGAGAAGAGAATTACTGGCAGTGGTGAAAACATTGCAGCATTTCAACAAATATTTGCTTGGTCGAAAATTCCATCTGCGTACTGACCATGCTGCATTGAAGTGGCTATTACAATTCAAGAATCCCGAAGGACAAGTTGCGAGATGGATCGAGTTACTTCAAGAATATGACTTCGTGATTGAACATCGCAGTGGAAGATCTCATGGTAATGCAGATGCTTTGTCAAGAAGACCTTGCTCTGAAGACTGCAAGCACTGCGTAAAACAAGAGGCAAAAGCAGACCTACCTGTGAGAATGCTAAACACGGATCTTAGCAATGAATGGAAAGAAACCTTTCAGCACGCTCAGCAGTATGATGTAGACATCAAACCGATTCTCGAATGGATCAAAGCCGGTACTCCTAAACCTGCCTGGAGTGATATTGCGTCGATGAGTTCCATCACGAAGAGCTATTGGGCTCAATGGGACAGCCTGGTTATCCAAGATGAAGTCTTGTGCCGCAAATGGGAAAACGCTCGAGGAGACCGTTGTCATCTACAAATGGTTGTACCCAAAGCCAAGATACCGGATGTTCTACAGCTGTACCATAACGGATGTTCGGGAGGTCATATGGGAGTGACGAGAACTCTGTTGAAAATAAGAGAACGATTTTACTGGATAAATTGCCGTGACGATGTTGAAGATTGGTGCCGCAAGTGTACTAGTTGTGCTGCAGTAAAGGGACCTCATACACGCAGCAGAGGTGCATTGAAACTGTATAACGTTGGTGCACCATGGGAAAGGATTGCCATAGACGTTGCGGGACCATTTCCGGAAAGTGAATGCGGAAACAAGTACTTCATGGTTGTGATGGATTATTTCACTAAGTGGCCGGAAGTCTTCGCTATTCCTAACCAAGAGGCTTCAACAGTTGCGGATAAATTAGTCCATGAAGTCTTCTGCCGTTTTGGAGTACCCTTGGAAATTCATAGTGATCAGGGAAGAAATTTTGAGTCTCAAATATTTCAAGAGATGTGTCGAGTTATGGGTACCATAAAACGAGGACCACTTCTTACCATCCGCAATCTGATGGAATGGTGGAACGATTTAACCAAACATTGGAGAGGTATCTTGCAAAGGTTGTGTCAAACAGGCAAAAGGATTGGGACAAGCACATCCAACCATTCCTGATGTCATATCGAAGCGCAGTCCATGAAAGTACTTCGGTGACACCAGCATTTGCAAACTTTGGTAGAGAACTACGGTTGCCTGCGGATCTACTTACTGGAATTCCACCTGATGCCCCGCGGAATATAACCGAGTACGCGAATGATTTGCGCAACAAGTTGAACGACGTACACGAGCAAGTCAGACAATCAAGCCAACAGATGTCTGAGAAGATGAAAACCCGCTACGACCGAAATGTAAACAACAAGGGCTTTGAAGAGGGTTCGTTGGTGTGGCTACATAATCCAGTCCGCAGTAAAGGGAAATCTCCGAAGCTTCAAGCCAAATGGGAAGGACCCTATCGAGTTTTGAAGAGGATCAACGACGTCACGTACCGGATACAGCGAAATGCACGTAGTCCCTGTAAGATTGTTCACGTTGACCGACTGGCGAAATACCACGGAAATAATGATGCTCGGGACGAGCATGTCTTAGGAGGGGGTAGTGTTACGCCGGTGGCTTAGTAAAACTTCAAAAGTGATTTTCTGTGACTTAGAAACGTTTTCAGCAGGCTGAAACGTCGTTTCAGGCCGTTTCAGAAGTAGCTCTTTCACATACTAAAAAATCTAAATTACACCCAAGTTACAGTAGTTTTCAGGCGCCTGAAACATGTTTTCAGTACGTTTCAGGCTACCCTCTATCCAATGCCGCAATAACCTGAAAACCCGTTTTCAGGCGTTTTCAGGACCCCTTATGAGCCATTAAGCCTACTTCAGTAAAAGGACATAAATTTCAATAGGAGTGAAAGAGATAGCAATAGTAGAAAGAGACAGAGATAGTTAGAACATTCGAGAAGTATTAGAATGAGAAAACATCATTAGAAAGAGATAGACAAACACAGAATATTCGAGAAAGATAGTACGGGAATATTCGAGTATTGTGTATCGAGAATATTCGAGTATCGAGACAGTTATACTCGAAACGTCTCGAACGCGCGACGTATTGGACTACACATTCGAGTGTGTCCGCGAATGTTCTGGCAAGAGTGGCAAGTATCTTAGGGGACTATATAAGGCTGTGTCCGGCCGCCGGGAAGCATTATTGTTTTGCGATACAGTGCGAAAACATCTAAGTGATATTGGAGAACTAAGAAGCGACTTTAGTGACTGTTTAGTATACTGATTTAATAAAAGTTCAGTGTTTTGGTAGACCGCCGTTTAATTTACTGACCCCAGCTCGTAACAATATTAATAGTTTTAAGAAAAGTTGACTACATGGCTTAAAGCAAAATGTTATTACACCATTAGGGAATATTTAAATGACATATCATAAATATTGACATTTTGAAGTTTCTTATTGACATTTTATTGATTGACATTAAATAATCTATTGAAAGTTTTGTTATTATATAATTTTAGATGACAATATATTGACTTTAAATAGTATTGCTAATTAAATAATAACAATGATAATATTAATGATATGGTGTTTAACAAGATTATAATTAATATGTTACAATTATGCAGTTCTAGATAATACTGAGTAGTCATTGTAAATAAAATAATATGTACCTACGTGTTAAACTGAAATATATTGCACGCCAGCCTGCTGGCAGAATACACTGGAAAAACGTTACATAACCAACAATATGATATACTGTGTTCTTGCAAATAAAGATTGATTTGATTGATTGATTCTGATTTGAGTTAAACGTGAACGCTCGAGAAAGCTACCTTTGTATCCTCTTAACTGCTAGATTACATTTGTCGCCTGTCATATCGCACAACGTGTACAACGTGTGTAACGTCTATACAAAGTAGCGCTTTTAACGTAATCAAAATTGTTCTTAAGCGCTGCGTCCTAAAGAATGCGAATATCACAAATATTAACAGGTGTACTCTTGGCCGCTGTCAAACATAAAAATATAACTCTAACTTATATCAGGAGTTACGTAAAGCTAGATCTATCTATGTGGTGGCAATATTGACTATGATATATCTTTTTTTTATAACTTTAAAACCAAGGAAAGCAAGGGCCCTTGCTTTCCAGAACGTTGCGCATAACTTGCAAATACAAGATTTGTTGCATACATTTTACAAGAATCTCAAGTGTTACGTAATAAATCCCAAAGTAATCACGTGATATGAAGTTTATATAATCAAGAAGCATAAAGGTAACTAAATTAAACTTTAAACAAAATTAATTTACTAATAACAAATACATAAAAATAACATATATTCTTGCTATATTAAAAAGACTTAAATCCTTTGATATAACTTTGGGGGTATATTTGAAAGGATTTGTACGTGTGTATACTTCAGTAGTGTGTATGTGACTTAAAATATGAAATAGATTTTAAATACGTGTAACATACCTATAAGGAATCGTCTCTAGAAGTCAATCATCTGATTCTAAGTTAGTGATAATGTATAAAACAATCTCCTTGTCCTTCTATTCTGATTTTATTTAAAATTACCGGTACATTTAAATTATAAAATATTTAATATCATTTATCTATTAATAGGTATCTACTTCAATTTTGTCAAGTTCCTGCCGTCATACTTGTGAAATTGGGTCAATCCGCTGTCCCATAGCAACTGAACAATTAAATTTGAATATCAAGCATTCTGAGAAAGGAAATATATTTTATAACAAAAGAATTAAATCTGGTAATATATCAGTGCCTACTGATAAAAGCTATGTATACAGTTTATAGTATTTAGTGACGTAAAACTAATCCGAATATAAATAATCTGTGGTTTTTTTGGGGGTTGCAGATTTGCTACGAATTACACATGTTTCATAGGAGGCTATAAACACGTGCTTGTTTATCAAAATATCACATAAAATACAAAAAAAAAACATATATAGCTATCGATCAATGAGCTCAAGAGTGTCTCTTCTACCAACGGTCAGACATTTATTTATCAAATTCAAACACCATAACGCTTGTTATGCACTCTGTATAATGTGTATTATTAACAAGCGTCGTGACAACAGTTTTTTCGCATATAGTATGTAAAAACTTATAATATATTTGCCTGTTCTATATCTGGCATTAAAGAGGTTACCCTTTATAAAATAAATAAATAACTTTCTTTCTGGGTAAATTTCATTTCTTTTTTACTAATACGCAAGCAGCAATAAAAATTTGGGACGAAATTAATGTTAGCCAGAGTAGTATAAAATTTATTTATCACTTTTCAATCTAGGAATTTTGATATCAAAACTGAGCTACGCTTTGGCCACACAGGCTCTGTAACTCCTTGGACACTAGGAATTCATCACCAAAGAAACTTCCAAGTCCTCCTCCTCCTAACGGAGGTTGGGAGGAGGACTGGCCTCTATAGACAGGAGTATCTATAGAGGCCAATCCTACGAACTGATAGCGAGCTGTGCGGTCCCAAGGATGTGACCCGTAATCCAATATGGCATCGTAGTGCACCGAGCATCTTAAAGAACTCAATAAGTAACACAGAGTGACAAATTTGATAACTTTAAAAAGGATGCCCAATTTCTTTTAAAGCGATTTCAGCCCTAGTCTTCAAATACTCTCCGAAGTTTAGGTTAGATGACATGTGCATACCAAAGAATTCAAGATTATTACAACATTTGCGTTCCGTAATGTTGAGTCAAGAATTATTAATTATTTTCAGTCAACAAAGCAAGAATTTGAAAGAAACCGGCTGCAATAAAACAATAGAAACTATTTGGTTTTTCATCATGATAACATTAGACTATACGCATCTCTAGCCACTCAACAAAATGTAATTTATAATATAAATATGTATGTAACAAGATTGCACCTAGGAGATATTAATGCATTGGGCTTAGAAATAGCGCCTCACAAAACCGAGGCGCTATGGTTCCACGGCCTTCCGAGGCGCCGGGAACCACCCAGCTGCCGGATCCGGGTGGGTGACGCGGTGGTCCCGGTGGGGCCGTACATCAAGTACCTGGGCCTCACCCTGGACCGCCGCGCCGCTGAAGCTTCGAGGAGCATTTCGTGCGGTTGGTCCCCCGAGCCAAAAGGGTGGCGGGCGCATTGCATCGCCTGCTGCCCAATCTCGGGGAACCGAGGGATGGAGTTCGCCACCTGTACAAGGGCGTCGTGCGATCCATTCATGTATGGGGCTCCCGTGTGTTCGCAAGACTGTGTGAGGTCCCCCCGCTGTAGAGCTCTGCTACGGAGCCTGCAGTGGATAATGGCCATACGGATCGTACGAGGCTACCGTATCATCTCGTACGAGGCGGCGGCGGTTCTGGGACGCTTCCCCCCATTCGACATCCTGGCCGACATGTACGCGGCGACGTATGTGTCGCGGCGTGTCGACCGGGGGACCGATGGGGGGAGCGCCTTGGAACCCGCACACGAAGTGCCTAAGCGGGAGTGGTACCGACGGATTGTGGCGGCCTGGCGTGCGCAGCTCGAATCACGGATCTGCGCGCGCCAGCGGGCCGTCGGTGCCGTACTTCCGCACCTCGAAGCTTGGCTCCACGGAAAGGAGGAGGTCACCTACTGATTGACTCAGATACTAACCGGGCACGTACAAGTGAAGTATCTACTTCTCTCGAAAGGGAATGACTTTTAAAAACATTACTGAATTTGCTTGCATAAGGTACGAAAAATGTCAGTTTACAAAAATCTATTACCACGCAAATTATTATATGTCTGAGAGCAGGGATATGGGCTATAGTCCATATGGATCCATATTGGTGAATTTCAACAGTGATAATTAATATTCATTTCCCAGCGCTCAGACACCTAATACCTCATATGGAAATCGTTACACTTCGATCATTATATAACAATCTACTAGAGTAACATCAGTATATGATTCGTTAGCATTAGTAAGTAGTTACCAAATTACGTAAAGTTTATAAATGAAACGTTATTTTTTAAGTAATAAAACATCTTCGACGTAGCTTTTCCTGATTTTGTAAAGGTTATTGATTAAAAGAGTTCCCAAGCTTATAATTCTTTATAAAATAAATATATCAATCTTCAGATTCAAAGTAGTATACAACATAATCTGTATGTGGCAACATAAACAATAATACACGTCCAGACTGAACGATTACTAACAATAATAACTGTAGATTTGACATTATTATGTAAAACGTGATATTCGCATGACCGGCAGTCGAAAATGTAAGCAGGTATGCGCGTAACGAAGCCTTATTAGTCGCCTCAGTCACGAATTTACACCATTAAGTCGCGATTGTTTTGTACACGTTGTGAAGGAGATTTTCAGAAAACCAATACCGACACGTCAATAAATTGATCACGAGCGATTTTTCCTTGTGATTTCTCAATTCTACAACAACACATCTTTAGCCCATCATCAAAAATTAAGAGAGTTGGGCTAAAAGCAAGTGTAAATATAAGCACCATATATTTAGCTTCTTTTGGTTTCCTCGCAATTATTTAGGCAAAACCAGTAGACCTTTTTTTATCAGAAGTCCCAAAATTGCTACAACGATTTTTAGATCATGTTAATATCACAAAATAGCAAATCCAATAAACAAAATGACACATATATAATTTAATTATTATTATATGTATACAAACAATGAAAAAAATGTTCCGAGTTTTTTTTTTCATATAAAATGGGAAGAATTTTGCACCTGTTCTCCCGAAAGATTAGGCAAACGAGTAATTCTAATTACACCCCTTGGGCTGTTTTCACAAATGCAATTTCCACCCAATTTGCTTTCGCAACCTTTGCAAATCAAGAAATTTAATTTCTTTTGGAGAACCAATTGCAAACCGTTTCTTATTAGTGGCAAAATTAAATATTCGGTTGTGATCAAATAATATAACTTTCCAAATATACTATAAATACATATTTCAGTTACTTCTCTAATTTTATTGTAATAGATAATAAATTAGCTTGACCTTTTATTTTTTATTCCTTTTAACCAAGGAAATAAAGTAGATCTCCTTTCTCTGCTGACATATATAAAAATGTGTTCTAAATCCGTTGCCGCACTGACATGTATCTTTTTGCAATAAAATGCAAACTCAATGATTAGAATAAGGTAAGTTTACTCTCACCTGTTTTATTACTTCGCAGTACTATAAACGCAACAAACTCCAATATTCGACTTTCACTACATACATTCGTGAAACAGTCACCTCACAGGCCACATTATTACAAAGTCAATCTGAAACAAACCACTCACCGCCATCAAAGCGTCATTTCCATATGACCTCCCCTCCAGGGCCAACTCTTTGTCCAACATTGCGTCCAGCTGTTCCAATTGATGACATGACGCGCGAGCGGCTACATAGCTGGATGCAAGGATGAACGCTCCAAGGATGAAGGAGGCTGCCACCACCGTTAGCGCCGCAATCCTGGCAATCTGCACCGAGGACGAGACACGCTGCCGATAGGCCTAAGTGAAAATTTGTAATAGTAAGATATGAGAGGTCCATAAATTAAAATTTAACTTAAAATTTATCACGATGAAAGTACGATTCTTCTTATATTTAACGAATCTCTTAATGTTGTACTGATGTCACAATGAAATCAAAAGGAAAAGATAACAAAAAATATAAGGAGTTGAAGTATGAAACTGCTGTTTTGTATGGAGATTTTAAAGAATTCAGTTTATTCTACACTTTCGTTTACCTTAATTATTTAACAAGCAAGAGAGCAAACTTTACGAGATTTTTACACATTCCATATGTTATTATATTTTTATATACACTTTATATATTATCATTTATAAAGTGTTAATTTAATGATACAAGCGAAAAACGCAATGTCATAGTTACGGACCTATTAAACACAATGGGTCTTGGGCCTGCATTCTAAGTAACATTCACGACATATGCATTGGGTTAGTCAAATCTTTAAGTTTTAAAATGCTTCTGTTACTGTTGTATAAATCTTATACATGGCTCTTCCACACCAAAAATATTTGAATGTCTCGTCTCGTCTCGTCTCGTCTGTCTAGACGGCAAAAATTAAAAATTGGCGCTACTAATTACAGAACAGATGTAAAGTCAACTTTTTTCGATTATACACTTGTATTTGCAGATATTTTAATTTTGGCTATAATGTGAGCACAAACAAGTCCCAATACGCTCCGTTCTAATTGGAACACTATATTATTATTATTGATTTAATTTTTTTTATGTATATTAACTTCGGTATGAAGCGTTATTTTTCATTTTTTTCAATATAGGCTCAGCATAATGTCATTATAAGATTAAGATTACAGTCCGGCATAGAGTTATTTATTTAAGGATATTTTACAAAAATTAATACCATAGATTTTTCATTTCCATAGATTTATTATATACTACTTTTATTTATTACATATTACTTTCTATTAAGTCTATTATCCAACTTCACAAATACAATTTTAAATGGTGAGCCATCATTTCTTGTTTTTAAAAAATACTGTGACACTATGCAACTTTAATTTGTTGTAAGCCAAGATTGGTGAAATTAACCATAAGTACAATAAGCTCCCTTATAGCAACTACCTGAACACTAATTCCAGACTCCAAGCATTTACTGAGTGATTCAGAAATTTCTACAAACCCGTGGATCACGGGACCGTGAATAAGCAGTCGTACTTGTGACTATATATATATATATATATATAGTAAAAAGACGTTAAAATAGAAAAACTGATAAGCAAGTATCGATTTCTCACAAAATCAAATCGAAAAATTTTATTGTATCCTACTCTTAAATTCTTTGATCTTGAAATGCTTCAGTTAAGCGTAAAGTACCTACGTAATGCTAGCTATTTATATGAGTAGGCAGTGAAGAATAAAGATTTATATTAAACCAGAATGTTTGGTTTTATTTCACTATAAAATTCTACATACATTGTATTTAATTGAAGTATGACAGAATGACAATGATATATAATTAGGTACCTATATTACTCTTGGATACAAATGAACCAGAGATAAATCACCTTTTAAAATCTATGACATTCTTCCCTCCTCAATCTTCAGTCTTGGACATAATCAGTAAGGTAGGTTGGTTTTCTCCTGGACCGCGACGAACGACGTGGGTCATCAGAGGGCTGGGAAAGATGAAAGGATGAATTTGGAATATTATCTAGGTCTGATCCAAGATTCATCAGCGGTTCTGAATTTTGCTCTATGCTCATCGGATCATTACTGCTAGCGTTCTCGTTGCTTTCATCAGACACAATACCTCTTTCTAGAGCTAAACGATGATCAGGTAGTTGTGCGTCGTTTTCACCTCTTGGGGCTAAGTGGCGATTAGAGACAGTTAACTCTCTTCCGTCGGATAATCTTACGGTACTATAGAGCGGATTCGGTTCCAATAGGTCAACTTCCTCCACCATCGGATCATATTTGCTGTTGCGGACAAATTTCTTAAGAAAAAGTTTTCCAGGCTGTAGCCACGATGGCATAGATTGCCCCCAAGAAGATCGCCGAGGATGGTTAAACATCCTATCGTGTGGAGTCATATTAGTAGCAGTGCATAGTAAAGACCTTATGCAATGTAGCGCCTGTGTCATAACATCTTCCCAACGTGTAATTGGTAGGTTCTTATCTTTAAGAGCAAGGCGTATAGTTTGCCAAAGAGTTCCATTCAACCGCTCCACCTGACCATTACCTTGTGGATTATACGGAGAGGATTGACTCGTAGATATGCCTTTGGTGTGTAGAAAATCCTTAATTTGAGTCGACATAAAAGAAGCTCCTCGGTCAGTGTGAATTGTAGCGGGCATTCCGAAAACAGAGAAAACATCAGTTAGGTGTCTTATAACTGTTTCTGTAGTCATATCTGGGCATGCGTAGGCAAAGGGAAATCTTGAGTACTCGTCGATTATGGTCAAGATATATTTGTTTTTGGTCGATGATGGTAGAGGTCCTTTAAAATCCATTGACAATCTTTCCAAGGGCATAATAGCTTTTATCAAAATCCCAGTGTTTTTTGCGAATCTTGGCTTTATCTCAGCGCAAGTTGGACAAGTATTTACAACTCTTTTAACATCATCACTAGAAAAAGGCAAATTCTTAGACCTTATCCAGTGGGTTAATCGTGATATTCCAGGATGGCAAAGAGATTCATGTAATTCTTTCAAACGATTTTCAGTTGTTGTTGCTCCACATATTTGTCTTGATAAAGCATCGGCTGCGGTGTTAAGATATCCAGGTCTATACTTAACATCAAATCTGTAGTTAGATAATTCAATTCGCCATCTCTGAATTTTTTCGTTCTTTATTTTACTTGCGTGGTTTTGGAGCATATACGCTACGGATTTTTGGTCAGTAATGAGATAAAAGGAACGCCCTAGTAAATAGTGTCTCCATTTTTTGAGACTCTCTATTATGGCATACGCTTCTTTTTCAATAATCGGATATTGCCTCTCGCTGTCGTTTAAAGATTTAGAGAAGAATGCTACTGGTCGTCCGTTTTGTGTTAGGGAAGCAGCAATAGAATAGTCGGAGGCATCCGTCTCAACAGTGAATGTTTCGTTTGGGTCAATTGCGGCTAATGTCGATTCTGAAATAATCCGTTTTAATTCGTTAAATGCTGTGACTTGAGATTCGTTTAATGGATATGTTTCTACCTGAGTCAAGCAATGTAGTCTTTTTGAAAAATCAGGTACCCACTTTGAATAATGAGAGAACAGTCCTATTGCTCGTCTCAAAGATGTAGAGTCGTTAGGTATTGGTAATTCGCGTAAGGGGCGTAAGCGTTCAGGATCTGGTTTAATGACTCCATTATTAATGTTATATCCAAGAATACTAAGGTCTGTCAAAGAAAATTCACTTTTATCCTTGTTTATAGTCAGATTGTATTTATTGGCAATTTCCAAGAATTTTGACAGTTTGTCATCGTGGTCTTTTTGATTGATGCCGCAAACGGTAATGTCATCAAGATAAGCGTATACACCTTCAATACGCGACTTACGAATGATTGAATCTATGGCTCTTTGAAAACAGGAAACTCCATTGGTCACACCAAATGGAATTCGTCGAAATTGATAAAGATTACCAGCTGCTTCAAAGGCTGTGAGTGGTTTATTGTCTGAAATTATCGGAACCTGATGGTAGGCTGACTTTAAATCAATTTTGCTGAATACTTTGTAATTTGCTACTTTCGCTATAATTTCTTCGATATTGGGTAGGGGATAAGCATCAAGGTAAGTAAATTTATTAACTGTTTGAGAGTAATCAATACACATCCTCTTTTTGTGGTGAGTACTAGATGTGACAAGTACCTGGGCGCGCCACGGTGACACACTTTCTTCAATAATTCCATCAGCTAGTAACTTATTTACTTCATCTGTAATAAATTTAACAACATCGGGGGCGAATCTGCGTGATTTTATAGCAATTGGTCTGCAATCTGGAGATAGATTAGGAAATAAGTTGACAGGATCTATATTAACTTCGTCTAATGCGGATATTCGAAGTGGTGGATTTCGACCATTAAATTCTATTTCTAGCGCAGAGTACTGTTCTAGCACATCATGTCCTATTATGACGTTACAGCAAAGATTACGCATGACTCGAAACAATACTTTAGGAAAGAATTGATTTCCTAATTTTAACGTGGCTGTGCAGATTTTAGTTATTTGCGATTTAAGAGATGAAGTTGCCATTGATACGTCTTGATCCCATGGCTTAGTTACTATATCAAACTGTTCAATAATTTCTTCATCAATGAAACTAACCGTACTATCTGTGTCGATGAGAGCTTGGAGTGCAATTCCATTAACGATAGTAGAAATCGTACATTTCTTAATTCCACTTGCTGCCAATACCAAACAAGATGTCGTCTCGTTGTTTTCTGATGTTTCCGGTGAAGTAGTAGCTGCGTTTACTAAATTTGTACTCCTGCACACCTTCGCAAAATGACCATATTTCCCACACTTTAGGCAAGTGGCCTGTGACGCTGGACAATTTCGGCGGGGATGGCGTGAGTTTCCACAAAAGTAACATGACTCTTTATTAATAAGTGGTTTGGTCGACTGTATAATCTTACGATTTGGTGGGGATGCGTTGCTAGATGTAGAAGGCACAGAAGCAATTTGTTGATGATTAAAGCTCTGGCACTGGATTTGAGCGGATTCAAGAGCTCGAGCTTGGTTATGAGCTTCATCTAGACTGAGTGACATATTCTCTAAAAGTCTTTGTCGAATAACAGGAGACGCGAGACCCGAAATAAAAGCATCACGTATATACTCGTTTTCATATTGAATGGCGGTGACTGCTGTAAAAGTACACTCTTTCGACAATAGTTTCAGAGATTGCAGGTATTGATCGATAGTCTCACTCTGTTGTTGTTTACGAGATGATAAGTTATGTCGTGCAAAAATTTCGCTTTTTGGTTTGATGAATATACTATCTAGTATCGACATTGCTGACGAAAAAGTTCCTGTTTGAGCTATATGTTCATAAATGTTGGGAGATATGAGATTGATGAGCAATTTATATTTTACCTCATCTTCCGTTGCATCCACCGCGCTCAAGAAATTCTGAAATGTTGTTTTCCAATGCAACCATATGGCACCGTTTTGATTGTTGAGCGGGTCCGCTTCGAATCTCTCCGGCTTCAAGTATTTTTCCATATTGTATTCTTAATAGACGGCGTGTATTATAGTGAAATAAATTGAAGAATAAAGATTTATATTAAACCAGAATGTTTGGTTTTATTTCACTATAAAATTCTACATACATTGTATTTAATTGAAGTATGACAGAATGACAATGATATATAATTAGGTACCTATATTACTCTTGGATACAAATGAACCAGAGATAAATCACCTTTTAAAATCTATGACAGGCAGGTTACATAAATTTAACTTGTAATCCGCGGTGGGGGAAAAGTCAGGGAACCTACAGTGAAAGTAAACTGACTTGACGATTGCATCTAAATCAGTAGGTACCTTTCGCGCGCAGTAAACGAAGACGAATTACATTTTAGCGATTTTCCATACTAAAATTATGTCACTTTGTATTAAATACCATCAAAATCAATGAATATTTCATACTTTTGATTAAATTTGACTTTGAAATGTAACAATACGCATCCAATCTTTAATGACATGGTTATGCAAACTATGAAATTACTATTTCCACAATGAAATTGGGGAAAGTATTTTATTATCAAAATAGATTTCTAGTACGTATAGATCCTCAAAAAACAAATTACCTTTGCTCAAAAAATCTGCATCTATATTTAACTTAAGCTTTCCTTTATCCGTCCACTAGATGTGGTAGGTACTTTCCCTTATGACAAAATTTCTTAATTTTTTTATATTTCAAACCTTACCAAGCTGATTGTGCCAACTTCAATAAACTTTTATGATATGACTTATTTACCCCACCAAAAATCCTATTAAGTCTTATATTTCATACTTCAACAATTAATCTTATACTTCAACAATTTTTAAGTCTGTCAACTTTTTTCGAATTGTAAGTCACTTTGCTCATTATCTGTCAGAAATGATAAATATTTTATTTTTGGATCTAAAAACTTTACATTACATTGCTTCTAAGAACTTTACATCATATTTTTACCACGAAAATATTTTAAATACATATAATCTTTAAACGTTGGATAGATACTTTAAAGACCTGTCAGTTAATCGATGAATTTTTTACGTTGGTATAAAGTGTTTTAAAAGTACAAAAATTTGGTCCTCACTTAATTGTCGGTATTTTCTTATATAGAAATATTTAAATGAAAAAACTCGTTCAAGTTATAAGAGCTATTTTTATATTAGGTACAATCAACACTAACTTATTTTCTCACAGTTGAAGCACTCCAGCAAAAGTTTTACCATGCAAATCACCTCTGGCAAGTAGGTGGCACTGTCTGTGCGTGTTCTGCATGGAAGTAACCTCGTAAGCGAGCATACACCTACTTCGTGACGATGTTATCTAAACTACCACTAAGCTATGTGAGAATCTCAACATGTCAAATCCACAAAGAGTTGTTTATTTTCCGTGTAAATAATAAGTTTTCTGAAGCAAACACAGTTGAATGTCACAGCTTTAGTAATACCTAATAGTTTGCAGACCACTACTACGGACCTCGTCACCTCGACTAGCCCTGACGCAATTGCTTTTGTGTCCATTTAGTCAACTGGCCAATAACGATTTCACTCCAACTGTGTCACCTATTGTTTTTTCTATGTACGTCGATTCTTTAGTTTCGTTATATTCACGGCACAAATGAACACTTAAATAGGTAAAACGTTATATGTCTGAAACTATATCTGCGTACTCTAAATTAGTCTCACTTAACGTTCATGTGGCGAGTTCCGTTAATGTTATATTTCTAAAACTACCTAAAAACTCAAGTTCACCTTAATTTTTTTTTTCAACTTGATAATTTTCTCATAAATTTCCTTTAAGAACATTCTATCCTACTTTCCACAAAATTAGTAAATTATGCGTTGATTATTATGGATCGAATAACCAAATCCATATTTGCCGTCTTTTAAAATTATAAAATCAGTTTATTATATTTCACCAGATATATTGATACTTATTTGTAAATTATATCCTTTTATGGATTTATTAAAAACGATTACACAAATTTAAAAAATACATATATGTTAATAACATACTATATAGTGTATATCAATAATATATGATACTTATTAATACGGTAGCTACTTATTACCCTATATTTACTTACTATAATGTAACAAAAAATGTACAGCTGTGATGATGTACATCTTTGTAATAAAGAATTATATTTTACATGTTTTATTCTTTAATGCTAACCTATAGCTCAAATTTCAAGTGTACGTCAAATCCAGATGATAGTTACGTGACGTCGCTAATTGTCTACAATATTTAATTGAGACGCAACAATTAACATACAATGTCAATCTTTTTAGTGCGGTTAATTCAACGTTTACTTTGTTGAAATTCTTAATAACAAATTATTTATTGCTAAAAACAGATACGCATAATTTGGTAGTCTACATCTATATAGCCTCTAGTCTCAAATGTTAGACTTATAATAGAATTGCGTGATAGCTGACGACGCCTATGATAATAAATGACCAGGGACAATGGAACAATGGTTTCCCACATTCATGCATGTCGCAGTTCTCAGAATGGTACATAATCTTAAGTTTATCAAAGTGCTTGGTCATGTTATTTCCTTTTGCTAGATTTAGTCTTCAGGTAATTTATCATTCCCATTGCTGTTTAATTATTTATTTGCATCCGTATAAGTGATGGAAAAACGTATTTATAGAGTCCGATTACATATAAACTGTCCTTGAAATAATTGTATGATTCTGTATCTAATTAAAAGTTCACAAAATAAATACGATCTATTGACTAAAAATGTCAGTTAAAAAGTTATTGTAAGCCCAGAAATTGTGCTTTAAATGTGTCTTATATTTCGTGCCACATGGGATCAGCGTAAAAAGTTATTTTCTGTAATGCATCGTATCAGCTAGTATATACATAATTTTTTCTTATCCGTGTATACTTTAAATATTGCTGTATTTTGTAGAATAATACGAATATACTGTTTATTTACAGACTACGCTAACGTGGTCTACTTTTCAGATTATAGATGTACAAGTATCTCTGCAAGCGGTTTTTCGTTTCAACATTTACCATTCGTTTGACCTTGGCTGTTAAATTTCAATATAGAATTGTCTTGAAATCAATGTAAGCATTATTTTCTGAATGTCGTGTTGAAATTATTACTAGTTATACACCTGCAAAATGTTTATCATAGTGTATCTTATATATAGCATAGTGAAGATGATAATATCTGTTATGAGTTTATAGCTTTACACTTGGTCAGAAACTCCGATACAAATCATTACTAAGTGTAAACGTTCACATTAAAAATGTACTTATTATTCGTATTCAATTTTAATTTTTTATTGAACATGTATTGCACATCGCATAATTTCAAGACTTTGATTAAATTGAATTTTCGCTATTTTCAATTGTTATCTTATACAAAGTTGCATTGTATATCTGTTTCTTCGGAATTCATTTAGTCAGCTGGATATCACGCGAGGAAAATAACTGTGTCTATTTATTTCCGCGGAGAAGAAATAGTCACGGCAGCTGTAATTATGATAATTGCATTGACATCATTAAACGATAATAAAAACATTGTAAAAATGGTTAAATCGTAATCTTTATAGTACCAGATATTACAACAAAAATATTTCAATGAAGTAGTAATGTAAATCATACCCAAAATATTTATCCGTTTCATTTAGAGATATTATTTAATAATTTATTTCAAAATATAAAAATTTTAATACTGATGAAAATATATTGTAGTAATAATTATGGCAGCTGTCGACCAACCTTCGCCTGCAACCAGGTGTTGCCAGTTGTAACAACCACTGTGGTGTTTACAAACAAGCTGATACGCGCCAGCGCCCGCTGCAGCCGAGAGAAAGGCACTTTCCATCGCTTAATCTGCACTTATCCATCGGCGCAGTAATTTGAAAATTGATTTCTATAATTGATTTATGTATTGAACAAATTATACTCATATCTACTGAAATATTCTGTTTTATAAGTTTCTTGGAAGTAGCATTTTTATGGTAGCTTATAATTATTTTAAAGCTTGTTTTGATTACATGTTGGTAGGTGGTATTATTATTTATTACATAACATATTATTAACATATAGTATCGTAATCAAATATTTTATGTATATACGAACTTTTGTTATAGCTATTCTTTAACATGGAATAATATACTCAAAAGCTCCATACTAAAAAAAAAACTTTATTGATTTTACCGTTTTATAAGACATATTAAGTAGAACGGTGATGGTTTGGGTGACAAGAATCTGACAAATATGTCCGTGCGTTACGTGTCTAGCTTAAAATACAGAAAATAACGGGGTTCCATACCGGTGGTGGCTCCGACGCGCTGTACACCTCCGACGGTGGGTACTCGGGTTTCATTGTGATGGTAGCCATTGAGTCTGGCTGGTGCTCCTTCTCCATCACGGCAAATTTTAATTTCACAAAAATATGGGACTGCTTAATGCTGCGCGCGCAATGTTTGACGGTCGATGTACAAATGGGCGCGAGTGAATGGTGGCAAGTGGCGTAGGCGCAGCCGTGGTGGGGCCAATCATCGCGCGCACTTGTGGCCGGTGCTTGAGGTGACACGGCGACAGTTATAACACTTTAAATTTTATAGCGCAGATTAGCTGTTTAAAGTTTTTCGTGTCCTTTTTCTTAAACCTATTATAATACCACTGATTTAGCTCAACTCCTTTGATACTCCTTTGATACATATAGGTACACTTACTTAGCTTAGTGTTAACAATAGGTTGCTTTTAGGCAAGTGTTTACTTTTATGAAGATTGTATATTTCATCTGTAAGCTTAACTTAAGCATCGACACGTAGTAGATAGTAGTCCAGCTTAATATTTTTGGCCTTTTCCGATTATTACATTTTATGCATTTTACCTGAAAGGTGACTATATAAATATTATCCGTCTACACTCTGGTATTTTGCATATAATTACACATTTTTTGACTTCCTACTTTGATAACAAATTACAATTCAAAACGAAGTTAAAAGTTGTGTTTAAACGAAGTTAAATAAGAACGAGTAGATATCGACACAGATACAAACGAGTAGATACAAACAAGTAGATTTCAGATTTTTATTATTTCCGATATCTATCAATATATATCAGTCAACAAGTCTATGCTCATACAGTTGAAAAATATATTTAGGATTAAATACATATAAAACAAAATATGAAAAAACATTCTCTTAAAAACTTTAAGAATGGTAAACCCCAATTTTGCCCGTCTCTAGAAAGAACGTATTTAATTAAATTTTACTGGTAGATTAACTCATATCAATGTGTATGCATGTCGTTACAAACGTTCAGAATGCCTCCTATCGACGATGACCTCGGCCCCACAGCCCTCACTGCTCTTACAGCACCACTTCCTTGCCCTTAACTAATTTGATTTTTAACCGCCATCAAATAACTACATCTGTAACGTGCTTGTAATAAAATCATAAGTTATAAATGTCATGAATATCATCATGATGGTTCGTGAATATTTTATGAGTAGGAACTTCGAACTTCAGAGTGTTTTTTTTTCTAACGATTGGTTTTTCATCCATATAGCACTCTTTATATTAAGACGATGAACATTATTTTGTGGTCTTAACGGTATCCCGTGCTTGTTATTTAAACATAGATTTAATTCTGATTCGATCACGTAGAGAAATACCGAGCATAGCCCTCTCCATAGCTCACTGAGCGACTTTGAGCCTTCTAAAAAGGGATTTTGTGAAGCACCACGTCTCAAAGCCGTAAGTCATCACTGATGACACACACTGGTTGTAAACTTTTGTTTTTAGGCACTGAGGAATGTTGAACTAGAAGACATTTCGTAATTTACCGAACGCTGCCCAGCCGAATTGGATCCGTCTACTGGCCTCTCCCTGAAAATTGAACTTACCTAATCGGAAAGTCTGTCCTAGGTAAATATATTCGTCGACAATTTCAAAGTTAAAGTTCCCAACAGTTGGTACAGTGGGTGCAATATGGACATTACACATGACCTTTGTTTTGTCTATGTTCATTTTAAGGCCCACTTGTCGGGAAACTTTATCGAGGCCATCGAGCATTCGTCCTAGATCTTCCAACGATTCAGCCATGACTACTATGTCGTCAGCAAATCGAAGGTGAGTGATGTACTCGCCATTGATGTTAATGCCGTGTCCTTGCCATTCCAAAAGTTTGAAGGAATCTTCCATAGCGGCGGTAAACAGTTTCGGAGATATGACATCTCCCTGCCTTACTCCCCTTTTTAAAGGAATTTCCTTCGTGCAAGGAAATTCCTTTCCTTGCACGACGTAAATATATATTTACGCTTTATTGCATATCCACATATGCGATTGCGAAATGTATGAAACAGCGAATAATAGACGATTTAATTAAATGACGAAAACAAGCATGTTTGTATATTGATTGACTACCTATTGGAAGCAGGATAATTTAAACAATTATTTAAGTTATTTGCAAGATTTATTTGAAAGACTTCTGTGAGCAGCAGGCTTATTATGTAAATCAAATGACTACCGAAAATGATGATTCAAATACATTGCTGGTTGATATCAAAATGTTGCCAGTTTGTCAATTTAAAATCGAGCAATCTTAAATCGTTTACGGTGATAATCATTTTCATTTTCCAAGTGAGTTAAGCAGTAAGCATGTTGGTATTATACAAAATAATAATAGTCATCCTTGAAAATGATTGAATAGTCATCCTTGGATGCTAGCAGCACAGGACGGACCGCTGTGGAGATCCTTGGTGAAGGCCTATGTACAGCAGTGGGCATCTACTGGTTGAAATGATGATAATGATAGACAATCTGCTTGTTTGTCATCTAAAATATAAATATATCATATAAAACAAATGCTCATTCTTACTTTTTAAACACGTGCTCATTTATATTATTGTTAATGATTAACATTTTAGAATCTTGCTTAATAACTTAATATATGTTACTAAATTCGATAAAGTATGACGGAAAAGTTGAGTTAACAAACTCATTTGCTTGAATTACCTATCGACATATTTTTATGTTATTTTATGTTTATGCACTTAGTTTCAACCAGATTATTAATAAGACTGGAGGTGGCTTACTAGTACATAATCTCCATTTATTATTGACAGTATGTTCATTTTTCTTCTAAATGCTATAATATGTATTCATAGACGGACTTTTATTTACTACAACGCATTGTGTACATACATTTTATCAATATTAATACTAAAAATTCTTTTTATTATTGTCTTTTTGCATGTTTATAAATAATAGCCTTTTCTAAATCTACCATAGATATTTTTATAGTCATTATATTTTTGCGGTGGTGCAAAGTTTTTACAAATAAATCTACATTTCAACATGCCTTTTTTTTTTTGTTCCCCTGAGGAAAATGCATTAAATTGCATACCTCGGCTGTGGCGAGCCGGCGCCTCGGAAGGCCGTGGAACCATAGCGCCTCGGTTTTGTGACGCGCTATTTCTAAACCCAGCCGGCGGATCGCCCGCACGACACATGCCACCCCAAGCTCGGCAAGCCTGAGCACCGGCCCGAAGTCGGCCCCAGTCGTCACGACGAGAGTGTGTGTGACGAGAGTGAGCTCGCGGCGTGAGTGTCGGCGTAGCAGACGACACTCACGCCGCGAGGAAGGCTGGTGCGAAGAACCGCGTCGTATGCGAGGTTCCATAGCAGGGGTCCCAACACCGACCCCTGCGGAACGCCGCATTCGACCCTCCTCGACGTTTTCATCCCGTCCCGTCCCATCACGCCGATCGTCCTGTCGCGCAGATAGTCCCCGACCACAGCCCGCAGGTAGCTCGTGGTATACGAGCGCCTCCCTAATGGCCTGCCACTGGAGGGTACCGAAGGCGCCACCCCCCCCCCCCCCCCCGATCGGACTGCGGACTCCGACAGGGAACGAACACGCTGGACGGCGTCCAGCACATTTCAACATGCCTATAAAAAATACTGCGATGTGGAATAGTTTTGCAGGATTCGCGCGGGGAATTTGGTCAGTTTTAAAAATCAATTTTCCCTCATATGTACACTGATCTGAACCATAAAAGAAATTGTCAATAACTTTGCTTGTTAATGTTGCCAGAAAACTCGGAAAGCAACTCAAAACTCATGCTTGTATGTGCTAGATCGCTTTGCCGTTTCAAAAAGATTTATTAAAAAAGCAAAATAAAATACAGATAGAAGAAGAAGAAGTTTGTTTTCCTTTTTATTTTTACAACTAATAAAGCTGAGGCCATTCGTATAAATAACAATTTTTTATTTACATCTAAACAATTTACTAAGCCATAATTAATATGGCAAATTCCGGCAAAGGAACTTTTCAACCAGTAAGTATAACCTTACATAAAGCCAGCCCGCCGAACCTAGATTATACAATATGATAATATTTTATAGTTTTCTATAATAAATACTTTAATTTAGGACTCTGACGTACATATCTCATATGAAGATCAACAAAAAATTAACAAATTTGCACGACTCAACGCTAAAGTTGATGATATTAAAGATGAACTAATTATCAAACAAAATGATATGAAAAATATAGAAGAAGCCGTGGAAGAACTTAGCCTTGCTGATGATTCTGAGAAAATTCCTTATTTACTTGGTGAAGTGTTTATTTGTCAAAGTCTTGAAGATACATTGGTAAGTCTCAAGTAACATTGTAATACCTCTTGTAGGGTAAATTAACGCTTTATAAAATAAAACCATTATTACACTCACACAATATAATTCAATCATACCAAATATATAGTTACATTATAAAACTCAAAACCCCACTTCATCTTCTAATAAATCTAATATAACAATCACAAAACATTCTTACAATAATTAAATATAAAGACAGCACACTTCATTCTTTTAATCTCATAATACTTTATTAAAATTTTGACAAAATTCCAACCTCTAACAATACCTACCTGATTCACTTTGGTACTACTTCTTATTTACTTTAGGATTTTTGTTTCCAACAACTATATAAAGAAATATACTAAAAACTCAATAATTTAGCAAAAACTCGTATTTTTTGTAATGTTGTATGTAGTTCCTTTATAAGTTTAGTTGTGCCTAACTCATGTTGTTAGAGCCTAAGTAGTACAATTAATAATTCTCCTATCCTATCGATGTCATTCAATTAAATTTATATATAAAATACAAACCTTAAACACTAAATGTTTATCAGTTAGTATAAAACTTTTTTGGATTGTTTTAAGACACTAAAACATTGCTTGATTTTTTTTATTAAAAGTTATATTAACTATAAAATATTTATGATGTATATTAAGAATATTAAATTTGAAATTCCACTAATACAATCATAGCACCAAGTAATTTATGAAAATTTTAATTTTTATCAACAGGTGCTAAAGTTTATATTGTAATACAAGTTTTTGGTTAAGAATTTTAAGTGCATATGTATCAATTCACAAACATTTGAGATTGTATAACATATTTTATAGACATCAAGTCTATTAATAGGCAAAATAAAGTTGACATAAGCTAGATTTTTCTGTGTATGTGACTGAATTCCTAAATAGCCAGATCAATTTTGATGAAATGAATACATTTTTTAATGTGGGTTCAAAAATTGTTTAGATGACAATCAGCGTACCACATAAATTTTATGTTTTACATTATTATATAAAGATGTATAGCACAAGACCTGTTGGATTTGCTAGTACACCAATAAGACTGTGCTCAACCTAATTGTACTATATCAAAGTTCAAATGAACGTCAAAGAGGCTTGTAAGGGTTTATGAAATAAAATATTTGTGTTTTATTTATTAATTACAATAATCATTTGTTAGCATAGTTCTAAGGTTTTTATTCACTAAACTCACATTTTAATTACTGTGCAGTCTTAATTGAAACCCGAAAATTTAACTCATTTCAATATTTGTTTTTTAAATGCTTAAAATCTTAATAACCAATAACCAAAGACTAAAAAAAATATTAAAATTAAGAAATAAAATTAACAAAAGAAAGAGACATATTTTAAAAAAACTATTAATTGATACATTTGTGACAAATGTCACAATAAGTGACAATGTCCCCACACAAGGATTTGTTGCCCTTAGTGCAACAACTCTTTGTCATTCTTCGCCTTGCGGAGAAACAAATTGCAGAAAATTTTCTTTTTTTGGCGATAGGAAGACTAACTGCATCTTCTCTTTGACGAGTCTCTTGTAAAAGTAGAACTACTGGTTCCTGGCATATTCAAAATCAATGTTATTGAGTCCCGGAGCCCCGTTTGAAGTACAGGAATTTGAATCTTTTTTACATGTGCGGCTCAATTAATTTTTGATGCACAGTTTTCAAGTACTCACTCCTCGATAAAGATTTTAATTATCCTCTGAAATGTTGGTCACATATATAACAACTATTTATAAGTGCAATGGTTAGCATTCCGTAAGAATTACATAAAGACCAATGTCAAGTTTTTCTACTGCAAAAAGTGTGAGAACACATTTGGTCCAATGTATCTTATTCCGCCCTTGATTTGATTGTAAAATTTGACCATTGTGGGCTTTTTGATCTTCTCATGAATAGTGCCTTCTTTATCACCAGTTAACAATAAGGATATTGTCTTTTGGGCTTTAGCTTGTATGATAGCAATATCAGTTCGTTGTCATAACAGAAAATAGCTGTTTCTGTCTTACGGTCATTCTATTATTGCATCGGTATCTCCCTTTTGTTAGTATGTATGATCACAACCAAAGTCAATTTATATGGTTCTTTAATAAACTTGGTGAGTGATACTGAAGTGAACCAGTTATATTCCTATTTGTGCCGTGCACAGTCTGTGTCAATTTTTTTACATAATATTTGCCAAGTGCCAATCCATCAGTTTTAGTAAAAGATCCTAGGTAGGGCTCAGCATCCACCACATACTTTATACAATTGTCTAACAACATTACAATTTTCACACCATATATTTATATTGGTTTATTAGGAATATAAATTCTAAAAGGGCATCAAAACCCAATAACTGTTCATCAATGGTAAGGTAGCAACTGCGTTTATACTTCCCTTATGATATGATACTGATATGCAGTTATAAAAAGATCTCACATCTCGAAAAGGGGCATACACTTAAGTCAATATTCACTGTTCGCGCGTAGACTTATTGGCAAACTTAAAGCAGTTTATGAGAAAATGAAATTCTCATTAGACATAGTACTTCGGTATCGATTGCCACAAAAGGTAACATCAAAAACTCTCTCGGTGGTAAATAATTATCTTTCAGCTGCAGATAACGTAAGTTTTCTAATCAGAGCTCTTATTTCATCTGTCGGTCTCAGGGTGGCTTTTACATCCTTGTATTTAAAGTATTTTGCATTGCGATCTCGGCATTTGTGTGGGTTACTATAAGATCAATTATACTATCATTTTCAAATCTAATATGAATATAATTTCATCAGGTCTAATATGAATTATATTTCTTGAAACTGTTCGGCTCTGTGAACTCGGTTTCACTAATAACTTTTGGTGTTGAAGCTCCATCAAAAACCACTGTGTATCACTGGTTTAGTGAGTTCAATCGTGGACGGAGTATGCTCACGGACGAAGTTAAGGAAGGTCGCCCGAAATCAGTCATTGTGCCACAAAACATTGAAGCTGTACGAAAACTAATTATGCAAGACCGTCATGTTACATATCACGAGATAGAGGCTACTCTGGGCATTTGTATGACAAGCACTATTAAAATATTACATGAACATTTGTTCGTAAAAAAAAATTGTTCACGTTGGATACCGCACAACTTAACTCATCATCAAAAATAAGCTCGCGTCGAATGGTGCAAGAATATGTTAAAAAAATTAACGGAGGTGACTCAAAATCTGTTTATAACATCTACACAGGTGATGAATCTTGGAGATATACGTACGATTCCGAAATTAAGCAACAATCTACAGTTTGGGTGTTTCAAAATGAGCCGAACCCTACGAAAGTGACTCGTGCAAAAAGCACTTTAAAGCAAATGGTAGCCTGCTTTTTTGGTATTAATGGTCATGTGGCTACAATACCACTGGAGAATCGTAAAACGTCCAATTCGGAGTGGTACACGACCATTTGTTTGCCGGAAGTATTTGAAGAAATACGTAAAAACAACAAACGACGCAGAATCATTCTACACCACGACAATGCCAGCTGTCACACATCACGCGAAACAAATACATTTGTGGAGGGTCAAAAAATAGAATTGATGGGTCATTCACCCTATAGCCCAGACTTGGCACCTAATGATTTCTATTTATTCCCAAATGTAAAGGAATAAATTACGTGGTCGACGATTTTCGACCCGTGAAGATACCGTCGACGGGTTCAAACAGCACGTTTCAGAGATACCGCAGAGTGGAAAAAATGCTATAAAAATTGGTTTCAACGTATGCAAAAGTGTAACGATCATCGCGGAGAATACTTTGAAAAACAAGAAACCCATATTTAGCCTTCGATCATATATTTCTGTAGATACACAGTTACCGTCTAAAAAGTGGCACCGGCGAAACAAGGCACAAACAGTAAATGTGCCTTGTTTCGCTCTCATTCATTCGGTGGCCGCGCGCCATTGATAACGTCAGCGATGCCGAAATGCATAGTTTATACTTGTAAAAATGACACACGTAAAGTGCAAAAGAAGGATGGAATGTCATACTTCCAATAAGTATATCTTTATCTTAATTTATTAGCGCATTTTTCATGAGTAAAACACTTTTATTCATATTATATATTACTAAAATATCAATTTAAAACGCTTGCGTACCATGCCACGATGCGTAACGCATCGCATCTATCTCTTTCTGTCTCGAGTGGCTCACTCATAGGAAAAAATAGCACAGAGCTAATGTTTCAGAAAAAGGTCAGTGGAATGATGGAGTCGCCTATACCATTTTTTGTGATTTTCTTTCTTTTTTTTTAGTTTTCCGCTTTCTTTGTTTGTAAGGCTCGGCAAAATAAAGGTTGAGAAACCCTGTCTTAATAAAGTCTGTACTTTCCTTAGCACCTAATTCTACATCCTACTTCTTGATTTATGTTTGAAATTTAAAAAGTTTCCGTACTGTTAAGATAAGTGTAAAAAAAAAAACTAAGCATCTCCACTGCTGTCTATGTTCAAGTAGGATGCGATAAGACGCGAGCACAATATTCGGAGTCAAATGGAGCGTAGGAGCATTATTATATGAAATGAATTTGTGCTTAATTGCAACGGACTAAGGGCTTATTATCCAATATATTTGTTTTCAAATATGTGTTGTTCATTTCTGATTTCACGGCATCTTTATATCATCGAAACCAGAAGATAATATGTAACGACCTTAAGAAGGATTTATTTTCATACTTCATTACGTTACTTAAGATTTAATTTGGCTTAAATTATATTACACTTTAGAACTTTTTTCAAAATTAGTACTATAATATACATCTATTCTTCTATGTATAGACGCGGGGTCGATATTTTGTTTGATTTTCTATGGAATTGTGTATCTACAGAAATATATGATCGAAGTATTTAGCCATATACATTTGTTTAATTTTTCTATTCCGGATACATAAGTAGCAGCCCTCGTATGTTACCGAGTTAATACTAACCTTCGTCGATTCGACGACTCGTGGGGGCCACTACACAAAAAAACACCTGTGCCACCTGCGGTTCGACTGAGATAAGCTGGAATTTTAAATTAATATGACGAAGCACTCAAAATTTATACCACTATTTTTTAATTCTCGTCGTCGTTTTGACGAAGGTTAGTTATCTAGAGTTAAATAGCTTTTTATTTTAATGTATGCAAACATGATCTGTGCAAACCTACTGAACAATAAATTAAATAAGACCATAAATATGTATAAGAACATTGCTTTTTCATAACCATTCCAATTGAGTAGGTTAATAAGAATATTTCCTATTGTTGTTATAAATTATAATTAATAATTCCATAAACATCTATTAAAATTATCAGGATATGTATTCTGCTAATTGCTCTACTTATTGTACTCTTCACTGATAGTTTTATCCTACCGACAGTCCTGACACACCCATCTCACCTACACAAAAACATGAGGCGTTCAAACTGTTTTATAATAAAATTGAAAAGGACAAACCACTCTTTGTTGAATTTATTTATTTGTATAGTAGTTTTGGCATTTATACTATTTTCCATATTTTCGAAAATCCAAAAAAAACATTTAAATATTCTTAAAATGTCTATAGCACATTTAGCAGAGATTAAGGGCTACTTATGTGTTTACTGTATAATTGCACATTTAGTAGTTAAGTAGTAGAAAATCGGATATTGTCACAAGCAGAAGGCCCTAAAACATTATATTTGCACACATTCCTGAATGACGTCTTGCATTCCTCTCTGACCATTTGTTTATAAATTTCCTGTTGAAGAGACTGCTACAGCAGCATTCTTTTTACTGCATTTATATCAAATACTAATATAACTCCAAAATCCTTATTGTTTTCTTCTAGGAACTACTGCCAGTGTAATTTTGTACTTTATATTTTGTTTTAAAATATAAATTCTAACTTTTTTTTCAGAAATCATTGGAAAATGCTAAAACAAACAAAGAAAATGAGATAACCAACCTGAAATCAAAATGTGAAGAACTTAAGTCACAAATGAGTGAATTGAAAGCTCATTTATATGGTAAATTTGGAAGTCATATCAATTTAGAAAATGAGGAGGAATAATACAGCCTTTGAATAGATATTGATATATTTTATTTATATTGCCACCTATGTATACAAAGTAAAGATAAATAACAAAAAATATTTATTTAAACATGTCACCAATTTAAATTCAATAATATATAACCTTGAACTTTTACTAATAAAATTTATTTGTCAATAACAGATATCATTCAATTACAATGTGACTAGATCAATCAATACTGTAAAATATTGAAATTTTAAATATTGAATTTCAATATTTATATATTGAAATCAAGTTATAATAAAATAGATAATACTATTTCAAGACAAAATAAAGATACCAAATGTAAGTAAATTAAAAACAAAATAGGAACCTGCAATTAAACAAGAAATACCGAAAAATAATAAGAAATCGCAGATTTCTTAGTCATGGATACTATTAAGTAAACTATGTGAATATAACTATTTTAAGTAATTTCCATAATGGTTTGATTTCACACATTTCATATACAAATTAGGTTATTGATTAGCCTAATTTATATACACAGTACAATTCAATGTGAGAACTGTTTGTTTTGCTTATTATTATTGCATATAGATATTCTAAAAATCAGTTGTCAATAAGGGTTCTTAACATCAGAGGGTGAGAAGTTTTGTTACTCTTAACCTCTATCAAATAAATCTGTTTAGACTTCCTACCAAAGTAGATGATACTGTTTAAATGGCCAAGTGGTTTTCGGGAGTCAGCTCTAAATTTTGGATATGTTGTTCTCCTGGTGGAACAAAGCAAAAAATGTAATGGTCGCGAAAAAAGTAAACGACATTTTCCCGCTAGAGGGGTCTGAAGTCTGATCTAGGACATGGGAGTTTTCGGCTTAATCATCAGATTTTTGGATATGTTGTTCTCCTTGACGAGCTGATTCCGAATGTATATTAAAATATATATAAATACCACAATTTATCTAAAGCCACCAATTCTTTTGTTTCTAAAGGAGAGAGAATTACCCACGCCTTATAATAGGGTCTTGGACTGTTTCATGAAAACCATTTCAACCTATTGTTTACTTATCTAAAAAGTTGCTAAAAATATTTTCCTACTGAAATTACCTTATTCTTTGTTAAAAAATAGATTATTTTTTATTCACATTTGAATTTCGCGCTAAAACACCACTCTTTTATTATGTCTCGATTATGACGTCATTTATCAGACAGAGGTTACTTGCTTATAGCGTGTGTAAACGTTTGGTTATATTTCGTAATCTATATCGAAAATGAGTGCAATAGATATTATCAGTATTGTTCAGTTCCCCTGTGCGAAAATAATACAAATAAGACACTTGGCAAACTATTTATACCTATGCCTCATAATATAAATATGCGAAAAAATGGATAGTACTGGCAAGACGAGACTGGAAAAATCAATCAATAAAGTGGATGATTTACTTTTGTAAAGATCATTTTTATGTAAGTATGCATTTGCACGATCTAAAACAAAAACAATAAATTTAAGGTTACATTGCAACCAACCATGGGTCACTTAAAATCAAATACAAAGAAATTTTGATTCACTTTTCATGTGTGTGTGAGATAAAATCAGGGTTTTTCGCGAAAAATTCTGCCACCATCATGACGTCGATATGTGGCAAATTTAAACGAGATCTTACGAATTTCTTTGCCATCGTAAATAAACTGAAATTTTACTTCAAGCAAACGACTAAAACTTTAAATCACAGAGAGTATGCAAGAAATAAACGAAGTTTCGAAATCACAAACAACGTAAACAAGTAGTAGGTGACAAGTGACAATGATAAATGACGTCTCGCGCTGTGATTGGCGTTTGTAATCACGTGACTTTTACATTAAAAAATAAAGAAAAGTTATGATTCTTATCTAACTATTCCTGTTAATAATTAATTCTAACCGCATACACTATCCCTGTACAAAACAACATATCATTCTATTACTACAGTCCAAGACCCTATTAGCTGTACGATATATCGTATTTTAAATGGTTTCAGCCAAGAGAATTACACTTAAGCCATTCTTTTGCCTCCAAATACACAACCCAGCAGAATATGCCATAAACTACGATTTTCTAATTCAGACTTCAGAGCCCCCTAGCGGGAAAATGAGTCGTTTACTTTTTAGCTACTATTACATTTTTTGCTTAGCTCGACCAGGAGAACAACATATCCACAATTTAGACCTGGGTCCCGAAAACCACTTGGCCATTTAAACAGTATAATCTACTTTATACAATCTACTTATGCATACTTGGAATTATGTAGTGGTTATATTATAACAAACAAGAAACGATATATAATTTGCTTTTAAACTATATATACGGTAAAAATAACAATTCAGCATCCTATCTACCGAAAATCAGTAGTTATGAGCTGACAACAATTGCTTTTTAAAATGATTTGTGCAACCCATACACAATGCACTCGCACCTCTAATGCTCATTAAAGCATCATTTTTTTATTATTTTAAACAGTAAGTTCAATGGCAATTTTATCACATTTCGAAACATCTGTTGAAACAGATTATAACGTTAGTTACGTATTATACATACAAATTATTTTAAACTCTCAGTTTAAATATTACATAATTTATGCACATTATATATTTTTGCTTCCTTGATTTAAGGTTAAAAATGCTAAATGTAATATACAAATATTTAATAAATTGTATTGTAAAATAAAATCTCATAAATATGTTGGATATGAAAAATAACGTGGAATATTTATAAATCTAGACAACGAACAGTTTCTGCAAATTATATAAATTATGTATGAATTATAAGTATTATATAATGATATCATTTTATACATAGAACTTTAAAATGACAACTAAATTCTGTTAGTAAGCCATACATTTAAATTGGTTTATAATTTACTGTTTAATTAAATTGATCACACTTAATTGAAATCAAATTTCATAGTATATAATACTGTGCGTCTTTAAATTACATCACATGTAGAAACAAATATATACATTACATATAGCCGCCATGCTTAGCTTAGGCTCAAAAAAAAAATTACTTATACATATATTTCTTAACATAAAAACATTGACTAAACTTATCACATTTAAGTGCTTTGTGAAAACTTCTGTTATGTTCTTGAATTTAACAAAACATCCTATAAACTATTAAGTACTTAAAGGACGCAATAAAAGCTTTCAGAAACCAAAATTAAATAAAGTTGACTGAAGAAACATTTGGAATGTACTTCTTATCTAAACATATGTACCCTTAGTAAGTACATCATCATCTTATTTAATTGATTGTACCATCTAATTTTACGGTGCGTTGACTTTTAAAATAATTTTGAAATCAAAAGAACCGAATATACTTTCAGATAATAACAAGTACTTCAGGTTGAGAATAAGAGTTTAAACAATGTCGACTATAATTGAACTTGATTTATATCAAATTTGTAATTATAATGAATGTACGATTGTTACTAAAAATTTATGTATAAATATAGATTTTATACACCTCTTTGTAAAGTACTGCGTGAATTGGAGAGAGAGCTTGGTTCAATACTCTCCTCCTCGTCAGTCTCCCGATCGTTGGATATTCTGATAGCTTGGTACCATTGATTAGTTAGATCTGTCATTTGACTCTTGCAATCCTTTAGTTCCTGAAAAGTAAAATAAAATTGTAGTTCTTAAAAAATATACTTCCATAAAATCCAATAAAGAAATCTTAATTGTATTATGAATTAATTAACAATTGCGAAATTTTACTAATTATGTATATCGATATGTCGAAATCGATATTAGTATATACAGGGTGGGCCAGTGCTAAGTTCACTTTTCATTGGCTTATAGATGGTTGGCCATGAGGGGGAGCGGGGAGCGGGGCATGTCATCGGGTCACGCGTCTCTTGCAGTTTTAGTTACTATGAGTCCGTTTAGAGCATCGCGCGTTCGCTGTTCGGACGTTTTACGAAAATGGTAAATCTTACATTACTGTGCGGCGTATGTTCCGAGTAAAATTCAATTTAAACAGTATCCGGCAGTGTCCTAGTACTCAGTTAATCAAACAGTGGCTGAAAAGGTTTGAAAAAACCGGTTCAACACTACCAATGAGACGTCAAGGTCAACCCCGCACTACACGCACGGTGCAAGCGATTGAAGAGGCTAATGAATCTGTGCGAGAAAATCCGGAACTTTCTACGCGGCGACGTTCGGCGGCTTTGGGGATTTCACGAAGCAGCTTGAGGCGAATTTTGAAATTTAATTTGAAGCTCCACCCATATAAGATACAGCTGGTTCAAGAACTTAGATACCCATGATGGCCATACAAAAAGGGTGGCATTTGCCACTTTCATGTTAGAGAGATTTGCAAATTTCGGAAACATCCTTTTCTCGGATGAACCCCTCTTTCACCTTAACGGCTTCGTCAACAAACAGAACTGCCGTTACTGGAGCGCTGAGCAGCCTTTGCGCAAGCATCAGTGTTGTAGAAATAAGTTTCTATACTATGTCTATAGTTCGTAAACTTTAACTGTCAACTCAACTTTTTTGAAAGTTTGAAATATATTCTCTTGTCACTTCTCTTGTCACTTCACAGTCAGAAAGTGACGGTTTGGGCGGCAATATCGGCCAAAGGCCTCATTGGGCCATATTTCTTTGAAAATTCTCGAGGCATTTCAGTAACAGTTAATACCGACCGATATGTGACAATACTGCAAGAGTTTTTAAGGCCAACTCTTGCTAGGCTACAAGAATACAACTCCCAGACTTGGTTCCAGCAAGATGGCGCAACCTGCCACACATCAAACGCTAGCATGGATGTCGTAAAGGAGATGTTCCCCAATAAAGTTATCTCGAAGAGAGGTAACATCGAGTGGCCACCACGCAGCCCAGACCTGTCTCCACCTGATTTCTTTTTGTGGGGGTTTCTTAAGGACAAGGTATACTCCAATAAGCCGAGGACAATTACAAATTTAAAAGAAAATATTCAAGCGGAAATGGCCACCATATCTACAGCAACGTGTCGGCGCGTTTTCGAAAATTTCAGATTCCGCTTGGAAGAGTGTTTGCGGCGAGATGGAAACATTTAGACGATGTCATTTTTAAAAAATAAATTACATGTAGGTATAGTAGATTAAGTTACTTGCTCAATAAATACTTCAAGTATTATCAGTCTTTTTTTATTTAAGTTTCAAAAATGAATTTAGCACTGGCCCACTCTGTATAATATTTTGCGACTTGCAGCATTGTACTTGCAGCATTGTATTGATTTTTAACTTTATTGATTGATATAAATCTGGTACAAAATGTTACCATTTAAACTACAAATTCTCAATTACTTTTTAAAAAAGTTGATAAAGAAAAATGCAGATTTTTCTGTAAAAATTATTGAAATATTAAATTAAAAATGTTTTGATTTAACGCTGACATTATTGATTGTGTGTGTTTTTAAATTTTCCTGTGGCTGGAGGTAATTGCTAATCAAAGCATCGTTCGACTTCTTCCGGTTAGGTCTTGGCCTATTCCACAATCTCCCTCCAGTTGTCACACTGCTTGGAAACTTTCATGCAGCAGGTGCACCTCCCCATCATTCTAAGATCCACTACAGTTTTGGTCTGTGTTGGGGATTCCAGCACGTTATGACTTTCAATGTTCCTAGTTTCACGTATTCTTTAAAGCATTGCTTATCTTCCTAGTGCTTTTTTGGTCTTTGTTGGGGATTCAAGCAGGTTATGACTTTCAATGTTCCTAGTTTCACGTATTCTTTAAAGCATTGCTTATCTTCCTAGTGCTTTTTTGGTCTTTGTTGGGGATTCCAGCAGGTTATGACTTTCAATGTTCCTAGTTTCACGTATTCTTTAAAGCATTGCTCTAAGCAGTAAAATAATTATCACTACTAGATAAGACTTGATATAGGCCTACAGGAAAAGGTAGATATTGTAATGCACCCTCTATTATATGCCTGCGGTCAGTGTCTGCCATGTTTCCACGACGTAACTTTCACTCTCCTTACCTAGATATTTGGCAGTTCACAACAGTATATTTGTACATGAACTGTTATGTAAATCCAAATAAATCTTGTAATTTCGTAATTAAATAGTTTGATCTGTTACATTCTGCTTTCTTAATGCATTCAATTAAACTTCTTAATAATTCAAACTAAATTTATATAAATAATTATTATATATCCATAACTAGTGTTTAATAAATTTAAAAATAATATGTTCCATTAAATATAATTTCAAATGAAACACAAAAAGTTTCATATACTCCTTTATAAAAACTGAATAATAACCATCTTGTAAATATATTTACAGACAGAACTTATTCTCATTTAGTAATTTGTTTTTAATAGTAATTTTTGGATAATATGCATTGTGTTTCTCAAGAGCTAATCAACATTGAGGAGTATATACTCTATTCTTGTACTTTGTATGCCTCGTTTTTATACTGAATAATAAAAAAAAAACTGAGGACATTGTCACAAATATACATAAGCATATAATGTTCATAATGTAGGCAAAGGGATTTTTATCTAATCCATATTCAGCATCACTTGTTGAGAAAGTTTTGCTCAATTATCACATGTAAGACATCAATAGTATAGGTAATATTTTGATATGGATCATCTCAAAAAACTATAAAACAACTATCAAATACCAGTATTGCGAATGGTACTTAGTACTTATGACATATACATATTATATACCTATGCAATCTTATAAGAGATAATAACTAGAAGCAAACTAAATAGTTACCTGATGAGTAAATCGTCTGGTGAAGAAAGGAGTTAAATACTTCATGTCTAGTCGTACAAAACCTTTTAACCTTGTTGTATGAGAGTAATTGACCTAAAATAAGGTAATAATTAATATGTTTCTTTTTTATTAACTATTGTATCTTTTATACTATATATTATTGCATACCAAAATATGTCTAACACTTTACACATATAAGACAATTACAATCATAATTATTTTATAAAATAGATACCTCTAATTCCTCTTCAGTAATTTCAGACAAATGCTCTGAATCAATGGCTTGTCCCCACTCTTTTGTTTTTGATAAGCTTACTTCTTTTTGTTTACGCATAGAGCGGGATCGCTTTTTCTTATTAGCCTAAAATATAAAATACGGACAATCATAACTAATTCATAAACTATAAATACTAGTATAATTAAATTAATTACATCTAGGAATATTTACCCGTAAAAACTTCAGCAATGGCATTGTAGAACCACCAAAAAATAAAGTCGTAAATAAAACAATAATTAATGTGGTTGTGATAATCACATGGCGAGTTTCATCAGAAAATCCAAGATGAAGTGACAGAGCGTAGGAAATGGCACCTCTCAGTCCTTAAAAAACATTGCTTCTTAATTATTTATACAAAATATACTAATAGTCATTCTTGTGAGATTTGCAACAAATCTACAACCCTCCCAAGAATAACAATTAATATAACCGAATAGGGACATGATACTAAATCATACTACCAAACAGTTTCACTTCCACTTCATATGACACAGCAATACCAGCACTGCTACTTTGCGGGAAAAGTAAGACTAAGAAGTATGACCAAACAATGAGTTATAAGATTTAAACACACCTAAAAAGGTGTGTTTAAATCTTATAACTATGTCCATACAACTTTGAATGTTTTTGCAGGTGTATGCAGATTCTGTTACTATATTTTCCTTTAGTGTAAGAATAAAAAAAATGTAAATGAAAATTAAAAAACACAAAATTGCAAGTTTAATCCTTAATTCTCCCTATTAAATTAAGCTTTCTCCCAATTAGGCCAAAGCCACCAATCCTCATAAAACAATATGTAACACTAATAGTAACACTCAGTGATGGCAATAATGACTGTTTTGTAATAATGAATAATACTGTTATGTTATTTTCCTATAACTGTTGTCTGTTATCCTGTTATATTAATTGCTTGCTGTTATGACAGACATAGTTGAGTACGATTGTTATAGTTATTATAGCTAGCTTAGTTATTCGTAACAATGATATGGCTTAGGACTGTCAGAATATTAGACAGTTATTAAAATAATTTAAAACTAATTACCTAATCAATATAATTTTCTGGTGTATTTAAAAGTTCATTGATCTGTACATAATTTATTATTTACATTCAATATTTACATTATTTACATTCAACATTTACATTATTTACTTATTGCAAGAATAATTTAATTTGCATACGCGCGATCGCACAACAGCAAATAATGCGTGACTGAAAAAATGACAACAGCTTAGGCACCAGCAAGCCAGCAACAGTTTATCAAATTGTTATTTCAAATCACACTGGAAATCAAAATGAGTCTAATTGTCATACGAGCGAAAGAACAACATTGCGAATTTGGGATTAGTAAAATTACTATAAGAAATAAACAAATAGGAACTTTATTTCCTTGTGAGAAAGGTTTATATTATAAGAATAAGCAGTCAGGCAACAGAGAGAGCGCCTACGCCTACACAACAGTTTGCTTTCTCTCGCTCATACTTGTAGCTAGTAGCAGTCGTATTCGCTCGCTTCGTGCCGCACACACGAAAGTAGCAAGTAGCAACAACAACAATGCGACTGGGCGATAATTTTGTCAACAGCAACAACAGGATAACAGTATAAGCCTTTGTTAAATAACATGTAATTCATTACGGGAAAATAATTCATTATATTATCTGTTATGGAAATAACAACCATTGCTAGTAACACTATTGAAGATTAATAAACAGGTATGTATATGAGGTACTGAAAATTACATTACCCACAGCAACATGGTGTCAGTTACAATAATCATTTCTCTCATAAATATTAAGAAAATTTGAGATAAATCTTACCACTAAACCACATAATAAACATCATTTTTTTTGTAATTTTATGCTCTCTAAATTTGTTGCATAAGAGAGCTAAAGGGAAAATGTTAGCAGCTCTACCAAGAAGACACATAACTATGCTCCAAACTACAAGTGCTGGTTCTACACGATGTCGAAAACTGTGAAATAAAATAGTTTGATCAGTAAACTAAACAAAATTCTGTCCAGTAAATGTAAATTATATTATTATAATACATTTATACTTATCAAGTTGTTGGGTTTTATAGAAACTTGACAATTTTCCTTTTTCCATATTATCTAAAGGTATTTCAAATACTTACCTGAATATAGCTAATCCCAAATATGCAAAGACACAAGTCTCAGCTATGAATGCTAGGGTCCTCATAGTTTGCTGCATTGTGACTTGTGTTACAGTTGACAAGTTGAAATGAGTGTAATGAGACATGACAATTCCACAAAATAGTATTGCCATAATGCCTACAATTTTCAATTTTTATCAGTCATATACATTACAAATTAAACTCAGCTTGACACATGACCAATGCGGTCTAGATTACTTAATTAAATATAATAATATAATTTACCTGATAAATGAATGCCTTCTGCCAATACATATGGTGCATAAGTAAAAACCAACATCATACCAAATTCAAGTGAAGGATTTTTTCTTAAGTCAACATGTTTAAGCAATAGGGCACTGACAAGAGCAAAAAGTACTCCAATACCAGCCGATGCAAAAAACATTAACCAAAAACGGTTGATAGCAGATAAAATAGCTTCCCCAGTTGACATAATCGGATCAGTGGAATCCAATACAGCTGTTGTTAAGACAATAGCCACAGCATCATTTAGAATACTCTCACCAAAAACCAACATATTTAGGACAGGATCTACATCTAGAGCATGAAAAATGGCTACAGTTGCTACAGGATCTACTGCAGAAATAAGAGACCCAAATGCAAATGATTCAACAAAACTTAGTTTGTACACAACTTGAGCCAAACCTAGCAAATATATACCAGCCCCTATCACAAATGCAGATATAGCTGTTCCAACAATAGCAAATAATAATATAGATCCAATATTTTGAAAAAAATTTCCTTTATGAAGATTGTAACCAGATTCAAAAATAATTGGAGGTAAGAGCACCAAAAAAAAAGCTGTTGGAGAAAAGGCTTCTTCCTTTCTCCAATTCGCAATATTTTTTATAGACATGAGATTTATAATCATTCCAATTAAAGCACCAAGAAAAACAATAACAACACTTTCTGGTAAATATGAAAATCCTGTTTGCAGCATTAAATGAATCAAAAGAATACCAAGTGCCAGAATGCACAAAACAAAAAATATGGACATTGAACTATTATGTTCATCCTCAGCTGAACTTTTCTCCGGAAGAGGTGCAGCATCAGATGGACTTGGTATGGATGCATTTGGAATAGATGAAGAAGAAACATTTATTGGAACTACTGATAATATTGAAGAATTGGACGGGCCAATATCATAAATTACATGTGGACTTTCTGAAGAACTCAATGAACTAATGTTACTTGAGTTATGATTTGATTCAATAGTATTGGTAACATTCGTCTCAAATAGCGTGTTTGACCTTGACAATTCTTCCTCTGGGCGCACATTACTTGCATTATTGTTGATTAGTGATTGTGATTTATCGCTTACGGTCTCTAAAGCTGCGGCACCATTAATCACTTCAATCAAAATTAAACTTATCCAAAGTAAATCTTTAAAACACTTCATTATCACAGTATACAATGTAAGTTGAGTTTGTTAAGTGAAGTGAGAATTTTTTAAGATTCTTTAATCCTTTTCACTGCTTTTTAAGCTTAAAATTTACTGTATCATATATTTAAACAAAAATCCAACTTGGCATTTGATTAATTTGACCCAATACCCAAGTTACCAACGATAATAATAGCACAAATAATAGAGGAACTGAAGGAAAGAAAAATGTCAGGCCGACCACAACGTGACAACAAATGTCACTTTACTTTTTTTATTTATTTATCTTCTGGCATTTTGGCATGAACGACTTATGTATAAGCCAAGGACAAGGCCTTCGCCTGTCCCTATGGACGAAATTGACAACTAACTAACTAACCAAGGACAAGGGTAAAAGGTAAGGTAACGGATGGAATTACAATAATAAGGATGAGGATAGTAGGCAAATTAAAATTGATTACATTTTAATATTATTGTCATATAAGGATATAGAAAAAGTATTATATAGTTTGGTCTCTGCCTACCCCATTGGGAACAAGTATGTATGTATGTATGTATTATATAGTTTTTTGATGAGAGTGAAGTTAAAATGCAGAGGCGAAGAAAATCGGGAAGACCTGGAGCGAAGTCAAGCGCGAAGCTCAAGACCGACCGGGCTGGCGACGCACTGTGGACGCCCTCTGCCCCATCTAGGGGACATAGGACCTTAACCCACCCTTATTTTTAAACGGAAAAAGCCGTATGTCTATATGACCGGGTATCCATCCAAAATGAATGCAAATAACTTATTTAATATATAAATATAATATTATTTTTAACTCAAGAATATAGCATAGCATTCTTCAATAAATACAAAAGTTGCCTTAACCCTTAGTAGCCTGATTTTTGAACGTGATTTTTTTGAATATTACTGTGTTTGCTTGAGGGTTATTTGGAAAAACAAACAAATATCAATTTTGATACTTCAGGCATCAAGGCCATAAAGAAATCAAATGTACATACATGAAATAATGCGAAACATTGTTTTTTTTTTATTATCACATAATGTCACTTTACACTTTTTACAGAACCAAGAGGTAAGTTTCATACAATTATTTTTACACTTATTTCTAGAGTCCATAAATATTTTTTCATGACCAATACAATAGGGTATTACACGCATTTTTGAAATGTATCTTAAATAAATTCTACAGTCCTAATATATCACAAAATGTTTTTAAATATTTTTTTTTCTCGCGTTATGTACGAATATAAATTAATTATTTTATCATAATTTCAAACTTCGCGCGTATTTCGCGAAAACGCGGCAAACAGCGGACGCCATGATTGTTGTGGAGTCATGACGTCATTACGTGAGTAAATTAAAAAACATAACCCTCTTCCATGATGTTGAATTAAAATTATTCTATTAGAATATGAAATGAAATTGAGCGGGCGGGATGCGAGAAATTGTAGCAAGTAGTTAAGGTAGTTATTTACCTATACGTTTAAAGGTTAGATACATACCAAGTTGACATTGACAGCTGACACTTTTGTTTACTAACGTAATGACGTCATTAGCATGGCGGCGAAAGTTTCGTAGTGTTCAAAGACAGATAAAAAAACCTAAAAACGTTAAACTGCAATAATAAAAAAATTCAGGCACTGTATGAAGTGAAACTAACATTTCCCGATTTCTTTTCCTCTAAACAATCATTGTAATACACTTTTAAATTTTTTCCCATCTAGACTATAATACCCTATTGCAACGCACGTCAGTAGAGGGTAATACTTGTACGACGGTACCACCTTGTACCGTCTTTTAGAAGGTTCTGTAGTATCTTGTCAACTGTTGGTACCGGGTCTTCTACTTTTAATTTTTAATTTTTTATTTCGTTGGGAAGAATATTATACAACTGTTAAATCGTACAGTCAACCTATAAAAAAATAATAGTAATGTGAACATTAGGCTTAAAAGGTTGATATCAAAATGGAAACTAGGTTATTAAGAGTTAAATAATTTTACTATTTGACCTATTTTAAATTGGTGATGATAAATATGATGACGACCTGAACGATTCATTTAGTTGAGTCAGGGTATTTTATGTCAGTTACTACAGTCACTGTTGTTGCTTTAAGCTCAAAAGGGAACAATCTTCTTGTAGGCCTGACCTTGATTCCGTTCATGGATAGCCATAAACGGAGTAAAGAGAACGAAAGCTATAAAGCTGTCCTACAAAAACCAGTTAGTAGTTTCTAGATACACCTCCATTGTAGGTCCCAAAAGCCAGTTGGTGCATTTTGCTTCACCTGTATTAATTCAACAATACTTTGTTCACGAATGTTAGTGCTTTTGTACTAATGTACAGTCGGGTCAATTTAATAGGCCACATTTGACATTTGTTCATAGTGAGGTGACCTGCTTAAACACTCCGATTATGGTGAAAAAATCGATATTTACTTCAAACATATGTGAATCGAATACAGTTATTATGGAAAAGTACTTTTTATATAAAATCCCTCTCTTATAAAAAAAAGTACTTTTCCACAATAACTGTAATAGGCAAACGAGCAAATAGATTACTTGATGGTAAGTGATTATCGCTGCCCACAACAACAGATGTGTTGGCGGCCTTTTAAATGTGAATACGCTCTTTTTTATAGGTACTGTATTAATATATTTTACGAGTTTAATTGCCTTAAAATTTTATAATACCAATTATTTCTCTGTTAAAGAAGTTATTATTGTTTTTTTTATTATAAAACAAAAGAATAACATGTTTTATTTTAATAAAAATTTGACTCAAAAAAATCAAAATCAAAATAATCTTTATTCAACATAGATCTTTACAGGCACTTATTGACGTCAACAGACAAAACAAAAAAACAAAGCTTAAAAAAAGAAAACAAAAACCTTGTCCGTACGTACGAATAAGGAAAAAAAAGAAAAAATTAAATAAATTGACTCGACACCTGTAGGAAATTGGGAGAGCCTTCTCGAGAAGAACAGGCAAGAAACTCTGAAGGTCTATTTTTTATCTCCTCTTTACAATGTTAATAATTACAATAATATAATACAATATAGTATAAGGTACAATCATACCTAATACGATTACAGTCGTATGTATGTTTACATACAAAAATAATACAATAAACTAACTGACTGACTATTAATTCATGGTGAATTATTCACCACCTTCACAAGTAATCATTGCATTCATTCGATTTATTGAGGGACATCACTTATGTTTAGACTTCACTGAACGCAACATTGTAACAACGGTCATATGTGCATTTCCAAACTAAAAAAATATTGAATATTTTATGTCCGCCATTACAAGGTTAGTTGAGGAATTTTAATGAAATGTCAAATGTGGCCTATTAAATTGACCCGACTGTAGCTATAATACAGTGTTTTTTTTTAACTGGGACAGTATGGGGAAAACCTAAACCATTGAAGATATAAGGAAACGGTCTTAGAAACCATTTCACTTTTTTTTTGTGAAAATAAATTTGACATAGTAATTTTTTTGGTCAAGCGTGAGTTGTCCTTGGAAATTAGTCATTTTGATGAAAACATTTTTTGATGCGGATCGACTCAATTTCATGTTAGGAATATTTCATTCTATCGGAAGAAAAAAATCTGAGCAGCAGAAGTTAGTCATATTTAATAAAAAGTTTCCCATACAAATTGTTAGCTCAAAGTACCCATACTACGGTTTCACGGGTGATCCATACACGTACAAAAAGCGTTCCAAATTCAAAATTTTGATTTTATTTTAATCTCTAGTACTTTAAATTATACAAAAATATTAAAAATTCTAATAATAAAAAGACATAATTAGTTGATAAAAATGTTTATTATACAATTTTCGTACCTTTTTTTTTATTAATGTCTGGAAAATGCGTTACGCATACCCCGCGGGTCGGGAACACCGCGGGGTTATGTCGGACTCTCCGCGCGCTTGGGGGCCTCTACCCATAATTATCACACATATCTCTACGTAATCAGTTTCTTGGCATTTTCCACCTTGGTAATTTACCAAAGTTTCCCATAGGGTTCAAGTCGGGAGAATAGGGAATTAATCTCTTTTTTGAAAAGAATCTTAATTTGATCCGTGCGTGTCAGTAAATCATATACTAAACATATAAAAATTTTATACACTCGTTAAGTACTATAAAAATTGCATTAAAATTTAATATTTTCAAATTTCGCGCGTAATTAGACGAAGGCGCCGCACGAGTTGTTACTCTGTAGCGATGGCGTCAATACGGCAGGTAAATAATAAACGAAGCTCTATGTTTGATGCTATGTATTATTATATTCATAATTTAAAAATGAGATATTATCTTTTATATATAAACAACTAATAAAGGAATAATAATAAAAGAGTAATACTGACATCGATGTTTTAATACTCCGTAACTCGGCAGAGCAAAAGTCGGGATTTGCAGCAAAGAATTTTCCGGCCATTAATGCATTTATTTTTGGTAAATTCGTACTATCTCCTTTTACAAAACTGCTTTCCATAGTGTGATTCACTTGCGATTTCAATTTAACTTACGTATTTATAACGTTCTCTTACATTAAAAAAGCAACCTACAAACCAACTTATTTTTTTATTGTTTTGCGGCTTTATACGTACTATGATTCATAATGACATTGACACGCAAAGTTTACAGTACCTTATGACGTCACGACATGGCGGCCTATGTTTCGCTCTTGTTTTACGTATAGATTAAAAAAGTGAATACTTTGAAACTATTTTTTATATTATTTTTGTTATTTTATGTACTTAAACATAATGGTTCCGACTATTTAATGCATAAGCTATCGTAGTTATATGCTTTTAGATCTTTTCTAATATAGAGGGAAGTACCCTATTGTCAGGCCAAGGTAAAACTGAAATGTAGTGATTTCCCAAAAAACTTCTTTATACTTCTCGCTTTACGGCATGGCGCTGTCATGAATAAACACGTCTTTCTCCATTAGGAACCATTCTCGTAATTAGGGTAATAAACCAGTTTTTTAAAATTGGCAGGTATAGGTCCTGTCTCAAGGTTTCATGGACACTATATAACCATCAAAATTAGAAATTTGATAAATACTACTTGAAATTATATAATTTAGAAGTTTAAAGTAAAACTAACCTTACTCCAGTCTTCCATAGACTTCGTACGATCCCCACGAGCCCGGGCAAGACGTTTCTTCTTTGTCGCTGCAGTCAACCACGCTTTTTTAACTGCTCGATGACCAGTCAGATCCTTCTCAGGTCAGGTCGGTCAGGTCGGTGACCCGCACTTTTTTTCGGTTTCGCAGGTAGATATACCGAATTTTCCTGTTGGAACGTGGCATAGTGATACGTTTTTTTCCACATTTGCCTTTTCTTTTGGGCTAACATGGCTGATCTTGGTCCAAATTTCATTTTATTTTATGGACATAGACTTAGAAACTGCAACAAGTGCTGCCATCTTTTTCTGCAAAAGAACCGTTTTAACCTCCGATTTTTTTCTTGGAGTCAAATCAACCTCTCGTCCCATACTGAGAACATAAAAATATTAGTTATATATAAATATTGCTCTAAGTAAATTTTTCATGATTAACAGTAAATTAACATTTACTTTCAATAATAATTTATTGCACAACATCACAAATTAATCACTTTCTTTAATTTTTGCTTGCGTGGAAAGGACTTTGTGTCTCTAACGTCTTTTTTAGAAAATATTTTAGAAAATAAACAGACCCTTAATCTTATGATACCCACTCTAAATATGTTTTGAATTTAAAAAATACATTCCAACAACACTTGCACTACTTAAAAGTGCACACAAGTGTGCCCAAAGAAAGAAATTGAGAAAAAAATATGACTGTCTCTATTAATTTGACAACCACTCTAATTAATTAAAATATTTTTAACAGCTATAAACGCTTCCGCATACTTCAACGTTTCCCGTCTGTTTTCTAGGCAGGGGCCTAGAAATATAGACTTCTATAGTCTAGTTCAGTTAATTCATGTTGTTATTGTTATATCTATGTTGTTGTCGTTATATTTTGTTAATGAGCAATGTTCCTCTATAGTAAAGATATCTATGGTGCGCTTGGAAAAAGAAATGTATTGTCAAGTATAAACAAGTATGTAACTATGTGAGAAATTATAAAAAGATATGTTTTAATTTTTACAAGAAAGTTTATTTTGTTGTGTTGATATGTTACGAATTATTTAGAATAAATATGATATACCTACTATGTGATATAGTGATTTCATTTATAATATAGCGGCCTTCTCAACATATTTGTCAATAAATGCCATAAGCACGAAAAAGAAAAAAATGTAGACTAATGTTTATTAATAAGTTCCTTGCAATATAGAGTCTGGCTAACAAAAGCGGAACCCAGTGTATTTTGTAGCGGCAACACTATCATAAAAGTCAACAATGTCATCATGGCGTCGGCTAGTAAAAATGTAACAAGATCCGTAACTGAAATGAAATTTAATAAAAAAAAATAAACGAACTATTTTTTATGCTTTGTTTTTAAACTTCCTAACTCATTACTTTCCAGAATTCGTTCCTTTTTAGCGACATTCTCGAATGGTGTAATAATACAGAATGTGTTTTTTTTAAATCTACGGATTCGATTCCTGACTAGGAATATTGATATCAAAAAAATCGAAGATGCAGTTTTAGTTTTCAATAAAATCGGGCCCGAGCCTCCTTTGAGTACTTTTCGCAATTCCTCATAATTTCGGACTTGGCCACTTGGCAATCTGATTTCACGCCATTATCAAGCAACCAAATAGCTTGATTTTTTGCAAAAAGGCTGGTAACTTGGAGTCAGTGACGAATCTGTTTTGATTTGTTTCTTCTTGCTTTGTCTTATAATCAAAGCAGGAAACATTGAAATTTAAAAAAATATTTAATAAAAAATATCAAATTAGTTATTCCTACTATTTTCGGTGTTACCGTTGTTAAAATATGGCAACATTATCTTTATTTTAATTATATATTCTGTGTATGATGTAAGTGCTAAAAAGTTAATAAAAACGTTCTTCAAACCACTTCAAACTATATAATATTAATATTCAGTATTTTAAGCAATCCACTTCGTCTGCAAGAAACTTAATACAACTGCTAACAACCGTCCCTATATTTTTTAAATTTGCTGCGTTTTGATAGGTTCAGCTTTTTTCAGGTTTTATGCATAGACTGAAATCTTGTTATGTCGTCTGTGATTTTTATATACACTTTGACCTGTATTTACTATCTGTAGGGTCTTGTTTGTCTATTATTATTTTCCTAATCGGAAATTCGGAAGGTGATATTTTATTTATAGTAAATTACTTTAGGAACGATGGATTCAGCTTTACGTGAACAAGTCATGATAAACCAATTTGTATTAGCAGCCGGATGTGCCCAAGAACAAGCAAGACAATTATTACAAGCTGCTCACTGGCAATTTGAGGTAGATTTCATAATATATGTAAACAAACAGTAATCATGAAATGGCTGCTATATTTGAGTTTTGCAACAGTAATTAATAACCCCTGTGTTATATGTTGCCTAGGCGTGTTCAAATATAGTTCAATTGTGGTAATTTTATTCTTTTAATATATGTTTCTGCATTAATAATTGTTTTGAGTTGGTAGAGGCTCCTTAAAGGTTATCGACTTCGTTGATAAATACGCAATAAGTAGTTGTGACAAGTGACGTTTTTCAACAACATTATAAATATAAATATTTTCTTTAATATTTAACTATAAGTGCTTCGGTTCACTGACTACAAACAGGTTCAACAAACAAATGTTTGCTGTTTTTCTACAGAAAATTTACGAGCTTACTTCAGGATAATCATTATAAATAAGTAAATTTACCCAATTTCTTTACATGGTAGATCCTTTACAAATCCATCCATCCATTTGATCACAAGTGTGAAATATAAAAGATTTTTATTGTTTAATAAATTTAAATTATGGTTCATATTCAAAAAGTTGTATAGTTCTAATAAAATATTGATAATTTTAGAAAACCTGTCTTATAATGAAAGTTTTATTGATGGTGGATGGTTTTGTAAAGGAGTTCTTTATATAATAATAAATAGTTCTGAATTAACATCCAATGCTGGTAAAGATTTCTTTTTCTATTTTGTAAAATGGTTGAATATAATTTACACTACAAAATTAAGATAAACATCTCTATATGTTTATCACCTTAATTTTGAGCACATCTTGAAATATTAATAATAACATTTTTATACCAATTATATGATAATCTTACCATTTCAGACAGCATTGTCAATTTTCTTTCAAGAAGTGGCAATACCCTCTGGAGCTAATGGGATAGCTGCCCCACATTATCGTCAGGTAACATTTTCATTTCATAGAAAAATAACAGCAAAATATTCCTAGGAGACGATTTCATAATTGTCTGACCTCGCTGGAGAATGATTTTTTGTTGAAAATTAGCTCTTTTATCTTCCTGTTTTGGGTGATCCACTACTTTTGGCCAACCTGTATATTTTCTGTAATTTCCTAAAGAACTGAAAGTTTTAATTTTTAAATGCATCTAAGTTTACAATAATTATTATCTGCAACATAGTATAACTTTAATTGGTTCTATTTATATTTAATTGCTGATCAAAATATAAAAAATAGCCTCCATACATTTTTATTCCATCTGCTTTGGAGGGCATCTAGTATCTTAATTGTCATTTTGCAGCAACTGATGACACCATGCAACACACCTGCTACTCCGCCCAACTTCCCTGATGCATTGGCGGCATTCTCGCGGCTATCGACGACCGGTAGCCCGGGGGGCCCAGTGGCCCCGCCTCCGGTGTCACCGCTGGCCACACACCCGCCACCTGCACCTCATGTGCAGATGAACTCATTCCCTGCTACACCCAACCAGCAAACCAACTATTCATCACTACCCTGCTCAACAGCCGTAAGTTCTTGTGTATTACTAACAAACTCAACTGTACAATTGTGGCGCTAATTGTGAATCCAGTACACACAGAATTTATCTCATTCTAAGAGATATGAGAAGTTCTTTTACAATAAATTTTCAAAGTGCGATATGGTAATACTGACTTCTTGATAGCATCTTCTATTAAATGTGAAGTAATCTGTAACTTTTTATGTCCCAAAAGTTATTTGATAATAAAAATTAAATTTTGAATAACAGAAGTCTATAAAGAAATGCAAGTGTGTTCAAATAGTGCAAAGAATGCAGATCAAAAGAGTCCATTTCCACCAGGACTAAGTTCGTCAGCATAACCGCCACATCATATACTGTGTGTCCCTGGATAAAGTGCAATCCCGAAAGGGGATGAAACTAGACCATGAATCATTGACTAGAAAAATATAAAAAAAAAATATAAAAAATTATTGTAGGATTTATTGGTATTTTAAGATTTTCATGTTTCATTAAGGACTCTATGTACAAAAGTATTGATTTCTTCCAAAATAATGGGTCTATTTCTTTGAAATAAAAAAAAACAGTATGCCTAATACCTGGCGATGACCATGAAATAATAAATAGGCCGCAAAAAAGTAACTATCTTGGGTAAAAAAATGTATTTTTATGAAATAAATTATTTTTTTAGACGTTTATTTTAAAAAACTTCAAATTACTAAAAAAATGTGCCCTATAACTATGTAATTTTATAGCTTACTTTTATTCTTTACCATTTTAGCTTCCAAATAAAAAACACACAATGTTCTAACTAAAAAAACACGCTATCTACGAACTTTTAAAGTGGAGCCTAATCGTGTTACCGTGCAGGTAGAGACTGTTTTTTCCATTGTTTCCGTCCTACTCTGTGCCCTTCGGCAGTCGCAGTCCTTTTGTTCTACACTCAGGTAGAGGGAAGGCGAGGGGAGGGGAGGCACGGGGTTCGAAACAGGACTTACACAATCGCTCCGATATTCTCGCCGCTGCTACTACTGTTCTCGTTCTCGCATTGTGTTCTCGTTGATTTGTTATTAAGTTTTTGTTACATTGTTGACTGTTACATTTTCTACTGTTCGTTACGTTTGGACTGTTCCTGTTCTGCTGTTAAGTGTTGCGACCATGTGACATGCCATAATAATAATGCATGTCGGCTATTTCTCGAGGTGAGAACTCTGTCAATCGCGGCATTTCGTCAACACTTAACAGCAGAACAGGAACAGTCCAAACGTAACGAACAGTAGAAAACGTAACAGTCAACAATGTAACAAAAACTTAATAACAAATCAACGAGAACACAATGCGAGAACGAGAACAGTAGTAGCAGCGGCAAGAATATCGGAGCGACTGTGTAAGTCCTGTTTCGAACTCCCTGCCTCCCCTCCCCTCGCCTTCCCTCTACCTGAGTGTAGAACAAAAGGACTGCGACTGCCGAAGGGCACAGAGTAGGACAGAAACAATGGAAAAAACGGTCTCTACCTGCACGGTAACACGATTAGGCTCCACTTTAAAAGTTCGTAGATAGCGTGTTTTTTTAGTTAGAACATTGTTTTTTTTTATTTGGAAGCTAAAATGGTAAAGAATAAAAGTAAGCTATAAAATTACATAGTTATAGGGCACATTTTTTTGTAATTTGAAGTTTTTTAAAATAAACGTCTAAAAATATTTTTTTTCATAAAAATACATTTTTTTACCCAAGATAGTTACTTTTTTGCGGACTATTAATTATTTCATGGTTATCGCCAGGTATTAGGCATACTGTTTTTTTTTTATTTCAAAGTAATAGACCCATTATTTTGGAAAAAATCAATACTTTTGTACATAGAGTCCTTAATGAAACATGAAAATCTTAAAATACCAATAAATCCTACAATAATTTTTTATATTTTTTTTTTTATATTTTTCTAGTCAATGATTCATGGTCTAGTTTCATCCCCTTTCGGGATTGCACTTTATCCAGGGACACACTGTATATGATGATGAGTTTTCTCCAACAAGGGCAGGTTAGCATTTAAAGAAAACGTATTTAATTTTACTTATTTAGATAACATATTCTGGATATCAGTTTCAAGTTTTGGATACCACAAATAGTTACAGAATTATCACATATGCTCACTTAATGATTATATCTATATTGTACACATATTTATTAATTATAAATACTACAGTAATCCTTTTTATTCCCTATAATTATATTTAAAATGCCTAGGGCACAAGTAACTTTGTCAAAAACTGTTTTACATCAATTTAATAATTAAAACTGGAAGAATCTGTCAAAAAATAAGAATCTTGTGGTAAGTTGCCTGAATTCAAAATCTTGATTCCTGGACACATTTGATATTTCAATATTTCTTTCAGGTTTGCAGTGAACAAATGCCAAGATAAATTGGTTATCATTAGTTTAGGAGCATCTATAATTTATTTTTATAATGGTGCGCATTATGAGCTGTGGAATTGTGTATGAAACTGTATAATAATAATTCTTCATATAACACCCTGTTGCAGTGGAAGTTTAGCTGGACAATATCAGGGGTGTTGTTGTAGTCAATCATGTTATATAAATATTGTATCTATTAATAATATGTATACAGTGGTTTATAAAACAAATTATACAATCCTATGAATTGTGTTACTTTTTGGTAATTAATATTTCCTTGTGATTCTAATGATATCATGTAATGAGGATCGTTTAGTGTCTGACTTGTAAAATAGCTCAAAACATCATTAATAAATAAATAATAATAATCAATGTTAATAAGATAAATGTATTTTTTAAACATTAGTGTCTAGTGTTTGACTACACATAAAGGTCAAGACATTGTTACATCTAAGGATCTAGTAACATTATGAAGTTTGTAAATTGTTAGCGTTAAATAAGGGGCATCATTTCGTTTCATGAACATTTGTAAGTACCCTTAGTGACCAATTTTGTTTGGCAGTCTTTACAATAATTTTAATGATATGATCCTAAGATAATATTGTCATATACAATATTATAATACTTAACTATGTTATTACTCTAATACAATTACAATGAAACTAATGTGTTATGTTAAATCCACAAAAAAGACAAAGTTGATACTAAAATTACATATTTTTCTTATTATTATTGATTATAATTAAGTCATATAATCAGTAATAAAAAATAGAACTATAAATTAATTGTTAATAAAATCATTAATATTGCTATAATGATTTTAGTATCCTGTTACTCTGTCGTTGTGGTATCTTGCATAGATATATACATATGTTTAAATATTTTGTGAGTGAAGAAAAGTGTGTAAATCTACATAAACAAAATTTATATGATAAATTATGCCAAACTTTTGTTTCCATTTAGTAAATCTTAAAACATTAATAATTACATAGATTGTAGCTAATAATATGTCATTCTAAATTCAAAAGATTTACCATCACATCATATAACATAGTGAAATATATATTTGGTCCATTGAAGTGTTCATGAACAAAACTATTTCACAAATTGTATAAATAAAATTGTTTAAGTAGATGCACAGAATATCACGAAGTATATTTATTGTAAGTGTAATAATAATTCGTCATAAGTTAGCAACAATATATATTTTACTATGTCTTGAAGTAAAAAAATTAAAATAATTGGGCTTACAATTTACTGTTACATAATAATTGTATTGTAACAGTTAATATGTAGATGTTTGAATTCTACTACTACCGCATGATCAAAATTTTTAAATATAAAATAATTCTAGTTTTATTTGATTTATTATTTTTAATTAAGTTGAATAAGTATAAATAATTGTGCTGGTGTATCAAATACGATGATGTTGATGAGGTCTGTTGATGTCTATGCTTACATTAATCTGCAGTGTTTCAATGTAACAAATAGTGGTACAATATGTTTCAAAATATTATTATATACCCAGATTTGTTATTATAGTTGACAAAATATAGAATAAGTCCTGAGACAGCTCTCATTGCAATCACACTTATGACAGGTAGTTTCAAAACCGTCAATGTCCTTAAAGATGGAATCAGTTGACTAGTGCAAGAACAGCACTATTCTTCCTAAACATAATGTAAATTAATACACTACTTGAAATTGTTTTAATATACGTAATTAATAATGGGTAAAATTCAATGTGAGGTAAAAGTGAAGATAGTTTTCAGAAATATTCTCCAGACTAAAATATATAAACCGACATCCCGACCGATAGACTTAAACCATGTTATAGATTTATTCCCGAAACCCCGCCCAATACTGAGGTCGCCTTTTATAGGATTTTCGGAAACAATGTCAATTTAGGACCAACCGCGAACAGGACATTCTTTTGAACTTTAGATCAATCACGTCTAAAGGAATCAATAATTTTTTTTAAATTTATGGTTGAGTCACTTGCTTATAATCTTGATATATATCACAATCTACCGATACCGTCTCAGATGTAGAAACATTATTTAGAAAGTGTGGTTTATCAAGACTATAAGGTTTAACAGCATAATGAGTAGATATGAGGGGAAGATAAAAATTAATTAAAATACCAATCTTCATGATATCAATATATTCACCACTAGAGTCCTATACTTATTATGCTTGTTAGTTTTGTGAATAAAAATTAGATTAAATATGTGTTGGAATATGGTTCTCATAACAGCTGGGTTTATTTTGTTACCTACGAAGCACAAACCAATATATAAAAATACTTGGTAACTTTCAGTACTACAAGTTCTGTAATTACAATAAAACGATATTGAAGCTTAACACTGTTTTTGTTCTTCGATCCCTTAAAGGTACTGTTAAACCGGCTTAGCTTTTTATAGCCAATAGAAACACCTATCGGTAGTATGACGTGCCCGTGGGTTTTTTATAGTGATGAAACGGATATCCGGTAACTATCCGGTATCCGGCCTATTTTCACTATCCGGCCGGATACCGGATAGTAGGGCACTATCCGGCCGAATACCGAATACTAGATGTTTCCCGCGATACCGTTCGCGCTGAGTGCTTTACGCCCTAAACTCGTCTATATCGCGCTTTTCTGTGGGAATACAAAAGTTTTTAAGCCTATCTATATTGTTTCTCGTTGTCTAATCTATCTCTGTATCAAATTTCAGCAAAATCAGTTCTTTAGTTTAGGCGTGAAAGAGTAGCAGACAAACAGACTGAATTTATAATATTAGTAACGGATTATTTTGCACATACACACACATATATGAAACGCGATAAGCGGCCGAATATCCGGTGGCCGGATATCCGGCGCTCCGGCCTCGTAGTTAGCCGAATATCCGGTATCCGGTATCCGGCCAAATCACTATCCGTTTCATCTCTAGTTTTTTAGCTATCGTATATAAAATAAATATATCGACTTACCAATGTAAAAAAGAAAAAAAAAGTATCACGATACACCTGGACATGTTTTCTAACACTACAAGTGCAGCTGTCACTTAACCGTCACTATAGAAAGGGTGTTTCCATTGGTTATATAACGAAGAAAGATTAGAAGGCCAGATGCACAATTTGGTAAGTAAAGCAATCGCAATCGGATCAATATAATACATCAATTTGCTATATGCTTGAAACCACTTTTTTATCCATTTTTAATCAATAAATGGTTAAATCCGATGAAACATTATTCAGCTTTTTTTAAATAAAAAATCTAATTCGATTACGATTACCTAACAATCGACGCGTTACAAAATACCCACTCTGAACCGAGTATAAACTTCTTTTACGGTATAAGATCTACCAATCGTAAATAGAAATTTGTATGAGAATAGTATGTGGTTTTCTCCAGTAAAATCATAATGATTAATAGTACTAAGTTAAAAAAATGATTCTACGTGTGCGTTATGCGAGCAGAAAAGTAGCTCGACCATTTAAAAATAAAAAAAGCTCTTGATAAGGAATACTTATTTAAACTATATTTTTTCACATTTACGCATATGGAATGATAACGTTACCTTTTCATAGGTTTCATATTCACATGTGAACAAAGATTTAATCCAGTTGAATGGAAAAATAACTTCAATAAAGTTGAATAAATTAAAAAAAAAAAATCATTTACACGACATATGCAACCTTGATCTCATATAAATAAGATCAAGGTTGCATATGTCGTGTAAATGATTATTTTTTCGGAACTTGTTGACTACAATCATAATGATATATCGTAATAGTAATCCACCTTAAATGCTTTATAAACCCATTTTTAAACTTGGCTATTATATACATATACCATTTCTCAATTTTTATGAAAATACTGAGTAGGATAGAATGTGATTTGTCAAGTTTATGCGATTCTTTTGATCAAATAATGACATTCTTTAATTTGCTATTTATTTACTAGTTGCATTCATCAGATATTGTACAATAGCAGAGAATATGCAGACTTTATTATAAACTGCGTAATATCCCTTTTAATTGAACAGTAAAATAAAATATTTATTTTAATATGAAATAAAAAATTTGGACTTGTGGTTCTGTATTTTAGTAAAATTCCACATATACTCAATAGGATTTAAGTTGATCCGATGCATATGACTGGTTTTTATTGGTAGTAAAATACAATATAAAAAAATATCTAGTTTTTTTGAACAACGCTATGAAGCGGATGGAAAAATTGGTGTAAAAAATATCATCCTGTGTCACACTCACTGGAGCCGAATGATTTGGACTCGTGGTTTTGAAAACAGACCGACATAATTTCATTTTGGTACAGTAAGTGCGATACTAAGAAGTATTGAAAGTCATATAACCCTCTGGAGAGATTGAAGCACGGTCCAGTAGATTTCGACGATCAAAGCCTTTCTGATAGCCCACAAACGACAAGCACTATGACAGGTGAAACTACCTTTTCTATATAACCTAGCACTGTGTATGTGGCACACTGGAAACTACGCAACGTACATGCTAGACGATTCGTGATGTCTCGAACTTACACAACAACAAGACTCAGGGGTACGATAGGTCTGTAGTTCTTTAATTAGGTTCTGTCTGACGGAGTTAAAGTCTCTGAAAAACCTTTAAGCTGATAGCCCATCCGCTCTCAAAAGCTCGACCATAACTCCCATCATCACCGGGCGCATTGTTGTTCTTGAGCTGCTTGAGTGCCACACTAATTTTCATTGAAGTATTAGGTTAATTTGGCTCTGGGGACTGAGGCATGGATAACAGGTGGTTGCGGTGTCTGATAAAGTTGTACATAGAAGTCTCATATTTCCGCTTTACGCTCAGGTCTGGATGTGACGACTTTATTCTCTATCTTCAGCAGATTCTGCGCTTGTGACTTTAGAGCCTTTATTTCGCATGCCTCTTAATATGTTCAATATTAAATCGTCGTATGTCGCGAGTCGGAGACTTCGAGATTAATTTGTTGAGGTGCCTACGAACTTTTTCAATCTTTCTGCCAATCCGCAGATCTCTGAAAAACATGCCGTTTCTCCATTAGTTTTAAGCGCCGGATCGAATGATGTTGCATAAACTCTAAACCCACCTTGAAGACAGCTTCCACATATGCGCATTCCTCCAGGCAAGTTATTTTAAATTAATTATCAAGCTATTATAATTGAGAGTTCAGGGTTTTGCAACTGGTTGGCTTCGGGGCGAAGCGTATTAGACTTCATTATACAATTACCGCTTAGTATTTACATTGAAATTTGATGTGTCTCCTAATCAAACGGCGATCTCTGTCTATGTTCTGCGAATTGATCATTGAGACATATTGAATAATAACCTAGGCTTAGTCAACGTCAAACTCATTTTTATCACAGCATCCTTTCCGATGTGAAACGTTGTTCACGAGACTTGTAAATAATAAAACCAACAGGACAGATCAGTGCTCTCCCAGAAATACGAGCAGTTTGGAGGACCATCATATCCTCACTGCCGCATTACTTGCCAGTAACTACTAGTCCTATCCCGTATGTAAATTACCACAGATAGGTTTTAAAACAGATCAGAACCTCGATTGTTAGTTAGAATGATGTCCTGAGGGGCTATCGCACTAATAAATCGCAACCGAAACGCAACCGAACCGTTCGGCTTAACCAATCCGAACGCCACAATATCACGTCATCTGTTCGATGACGTGATATTCTAGCTCTCGGATTGGTTGAATGGAACGATTTGGTTTCGTTTCAGCTGCGATTTGTTAGTGCGATTGCCCCCCTGTTTGAGGTCAGTTTAGTTTGGGTTTCGTCAAGTGTACTCAGGAACCCCTTACCTACATGATTAACAAATAAAAATTTACGTCACACCAGATTCGATCAAGAAACTGCCTTATGACATATAAATGAATAATAAATTATATACCTTCGATAAATTATATTATTCAATAATTAATAAAATTTATTCAAAACCACACGTCAAGGATTTAATCCAAAGAGCTTACTTAATATCGATGAACAACTTTACGCAAATTTTTTTTAAGTCAGAGAGGTTGTCTAATTGTAACCTGTCCGGTTGCTCTATAGACAGCTCGGGTACGTGACCCCGACTTCTCGAGCCTTCGATGCCATTTGCCCCTAACCTTCGTGGCATCGATGTCCTCTCTTTCCTCCTCCTCTCCTATTACAGTTGTGGTAAGGCTCGGCTCTAATAATTTCCGGGTTGGTACCACCATTCTGCCCATTTTGGTCGTGAAGCAATCACGCGTTTCGATTAAAAGGTTGAAACAGTCGCTCCTTCATGCGCCTCTCCTATACCTCTTGTGGTGAGGAATCTCGGCGGTATTCGAGGCCGGCGGAGTGTTTGGTCTCAGAGAGTTTGTTGGGCGTGACGGGTTGACACGCGGTACAGGGAGACCTGGTGTAAATGGTTACCGTCGCCCACCTGCCGGTCAGTAGGGGACCTGAACCCAGGAATACCCTGGGAGGCTGTCCCACACAACCGGTGAAAATCCCGCCATGTGGTCGTCGTGCCGGAGTAGGAGACCGGAGTGGATCCCGTCGACTGCATACGGGGGGGCACCGGGGGCCCTTCCGTGTCGCGTGTCAGCTCCTCACACAACCCACTCTCTCACTGTAGTACTGTAATCTGCCCTTTCTTTGTCTACCGCCCGGACCCTCCCCACATTTGAACCTTTCCCAAAAACTTATAAATATGAAAGCCAATAAGAAGAAGCAAGTTTTTACGGCGGACACCCAATCCAATATTAAAATGGATTTCTGCAACATCAGGGGCCTACACAGTAATCTCGATGCCGTCCACCACCATCTCGAGATGGCTCGGCCTGCCTTGCTCTTCTTAACGATATTTGCTGTCGCCGCCTTCGGGGCCTCGAGCATCGGGATCTGTCGTTAGGCTGGCTACGCGTGGATCATAGGGGTCTTACCCGAATCTACGCGTGCCTTTACCAGTGAAATAGAGTCAGTTCAGCTTATTGAGCACGTCCAAGAGGGGATTGACCGAGCCTTGGAGCAGTATCCATCTGCGGAGGTGGTGGTTCTTGGTGACTTTAATACTTATCATAAAGAGTGGTTGAAGTCCAGAACCACTGACCTCCCGGGTAGAACTGTCTTCAACATGGCTTCGGCCTATGGTCTCTCTCAACTGGTTGTACAGCCCACCCGTATACCAGACATAGAGAGCCATCAAGCTTCCTTGCTGGATCTACTGCTGACTATACGACCTAGCGGATACAAGGTTGTGGTCAAGGCTCCTCTCGGATCATCCGATCACTGCCTTGTTCGTAGTTCCGCCAGACTTGCGCAACCCCATCGCGTATCTACGACTAACAATCGTACAGTCTGGCGGTATAAGTCAGCAGACTGGGATCGACTCCGGGAATTCTTCGGATCCTATTCATATCCTATTCCCAGCGCCACTGTTTCTGTTGGGGTTTGCAGTCGTCCCTGGTAAAATAATGCCTACAGGAGGACTGCATACGCAAGCAATCTGCTTTCAACGTCTGGGACAACGCCAGCCAGAAAAAGTCGGGATCCAGACTTGCCGGAGAAAAAGCGACAGTACAATGCCGCATCCAGATCCAACAGGAAAGCTTTGCTGAAGCCAAGGCGGAACACGTGGCCAGGATTGGCGAGCGATTAGGAAGTTATCCCAGTGGGAGTCGTGCTTTTTGGTCGCTCGCCAAAGCTGCGCAACAGAACTTCCGCCAGTCCAGTCTCCCACCACTGCGAGCAGCCGATAACAGTCTTGCCCAAAGCGCAAGAGAGAAGGCCAATCTCTTGGTCGAACTCTTTGCCTCTAACTCGACTATGGACGATGAAGGAGCCACACCACCTACCATCCCTCGGTGTGTGAGTTCATTGTCGGAAATCCGCATTACACAGTGCGCGGTCAGGCAGGGACGTGTGCCCCTGAATTGACCCCCGTATTAACGCGACTTTACCGTCTTTCTTATCAGCAGAAAAGGGTTCCACCTTCATGGAAGATCGCCCACGTCCACCCAATTCCCAAAAAGGGTGACCGATCCGACCCGTCAAATTACAGGCCAATCGCTATAATGTCCTTACTCTCCAAAATTATGGAGAAGGTCATCAACACCTGCCTTCTACGGTACCTAGAAGAGCACCAGCTGATTAGCGACCGGCAATACGGCTTCCGTCACGGGCGCTCAGCTGGTGATCTTTTAGTTTACCTAACGCACCATTGGGCAGAAACTTTGGAGGGCAAAGGCGGGGCTCTCGCCGTTGGACTGGATATCGCGAAGGCGTTTGATAGGGTCTGGCATAGAGGTCTTCTGGCGAAGCTAACATCATATGGATTCCCCGAGGGACTCTGCAAATGGATAGCCAGCTTCCTGGATGGAAGGAGCATTAAAGTCGTCGTTGATGGCTGCTGCTCGAAAACCATGCCCATAAACGCTGGCGTTCCACAAGGTTCGGTGCTCTCCCCGACACTGTTCATTCAGCACATCAACGATATGTTGTCCATTGAGAACGTACATTGTTATGCAGATGACAGCACGGGTGATGTGCGGTATACCAACCACCAGAACGTCCCCCGGACGTCGCTACATGAAAGACGGTTGCAACTTGTGTCTGAAGTCGAGGACTCTCTAGGGCGAGTCTCGGAATGGGGTGCAAAGAACTTAGTCAAGTTCAACCCCACGAAGACACAAGTGTGCGCGTTCACTGCGAAGAAAGACCCATTTATCGTAGTGCCTCAGTTTCAGGGAGTTGCTCTTCGTATGTCCGAGTCTATTGGGATTCTAGGTGTGGAAATTTCCAAAATGGCAAGTAAAAAATTGGGTGTTCTCAACAGAGCGAGGCGGTACTTCACGCCCAGTCAGCGTCTGATGCTTTATAAAGCTCAAATACGGCCGCATATGGAGTACTGCTCACACCTCTGGGCTGGAGCCCCCAAATATCAACTCGACCCTTTTGACTCCCTGCAAAGGCGTGCTTTCCGTATCATCGGTGATCCCAATATTACGACCTCAACAGAGATCTTAGAGCAGCGGAGAGACTTTGGCCCTCTGTGTGTTGTTTATAGGCTCTTTAACGGAGAGTGCTCTGAGGAACTATTTGCAATGGTGCCTTCGTCACCTTTTTACTATCGCACCACCCGCCACCGCAGTAGAGTTCATACATATAACCTGGAACCGATCTTGTCTAGTAGGTACAGTTCGGTTTCAGCGTTCATTCCTTCCGCGTACATGCAAACTCTGGAATGAGCTCCCAGCTGCGATGTTTCCTGAGCGCTACGATATGTCTAACTTCAAATGAGTATTTCTCTCCAGCTTAAAAAAAAATTACAGCCCACTTTATAGAACAATATAATCCGGATAAATATACATGGTATCTTTCCTTATTCTGCCACCGGGAGTGATTGTTTGGTAACATTCATCAAGACATTTTAAATAACTATTTTAAATAAATTAAAATGCTAACAAAATAAGAAAATGTTGAATGTTTATTTATTTACTTTGTACCCTTGAATAATTGTAATTTAAAATGGATAGGTAGGTATATTATGTATATGGTAATCGCACATGAAAAAAATTTGTTTGTTTCACTTTTACAAAACATTTTGGAATTACAGATAAGTTGTCTCATTGGTGGTCTTTATTGGCCCCCGTTTGCCTTTGAGAGCGTGCTGGGAGATTCGATATATTTAACTTCAAAAACCTCACTGCTTGGCTCAGGATTCGGAACCGGCGACTGTTTTATTTTATTAAATACCATCTGTAACAACACCAATATCTTAAGCAAAATAAACAATTTATAATATATTCCGTAATCGTTATTTGTCCTAAGGAGTATTTTCATCATAATTACAGCTCACATACGCACAAGTTTATCCAACTATGTTAGGACGATTCTTATTATAATTTTTCTTTCATCTTAGGAAGAGTCAGATAAATGTACATATGAAATACAAAAAACTGGTACATGGCAAGATCGACTCCAGACCTCGCGAGTCATCCGTAGGCCAGTGCCGTGACCACAGGGTCACTGACGCTCTTTTCTTATTAAGTAATTATTTTTTATTAAGAAGTACTTTCATGAAAGTGCGATATTTTCCCACGGTCAATCATATTTTACTATGCGACGTTTGAAAACTGACCCGCTTTGCATGTATCTACTTATCTTTTACTGTTTCACGTGATTACTAGCGAACGAAACATCACCCAGAAAGTACGGGATGGAGGAACGCAGATAGCGCAAAGTTAGGCAAACAGAATAGGAGCCAGGAACGGCATCTACGTTACATCACGATTACCAAATGAACCTTCATTCTTTATTCTTACTCTTCATGACATGAACTAAAGTATTACTTACAAATATCGACTACTAATAATAAAATTGAATAGAGAAATGAGACCTAAGGTCAGTAATTTCAATAAATAAAGCACGTACTATTAAATTGTAGTATAAGTGATTGTAACGCAGTGTATAAGACTTATCCAATTCGAAATTGGCCAAAACAATTCAGGCGAAATTATTTTTTTGTTGTCAGGCGGAAATTTACTTGATAGTACGTTCATTATATCACTCACCCAATACCTTTACTACCACAGTAAAGATTATTGACTAACCGTGGAACACAAGCGGTCTTCTGTATTTTAACTATTACCTAATAATTTTGTGGTACAATGAATATTGTTTTTCAAACATTTAGGTAATCATTTTAAATGCACAATACTTCACGTATTACACCGATTACCAAAAATGAATGCAACATAGCTACAGTAACCTTGCTACTCAATCGGCTACTCTGGAAGGAAGAACTTCAGGATCCAGCTAGCATCTGCAACGTTTGTTATAGATGATGGTGGCAAAGAACTGGGTACATACGAAATATGTACTTAGTATTTTAAATACAGCTATGGCCTCTAACCTGAAAGACGAAAACTCGTTCATTAATTAACAAGCCAGAGATAGTGCAAATAAGTATAGCTAAGACAGTAATAAGATAACTACTAGAGTTCTCATATGCTTGCAGAAATATGTCACACCAATACATTCTTTGCGACAGATCTTCATTGAGTAATTGTAGATTTATTTAGGTTGATTTCTATGGTTTATGTAGTTTATGATCAGCGACATACTTGTGACATGAGGCCCGCGACTTAATGCTTAAATTATGGAGACCTTGTAAAAATCGTCAGTTATAATTTTGATTTATAGTTACCAATTGCTATTAATAATATTGTGTTGACCTTGTTGCAATATATATTTAATTTTTATTTATAGTGAAATAATAAGTTGACCTTTGAGATGTTTATTAATAAAATCATTTCTCGGAGGATTTTGTTCCCCAAAAATATATTTAATGTCATGATGAAAGATCGGGCTATACAATTGTAATTAGACAGAACAGTCTGTTTTATCCCATACAAGCTTGGCGCGCTTAATTGATTGTGGCGGTATTTCATATCGGCCCACCTTTTGCAACTTTATAAGGCGCAAGTTCATTCACATATTTTTTTTAAGCTGAGAATCCTGACAAGGAGCACGAAACATACCCAGGATACCACCGCAACGGCAAGTGTCACGGTGATTATGTCGGACTCCACACGGCCAGAGTGGTCTGACCACGTCACCTACTTACCGACTAAACTCAGTCTGCACCCAAGTTCTAAGAACCATATAGGCAAATCGTTAGGAAACTTCATTCACACATAGAATACTGTTCTCATCTTTGAGCAGAGGCTCCCCACTACCAACTTTTTCTGGGCCACTATCAACGGAGAACGGCTTGAATCTTTGACTGCCTGAATACTTCATGTCGGCTTGATCCCTCGGTATTGCATAGAGATGTAGGTAGCCTCGTTATGCATCCTGCATCGCATATATTACCGAGAATACTCCAAGAAATTGATTCCTGCCGTTAAATTCCGAAATCAATTCACTTCATCTGATACTTCTGTATGATTAATCTTATATTAATCTGTCACAATTATTAAATGAAAAATTAAAAATATCACCATATCAAATTCATAAAAATATATATACGTAATGGACTTCTCGACAATTTTCGTGGGGGAGTCGGTCTTTTGACTTCTACTGCTGACGTCTTTGTACTCAACTTCTCGCCTCGATCGCCTCAACTACCGTTTGGACGATCATTATGAACTGAGCAGCACCTCATCTTGCTTGTTTGCATCTTGGTGGCTTCGTGCTGCAAGTGCTGGGCTTTGACTTCGTCCCTCCTGGGAGTACGGCAACCACAGACTTCTCCACGGAAGATGTTGGTGGAAAGGAATCTGTGATGTCAAGCAAGGTGTGGTTTCTGCCGCTGTCCTTTTGTAATTTCTAATAACGTGTGTTGGTTACATTGTTTATACTCTCATCAAAATAGTATTCCGCAAATAAAGCATACCTTGAATTGTACCAACAAATCATTACAGTAGTAAAATAAGCCATAGTCACTACTTTAAATTTTGTTTTAATATAACATGAGACAATAGATTTGTTGATACCAACTGTATACTCAAAATTTTATTATTAAGGATCACTGTAACCAATCGCGTAGGAATGGATAGTTTTGTTTTATGATGTATAGTAAAGGTAAAAAATAGTACTAATAAAGTAATTCACAAAACCACGTATATATATATAAAATATTTATTTATGATGAATTAATAATAATAGGTATTTCATAAATAATATTTTTCAATAAAGAACATAATTACAATTATATTTTAAGATGTTCAGTTTATAGAAAAGGTTGCATTTTAGACAAACAGTATTATGAAAAAAAACATAATTGATAATAAAACACTTGTGATTGTATCTGCTGTTTTGCAATTATATATTACTTTCTAATTTAGATTTCTGAAACTTAAATATACATCATTTCAGCCATGGATGACATTTTTTTAGGTATATGTACTAATGTCTCAAAGTAACTTGCTAATTCATCAATTGTTACATCACAAGGCGGATTCAATGCTTGCTGGGAACAACTTCCTGTTTGATTCTTATCAATAGGCACAGTCTTTCTCGATCTGCATTGTGACACATCATTTTGCCACCAATTATGTGTCTTTACACCTTCAATTTTATCTAGATTGTGTTTTTTAACTGTTGAAGATATTCTAAGCTGATTACAATTATCCACCAAAGCACACAAATTTAAAGCATCTAGCTTAGAATTGGAAGTCACAGTTGGTTTGTTAACACAATCGCTATCTATACTGTGATAACTATTTATAGACTTTTGCAAAATTTTCAAAACTGGATCTTTTATAATCTTGCTATTTCTTTTCTTACAAATTGTAATATTAGTAGTTTTTGTTCCTAAGCATGAACATCTATTAATATTTGAAGTATTTTTTTTATGTAATATATTAGATTTATGTCCATAGGTATGAACAAAAGGGTTTTCATCCTTTATAGTTTGAATTACTTTTGCGGGTTCAATCTCCAATTTTCCCATTTCCACTCCCAGTAATAGATCTTCTTTGGCCATTTTGGACCAATCTGTAATAAAAATCACGACTTCTAATCTTTTGCCAAAATAGAGTTTACAACTGTTTTACAATTTGTAATCTAAAGTAAATTCTTACTAGATGTTCAGATAACTTTATGCTTGCAAATGAAAATTAGCCTGTACTTTTGATAAGAAAAGATTTTATTCAAGGATTTTTCTCCAGTGAATACAGTATGGGGTTCTAGAAGGCAGTAAATAGTTTTTTAAAGAGTCAGCAACATGCTAAGCCCCTTGTGTTGCCAGTGGCCATAGGCTATGGTGACTGCTTACCATCAGGCAGGCTGAATTGCTTATGCCACCATTCGTGGTATAAAATTTTCAAGAGCTGCAATTATTTTGTAATGTTATAATCAATGAATATTGTCTTGCAGATAATCATATTTTGTGTACTTGGGGTAGTGGGGGAAAGATGCAAAATAAAAAATCAAGGAGAAAAAAGGAATTGTCACTTTGAACTGAATTGAACACTGAACAACTTGTTGCATTTCCTTTTTAAATAAACAAAGGAGAACGGCAGGTCATGTACAGGCTACTTTTTGTCATGTACCAGGGCCATGTTTATGCAAAATCTTTTACATTTAAAAGACACTATTTTACATTTAAAAGACACTATTTTGCATTTATCAGATTACAATTTCAACTTGTCTTAAATCAAATAATATAGATTAAAATCAGTACCGCAAAACCGTTAACAAAACGCATTACGAAAACAAAACTCAACACGATTATCAGTACTACATAGAAGAAAAATGTATTAATCAATTAAATGAAATCGATTTTTTGTGAATTTTATTATATATTTTGAATCTTTAGAGTTGTGTAATGCAAATGGTAGCACAGTGTTTTCTTAATGCAAAAAACTTTGCTTTAAACTATACTTTGGCTGATATCAAAGAATTATCTTTCTCTTCGATTTTGAGTACATCATTATACGTTATTATTATTGATAAGTTAGATATGCAGAACAGTAACTAATATAATTTTGACGCATTATCTACATATTCCAATGTCTAATATTTTTGTTGCTGTTTGCTACGTGTTCTGCAACTCATATTCATTCTTAGTAAGATGTTTTGTAAAAGATATATAAGGCTTAAAAATAATCAGTTACAAAGAACAAACATCTATAAACATAACCTGACTTTTTGTATTCAAAACATTATAACTATTGAATGACAACTTAATAATTGTTTTCTTTTTTTGTTTGTGGTTTTCCAGAAAATTATCATTATTTCGACATCTGTTTCATTACAGTACGTGATAAAAAATGGGTGTACGAAACTCCCATACAAGCTTGCCGTTCTCCTTTTCTAAGATGACATTAACCAATTTGCTACAAACTGAAATTGTTGTATCAAATTAATTTGTTGTATTAAAAACTTATAGTTTCGGTTTTATATGTTTAGAATTGTTATCTAAAATTATAAGATGTATTTTAGAAAAGATTTTTGTGATCTATTTCTACACTTTCCCTAATAAGAGGTTACAAGCCCAACATGCAGATATTCATATTATTTAAAGAAGGGGAATAAGTATAGTAAATAAAATGTAGTAAAGAGAAAGAAGAATTTAAAGATTAGTATTTTAGATGATAAGTTGTACAGAAGCATTGATGAAAAAACTGATATTTTTAAGAGTAAGAGATTAAAATCAACCTCAACGTATGCAATACCAGTAAGTAATCAATTTGACATCTAAACTAATGAGGAAGCTGATCAACCTGTAAAGACATACAAACCAAAGGCTGAACCAATCTTTGTGACAGGTGTCAATGATATAACATCCATGAAAAACACTATCAACAAGATTGTAGATATCAACTCATATTCTTTGACAGTTCTAAGATCTGGACATATAGTAAAGCTAATGCCTACAGACATTGCCACCTACAAAACTATACGGGAATACCTTATTAAAAATAACATATCCCATTACACATACGTACATACATAATATAAGTATCTTTATGCCAAATGAAAGTAACCTTTGAAGCACCATATAAGAAAAAAGAAATAATACAATGTAAAAGATGTCAAAGATTTGGACATAGTAAAAACCAATGTTTCCGGCCATTTAGGTGTGTCAAGTGTGGCAATGATCATACAACTTTAATGTGTACAAAACAACCTGATACAGATGCTACGTGTGCAAACTGTCAAGGAGATCATCCTGCAAGTTACAGGGGCTGCGCAAAGTATAAAGAATACAAAGAACGAATACTGAAATTAAAACCTATTAATAAGAAAGATAAGACACGATCAGCAGCAGCAAATAACATAGAGAATGTTACAAACCACACATCAAGGTTTAAATATCAAAAGCCTTTGCTCCATTACTACCAGGAAAAAGGAAGTTACACAAAAATAACAGAAGGGAAAACAGACAGATGCAGGAAGATACGAAAAAGAAATAAGTACGTCTGTATGACTAGAATCGATGTTTGCAAAATTTCAAGAAGTCATGATTAACATGATGGACAAAATGATGGATCAATGATCCAAATAATCACAACCATAGCTACAAAATGATGCACACACTCCGAGTAGTCATTTGGAACGCCAATGGCTTGACTGAGAGACGTCAAGAACTGCAGACATTCCTAGAAACTGAGAAAATAGATGTAGCCCTCATATCTGAGACAAGATTTACTGCAAGATCATATGTTGCTATTAATAATTACACAACACACACTACTAATCACCCATCAGGAAATAGCCACGGTGGAACAGCAGTAATTATTAAGAACAATATAAAACATTATGTACTAAAAGAATATCGAACAGAGAAACTGCAGGCAACATCAATTAAAGTAATATTTAATGACAGAATGGAAACAACACTCTCTTCAGTATATTGCCCACCAAGGCACTCTAAAACTGAAGAAGACTTTAAGTTATATTTCTCAACCCTGGGACCTAGGTTCATAAGTGGAGGAGACTGGAATGCGAAACACACTTACTGGGGCTCACGGTTAATAACTCACCAGGGTAATCAACTCTTGAAATCAGTGCAGAGATGTGGACTCCATTGCATGACTGGCCATGAACCGACACATTGGCCCACAGATAGACTCAAAATCCCTGACTTGTTAGACTTTTTTATTACCAAAAATATAAGTCTAAGGTATATGAGTGTAGAAAATTACAGTGATTTATCTTCTGACCATACTCCTGTAATATTGAATATCAACACAACAGTCATACCTACAACTAGACCTGTAAAAGTACACAACAAAAACACAGACTGGAAAATGTACCAAAAACTAATCTCAGACTCAAAATTAACACAAGTCATAAAAACAAGAGAGCAAATTGAAGGGGCTATTGAAAACTTAAATATGGTCATATATGGAGCCTGCACGTCATCTACAAAACCGCGCAAAATTTGTATTGGAAGGCGAAATGGATACTCATTTCAAAGGAAATTAAAGATAAAATCATGCAACGCAGACATCTTAGAAAAGTATGGCAACAATCTAGATATCCTATAGATAAAACCGCATTTAATAGATGTTCTGAAGAACTGAAATATCTTATTAAAACCTTCAATAATAAAAATATTCAACATTTTCTTTCGAAATTGACTCCATCCATAGACACAAATTATTCACTATGGCGGGCCACAAAGAAATTAAAACGACCAATCAAACAGATGCCACCTATCAGAACACAGAATAGTGAATGGGCCAGGTCTGATGCAGAAAAAGCTAGTACATTTGCTGAACATATTAGCACAGTCTTTCAACCCTTCCCTACGGAGTGCCATGAACAAGATAATGAAATAAATGCATACTTGCAAAGTGCTCATCAAATGTGCCTCCCAGTAAAATATACAACACCAAATGAAATAATGTGCGAAATAAAACAACTGAAAGAAGGAAAATGTCCAGGTTATGATCTGGTGGATAGCAAATTATTGAAAAGACTGCCAAAAAAGGGTATTATGGCAATCACTAACATTTTTAACGCTTGTCTAAGACATTCCTACTACCCAGGACCATGGAAAATAGCACAGGTTATAATGATAGCTAAACCAGGCAAGCCAGCACATGAAGTTTCCTCCTATAGGCCCATAAGTCTTTTATCAATCACTGGCAAACTTTTTGGTGAAATTATTCCTAGTCATCAATTTGGCTTCCGTGAAAGCCACAGCACGATAGAACAAGTACACAGACTCGTTGATACAATAAGTAGATCACTGGAACAAAAACAATATTGCTCAGCAGTATTTCTGGACATCAGTCAAGCCTTTGATAAAGTATGGCATCAAGGTTTGCTTTTTAAGATCAAACGAATGCTACCAAATTCATACTTCGAAATATTGAAATCATATCTTAGTGATAGATGTTTTGAAGTTAAGTTTAATAATGAATGCTCACAACTACACAAAATCGAATCAGGAGTGCCACAGGGTAGTGTGCTGGGACCAGTTTTGTATACAATATACACTGCAGACATACCAACAATGTAATCGCAACCTATGCAGATGATACGGCGATATTAGCTAGACATGAAAACCCAGTAACAGCCTCTGAAATCCTGCAAAAGCATTTAAATGAAATTGAACACTGGCTCATAACGTGGCGAATCAAAGCGAACCAAAGCAAGTCTAATCATGTAACATTCACATTGCGCAGAGAAACTTGCCCACCAATGGATGATAATGCCAAGTATCTAGGTATGTACTTGGATAGACGACTTACATGGCAAAAACATTTGTGGACCAAATGGAAGCAACTGGATATAAAACTCAGGGACATGTCTTGGCTTATAGGAAGAGATTCACAACTGAACGCTGAGTGTAAACTCACAGTGTACAAGTGCATACTAAGCCAATATGGACTTACGGAATACAGCTATGGGGGCGGCTAGTAACAGCAACATCGACATACTGGAAAGGTTTCTGTCATGTATTAAGTGTGGGTACTTGTCACTTTATTAGTAAATAATAATGCTGATATAGTGGGTAGTCATGGATGTGCTGTAACTTCACTTATTAACAAGCTACTGAGCTGAATAGATGTTGTAATACCTATTACTAGTTTTAATTACATTCCTTGAACATAATATTGGCGACGAAAGGTGAAATTGAATAAAATGGCCGTAAATGCAGTGAAATTTAGTGAATTTAACCCACAAACAGATAATTGGGACATTTACCTGGACAGACTTAATTTTTGTTTTGAAGCTAATGGCATTGTTGAAGAACATGTTAAAAGAGCTAATTTTGTGACAGTGTGTGGTGTGCGTGTATATGAAACTTTATTGGCATTAATTACGCCAAGAAGAGCTAGTGATGTGACATTTTCAGAAATAGTGAAAATATTAAGTAAACATTACAGTCCAAAAACCGAATGAAATATCTGTGTCATTTCAGTTTTATAAGCGCGATCAAAAAAATGGTGAATCGGCAGCGGAATATATCGCACAATTACGAAAATTAAGCCCAGGGTGTAACTTCCAAGATTTAGAAAGAATGTTAAGAGACAGACTGGTTTGCGGAATGTGTGATGACAAACTACAGTATGAATTATTAAAAAAAGATAATTTAACTTATCAAAATGTTGTTGATGCCATGTTATCGTCTGAAAGTGCGGGGCGAGACACCCGAATGATACAAAATGCTACACATTCGTCTTTTTCGAAACACCCACTACTTCTATGCCGCAGAGTACATTGACACCTCGCGAATCAACTTATGAGCCGATGGATGTCAATGCAATGCAGATGAAACCATACATACGATTTTGTTACCGTTGTGGGGACCGGCACCAAGGAGAATGCCGATTTGTAAACACAGTGTGTCGATATTGCAAGAAGAAGGGACACATTGAGAAAGTTTGCATAAGTAAAAAAAAAAATGTTAAAAGTGTTAATTTCACTGTGGAGGAAGATGATCATTTAAATGGTATTTATTGCGTGCAGGGTAAAAGCCGCACACCACCTTTTGAAATTGAAGTATTTCTTGCAAATAATAAGGTAAAAATGCAAATTGACACGGGAGCCAGTATATCGATAATGAATGAAAATACTTGGCACAAAGTATGTGGTGGTCTACCTAGGGATGCCTTACAGCCAGTGTCATTATCACTACGTACATGGACAGAAACACCAGTAAAATTGTTAGGACAAGTGACATTACCCGTATCATATAAGGGAGTTTCACATGATATGAAGATGATGGTGGCTAAGGGTAGTGGACCAAATTTATTAGGCCGTGACTGGTTTGGCCCGCTCAACATATCTTTAAACTTTAATTTCATAACAGATTCTGATTTATGTGATTTGAATAATATATTGCAGAAACACCAGTCGGTGTTTAAGGAAGGTTTAGGTACATACCATGGAAAACCAGTTACAATTCATGTTAGGAACGGAGCGACACCAAAATTTCTTAAAGCTCGACCAGTGCCATATGCTATTAAACATAGAATTGAGGCAGAAATAGATCGATTGGAAAGAGAAGGCGTTTTACGCCCTATAAGTTATTCAGAATGGGCTACACCAGTAGTACCCATAGTGAAAAAATCAGGAGAAATTAGACTTTGTGGTGACTACCGTAGCACAGTCAATGAAGCTACAGAATCAGACACATTCCCCATGCCCACAGCAAACGAAATATTTGCAACTGTAGCTGGTGGGATTTATTTTACGACCTTGGATTTGGAACGAGCATATACACAGGTGGTCGTGGATGAAAGCACTTCACGGCTCCTAACATTGAATACGTGCAAAGGATTGTATACTGTACACCGATTAGCCTTTGGTGTGAAGGCATGTCCTGGCATATTCCAGCGTTTAATGACTTCATTGATGGCTGGAATACCAGGTGTAGCAGTGCTAATCGACGATATTATCATTAGTGGCCGTACCATGCAGGAAATGCTAGAAAGACTCAATGAAACTTTAAGAAGAATTGAACAATCTGGACTACGACTTAATAAAAAGAAATGTAATTTTGCAAAGGATTCTGTGGAATTTCTTGGATTTGTAATAGATGCGAAGGGTATACATCCAGCATCTAGTAAAGTCGAATCGATAGTCAACACACCGGAACCAAGAAATAAACGAGAGTTACAAGCTTTCCTCGGGTTATATAATTTTTATGAGAGATTTATACCAAACAAGGCTACAATCTTGGAACCACTACACCGTTTACTAGATGCGGCACAGCCATGGAGATGGACAGATAAAGAACAAAATTCTTTTGACACAGCTAAACGGATGCTTACATTTGATTTAACTCTTATACATTATGATGTAAATAAACCATTGATTATCACTTGTGACAGTTCAGAATATGGGGTAGGAGCAGTATTGTCACATAAATTAAATGACGGGAAAGAACAACCAATAGCTATGGCTTCAAGGACACTGCATTCGCATGAACGTCGTTATTCCCAATTGGATAAAGAGGCTACTGCTATAATGTTTGGTATTACAAAATTTCACAACTACATAATGGGAAGGCATTTTTGTATAGTGACAGACCACAAACCTTTGCTTGGAATATTTGACCCAAAGAAGCCAATGCCAAACATGCTATCACCGAGATTAACTAGAATTGCGATAGCGTTAACCTCTCATGACTATGAGATAACATATAAACCAGGCCCTCAGATTGGAAGTGCTGACAGTTTAAGTCGCTGGCCTCTACCAGTACCGGAAACACCAGAAGAACAACCAGGTGAAATATTATTAATGGCAGAGGCACCCGATGATTTCCCATATGATGTGGAACAGATAGCTAAAGAGACAAAGCGAGACCGGTTATTAACCAAAGTTTTTTATTACATACAAAATGGTTGGCCCATTAAGGAGAATAATGTTGAGATGCGACCGTTTTGGTTACAGCGCACAGATCTATCCATACAGAATGATTGTATATTGCTAGGTAACCGTGTAGTAATACCCGTAACTCTCCGTCAGCCTACATTAAAAGTGTTACATAAGATACACTCAGGAATTGTGCAAACTAAGGCATTAGCTAGAAGTTACGTCTGGTGGCCAAGGCTTAATGATGACATCGAAGTACTGGTGGGATCTTGTACCAAGTGCTTGGAAAATCGACACATGCCGCCCAAGTCGACTCATGATTGGATTACACCCACTAGACCTTGGTCCAGAGTACATGTAGACTTTGCAGGTCCATTTCATAACAGATATTTTTTTATCATGGTTGATGCATACTCCAAATGGCCAGAAATATTTGTGGTGAATAATATGACTTCGGCCACTGTGATAAGATTATTGAGAACAACATTTTCTACACATGGCTTGTGTGAAATATTGGTTTCGGACAATGGGACATCTTTTGTTTCGCAGGAGACTGAACAATTTTTAAGAGCAAATAAGATATGGCATATAACTACAGCACCTTACCATCCAGCAACAAATGGGTTAGCTGAACGTATGGTGCAGACAATTAAGGAAAAATTGCAAAAAATGGATGGCTTGTCATGGGACATTAGAGTTCCAAACCTCCTACTTGGTCTCCGAGCTACACCATGTACAGTCACAAATAAAAGTCCCGCTGAACTTATGATGAATAGGAGATTAAGAACCCTGTTGGATACATTACACCCAAATAATTTGGATAATAAAAGATTAGAGAATGAAATAAGAAACAATAGTCAGCAAAATCATCGCGAGACAAATATAGGTCAAAAAATTATGTACAGAAATTATTCAATGGGAGGACCGAAGTGGTTAGCAGGTACAGTCTTAGGAAAATGTGGTCCATCAAATTATAAGATTGAAACTGAGAGTGGAGTAATAATCAAGAGACACATAGACCAATTAATAAAAATTACACCTTCTAGTACTCAAGAAAAAGATGATCGAAGCTTTCCACTATATTTGCCTGATACAGTTACAGCTGATGCACATACAGAGGGGAATACCAACAGGGATGAAACTGATAATATTGAAAATAGTCAAGATCAAGACATAATAATAGAAATTCCGGATACAGAGAAATGGGCCGATATGCTCGGAATTCCAGTGCCTACAAATTCTACAGATGGGACTGTAGGGAAAATAAAAAATAAATTAAACATCCATTCTAAAAGTCCATATTCGAGACCCAAAAGGCATGATGATAATAATTACTTAAATTAATAGTATTTCAATGGGATTGATTAATATTTTAGTTTTTTTTTTTTTTGTGTAATTTTTGTTTGTTTTTGTGAGATTAAAAAATTAAGAGGGAGGATATACCTAAGACTAATTGTCCTAAAAATGATTAAGAAAAGTTTACAGTGTATTCTTATTATTTAAGTGGTTCAGAGATAGCTTAATAGTTAATATTGTGATTTTTACATAGGGGGAAGGTATGTCATGTATTAAGTGTGGGTACTTGTCACTTTATTAGTAAATAATAATGCTGATATAGTGGGTAGTCATGGATGTGCTGTAACTTCACTTATTAACAAGCTACTGAGCTGAATAGATGTTGTAATACCTATTACTAGTTTTAATTACATTCCTTGAACATAATAGTTTCAAACCAAGACACTTAGAGCTATATTTAATATGTACAGTGTATAAGTAACCGTTACATATATCATGACCTAAAACTACCAACTGTGAAACAGGAGATAGCACGGTACAGTCAGATGTATCAAAAAAGACTCTCAAGACACAAAAACATGCTAGCCCTCAACTTATCGGGTCAAAGGGCTTTACAATACAGAAGGTTGAAGAAATATGGAGTTCCCAGCCTTCTAGATAGATTCATCAGCAGGAAAGAGACTCCTCAGCTTCGAGTGACTCTCCAAAGAAGTAGCCCATTGTCATAGGACAGATTGCTACGTAGCAGAGAGAAAAGAAAAAAAAAAGAAGTTTAAGAGTGTTGCAGAAGTATTGTATGACAGAAGTAATTGAGAAGAGATTGTGATGGAGAAAGAAGACTGTAGTATAAAATTGTAGAAGAAATAATAGTAAACTTTTGGATGGTCAAAACAGTCAGAGATTAATATTTGAGGATGAAGCTGATTTGTTTGAGTATACTATTGAATCGAGTGATGAGCTAGTTATTAGAAGTGTAGTAGAAGTATTTATAGTGATGCATGAATAGTAAAGGAAAACACATATGTTAGTTAGTTTGGATGGGCTCCACCGCATTTAGCCTCATGATTGGGCCATTGTGCATAGAAAAACCCCACTCTAAGACAAACTTTACTTAGTATTATAAGTAGGTAAATGGAGCGCACAACTCCATTTAATTATAACTTTCGGTACAATCTTATCACTCCACTTTAGTGTAATAAAAATAATAACAATGGAGTGATATCTTTTCTTATTATGTACAAGTTTACATAAATTTGGCGTACAATAGAATAGGTACTAATTTATAATATAATGCTACTATAAAAGTAAACAAAAATATGGTACATACCAAAGACATCCGAGATGATAAAATTATTCGTAAAACGAACTTCACAGTTACGAATTTCGATTGTTTATTTGCCTACTTCTTTGCCTTTTAAAACTGTGATAAATAACAGCAAATAATTCAATAAACAATAGTGAAAATTAATGCGTCATTAAATGTATAAATATTATACAGATTCATAATCGGCGCGTTCCGAATAGCAGTTATGGTAATCATCATTACTGTTATCGCGATAAAAAGCGTTCCTATAGGGGTGACATTGCTCACGTTAATTACAATCATGTCATTGAATTGGGAGAAACTTCATCATTGTGAATATTAATATCAAAACGACAAATGTCCTTATTAAATTATGATATTATCGAAAAGAAATTACTTACTAATAAATATTGCAGAAGTGCATTACTGACAGTTTTTTTTAGTACCTACAGTTCATAAATATAAAAGTTATATATGGCACAGACAACAAGGGAGGGGTGTTTTTAAGTGTTAATTATTAATATTGTAGGGGATGAAATTACCATATACATTTTGTTCTTTATTATATCTCTATTTAATATACAAGATAAAAACTTTAACACAAAACATTACAAAAACCCTCGCACTACCATTTCAAATACAAGAATCAAAATTTTAATGCCAAACACATTTTCTTTTTCTCAACCTAACAAAGACAAAATTTCAACCTCTTCAACAATTAAAGTCAACTAACAGATTTAAAATACATGGTATTTTATTAGAAAGTTTACTCAATAAACAGTCTATAGTAATTTTTTCTCACCTTATTTTCTTACTTGTGGAACAATGAAAAGCTATATATTTGTAATATTTTTTAAATAATTCTTAAAAAGTACATTGATATTTAGTAGTCTTTTGATAGAACCCTCACAGCGATTACATTCCGAGGCATGGTCACCGTAAACGCAAGATGACGACGTTAATTCTCCATATGTATAAGTTACTCTATGACGTTAATGACGATATCAACGTCAGGTTAGACACTGGCAAACGTGCTGACTGTGATTCAAAACGACTTTTAGAGCGCTGACATTGATATAATTACCAATCGGAACGCACCCAAAGTGTAGTACTACTCATAGTTTGTGGGTAAAATATATTATGACAGGAACTAATGGACTGAAGTACGCTGTAACCGGGTGTGAGATAGAGATATTTTTGAGCTGTGTTGCCATGTTATTAAATTACCCCCTGTGGCCAGCAGATTGAGATAGTTTTATGCATATATTATTTGTATTTTTTAGTATGATGAAGTTAAAAACCGATATTCAATTTTAAGATTAAATTATGGTATACACTTAGAATAATAACGCTATAGAAGGAAACTCCGCGCGCTCATTTGGAAGCATTTTTATTGGATCCATATATGGCTCCAAACGCCGGATCGCTTCGTAGTGTTTAGTGTCAAGACGTGTCACACACGACCAAGTTACTCTTCTTCACGTAGTCACAAACACAGCGGTGACATTTTTGCTTCACTTTGATCGCCGCTACGAGAAGAGTACCGAGTTATATTTCTATAGGTTAATATTCTAAGGGTGTACAATAAGAATAGCTTTGTTTTTCTACCTTTTCCCAAAAATGTTACAAGAGAATTAATATTTTCGTATTTAAAATTTTCATTTATAAATTGTTACGTACTAAAAAATATGCATTACATTTTCATAATAGAAAGTGATATTGATCTTTTAAAAGTGAGGGCGTCGTGTTTTGACCTATTTACCAATAACAACACTTGACAGTAAATTTAAGTCATATTTTTGTTCATCGGAATCATATTTAGAATGAATTAGAGCATATTATTTACAAAATAGGTACAGCATTTGAAGCCAGCCCAAATTTGACGAGGCATATAACTTAAAAAAATCATGTCTTTTGTTATCTTGATACCACAAAAGAGATATGATTTTTTTATGAAAAATTTAACTTTAAACCTCATTTCCCACAAATTCACTTTTGGCGCTTTAGCAGTTTTTCCTTTCCACTGACCGGTAATCCGTCATGGTCTATTATTGCGTACATATGATATGCGGCTAATGCATGATTTAACAAGTTACAACTTGTACGCATCATCATCATTATTGCGCTCGACGCGTTGGGTATTTTTTTGATTCTAATTGCTTAGTTTAAATTTTATAATAAAACGTAAGCTTACTATTGTATTTAATGAACTAAATTTGACATATTTTTTCATACTCAACGAAGTATGAGTTGTACTTCAGAGTATGTACATATATAGTATAAAGAATCTTATCATTGGATTTGTAATTTGTCGGATTACAGAGCGAGATATATATATATATATATATATATACCAGTTTATTTGGTTAAAAGTAAACCGGAGAGTTAAAAATAAAAGACAATACATTGAACGAATTTATTGGTTCTTAAACAAAATTAATTTGTTATAAACATTTCTTAACTTAATATCTGGTTCAGACATTTTTTTGGACACATAATGAAGGCGAACTTTTAAATATGTTGAGATAACAGCTTTAATCAATAGAAGTTCGTGACTGTCTAATGGAGAATAGTCAAATTTATTCCCGTGGTCTTTGAAAAAACACTTTGTAGCACAAACTTTAAAACTCTCATGAAGCAAAAAATTTGACAATTTTGTTTTCTGTAACAAGTTTGTCCCAGAGACTATTAAATTTCTTTTAAATACTTTTTCAGTTATGATGCAAATACTCACGACATCTAAATGGGGAAAACATAAGCCACCCTGGTCTTTTTTCGCTATTAATCGCCCTACAGTTTTAGAAGCATCAATAGCACATTCTAAGCAATTGCTACATTTAATAATTTTTGACAATTTTGTCACTACAAATCCGGCTATGTATGTGATAACCTCTTTTGAATATTCGGTAACACTTTCAGGGTTGGGCAAATAGTCGTGATCAAACTGGTCTACGTTTTGCTCCTCTACTTCAAATTCCTCCATCGCTATTGGATCCCTTAACATGAAAATACTTGAATTAATTTTTTTCTCGTACCTTGATTGAGAATAAGTTAATATGTCTATGTTTTCTAAAATTGTACAGTTACCTGTCGCGACATGTTTTAATTCACCGTGTACCACAAGTCTTTTGTAAGCGGCCTTAAATTGTACAGGAGACGGATTATTATTAAAACCTCCTTTGGCTCGGATGGCACTAAAAAAAGATTCTAAGTGATCTTGACATAGTTTGTAGGCGGGCAAGAAAACCAAATCACCAGACACAATTAATCTTTCGCAAAGTAATATTATGCTACGAATCACACAAGTGAAACCTATTATAGAACACTTTCTATTAGAATAAGCAAGGTTCTGCCCATCTGGTAATTTTAGATGATTCAAATAAATTAACATTTCATTAAGGAACAATTTGGTATCCGCATGATTTTTTATATTTAATGCTTTTTTATTGCCATACGCATTAATATTTCGACTATTAAGGACATCGAATAAGTCGTTTATTTTTCTTATGAAATCAGTAGTCGGAGCTGAATTTTGAAATTCTGGTAACGACAGATCAGTTCTGCAAAAGTCAATAGCATCAGTAATAGAATTACTGAAAGTTTGGGAGGCCAGTTTGACTTTCATTATTTGTCTGGCAAAATCTATGTGAGATTTTCTCAGCTTGTTACCTAAATGCAATCCTTCATTTTCCTGTAACAGATGCAAGGGTTTTATGTAGTCCCATTTGATTTCTCCTTGTGGCCCCACTATTATGTTTCTATCTCCTAAAATGTTGCGAAGTAATTTTAGCATTTGTGGGGGGTCCGGATAAAAGCAAACAGATTTTGTGATTCCATTAAAACTAACAGAAAATATTGTGTTCATATTGGCAGGATCAGCACAATCAATTTTACAACCTAAAATCCTTGCCATTGCGAAGTTAGAGGGACATCCATCACAGGTTACTGATACAACTTCTACATTACAATAAGATAACAACTCTATACATCTTTTAGTTAATTCAGCTTTTTGGGTGCCTGATAAACTTTCAATCAAATAGTATCCGACTGGAATTTTCCACGAGTCATTTATGGCCGTGGCCATGAATATTAAAGCTTGTTTAGCCAATCTAGCTTCATCACTATTTTATGCTGTTACCAATATTTACCGTTCCAAAAAACTCACCATCAGAAAAAGAAATACCTTTTCTTATAGCCATTTCATCACAACTTACGGCAGTGAAAACCTTTTTACCTAGGTTTTCAGTTTTCAATTTTATAGCGTCTAAGGATTCTTGAGTAAATCCTGGTTTTCCATCAACAACTCTATACCAATTAGTCAACGTTTGAGGATGTGGTAAGCAAGTATTGAATTGCTCACGTACGTAAGAATAGGACACGTACGTGAGAAGAGGACTCAAAAAATGTAGACAAAGGGCAAACTTTCGCAACGACGGTGAATATTTGGCATTTCGAGCCTCGGCACCCGTAAAACGTCTTAAAAAATCTCAAGTGGTCGTATCAATAGAATTTAGTAACTCAGCATCTTCGTATGAAAGCAGCGATTTTGATCTAAGTTCCATTAATATGTTCGTTAGTTTTTTATTTCTCTTAATGAGTCGACGATTAGCTTGACGCACAGCTCTTAGTTTTTTATACGATCAACACTTATTTTGCGGAGCTTTTTTTTCGAAGTGATCCAATTTCAGTTTTGCGCTTCAAAGTTGTTGTATTCGATTGAGTCTCTGTGGAGGTTGAGGATTTTGAACAACTAGGTTTAGGAGAGCATGAATCCTGTAAAATAAAAATTTAGATTTAGCTCTAGAAAGCTTTATTTTATAAAACAATCATAGAACAAATAAAAAACCGGTCAAGTGCGAGTTAATGACACGACATGATTTGGTTGAAACTTTGTTATATTGTGAACATGTCACACTAGCACATAATATACATCAAATTACGTAAAATCTCTACTCTTTGACACGGTTACTTCTTATAAGTTATTAATGTCTGCTAGTTCATCACTATCATCATCTGCTGTGCTGGTACAGGGGGTCTATTAGCGATCGTATCGTTTACCCATGATATCATGGCGTAAAATATGAAATTGACGTATTACCGATCGACGTTTTATGACATGTTTCTCGATGGTTTTCAATTGAGTAAATGATTAGCGATAAATCTTCAAAATTTACCTAAATTGTTTTTAGTGTTATTATCTGATACATTAAAGTAACAAAAGATACTGAAAGCTTAACAAATGTCTATTCACGCAATTTATATTTCTAGAAAGCAAAAAACACAATAAAACCAAAATGATAAGTGGATGTATCAGTGGGCTATTCATCTGCGTTGGTGTAAAAAAGTCTGCAAACAAAAACTAAACTAACCTACAAGTTACAAGAAAAGCACAAAAAGAATTAAACTTAGAGTAAATTAGTTTTAATATAATTGCATCTCATTTATTAATATTTATAATATTTAACATTATTATAAAGATAAGTTAGTTGCAGTCTATTTATTGGAATCCATAACTCTCAACAATGTTTAATACATTGTTTTATTACATAAGTATACATAAATATTTACTAAATTATAATATTATGTAATTGCCATTTTTTATGGTGATTGAGAAATCAAACATTACCTCTGATGAAATTGGAGAAATATATTTCTCCTAGATTAAATAGAAATATGCATCAATCAGTAAATCTATGTTGTAATAGATTCTACTTTTATTATTCACTTGTTAAAATATAAACTTACTTACTTTTCCCTATGTAATATTTATCCACTTCAAATCTCAATAGAAATACAAGGATTTAAACTTGAAAATATTTACTTATTACTACTTTAGTAACAATAAAAAGAAATCATATAACCACCCCATCAGTGCAGTGATGTGAGGATTGATCTACTATAAGTCAATTTTACTGTCAAGAACATTTCCTATGTAAAAAACCCTACACACCCTTTGGATACTGGAAAAAAAGATATATATTTCTATATTTAAATTTATATATATAATCACATGTTACAACACAAAGTGACCTATTATACATATTATTAGTTTGAGTTCTAGATAACATTCTTAAAATGCAGATCTATCTGTACGAACAAAGCAAGAGCATAAAAACTCACATGTATGTCCAAAGTAGGTACAGCATTAGGCTTTAAAAATGTTTTGTTGCCACGTATTGTTCGATAATCACCCTCAAAATGTTTCGAACACATTCTGGAGTTTCTTGTTGGTGTCCAGTCATCTCTACCACAAGCTTTGATCCATACATTTAATAAATTTTCTTTAGTAGGAAATCTGTAACAGAAATCCATAATGTTTGTAGCCTATCAAATACATAATTATAAAAAACAAGTCTTGCAGCATTAGAAATACATAAAATTTAAGTTGCTATGCATATAAAATACATGAGAACAGACCTTTACCTAATTACGAAAAAGATCAAATATAAATTTATTAGGGAAAAATTCAATTTTGTATGGCCACCCAATTAATTGTAGGTTATGGATTACAAGTAAACATTATTTTAATGCTATAGGAGTAAAAGATCATTTTAATTACAGGGGATGTTTTACTGAAGTTTATTAAGTAATAAAAACGAGTATATGATTAAATTGTCGTGTAAAACCAAGACAAAACTTACCTATGAAATGTAACATCACACGGTCTTTGTTCAAGTCGGTTTTTACAACCTAAAACAGAGCACTGCACCATAATTACACCTGTTATACACACCACGCAAACACCCAATAACTTTTTGATATGAGAACACGATAAAATATTAAGTAAATGAAGAAAAATTACAAAAGTCCAGAAGAACAACGTTACGATGCCAATGTTTGGCTCCAGAAACGTCAATTTAGCTTGGAGTCAACCGGTTACAGCGATAAGGACAAAAATTTTAGTTTTTATCTCTTTCACACTTGCATGATCTCAATAAGCTTCTTTCACTTTTGAGTAAAGGAGACAAAACGTAGCTTTGTCTATTGGTTGCTCTGTCTACGATTATGACCAATATGAAGTATCTCTTTTTCGTCTGTGTTTTGAAATTACTATAGTACAGATCCAAAGCCGTAAAACTTTTATTAAAAAAATATATATAGTATACCGATCTGTGGTTACTATCCTTCTAGGACGTAGAGCGTAGAGGGAGAATGTACGTTCTAGGAGTAATATTGTTCTGTGTTACTATCCACAGATTAGGTTACTATCTAATCTGTGGTTACTATCGATTTGTGCAGCTGAATAAAATAGGTAATCACTTGTGTTAGTCGTAGTGTATGTTATTAATCTTATCAGCTGCCGTAAGATATATTCAGACTATTTTCGTAAAACGAACATTCTAACAATCTGTAAATTTCGTTGCAGTTTTATTGATTTTCGGTAATTCTAAAATGGAACCAAACCCGGTAATCATAGCTGCTACAGCTAAACATACAGCATCCGTAAGTGATTAGACTTCTAAATGTTTTAGATAATTATGTTTTTTATATTATTAATTCAAATCTATTTTATGTTGCAGTTAATATTTTTTCATGGGTTGGGAGATACTGGGTAAGAATCATTTAATGGAATTTGTTGAGTAAATAGTAATTGAATTTTGCATTTTTCGTATGAGAATATCTATGCTAAACAATTACAATATGTGGGAGTTAAAAGGAAATATTTTTTTTTATTCTAGACATGGTTGGGCAAGTACAGTTGCTGCTATCAGAGGACCCCATGTAAAAGTTATTTGTCCAACAGCATCGACTATGCCTGTAACATTAAATGCAGGGTTCCGGATGCCTTCATGGTTTGATTTAAGAACTCTTGATGCAACTGCACCAGAGGATGAAGAGGGTATAGTGAGAGCTACAAGTCTAGTGCATGGATTGATATCTGATGAAGTGAAGGTATTTATTTATATAAAGTGGTTTATCAATTTCTTTAATACTTTACTATTCTGTATAAAAGCAGACTAGACTAGTAAGTAGTAGAAAAGTAAGACAAGTAACCTCTAGTGTTATTAGGCTAGAACTGATATCATTTTTACAATATCAATTATTTATTGATAATTGATATTGGCACACATGAAAATTATTAACAAATTAAAATTGAAAGTAAACAAAATTCTTGTAAACATTCTTGGGTTTTGTAAAATTTTATTGTTTAAATGCACTACATTAAAAGAATTAATGATTTTAATTTACTTATTCAGTGCATACAATTTTAGTAGTAATATATCAGTAATTTTTAGATGGGGTCCACTTAGTGAAATTGCTATGGTCTGCAGATGGTGTAATTATGTCTCACTCAAGGATCTTCATATCGAGCACCCTGATTTAAGCCTCAAAGAAACTCAGAGAATAGCTCTTCATTGCCATTTAGATGATTTTGTACTTTGATAAAAGGTTGATTGTAACTGACTAATATTTAATGCTTTATGTCATTAATTAAATACTAACATATTTATTATAATAAATATGCTTATCATTAATAAAATTTTATTTTGTAATATTTTCTAGGCTGGTATTCCTGCTAGCCGTATATTACTGGGAGGTTTTTCACAAGGGGGTGCCTTGGCTCTACATGCTGCACTTACATATCCAGAAAGGTTGGCTGGTGTGATGTCTATGTCTTGCTGGCTACCAAGACATGCTCATTTTCCAGACGGTGTTAAGGCTCCATTAGATTTGCCGGTATGGTACATTTGCATCCATATTCTCACATTTTCTTTAATCTTATTCAGAGTATAAGTGAATTGTAACTGATTATTATATTCCTTAACAAATCAAACTTAAATCACCTCAAAAGTCCTGTTTATCTTATCTATCTTTTATTATCTTAGGATTATCATAAAAAAATCAAATAACACAAAAATAAAGTTAAATTAAATTCACTTTGAAATTAATTGCAAAAATATTACTTAAATCATTCTTAAAGTAGAGAGGGCTCCTTGAGTTTAAAGTTTCATAGTTAGTTTGACAAATCGAATGAAATTTTTGCAGTATGAATAAAGTGTTTCTTGAATGAGGTTTAGTGTAAAATATTGTAAAATAGGATGTTCTTACAGAAATCTAAATAATTACTGACTAAAGTTATGCTTACACCACCATCACCATCTTCTTACGAGTAAAGGTTCCTTATTTTATGTTCTTTCCATAAAATATTATTTTATTATTGTAGGCTGAGAGGGGCCCAGCCTCCATACAAAAATGGAACATCTCCTTTCATAAAATCTATACAAAGAATATGATACACAAAGTATTTCACATATCTATACTTCATGTGTTTATGAATATATGGGATTACTGAACAGCATTGTTTTTAATATTGTGTCCGGACAATTATTCACTTGTCCAACCTTTTCTATATTATAAATGTGTGACAAGCTGTAACACAGAAGTAGACTCTCGTTTCCTCAGAGTATTTAAAATCATTTAGTTAAAAAACCGGCCAAGTGCGTGTCGGACTCACGCACAAAGGGCCATTGATTTATGAAATTAAAGGAAGTGGTTTACGAGGTATTAAATAAAAACTACTTTCTAGATCTCGTTCAAAACAATTTTCGTTGGTAGTTTGTATAGTAATGTACATCATATGTTTTTTTAGATTTTTCATTTTCTTATTTTAGAAGTTAGAGGGGGCGGGGACCAACTTTTTTTCACTTTGGAAGTGTCTGTCACGCAAACTATTCGGTTTAGAAAAAAAATATTTTAGAACCTCGATATCATTTGCGAAGACTTATCCATAGCCCACACTTATGTTTGATGACAAACAAAAATTGAGTGTCAGTTCTAAGTATGGGGAGCCCCCATTTATTATTATTTTTTTATTTTTGCATCAATATCTTAATGCGGTTCACAGAATATATCTACCTACCAAGTTTCAATAGTATAGCTCTTATAGTTTCGGGAAAAAAATGGCTTTGACATACGGACAGACAGACAGACATGACGAATCTATAAAAGTTCCGTTTTTTGACATTTGGCTACGGAACCCTAAAAAGAAAACTGTGTCTGCCAAATATCTGGTTTTTTACAATGATCAATGCAGCTTTGTATTTTTCCGCTAAGGAACCTTATAGTGTCGATCTATAAGCGTATTCAAACGTATTTTATACTGTTTTAACTATTCTATAAAGTATAAATTTACAAAATACATTTTTCGAAAGTAAATATTTAAACATTGTTTCTAATTTTTACCTGTTATGCATTTCTTTCTTATTTGTTGGAAGTTGTTGTAAATTCGCATCAATAGCATCTTCAAAGTTGCGGTTAATTTTCAGATTCAATACTGACACATTTAATGTATGGAGTATTGTAAAATGAAGTCTTTGGTATTCCTCATGTCAGATACTCATGTTTTATCCAAACGGCACATTTCATCGCGAAATGCAATATGAGGTCAGCCAATCTGAATATTACTGTCGACATTAATATAAATTCGGAATTTTGCCATTGCGCTTTGGCTATCGATTTCTAAAATGTTCATGTTAAATCAGGCACAGAGGTATAATAAAAGCTTTGTAGGAAACCTTGAACTGAAAGTGTTGAGTGAAAAAAATAATAAAAATAGTAATTTATAGTGTCATTTGTGGATCAAGTGAGTTGGATACTTGCGATGGATATACAATCTTTAAAAAATATATATATTTATATAAAACTTATGTATAGGTAATAATAATAATAAATATATTATCCTTTTAGGAAAATTATTTTTATAGGAAAATTAAAACTTTTAAAACAGTGAGATAATGCTAGTGAATACAAGTTATAGATTTATTTGGCCAGGCTTTTTGTGATGTGGGGCTCGCCTCCCCCTTCTGGGGAGGAGAGCCCCACATAGAGCCGCCGGCTCTCCGCAGCCGGGGTATGCAATTTAATGCATTTTCCTCAGCGGAACAAAAAAAAAGGCTTGTGCTATATAATTCCATACTATTCTTAATTAAATAGCAAAGCGGAATAGTCAATTGAACCATCTTAGATTGCACTAGAGCTTTTCTATTAGACACATCAAGTCTGAGTCAAAAAAATGCAATGTGATGCTGTACTAATTACGGCATATGTTAATAGATAGCAATAGATGCATAGTTATTGTGAAATTAACAGCAGAAATGTGGATTCCAGAGGTTTCAGAATTCTAATTTAAATACATTTAAGAATTTTTGGTTGCCAGTAGGGATTATACCAGCAAAAATATTTTCTCGGGCTGTCACTTGAATTCATTCATTGACAACTTGAAACCTATTGTGGTTTCATCCGGTTTAATTGATTTCTGCTAGCTGACAGAAATAGCAAAGCCCATACTTCTCATGAGTCTATTCGATTTCTCTGATCATTCACCTATTGAAATGCTTAACATTGTCAAACCATGGCGTATTCATTAGAGAAAAATAAAATTGTCTTAGTTTCGAGAAATACTATCAGCATGATGGTGCTGATAGTACTTAAAACAGAAGTTGATGTAGAGGCAGCAGTAGAACATTTGAACAATTGTATACAGCAGACAGCATAAGATGCTACACCTGAAACCTAGATTATATTTTTAGTTGAATTTAAAGACACTGCTGATGAAATGAGCAACTCCAATCTTCCTCAAAAATATCTTGCCGAAAAAGTCTTACCTAGATAGAACTGCAGCTTCTGACTCTTTGGAATGCGACCTTAAATCCCCTACACCCGAAGTGGACAGAGACTAAGCAATGGATTCTCTCAATAAAGTTGAACTTGCTGAACGTCTGAGAACAGTTTTATTCCTAATCTCGGTCAAGGTTCTCCAGTGTTAGGCAAAGTGTCAAATGTGCATAGCCATACTAGCTCGATCTCCTATAAAAAATCTTTAAGCTCGATGTACTTAAAGCTATACATCAACATAACTTAAAGCAAGCAAGAAAAAAAATTGTATTAAGGGGTTTCTAATTTATGATTGAATTTTGTATATGATATGGCATTGACATTCACAACATGATAGTTTACTGATTATAAAGGTTGTGTAACGATTTAGTTAATCAGTTCACCCCTTCTGAGTTAATGTATATACTTATATATAGTTAAACTGTAGGTAATATCATGATATTAATGCCACTTGTTACAAATCATAGCACTGTGTACATTGTTGTAAAATAAGACTAACCGCTTATCAACCACAGAGGTCACATAATAGAGTTATGTTGTTTTAATGAAATGTTGCAGATACTCAATAATATATTTGTACTTATACTTACTTAACACAAAGTAATTTTAAAGTTTAGACCAATTTACCATGATTTCGGCAAATAATATGACGAAAATCCAGTGTTTTTAGTTTGATTTATTTAAGTAATTCAATAATAAGTGCGTATTCCCGCTTTAACTTTTCATCTTAATACGTGCACTTATGAAGTCGTTACATATATAACCGCAGGAATGAAATCGCATAAAAATTGTCTATACCAGAAAGCAGCAACCAGCTCTGGGTCTCCGTGTCCGTTGTCTAAAAAACACATACGATAGAAGAATGGATGTCACAAGAAACTTGGGATCTCATCGGCCACAGGCGACAACTTCACCTCAGACGCATAGCGCGGAACGTCGACCATGTACAGGAAGATCTCAACCTGCAATACCGGCAAATCCGAAAGGCTATCTATCGCAGTACAAATCCCAAAGAACGGCAAACACCAGTAATCTGAAGACACCAATCTGCTAGCAAGTAAACGAAGTGTGAAAAAGAGGCTACTAAAGAACAAGGAGGTTCAACTTATTGTGACATCGGAGGGCCAACTACGGCGCTGGCAGGAACACTTCTAGGAAATCTTCCTGTTCCCTAACGAAATTTTTGACACAACACTAGAAAAATGCTTGCTGCAAAGCCTTGACCACCACCGACCGGAGATCAAGTAGTTCACGCCATTCCTCATAGCCGCAGAAATGCTGAAGGTGGATATAGCTGCCGCTTCAAACATTCTAACGCCGCTGCTATAACGCATTTTGAAAGGACAGGGCTTAAAGTTAACATCTGGATGATCAAGGAAATGAGGTGTGGGGCAACGAGTTCATTCCCGTTGGTCATCGGCACAGAGGGAGTGGAACGTGCACCTACGTTCTCTACGTTCTCCTACCTCGGTAGTTGCGTGCCGGAGACTGGTGGAATAGAAGAGTCACTTCGTGGATAGCCAAGGCACGAGCCACTTTTGCGCAGCTTAGGCCCGTATGGAAATCACGGAAATTGATTTGGAGAATTAAGCTCAAGATATTCCCGTCAAATGTGAAATCCGTATTACTATACGGGTGTAAGACGTACGAGGGCTGCTACTTAAGTATCCGGAATCTGGGATTTCAACATTTTTAAACGCAATATATGACCTCCATGGTAAAATTCGTTCTTTTTTTGAAATACTGGCCGCAATTTTTTTTTTCATTATGTACGCTAGTGTTTTGTTTCTGATGGGTTTAAAATGTCATATCGCTGAAATGATGGAACTCGCACGTGGAAATATTCGTGCTATGATTTATTACGATTTTCGACGTGGTTTAACGCAACAACAGTGCGTAGATCAATTAACTTCAACTTTTGGTGTTGAAGCTCCATCAAAAACCACTGTGTATCACTGGTTTAGTGAGTTCAATCGTGGACGGAGTAAGCTCACAGACGAAGTTAAGGAAGGTCGCCCGAAATCAGTCGTTGTGCCACAAAACATTGAAGCTGTACGAAAACTAATTATGCAAGACCGTCATGTTACGTATCGCGAGATAGAGGCTACTCTGGGCATATGTATGACAAGCATTTATAAAATATTACATGAACATTTGTTCGTAAAAAAAATTTGTTCGCGTTGGATACCGCACAACTTAACTCAGCATCAAAAAGATGCTCGCGTCGAATGGTGCAAGAATATGTTAAAAAAATTTAACGGAGGTGACTCAAAATCTGTTTATAACATCTACACAGGTGATGAATCTTGGATCTATGCGTGCGATCCCGAAACTAAGTAAACCCTACGAAAGTGACTCGTGCAAAAAGCACTTTAAAGCAAATGGTGGCCTGCTTTGTTAGTATTAATGGTCATGTGGCTACAATACCAATGGAGAACCGTAAAACGGTCAATTTGTTTACCGGAAGTATTTGAAGAAATACGTAAAAACAACAAGCGACGCAGAATCATTCTACACCACGACAATGCCAGCTGTCACAAATCACGCGAAACAAATACATTTTTGGAGGGTCAAAAAATAGAATTGATGGGTCATCCACCGTATAGCCCAGACTTGGCACCTAATGATTTCTATTTATTCCCAAATGTAAAGAATAAATTACGTGGTCAAGGATTTTCGACCCGTGTATCTACACGGCATCTGCCGTCGACGCGTTCAAACAGCACGTTTCAGAGATACCGCAATCATAGTGGAAAAAATGGTATAAAAATTGGTTTCAACGTATGCAAAAGTGTATCGATCATCGCGGGGAATACTTTGAAAAACAATAAACCAATATTTAGTCATATACGTTTGTTTAATTTTTCTATTCCGGATACATAAGTAGCAGCCCTCGTAAAAGGTCACATAAGACATCTCTCACAACCTCCAGGTCTTTGTCAACCGATGTTTTCGCAGAATCCTGGGTATTTACTGGCCAGAAAAAATCCTAACGAGCAGCTTTCGGAACGTTGTAATGAAGTCCGGATCAACCAGCAGATCAAATTTTGTGAATGGAGTTGAATAGGTCACACACAAGGCACCCAAGGCAAGGAAACCACATACCAAGGCAAGCCCTAGACTGGAATACCCAAGGAAAGCGCAAACGTGGTCGCCCAAAACAGACCTAGCTTCAGACTGTCAATGTCGAAGCGAAAGCCATTGGAAAAACATGTAGCGAAATCAAACGAGAAACTCAAGATCGTACGGGATGGAGACTCACTGTTGAAGCCCACTGCCCCTGCTAAGGGACAAAAGACCTTAATGAATCGAGGTGCTCCCGCCCACATATGAAAGCAGTACTTTTTAGGGCGCCACTTCGATGACAGCATCTAAGTGCCTTCAATAATGTCGCTAAAGATGTCGACACCGTGGTTCCCAATACTCCTTGAGATGGTCGAACGTGAGTTCCGGATTTTTGGAGCTATATAGTATTAACAAATTCTACTTTTAATCTATCTCTTGATCTCAAGACTGCTTCAATAATTGGTTAAGAGGCAAAAAAAGACTGTTTCTTTTTTGTTCTGGTTTATTACATTACATCGCTTATTTTAATTAATGGCATTGATTTTGATTTTTGAGAGTCAACTATTTCTGGGAGCAGGCACTCGTAGTAAAAACGTGTCAACTTAGGTAATATCTCAATGTTCCAAAAGTTACCGTTCAGTTTAACTCTCACTTTATACTTTCATTATATAGTCCGGACTAGTCCAAACTGGAAAAAGGCAAATATACCTTTTTGCACGGTCTCTGGACTTGGTAAAACCAGTCGTATTTTTCATTCATTACCAATTCACCGGAAGAATTTCTTTAGAAACATTGTTTTTTTTTTCCTGCGATAGCGTTCATCATTCGTGTTGAATGCACAAGAGGGGTATTTTATTTCAACTAAGCCTTTTTAGCAAATTGTATATGCAATAAAACAATGATTCGTACGTAATGCATACTCAGTCTATGATGTCCGGACATCACCTTCATCCATCAGAAATAATAATGTTTTCTTGGCAGAGTTCATTTTGTAACAGTCCCATTATTATTATTAGTGCTAAATACTAATAATATAATTATATTATATAACACATGTATTGACAAAAGAAGTACCTTGCGTTGTTTACATAGACGTCTAGACGTTTTTCAATCCACACTGAAAATAACGAAATTAAGTTTAAGAATAATTCAACAACATATTAAAAATATTTAGATTTCATTGAAAAAAAAAAAACAAATAAACAACACTTTTAAAGTCAATGTGTCAATCGTTCAGCACAGAGAAACCCACCCTCGAGCTTGTTCGGTTGCAATCGCGAGATGGTTTGAACAATAAATTTTATGTGGCGGACAGGGCAACATAACGGCGGTTTTACGTTTTAGTTTTGCTATCCATCATTAGGTCATCAACAGGATTGCATCTGATAATTATCAGATGCAAATACTAGAATAACTTTAGAAAAAATATGAAATTTAATAATAGTTTAAAAGTCGCTAAAAATAATTTTACTTACGTGATCAAAACTAATAATCGCGCTATACACTAACGCTGAACGGCACGGTCACTGGATTCGATTGACGTTGGCGCGAAAAAATTTGACATAGTTCCGACTCTGAGGAGCGCTCAAGCTATAAGGAATTCGGACGGCCTGTGCATCACATTTTGTAGTAATTTTGCAGTAATATTTATCGTTTTTATTGAAATAAGATAATAAATTCATGTTTAAAATAAAACATTTATTCCTCATAAAGGGACATTTATTCTGGTATAATTTTTATTAATAAATACTATCGTAGATAGAAGATATTCACAGTCGACTTAATGCGATTTTGGAAATTTTTCCGTTTAAAATAAGTTTTTTTTTCTATATTAAATCAATAATATATCAAAATTCCGAGGTCGCTACGAACTATAAGACTATACAAGAGATAAAATTATCATTTTTTTATTTCATTTATGTAGAATAGTAGTTCAATTGGATTGAACTACTATTCTACATAGATAATTATATTCTACTACATAAAATAATATTCTACATATAGAGCTCAAAAAAGTGCATTCGCGCTTTTTATGAAAATCTTTCTCTACAATTTTGGGATTTGTTAATAAGTTAAGCAAAATTTACAAAAAGCGAGGCCGCTACGAACTATGTCAATATCTATTCTGCATTATTCATTCAGTCGAAATTGTTAATGCATTTTTGTTTCTGAGATCAAAAACTCCAAAATTGACCATTTTTCGCAAAAATCGCGTTCGAAATGTAATATGGCTCTTAACATTCCTTCGGCGATGAAAAAATTCTGTGTAAAACATCTTCGTAGTCCTAAGTAAAATGTAAGTATTTTTGATCATCGAAAACCACTTCAGACAACAAATTTTAAAATTGACTTTGTTTTGATTCCTCATAGCAATAAGCTAATAATAATACCTTGATGTTCTATATCGGCTAGTACCACTATCCCCAAGAACTTTTGAGTAGCCGGCAAACCCGGTATCTACGCCACACAACAAAATAATATTTTTATGGTAATTTGAATATGATTCGGGACCTAAACCTTTGAATTCATGGTCTAAGTGACAAGTTCAAACTAATCATTTATTATCCTTTTACACGTCGCACGCAAAATGCCTATCCATCCTAATATTATAAATGGGAAATTGTGTCTGTCTGTTTGTCCGTCTTTCATGGCAAAACGGAGAGACGAATTGACGTGATTTTACGTGGAGATAGTCGAAGGGATGGAGAGTAACATAGGCTTTTTATCCCAGAAAAATCGACAGATCCCACGGGATGCGCAATAAAGCCTTCGTTCAAAAACTACTGCACAGATTTTCATGCGGTTTTCATCAATAGATAGAGTGATTCTTGTGCAAGGTTTTGTGGTATTTTTATCTCGGAAAAACGGATAGTCCAACGGGAAGCGCGATAAAACCTTCGCACCATAAACCGACTTCCGCGCATATGTAGCCGTGGACAAAAGCTATGACCCTTAACCCTCTATAGACCCAATCCCGAAATCCACGCGGGCGAAGCCGCGGGCAGAAAGCTAGTAGTCTATAAAAGCTAGCTTGTGATCTCTCTGATATATGTCAAACCGACATTCCTAGGGTTGTACCGATAAAAACAAATCGATAAGTATTATCGATGTTTCTTATTATTATTGATGTAATAATAATTAATGTAACATAATTATAATATCATTGGGTCTGATTAAGTTACATACGATGACTAAATGAAATGAATTATTTTTATAAAATCCATTTATTCTCTTAAAGGAGTACACCCTAAATCCACATCGGAGTCAGTTTCCGAATCACTTGAACAATCTTGTAAATGTACGATTAAATCGTTTTCACTAATATTATCAAATCGAACATCTCGTTCCCAATCGTCGTCCATTATCACCTTTTCCAGTCTTCAGCAGATACATTGTCTACCGCACTTTTTAGTAGTTGCAACATTTTATTTGCTGTGAACGGTGGTGTCGTGTTATGTTTGGCAGCGTAAGCTTTAAGCGTAAGTTGGGCACAGATAAGCTCAATTAGATTATAATGGCAGTTGTATGGGGGCAGTCTTATGACGGTGTGACCATTTTCGTGGGCGATATACCATCTAAAATATACGTTGGAGTATTTGGTTTGTGCAGTCCAAAGAGTCTTAACAATTCGTTTTTGACATTGTTTCGTTGGCTTCTTTCTTTCGGCCCTTTTCTTGCAGCCATGCAATAATTTCTAACTTTCTGTTTGCTGAAGTTGGTGGTATTTGCCTTTTTTCCGAGTGATATGGAGCGTTATCCATAATAATATAGTGTGGCTCCTTTAAATTACCTAACAAATTTAAAAACCACTCCTTAAACTTTTCAAAATTCATTCACGTTTTTATAGATTTGAAAGCCAACAAGCAATTAGGCACAAAACCAGATGAAGTTCCAGCATGAGTGATAATCAATCTGACATTTGCCTTCGGATACTTTTGTGGTTGATTTTTCAGTATCAACGGTCTAAGGTTTAGATACGGTATGATTGGCGTTCAGCCATGTCTCGTCAAGAAATACTACTTTGTTCCAATTTGATATTTATATTATATGACTTTAATTTTTGCAGAAAATACACTCGAGCAATGACAATATCGGTTCTTTCCATAGTAATTTTTCTTTTCTCACTTTTTTTATATGAAAACCCAATATTTTTCAGTATTTTCGATATTGATGGCAAGCTTTCTTTGAATAACTCTGCGTCTTTGAGGGACGCGGCAAGTTTTTTTAGGGTAGGCAATTGATAATGCTGCTGTGGAAGATTCGCCATATTTTACTTTACTTATGCGTATTACTGTCGCACGTCCAATGCCAAGAGCATCTGCAACTCGTATCACAAATTTTCTTCACGGGTAATAGCAGCCCGCCATTTTGGTTCTCTCGCCCAAAATATACACGTAAGCGAACTACAAACTTACGACTTTAGACTGTTTATTTAAAATAGTTTTCTTCGTTCTCTTCCGCATTATGCCAACAAGAAACTAACAATAACAACAACAGTAACAATGTAATGACAACGGAAAACACGTAGCGTATACAAGGCGTGGGCACTCGTACTGAGCAGGCAGCAGGCTACCTACAACGAGAAGTTCCAACATCCTCCCCACCATGGCGCGTGATACCAAAAGTACCTAACCCATGCCATAATTCCGCCTAAGTCAAATTTACAATATCACTTCTATAGTTACTCAAACAAAATTTAACTTCCACTTCCAGTTTGACAAATGAGTTTCTCCCCTCTAACATGCCGATACGCGAACAATTCCAGGCTCTTAACACATCATCTGGTAGGACTGACTCTACTAATGGATACAAAAATAGAGCATATTTTTCATGTGTTAGGCCGAGTGACTCTAATGCTAAGACCTGAGTCATTATGCGATCATACAAGAATATAGTAGACTGTTTAGTCTTGTTCTTGGAAATTAATAATTGTAACAGTTCTCGTACATAATAGTCAATTATAATTTCATCTTTAGCGAAACGACACTTTAATTGTTCTATTGCCTTATTATAGTTTTCTCCGCAAGGAGGGAAACTGCCAATCAATTCCTTGCCACTAGAAGCGTTCTCCATGGCTTGTATTAAATAGTGCATTTTGTCATCGTCATCTATATCCGTTTTATTATCGTGAATCTTTTTGAACTGTGACCAAAAACCCAACCAGTTTTTTACTTGACCATCAAAAGGTTGGCAGCTCAAATTTAGACAACTTTATTCCCCTACGATTAATGGATTCTGATGCACTTTTTACTGTTTCTTTTACCGAATAGGACTGAGAGTTATCTTTATCATAAATAAGCTTCTTACCTTTCTGGCTAAGGGGAAACCATTTCTTCTCATACTTATCAGCCACTTCCATATCTTTCTCAATCTCTGTATCATCATGGTCCTCTGCTTTAAACCATAGCGTCATTATAGTATTTTGTAAACGAACAAGAATATCACGATGTTTTTCTAATTTATCGCTTAAAGCTGACAGTTCACTCAAGCCATTTCGATCACTTCGATCATTCACCTCGATCGCATTTTCTACTTCTTGAGCGCACTTTGTAAAAAGCTGTCGGGCAATCTTCCTTTCGAACTTTGCGCGATCTATTATTAATTTATTTACCTATTTGTCATGGTCGCCAGATATTGTCTCTATCTATATCTCGCAGGTCCTTTTAGTCTCAGCTGCGAGATATTTTATTCAGAGCAAATTAAACCAGAGAACTCCGAATTTAAGTCGTGTATTATTTTCATTACATTATATAACATGTCAAAAAACAGCATTCTAAAAAACAATAAATAATTGACATAAAGTCAAAACTATAAATAATAACTAAAATCATATACCTACAAGCAGAAGTTCCAATAGTTATTATCTTTTATTTTTGTTGCCTGCAGCTGGATTTCATAAGATGGAATTTCATCAATGCTTCAAAATTCCCACTACGGCTGATTTCATAATAAACATAGTGTAGCTATTATTTAGCGTATTGATATAGTACTTTATAATACAAGTGAGTACTGTTGAACATTACGTTCGAGGCTGACATTGAGCACGAGCGCAGCGAGTGGTTGATATTCAGCCGAGAATGTAATTTTTAACTGCTCACGAGTGTTATACGACGTTTTTCAACACCATTGCGAGTAATTAATACAAGCTTTATAGGTCGATAAAAAAAATATTTTGAGAAACAATTTGTGAAAATACAATTATAGAAATTATACGTTGGATTTTTACCTTCACCGCCAGTCATTTCTGAAATATTCGTTATTATTTCATTCGTACAATCAATTTCATCGCTTGATGACATTTTTGATATAAAAATCATAACTGGTGTTGAAAAACATTTATTGTGAAGAACTTTAGCTACGGCTTCGTTTATAATCAATAAGCTTCAGTCATAAAAGTTCTGCTCATGTCATGTGGTCAATTTATAATATAAATATAATAAGTACCTCAAACCTTTGGTGCCCACTTACGGATGAATTTTTCGCTTTATTCATCTCTTGAACTCGTTAGAATGGAAACATATCAGCTTTCGTACCATAACGCCAGATATTTTATTTTAGGCCAGTCATTAAAGCCTGCAACCCAAAAGAAATTAGTAACTCGCTGAAATGGAAGGTGAAATATCTTACCGTGTGATTTTGCACGCTTTGGGGTGTACGGAAAGGGTTGAAAAGTGGTTTTGTTAATAACATTGTCAAAAAAATTAGTAACACGCTGCAAACTTAGAAATAGGTTGTTCTCATTGTTTTGTAACGTGTATTAATTTTGCAGCGTTTTGCAATGTACGGAACAATGTATATTATTAAAAAACAATGATATTTGTTAATAACAAGGGTGAAAAAAAATAGTAACTCGCTGTAAAGTAGATGATACTGAATCAGCTCGTCAAGAAGAACAACATATCAAAAAATCGGCTGATTGTGCCGAAAAGCACGATTGTCTAATTCAGACTTCAGAGCACCATAGCGGGAAAAGCGTCGTAATTTTTTTTTGCGACCATTACATTTTTTGTTCAGCTCGACCAGGAGAACAACATATCCAAAATTTTGACCTGGCTCCCGAAAACCACTTGGCCATTTAAACAGTATCATCTCTTTGTAATTACCTCGTGTACAATATTTTATAGCAACTATCATAGGACATTGTTCCGGCTCCATACATGTTCTGCCTAAGAACCGTTCGAATCGAAAGTGACTTATATAAACTCTTAAAATTATATGGAATCCTATGAAATAAGTTTTCACGAACGGACACTTCAAGAAACTAAAATAATTACGAAAAAATGTTAATATTTTGAGGTTATAAATAAAAAATAACCAACCTTGCGTGAAATATCAGAGTAGTAATATCAAAGTAATATTAACAATATTATGTACAGCTCTATATGTTCTCTTCTAGAACTAGGAAAGGACTACTCTACTAGATACTATAGGAAAAGAGATAGTACCTAGTCAAGTTTAAGATAATTCTTTGACAATTATCATTTTACGAAATCCAGTCCTTTACACACAGCCGAGTCTACCAAGTACGCAATGTAATCGGAGTCCGTAATCAAGCCAAAGTTGATAGAATAAAAGCATGAAACGCATAGAAAATCACAAAAGAAACGATAGTCGCAAAGCAATCAAAAATTGAATGAAACGGACACAGATAAGGTATGAAGTACACCAGTGTTGCCAATTACGAAAACTATAATACTCGAATGCCAAGCTAGAAATTCGCGATTTCGCTTAAAAAATATATAATACTAGTATTTTTCTAGCTAGTCAATTTAGATATTTAAATGAATAAAGTGTTATCAACTAATTTTAATAACCGACTTCAAAAAGAAGGAGGTTTTCAATTCGATCCGTATTTACCGAAATCGCGAAAACTTCCGAAACTGGCAGCACTGGCTGACGGAAAACATTTTATACGGCGTCAATAATTGTGACCCAACTTTTTATTTGGAATTTATTTATTTGAAGTGTCCGTGGAATACTAAAATATATTTCAAATAATATAAAAATAAATGAAAATTATAGTATAATTAATATTCACATCGGTTCTTAGGCCAAAATTGAACAATGTCCTTTGCAGTGTTATAAAACAGTCTTAAAAAATAACAATTAACTGCACATATTCTGACCTGTCACGCGTTCTCCGGATGTGACACAACTGCTGCTCTTTTCAACAAAGGCAAAACAAAATTAAACACGCTTGTCCTCAAAGATTCGAAAATTCGGGAAGCCGTTGAATGTTTCAAAGTTCCAAATGCGCAGCCAGACGACCTTGATGGTGTAAGAGAAAAAATCATAGTCAAAATGTACGGAGGAAAGTTGCCGAAATCTTTGAATGACTTGCGCTACGAAGGATTTGCTCGGCTCTAGGAGCAAGTACAGCAATTTACCACCCACGAAAGCTGCAGCACGCCAACATTCATTTCGGGTGTATCATCAAGTTCAGCAATGGTTAGGTGAGTTGAAAAATCCTTTGATACAGAACATTAATTTGATTAACATTTTTCGTGAAAGTTTTATGAGTTTCTAAAACATTTACTTTTGATTTTTATCTGTTATAGGTACCAATTTACCTGCAACATCATGGGGATGGATGAGAGGATCGCACGGTTTGACTCCAACTTTGACGACCCTTGAAGCTGCACCACTAGAAGTCCTGAAACTTATCTCATGTAGATGTGAGAAAGGTTGTTCAACCGCAGCATGCAGCTGCAGGAAAAGTGGACTTAAATGCACACTACTTTGCTTGTCTTGTCATGGTGAAACTTGCTCTAACGTCAGGGAAATTGAACTTGATGGCATGGACGATGATGAAACAGGCGCAGTTAAGAACAGTTTGTTAAATGCCGAAAATAATAACTTTGGAGAGCCGCAAGATGTATTTCTTGATGACAATTCCGATGAAGTAGTGGATCTTGATCAGCTTGAGACACCCGAAATAAACTCACCCGAGGAAAATGTAGACGAGTTCGAACTATCTACGAACGACAGCCCGTCTGGACCGACGATTATGAAAAGAATGAGACTATTAGTGGACGAATAATTTGCGTGAGGTTAATATTCTTCTAATCAGCTTATTGAAATTGAATCTTATCAAAGTGTTGCTAAATTTATTATATATTATTTTCTTTAATTGTAGTTGTTCCTGGTGGACCTGAACACAAAGACAAGCGAAACACCAAAGAAGTTATTCTAAATTTCTTACCACATTTATTTTTTATTAGTTTAAATTACAAATTTTTGATGCATCTGTTGTAAATAATTATATTTTCATTTCTATAATTGCTTTTATTTAAAGATTTTCGTAATTTTATCCAAAATCATAACATAATTAAAATGTTAGGTTATATTTCATATAAAAATTGTTATGTAAAAATAAAAATGTTATTAAAATGTACTACCTTTCATACCACTGTTTGTGTGGGAAAATTTACGTTTTATAGTTATAAACAATGTACTACTAGTTACACAAAGTTCACAATTTTAAAAACGCGACTAAAGAATTTCAAAACACAAATTGCACATATTTATAGCGCTGAACTAGCTTTTCTTACTTCACTGATGATGAAACAGCTTACTTTGTTAATAATAAACAATATTCTATACCTTGAAAAACACTGCAGAGTGCGTCAACCTTTTAAGTTTCAACAGTTTCAACAACAGGATGTCCAGATTGCAACTCTTGACAAACTTTTTTACTATTGTCACTACTGAAATATTTGTTTATATAGTGTTAAACAATGTTCTATTTATTGCAAAGCGCTGCAAATTTAATAGCCGTTTCAAAACGATTAAAACAACTTGAATCTAAATTTGCAGCGTGTTATTAATTATTTTCACCCTTGTTATTTAAAAATTTCATTGCTTTTTAAAAATAAACAATGTTCAATTTGTTGCAAAACTTTGCAAATTTGATAGACGTTTCAAAACGGTAAAAACAACTTAAATATAAATTTGCAACGTTCTACTACTTTTTTCACCATTGTTATTAACAAATTTCATTATTTTTTAATTATAAACAATGTTCCGTATGTTGCAAAACGCTGCAAAATTAATAGACATTACGAATTGGTAAGAACAACCTAATGCCAAATTTGCAACGTGTTACTAATTTTTTTACCCTTGTTATTAACAAATTTGATTGTTTTTTAATAATAAACAATGTTCCGTACATTGCAAAACGCTGCAAAATTATTACACGTTACAAAACAATGAAAACAACCTAATTCTAAGTTTGCAGCGTGTTACTAATTTTTTTGACAATGTTTTAACAAAAAACACTTCAACTCTTTCCGGACCCCAAAGCGCTGCAAAATCACACGGTAAGGTATTTCACCTTCCTTACGACCCCTCAAAATTTTAGCGAGTTTTAGTTAGTTCTTTCGGGTTTCAGGCTTTAATGACTGGCCTATTTGTAAATACTTCACGGTCGCGCCTGATAATTGCGACATCTGATAATTGTGACTGACGAAGCGATGAATTAAAAAAAATATAAATCAATTCGCGCTTAAAGCATCTGATATATTAAGATTTGACATCATAATTTCCGTGAGACACATTGCAATCCTTTCAAGTCGATATGCGCTATTAGTTTTAATAAGGTGCTAACAACGCGGACTGAAAAGTATTAATATCAATGAAGATGTAGCACTACCAGGACTTCAAAGCACACACGCTGAAGTACAGCGTGTGCGTAATGTTAACTTGTCAGTTTTAATAGTGACTAAATATTGCCATATAAAAAAATCTGAATAATTCATGGACAGTTTTCATTGGAGGACTAACAGTATCTATTAATCAATTCGATCCGCTACGTTTGCACCTATGGTAATGTGAATTTTGTTAATTTTAAACCACGTAGTACTACTTGTTATTTGAACTTACTAATTACGACGCATGTTATTCTTTTGTACAACTTGTCGTATTGTGTATTTCGATTTATTTTTATCAAATAATAGTTAAATATTTTATAGTATCTACGTTACTATTACTTTGAATGCCTAATGATGATGCGACTTATTTCAAAACAATGCATGTCAAGTTCACAGGAAATTAAGTGTTACGAATACTTAATTATACAGATTTTAAATTGGAAAGGATGAATAAATCATACGGTTACATCTACATTACGGTTGAATCTCATAACCCTTTAGGCGGTTAGTGACAATTACAAAATTTCTGCATTGGACCCTTTTTGTTGGGGCTAGTTCTAAAGGATAATTCCGTAACATTTAAGCAGTGGTCAAATCGTTATGCGTTCATTATACATTTTTACTCTTGATACAAATCATGCTCATACTGTGTAATAATTTGTTGAAAGAGGATATTTGCGCTCATATTTTATAAACCGTAACCGTCATCTGTGTTGCACAATAATACAACCCAGTCTTTTTTTTAAGTCGGCGAATCAACAAACTTCTATTAATAGGTGCGCTCCACCTAAGACCTCATCTGCATTTATCATCAGGCGAGTTGAGGTCAAGTGCATACACAAACGTAGTTATAAAACTAACAAACATGTGCGTCGATACAGGTCTGTGATCGTATAGATTTTTGAAACAAAAAATTACAAGGCACGTTTTCAATACACGTATAATTTATTCTACAGGCATATGTGGATATAGTCTGAAATAAAGCTATGTGCAGTCTATACGTAACGTACCGGAAGCAAACTACGAGGGAGCGTTTTTATAGTCGCGGAATGGGAGATATACGGTGGAATTAAAAAATCTATTTTTTTTCTTTTGCAATATACCTGCAAAACGGATACATTATCAGATCTTTCAAATAATTTATTTATTCCCTCATAAAAAAAGTTTTGTTTTTATCTTAAAAAAATTCTCTTTTTTTCATTTTTGGGAACAGGTAATAAAGTCCACCTTATACAGGGCAGCCAATGCAATGCAGCTCTTGTGAATGGACGCGTTGTCGTTCAAAAGCAGCTCACCTCTCGTCAATCCCCCGTCTTTTCTCATTAATAACTTTTTTTAATCGCTCTAATATTGAAACGTTGTATTCTCCGGTTATAGAAACACCCTTATCTTTATAATCAATTAATAATATTCCTTCCGAGTCCCAAAACACCTTTGCCATGAGTTTCCCAGCTAACTGTGACACCTTAAGCTTTTTGGGAGGTGCTGTGCTCTTTTTATGCCACTGCGTAGAGTCTTGTTAAGACTCAGGCTCGTAATGATGAACCCAAGTTTCGTCTCCAGTAACAATTCGGCTCAATACACCATCCATGTCCTCATTGCAGAGGTCCAAAAATGCACGTGAACACTGTACGCGCTGTTGTTTTAGCAGCGGCGTGAGCATTTTCGACACCCATCTTGCGCTGACCTTAGTCATGCCATGATGATCATGCAGGATTTTAAAAATGGTTGTATCGGATACTCCAATTATTTGTGCAAGTTGTTTCTTCTTTAGTAAATCCTCAGTTCATCCTCGAGTACAATTTTATCGACTTTTTGGATAAGTTCTTGCGTAGTCATCTCGATGCTTCTGCTCGGCCTCGGGTCGTCTTCAAGTGATTCCTTTCCTTGTTTATTCAAATTCAATTCAAATTCAAAATCAAAATCATTTATTCAGTCTGGGCTGTTACAAGCATTTGTGAATGTCGAAAAGCTACGCCATCGGTTCGCAAATCTAAAGCGGGAGACTTAATACTGAGAAGAACCGGCAAGAAACTCAGCAAGGGCTGTTTTTTCTTCCCTGTATTAAATAGACACAGAGTCGTCAATTTGGAAAATGACTTCAATATTGATAATTTTGAATACATGCCTATATTAGGAATGCCGTGTCATACAGTTTTAAAAGAATATATTAAAGTTAAATAAAATTATTTAAATAACTGTGCCACTTGTACACTTGGTTTTTCCTGGGCAAGAGTCGTCGTAAACCGATGACATCTCATTCAGTATGGTTGGAACTGATTTTCCTTGTTTAGTAAGGAACTTCATTACGTTACGATATTCGATTTTTTCTATGTTTCACTTTCACCCCCGATTATGTTGCTTGGATGACGATAGCTCAAAGACTAATCATGTAATAGCAATGAAACCTTTTTTTTGAGGGGGGGAAATGCGACCTTATGCACCATGACACCGCGCTGGCAAGGCGCGGCCGAATAGCAATGAAACCTCTTATTTATACTAATTATGAGTCACTGAACACGTTAGGACTCTATGAGCATAATTACCCCCTCCAACCCCGTCATTCCGCAAACATAAACACGCACCCTCGTACTTGAGCCGTCTGCTTGGGTACCTAAATCTTACCTATTTCTGCCCCAGAATATCAGTATTCGCATTGCGGTGTTCTGAAAGAGTAAGATAGGTAGTGAAATTAATGGGAACTGTGACTACATCTTATGTCACATATTGGCAACATACACTGTGGTTTTATGAAGGTGGTACAATTGCTTGATTTGCTGCGAATTGCGTAAGATCCACATGTACTATAGTTGGGCAGTCTGCTTGTTTGTAAATATATAACAAAAAAGTGCCACCTATGAATTAGCTTCAAATATATGCTAAAGTTTTAGTTGGACGTCAGAAAATCAGTTAATCTACCAGTTACGTCAACTGTTAATTATAAATTAAGTATAAATATGGTAACCCTCGTCCTAATTGAGTATATTCTTTTTTATAATGACTACTAGAAAATAAATTCTGAATTAATACATAGTTATTTCGGTTTTCAGATCTTCCAAGCTCATGGCGATTGCGATCCAGTAGTTCCCTTTAAGTGGGGTCAAATGACAGCTTCATTCCTCAAGACATTCATGAAGAACATTGAATTTAACACATACCAAGGACTCACTCACAGCTCCACGGAATCTGAACTTAAAGACATGAGGGTGTTTATAGATAAAACATTGCCAGCAGTCAAATAAATTAGAAAATTGTAAAATTAAATACCGCACCAACATGAATTTTCATACAATTATCATACAAGAAAGGAACCCAGTTTTGTTCTCATCATAGAAATGCCTTATGTCGAATCATGAATATATCCGATTTATTTATGCATTAATCTCACCAGAGTCATATTACCTATATACTATGTAAATGACGTTATTATAAAAGTGACTATATTACATAGAATTGTGATTAAATATTTTTTGTTTGAAATCTCTTATCATTTTTGTAACGTTGTGATATGAGAAACATTGAATATGCATTAACCTTGGTTTACCACTGCTTCATTAGCATGTAAACGTACTACCTTCACTCAGCTTACAAATACGATGGTAGATGTCATCGACCGGAAGCAATCAAGTTTGTACAAGTTTTAATGTATAGATCAAATGTTCTTCTATCACAAATATTTTCCAATCAATTTATAAATTTCGGCAACGAAACGAACGACTTCTCCATTTCCTCAAATATTCAAGACAGAAATCGCCATAATTGTGAAGAGGAATCTCTTACCTCTATGTCTCTCTGATATTATAGAGATCATAGAGACATGACAAGTTTGTGTCAAGAGTTGTCTTCTTTTTATTCGAAATACATAAAATATTGTGTTAAGAAATTATACAAATATATTGTGTTCTACTTTCATATTTGTCGTCATTTCATATGGTAGCAGAGCGTTAATGAAAAATCAACTATGTCAGTTGTGAAGATCAACCTACCGAGAGGGTAGAGAAAATTACGACACTTGGTTTATTCACGCGAAAGCGTACCTTGTCAAAAACAAATTGTGGAAATATTTTAATTTGCTATCACCGATAACACTACACAGGAAGAGAAAGATAATGATGAGATAGCTAAATCGGAGCTTCTATTGCTCATTTCTTCATCAGAACTAAAACAAGTTAAAACCTGCAAAACTGCATTTTTTTTTTGTTCCCCTGAGGAAAATGCATTAAATTGCATACCCCGGCTGTGGCGAGCCGGTGGTTATGTGGGGCTCTCCTCCCCAGAAGGGAGAGGCCTACTCACTAAAAACCTCAGGGATGGCCTTCCTCGGGCATGTATGCATGCATGGGAGCCCCGGGAACATCAAGCCACTTCCGGGAACCCCCAGCCTCCGCTCCCCTGTCTAGAGGGGAGCCCTCCTCGGGAGAGGCTACAACCTCCCCCGGTCTCCTCCACCGACGACGCCCCCGGCCACGGAAGGGGCGTGGTCCATCCCGGGTCGCCGTAGCAGTCGCGACTTCCTCGCGCCCGCCGGCGACCCGCGGCGGCGCCGCAGCTGTGCTACCGAGCCCGGCGCCGCCTTCTTCGAGCGGGATCGGCCATCTCCCGACCCCGCTCGGCGGCCTCCTTCTGGAGCATCACTGCTTCTGTTTGGAAAAAACTACAAACTATCTATTCAAGCACGGGACCTGCACGTTAAAACAACTCATTCTCACAAAGTTACAACCAAATGGTGATATACGAGAGCATTTGATGACTGTTATGGATACGGTCGACAAACTCAAAGACTTAGCATTGAGATTAACAAAGATTTACTGTCCATTATCGTGTTATATAGCCTCTCAGACGGCTTGTGACGGAATTTCGGATAGCGATCGAGACAAGAGACGTTGCCAGACCCGGAGAAACTTAAAACCAAAATTTTTGAAGAGAGTGAAGCACGACGCCGCCACACTAACTTCAACGGAGCAAGTATCTCCAATAACGAAGAAGCATTCTTTGCAACCAAAAAAGACACGGTAACATTTTTAAACGGAAAACACACAAGATCTGCACCACCTGTTGGAAGAAAAACGCCTCAACGAAGGATAAATCTAAACCGTCCAACAAACCTGAAACAAATCATTTTGCTAAACACCGCTGTTTATTAACAAACAAGGCTAACAGCAATAATGTATGGGTGCTAGATAGCGGATGTACTTCCCACATGACATATCAGAAGAACCTATTTACAAACATGAAAAGTTTATCTAAAATATTAAATTTTGCAACAGATGAAGTGTCAGCTGAAATCAAAGGCATTGGAAATGTGACAATCACAACCAAAGAAGATAAAGATTTAGAAGACACACACCTGCTAAACACACTATACGTACCTAGCCTGAGTACCAACTTATTGTCATTGTCAGTTAGCAAGATGATCGATCACGGATGTACGGTCACCTTCTCTAAATCAAAGCTACTGTCAATAAACCTAAACTAGGAACAATCCCAACAGCCAAAAAAGACTCTGATGGTCTTTACTATGTCAGATCCTTGAAGCCTACTAATCGTAATAATAATAATAAACACTTTATTGCACATAAACATAAAATACAAAAAAAATATTTTTAACAAATATAAGACGACAATTAGGCGGCCTTATTGCTAAAAAGCAATCTCTTCCAGGCAACCAAGGGGAAAAAATACATTAATAGAATATTCAGAACAGGGGAAGGGTGCAAAAATAAAAGTAGGGAATGTTTGTGTGATACGGAAAGGACAAGAATAGGCATAATAGCAACTAAGCTAAGGATTTGAGGACAGGAAATAAGAATAGACAAGGTTTGTAAATGACTCCAGCGTTCGTGCTCTCCTAATCGTAACTACCTAGACAACGATGAAACTTCAGAAACAGAACCGAAGTCTACAAAACCTTCAAAAAGTTCTATGGTAGAGTGGCATAAAAAGCTTGGCCACATGAATGCCAACGACATGTAGCTAGCTCTAAGAAACGGCAGCCTCATTGGATTAGACTTCGATGCTAATGAAAACTTACCTGAATGTGAATCATGTATCAAAGCCAAACTGCATCGAATTCCTGCATCCAAAGACAGAAGACTCCAAGAACGACAGAACGTCTCGAAATCGTTCATAGTGACGTGTGTGGACCAATTCAAACACCCTCCCTTGGACAGAACAGGTACATAGTCACGTTCATAGGCGATTATAGCCGTTACTGCAAGGTGTACCTTAAAAAATAAATGCGAGGTTCTAGAAAAATTCAAAGAGTTTAAACAAACATCTGAAACCTTTACTGGAAGTAAGATAAAGTTTCTTCAATCAGATAACGGCACAGAATACCTCAATACTGCCGTCAACTCCTATCTCAAGCAACACGGAATACAACGCAGACTCTCCGCTCCTCACCAAAACGGTATTGCAGAGAGGAAGAACCGCACATTGGTTGAAAAAGCAAGAGTCATGTTACTTGAATCGAATTCTCCGTTACATTTATGGGGCCAAACAATACTTACAGCTAACTATCTATCAAACAGGGCTATAAATCGGAGCATCAATGGAATGACACCATACGAGAAATGGGTAGGCAGAAAACCCTACATTCATCACCTCTACGTATTTGGCTCCAAAACATTCATTCTACTAAAAGGCTCTACACAACATAAATTTGCCGCAAAAGCGATACCTGGTATACTTGTAGGATACTCCGAAACCTCTAAAACGTTCCGAATCTACGTACCAGAAAAACGACTTGTCATTATCATCAAAGATGTACGTGTGATGAAGATGTTTTATACAGAACAAAACAGTGCAGATATCTCTACACTCTTCATATCACCTGAACCTGCAAATGCTGTAAACATAAATAACGATGACGACGACAACGAAAGAGGTATCATACTAATAAAAATGATGCCCTACAACAACAAAATAATGAGCAACTGCAGTTAAACGCGCCTAACAATGATGGCTTACACTTGCAACATGAACAAGAAAACATAGTTCACAGCACTAATGACATAGACTGTGAAGACTATCAATCTATACATGATGGCGATGAAAACGACAATATCGATCCTAACGATAGATACGAAGACACACCTGAAAACATAGCTGCTCACGACGACAGTGAATCTGAAAATGAAGAATTCGAACCTAACCAAGGATACAACCTACGTGATAGATCACAATTGGTACCACCTAAAAGATTCGATGTATTCATTATGGCAGCTATTGACTCAGAGAAACCTGTAGAACCAAAGACATACTATGAAGCTACACACTGTACCGACAAAGCAAACTGGTTAGACGCAATGCACAGTGAGCTTATGTCAATGAACGAAAATGAAACCTGGGAACTTGTGGACTTGCCAAAAGGCAGAAAAGCTCTACCATGTAAATGTTGTCGCGAAATGCGCGATGGATGTAAATATTGTAAATAGCAACACTTAAGTCCATAAATAAATGAGAGGAGACCGAATGCACTGTCTATGGTAAGGGAAAACATTTTCCTATTGTAAGTTAACGGCGGCGGTCAAGTTAAGCACTTGCATAATTCTCTGAGAACAAAGTTGAGACCAGCGTTAGCGGCCCGAGTATTCCAGTATCCCTTTTATGAACACAAGCTAAGTATTTAGAGTAATTGGCATTTGAATTTAGTAACAAAATTACATACATAAAGTTATACAACGAGGTGTTAAAATGGTTACTTTAGACACAGCCCCCTTGGGCTGATTCTCGGCGTACGAGAATGGTATGTAGGTATAGCTTAGCTCATGGCAATAAGGGCCTGTTATAATAAAAGTAGAGTTGAACGGTCTTGGTGAAGACTGTGTCATAAGTATTTCGAGAGCTAAATGTCCCAGTGTGGCGAGCCCCGCCAGAATTAGGACAGTTCCAGTGGTTGGCGTGCCCCACCATTTGGAAGTAGAGTTGAACGGTCTTGGTGAAGACTGTGTCATAAGTATTTGGCGAGCTAAATGTCCCAGTGTGGCGAGCCCCACCAGAATTAGGACAGTTCCAGTGGTTGGCGTGCCCCACCATTTGGAAGTAGATTTGAACGGTCTTGGTGAAGACTGTGTCATAAGTATTTGGCTAGCTAAATGTCCCAGTGTGGCGAGCCCCACCAGAATTAGGACAGTTCCACTGGTTGGCGTGCCCCACCATTTAGAAGTAGAGTTGAACGGTCTTGGTGAAGACTGTGTCATAAGTATTTGGCGAGCTAAATGTCCCAGTGTGGCGAGCCCCACCAGAATTAGGACAGTTCCAGTGGTTGGCGTGCCCCACCATTTGGAAGTAGAGTTGAACGGTCTTGGTGAAGACTGTGTCATAAGTATTTGGCGAGCTAAATGTCCCAGTGTGGCGAGCCCCACCAGAATTAGGACAGTTCCAGTGGTTGGCGTGCCCCAACATTTGGAAGTAGAGTTGAACGGTCTTGGTGAAGACTGTGTCATAAGTATTTGGCGAGCTAAATGTCCCAGTGTGGCGAACCCCACCAGAATTAGGACAATTCCAGTGGTTGGCGTGCCCCACCATTTGGAAGTAGAGTTGAACGGTCTTGGTGAAGACTGTGTCACAAGTATTTGGCGAGGTAAATGTCCCAGTGTGGCGAGCCCCACCAGAATTAGGACAGTCCCAGAATTATATAATACAGCAGTAAATAAGAATGGATATAACTATACTTACTACTACCTTAGGAACAACTCCAATAGGTAACTAATATGTTACATACTTAGTGATTCAAGAAGAATCAGTGTATTAATTTCTGTACAGGTTTTGGAGTAATGTATGGCCTCCCCTGCTAGTGGTAACCGAGGAGTGCTTGATCAATGACCCTGTCTAGGAAGTCTTGATAAGGTAAGGATAATCACATTTACTCATTGTCAGGATCCTTTGATTGTTCTCACTATGCTCCTTGTGTTCATCAATTAGATTACAATAAATAAGTTATGCGAAGCAGATAATTTACTGGGTTATATTTAGGGAACTTAGGTCAGAGTACTGAAGGGATCTTAAGGAGTCTATTACTAATAATCATAATTAAGTATGTGCTAATTCTACCCCTGTTGGTACATATTTTTGGTGGAGGTGCTGGGACCAATTGATGAACAAAATTATAAAATAATAATCGTCATTCTTACTAAGAGCTGGTGAGTGATAGTTGAGGGGTTTCTGTGGAGTGAATGTGGTCATCCTACCTCAAAGGCAGTGAATTCTATAAGACAAACTAGAGTGTATGTCTAGTACCTAACATGTGTGGTCTCTTACAAACAGTAAAGAATTTGTAAAGAAATACTACATTTAGTTTCATGTTCCAATGTGTTAAATGTACTACAGAAAACAAAACTAATACTTAAAGTAAATGTGTATCATTTCCTTAACGACACTAAAATTACAAGGAGAAAAAATCAAACTAATCAAAGGATTTATTTTCTATTGAAAATTTTTGCTGTGCTCGACAGAATTAACAACATACATTTAATTCATCTAATCTACTCGTTTGTATTTTACTCGTTTTAATTTATAATTTACTCGACAAAGCTAAAGATGAAAAACTTGGAATTTTGCTTCTACTTGATAGAATGAAGTAAATGTTAAATTTAGATTTTCATATTTGATATGATTTGTTGTGTCAACCATAAAGTTTGAAGATGTTTTGATTTTGTGTATTTGAGTTATCAATAGATTATACGTTATTTCTTCTAGAGTAGTGTAAAATGTATTGTTCAAATTGAAAATCCAAAATTAAGAAAGGGTCTTAATATTAAAATTTTGAAGTCGGATCGCAATAGTGACTATAAACAAGTCCGATTATTCTTTCACGAGAGTTACAGGTTTATATATTTTTTTAATAAAACATTTTCATGACCTGTTCCTTAATCAGAATACAGTTACTAATATTTAATCTGTGGTAAGAGAATCTGACGTACAATAGGTAGTTATTTGCATACGTAATATCTCTTTTTGGTCTGTGGTTTTTGTATACTCTTTGGTTGGGAGGTTATAACCTATTTGTTTGTTCGAGTTTATTTTCTTTCAAGTTTACTTTTCTAAAATAATCACATTCTTAGATATTCAATATGGAATGCCCCTTGCGGAAGAAAAAGCGGGTAGAAAATTTAGAATGTGAGTCTTGTTAGTGTATCAACGAATAAAATTCTTTATTATTGTTTTTTTTACTAAATTGAATAGAAATTAATACAAGATTGATTAATCAGTTAATAAATCTACCTAACTTGTCTGGATTTCAGTTGATAATATAACCGCAAAATCGAATATTGTCGGTGAAGATTTAAATAATCTCGCGAAAACTAAAAGAAATAGAAGAAAACCATGTGCGTTTCGATTCAAAACTTCCGGCGAATGTGCTTCATTAGAAACTTCAAGCAGTGACAGAATTCCTTTGATTCTTACAGATATACAATATTTATTACTACATTCACTTCTAGGAAATCTCAATTTGTCTCAACCATCAAGATGGTATGTTTTAGAAAACTGTGGGAAGATATGTCAAACCACTTGTCTTATATTAGAAGATATCTCAATTCAACACTGGGAAAAATATTGTGATAAAATGATAAATACAAAAGAAATATTCAATGATATAGTAGAAATATTAACCCCGTCAGTCTACAATGGTTCATTAGTGCAAGAACTTGTATTAGTTCCTTTGTCTGAAGTTGATAAAGAAGACATAATAAAGAAATATGGTAGCATAAACTTAGCTCTTGAAGCTAGGAAAGATTTGGTTATTATGATGAAAGCTATGTTTCCTATTACAAATGATGAGAATAAAAAATATGATGCACCTGTCAAAGATGTTTTCCCTAGAACTCAATTAATATTATCTGCATGGCAACTTGTTGAAGAAAATTACCCTGTACCTTTAAAAGGCAAACTAAAAAATGCTTACTCTGACTATATCATGTCTAAAGATGAATATGTACCTGTTAAAGCAAGCTCTCCAATGTTTGGATTAGATTGTGAAATGTGCATGACAAATGCTGGCTCAGAACTCACTAGAGTTTCTATTGTTAATGAAAATCATGAAACAATTTATGAATCATTTGTCAAACCCTATAATGAAATAACAGATTATTTGACACGATTCTCTGGTATTACAAAATCCTTATTGAATGATGTTACTAAAAGGCTGAAAGATGTCCAAGATGATATAAGAATGTTGTTGCCACCTGATGCAATTTTAGTGGGACAGTCATTAAATTTAGACTTACATGCTTTAAAGATGATGCATCCATATATAATAGACACTAGTTTAATTTACAATTTTACTGGAGAAAGAACAAGAAAACCAAAACTAAAAACTTTGGCAAAAGAATTTCTGAACTTAAATATTCAAACAGGTAACAAAGGTCATTGCTCTGTTGAAGACTCTGTAACATCATTAAAATTAGTTCAATTAAAACTTAGTAAATCTATTGAATTTGGTGATGCTGTTCACATCAACAGGCAACAATACAAAGAAAATTTCATGAAAAATATATCCACAACTCCCGAGATAGCACTCTCAATTTTTAATCATATGATTGAACAGCGGAAAACGTCATTAGTTGTGGGATGTGATGATATAACTGGTGATTATCATACATATTTGAGCCAAGCAAAAGAAAGTGTTGCATCTCAATTAAAGAAAGGTAAAACAAAAAAAGTCAAGTTATGTACATTAGATGATGCTAATGAAGTAATATCATTACTTTCAGAATCTGTTAAAGATTATAACTTTGCAATGGGTCATTTAAAAATTAATCTGAACAGTGAGACAGAAAATAAAAATTTTGAAGAAATCGATAAATGGATCAATATTATTTGGAATAATCTATTGCCAAACTCATTATTTGTAGTTATTTTTGGAGGGACTACAACAGACAATGGTGTAGGGATGATGAAAATAAAACTCTCTTAATTAACTTAATTGTGTTATTAAAATGTACCTATTATACCTGCCAAAACTGACAAATATCAAATTGAAATTTAGAAACAGTGTTCAGCAGTATTGATCACATATCCAGTACTAAAAATGGACTTTGCTTAATATTAAAGCATTATTTAAAAAATATTTAATGCAAATTAACATTAGTTGTTAATTACAACATATATCAAAATTATATGTGTGAAAATGTTATTTGTATATTGGAAGTTATTAAGTCATGTTAGGTACTGGTACTTATGATAGTTATCATAAGTATTGTATTATGTTATTTTAAAATTTATTCATGCTACTAAATATTATTTTCTTATACAATTAAATATACATTAACAATAAACATTTTATAGGATTGCTATTTGTATTATATTGCAAATGATGTTATTATTATATTATACAAGATATAACTTATTTGGACAGACAATTCTGTTTGTTTCTTGATGTATGATATGGTGGTGGTATTAAATCATTGAGTAGGAATGTAATTACCATTAAATATATGGCCGAATCATCTATTTAATGGTTATTTATATATATTAGCCTTCTAATATATTTTATATTATTCTTATATGTATGATCAACAGCATATTTAACTATCCAAATTTGTCAAATTTCTTTAAATGATTTTCAATTTAACTTTAAAGCCACAGAGTTAAATATCAATTAGTCGTATATGCATGATATGTATGTATTGATTAACAGCTTTACATAGGTATTTTTTTTTTATGTGATAGGGGGCAAAGGAGCAGACGGATCACCCGATGGTAAGCAATTACCGCCGCCCATGAACGCCCGCAACACCAGAGGAGTCACAAGCGCGTTGCCGGCCTTTTAAATGGGAGTACGCTCTTTCCTTGAAAGTTTGGATATCGTAACGGCTCGGAAACACTGCAGGCGACAATTCATTCCACAGTTTAGCTGTGCGAGGCAGAAAATTTCTAGAGAAACGCACAGTGGTGGACTGCCAAGTATTGAGATGGTGAGGATGGAAGGTTTGTCGCGTGGAACGATGTCGGAAAGTAGCAGCAGGGATCAGTCCAAACAATTCCTCCGAGCACTCTCCGTAGTAAATGCGATAGAGTATGCATAGAGAAGCTACATTTCTACGCAATGCCAAAGGGTCAAGCCGACTTGAAGTTTCCTGGTGGTCGACGATGCGAATCGCTCTCCGTTGAATCCGGTCTAGAGGGAGAAGCTGGTATTGGGACGCCCCTGCCCAAAGATGAGAACAGTATTCCATATGAGGCCGGACCTGTGCCTTATAAAGTTGCAGACGGTGGGCCGGTGTGAAATACCGCCTCGATCTATTGAGCACACCAAGCTTCTTCGAGGCTAGTTTAGCCTTACCCTCTAAGTGACCACGGAACTGAACTACGCTCGATATGTCGACACCAAGACCCAATTTTGGCTGAGGCGGTTAAGGGAGTGCTCTCAAAACGAGGAGACACGACAAACGGGAGCTTTTTTGCAGTGAACGCGCAGACTTGAGTCTTTGTGGGGTTAAATTGGACCAAATTAAGTCTACCCCAATCTGAGACTTTCTTTAAAGAAGTCTCAATTTCAGACACAAGTTTGTTTCGACTCTCGATGACGTTTTCTCGAGAAATATTGGCTCGGCCGGTATAAAATGTATCACCCGTGCTATCATCTGCATAACAATGAATGCCGCTGATTTGCAACATATCATTAATATGCAGAAGGAATAAAGTAGGCGACAACACACAGCCTTGAGGAACACCAGCATTCACAGACAACAAGTCAGAGCATTGACCGTCGACTACTACCTTTATGCTTCTGTCTGATAAGAAGTTGGTGACCCATCCGCATAATTTCTCGGGAAGCCCATAGGAAGGAAGTTTTGTAACAAGCGCTTTGTGCCATACCCGATCGAAAGCTTTCGCTATGTCCAAACTAACCGCTAAAGCTTCTCCCTTTGTCTCGATCGCCTGTGCCCAACGATGCGTAAGGTACACCAGAAGATCACCAGCCGAACGACCTCTACGGAAACCGTATTGTTGATCGCTAAGCAGCTGGCGATCCTCTAGGTACCCAAGGAGCTGGCGGTTGATAATGGACTCCATTATCTTCGAGAAAAGGGGGGTTATAGCTATAGGCCTATAGTTGGACGGATTAGAGCGGTCGCCTTTTTTAGGGATCGGGTGCAATAAAGCTGTCTTCCATGAGATTGGGACGACGCCAGAAGAATAAGAGAGCCGAAAAAGACGCGTCAAAACAGGTGCCAACTCTGGAGCGCACGTCCTCAACACGACAGGAGGGATACCATCAGGCCCACTTGACTTGTGGTTATCCAGGGAAAAAAGCGCTAAACGCACTGAGCTTTGGTGGAACCGGATATCCGGCATAGAAGGCTCACACCGCGTTATTGATGGTGGCGTTTGTTCCCCTGTCATCCAACGTCGAGTTGGACGCAAAGATTTTGCCCAAAAGATCGGGTATGGTTTTTTTTTTGTTTTCTTGAGGTAAATGCATTAAATTGCATACCCCGGCTGTGGCGAGCCGGCGGTTATGTGGGGCTCTCCTCCCCAGAAGGGGGAGGCCTACCCACTAAAAACCTCAGGGATGGCCTTCCTCAGGCATGTAGGGAGCTCCCGGGAACACATGGGTATGCTTTTGTTCCATGTTACATATGTGGTGAATATATGATGATAATATGTTAACGATGTATGAATGATGTGAAATGTATTTTAATTTCATAAAAACAAAGTGGACAATTTGTCATTATAATGACAATTTTTTAAGTAGTAAAGTACATAATGGTAAGGAGGTGATCCAGCATGATGAGGTACCCTTTATGCATATCTCCTTTAGTTAGCTACAGTTATATATAGCCATTATTAAATTAATAGCCATTACTTGTGTGCATATAATACATAAGTAATCAGTACACTGGTGGACTTCAGCAGGCCACAGGTAATCCATGGCAGTGATGCCAACCCTGAACAACAAACTATCTATTATCTTCGAATAAATATTTTTACACATTAGGTATTACAGGTAAACCTGTATGCATAGTGTGTATGGAGGCAAGAAACATTTGTATATGTGCTACTAGAGTGCACAAGTATCGCTCAAATCCCGAGAACTACCTTTAGTTCACCATTAAATCTGAAATACAAAAAACAATGCAATTGTTAAGACAGGAATTTAAACAATACACACAACATTTAATTGAACAAAATAACAACAGAATATTAGAAATACAAGCACTTAAAACGAAAATTAATAAATTACAGAAAGAAACTGATTTACTAAGAGCGGAAATGAACAACCTAGAAACAACAAACACACCGTCCCGTGGAAACGTGACTTCAGAAGGGAACTGAAAAAAAATAGTTCAGTTTGGCTTGGAAGAATACTAGAAAGAGCTAGAATATGATTTGTATAGTAGATTGCATGGATTATTCAAAGTTATATAATATATTGAGGACACATATCGTTTGGGTAGACAGTAAAGGTGCAAGTCGCCTATTGGTGGTGGAACTGATAAGCAAAAGGATGACTAGGTATTTGGTAGAAAATAGAGGTCACTTTCATAAAACTGGATTTTCGATATCAGAATTCTTAGACAGGTTTACACAACTGATCGGGGGAAGTATTGTAACCTCCCCCGAGGAGGGCTCCCCTGTATCGGCGGGGGAGCGGAGGCTGGGGGTTCCCGGAAATAGCTTAGTGTTCCCGAGGGCTGCCACATGCCTGAGGAAGTTCTGTGTGAATTAAATTTAGCAGAATTGAAATCACAGTGGAGAGGCAAATATACTCATTTATTTTTCAGTAGTTCAATAGAGAGTTAGTGACAGAATGTAAATATGTCATGGTATAAAACAATACATTTAAAATAGGAACCAAGGGTGTGCTATTAGAATTAGACAAACCAAGGAGTATTATTTCTACACCTCCCCGTAATGGTACACCCTGTAGGTAAATAAAAATTAATAACAATAAATCCGTATCAAAGTTATGCTGTACACTAAAGCCATAAAACTAAACACTTAATTAACACAACATAATAAACAAACAGACTGTATAAAAATATCGAAACTATCATAATACAACCGACTATCCTACCTTAAGCCTAATGATGATCAGCATTTACAATGTTTGATTTTAGCTAATGGCTTGGTGAGGATGTCTGCTATCGCTGGCGCTCTGGGCGTTTGGGAGCACGGTGAGGCAGCTCTTCACGAGCTATCTCCGCGAAGGCGTGTTTCCCGTCGACTGGAAGTCGGCCAGGTTGGTGCTCCTCAGGAAGGAGGGAAAGACCGGCGACGTTCCATCTTCGTTTCGTCCGATCTGCTTGCTGAACGAGGCGGGGAAACTCTTCGAGAGGGTTATCTCCGCTCGTATCAGCGAGCACCTGTCGCGCGCGGGTCCCGACCTATCGGACTGCCAATTTGGATTCCGGCGGGGGCGATCAACGCTGGACGCCGTCCAGCGTGTTCGTTCCCTGTCGGAGTCCGCAGTCCGATCGGGGGGGGGGGGGGATGGCGTTGGCGGTGTCGTTAGACATCGTCAACGCCTTCGGTACCCTCCCCTGGCAGGCCATTAGGGAGGCGCTCGTATACCACGAGCTGCCTCCCTACCTGCGGGCCGTGGTCGGGGACTATCTGCGCGACAGGACGATCGGCGTGATGGGACGGAACGGGATGGAAACGTCGAGGAGGGTCGAATGCGGTGTTCCGCAGGGGTCGGTGTTGGGACCCCTGCTATGGAACCTCGCATACGACGCGGTCCTTCGCACCAGCCTTCCTCGCGGCGTGAGTGTCGTCTGCTACACTGACGACACTCTCGTCGTGACGACTGGGGCCGACTTCGGGACGGTGCTCAGGCTTGCCGAGCTTGGGGTGGCATGTGTCGTGCGGGCAATCCGCCGGCTGGGTTTAGAAATAGCACTTCACAAAACCGAGGCGCTATGGTTCCACGGCCTTCCGAGGTGCCGGGAGCCACCCAGCTGCCGGATCCGGGTGGGTGACGCGGTGGTCCCGGTGGGGCCGTACATCAAGTACCTGGGCCTCACCCTGAACCGCCGCTGGAGCTTCGAGGAGCATTTCGTGCGGTTGGTACCCCGAGCCAAAAGGGTGGCGGGCGCATTGCATCGCCTGCTGCCCAATTTCGGGGGACCGAGGGATGGAGTTCGCCGCCTGTATCTGTGTGTATCTCTCCCAGTTTAATGACTACTACGGAGAAGAACATTTTAAGTCCGCGAAGCGTGTACTTAGATATCTGAAGGGCACAAAAAGTGTTGGCCTCACATTTAAAAAGAGTGGTGAAGATTTATATGGCATGGCAGATGCAGATTGGGGCTCATGTAAGGTAGACCGAAGATCCTTTTCGGGATATGTTTTTAAATATGCAGGAGCGCCTATAAGCTGGATGTCTAAAAAGCAGAGAAGCGTTGCCTTATCGACTGCGGAGGCAGAGTATGTCGCGCTAACGGAGGCCGCCAAGGAAGCCATTCATCTCAAAGAAATCTTTAAGGATCTAGGTGTGGACTTCGGGCAGATCACTGTTTTAAATGACAATCAGGCAGCGATAAAACTAAGCCAAAATGCTCTAGTAACTTCCAAATCTAAACATATAGACTTGAAGATACACTTCGTAAGGGCTTGCATCCAAGAAGGAGCAATAAGAGTAGAGTATCTGCAAACCGAAGAAATGGAAGCAGATCTTCTGACCAAAGCTCTGCCTGGACCACGACTGTCAAAGTTGAAGTGCATGTTAGGAATATTCTAATCTTCATTGGAGCGCCGTGAAGAGGAGTGTGAGTGCTGGCTGCAGCGCTGTCAAATAAAAGTTTGGAAAAAGAAACTTCATGTCAATAAGAAAACTTTATTGTCGTTGTCAATTCATGTAAAATATATATTGTTTGTAGATTATGTTTAATGTATATTATATTAGTTGTTTTGGATACCAAGTGGTTTCATATTAATTAACCCTCACAAAGGTAAGCGTTTTCATAGTACTGTAAAAAATGTCTGGCATTGGTCAGAGTAGCGTTTTTAGTACCTCACAATTCTTAAGTTTTGTGAAAGTTTACGATATTGATGTTGAAGTTCTTTTTCATGTTCTGCCAGTTCTGATTTTAAGGAATTTTGTTAATCGCATAGCATTGAGCTACATTTAATAGCTACTGGTAGTTTACGCGCGAATGGACAGGTTGAGCGTGTGATGAGCGCTCTCAAGGGCATGCTAACGGCTGTAGAAATTAGCAAAGAACGGTCGTGGCAGGATGCTCTTCCGGACGTACAGTTAGCTCTTAATTGTACCATCAATCGAGTTACCAATTCAAGTCCTCTTGAATTGTTTAGTGGTAAGGTAGCTAGACCATTGGAGCTTTTGTTTGCTAATGATGATGACCCCGAAGTTAACATTGATGAAGTGCGCGAACAGGCAATAAGCAATATTAATAAAAGCTTTAGTTACGATAAGAAGCATGCATGCAAGCAAGAACAACATGAAACTTAAGGACACTGACACATGCAGAGTCTGCAAACAAGAGCGTGAAACACCAATACACCTCTTGTGCTACTGTGAACCGCTGTTTCACAAAAGAAACAGACACCTGGGGAAACAGATCCTTGACCCAGATGAAATAAAAACAATCCGAACTGCGAACATCCTATCTTTCTTGGTCAGTGCCCAGTTAAGGGAGCTACTGTAGGTCCTACATAGAACCTACATAGGAGGCTGGTGACAATAGATCTTAATAGGTTGCAGTGATGCATATCAGCCCCGACTTACACACGAAATAATAATCAATACGATAAGAAGCGGTTTGACAGCACTAAAGCTAACATTAACAAATTTAGTATCGGTGATTATGTACTCTTGCAAAACGAAGAGCGTAATCAAACTAAACTTGATCTTAAGAACAAAGGTCCCTTTTTGGTCGGTCAAATATTAGATGGCGATCGCTATGTTTTGAAGTCCTTAAACTGTAATAGGTCTTTTAAATATTCACATGATCGCTTACGTTAAATGCCTACTAATGAAGTCCCTGATGATTTGTCCGATGAAAATGAGTCCGCAAATATTGATTCTTAGATAGTATGTACTGCATATAGATATTTTGTATAAAGCGTATATAGAGTTTATTTATTATGTTGTAAATAATTTGACCTTTGTTAATTGACTTGATAGAGACAAGTTTTCAACTTAAATTTTTATCAAATGAAGTTTATAAATTAATAATATGTAAAGTAAGTAAATTAATAATATGTATAGTAACTGGTTTTATTGCCTGTTTTATCTCACTGCCATGTCAGTTGTAGCCGCAGGTCGTGCAGTATTTGTACAGACCGTGCGGTGCGCATCTGATTTGTAAATAATTCGCTAGAGAAGCGTGAGAGTTGTTGCTGGTTAAGTAATCCTAAATTTCAATATGTCTAATATTATTAATACTCTGAATGAGATAGATAACCTAGAGATTGCACAGTCGATTGAATGTGATGTAAATCAGCTTAAAAACATCTTTAATATTAATAAAAATGATTTCACTATTATTTCGCAAAATATTCGGAGCATTTATTGTAATTTTGATGACTTCTTGACTACATTAACTGATCTTAAATTTGATACTGACGTCATAATACTCACTGAGTGTAGACTAAACCTAAATAAGCCTATACCTCAACTAGCTAATTATAGTTCATATCATTCCGTTCATCTACATAATCAGAATGATGGGGTGGTAGTATATGTAAAAAAATCCTTAAAACATAAAATAAAAGAGATACGTTTATCACAAGCATCATGTTTACAACTTGATATTTTAAACAACACAATTTTCTGTATTTATAGATCTCCTTCAGATATTAATGCAGACAGTTTTATTAATTCTTTAAGCGCACAGCTTGACGGCCATACTGCATCTAATAATAATATAATGATTGCAGGAGATATAAATATTACCATTAATCTCAAGTCTAATGAGCCGCCACAGGAATTTAGAAACAGAAACTTTTATCTAAATATGCTATCAACTTATGGTATAATGGCTGGTCACACCATACCTACTAGAGAAAAAAACTGTCTTGATCATATAATGTTAAAAATTAACAAAAATAAGGTTACCGCATCTATAGCTGTGTTGCGCACAACCACTACAGACCACTTAGCTACTTTCTTGTCCTTAAAAAAACTAAAGTATTACCCTAATGAATATAAAAAGAAAAGAAATATAAATTTTGACCTAGCACTAAAACAAATTAAACTTATTAATCTTTCTAATCTCCTTTCTTGCGATAACCCTTCAAAATTGGTAGAAGATCTAACTAATACTTTATCAATGACACTTAATGAAAATACAGTGATTACTAAGGTAACATGTAAGAATAGGATCATAAAACCATGGATTACACCGGGCATCCTGCGCTGCATTCGAAACCGTAACAAATTGCAAAAACAGGCTCGAGAACAGCCTTACAGTGAAATTAGTAAAATAACATACATACGATATAGGAACTTTTGTAATAAACTTATAAAAAACTAAAAAGGAAATATGAAGGAGATTTGATAGCTAAATCCGTTAACAATAATAAAGTATTATGGAAAAATATAAAAAACATAACTTACACTAACAACTCAAAATCTACTAACACAGAACTTTTAAATTCACATTCATCCCCAGAAGCTTCAGTTAATTTTGTTAACCAGTATTTCGCAAATATAGGCAAACAACTTGCACATAGTATTTTACCTAGTATCACACAAAATAGTGAAAACAATTACTTAAATACTTTACCTACTCTACCTAATTCTTTTACACTATTACATACGGACAATGAGGAGGTTGATAGCGTTCTCGTCAACCTTAAATCAAACAGTGCCCCAGGGTGGGATAATATACCGACAAGTTTTCTGAAACTTGCAAAAACAGAAGTGGTGCCGATTATAACTCACTTAGCTAATCTGTGCTTTGACAATGGTGTCTTCCCAGAGCCTCTTAAGAAATCGATTATTACACCGGTCTATAAGGGAGGGAACAGAGAGGATGTCAGTAACTACAGACCTATCTCAGTACTACCTGTGATATCTAAGATACTGGAAAAGCTGCTTAATATTAGGTTACTTAAATTCCTAAATAAATTTGAAATATTATCACCTACACAATTTGGCTTTCGTCAGGGAATATCAACTGAGGATGCAGTATCTTCGCTTACCTCATTGATAATTGATCAACTAGACCAGAAAAATAAATGTATGTCAGTATTCTTAGATTTAAAAAAAGCTTTTGACACCGTCTCTGTTCCAATCCTGGTTCGTAAACTAGAGAAGATAGGCATTAGGGGTACCCCACTTAACCTTTTCAAGGATTATTTGTCGCGGAGAAAACAAAAAGTCAAAATAGAAAACTACACAAGTCAAAGCACAGACGTCTCCTATGGTGTACCGCAGGGTAGCGTATTAGGTCCGACGCTTTTCCTTATATATATTAATGACCTTTGCAACATGCGGTTACCTAATGCTAAAATATTCGCGTATGCTGACGACACCGCTGTTGTTTTCACTGGCAAAACGTGGGATATGGTTAAAAACAGTGCTGAGTGTGGTTTAAGACAGGTAGACGAATGGCTTCAAAATAACTTTCTTACATTGAACACAGCTAAGACTAATTATGTATGTTATAGTATTTATAATAACACACAACCCAATGATGATTACAGAGTTAAAATACATAGATGTAAAAGTAGTACTCAGTATGCAACACAATGTGACTGTCCAACAATTAAAAAAATTTCCGTAACTAAATATTTAGGCATTTACTTGGACCAGCGTCTTTCTTGGTACTCACATCTCGAATATGTTATTATGAGAATTAGAAAACTAATTTGGATTTTTAAATCATTGCGAAATGTGTTACCAAGACCGGATGGCTCCTTGAAACACCAAAGGGATGTAATGAAGGAAGTGTATGTTTCTCTGGCGCAGTCCATAATGATTTATTGTATCCCCATCTGGGGAGGTGCAGCGAAAACGCGTTTTCTGGAAGTTGAACGTGCCCAGAGAAGTTTAATTAAAGTGATGTACTTTAAGAAATTGCGATTTTCCACTCAGCTTCTATATGAGATGAGCAAGCTTTTATCTGTTAGGAAATTGTACATCACTCATACTGTTATAAAAAAACACAAAGAGTTACCATATGATTCTAGGGCTTTGAATAAACGAAGAAAACGCGTTGTTGCTAACATTCCCAGAACCTATTCTGTATTTGCCAGAAGACAATTTAATGCTCGTTCAGCAGTCTTATACAATAAACTTAACAAAGAGCTAGATATATATGGCAAAGTTCATAAAGAGTGCAGGAAATTAGTACAGAAGTGGATAAATTCTAAAGACTACCTAGAGGTCGAGAGTTTGTTAGTGTAGACAAGCTATTGATAATTATTATTAAAAAAATGTGTGTTATGTTTGGTTGTGTGCGACGCTTATTTTTAATTTAATTTTACGTTGTGAGACATTAAGAGTGTAATAGGGTAGACGACTACAACTGATTATGGCCGTTTTTATACTATAATTATCTGATTTGAGCAATTTATATCTAATGAAAGTGTGTCAATATAGAAATTTCAGTTTAATTACTAAGTTATATTGTTTTTAGATTTCTAAAAATGAGCAATTATTATTTACTTAATTCTAATGAAACGAACACATTTCTAGCATTCTAGCATTAAATGTAACATTTTTTTATATAGAAAGTATACCTATAAACGTACAAATAACAAAGTTATTTTAAAATTTGTTTATACGCTCATACAAATTAGGCGAGTTTACTGAGTTATGACGTCACAATTGCAGTGTTTTTAGTATGGAGCGTTTTTGAGCGACACGCGACAGCGCCGCAAACATGGCGATGTATCTTCAAAAGTAATAGGTGCAGGTGTACTGTTGGTTCTACAATATTTCTCACTTAAAAGAGTACTCTTATTATATACAGAATTTAAAAAATTGTCATCTACCCAATTATGAAGAGCGGAGTCTCCTAACACAGGTCCATAAAACTTAAAAGGAGGCTCCTGCGACATTTGTAAATAATTTTAAGTATTTAAAGAAAATAAACTTTTTTGTATTTTTTTGTATTTTTTGTAAGTAACAACCCTGATTTTGTCAGTCGCTGGTTAAGTGGCTAGATGAAAAGGATACAGTCGCTGCTTAAGTGGCTAGATGAAAAGTATACAGTCGCTGGTTAAGTGGCTATGTAAAGGGAAGTCGCTGGTTGGAAACTATGCACAGACTTGTGAACCCAGTTATAATTAGAGACAAACTATTTTTGTTGTAATTCCGGTGATTGTATTCTCTGTAACTGATACCAACAGGAATACTAAGTCTCGTCGTAGTAGGATTAACTTTGTTGAATGGGAATTAAAATAATTATGAATCTAAAGAATTATTTTCATTTGAGACCTATCTCTATCACTTCTCTAACTTGGTCAGGAACGGCCGAGAAGAATATGTTACCCCAGGACAATGTCTCCATTCCAGATGAACACGAGGACGCGTAGGCCTGTCAGAATGGCCGTGTCGGCACGGTGCTATCGGTCGGTAAATCAATGTCGGCGCGGTGCTATCGGTCGGTAAATCGATTTCATTATCTTTAATATAATAGGTAGGTAGGTAATTATAAACTATCGGTCGTAAATTGCCTGAGAAAGTAATTATTTTATATTTGTCATTAATTAAAGGGATGTGATTGTGACGTGGCGCGTGGCAATATGGCATTGATATACCGCGACGAAACCTCCGAATCGTGCAGTGTTTCAATGTCCTGACTCAACTTAAGTCATCAGCGAATAAGGACATCTGGAAGTAAATACTTTATTTGGCAGAACATTAATAAATATAAAGAAAAGAATTGGACCTCGTAAAGTTATATAGCTCGGGGTGCCAAGGACTGAACTGTCTGACAGTTGTATCCCGTAGTGAAAGTCCTGTCGTGTATTAACTATTGTTATGATTTTGTATGTGTTATTAGACTTTAATCAATGCGATCTAGGTAGTAACTGTTACGCTTGAAAAAGTGGCGTGAAACCTTTGGTCACAACCAACCAACTAATTAACAAGGCGTATTGCTCATAAAAATGGAAGTATTAAAACATTGACATTAAAAATTATTTGAAATTTATTAAAAATTATTTATTTGGAAAGTGTATATATTTGTCCTGTTAACGGGTCGACAGCTAGTGAGGGAGGTAGTTCAGCAGCAATATCGGCGAGAGCTTCCCAGCGTGTAGCACGACTACTAATCGATTGGCTTGGGCTATTAGGTTCCACATCATTACTGCAACAAAAGAACTTTTGGAAATCTCATAAAAATCATATCATCTTTAGTTGGTCATATAAAGATAGCTCAACCTCAACGAGGAGCTCGATTCTACCCTAACTAAATTATAATGTTCATAGGTTGCCATAGTTCAATCCCCCAGTGCCCCAGCCCCAGTCCCAGTGCGTGTGGGTCGATTTGCTTGCTGTTTGCAAGATTGCTGTTTAGCAATAAGACCGCCTATTGCAAATTTGTTATTTGTTGTATTTTGTCAATTTTAATGTATTTGGTGTGCAATAAAAGGAGCTTAGGTGCCAAATGCTTACGGCGTCTATTCGAGTCGAATATTTTGTTTACGTGGAAGATTATTATTTTTACAAAAAGACATTGGACTTACTTTATTTGATCATATGAATCAGATTCAGGTTCTTGAGTTTCGCTATGTCGGGTATTAGTCAAGGGTTGTTTCTTTTCTAATTGAGATGCAAGTTCCTTATTGAGATTTGTATCACTATTTAACTCAAGGTCATGCCCGATTCCAATTTGTTTTAAAGCGTTATCGGTTACATATAACTCCACTACTTTTTCCACAACTTCCTCTAATGTCGATAATTTGTCATCAATATGTTCAATAACTTGGCCTGGTACATTTTCCTTGACTGCATCTACAAAAAAATATTTAATATATAAATCTGAAAATAGTACTAAAGCTTTTAAAAATATTATGTAAGAAGCTATTAAAAATTTCTTTTAACTGTTAGTCAGTTTGCTTTTAGTGGAGGGCTAAAACTTGAATTTGCCCTTCTTTTTTTTACTTGATTGTCGAAAAATAAACGAATAACGTCACAGTGAAATAAGCACTGCACTCCAGAAATGCAGGGAGCCCATGTCGAATTTTATGTAGTTTAATTTAATGATAACGCTAAAGGGATGGTGAAGTGATGGAGAAAGAAATATAGTACACACAAGAGATGTGGCGTTGGTATGGATGGTGCGAGAGAAAGGATTGTTATAAGTTTCTGCATGTCCAGAACAAGAAAGCATGGCGTCATATTACCTGGTTTAGCACTCCTACTAATGGAAGTACTATCTAGACTACCATCAAAATGAAAGTATATAATGCAATGCCTGAGGTAGAGTTCGACGAGTAGTTGTGCAGAATCGTGTGTTTCGAATGAAATACATCCTACTCCTGGACTGGGACAGTGTCAAGTAGCACTTCCCTAAAGAGGGGGAGCTGCTGTTCAAACTTAATGAGAATCCAAGAGTCATTAGCGTGGATGTTATGAAAGTAGAACTTGAGGAAAGGGAATGTGTGTAATTACGAAATTTTTTTGAGGATGCGCGAATCACAGAGTAATTGTGTGTGAGAAAAGAGGCTGACACCTTGATTTACTGTTTATAGACGACCACCTAGCAGATTCCAGGTGATCAACAGAGGGAGAGTGGGTCGACAGGATACACAAGCAGAACGAGGGAACGGTGCAGACGGCTATCATCAGGTAAGTAGTGTACTTGTTTGACATAAATATGTCAAAAGCTTTCATCTTCAATATACTAACTGTGTTGATTGATAGCACTGACCATTTAGGGCATTGAAAACTTATTTCCTAGAAGGTCTGATAAAAATAATATAGCATGCAATTTTTTGAGAAATTTACTCGTTTTTTGTTTCTTCTTTTCTTTTCTTAAATTAGGATGATATTGTTTATGCAGAATAATAAGCAGAAGGATAGATGTATAACTTACATGAATATTATCAAGAGACAATTTTATAAGTAGTAACATACATCATATATATATTCTATTACATCACAAAGTTAAAACACACTATAGACAAAACTGCTATATGGGTTAGATTTGTTTGATACAGATAGAAAGAAGTAAAAATGATTTAGATAAATATACGACTTTTATTTTACATGACACGCAACAGAATCATACATGACATATTTAAAAACAAACTTCCACAATGGAGGTAGGTATAAACGTGCAATAAGGTTTTATCTTCCACAATATGCCAAGAAGGTTTCGTAACATTTCAATACTCAACACCCCCTTACGAAACTCTTGTTACTTTTATTAGTCAACTACATTTAGCAGTTTCTTCATATAGTCATATTGTACGCGGGATAATGCTTTAGTGAAGATATCCGCTTGATTATCTGCACTTACTGGATGACACTCTTCTATACGAATCTTTCCTAATATATTTTTTTATATACTGTTTTTGTGTGAGTTTTATCGAATTTCTCTTTTCTCAAATCTTTTATCTCAAATTCTATACCTAAACAGTATTTCAAATCTCCCAAAGCTCTTAAATCTAATTTTTCTTTTAATTATTTTTTGACGTTATATAACAGATTAACATTTTTATATAGTATCAAAATATCATCAACATATATACAAAGTAACATTCTTTCACCCCATTTTGTATATATATAATATATATATATATATATTATATATATATATATATAATATATATATATATATATATATATATATATATATATATATATATATATATATAAATATCATCAACATATATACAAAGTAACATTCTTTCACCCCATTTTGTATATATATATACAAGGATCAGTATTTGAGGATACAAAACCAATTCTTTTTAATTTCTCACCTAATTTCAAATACCACTGTCTACCTGATTGCTTAAGTCCATAAAGTGCTTTTTTTCTTCCTTGCCATTTCTTAAAACACGCAGCATTAATTCAACTTTATGTAGAATCTCTTTTTCATTTTCATCTTTAATAATATCACAAAGGTATTTTTCTACATTTTTAGGTATTTTCAAATAAATGTTTTCATTAATATCACTATTTAGGAAAGCTGTATATATATATCTATATGTTCTATTTTTAAATCTTCTTCTACAGCTATCGCAGATAACAGCCTTATGGTACTCAATTTTGCTACTGGTGGAAAAACTTCTTCATAATTTGTACCTTCTGTGTAAATCCTCAGCAACTAATCTAGCTTTCTTCCATTCTAATTCGCCAGTACTATTATATTTATTTTTTAATATCATCTTGCTATCTATAATATTTATATTTTTAGGTTTATTTTCAATATGCCATGTATCATTTTTTAAATGTGCTTTTATCTCTGTTTTTATTGCTTCATACCATTCTTCCTCATTTTTTTCACATTTCAATGACATATAATAGTCATTTGTCCATGCAGGAGTTCTTTTTTCTCGTTGTGGTCTTTATAATACTGTATTTTCATTACAGTCACTATTTACATCTATTTTTTCATTTACATCTATATTTTCAATTATTTTTCTACCTTCTTGACGTTCACATTCTATTTGTATTAATTTCTTTTCATCATTATTGTTTGTATCTTCTTTATTTAAATATAGAGAGATAATAACTAGAATTCGTTTGGATTTTAGTACTTTGTCTGACAGTTTAGTTTAGTTTACATGAGAATTTCATTGAAATTGTTTTGCAATAGTATCGAAGTTGTGTTTTTTTTTGTAGGATAGGTCAGCAAACAAGCAAACGATCACCTGATGGTAAGCGTTGCCCATGGTCACCCGCAACACCAGAGGAGTCACAGATGCGTTGCCGACCTTTTAAAAGGGAATAGGGGGAATAAGGGGTGTTGGGCCTCCGGTACCCTCACTCACTCGGCGAAACACAGCGCAAGCGCTATTTCACGCCGGTTTTCTGTGAGGCCGTGGTATCACTCCGGTCGAGCCGGCCTAATTCGTGCCGAAGCATGGCTCTCCCACGGTAATACACGGTTGACTTCAATAATATGCCAATAATGTGAATTCAAATAAAAATGTGGCCTTGTTCTAAATTTTAACATTTACATTTTGATCTTATCGCCTAAGATTTACTACTAGAATTAGAGGATGTTGTTATGTTTAGTTGTACGCTAAACTGCCTTAATTGAAAAGTATAACTTTCACGGGAAAAGGAAGCAGTAACACGTGTATTCTTAATCCGTTACCACAAGGATTTATGTTAATTATTATATTTATAAGGTCACGGTGCCTAATTCCGGCATACTTTTCTAAAATCTAAATTTGTTTGAACGTAATTAGCAAACCTTCAAATATCTACAAAATTTTAAGTGGCTATCAAAAAATAGTGTTATGTAACTTCTTGTAAAAGTTATATTTTTTTCTTATTTCTATCTACTTTTTAAGATAAAGGATATATTATAAAAACATTCTCACTAGACGGATTTTCCCGCCACACGGGGCAAGTCCGTCATGTAGCAATAATTAAGCCAACAACAAAACGATTTTGATTCTAGACCTATGTAAAACGTTAACTGGCGAATGGCGGTGAATTATATGTCTTCTACTCCTAAAAATAGTGTCTAGATCTCATTTTATGCGTAAAAATATTTTTTGGGGGCTATTCCGGCATACTGACAAAGTCAGGGAAAGTGAACCTAGTTTATACGATGTAGAAACTGTAAAATAAAACTACATTTAATTAAAATCATTTATTGCGGATAGATTAGTTTTAATCAGCTGGCTGAATTTGAATCAGTCTTATTAATGTTAGTATCTACAAATAAAATCAATGAAACAAAAAATTAACAAAAATAAATACAAAATTAAAAAAACTCAAATCAACGATAGTACTCACTAGAAAAATTATTAACATTATTATTTATGAGGAATAGTCACCGTACAAAACAAATATTTAACTATTAAAGTAGGTATTAAGGAACAAATAATTAAAATCTTTTTTACCAATTACGCTTACTCTTCTAGAATTTCTTTTTCAAGTCTCTCAATCAGTCTTTTTGTTTTTAAAATTAACATGTATTTGAGATACATTCTTTGTACCTAATTTTTTATAAGCATTACTTACAAAAAAGAAAAAAATTGTATTCATTAGGATAAGTGACAATACAAAAACTTCTAACAAGCCTTTTTCATTACCTATCACCACATTTTTTTAAATATTAGGTGTTTAATAAAAGTTATTATTTTAAATCATTTGTAATCTATAGCAACTTTGATCCACTACAGATTGAACCTCTATTTAATTTTTGCCAAGTTTTGCTTTGCAAAATAAGAGTAGAAAATAATACAAATTCATTTTTTTTTATACGCTAAGTTGAGTAGGTATAGAAAAAGAACGTGCTACAAGCCAGGTCAATTTCAAATTTTGGCTAAGATAAGTTGATGTATACTGAGTGAGTCATTTCACAAACTTTGGCGACGTTAATTTTTGTCCTAGACTTAAATTATTTCAAAAAAAGTAAATTCTATCATCTTCACACGATAAAATAAAAGTGTTTAAAAATTGCTTATCAATGGATAGATTGATTTTTTTTACGATTGACGTGGCAGGTACAACATCATGATCTATGATTCGTGCCATTTTGAACATTAGTTGTGGTTTTTTAATGGTTTTATAAAATCTAACCGAATAATGAACGGATTCATCTATAATATTGATATTCTCTATAATACCCACATAGTATAGTGCTTTTTGCCCAGCTGCGCTCGCACATAGAAGGACAGTGGTATTATCTTTGCCAGGAGTGGCAATAATCCTAGTTGCTGCATGCCCTTTAACTCCTACGATCTTAGTTTTTAAGGGATCCTTGCAAAAACTAGTTTCATCCATGTTCCAAATAGCATGTGGCTTATCCTTTAAATTTAATTCTTCAATTTTTTTTTGTAATAAATCAAAATATGGAAAAACTACAAAGGGATCCAATGCAGTTTTTCGGGCATGTTCCATAGCCTGGGGTTTTTTTATTGACAAATTATGTCGTTTTGAAAACGACACAAACCAATCCTTGCCTGGTATGCCATTTTTAAAACAAGTTGAAATATTGTTATGATTGACATATTCACCTACCATTTCTATCAATTCAAGTCTAGTAAGACCAAACCCATGTTTTTCCATTGTATGAATACATGATGCGAGATTCCTTTCAATTTCTGAAGACAGCGCAGTTTTCCTCCCAATAATGTTTGACTTTCTTTTCCTATTAACATGGTCCATAATAGTCATTCTTGGTATTTTATACAGCTGTGCAGCTTTATACCCACTTAATCTCCCATTGCGTACTGATAATATGGCTTCACGCAAGTCATTTTTGTCGTAAGAACCTTTGCTCGTTTTTCTTTTATAATTTCGCATTATATAAGACGATGTAAGCCATTCTGAAACAAATTATACATTTGGAATTTGTAAAATAAATGAAATCTATAAATGTAATACTAAACTATTTGAAAGTATATTATGTTTTATTATATATAAATTCCAGGAGCAAAAAAGGTTTGCAATGTCTGATTTAGGGAAAATCCGGCATATGACGAATTTACCCCATCCAATGTAGACGGACTTCACCACTTCACGATTTTGAGGTGACGAATCTTTCAGAAACGATTATTAATTGATTAAACATTATACTGCAAAACAATAACAATTCATCTCATAAGCATACTTTAAACTACACATGTAGTACTTTTCCATTACAAAAAATCTAATAATATTATATTTACCTTTGATAAAATGTCCACTTAACTCACTCACTTGTCACTTTCGAAACTCAACTGAACTTCAAATGCTGTTTATTCAATATCTATGGCAACCAATGCCATCTAAATATCCGATATGATTTGAACGAGAAAGCTATCCTGTTTTACCGACATTATATAATGAAAGCCTAAGTTAATTTTGACAAGAGTAATTCGAAGCAGACGGTGACGCCCCATAGACGGAATTAGGCACCGTGACCTTATGCGTTAGATAAATAAGGAAATAAATAAGGAAAACGTTTCTATGGAAAAAGCATTTTATAAAAAAATGTTTATTAAAGTGTATTTATAGTGCCAATTTAATATGTAAAGAACTAACATTCACGTAGACTCATCTGTAATTCAACAAAATTTAAATTTATTCATGTTTTTTTTGTTATAAGATTTGTACAATATAGGTTATGAAATACCTACTCGTAGGTAGTAAAACTAGTTCTTTAAATTGCTGTACGGTTCGCGTTTATTTACAGTGCTAGTACAAGTAATCGCTGCATGAACATGCAACACATACTAATGTCTTATCTGAAGAATTTAATTTATCCCCAAAATATCCTATTGAATGTACCTAGATACTTATTTGATCTAGTCACATCTAGAATACTTAGTATAGCCATAAGATTATAAAAAACCTCATATGTATATATTTGTTGGTTACAGTAACACTGAAAAATAACTTTTGTAAATGGTTATTTATGGTTTTGATGAAGGCCTTTTACCTGTCTAGCCACTAATGTATAGGTTTACGCAATGTTTTTATGGGAAATTTACCCATTACTGGCATTACAGTTTTTTTAGAGATTCAATGCCATGTAAATAAGTTGTATATAAATTTGTATTCTGAAGGGTAGACGAGCACAAACTTTCACCTCATGTAAAATTCTTGCCTTATAACCAAATGCACTCTGGTCTGATGAAAACTCCACTCGATAGTTTAAAAAACGCTTTTATTGTGAATTTTACGATTACAATCTAAGACAGTCTCTAGACCTGCAAACTTTTTAGTAAAACAAATGACAAAATTGAATTTATATTTGTGAATGTGTATAATGTCATTTTACTTGATGTCTGCTTCAATCGTGATTTTTTTCATCAGTGAAGACGATATTTATGTATCTTTCAACTGTAAATCAACGATAAACACCGAGCCACAAATCATATTTCATTATACGCCATAGAGTCTATCAGTTTATTTGTTTCCTAATACCGATTCTTAACAGCCTTTGTAGTGCTAACAGTGAGTAACGTGAATGTCCTGATCTTTTATGGTCTTCCACAAAAGAAGTATTAATATATGAACATACATTTGATAATATGTTTTCTAGGTGTCATGAAAATGACTAATCACTTATTGCCCATGTCTTATTCTATTTTAATAGTAACAAGAAAAATTGTGTCCAACGGCGAAAATCTAAAGTTTTCAATATTATAAACATGATCCAAATTAAAAAATTATATGTAGTCTAGCCGTATAATCGATAGAAAATAAATATTTATCTCATTTAGCGTTGAACAGTGTAGTGCAACTACCAAAAGCCTTAAAAATATAAAACAAAATGTGATGGAATGGTGGGGAATCTTATCTGTGTAAATGTTTTCGACTTGCCATACCAAAACAACGTAACACGTAACTACAGTGAACACAATAATCAGAATTACAAAAAAAATGCAAAACAAGTTTGTTTAGAATTGCACATAAACTATTGGGCCTTTTTGTACCTTTCTTTAGGTCCAAATTGTACGCGTCTATAGATTTATTATTACTATCTAATTTTATAGGTTCTGCTAAAGTATCACACGAAGGAAGCACCTTTGTTCCATTACTCCAATATTCTTCACCGGCCATTGTTTCCACGTCCACTTTGGTTATTTTATTTACATCACGTCGGCATTCTGCATTATCTGAAAAATATATTTATTCTCAATTTCATGTTGAATGATCTTTAAATCATATTGAGAAATACATATTCTTGTTACCACGATAAATACACACACAACACATTCTGAATACTTTGACGTGTAAACATTAACAAAACAAACGTTTGATCTTTTAATATTAAAGCACGTTGTGTACTTTAAAATTATAAATTCATATTTAATTTATTTTAAAAAACCATTTTAATGTCAAGGACATTTTTACGCATGTTGGTAACGAATTATTTGTAAGTACTGAACCTATATCGTCCTTGGCTGGCAAACGTTTATATATCGCATCTAGAGATCAGTAGTGACTTCGCAATGTGGGCCCTACCACAAGTGCCTAAAGGGCAGGTTGAACACGCGGGGTTCTAGTGGATAGACCTATCACTCTTACTAGGAGAACTCCATACACTGCCGTCGCCTAGCCAACGACGAGTATAGAGCTATTTCTCCATTTTTGCTTCGAAAAATAAAAGGAAGGAAAGAGTCTAGAGACTCTGTCTTTTATATGAAAATAAAAGGAAGGAAGGAGTCTAGAGACCCTGTTATTTATATGGCGTGCGAGGCTATTTTAGTGTAAATATGTAACAAAAATATGTGTGGGTCTAATCAATTAAGATGCACAGGGATTGTTAGTTATGTAGAACTGTCCTTGTGCATTCATTAATTGCAGAACGAAGAACTTACGTAGTTATTATTAGAAATACAGATTTAAATTTACACAGAGAACGACACTATATTGGCCATCTCTATATTCTCTATGTATTGAAATACTAATATAAATTAAAGTCGGCAGTTTTTATCACATGTGATTTTCAATCCGCTTCGATATAGTTGTGTAAAAAATGAGTCATAAAGTTAAAATTTTTCTACAACAGTACGAAAATGGGTTTTGCATATTAATTCGATTTATCAGCATCATTCATGTTTACTGTTTTATGTTGTCGGTCAATTCTGTTATGGTTATTACCACTAATTTAGTTTAGAGTTTATATGAATTTGGTCGTCATTTTCAAGATCATCAAGGTTACAAATAATACCTGTAGCGTTTGGATTTGCAGGTAACATTTTTGGGGTACTACTTGTACATCCCATGGTTCATATGCTAATGTATATAAAAGGCCATGGGAATGGAGTATTTGTGTAATTAACACTATAAAGCGAAAGAAACGCGATGGCACGCGGCGGCCGCACGACATTAACCAGCCGGCCGCACAGTCGTCGCTAGACTGACCCAAGAATAAGATCGTATCGTGGCTACCTATTAGAGAAGGAGGGAGCCTACTCAGCTGACCTCGCACCCCCATCGCGTTTTTCCAATTAAGGGAACGTAGTACATTCCATTACTTTGACGTGCATAATTTCAAGTGAACAACTTTACTTCCTTTTTATAAAATTTCAAATTAACCACGTAGGTACGTATCTGGTTAATTATCAGTATAGTAAAATGTAAATGATGCTCAGTCTCTAATCCAATCGAGTGTGGAGAAGACGAATTTTAGAATACATTATGAAACTTGAATTTAAACACATTTATTTATATTTCCGGAAATATATATAATTGGAGCTTTCATTGCTTCTTTTCTTATTTTGAAATATATGGTAAGGGAATAAATATGTATTTTAATATATATAAACTTTTTATTTAACAAATTAACAATAAAAATACTAATTGGTACCGATACACCTTACGTAGGTGGTAGGTACGGTAGACTTATCTCTCAGAGATTTCTTTCAGCCAACCCTAGATGTTATGTCAATATTACAAATTAGTGAGGACACAGGATTGAAATAATATTTATATGAAACTGTTTTTAAAATAAACATTGATTTACAACAATAGATATACACATATGTATAAAATAATTATGTGCAGAACGACAAGCTAGATAGGCAGTGTTCCTTTACATTGCGTTGGCTGGCAGCTCATTCCACAATTTAGCAGAAAGAGGTACCTATAATTGGGTACCTTGTGTAGTTTGCAAGTTAACACGTCGCGTCGGTACAAATCACAACATGCCACGATCATAGTTTGAGACTTTAGGATTAACTATGAGACCTCAACAATTGAAGTGAATTTTTATTTTGTACAAAAATTTGAAAAATTGTTTATTGTAGAAATTTTAGACCTTTATTATTTATATAAGTCTCCTCAACTTATATACATAATAATCAACAATATAAGAACAACTTTCGACTCTGGTGAAAGTTGAACTGCGTCTTCCACGCCAACAATTTAACCAACTTTGTTAAGCCAAACTAGACTTAACTGTTAGCAACTACATATTAATAATTTTTAGATTTTTTTTTATATATAATCTGTAGATTAATTTAGCATATTTAACTAAAATGCAAAGTCAAATACAAATAAGAATGACAAATTAGCTCATTATACTAAGTGTATATTTTCATATCCGTGGGTTATCGAGTCCAAGACTACCGATCACTGCACCACTAGATTATGAAGACCGACAAAAATTTTGTGCTTACTACGATAGGATAGGATATTATCATGGGTCTACCCATAATAATAGCATAGATAGATAATAAGAACAGAGATTATTATAAACTGTTCGACATCTGTCCGTACCTTCGGGTACGGTCTGTACTTTTTTATTATTATAAGTAACCTGTAAAATGGTGTCTCCATACCAGAACCGTCTGCTTAGGTACCTCAGTCCTACCAGTTATCACCGCAAAACAGCATTGTTGACATTGCTGTGTAAAGAGTAAAATAAAATAAAAATGTTGCGAATCTCTCAGCAACCATATGTATTATTGGCAAGTGTAACTCACCATTAGGTGAACAATCTGCTACACATATTACAGCTATGAAAAAAATAGCAACACCTCGAGATATACAGTTACACTCTTTTAATATCACAACAGTGGCAAAAAGACTTCTGAGTTATGGTAAGCAGTCATCGTAGCCTATGGACGTCTGCAATACCAGGAGTATCACAAGCACGTTGCCGACTCTTCAATAACCTTTTTACTGCTTTTTGAACAACTTCATACTGTACTCCACGGGGAAATCACCGCTTCGCCGTCCATATTGTACGCGACCTACTAATGCTACATTTCTCGGCATATACCTGAAAAAACCTCTCCACCTCAACAGCCGTCTGTTCTGCGAGTAATCGTATTGTAAGTGGCTAGGTTTAGGATGTCAATATGTCATCACTGGCAACACAGTCGCTTCAATGCAAGGACTTTTTGTTTGATTATAAAGCCCTTGCATCAAAAACTTTCGTCTTAAGGTGTTGGCTCTATCATTAAAATTTTAAAATAAATATTTAAGTGCAACTTCTGTGACATTAATGTCGCAAATATGATCACGTATCTGAATGTCGGTCAAAACTTAAATGGCTTCCGATTCGACAGAGACGTGACCTTCATGTCCTCACTTTCTTTCATAAAATCCTTAACAATTCTAAGTATCCCAATGACCTTCGTTCCCGATTCCACTGTCTCCCTCAGCCTTTATACCCCAAACGAGCATGCGTTAATAGAGCACTTAAGCAGCCTTGGTCTAACACGCCTAAGAATTCGTTTACGGTGTCAGCAACGAGGCTCTGGAACCAATTGCCCGCAAGCATTCGCGACAGTTCATCCGTGGATGTTTTCAAGAGAGCACTCAAGGATCACTTGCTTGCAACTCTCCCATAATCATAATGTGTTAGTATGTATGTATATATTTATTTATTAAATGCATATATAGTACTGTTGTTGTGTGTTCATGGTTTTGTAAGTAAAATATTATTAAATTATAATATACTAGCTGTTGCCCGCGACTTCGTCTGCGTAAATTTCGAGTTGAATGTTATTGATACACAAATCATATTAATATACGATTTTACCGATTAAAATATTTTTGGTATAAAGCAATTCCTTGAGGTAAAGTAAACTCAAAGAATTTCTTTATATACCACAAATAGCGCGTTGTAGAAATTGATTAAATGAAACAGCGCCATCTAGTGATTTATGAAAAAATTATTTGAAAAAACTACAATAGCGCGTTGTAGAAATTGATTAAATGAACAGCGCCATCTAGTGATTTATGAAAAAACTAACATGCGTAATGAAACTGATTTACACTTAAATATTTTTTCTGTACTATTATATGTATAGATTAAGCGTGAAGAGGTAATAAACAAACAAACTTTCGCATTTATCATATTATTTTATAAAAACTGGTTTCGTTTCATCGTATTTTGGTTCCCTGTTCCATCTCACTGCCCACGAACATGCTAAACGTGGCCTTTGGGGTCTTATAACCTGTGGCTCTGTCTACCCCGCAGGGGATAAAGACGTTATCTTATGTATGTATTGTATCATGATGATGAATTGTCTTTAGATTTTAAATTTCCATGTAACTTATGTAAGAATGGTGTACATTATAATTCGCAATATTATCATGCCTTGAGTTCATTAAAAATGACGATAACTTTTTTTTAATGAACCGATTTTGATGAAACAAAGTTTAGATATTATTCTGAGTTAAAACAAAGCAAATAGTGAAAGTTTCAAGCAAATCGGTTCAGTACTTTCGGAGATAAACGTGAACAAACATACAGACAGACAGACAGACAAAAAATTCCAAATAAATTTTTTTTGCTTTCTAATAATCTATTTAAGTGCCCCTCTATCCATTTCAGTCAAAAATACTAAATGTACAGACAAAATATTTTTACTGTCTTATTATATGTATAGATATGTATAGTAATATATTATTAAATAAAAGTTGCACATAGGGCTTTTCCGCACATTTCTTTCAGAACGTCCGTTCTGGTTGGCTAGAATTGATTTCTATTAGAGATAAGTCCACCATTGTACATATATATATAAATACATGTTGTACATATCAAAATTAAAGTAATATAAAAAAAATATTCATTGTTAATTTCTCATAAATTCATTATAAAAATTCAAACATAAACAAAAATAGAATCGGGCCAATTACGTAATCTTTGTTTGAAACGACCCGGCTAAGTACACGCAATATCTCGGGGCTGACGGGTTGCTTATAAATTATTCCGTCTCCGCCCACGATGCCCACCCAACGGCAGCCACTTTTCTACAGATTCGTACCACCATCCACATTTACATAAACGCTTTTTACATTTGTAGTCTACAATGCACGGAAATCAAAGTACCCTATACTTTAAATTTTGACTAACTTACATAGGTAAATTAAAATAAAGTTATACGGTTCTTGTATTGAAAATCTTGATGGAATGATAAGCCTAAATACTCTGGAGCTTTTCTAAAAAGTGATTTTTAATTTGTGCGTATTCTTGCGAAATAATAAAATGTAATAGCTAATAAAAAAAATAGATGAGCCTATAACTGTTGAATGAATGGGCATGTACTAAGTAACTATATACGAGGTTGTGATTGTAGGCGACATTAGCTTTTTCGAATCCGCGTGCTTTTCGTACACGCGGAGAAACCCCTAAAGTTCGGGCTGTTCGCCATCGCAACGCGTTCCACAATTTATTGGATGAATTTTAATCACCGATATCTGCTGACATTCAGTTATCACTAAATTCAGCTTTCATATTTGTAATTATAGGTAAATGTAACTAGTGTTAGTAAAATTATACCTTAGGTATTTAGGTTTTTTGATTTAGGTGTGTATAAATTGTTATGCTTTTTATTTACATATGTTATGGTTAATTTGTTGAAAGTTGGTTTAAACTAAGAAGCTGTGTAAGTCTTCAACGACTTTAGCTCCGGAGCATACGTTGTCCAAAGAGGCGTATGATTCTGTATTAGTCCAATTAGGACAAGTAACGTTAAAATCCCCCAAAATTATGAATCTTAGAAGATGAATAAAAGAAAAGAACTACGGAAGACCGATTCAAAATAGTTACAAAAGCAGTCATGTTACATCCGGTGTGAAAAATAACAACTATGAATACGGATTTAAGCAGAATCAGAGGAAACCTTGCAAAATATCACCTCCGATACCCCCGGAAGTTGAGTTTTAAAATATGATCGTACAGATAAACTACCTTGTACTTGTACTTGCCATTAGGACTCTCAGACCAGTTTATTACCTTGAGCACTAATCATGATCAAATCTGTATACAAAATATCGCGAATCAAATAATTTGGAATTATAAATTCCACCAATATGCCATGTATCACTTTAGCAAATGACATCATAATTAACTAACATAAAATTTCTAAAGAATGCATTTCAGTACGCAGCTATCGAACGTTTTCATGACTGATGTTGATTGTTCTTGAGTACGAGTAGACGTTTTGTTAAGTGATGAAAGATCATCGATCTTAGACATCCAATACGATTACGATTATCGAATCAATAAAAACACTCGTTTTGTGTTTTATTATTTACAAATATTAAAATATAATATTATCTTCTTTTATTATATTGTATTAATGTATGTAGTTCATCGCAAGAGAAGATAAATGGACCATCTTTGATGGCAAGTTGTAATATCTTCTTCTTCTTTGTTTTTCCCATTTGCTATAGTCGTAATATCATAGAAAGAAATCACACATATAGAATATGCGTATTATTTTTAAATTATGTTGAAGCCTAACACCATAATGGTTAAAGCGGCATGTTTGTAATTTAAGTCCGCAAAAATACACTGGTGGACAAATAAATCGAGCCACTCTTAACTCTTGAGTTCAAATGCAATTTCCTTCAAATGCATGAATACAATTTTGATGAAAGTGGTATCATTAGATAAATAATTTTATAGGCTTTACAATAAAAGTAAATTGTATGGGGTAACACCTTAATTTGTTGAGTACGTGCCTCTAGAATGAAAAGTCAATTAAAAGAAAAAGTAAAACGTTTTAAAGATTTAATTTTTAAAAGTAAAACAAAGAAATAACATCGGAAAACAATTAAAAATTAATGTTTTAATAATGTGTATTGCCGCCTCTAGCTTGGACAACTGCTTGCATCCGTGTACCCATTGATCTTATCAATTTAACAATTAAGTCTTGAGGGATGTCGTTCCATTCGTCCTCTATCGCCATTTTGAGCCCAGAAAGTGTTGAAGGAGCCGGAACCCTGGCTCGAACCCTGCGTTTTAACTCGTCCCACAGATGTTCGATGGGGTTCAAGTCAGGGCTCCGTGCTGGCCACTCCATAGCACGAATGCCAACGTCCCTAAGATACTGAGTAACAATTCTCGCTGTATGGGGTCTTGCATTATCATGCATTAGAAGCATCTCATCTTCGATATATCCTGAGTAAGGTACCACATGATCCTCAAGAATATCACGGATATATCGTTCTGCAGTCAATCCACGTGACGGAGCATTGGATTCGATGAAAACCAGCTCTGTTCGTGCTGTTAGAGAAATGCCGCCCCACACCATCACAGAGCCACCACCATATGCAACCGTTTCTTCGATACAACACTGAGCGTAACGTTCTCCAGGGCGACGATAGACTCTCTGTCTTCGATCACTTCCGTAAAGACATACCCTTGTCTCGTCAGAGAAAAGAACATGTGCCCATTGATCCAGTGTCCATTCTCTATGCTCACGAGCAAATTGAAGGCGTGCTCTGCGGTGAGCTACTGTTAATTTTGGGCCTGTTGCAGCCCGTCGAGGTGTCAAATTTCGTTCGGCCAACCTTCTCCTGACTGTACGCGCACTTATAACCACTCCACGTTCGTCACGAAGCTGTTGTTGCACACTGTACCGCGTTCAGACGCCGATTCCTCAGGACATTCAAATTGATGTATCGATCATCTGCGGAGGTTGTAGCCCGTGGCCTGCCTGTTCCCTGGGCGTCGATCGAAGGCTCCAGTCTCCAGGTATCTTCTATAGACGCGCTGCACCGAAGAACGACTTATTCTTAACATTTGAGCAACCCGACGTTGATCAATGCCCGATTGAAGTAATGCGACAGCTTGAGCAGCTTTCTGAGGCGTAGTATCCATTATTACCAAGAAAAGCAACCGCAATCTGCAGACTAATGACAGAGGAAGCAACAACGCAAAAAGCCACAAAAAAAAATTCAATCTACCGACTTTTATACACTCAAAACAAACAAAAATTTTATGATAATACCGGCAAAATTGTGATAATTTTTTTTAACGCGCATTCTACCTCATAAGATTAATGGAAAGCGTTTGTGTTTATTATCTCCGTATTCGATATGACTTGCCCTTGCTGCCAACATAATTTTTATTTATCAAATGTACATATATTTGAAGGAAATTGCATTTTGAACTTACGGGTTAAGGGTGGCTCGATTTATTTGTCCACCAGTGTATATCTAGCTTAACAAAGAATTTCAAAATTTTGGCAAGTTACCAACAGGTGACTATAACAATATCCAAACAATGTTCTTTTACATAGCTATAATTAGCTATTATATAAACATCTTTGTCAACGTTTACTTGTTGAAATATTGTTGTTTTGCTTACCTTAACTCTAGCAAAATGGGTATCTATAAACTCTATCAATCGACGCGTCACAAAATAACCACCCACATTTTTCAAATCCATTTGATTGCGATTGCCGATTTGAGTTATAGAATCACCTCTATAAATAAGTGATTAAGCATAACTTTATAGTTATGCTTAATCACTATAAAATACAAGTATATTACTTATGTAATATACTCGTATTTTATAGTCTCAAAAATTATCGGTATTATAAATAGTTCTTTGACATGAAAAAAATTAAATTAAAAAAAACATAGTTTTTGAACAGTAGATAAGTAATTAGACTATGGTCACAATTTACAGACAGTGTACACAATTTCAACTATTGTTTTATACGTCTCAAAATGTAATACAAAAATAAACTCATGAAGTCGTTTTTTATACCCAATAAATTAACTTTATACACGCATTGTATAGTTCGTGTACTCGTAAGAAAAACAACTTAGTAATTAGAAGGTCCATGACCCAATCATAACTTATAATTAATAACGAAAATGCTAACATGGAGTAAATACCCAATTCTCGAACAATTATGTGTTTCATGAATGACCCTGATTTTTCGGACCTGCTTAACTCCGAGTATTTGTTTAAATATATGTATCAGTATTATATACTCCATTACTTTGTGGGGTGGTTTTCTTTAGTTCGCATCAAAACCATCGAGCTGTATAATTTTTTTACTCCCGGAGAACGCTGCAAAATCCTTATGGAGGCCAGTCGCGTGGGTTATACGGAGTATTATCGATTAAATTCTGTTCAAACCCTATTGGTTTTCTAAGCTAAATAGGGCCGCATCAGTAGACAAAACAACACAGACCTATCCTACGAAGCTGCATATGCGCTCAAATCAGCATGTGGACCAGTCATTCGGGACAATGCATCGACAATATTGCGAGTATTGATAGATTAATTTACAAAAAAGGATTTACGCAATTTCAAATAACAACTGCATGGAGCACTTTAAAGTTAATGTAATATTAAGAATGTTATGTGAATTGTGATTGTTAAGAATTTTGTAAAGTGATATCGGCTAGTCTAATACTATTAAAATATATTCGAAACTTTTAATCTCTTTATTATACGTAATCCCTGTAGGATCATCACTTAAGTAATTCGTTGTATTATTTTGACACATTTTTACAAACAAAATAATTTAAAATAATCATTTTATTTAAGCAATGGATAATGTTAAATACATTTAACATTAATATTCTTCAAATATCAAGCATAAATCTCTGCTTGCTGAGCCTAGTAAACAGATATTTGTGATCCTTGATGCGTCAGTGCATTTCATTTGTTTGAATTAATGTATACGAAAGTACCTAGAAGTAATATATAAAACTAGTTTTGTAAATGTATATAGGTAACTAACATCAACCAAAATAATGTGTTGTTTTATATATGTAAGATAGCAATTGTTGTTCATTGTCCTCATTGTTCTTACTGATATTATAAATGCGAAAATAATTCTGTCTGTACACACTGTACATAGACATAATTATTTTACTTGTGGTTGCCACTACTAAACTCAGTAGTAGGTAGTAGTACTAGCAGGTCAGTACCCCATGTAAATGAAAATTCGTACAGAGAAGAAGCACATAGGTTCTTTTTTATGAGGAAAAAGGACGTAAACGATATAATTAGGGGTAAAACTTTATATGCAAATCAAGTATTTTTTTTTAATTATTCTTTATTAGGTTGTTGATTAGATATAAATAAATGCGATATTCAAAGTTTGTAAAAAATTAACTCTACAGGGAGTAAAAATAGGATGAATTATTTTAGAAATAGAGATGGAAGACGGATGATGAAATAAAGATAGAGAATGAAAGTTTTTGAGTGATACCTCGGCAAAAAGCTTACAGTACAATAATAATAATAAGTATAAAAGAAATACAAATAACTAAAAAATAGGTCAAAAAAGAATAAAAAAGACAGGAATAAAGAAAAATAATAACATCGGCAAAGCCACTTGCGGAATTTTTATATACATACCTACACCAAATATGAATTGTAGTCCTTGCCAAATTTTTTTTACCTACCACCTCACCTCATCATTATCACATCTACTATATTTTACGGATAAAAAATATATTCAATAGTTTCAATTTAAATGTGAATTTTTAAAGTTGAATGCGTATTTATTTTAGCAAAAAAAAATGTATTCCCGATTTTTGTTCGAAAATACAAATATTAATGTATTTTTTCAAAGAGAGTAGATAAACTATTGAACTAGGTGCTAACAAATATCGACTATAATGTGACGAACCTATTTCTATCCCGACTGTACTCGCAATTTTCTATGATTAGAGATCGGATAATCGGATGCATATTTACCTAAAGTTAATTTTTGGCTCACAAATTATGGAAGCGGCTTTTTAAAATACATTTTGTTAAATAAAAATCCCGGGAAAATACGGGACTGCAAATTTAACGTAGTGATATTGTTTGAAAATTACTAAATTTGCACGTGGTATTTATTTTCAAAAGACCGAGACTCCGGGTTCATTTATACAACTATGCATACGTATTTACATGAAGTTTAGTTTCAGTTCCCCGTGCGATTTATGAATGTACGATTTATTACATGAAGAGTGTTATACGAAAGTAGTGAGCTAATTTGACTAAAACAATAATCAATTAAATCTTTATATATAAAAATGAATCGCAAAATGTGTTGGTAAGCTCATAACTCAACAACGCCTGGACCAATTTGGCCAATTCTTTTTTGTTAATGTTCGTTGAAGTTCAATGGGGTTTTTAAAATGAGGAAAATTCGAATAATTGTCGGAAATACCCTAAAAACAGCCCTTTTATTTTCCCATGCAAACGTTTTCTAACTAAAACGTACAATCGAATTAAGCTTTATTGTTATTGTATAAAGTTCATATTGCAAGCACTCACTGTTGTCTAAGCAATGAAGGTGTGTTCCTAACATCAAAGAGTCAATTTGCGCTTTATTAACGCTACATATAGTTGAAATTCAATCATATCTATCAAAACAGTGTGCGTGCGTGCATTGGAGCACAGAATAAATCGTTGGAGGATTTAATGTCACGTTCCAAAATTTAATACCTTCTTCTTCTTCTTCTTTTGGGTTTGATGGCGGTGCCCATAGGATTTCGCCAACCTCGAGTTTTTTTGCTTAAAATACTTTTTTAAATTAAAGTATGCGCGACTCATGTTATTATCCAGGCCGTGAAAGTATAGCCACAAAATGTAATAGGTCATTTAGACTTTTTTTGCGATTTGGTTGGCTATGCGACATTATCTATAAAATAATTAGGAACAAAAAACTGCCACTGTACAAATCTTTTTGACAGGACGAAGTCTGTCGGGTCCGCTAGTAATTGAATAAAAAAACTGAAATGGTGAAAAATTTTATTTAACAAAACAATAAAAAGCCGTTTCCATACTTTGTCTTAAACTAACTTTAGGTAAATATGCATCCGATTATCCGATCTCTAATTATAATACAAGCCTTAGTTTTTACAAATAGTCCAACTAGTAAGAATTGCGAGTACTTATGCTATCCGCTTGAATTTACATAGAAAATAGTTGAAAAACAAATTACATCATGACACTTGTTAATGTTTCGTGCAATGGAGAAGCAACACTGCTACAAGTTCAGGGCTAGGTTCATAATTTAGAAGGTTTTGTTGAGTCGGCCCCTATGATAGTTTGAGATTCGGAGACACGTTGATGGCCATATTTACCTGCAAAAGAAAACGTACCAATTTGTTATGTGCTAATTACATATATGTATACAGTGACAAAAACATCGAGACCTTTTTCTCAGGACCGCGTGAAAATGTCAAATACTCAGATCTGCAAAAGATGATATGCAGTAAAAAAATGCTACGTGTAGATAAGTCAATCGACGCAATGAAACCCTTTATGCCAAAGGACATTGTTCCGGCTCCATACATGTTCTGCCTAAGAACCGTTCTAATCGAAAGTGACTTATATAAACTCTTAAAATTATATGGAATCCTATGAAATAAGTTTTCACGAACGGACACTTCAAGAAACTAAAATAATTACGAAAAAAGTTAATATTTTGAGGTTATAAATAAAAAATAAATTGCTTATTTTTTGCGTGAAATATCAGAGTAGTAATATCAAAGTAATATTAACAATACTATGTACAGCTATATATGTTCTCTTCTAGAACAAGGAACGGACTACTCTACTAGATACTAGGAAAAAAGATTAAGATAAGTCAAGTTTAAGATAATTCATTGACAATTATCATTTTACAAAATCCAGTCCTTTACACACAGCTGAGTCTACCAAGTACGCAATGTAATCGGAGTCCGTAATCAAGCCAAAGTTGTTAGAATAAAACCATGAAACGCATAGAAAATCATAAAAGAAACGATAGTTGCAAAGCAATCAAAAATTAAATGAAACGGACACAGATAAGGTATGAAGTACACCAGTGTTGCCAATTACGAAAACTAAAACTTAAATGCCAAGCTAGAAATTCGCGATTTCGCTTAAAAAATATATAATACTAGTTTTTTTCTAGCTAGTAATTAAATTAGGTATTTAAATGAATAAAGTGTTATCAACTAATTTTAAGAACCGACTTCAAAAAGAAGGAGGTTGAAAACCTCCTTCTTCTTATTTCTATTCGATCCGTATTTACCGAAATCGCGAAAACTTCCGAAACTGGCAGCACTGGCTGACGGAAAACATTTTATACGGCATCAATAATTGTGACCCAACTTTTTATTTTGAATTTATTTATTTGAAGTGTCCGTGGAATACTAAAATATGATTCAAATAATATAAAAATAAATAAAAATTATAGTATAATTTATATTCACATCGGTTCTTAGGCCAAAATTGAACAATGACCTTTATGCCACATATTTTGAAATTCTAGGAAAGGAAAATCCCATACAATCCCATTGACCTAGAATGATTAAATTTGGCACTAAGCGATTTCATGTAACGTAAGTAAAGGAACAAATCCGGAAATAGTAAATAACATGATCGCATTTAGTATGACACTTTGCCTAATTATTAAAAATTTATGCAGTATGGCTCATTAGTCATGTTCTAAATATACATTAGTCCATATCTCCAAAAGTAAATTGTTAATTATAAATACCAAGGTATACATTTGTAGTTTAATGTGTTTCCATTTTAATTATCAGTGTGAAGATTATAATGAAAAACAAAAATCGTGTCAGTAATAATATGTCGAACAGTGATGTGTTCTTCGTATAATTACCGACACCCGGACCCCGAGTGTATTGACATTGTTAAATATTTAATTATTTGTACGTTAAATTAAACATTTTATAAAAGTAGAGATAAAGTGATATTAATTAACCTTTAAATGGACATAGGACAAAGGTAAATTTATAAAAGTAGTTATGAAAGTAATACTGATTGATTAATGATTAAAATTCAATAAATTAAAAAAATATATAATATTGTAATTTTTATTATATAATATTATTTTATGGTTATTTATATTTTCTATTACAATTCTGAAAATGTTCTATGGCAGTTGTAGTAGTAAAATCATAATCTAATCTATAATATCGAATAACTCATGAGCTTGAGCAGATATGAGCAAATATCATCCATAAGAGTTATGAATGACAAATTTCACAAGAATAGAAGTAACTTCTTCATGTTGGGTATAATTATTGACTATTAATCATTGACAACCAGGCAAGACGGCAATGAAAATATAGAAGTGGTACCTTCTTGCACAGTCCAGAAATATGTGTAGTTTGAACAAAAAGAAATATCAAATGCAACATGTTGTAAGTTTATAGAATTATTTGTAAAATGTTATAATTTTATTGATTGTCGATAATTTATTTTATATATTATATAAAATGGAGTTATGATAGATTATTATGTTACACTAGTACATAGGTTTATGGGTCAAACTCAGAAAAAGTGTACATTTTAAAATTGTAACGTAACTGATAAGTTACGAAGCTGAGAATCTCCGTAACGATACTGATGCCATAAGGCATAGTACACACCAAACAAATGATAATAAAACACTGCTTGATTAGGTATGTTTAGTTTAATCAGTCTTATATATTTAGATTGATTGATATAAATCACATAAAAAAATTATACGTAATTTATAAAATCAACGATACAAATTTTGGGTAGTTATTTTGCGGTAAAGTATTTAAACACAAAAGGTAAAGTTCTCTTCAATACAGTATAAGCAGATCAAGTCCGGGGCAATGTAAGGGTCAAGAGAGAAGATAAAACTAAAATCTTAAAGCAAGAAGCTTATACAAGCAAAAGGCACACAGTCATATAGTACTAAATATAACAGCAATGCATATAACTATAATAGCAAATCATCAATAACATGGATGTACTGTACGTCCATGACAAAGAAGTAGGTAAAGTAGACAGCTAGACTGTCTCTATCATAGATAAACCGCAAACTTTTTTGTTTCATACACAGCAACGAAAATTTTTCTTTTTACCCAAATAAAACATTTCACCATATGATTTGCAGTTAAATATTTGAAATACAGAGTTAGATCAATTAATCATGATTGTTCTTTGTTTTCAAAATCAAATGATACATTCATGCCATTTTTCTTTGACATTTACAATTAAATAAATGTAATCTATACTAATATAATAAAGCTGAAGAGTTTGTTTGTTTGTTTGTTTGTTGTTTGTTTGAACGCGCTAATCTCCGAAACTACTGGTGCGATTTGAATAATTCTTTTTTTGTTGGATAGTCCATTTATCGAGGAAGGCTATAGGCTAAATAACATTACGCTATGACCAATAGGAGCAAAGACAGAGCGGTAAATGTGTAAAAAACGGGGAAAATTATTCATTTTTGAAGGCTTTCTTTTGCGTGCGCTGCGAAAACGGTTCAAGATACACAAAAAATATGTATGAAAGAATTATTCCTCTATACATGATCTAAAAAAAAGTCCGCGACGGCATATGTCTATCTTTTAAGGTTTAGTCACAATGACCGTTTTATTGGTACCAAATTTGGTCGAAATAATTTGTTTAAGTTGTATCAACATAATAATACTAAAAATTCTGCGGAAACTCGACCATTCCGGAAATCCCGCAAGAACGGGAACTATGTGGGAAAAACCAAAAAATCTGCCGGAAGTCACTATTCCACGCGGACGAAGTCGCGGGCAAAAGCTAGTTAAAAGATATTAAAATTTGAGTCACTGTCACTGGAATCATTATTATTATTTTTAAATAAGGATATATCATGGGTAGAATTAATCGTATTCAATGAATTCCCGGCTTAGCTAGATTATAGTATCGTTGATTGTCGGGTGCAATCGAATATCCGATAAAATAGTTCTCTTGAAGAAATATAATAATAATATATAATAAATATAAAAAATTATTAATTTTTTTACATAGAAAAAATCAACGACTCGGATAAACTCTCATTTTTGTATTTGGATCTTTCGGGAAAATGAAGAAAATATATATTTCTGATCCAAATATAGCAGCAAACTCCAAATGTACGAGTAGCTAGGAGCAAATTAAAAAACCAGTCCACGTGATACTCAGATTGTGATATTTTGTGTTGTGTTATGCTAACAGTGTACCTATCTTTATTTTATATAATAGGTAGTAATATCTACATACTTTTTGTTCTTTGTGTTCTAAGCCTTATGTTTTCTCAGATTAGTAACGTTACACAATATAACGAAATTGAGAATAAAATCTGAGAAATTATAACTTCTAAAAATATTTTTACGTGAACCACGAGTTATATATACTAACACTGACCGTATTCACCAAGATACTATCAAAAATAACAAAAGATTTCAATAAGTAAACAAAAATTATGATATATATACTAAAATAATAGTTGTTTATAACCCTGAAATATTTTTATGATTATTCATCCACAAGTACTGTTTGAACGTACGGCTCCAGTGAAAACATAATGGCTGCCACGTCATAGCTATTTTGAAGTAAGTAATAGTATTGCCAGAACAGAAAAGAAATATATTTCCATTTTAAATAACTGTGTTCTGGATTTTATTGCGTTATTAACCCTGAGTAACGAATTGACGTAATTTTGGACAGATTTTAAATTGACTAAAATAGATATCTGTTTTGTAATTTATGATTAAAATTTATCCTATTTAATTGTTTGGTTCATCAATAATAATACGACCATAGTTAAAGTTTACATAACTTATTAATATTCGTAACAATCGATTTCTCAAAAATAAAATGGTTAATGGGACATTAAAAAAATGTATGAGACTATTTTTTTTCCAATTTTCAGTTTCAAAAAAATTGTTATTTTATTTAAAACTTAAGTAGAAATGCTATCAAATTCTGCAAATTAATAAACAATTATAACAATAAAGAAAAACAAATTAATAATATGTATAAATTTAAATAGTTTTATAAAATAGAAAGTAGCGGGACAAGAAATCATATCAAATGTACACTTTTTCTGAATATGACCCTATATAAAAGAATTCAATAATAAATTAGATATAACAATTATAATAAATCAAACCTATCTGCGAAAACAAAGGGGCCTTGTTGTGTGACGGATAGCCAACTATTACATGGATATGTATATAGAATGAGCTGTACTGCTAGTTTTGACAACTAATTTCTCTTTGTGACAAGAAAACAATCCAGCATTTTGGATAGCTTGACCTGACAATTGGCTCGCCTTCTTGAACAAATTGGTATGCGAACAGTCTTTCGTTCGGTCTCATGGGCATTGGTTACCGGTGCTATATCAACTGTATAGCAAATAACACTTGAATATATACTATATTGTAACTATTATATAATTAATATTTTGTGCAACTAAATTTATATTTTAACCTCAATTGTCACTGATGGCATTTTGAAATGAGCTGTAATTTAATTTATCTCCTATCATGGTATTAATCCTCTATAAAAGAACCTATAACAATTAGCTTATTGCCAACATTAAAACACTCAATGATATTATGATCATTATATCATCCAAACGCGTGATATTATGAATTTCAAAAAAGAACATTCTAATGCAATGACATTTTCACCACCAGATCGCAAAAATTTTGAAAAAAGAACAATAAATTATAGACTAATTCGTAATTTCGGATTCTCGTCTTATCGTGTTATTTCCCGCCATTTTTTCACTGGAATATTGGAAATCGCAAACAAACAATTACTGCGTGCATTGTTTACAAAAATGAGTGACTGTAGCTTTGATGACACACCACCAGATATTTCTAAAGCAGCAAAAGAAATTTCAAACAAATTGTTACCGGAAAAATCTAGTAAACAGTATGAAAAGGCATACTTCGTGTTCACAAATTTTAAGTTCTATAGAAAATAGAAATAATGAAGTGGTGAATATAAATATTCCAAGTACATCAGGACCTGCCAACATTCAACAAGGTGCAAATGTTCAAGTGCATTTCAATAGTTGTACGATCCAAAATGTTAATAATTATTACAATAAATAATTATTTTACTTAATAAGGTTTGTTTATTTTATATGTTTCGCAATTAGTCTTTTCTTGAATTTACATAGTTCTTACAACACTGTACAACATCCTTACGTATGAGGATCTTTTATAGAGGATTCACATCATGATTGTAGATAAAGTCATGTATGCAACTGTTATAATTAGGTATTAAAACACTCATGTGATACAACGAGTATTATAAACCCACATTCGTGTTTTAATACCCCTGATTATACAACAGTTGCATAAATAACTACTTCAAAGTCCGTCGCCATCGCTCGTCGTGGAAGTCATGACCTCCCCTGAGCTGGTTCCAGGACTTAGGTGGAGCACTAATTGAACTTAATGATTTTATTTATATATTTTGTCATCATACAGATTTTGTGTAACTCGCGTCATACCCCTCGATATACCTCTAGCTGTTATGACAAATCATTCACCACGGCTATGGAATATAAATACACTGCCTCATTCCGTGCGTGATAATGCTTCTCTGGATGTCTTCAAGAGAAGATGGCAATATGTACGTGTATATGTACAAGTTATTATGTGTTAAGTTTTTCAAGTGTACAAATTCTGTAAAATCTGGTTAAACGGTGTATTAGCTATTAAGGTGTCACCAACAATAGAAGGGATCTGACACTGCCACCGTAGCATCGCTTCGCTTGCTCATCTTCGCGTTTAAAATACAACGGTTACATCTTAAATATAACCTAACCCAAATGAATTGCCATCAATTTGTTGCAGAAAAAAATATTCTTTGTGAAACTTGTTATTTTTACCTCAATACAATTAACAGCCACAGAATAAAAGTAATCTCTTAAAATGGTTTCAAATACTGTAAAAAAATATTGATGTTTTTATTTTTCCAAGAACTTACGAAGTTTGTGAAATGAAACTGAAATATTTCTGTAACACAAAACGTTTCAATATATAAATTACTAGCTTTCTGCCCGCGGCTTCGCCCGCGTGGATTTCGGGATTGGGTCTATAGAGGGTTAAGGGTCATATTGCCATCTTCTCTTGAAGATTTTGCCCACGGCTACATTACACGCGGAAGTCGGTTTATGGCGCGAAGGTTTTATCGCGCTTCCCGTGGTACTATCCGTTTTTCCGAGATAAAAAATACTGCAAAACCTTGCTCAAGAATCACTCTATCTATTGATGAAAACCGCACGAAAATCTGTACAGTAGTTTTTGAGCGAAGCCTTTATTGCGCATCCAGGGGATCCGACGATTTTTCCGGGGTAAAAAGTACCCTATTATTTAATCCGGACTTTTATCTTTACGTCTGCAAAATTTCAAAGTAATCGGTTCAGTAGTTACGGCGTGAAAGTGGAACAAACAAACAAACAAACTCACTTTCCGATTTAAAATATTAGTAAGGATGAATATTCAACTTGTAGGCCAGTACGGTACAATTCAGTCTGAGCGAAGTCGTCGCTTGTCGCGTCACCTATACTTATGATTCGGCAGTTGCAACGTAAAATGTGTTACACAACAGAACGTAAGTAAACCACCAAAATCTCAGTTTAGAAATCAATGTTATATAAAGACTTTAGTAAAGGAAATACTAACAAAGGCGTTTATTACCCATTAACCTTGTATATAAATGAGCTAAGTACGTGCACAGGGGCAGGGGCCCTCAGCCACGACGAGGTCACCGCTGAGCGCCACCGCCTCGATCTCCACGGCCGCAGCGAGCGGCAGCCGGCCTACCTGATACGTGGCGCGGGCTGGACAATTTTCTGGAAAATCTGCAATACAAAAATGTTCGTTTCTCAAATAAATACATACATCCTCATATCTACGTAATCATTTGGAATATAATATTATTATATTACATTTGAGACGGATTCGATACGAATGTATATCATCCTGATCATAAACAAATAGATGATAATCCGAAGTCGGAAACAGGTTTCACCAGGTTTCAATCGCCTATAGTACACGTGGTTGCTGTGATATTTGCAGCAAATCTACATATGACATAAGATTGAAAGTCACTGTAACCAATAATTTCACTGCCTATCTTACCCTTCGTACCAAAACACGAGAATACGAAAATACTGCTATTTAGCTTCAGAAATATTTTATACGCAGTAACAAGATATAACATACACAATAATTAGAACTATGCAAAAGTTCGATTTTAGTTTACACAGAAGTGCATGCAATGACAGCCTATACCAACATTGCATGTAGCTGGTTTGCAATTACAAAAATTTAGTTCGGCAGCATGTCATTGAACTTTTTGGACACAAAATGTATTGGTTAACTATTCCAATCAAAGAGGAGAGTAGAAATCATGAGATATGTGTAAGTGGAGGCAAAAGCACCTGCGAAGATATTTACTAATGCGCACAGCATGATCAACCTATGACAAAAAAGCGTCACAACGTATTACCAATGCCACACTGACGCTCTGCAGTTCGGCACTGCCAATATTAGGGTTAATGCTACTTTTTGCCAGTGTTTATTGAAACCGAAGTAGACGTGAAATAGGCAAGCCATAAAACATACAATACACAGCGTCTTACGTTACATCTCCAAATATTCAAACACTGGCAACAAATAATAAAATATATATTTTATACCTACGTTGAAAAATATTTCAATTTTAAAACTTGACTGTTAATCAAAATACTAGAAAACTTAACAGGTACCTTTGTAGACCATTTTAAAACTATATCAACATTTTTTTTCAGTGTCGAGAGTTCGTCGTTATTATTAATCAGCTTAGTCACGGCATTACACTTTTTCTTTTCATTATACTTTCGTGTGCGTCCAAAATTATGAGCTTTTAAATCTAACTGCGTTGAAAATACATTCTTCAGCTTTTCACTAGCATGCTTGTATATACGTAGTTACATTATTCGAATAACTAAACCACTGCTATTTCAGTACGCAAATCAGGTAAATCTAACAGATCAGAATAACCGACAACAAGTCCATTTGTAATTGCTGTACATATAATTTAAGGAATGTTCAACCTCGATGGGCGCTTTCCACCATATAAACTACGAGTTATAATGCAATATAACCTCTACATCTATACTGCTAGCTAGCAGGTAGTAATATCTTTCCATAAGCACATAACCACTTTAGTTACTAAGACGTTAAAAGAATATATCGACATACATTCTGCATATACTTGATTGACGGCTTGAAAGTCATCCATATTGGCAAGTAAAATGGTGGTTTTAACCACAGATTCCAGAGATGCGCCACCCGCTTTTAGCACGTGACTCAGATTGTCGAGTGCCTGCCGTGTTTGTGCCTCAGCTCCGCCAGGTACCAAATTCGCGTCAGTAGTCAGCCCAAGCACGCCGGAAACATATAGTGTCTTGTCGGCCAGAATAGCTTGACTAAAAAATAGTTATCACATTATGCATTTATATGTCTTCACAATGTTTAGAATTATCCACAAAATATCTAAATGACTAACACACGTGAGGCAGAAGTCTCCATTTATATTATCGAATAAACGCTCCTTTAAATTGTTCCAATTTAATATACATACGACGTCCGTGCGGCAAAAGAAAACATAGTGAGACTACCAGCGATTAAAAATGCGACCGAAGTGAAAGCGAACTAGACCAGTGTGCTTAACTAAGGCCTAATTAATTACCTGAAGTTCGTAATCGAACTCTTTTAATCAGTTCTTACAATATTCAAGAGAGAAAAGAAGATTTGTATTGCACAAGCGAAAAAAATTAATTGTATAACAAACATTAATAAAGTGTAGGTACACATATTTACTCTTAATGTGAACTGAATAATAATATATTATTATATATACTGTATACAGTAGTAATTAATGTACGATCCATGCATGCCAAAAAGCTGTAACCTCAACTGGATTTAGTACAGTAGTCAATGAGGTTGATTTGTATTTTGCTGGAAGAGCCTCACGCACGTTTCTCGAACAGCTATCGCTAGGTACAGGTAGAACATCTATATTATACAGTATATTATTCTAGTGACTTATTACAGGACTGGCCACTGACTTGATGTTAAAATTGATGTTTAAACCCTTCAGAAAATAAACCCTTATCAATTATGCTGTGCCCTAGAGTTACGATAAGATGCAAGTGATAATCTCCTCAGGAGTGATTATAACCTTTTTTTCTTTTTTTTTTGTTTCCCTGAGGAAAATGCATTAAATTGCATACCACGGCTGTGGCGAGCCACCCACTAAAAACCTCAGGGATGGCCTTCCTCCGGCATGTAGGGAGCCCCCGGGAACATCAAGCCCCTTCCGGGAACCCTCAGCCTCCACTCCCCTATCTAGAGGGTAACCCTCCTCGGGGGAGGCTACTGCCTCCCGACGCCCCCCGGCCACGGAAGGGGCGTGGTCCATCCCGGGTCGCCGTAGCAGTCGCGACTTCCTCGCGCCCGCCGGCAACCCGCGGCGGCGCCGCAGCTGTGCTACCGAGCCCGGCGCCGCCTTCTTCGAGCGGGATCGGCCATCTCCCGACCCCGCTCGGTGGCCTCCTTCTGGAGCATCACTGCTTCACAGAAGGAGGCCACAGCCCTCCAACCTCCCTCGTCCGCCAGCATTGCCGCAATCAATGCCGGCGGAGACAGATCTCGCCCGATCTCTGCGACCAAGACTCGGCGCTCGGAGGCCCACGCGGGGCACTCCGCCAGCGTGTGCTGGGCCGAGTCGAGGTCGGATGCGCAGTGGTGACAATGTGTCGATCCCTCCCGTCCTATTCGACACAGATACTCACCGAAGCAGCCGTGCCCGGTGAGTATCTGAGTCAATCGGTAGGTGACCTCCTCCTTCCCTTGGAGCCAAGCTTCGAGGTTCGGGAGTACGGCACCGACGGCCCGCTGGCGCGCGCAGCTCCGTACATCGAGCTGCGCACGCCAGGCCGCCACAATCCGTCGGTGCCACTCCCGCTTAGGCACTTCGTGCGCGGGTTCCAGTGCGCTACCCCCATCGCTCCCCCGGTCGACACGCCGCGACGCATACGTCGCCGCGTACATGTCGGCCAGGATGTCGAATGGGGGGGAGCGTCCCAGAACCGTCGCCGCCTCGTACGAGATTGTACGGTAGCCTCGTACGATCCGTATGGTCATTATCCGCTGCAGGCTCCGTAGCAGAGCTCTGCAGCGGGGGGACCTCGCGCAGTCTTGCGACCACACGGGAGCCCCATACATGGCCACGGATCGCACGACGCCCTCGTACAGGCGGCGAACTCCATCCCTCGGTCCCCCGAGATTGGGTAGCAGGCGATGCAATGCGCCCGCCACCCTTTTGGCTCGGGGGACCAACCGCACGAAATGCTCCTCGAAGCTCCAGCGGCGGTCCAGGGTGAGGCCCAGGTACTTGATGTACGGCCCCACCGGGACCACCGCGTCACCCACCCGGATCCGGCAGCTGGGTGGTTCCCGGCGCCTCGGAAGGCCGTGGAACCATAGCGCCTCGGTTTTGTGAGGCGCTATTTCTAAGCCCAGCCGGCGGATCGCCCGCACGACGGAGTGATTATAACCTATGTGCAAACGTTTCAGAAAATCAGTTCTTTACACAATAACTCGAAGCCACAAATTGGAATTGGAATGCCAAATTTGGATATACATTTAAATAGCCGAAAAGGAAACAGCTGAATGTCATCTTGAGACGCTAGTAAAATAAAGGTTAATATTTAACCAAATGATAACATAAATGCAACTGCTACATAAACTTGTAAATTAACCTTGCTCAGAATAACTATCGTGTTTCACGTTCTAACCATAACAGCAATGTAAGACTATTGAGGCAGATATATATATGTAACATAGGGATGCCTTAGCACCGCTATATAGGTAACATAAGGGTGGCAGAGTACAGTAGGCCCCGTGTCCAGGGAGACTGTTCGACCTTTGAACCGCTCTTATATCACTGTAAATAATAGCGGTTTTCGTAAATGTAAAAAATGATATCACGTAAACATATTAAACAGGAATATAAGAATTACTCACCTATAAGGGCCCACCGGTTTGTATACATCTGGAGAGGTAATAATAGTTTTTGTCACTTTCGGCATGTTGTAAATATTGTCTGTTTTATTTGTGTCCGCTTCGGTCTGCGCTGGCAAAGCTTCTGAGCTCATTGCGGATAACAATAAGGTCAATTAGTTCACAACTTATCGGTCCTCTCGATAAAAATTAATCTGAAAATAAACGATCTTCGACAATATTTATTCATTTATAGATTACATAATTACTTTTCTAGCGTTATCAAGTTATCTATGAATTATTTCCAAAGAAGGACGGATGTATTTCAAACTACTTTGAGATAGATGTATACAAGATTCTAATTTCTTTATGCACAATAATCATTAGTTTATCTGCGTAAGATCACCGAAGAATATAGAAAGAGTACTTTAATATATTTGTCCAATAAAATGTAATGATATACTCAGTGTTGATATGTCGAAAAAAGCCCCATTCGAAAATCGTATGTCTTCACGTTCAATAAAAACATTAGAGAATAGTCCAAATTGGAGTTACTTACATACTAAATGTAAAACTTTTCAATATAGTTACTTTTTAGGCCGGTTTTTCAACATACTTAATAAGTATACACGTATATTATACTAATAAAGTCTATATATTAAAGGAAAGGTCGACCCAAACTTATTTCTTTTCAGTTAGCACTAGTATTCTGCCCGCAATTTCGCCCGGGAAACCACTGGAATAAATGCTTAGGTACTAATATTATAAAACAAAAGTAACTCTGTATATCTGTCTGTTGCCCTTACACGCTAAAACTACTGAATCGATTTAAATGAAATTGGGTATACAGATATATGTAGTTTTTAAAGAAACTTATTTTGTAAATATCATTTACGTAATGTTCTAAAAATTTTAGCTAATAAAAGTTTCTGTTTGAATAGATTCACAAAGTACTCAATGGATTTTGAAGAAATTTGATATAGAGATAATTTAAAAATTGAAGAAAGATATATGTATTTACTACGCCAAAATATTGTTTTCTCGGGTAATCTGATAAAAAAAGAACTGTCCCGATTTTGTTGCAAATGAGCCTCGAAGGACGCGGTATCAACATCAATGGTGAACACGTCTCTCACTTGCGATTTGCTGATGATATAGTCATCATGGCAGAAACGCTGCAGGACCTACAGCATATGCTGAACGACCTGGCTGAATCTTCGTTACGCATCGGATTACGGATGAACTTGGACAAAACCAAGGTCATGTTCAACGAACATGTTATACCGGAACCGATCGCGATACACGACGCCGTTCTCGAAGTTGTTCACAAATATGTATACCTCGGGCAAATACTGCAGTTAGGCAAAAACAACTTTGAGAACGAGGTGAATAGGAGGATTCAGTTGGGTTGGGCGGCATTTGGGAAACTACGTCGAGTCTTTACGTCGTCGATCCCACAGTGCCTAAAGACGAAATTCTTCAATCAGTGCGTCCTACCCGTAATGACTTACGGAGCCGAAACGTGGACACTGACGGCACGACTAGTCCACAAGTTCAGAGTCGCTCAGCGGGCTATGGAAAGGGCTATGCTCGGCGTTTCTCTGAGGGATCGCATCAGAAATGAGGTGATACGTCAGAGAACCAAAGTCATCGACATAGTCCACAGGATTAGCAAACTGAAGTGGCAGTGGGCTGGCCATGTTAGCCGTAGAACCGATGGCCGTTGGGGCAAACGTTCTAGAGTGGATACCGCGAAACGGCAAACGTAGTGTAGGACGTCCTCAGGCAAGGTGGAGTGATGATTTGCGCAGGACGGCTGGCAGGAGCTGGATGCGAGAAGCCGAAAATAGATCTCAGTGGCGTACACTCGAAGAGGCCTATGTCCAGCAGTGGACGAAGAGGGGATGATGATGATGATGATGATGAGCCTCGATGAAGCCTCGGACAGAAAGCTGCAGATCACGGCAGCTGTCAATTTGCTGACTATATCGCATACATACCAACTCAACGTGGTTCGGTGAAGGGATGTTTGCTGAGACTAGTCCAACAAGCTAACTTCACCAATTCTTTTCACCTTATTTATAAACTCACTTCTTGAGAAGCTCAGCTGCATCCGTTTTGGCTGTTAGCTAGATATTATTATAGTCAGCTAGATAGAATGCTTGAAAAATGCATGAATGCTTACCTATACGGATATAGTTATATTAAAATATAACTATATCCGTAGTAGTATATTAGTTCATAAAAACCATAATGATTTTGATGAAATATCAAATTCATTAATTAAACACGACAAAATAAAATAAGCTTGCCGTTCAAACGTACACGCTAAAAATCTAGAGGCTCTTTTAATTAGCCTTTTACAACAAAGTTCCGCAAAGTGTTACCGATTTGCCTTTTCTGAAATTGAAATCATTAGTCAAAAATACTCTTATGAAAATGTTATCTTAAATGTCAACAATGCTTGGGTTTAAATTTAATAACTCAATAGTTACGTTACTAATATTTAAAAGATACGAAAAGATGACAAAATGTATGTTAAGACAGGAAACGGATAATAACAGGAAACCTTATTTCTCAAAACAAAAAAAAAAATTCAATAGGATGATTACAAATGTTATATAATGGCTATTTTGTTTTTGTGTGAGACTGATGCCTATGCTAGGTATATTTATTAATATAACTGTACTACTGGACTTGAGGATTCCATCCTTCCACAACCTTGAAACACAAGATAAGTACACATTATTATCTTCTCATAGCAGGAACAAGAAAAACGAATTAAATTTAAATAAACAATTTTATAATCCACCTAAATCTATGTGTTTGTGTATACGCGAATATTTATAGTAGTGTGTGTGTGTTTTTGTGAATATTTGTGTTAGCATATGTGGGTATGTTGCACGAGTATGCGTTGTGCAAATGTGTGTATTTTTTTAGCTAAAAACCCAAAACTACTCTGGACATTCATTAAAGTTAAAAGGGGAGGAACGAGTACTTATCCTAGCATGATTTCTGATGGTCTACAAACCGCAACAGGGGGTGGAAATGTATGTCAGTTATTTGCATCTTACTTCGCCTCTGTCTATAGCGACGTACCACCTCATTTCCTAGCAACAAATTGCATCTCAGATCACTTAAACCGTGACAGCCTTACTAGCATAGAATTAACGCGCAATCAGGTTTATAAAAAATTGCAATCTCTGGATGTAAACAAGGGTCCTGGATCAGACCATATACCACCATTGTTTATTAAAATGTGTCCTGAAATACTGTCGGAACCCTTGCAACATATCGTTAACAAATCTTTGGCTACAGGAATATTTCCAAAGAAGTGGAAAATAGCTAAGTGGTACCTGTACCCAAAGTAAACTGGCTCATATAGACAATATTATCAAAAAAGCTTCTAAAATGTTGGGATTCGTGCTTAGGAATGAAAAAGGTATTCAAAACACCTAAAACAAAATACTTTTATATAATTGTTTGGTACGAAGCATTCTAGAATATGCCAGTGTAGTTTGGCGTCCACATTATGTGGTACATATGTTAAGAATAGAGCGAATCCAGAAAAGGTTCATGTGGCATTTGCTTATTTCAAGGAGTAGTTAAAAGTAAAAAAATCATATCTTGAAAGACTAACCCATTTTAAAATGACAAAAATTAATGACAGATTAAATTTTATGGACCTTGCATTTATTTACAAATTACTAAACAATAAAATAGATTGCCAAGCTCTATTGAGTAATATAAACATAAAAGTGCCATGTCGCTATCACGAAAACCTCAAAGTAAGTAAATAGAACTGGAGTAGGCATCAGTCAAATTTCTCGAACAAATTTTTCTGTCATATCTTGCGGGGGGCGAGGTTACTACTACACTCTAAACCAGCACACACAAACAGAAAATTTTAACGTTTTTACAAATGCACACATGGACACATGACACACAATTTTGAAATTCACGCACACAAACCTTAAAAAAGTACGTTGACGTTCTATTCGAACACAAAAATGTAAAAGTGTGGGAAGTAACGAGACATCACCCAAAAGAATGATATCGATAAATCGCTTTCGTTCAATGAATGAATGTTAACTTGGCGTTAATATTTCAACATAATTAAAATATCATGCTTCGACATTTAGTATGTAGTCAATATAAAATTGACAGATATCGAAGGTTAATAAAATGCAAACTTATACTCAGTAGTTTATTATAGTAAATTATAACATCTAATAATTTTACCTAATTTTTGTGTCTTTTTAACTGCATATTTGTTATTTGGTAGGATATTAAGGTAAAAATACGAATTTTGTTGCATAAGAAGCTACAGAAGTTCTATTAAACCGGAAAATAAAATATTATATAACTAAGTTTTATTGACACCAAGTTGCGGATACAACAAAAATTGTATTTTTACATCAAAATTAGATACTGCAACACCGACATTGTTATAATAACATTAAAAATGCGTTTTCTAAAAAGAAATATTTTATTGAAAAACACGTTTTGATACACGTACACTATAAAAATAATTGAGTTTTTTGACACGGGATTGACAGTTAGTTCTATTATTCCCATGTATGTTATTATAATAATTAAATTAGTTTAATCGTATTAAATACAACTAAATATCAGATAGGGATCTTAAAAATACTTTAACAATCAACAATATCTCTTAAACGAAATTTTTTGATTTTTATCCTTAATATGTTAGCAATAATTTTGAGTAATTTTTTTTGCAGATTTATATTGGGTTATAATATTTTGTGAACTCCCATGCTCCGGTCACTGATGTAATTAATATTACATCATTAGGTAATTTTTCGACTGCACCTTTTAGTGTATTATAATCCGAGACGTCATTATTAAACAATATTAAATAAAGCGTACTTATTTTCTGTTTACTTACTTTGTTTGTCAATTATATTTTATTATTCAATAAGATTTAAGCATAATATTTTTAATTAATGTCAATTATTCCATTCATTCATTCATTCCTATTTACTCGTAAAACAAAATATCGATATAGTTGCATCCCTATTTCAAGTGTGAAAATCAATTAGGGCTGCTGATTAAAAAAGATAATATTTTTTAACTAAAATTTTTAAGATGATGTTGGCGCTAGTTTACAGATGCTTACCGTTTAAGCATGGCTCTTATATTTCCTTTAACAAAATTACACTCACAAAGTAAGTGTTACTATTTTATTACTGCTATTTTTATAAACAAAAATAACATACAATGAGATTAACAGTGACAGATTGAGTAATTCGCGATAGATAAAAAAAAACTATTGCAAATGTCCTCCTCATACATCTTTTTGATTTCTATATATAGAAACCGCTAATAGAAACAAAACTTGTTACTTAACTGTTATTCTATCAAGGCACCTTCACCATTTGGTATTGTACAAAAAGTGTATGTCTCGATAGAATAACAGCAGTGTGCTACTTGATTTATCATCTATACTTGATTTGAAGGGAAGTTTGAGTTTAGTTCATTTTTACATTATTGATTGTTTTAAATAATGCACCTATATAAATACTTATAAAAATATTTAATTTAAATGGTATAATTGCTAGTACATCGTTATGTATAGAACTGTTAAAGTATCAAAAAAAATAGTAAAATTGTGTATTATTGTAACAAGGCATCGGCAATTTAAGACAGCAGAGTACAAAATGATGCTGTTACTGATTAAATTAATACCTACCAGATTAGAAAATTGTTATATGAACTATACAAATTCTATATGTCAAATGTCATAATTAATTGAAATATGATAATGTTCAACCCTAGCTCACGCACTCCCCACGAGACTATATGATGACGTCAGACCGCACTCCTCACGAGACTATATGACGTTAAATTTGAATTTGCAGAATTGTAAAACATGAAATTATGAATTAAATAATCAATAAATCTTAAAAATAATACTTGCAAATGAAAGGTGACACCATCTTTTTGCATACTTGACGTGTTAGACTTCTTTTTACACGAAAAAACAGCACAAATAGGCATTTTAGTGGGAGCTCTGTTCGCCGCGACATGCACAATGTTGTGTGACAGCCCATAAGGCAGCTCAACTAGTTTTATATAACGTACAAGATTCCGAGTCTTATGCTTTGGCAGAGGGGAATGTTAGACAATGGCATCTCCTGTCTTGGTTACTTTGACTCTGAACGAAAAACCCATAACACCTCTTTGTCCTCCACTTCGGCGTACGCTTTTGGTAAACTCGGCTATACCAAAGACTCTGTAGAATAGTTAATAAATATAGTAGTAAAAATAGATGTATTTAACAACTCCTTTTGGAGAATTAAATGCGCATTTTATCCGGCCGAATAGGGACCTGAAATTGTATTATCTATGTTACATATTTACATCTTTTGTTAAAGTTACTGCTAACATTTTTTAGTTTTTGTCATGTGGTGTCAACCAGTAATTGGTTTTTATAATAGAATATTAAGATGTTCTAAGAATGTTATAATTAAAATAAGTATAATTGTAGAAACTGTTGGTTGACCTTAATAAAAAAAAAATATCGCAACGTTCAATAGTTTGTTTTTGTAGAGTCAAATATTCTATAGCACGCGCGTTTTCAATTTGATAAATCTCTTGTGTGTACTTGCCCTTAATATCAAATGTTACATAAGAAATGTTCGTGTTTTTGTGCATGCCACTACTGCGTTGATTTTAATTATATCTGTTGGACCTGTGACACCAATTTTCTCAGCGACCACTGAATCTATGAGAGTGGCCGTACTACCATCATCTAAAAGTGCGTAAGTGTCAAATGAACAAATAGGGCCGGTAACAGTCACAGGAACAACTTTCAATAACGTATTACATATACGTGCTCGAGAATTGGACGTTGATAAGCCTACGACTTCTTCGATATGTGGCTGACTCGGCGCAGGTAGCGCCACCGCGCCATGCAGGAGTATGTGGTGTCTCTCTTTTATCTATATATATCTCTTTTAGTAGGTGTCTTTACTCCATTGGCTACTTCGTAACATACTTTTTTTAGGCTTAAATTGAATCCTAGAACATCAATTTTGGGACACCATATCAAACCCAAAGTGCGTTGCGTCCATAGCAATCCAGTTTTCCAGCAATCATTACATTTATTCGACTTCGAATCGAGAATATATATAGCGCGTTCTTCATCCGTGGTTAGTCTACTTTTATTTTTATTTTCATGACCTATACCAATACTGTTAATTCGAAAGTAATTTTTTACTGTTATATATTTATCTATGGTTTAAAATATTTGTAGCATCTGTGGCTGGTATTAAGTGTGACGTGGAATGACGTGGCATGGCGCGCAATTTCATGTCAGGCTACTGGTCTGTTATTGCATTGTTATTGGCAAAACGTAGAACTACACAACTACATCGGGTCAATTTAATAGGCCACATTTGACATTTCATTAAAATTCCTCAACTAACCTTGTTAATGGCGGACATAAAATATTCAATATTTTTTTAGTTTGGAAATGCACAAATGACCGTTGTTACAATGTTGCGTTCAGTGAAGTCTATACGTAAGTGATTGTCCCTCAATAAATCGAATGAATGCAATGATTACTTGTGAAAGCATTATTCACCATGAATTAATAGTCAGTCAGTTTGACCATGAATTAATAGTATGATTGTATCTTTATACTATATTGTATTATATTATTGTAATTATTTACATTGTAAAGAGGAGATAAAAAATAGACCTTCAGAGTTTCTTGCCTGTTCTTCTCGAGAAGGCTCTCCCAATTTCCGAACAGGTGTCGAGTCAATTTTATTATTTTTTTCTTTTTTTTCCTTATTCGTACTGTTAGGGGGTCTGGCGCGGACAGAGACTATATAGCCAATTGACTGCGCTAGCGGGGGAAATCTTCTCACGGAGCATACGCTAAATCGAGCGTATGTCACGATTTTGCCTTCAGTGTGATTCTAGCTGCCACCCGTGTCACGAGTTAACGTAAATTGCTTTTAAAAGGGAGAAGATATCGGAAAAATGCCTAGTTGTGCTATTAAATGGTGTGGCAAATCGACTACTAATACAAATTACAAAAATTATGGAATAACCTTCCACAGGTAAGTAGTATTTACATAAAATGTATCTAAATATTTTTGAATAAAAATAATAAATTTAGACAGACATCAAAATGACACGCGTTGATGTCTTTATTGCCCTCTCTGTCTTTCCTGTGCCTAATCGTCTATACCGGTGTCTCGTTCTTTCCGTAGTGCTTGGCATGCATTTCCCACGATTTATCGATAATTTTACATCACATATATTTATTCGTACCTTTGGGTTAGTGTAAATTAAATGAAGGTTACTGCTTTTATTGATTCAACGCTTATTTTAATGTTTATTATATTACAAATTATAATATAATTAATTATTATGATAGTATTACCTATATTGTTATTAACGAACCTTACCCAAATATTTTTTCAGATTCCCAAATGACATAGAACTTAAGGAAATATGGATGAATTCTACAGGGAGAGAGAGCTTCTTTCCGTCTAAACATAGTGTCATATGTTCACGACATTTTAAATCCGACTGTTTCGAGCAGTTGAAAAACCGTTGACGACTTTTTGCCTCAGCAATTCCTACATTATGTTTACCCCTTTTGGTAACTCTTTTAACACATACTAATTCTATTGTTTACTATACATTTAATTATGAACACAGTAACTATAACATTACTATAAGTTTTTATTTTCTTTAACGGCCAATTATAATTGTACTTCACTTTTAGATTCCGACTCGTGAACTGAAGGTTTTGAATGATGGCTACAGGCTATTGGTTCTTGTCTTAAGTGTTTATAATATTTTATTGTTTTCGTTTGCGAACAAACGTTTTTTATTGGTAAAAATAATATTATCATAAACACAATGTTATAAATACATAGTTACCAGTACAAAACAATTTCGTTTTAGAATACTGGGAATTATGTATATTTTATCCTACGTAGTAATTAACAGTTTAGCTCTTAGCTTTTAGGGTTCCGTAGACGGAGCTTCGAGGAGCATTTCGTGCGGTTGGTCCCCCGAGCCAAAAGGGTGGCGGGCGCATTGCATCGCCTGCTGCCCAATCTCGGTGGACCGAGGGATGGAGTTCGCCGCCTGTACGAGGGCGTCGTGCGATCCGTGGCCATGTATGGGGCTCCCGTGTGGTCGCAAGACTGCGCGAGGTCCCCCCGCTGCAGAGCTCTGCTACGGAGCCTGCAGCGGATAATGGCCATACAGATCGTGCGAGGCTACCGTACAATCTCGTACGAGGCGGCGACGGTTCTGGGACGCTCCCCCCCATTCGACATCCTGGCCGACATGTACGCGGCGACGTATGCGTCGCGGCGTGTCGGCCGGGAGGGCGATGGGGGGAGCGCCCTGGAACCCGCGCACGAAGTGCCTAAGCGGGAGTGGCACCGACGGATTGTGGCGGCCTGGCGTGCGCAGCTCGAATTACGGATCTGCGCGCGCCAGCGGGCCGTCGGTGCCGTACTCCCGCACCTCGAGGCTTGGCTCCACGGGAAGGAGGAGGTCACCTACCGATTGACTCAGATACTCACCGGGCACGGCTGCTTCGGTGAGAGTATCTGTGTCGAATAGGACGGGAGGGATCGACACATTGTCACCACTGCGCATCCGACCTCGACTCGGCCCAGCATACGCTGGCGGAGTGCCCCGCGTGGGCCTCCGAACGCCGAGTCTTGGTCGCAGAGATCGGGCGAGATCTGTCTCCGCCAGCATTGATTGCGGCAATGCTGGCGGACGAGGGAGGTTGGAGGGCTGTGGCCTCCTTCTGTGAGGCAGTGATGCTCCAGAAGGAGGCCGCCGAGCGGGGTCGGGAGATGGCCGATCCCGCTCGAAGAAGCGGCGCCGGGCTCGGTAGCACAGCTGCGGCGCCGCCGCGGGTCGCCGGCGGGCGCGAGTAAGTCGCGACTGCTACGGCGACCCGGGATGGACCACGCCCCTTCCGTGGCCGGGGGGCGTCGTCGGTGGAGGAGACCGGGGGAGGTAGTAAGCCTCCCCCGAGGAGGGCTCCCCTGTGTCGACGGGGGAGCGGAGGCTGGGGGCTCCCGGAAGAAGCTTTCTGTTCCCGGGGGCTCCCTACAAGCCTGAGGAAGGCCATCCCTGAGGTTTTTAGTGGGTAGGCCTCCCCCTTCTGGGGAGGAGAGCCCCACATAACCCCGGCTCGCCACAGCCGGGGTATGCAATTTAATGCATTTTCCTCAGGGAAACAAAAAAAAAAAAAAAAAAAAGGGTTCCGTAGACAAATGGCAAATGGTCTGTCTGTCTATCTGTCCGTCATCGCATCGCATGTCACAGTTTTGTTCCGTAACTATAAGAGCTATACTATCGTTAAAAATGATATCGAGGTTTTTAAAATATTTTTTTTCTAAACCGAATAGTTTGCGCGAAAGATGCTTTCAAATATGCCCCCTCAATTAATGGTACGGAACATTTTGTGCTTGTCTTCGACACGCTCTTAGCCGGTTTTTGGTACTTTACTAATAGGAAAATTCTTTTTTTAGACGTTACCTGAAAATACCAACGAAATGCAAACGGAACCTTCAAGATCACCTGTAATAATTGTTTTTTTTTAATAATTCTGTATTTCATTAATGATTATTCTATAATATTTAGTTTTACATTATAATAATAATATAAAGCTTGTTTTATAACATATTTACAATATTCTCGTTATTTTCAGCATTCTCCTATTATACCTACGATTATCCAAGAACATTTAACACCGAAATAACAAAAAATGAAACGTCAAATTGATCACCTTACATTTAGCTTGACTCGAAGGAATAAAGTAGTTAAAAGACTACAAGATAAAACGAGAGCTCTGAAAAAAAAAAATTTCAAAGCAATCGTTCCAGTAGTTACGACGTGAAAGCGTAACAAACAAACTCAATTTCTTATTTTAGTTATAAGTACTTGTATTTACATTTTTAGTTTTAAAAATGTTTTTTTTTTTACCTAAATTTAATATTTTTTTGTTAATATAATAATTTTTATTAATTTATTATTTTGTTTTATTATGAAACAAGTTTCCTCACAATAAATTGCGTTTATCGATATTCGATTAAATTTATTGTCTTAGGTCTCCCTAAAAAATACATGTAATTGTTGTAACCAATCAGAATCGTCGCCCCCCGCACCGCAAGTCCGTGAGTTGCGTTTCTAAGGGAATGAATGTACGCGCTCTCCACTGGCTATGTCCTTCGTGGGCGCGGAAAGTCTTTTTAAAAAAAAACCAAATGAGAACCAAAGGGATTTATTCCCGTAAAACGGTCACAAGTATTATTTTAGGGACCTCACTTTAACTCGACTGTACGCGGACGCGGCTTAGAGACAACTCTTTTAACTCGACTGTGCGCGGACGCGGCTTAGGACAACTCTCTTACTCGACTGTACGCGGACGCGGCTTAGGACAACTCTTGTTGGCGACTGAGTGCAATCAGTTTTATTACAATTGAAATCGCCAGTTCAGCATTTTTATGCTAACTATTACTGTGTGTAACATCTCCCCCCTTTAAGATGAAGCTTCATCTCGTAAGAAGAAGCGAAATCAAAAACTAGAAAATATCGAGTCAAAGTAAAAATGAGGCTTACAATAAAACTTAACATTTAGTTTACAATTAAAGAACATAGAATATTGAATTTAATACAAAATAATATAGAAAAGTATCTAATGTTACCCCTTAACTACTAAGTTTAAGATTTATCTTAGAATACAAATTTAAGACAAGATTCATCTTAACAAAATAATAAACTGAGACAAATTAGGTAAGTATCATTTAGTTCACAATAATAGAATATAGGGTATTATAAAAGTAGTAGATTTAAGTTATATTTCCTTGTGAATAATATTTGATGAATCTCGTGTAAAACAACAAAATGAGACAAAGGTTCAAGTTCATGACCTTCAATTAATTATCATTTATCTTATGCTTACTACAAAAACAAACCATAGTAAAGACATCATAGTGTAGATATAGTAAGTGAGACAAAAATATCAAGAGTTACAAACTGCTTATCTTACTTAGTATATTAAATATTACTTATCTTAGTATATTAAATATTACTTAGTAATAAGAAGTATGCGTTAATTTTATCATAACAAAAGTATAGAAGTACAACAATATAAGTAGTTATTATCAAAAGTTATTTAAATTTCGTCTAGAATCAACCTTAAGTATGGAGTTATAAGTTCTATGTACTGGTAAGGATTTAACTGACATCTTATCGTCTACATTTTCGTCAGAAATATCGGTTAATTCAATAGTATTTGACATTTTTGATTTTCTAACAACCTTTTTACTATGACATTGATTAAAGATTTGTATACAATAATTAGAGTCATGTGCATTACGTTTAGTTAAATATTTATATAATTTATATGAACAAAATAAGAATAGACTCACAATTAAAATATAAGTAAATGATGAATAATATGCACCATATTTGACAAAATGACTTTGATTTTGTAAGTTATTTATCTCGTTTTCTAAGTTATCCATTTCTCGTGTTGAATGAGTCAACGAATCGAGACTAATCTTACTAAGGTACAGTGGAGTTAGATGTGGTAATGATTTATTTATTATCTCTTTGTTACAACAATCGTCTGACGTAATATCGAAATTTATATCTAAAGGAGAGTTCATCATTATTGAGTATGAACTGCTTGGAATCAACTGTGTCGTCTTAGAATAACCAATACAAGTTTCTGTTAACTTAATAAAACCTGTACCCACAATTGGGTAATCGTTAATATCGTTATCACATTTTATGGTTAACTTGGTGACACTCGATTGTACATATAACCATTTATTATTTAACTTTTGCCATATATCGATTTCACCATATAATAATTTTGTTTCACATTGAGATGGCAATGATAATGTTATCTCTGTTAACAACCTTGATTCGCAATTAGGATTAATCATACAAGAATAAATTGAGACGAGTTTACAAATAGAATAATCGTTACTTAATATCTTACAGTTATCTAAATTATCTAACATAGTATAATGCATTCTATCGTCACTTAATGCGATAAAAGAGTTAGATGGTTTAATCAGTGCAAAGGTTTTGAACTGTGACTCATTATGTGGAGTCGGCAAAGGTATATTTTTATACACAACAAACTTATCGGCTGTAGTCAATGGAATTAGTAAAACAAAAACTACTTTATTATTATAGTAATAAGAGCTAAGTTGAGATACATCAATTATAGAATGTATATTTTGTAAGCTTAAAGGAATTGGGAAATCTAGCCTTTTATTCATATGATTACTATGCGTATATAATTCGTTATAAAGATTCAGGGGACTTAGTACACCAGGGTGTAAAATATTGATCTTAGAAAATAAAATAGCATTTAGCGTAGTATCTAAGAAATTAGAGATGGTAAGTAATGAACTTTCGATAACATTGAATAAACTATTTATACGAGACACATGATATAATAAATTATCCGTTTTAGTTATTTGAGATAAGATTTCATTCATAGTATTTATTTGAGAGTTTAATTTTTGCTCATTTTGATTAAGTTTATAAATAGTAGAATTAAAATTATTTATTGTAGATTTAACTACGTGTATATTATCTTTCATTAAGCGATACATTTCGGATTCGCTCTTTTGGCATGACTCTATTGCAGAGTCGTATTTTCTTGCGTCGTCGGCATCTAAAGTGCCAAAGAAAAACTTAAGAATTTCACCACCGAATTCTAAGGACCTTTTGACCTTAGTAGGTGTTTGATTTAATGTAATATGGGATAGAGACTGTAATTTAACAAAATTAGATTGTATCAATATTTCGATAGGACTAGAATTGTCCTTGCAATTAATTAAATCTTGTGGAGATAATTTTTGACATAAGTCATGAGATTTTCGTAATAATATTTCGATGTTATTAAGATATGGTTCTAAGCTAATGACTTCGATATGCGTTACAACTTTCCAATAATCATTATAAAAGCGAATATTCGTTATAGGCTCATAATAAATTCCAGGGCTATGCGTAATTGGAGTTATCTTGGATTCAGCGTAGCATTTGTAGCACAAAGCTCTGTAAAATAATAAAAACGAAATAGTAATAAGACTTGAATTAGGAACTAGAAGGTTTGATTTCATTGGTATGGTATTTTATATGTTTACGACCAACTTGTAAAGTTACATTATGTTTATTGTGAACTTTTATAATTTTATAAGGGCCTTTCCATATTGGAGATAAGGCTTTGCGAAGTCTATGGTGATGTTTCAGGTATACCATGTCACCAGACTTGTAAGTAATGTCGCGTGAATTAGAATCATAATATTGCTTTGACCTTTCTTTACTTTGAATAATATTTTGAATAGCTTTTTCGCGACTGAAACGCATTCGATATTGTAAAGCACGAATATACTCGTTATAAGTAGTATTATTACTCGTGTCGTATAAAGAATTTGGGATTGATGGTTTATAACCAAATATTAATTCATGGGGTAAAATTTGTAGAACAATGCGGAGTAGTATTATAACTTAAAATAGCGGTAAATAGATAACAATGCCAATCATTTTGATTTTCATTGACAAATGATTTTAAATATTCTTTTAATGTAGCATGTGACCTTTCAAGGGCACCATTTGTTTGAGGATGATACGGAGTAGTAGTAAAAAGAGACTTAATTTTAAGAATTTCAGTTAGTTGTTTGAAAAGCTCGGATGTAAAACATGTACCAAGATCTGTTAAGATCATTTTTGGAAAGCCAAAGAGTGACATAAAATGAACTAAATTTCGAGCAATCTCTTCGCTGGTGGAAGATACCATAGGATAAGCACTAGTAAATTTCGTTAAATCGTCTTGAAGAGTTAAGATGAATTTGAATTTTTGAAAACCAGCTTCCGGTAATGGACCAACTATATCCAATGCTAATCTCTCTAAGGGTTTTGTAGATGTAGATGTTATCTCCATTGGAGCTTTATTTGATTGTCTTAAGGGCTTATTGACTTGGCACAATTTACAATTTTTACATAGTTTTGTATATCTGAGCGCATAGACTTCCAGTAATATGCAGCTTTAATGCGATTATACATGCGCTTTATTCCGGGATGACCCGCAATAGGTGAATCATGATTTTCCTTTAAAATCTTAGGAACTTCGACTGGAGTAGGATAAATTAATTGATTTTTGTAAATATAGACCTTAATATTAGTGTTATGAAAAATGTAAGAAATCATATTATATATTTTAGTATAAGTTATTTTAGAGAAAGGATCCGAAAAATCAGATAGAGCAAGATCATTGACGTTAGGATTATCAGTTAGAATTTTATTCCTTAATTTTATCAATAAGTTGTAAATATCTCTAAACTTGGTTTCTTCGTAATGATGAATCTTAGTGTATAGGAAATAGAAGTTAGTATCTTTATTATTTACTACTTGTATAGTGAAGGGCTCGCGTTCGGTGTTAAGCAAGTCAGCGGAATTCTCGAGTCGAGATAATAATTCTTCGCAATGAGGCATAGAGTAGTCAAAATCTAAAGATATTGGACAAGCGATTGATTTTAATTTTGATAAATGCAAACCTTGAGTGCATTCTTCGATAATAGTATTATAAGTTATATTTTTATTTATAAATTGATCCTTGAAATATTTTTCATAAGACGAGTTATTTAAGTTATTTATATCTATAACATTGATGGGATAACGAGATAATGCGTCAGCATTTGAATTTAATTTTCCTTGTTTATAAATAATTTCGTAATCGTACTCTTCTAATTTTAGGCGCCAGCGCATAAGGCGACTACCAGGGTCTTTTACATTAAAGAGCCAAACTAATGGTCTGTGATCGGTAACGATTTTAAATTTATTTCCATATAAATAGGGACGAAATGTTTTAACAGCAAAAAGGATAGCTAACAGTTCCTTTTCTGTTGTAGAATAATTTCCTTCCGCCTTGTTGAGAGTACGGGAGGCATACGCGATCGGCTTATCTTTACCGACTGGACCTTGTGATAAAATTGCGCCTACGGCATAGTTACTTGAGTCAGTGGTTACCACAAATGGCTGAGAAAAATCTGGATACTGAAGGAGAGGAGCGCTAATTAACTTTTCTTTTAAAAGGTCGAATGCATTTTGTTGCTCAATATTCCAGTGAAATGTAGTATTCTTTTTTAATAAACAAGTCAGAGGTTTAGTTATTTTAGAAAAGTTGTCAATAAATCTACGGTAATAACCTGTGAGACCAAGAAAAGATTTTATATCTTTCGGATTTTTAGGAATAGGAAATTCGGAAACAGCCTTGACTTTATCAGGGTTTGGAGAGACACCTTTATCGGTGATAACATGACCTAAATAAGTTACTTCACGACGGAGAAATTCACATTTGTCCGGCTGCAATTTTAAGTTAAAATTCCGGAATCTATCAAAAACTAAGCGAAGTTTCTCTATGTGACTGTCAAGGTCATGACTGTACAGGATACAATCATCGATATATATAAAGCAGTGTAGTCCTTGGAGTCCTGATAGAACAGCGTTCATGAGACGTTGGAAGGTAGCAGGAGCGTTTTTTAATCCAAACGGCATCCTGGTGAATTCGTAGTGTCCGGAGGTACCGTTTGTGTTAATAACAGTGAAACCAGTTTTTGCTGCGTCAGCAGGATTCAGAGAAACTTGGTGAAAACCAGAAACAAGATCCAAGGTTGTAAAATATTTGGAATGACCTAATTGGTCTAAAATATCAGAGATTAAGGGAATAGGAAAAATTTCGTTAACAGTAACATCATTAAGGCGCCTATAGTCTATGACTATACGCCATTTACGCTTTCCAGATGCGTCCATCTTTTTAGGGACCACCCAAACTGGGGCACTCCAGGGTGAATTCGAAGGTTTAATAATATTTTGCTTAAGCATCTTTTTTATTTGTGTATCGACTTCCTCCTTATGACAATCGGGGAAGCGATAAGACTTTACGTGAATTGGTGATGCATCTTTAGTATTAATTGAATGTTGTATGGCGTTGGTACAAGTTAGAGGATCGCCATCTAAATAAAATACATCATTATAATCGGAGCAACATTGTAAGAGAGCCTTTGTTTCCTCTGAATTAAGGTGCTCTCGTCTAATTAAATTTAGAACTCGATTGATTCGGTTTGAATGAGATAAAGATGCTGTGTTAATAGATTCAAAAACATGGGAAGAATCTTTTTTTATAGAAGAGTCAAGTGGAGTTAAATGAACCTTAAAATTATTTATTTCAATGTCGGATTCGGTTGTATTTAATACCGAAATATTTACTCTATTATTTGGTTTTAAAGAAACGATGCAATTTGCGAGATAAACGCCATGCTTATGGTTTGGTCCAACACAAGCGCTTCGCGCATGTTATGCAATTCAGATTTATCATTTGACACTAAGCATTCGATTACGGCTTCGGAACGAGCAGGGATAATATAAGTAAGCTTATTAAAATAGAATGATAACTTATGACCTTGTATTAACATTGAGTTTGTATCATAATCTATATTAACACCAAAAAATTTTAGGAAATCGGTTCCAATTATACCGTCATACTTGAGATTTATTTCATCATTGATGACGTGAAATTTGTGCTCTAAGTTTCATGACAAAGATAAAATTTAAGATTGAATGAACCTAAGGTTTCGCTATACGACTCTAGATCGTTTATACCTTTTAGTTTGACTATTTCTTGATTAAGGGTAGGTTTGTTTATTAAACTTGATAATTTTACTATACTAATACTAGCACCAGTATCAACGAGAAAACTAAGAATCTGGAAGAATGTTCAGTTTTGAGGTAAGTAAAAGGTAAGGATACCTTATATATATTAGTCTCAAAAATAGGTATAGGCTTGTTTTTTAAATGAGACTCATTAGACATAACATTGCAATTATCATAAGGTAAGCTAGACTTAGATTTAGTATAGTTATATTTATTATTATTAGATAAGTTAGAATTAAGACATGTAATACTCTGTTTGTTCAGAGATGTAAGATTACGATTAAAATAAGATTTAGGCTTACATAATTTAGTAGAACTCACTGGCATTGAGTGAGGTGAATTACGATTTAATATAGAATGATAAGAATTAGGACTCAGTATCTTACACTGAGATGAATCTTTGCAAGATTTAGAAAAACTCAGTGACCTTGACTCTCTTACTCGACTGTGCGCGGACGCGGCTTAGGGACAACTCTTGTTGGCGACTGAGTGCAATCAGTTTTATTACAATTGAAATCGCCAGTTCAGCATTTGTATGCTAACTATTACTGTGTGTAACAGTACGTACGGACAAGGTTTTGTTTTCTTTTTTTTAAGCTTTGTTTTTTTTGTTTTGTCTGTTGACGTCAATAAGTGCCTGTAAAGGTCTATGTTGAATAAAGATTATTTTGATTTTGATTTTGATTTTTTTTTGAGTCAAATTTTTATTAAAATAAAACATGTTATTCTTTTGTTTTATAATAAAAAAACAATAATAACTTCTTTAACAGAGAAATAATATATTAATACAGTACCTATAAAAAAGAGTGTATTCACATTTAAAAGGCCGCCAACACATCTGTTGTTGCGGGCAGCGATAATCACTTACCATCAAGTAATCCATTTGCTCGTTTGCCTATTAAAATTAAAAAAAAGTACTTTTCCATAATAACTGTATTCGATTCACATATGTTTGAAGTAAATATCGATTTTTTCACCATAATCGGAGTGTTTAAGCAGGTCACCTCACTATGAACAAATGTCAAATGTGGCCTATTAAATTGGCCCGACTGTAGTAAAATAATTATATTGGAAACTTCGTAAAATAAACCGATTAGACATACAGTGGTGTTTAGTTATTTATTGGATCCAATACATAAAATTTACAAGCTCGTAGGAAGTCTTCATCTGAATTATTTTGATGTACGTGATAACTAAATTCAGGTATTATGTCACTTGTAATCGAAGAAGTAAAGGCGTGTACTACCCAACCTAACATAGTTCTTGACGCAACCGGATCCTTATTACCACCTTGTCTTATTTCTCTGGTAATTATCAAATGCCAGTAATCTTGTCCGATAAGCAAAGTTGGTTGTCCCTCGTATGTATGTAACGGTATATTCTGTAAATGTGAATACCTTTTTAATGCAAGTGCTTCAGGTTTTTGAGTAGGCAAAGTCTAATGATCAATAGTGCGGACTTTATCGAGAGTATAAGAACCGCATGAGGTGCGTAAGGTAATAGGTACAATACGGCTAGTAATTTTATTTCTACTGTCCACTGCTCCTTGTAGGTTGAGCTCAACGTGCGGACCATCGATACCAACTTTATTAACTATGCAATTATCAACCAAACTAACAGTTGAGCCTTCATCTAACAGCGCGTAAGTATCGACAGACCCTGATGGCCCTTCTATAGTAACAGGTAAGACTTTCAAAAACACACGTCTAGACCTTAAAGCGTTACCCCACACGTTAGCCGTTGTCTCAGGTACATTCTCAATACTTTTTTTCATCATCTTTTACCCAATCGTATCTATCTAATAACAAGTGATGGCCTCTATTACATACATTGCTTTTTCGATCTGCATATTTCTCGTCTGTGTTCCGGACTTAAACATTTAAAATATAATTTATTATCGCATAGCCAGGTCCATCGTTTACTCACATCTTCTTTACTAAAAGTTGCACAGTCATCTAGCGTGTGTCCATCCTTACAAGAATATAAAAATGTATATGTAATTTTTCCTTTTGAGCTGAAATAATGTTATAGTCGGGTCAATTTAATAGGCCACATTTGACATTTGTTCATAGTGAGGTGACCTGCTTAAACACTCCGATTATGGTGAAAAAATCGATATTTACTTCAAACATATGTGAATCGAATACAGTTATTATGGAAAAGTACTTTTTTTATAAGATCCCTATCTTATAAAAAAATACTTTTCCACAATAACTGTAATAGGCAAACGAGCAAATAGATTACTTGATGGTAAGTGATTATCGCTGCCCGCAACAACAGATGTGTTGGCGGCCTTTTAAATGTAAATACGCTCTTTTTTATAGGTACTGTATTAATATATTTTACGATTTTAATTGCCTTAAAATTTTTTAACATCAATTATTTCTCTGTTTATGAAGTTATTATTGTTTTTTATTATAAAACAAAAGAACCACATGTTTTACATACATACATACATACACTCACGCCTTTTTCCCATGGGGGTAGGCAGAGATTACGTCTTTCCACTTGCTACGATCTTTACATATCTCTTTCGCTTCATCTTCTTTCATAACATTCCTCATACATGCTCGACGATTGCGGGTACTTCTGACCTGGCTTTTTTGAGGACACTTTCGATTTGTTCGAAATATGTTCGCCTAGGTCTTCCTCGTCCCGTATCTCCGCTCACTCCAGCTTCATAAATCATTTTGGTCAGTCTACTTTCATCCATCCGTTCCACATGCCCAAACCACCCAAGCATACCTTTCTTTATTCTTGTCACGATATCCTCCTTCAAACCACATTTCTTTCTAATCACTTCATTATACAATCTGTCACTCAGTTTTACTCCTGCCATACTCCGCAAAGCTCTCATTTCTACTGCATTTATTCTGCTTTCATGTCGTTTCTCCCATACCCAACTTTCACTTCCGTACATTCATGGTGAATAATCCCTTCACAAATAATCATTGCATTCATTCGATTTTTTGAGGTACATCACTTACGTAAGACTTCACTGAACGCAACATTGTAACAACGGCCATTTGTGCATTTCCAAACTAAAAAAATATTGAATATTTTATGTCCGCCATTACAAGGTTAGTTGAGGAATTTTAATGAAATGTCAAATGTGGCCTATTAAATTGACCCGACTGTAATAGAATTATTTCCCAAATCGTGACTAGTTGTTAAAACACTTCTTTTAGCTGAAAATTGAAAATGTTTGATAGGCTTTTGTGGAAGCTCTACTACCCCAGCTTTACACACAAGTTTAGCTTCTCGCATCAAAAAATCAGAGAGAGCAGATAATCGAGGTAGGTGGGCGTCCTTGTCAAGCAGACTGAGCCAAAGTAGTAGAGAAGACGAAGCAAACCATGAAAGATTTCCGTTATGATAACTTTATAGAAAATACGATAATAATTAATACAAATGAAGATGATGATAGCTCTAGTTACTGCAATGAAAGTGAATAAAACACATGATTATTTTTTGTGTTTGCTTTTATTTTGCTTTTCGTACATATATTGTTTCAGAAAGAATAAGAAATTAATAGTTCCCCAACTTTGATAATTTAAAATAAAAGAACATTTTTTTACATAAGTTAAGCAGTGGTTTTCAATACTAATTATCTTTTTTCCTCAGGAGAGGAGGCTGAGAATCCATCACGGATACCAACGCAACAGGCAAGCAGGGATGCGTTGATTATGTCGGACTCCTGGTGCTGTCGAGGCGGCTCGACCACACAGACCTACCAACTAAACTCAGCCTAGCCTTGGCCCTAAGGGCCCTACGGCTTGAATGGAATGTTAAATAATTATCATTCAAATTTATTTCTTTTTATCCAATCATTTTCGGGAATTACTTATATCGATTTCCGATTCCAAAGAATAGATATCGATATAACTTTATAATCGGTATCGATATTTTTGTTCACATCACCAAGCCAAATTATTTGACAGCTGTCATAATAAATCTAATAACATTTTGGACTATTGTTTTGTCTGTAAAGATATTGACGTAACTAGAGTGAATAGCGTTCTATGAAAAAAACTCCATAGAACGCTTGAAATACTTAGATGTAATGTGCGAAAACCATGTTTCTGGAGGGATACCTAAAGAATTACATAGAGTTCTTAAGAAATGTGCTATTTACGTCAAAAATAAAATGCTTAACTAACCATTTACAATAACAGGACTAGAGCGAGAGATATATTGAATATTGTACGCACATATATTAATGTGACAGGACATTATATTTTCTAAAATTTATGGACGATTACAGCGAGTAGACGAGAGTATATTATATTTTACAGAAAAAAATAACACTTTCCTTAATCTTAATTCCAGTGTGAGCCTCAATTATTTATATACATTTTAAAATATATGTAGCTTCACATTTACTTTGAAGAAAATTATAACTTTCATTCTAGGCACTAGATAGAAGCTCCGTTAGTTTTGTAAGATGGAAGTAATTTATTAAAAATATTTAGTAATATACAAAATAGACATTTTAGACAAAACCACTTCTGAGGGAGAAATTTGAATTGAAGTTATCTCTCCCAACTATATTTATTCTTGATTAGAATGGTAATTAATTAGTATTCTAAGGTGATTAAAATATTTGTTGAAAACGACGGTTTTATAAAGTTTATTTTCAAATAATATATTAATTAATTCTTTTTCGAAACCAATTAATACTTTGTAATGGTTGGTCCATTATGTATGTCAGATTAGCCATAAAACTTCATTTTTTGGATTATCGTACCTATAAATTCGTGTCTCATTCAATATGTCACATTTTTTATTCTAATTTTCACTCTAACCGCGCCTCTGATGGCTGTCTGCCACAAATCCGTTAGTCTTTACAAAAACACAAAAATTAAAAAACTATATTTATAAAACAAAAGCTAACCTTTAATTTGATTTATATGAAATAATCAAATTACGAACTTCAGTATTCGTTTTTATAGATCCTGAATAATATTTTCAATCAATTACAGTGTACAAATACAGGATGCAAAAAGTTATTTCACTCTTCAAAACAGTTTCTTCTCTTGGGATTATATCGTTCACCAGGAATGTTAATAATTTACCAAATCGTATATTTGGAAACGCGCCTACTGGATGCGGTCTATTAACACCACATACGCCTTTGCTGATGCCTGTTTGTAGTTTTAAAGTAAGGGGCCGTTTACGCAGACGTTGCGCGTCCTGTTATTTTGTTGTAAGGGACGAACGACTTTACGTAATTTGTCCAAAATTTCCTCGACATAAACAAATGGCAATGAAAAAGAAACCGCATAATACATGGATATTGACACATGCAAGCCAAAGTAAAGTAAGGCCCTGGTGATAATTACTTATTTAGTATGTATTATTTAGTAAGGTTGTAGTAAACATTGTGCCTATAAATAAAGTTGAAAGTGCATTTCTGACTATATCTATGTTTATATTACCCTATAAGTGCCAAAATAACTTAAAATCTTTACAGTTGATGAATAAAATTGGCCTCATATCCTATGCTACTTAATTATCAGGGTGTCCACATTCTGGAAAGTCAGGGAAAGTCATGGAAAAGTCAGGGACGCTTGAGGTGGTCAGGGAATGTCAGGGATATTGAGGAGCTACCTGGAGAGTCAGGGAAAATTTAAGATATTTGTCAATAAAAAATTCTTGAACTGTAAATTGAAATCCATGCAAAAAATTCCCAATGATTGTAAAATGAGGGATATATTTTATGCTCTGTTTTGATTCTTAATCCAGACCATTGAAGCATTTTTTTTAGGTCCGGAGAAAACTACGTAGTTTTTTGCCATTACCTACTAAAATTACTCCTTTCTTGTTTGAAATAAATGAGTATTTACAATAAATATAGAGTTTTACTTTGACAGGGTGAACTATCAGTCATATTGTGCACATGGACATGTATCTTCAAAATTGGAGTGAACTATGTTATAATTATAAGGTTATAACTAGTTTACTCACTTTTAATATTACTTAATTCTTCGTATTTAGAAATCTTATATTTCTTCATACAAAACAGCTCATTACTGTTATCTACGAGGAATTATAGAAATTTTACAACACTAGAACTAAAATGAATGCCAAAAAATTATCATTTAATAAATTGTGGCTAGATCCCAAAGTCAGTCCTGAATTTTTTGAATGGCTGAATGATGTTCCAAATGATCCAGGATTAGCATTCTGTAAGATATGCTGCAAGTCCATAAAATTAAGTAACATGGGTAAACATGCACTGGTTTCACATGCCAAAAGACCTACACACGTTAAAAATTATGAATTAAGAAAAATTAAACCAAATTTTTCATTCTTTACAAAAAAGGTTGAATCTGATGAACCATCAACTTCGACAATTGCAAGCGCCACAGAGACTTCGTCCCTCAATATCGAAAGTTCTTATGACTCCCATAAAAGTAAAGTTACAAAAATGTGTATACCTACATACAAAGACGATAATGTGACATCAGCGGAAATACTTGGGCATTAGAAATTGTTTTTAACAAAATGTCCCTTAATTCTAGTGATAGAACAAGCATGCATTCAAAAGAATGTTTCCTGACAGCAAAATTGCCTTAAACTTCACATTGGGAAAAACAAAAGGGTCATATGTAATAAACTACGGAATAGCACCTTATTTAAGAACATGTTTGCAAAAAATTTAGAAGATTGTCTATTTTACGTAATTTCCTTTGATGAATCACAAAATAAAGTCTCCCAGAAATGTCAAATGGATATTGTTATAAGATTTTGGAACAAGACTACCGAAAGAGTTAAAACAAGGTATTTGACAAGTATTTTTCTAGGGAAGTCGACTGCAAATAATCTATTAAATGGATTTTTAAAGGGTTTGTTAAATCTAAATGACAAGTTATTGCAGTTCGATGGATGGATCCAATTAACCTGAGCTTTCTTCATAAATTGAAAGCAGAACTTGCTACAGAAAATTCAAAAACTTCATTAATCGGAGTTTGTGGCTTACACACCGTGAATGGCGCTGTTAAAACCGGACATGCAAACTCATTGGGAAATAAACGAACTCTTAAGAACAAAGTACAATTATTTTAAAGACTCACCGGCACGTCGAGCTCTGTATACAACAATTACTGGCAGTACAGAATTTCCACAGAAATTCACTTCAATAAGATGGCTTGAAAATGGCCCTTGCATTGACCGACCTTTGAAAGTTTATGATAAATTATTGGAATTCGTTACAAACGCATCTGTTCCAGATAGTCATAATAAGAAAAAGTTAGATAAAAGATAGACTGTTGAATGTTCTAATATTATTTGGTTTTTAATTTGTTTTAGCAAAAAAAGTGTTTGATTTTTTTGTACAATTAAGTTTTACTTTTCAGTAACAAAAGTCCTCCTTTTTGATGAAAAAGTAATTCTATTTGCTGAAAAAGTCCCACGTCCCCACTTGGGGGCCTGCTATTGTTTTATTATTATTTTTTAATTGCCAACACTTCTCATTGTGGTATTAGAGCGAGTGAATGACTTTATAAAAAAATGTTTTTATTAGTTCGGTCAGGGAAATTTGAAAAAACGGTCAGGGAAATTTGAAAAAATAGTCATGGAAATTTGAAAAAATGGTCAGGGATAGTCATGGAAAGTCAGGGATTTTCTTTAACCAATAGCTGTGGACACCCTGATTATCACAAGCAATGATGTTATTATTTATTTAGACCAAATCTATTTGGAACCTTTGGAAGTGATTTTATATAATTTTAATAATTAGTTTTATATAATTTTAACACATAAATTAAAATATAAAGTGATTTATACAACAAATTAGTCAAATGTTCTGCAGCTTAAACTGCAAATCACATTTAATCAACGAGTTACAATAGAATTCTGATATTTATATTACTCTATTTTTTAACTTTTAAGGTACTGCTTGAGAAATATGGAATGATATTTGAATCTAATGTTGATACTTTATTATGACTGAATCCTAATCCTTCTCCACTATAGTGATATGTGGTGAGATTTATTTAATACTAAGAACCATGATAAAAATGTCTACACAAAAAGGTTACACCTGTTTTTGATTAGCATATAAGTAATAATTAGAGATCGGATAATCGGATGCATATTTACCTAAAGTTAGTTTAAGACAAAGTATAGAAATGGCTCTTTATTGTTTTGTTAAATAAAAATCCCGGGATTGCGGAATTGGATAGCCGGATGTTTATTTATTTACCTAATTTAGTTTTTGACAAAGTATGGAACTCTTTTTATTTTATTTCCATAAATAAAAATCCCGGAATTCCGGTACTGTAGAACATTTTGGTAATGCAAAACTAGTCGGTAATATGAGCTTAAAAACGACGTACATGACGCTACATGTGAGTAGGTATATAGAGTTTTAGAGGAAGAAAGTCGAGTGTTAAATAAAACAATAAGTACATACAAAACTTTATAGCATATAATTTCAAGATACAATTTACTTTTAATACTTTAAGTACATGCCATAAATAACCTCTGAAGCGTACAAATGTGAGCTTATAATATCCTATTTAAAATGGGGCGTAAATATTACCTCAGTTACTACAGTTTTAATCACTATCTATCACTATGGGTTGGTCATTGAAATCTGACTGATTTCTTAATGTCTGTGCTGAACATGATTGTGTTGTGTCAGATTCCAGTGACTGTTCTAAATCTAAGCCGCTAGCTTCTGTTTCATTTAAATAATTGTAATATATTATAATAATTTTTTCGAGATTATCTGTTGTTAGTCTATTTCTTTTAACATTTAGGATCCACTTATAGTTAGAAAATGATCTCTCCACATCAACTGACGTAAGTGGCGCAAATTTATAAATACAAGCGCTACTCTCTTGAGTAAGTTTTTCGCTTATTTCCCTCACAGCATCTAAATCAGGGTTTCTACCCATAATCTACTCCATTTTGTTGATTAATGTATAGTTCGTCTGATTCAGAACAGCTAATCTTACATTGTCAAATATTTCAAAAGAATCAGTTACGAAAGGTCACGTTTTTTCTAGTTTTACTATTGCTATGTATAAAATTTCGAAAAATTCATGAATATACTCTAAATCTGTCTTCAAATTAGGTTTTGTGAATATTTACTTATAGGCTTCATTACTATCCAATAAAGTGACAACATTCATTATTTCATCTAAATGTTTGGCATAGTAAAATGCCGCCTCTATGGTTAGAAGCGGCATTTTATTCATCTAGTAATAACTGGCTGTGGAGGCAAAGGTACATTTGGATGTAGCTCCTTAAAAATCCGCACTCTGTTGGGAGATTTCAAAAATATTTTCTCACCATTGTTAATTAAAGTGTCTACATCACCGTAGCTTAAACGTATATTTTCAGATAATCTATGCAGGGCGTGCACTAAACAAGTGAAATGTTTCATATTGGGAAATGTGTTTTTTAATATTCTTCCAGCCAGTAACATATATGCCACGCTGTCGGTACATAATACTAAGACGTCCGTGACTTTACTGTCGAATTGATCTCTCCACAAGTTTTGTAAACATTGAATTACAAACTGTGACACGGAATGACCGTTAACCACATCCAAAGTTTTGCAAGCTAACATGTAAATTCGCCCTGATATGTTTTCATTCAAGGGCTTTACTAAAAAATGTACCACATATCGGCCCAAAAAGTCAGTGGTCTCGTCCAGTGATATCCACAGTTTATTGTTGTTTACATCACTATGAATACTTTTTATTTTGTCTTCATAAACTAGACTTAAATATTTTTTTCTCAACAAACCTTCACTTGGAATAGTCCTTGATTGTAACATTTGCACATATATTTTTCAAAAAAAGTACGAAAATGGTGGTTCTCGACTTTTGACCATGGTATGTTACACATAATAAGGAAGTTTATCAAATCAACATAAAAATCACTAGAGTCTCCTGCTTGAATACCGCGATGCTTTTTTGATTTCAGATGCCGGTTCAAAATGGTTTTCTTCGCGTTTAAACTTGTTTCACATTTCGTGCAGAATATAGTTCTACTTGCTGAGTCGTATAACATCTCGAGGTAATTTCTTATCCATGATAGAGCTATGTCTTCTCTTTGAGTTGAATCCGCCATATCTGTGAAATGATAAATATCATTCATTGGCTTCATTTCCCAAAAAGTACAATAATGGATTCACAAAGTAATAAACAAAAAAATAATCGCATAGTACACAACTATATGCGGAAAGAGCGAGAGAGAGAGAAGGACTGCACTGATGCAAGCCAAGTGTGAACTTATTGCTTTCTTGCTCACACGGGTGCTAACAACAAGGAATAAGGATCGCTGGCCAGCGTAAATCCCTGGCAAATCGCTTTCTAGCTAACACCTGCGAAAATCTTAATGAAATAAGCAATTATGTGAACTTATTGATTTCTGTAGAACGGATTTATTTTACTCCAAATGAAAAAAACTGTATTAAGGACCTGTTTTCAAACTATGTGGCAGGCCTGGGATCTCACTTTATTTTAGTCCAATTAAAGTATTCTCTTTTAAATTATTTTTTAGAAATAAACAATCCTTACCTTGTAATTGTAAAAGATAAGTGGTCCAAGTCACAGAGCGGGTTATATTAGCATCCAAGATTCGTAGCACGGTCGTTGTTTCAAGTAAAACCAATATCCGTATCACAATATTCACAATGCACATCAAAAAACCGTTGTAGAATAGCCAAGTAGTTAGAAAATGGAGACAAACACAGAAAAACACCCGAACACATGACAAGCAGAGTGACGAATGTCTTATACAACAGCAGGAATCCGGTCGCTAGTAGTCTGTATGTAAGAAATAATTAGCTGTATGGCGGCTATGCCATTGCCTTGTAATTTGATTAACCTAAAAAAGAAACACTTATCGCTCTGTGCTGGACTGGATCGACCGTAGAACATTGTTATAAAATATCCTAATAATAAATAAAATATTAATCCTGTGTAACTTACAAATAAATTATAATTATTATGAAACAGTGGTTATTAATATAAATACAACCATATTAAAGAGTTGTATGAGTGGTCATCCTAGTACCAGTACTTCAAGTAAAAAAGTGAGCTTTAATTTGGAGTCTGATGTTTCTGATAGCAAGGTTACACGTAGTGGTAGAGCCGTAAGAAAGCCTAAGTTTTGGGAAGATTATTTCTGAAACTCTGAAGTTTAAAATTTATATAACTTGTTGTTGTAAGTTTATTAATTTTAATGTAAAAGAAAAGGGATGTAAGAAGTAATTAGCTGTATGGCGGCTATGCCATTGCCTTGTAATTTGATTAACCTAAAAAAGAAACACTTATCGCTCTGTGCTGGACTGGATCGACCGTAGAACATTGTTATAAAATATCCTAATAATAAATAAAATATTAATCCTGTGTAACTCACAAATAAATTATAATTATAATGAAACAGTGGTTATTAATTTAAATACAACCATATTACATCTGTACTTGCTCACAACTGCCGTCTCACTCACACTCATCAAATCGGAAGTTAACTCAGAGTTAACTCATACTAGACCATACTTACGCCCGGGCACCATTTCTGTTTTTTTATTTAATTGATTATTGTTTTAGTCAAACTAGCTCACTACTTTCGTATAACACTCTTCATGTAATAAATCGTATATTCATAAATCGCACGGGGAACTGAAACTAAACTTCATGTAAATACGTATGCATAGTTCTATAAATGAACCCGGAGTCTCGGTCTTTTGAAAATAAATCCCACGTGCTAATTTAGTAATTTTCAAACAATATCACTACGTTAAATTTGCAGTCCCGTATTTTCCCGGGATTTTTATTTAGCAAAATGTATTTTAAAAAGCCGCTTCCAAAATTTGTGAGTCAAAAATTAACTTTAGGTATATATGCATCCGATTATCCGATCTCTAGTAATAATAAACGAATCATAATAAATTAAATGTATTAATTAATATAGTTATTTTAAGTCTACATATATAGGTAACTCAAACAATCAATATCATAATTGTGTCAAAAAAATATATGCGATATCTTACTAGATCCCCCCTTATGATATTTCGTTTTACACACATGGTCACCTTTATTTGTTGTCGTAGCAAAATTATCTATCAAACATGACAGTGTAGATACAAATTTTATTTAAATTACTGCTAATTCTGCCGAAAGCCACGATTTTCTAATTTAGACTTCAGAGGGAAAATGAGTCGTTAACTTTTGCTAAAAGTTGAATGTTCTGAATATAAATATGGGCATCTTTAAAGTGGAATATAAAAGTAACAGAATTTATTAAAAAAGTAGGTTTTGAAGATTTATTAGAAGATGAAGTAGGGTTTTGAGTTTTATAATGTAACTATGTATATATTTAGTATGATTGAATTATATTGTGTGAGTGTAATAATGGTATTTATTTTATAAATCGTAAATTTTCCCTACAATAGAACAAAACAAAGGAGCGCGAAACAATCACGTCTGTATAAGTTATTGGCGCTAAAATCCAGCCAAATACATTTGCCTAATAATCGGCTATTCGATCAGGGGCCTCGCCGAATATTCGGTATACTGCCGAATATACTATTAGTTGCAAGTCTAATAAAAAGTTATCAAAAATGATATATTGAACAAATGTTAGTAACCTAAGATTTAGAGTAATTTGAAAGATTGTGCTTATCCATATATTTTGATAGATGTACATGAAGAGGAAAATGGAAACAATGATGATGTCCAATCAACGTTAAGACAGTTAGTTAGTTCTAGTAAATAAAACAAGCTGAGATCTTTCTTTTCACGTTGAGTGCTGTAGCAGACATCAGGAATGTCCTAATATGATTGTTTTCAATAATATTAAAAATATTTTTCTAAATAAAAGGTTATAAGTACAGAACATTTCCATTGCGAAGAAAGATAGTTAAGTAAAGATAATTCAAACAAGTAATATAATTTTAAGAAGGGAACGAAGAATAGTATATGCAGAAATAATGAAGGTTTTTGTAGATTAAAAATAGTGAAAGAAGAATATTATTATTGGAGGATAATTTTGAATTATTTGAAGTTTTACCCTTCAAATGCCAGCAAGTGGCGTAATAAGTTTATACGATTTTTCATTCAAGTCACTGGCTTGAAAAATCGACCGGCGCTATATTCCCGCCAATACTATCAGCCAGAATTGTCTTGTAAAATTGTATTTTTTTTTAATGAACAAACCAGCCAACAAAATTTTTTTTCGGTTGCAGAAAACCTGTCATTTCCCTGATATACAATTGTGTGTGTATGACTATTATACTTTAGTCTGATTGGATTGTACTCAAAGTAATTTGTGTTGTTTTTTGACTGGATTGAACAGTTCCCCAAAGTAACGAACATTTTCCAAATAAGTTATGACTTAAAGGTCTATGTTACCAGGTCATAAAAATAAAAAAAAAAGTTGAACAGCTGGTTCTTGTTGACATTTCGATATTTTGTGAAATTGTACTTTTTATTTTGCGAAATTACTAATTTAGTAGCCTAACCTATCCAATTGTGTAGTAATAGTGTCATCTATTATCAATCCTTACTAATGAACATTGATATTAAAGGTAAAAAAAATATAACATGATATTGATTCAATTGTTCTCATTTTGTATAGTATTAATTTATAAGTCTCACTGTCATAAAACTTTCTTACGATTTTATTATTGTAATGATTGGAATATGCGAATACACAGAAAATAAGTTTACCCCTGATACGCATAATTTATATTATTTGCACTTAACATTGTTTCTGTAAAAGGTATTGTTATTATTTAATTGAATTACTAAGGGTTTCATATTGTTGTTGGTTGTAAGTCAGCCTATACTATACAGTAAAAGCTGTTTTCATAATTCAACTGTTTGCCTAGATATGTTGCGGACTACAAAGATAGTTTTGGAATACTTATTAACAAATAAAGTATCCCACCCATCTTTCAAACACCGACTGTTGTACATGGGTCCAAAAGACCAAGGTTTTAAATCAGTACATTAAAATGTTATTAATGACAGGGATTTTTTTAATATGGGTGAGTAGCAATAAAGCTACGTTATAGTACCAATTTATTTATTATATATTCCAAACAAATAATCTAAAAATTTATTTTTTATTTTTGCCAATAAGGGTAAAATACCACATGTATTTATCAGTTTTGTACAACTGACATGCCAAATCAATCAAAATCATAGAATAACAATAGTATATCTTTTAAATAAGTTATATAACAATTTTATTAGCTTTTATAATAAATGAGATACAGACTTTAAATTTTTTTGAAAGTAATTATTATACCTACCTCTCATTAATCCATCTACTTCCTTTGATCATCTTCACAACCTCTGCGTAAAAGGATTTTGTGTTCACTACATGAGATTTTTAATTTAATTTAATATTAATTCTAATATTATTTTAGTTTGACATATATTTCTATTTATTTAACTTCTAAGTATATATTGAACAGTAATCAAGTATTTGAAGATAATCTTCTTTGTGTTCTTTGAACTCATGGCAATCTTCTTTTACAATATCCATTGTGGTATATGGGGATAGATAACTAATTTGTTTGAAGAAACTACTAGCGGTGACACAGAATAACAAATATTGAATCAGCTATTGACAATAGCAGAGGTCTGGATGTTTTCGATCTGTTGCAGGTTACATATTATTATTTTAAAGACACACATTTTTCGTAATTAATATATGAAATTTGTTTAATTTACAGAACAAGATTGTGCTGTGTGCTTACAAAAATGCCACCATCCCACACAGCTACCTTGTGGTCATGTATTTTGTTTTTTATGTGTCAAGGTAAGTACATCTAGTTGAAATTATAAATTTATACAAAATTTGTGTTGAGAATTACTAACAAACCTCAATGTTAGACGAGAGTTGAAGTTCAGAGAGAAGTAAGTAAGCATGTTAGATCTATGCACTATTGCACTATAAATTAAAATAGATAAACCTGTGATGAGTGCGCAATTATTCAGATTGAACTAGAGCAAGTCATATCCTATCTGACGAAATGTGATGTAGGCAGTGAAATCAGCCTATAATTAGACGGCTGGCCAGCATCAAAATAAACGGCACACATTGGTGCATTTTCAATGTAGCATCTGTTTTTCACTCACTCGCAGCATAGTGTAATATACTGTTTAATTAAAGTATAGCGTGTGGAGAATATTTGACCTCTATGCAACGAAAACACTAGCTCCACTGTTGAAAAACAATTATCAGGAGTCTTTTAAAATAGTAAAACTGTAATTATAGATGTCAATTAAATCTTCACTATACAATCTTTTTTTGTTCTGGCAATTGATCATATACCAACTACATCTTAATTGAAGACTCAAAATGTTCCTGACATTAATAATAATGTCTGATGACTGAAAGAGACTTGGCATATTCACTAGTTTTTGTAGTGGTAATATATAGTAGGACGACCTTAAACAGAAATCATTGTTTCTGTATTGTTTTTGTGTACTTAATTTAAATTTTCAATGCTTAACTACCTTTTGTTTCGGATTTAATATGTTACTTGATTTCAGGGAGTTGCCATCCAAAGTAGGAAATGTGCAATGTGTAGAGCTGCAATACCCGCTGACTATTTGGATCATCCTGTTTTATTGGAAAAAAGTACACAAGAAAATGAGGAAAATGGAGATTTTCAATGGTATTATGAAGGAAGAAACGGTATGAATCATATTCATGTATACATTCAAGAATTCCCCTCACGAACGAGTGTGCATGAAAGTATTAATGAAAGTCTAGAAAGCTAGGGAAGTATGTTTGGATCGTAGGAAGCGGAAAACTGTGATCTCTGCTTACCCCAATGGAAAAGAGACGTGAATATATGTATGTATGTATCCATTAGAAGTGAAGATTAGTAAAAAAGATATTTGCGCTAATCAAGCAACTTTACTTTACTTACTACTACATTCATAACATTTTGGAGTGGAATGGACTTAGAACACAAGTTCTGTTGGTGGATAATGCAATGAAGGACTATCAAATCATCACATTTAATTCTGTTGCTTTTTCATTCAAAATTCCGATGAAACCTTTACGTAAGCCGACTATAGAAGGTGCACCATTCCTTACTCTAATTAATTTTGACTATGGCAAGCCAAATCTTGTGAATACCTTTTAAACTTCAATAAAAATGTCCTCTCCTGTAGTGGTTCCTTTTAGTGACTGTAAAGCAAGCAATTCCTCAGTAACAGAGAATTCCTTATCAACATCTGAAATAAATACTCCTTGCTCCCTACTCCCTACTCATATATATACACTCCTTGATAAATCCTCTTTCGGCAAATGGTTTTAATGCCTTTGGCAATTTTGATCTAACTATAAAAATAGCTTTCACAACATTATCAAGTTATGTTCTTTGTTTAAGAAACATTTGTTGCTATTTTTGCAAAGTACCTACATGGCACAATTTATATGGCAGTTTGGCGAGCGGCGATCGACTCCAAATTTTCGATAGTATTGTTCTTCTTGACAGCTGATCACGAATATACAAGTTTTAGAAAAAGTTTACGTTTAAGTTTAGTTTAGATATTGAATGTCTTCATCCTACAATTTACAAAATTTTATACTTAAATATTTATAATATTTTTTTTATTTCATAGGTACATTTATAAATAATTTTATGTCTTTATATTAGAAGATTAGATGTCGCTTGTATTTATATTAGAAGATAGTATAATGTAAAGTAAATTGGTACTATTAATTTATGTTGAGGTCCATTATCGTGGACCCCCGTATCATGGACCTCCAAATTTTTGTTTCGCTGACGTGTTTTTTTTTGTTTCCCTTTGAGAATTACTGGGCTAGATTAACAATACAGCTATTCGATATTGAATCACAATAGGAAACCTTGGAGATAAAATATCATTTTCAGCGGCTACAGTTAATGTGTGTGCGATGAAATAAGAACAAAGGCGATTGTTCAATTTAAACTATATATTTAATACGTAATAAACTATAACAATATGACAGTGCACAAAAGAAAGACGATAGTGACAAAAGCCTAAAAATTGATAAGTACAAGCTCATATACTCCTAATAGTGTGAAGTTATAAAACACAAGTTAATCATGGTAAATGCAAACTATTAATCATATAAAATTTAAATAAAAAGAATGGCATGTATACTTTTTATGAGGTGGAATTGACTTGAAAGTGACTTTAAATAAAGTAATTTAAGTTGTAAATGGTATAAAACAATGCGTCTCCTTAGAAAAGCTAGTTTCTGTAGGTAACTTTCAAATTGTTGTTTATAACATTTGTGAAATATTTTTGAAATTGAAAACAATAAATTAATGTTATATTGACTTGGTACAAGCTGTAGAATATATCTCACCAGATGGTAAGTAATAAGACCGAAAGATAGAAAAAAGTTTCTCCGGGAGTGTTTTACCAACTAAAGAACGCAGTGCAATTTATACAATTGTTTCCCTGACATATTCAAATAGCACGCTAGAAGAGTTCAACAGCCCAATCACAATCAAAGGTTGAGACTGTTATATTTAAAGAAAATTTATAATATTAGTCATCATTAGTCTGATTTCAGGTTGGTGGAAGTATGATGAGAGAAGTAATGCCGAATTAGAAACTGCATTTAATTCGGGAGAAGCTAACTGCTCATTGCTTTTGGCTGGAGCCCTATACAACATCGATTTCCAGAATATGATTCAGATTAGGCGAGGTGATCCAACTCGACGCAGAAAAGTGCGTCGTGACACCCCCACATTAGTAGTAAAAGGTATTTTATTATTGATCGAAAGTTGATCTTTTAATAATTAAAGCTGCCCAGCAGGCACAGATATCTCTGCATTTTAGCTTTAGCTCATCTTAAACAGAATGAACGCCCACTTGTGGAATAGGGGTCGTCCATAAATGACATCACACGAATTTCGTGATTTTTTGCCCCTCCCCCGTCCTTGTCACAGACAGACAGACACATTTGTGAGACCCCCCCTCCCCCTAGTGTGACGTCACATATTTTGCAAATTCGCTAGACTTGCCAAACATTTTCAAGTGCGCGCAAATTCGTCTTCTACGAATTCTTTGAGGACGAATCGATAGGTAAAACTTCGTGTTGCCTCTTATGTAATTGCTTATGTTGATAACTGGCCTTGTACGATTTAAAATATAGACCAGATACCACATGATCGCTTAAACGAGTATGCTTCGATACTAGAGCATTAGCTATCATACGCAACTTGCTTCAAATGTGATGACGCTCGGAGATCTAATGCTAACAGAGCAGTAATAGTGGAGTAATTAAAACAAGTGGTGGTAAGACCCCTCTCGCAAGTCTCCAAACACTGGATCGTCGCACACCACAACATGGGTCAACCTCGCATTTTACTATTTGCAATAAATATTGATTAACGCCCATGATTTTAACATTTAGTCTAGTATTTGTTGGCACAATGTATTCTGCAGCCACAGGAAAATCATCAATGATCAATTGGTTCCAAATATTAGCGAGCAACAATGCCTGCACTCTCAAAGTTTCGCATTTTTCCTTAGTATTTCTGTGTAATTAATAAAAAATATGTAAGTGTTGTATACGGTTATTTCATGACTTTCATACTATATTTTTCAAAATCACCTACAATAATACAATTTGAAAAATAGTGAAACCTTATTTTATGTATTTTATATTCTGTATTTTATGGTACGTAAAATTTGTCAAATGATTTCTATTCAGTTGTGAATAAGGTTCAAAGTGAAATAGGCGAGCGTGAACGCCGGCATTCTCGCGCCAATGAGCGTTCAGCGGTTATAATATTAAGAGCGTGAGTTAAATCACGAAATAGCAGAACTGAGAACAACGTTATTTAAACGAAAATGAGTGGTGAAACAAAGAAATTCACCGCTAGGCGCTAGCATTTGGCGGCGTTAATCAAAGGACGCCCACCTAGGCGGTCGGCGCGTATTGTAACACTAGCAGAATGAGTTATCGTCAAAACAATTGGTACTTATGTTTACACAGATATAGATAGATAGATAAATTTTTTATTTGCACATAATTAACAGTTGAAACACAGTATACAAACACAAAATTAAAAGCAGAAACAGAAGAAAAAAAAATAAAAACATGAAAATATATAATGGCAACAATCATGTACAAAACAAAGGAATTGTTTATATTTGCACTGTGTCAGTACTATGGATATGTGTTATAGCTGTGCAAATAGGTAAACAGCTCAGCATACGATTTGCCCATACAGACGAGCAAATCACTGATATTCTGCTGTAACCCTGAGGCCTAAAAAAAGGTATCAAACTGCCAAACGATTAATAACTCAATGTAAAGAATAAAATGAAATAAAAACTAAACAACTAATATGGATACATGTTACGCAGCTGTCATAAATTGAACAGATATACTACTATTAAATACATTTTGAATATCAAAAATCTAATATATAAGTTATAAATATATATATACATATACATACAGACAATATGTACATATATATACACACACATACTCGCAAATATTCCAATGCACTATAACCAAACACACACGAATCGACTATACTCGCTACTACATAGCTCGCGACTATATAGCTGTTTATATTGTTGAAATTCCCCTCCCACCCCCTTGTCAAACTTCATCGACTCCCTCCCTCCCCCTTACCGTGTGACGTAATTTATATGCATGATTTTTTTTCTTTCTTAGATTAGACATTTATGTCTATACTAGCGACCCGCCCCGGCTTCGCACGGGTGCAACGAAAAAATGGTTATGGTAGGTTATCCCTAAGAGATAGACATATACCATCGCGGACTTTTTTGTGGACTTTTGTAAGTTGTACAATACTGTAGTACCGACATCATTTTGACAAATCTCGTAGAGTTTGGCCAGCGTTTGCAATATAAGCGCAAAAAAGTGAGTTGGTTTACGACATCACATTAGAAATCTCAAAAATTGACAGTGTTCCACTACTACATTGTGCATGTTTTATACATATAAACCTTCCTCTTGAATATACCTATTTATTAAAGAAAACCGCAAATCTGTTGCGCAGTTTTAAAGATTTAAGCATACATAGCTACATACATACATACAGACACCGGGAAGCGACTTTGTTTTATACTATGTAATGATAACATTGAAAAAGGACGAACTTCTTAGCATTCCATGGATTCACCGTGCGGATGCCGGGTCCATCGTGTGGTAGAAAGAGAAACTCCGAGGGGATCCCGAGACTTGTGACACGGATGTAGGCTTAAGGTGTCCCTTTCCGACGAACGTCAACACTCCCATTCACTACTTGTGTTCCTCTCCCTGCCCAGCCAAATCTGATATGAACCCTCTAATGCAGCTTTAGACACTCGTTCTAGTATACAACTTACTACACTTCTGGACAAGCCAAGGTCTTTCAGCTGGTTATAGAGAGATTTTGCTAGTATACTTTTCGCTCCTACTTCCACAACATATAGACTAACTATATAACCGTTTTTTGTTAATTCATTTAGGAGATCGTAATATTTGTTTTGTTTCGTCGCGTAGTCTAGGTATGTTAATGTCCCACGGCACTACAAGTATTATCCGTTGTGTAGGTCTAGAAAAAAGGAAAATGTCCGGTCTGGATGATGGATGTGACAACCACATCCTCTGGGATTTTATTTTGCTTTTCATACGTATCCATTAGAATAGTCCAATCAAGTGTAGATGCTTAAAATAGGCATGAAAATAGTTAAATTATTCAACAACGTGTTTAAAATATGGAATTAATATATGGATATAATAATTTTTTACCATTCAAACGCCACCATTTAGCACGCGCTGATGACGTCTATATACATATATAGAGTCTCAGGTGCAATTAAACTCACTAACGCATAATCGTTTAAGTCGATAAAGTTGCATAGTAACTTATCAATATTTTGTTAAGAGTATTTTTGACACTGTAACTTTAAAAAATGGTAACTTAGTTGTCCTAAGTGTAAATATTAATTATAATCACCAGATTAAGTATATTTTTTTCCACCTCAGGTATAGCTGGTATTAAAAATCTTACTGGTATACAAATACAAGAAACAAAGGAGAACAATGATCACAGCACTGATGAAGTCATATATGTTCCCCTAGTAGAAAACGAGGTAATAACAATCGAGAACGATTCTGACGATGATAATGCGGACATCAACCATGTTGATTCAAATTCTTCTCAGGAGATAGTAGATGCTTTAAGGTGAGATATCGTATTTATGAAGAATAATATATTTATTTAGTATAAAATTGAAAATTGTTATGTGCCTATCCTCATGGGAAAGAGGCGTTGATACATGTTTGATGTTTTTTAATCACCAATAACTCATATGTTCGAGTGATAGTTATCAATAAGTGATTATTTTTTTTTATATATTGAAAAAATATACCACATATTGTGGTGATCATTTGTAGGTAGACTATGTCCATTGTGGCTATCAAATGATTGTAACAGACAGACACTGCTCATTTGTGAATTATTATCTACATAAAACTCTGTCCATTTCCGATGAGTAAAGACTCCTGAGAAAGTTAAGGAAGTTTGTATAATAATAACTTAATAACACTTCGTGTAAGCTTATTCAAGATGGACATGTTTTTCCTCAAGAATAAGTTGTTAGATATGTATAGCTTGTACATTAATACCGCAAGTTTATCTTTATCATTGTTATTTATTTGACATACTTTAAAAATTTAAGTAAATCCTCCGTAACAACATTATTGATTATATAAGTCTAAGCAATGCACATAATTCTTACTGGTATTACGTTTATTTATTCTTTAAGAGGAAACATCAAGGCCGCTACAATTGAAAATTAGACATGTATAAAAAATAGTTCTGTCGCTTTTGACAACAGCAATTGGGACAGAAAATAAAATAAATAATTTGTAGTATGGTGGAATTTTATTAATTTACCTGTATTACCTGTATTAGGTACTCGAACCTTGCTGGCAAACACACCCATAGGATTTCTATCGGTCAGGCATCAGCGCAAATCTTGACGTGTTGACTTTCAATGAATTTCTTCGATAAATCACATATTATATTTATTAGTGCACTCAACAATTTCAATTTACGATGGAAAGTATATGAATGCGTATTTTACTATAGCTATATCGCATAAGGCCTACAATTTCAAAAGGCATCTTTTGATAACTTAGATACGAGTAACAAACAATTCAACAGCAAATAAGACTTCCCCAAGTCCATCTTTCTCTTTTAAATTTACTAATATATAAGAATTGACGTCCTTTGTCCAATGTCATTCAATACTCGTCGAACTGTTAACCTACACAGGGAACTTCTGATCGCTTAATATTGGAATTTATTTTTATTAAATATGTACATGTATTATGTGAAATCATGTACCTTTACAAACCCCAACTACCCTATCACTAAGATATCGTTAGCCCACATGGCAACTTAGGCATATATTTTTGAAATCAGTTAGTAACTTCAAGAATGTCATGAAGTACTTTTCGTAATACTTACAAGATTCGATATCTCAACATACCAAAAGGTAAAGCAATATTTCCATGATGCACTACTCTGAGGGAAAAAAGTAAAATGCTTATAAATATTAGAAGAATTGAGTACTAATAAAGTCTAATTTTAGGCCTTGTTACAATATTTTTTAAGTTCCGAGATAAAAAATAGTGATACTCGTAGTAACACAATTCTATTAGCACTCATTTATTTTGATAACTTTCACTACAGCCTTTCTATTTTTTTACCTATCCAACTCAAAAGAGAAAGATCTGTTCCAACAATGAAAAAAAAACAGCAAAAATGAGAGAAACAAATGATTGATTTAGTAAGGCAATATGAAGCCACTATATTGAATGCATTAAATATACAGTGGTATGCTTAAATTACACCCCCTTTGGTTTGCTAGATACTAGATTTGGGCGCTCTCTAGCCCCCAAAATCTTACTTTAGCTTTAATATACAGTAATTAAAGTATTTTAGGTATAGAAATTTAAAAACAATCATCATTTTACAATGTTAATTCCTATTATCAAATTGGACGTACAAAATGTTTCTATTAAGATTGTTATTAAAATACTCTATTGTCTTGTTTCAGTTCAATAAATCTGGTTAATCCGGAAACAACAACAGAACACGTGTCCCCTGAGGACACGTGACTTCGTGACGATACATATATATATATTGTGGCCTACTTCATAAGAAATGATACAATTATGTACATGTTAGGTAATGTTACGTAATACCTACAACATTTTTGTAAGTAATTTGTAAATATTCCATGTTAATAATTGCAGTGAACAGGGTAGGTAATTTTTTTGATATGGTTAAAGCTTATTTCTGTGATCTAAGGGTTAGACATGTATTGGCCGCTATATTATAGTAAATATTTTTGCTGTTAGTTATTTATTGATCAGAATTTTACTTGGTAACAATTAAAAAAAATAGAAATACCTTTGACACTTGATTAAACACATGTATAAAAATACTCATCTATTTACATTGATTAAAGAAAGCGTTACTCTTGTACTGCTTGTTTAATTACTACTATCCTACGCAATCGTTATAGTGTAGACCAGACTTCCTGAAACTGTTGAGTGCTTTTTGAGTCTTGTTTCTTCCATAAGATTATTCATAGATTTTGTTTTAAATAACTAAAACAAAATGTAATGTTATTATATAATTATTCAATCCATAATTAGGTAAATTAATGTCCTAAAGACGGTACTTGTCAAAGAAAAAATGTAATTTTATTCCCGCATATTATTCTGAAATACGAGAAGTCGTCGCGTCGATATCAATGTCCAGTTAGAGATGATTGGTTATAAAGGAGTCGATGACACTATTTGGATATTATAAATTCTAATGTGAGAGTATTTGTGATATTAGAGAATCTCAGTTATTTCGTCACTATGCTTGTTGTAGACATAAATCAGGATATAACAAAAAAAACCGAAACATAATATGAAAACAAAAACAAGCACAATCCAGCGGTGTATTTTTATCCAAATAGTAACTTGTCGGTTAAAGAAGAATTTGTGAAGAATAAGCAAGCATTTACATAGACGGAAAATAGTACTAATTGTATACTCCCATGGCTGGCCCATACATACATTTTATTAAAATCATCGCATTTTTTTTTTTATTATTTGACCAGTACATGGTTTTTTTAATGTAATATTATAACTCAACAAACAACACAATATACTCGTACCTTATCAAAAAAAAGGAAATAGTAAGTAGTTAAAATAAAACCTTTTTCCGAGGCCTTAAAAAGTCACCACCTCTGGCTCAATTTAAATTTCAAATTTTTCCGGGAAAACCGCGAACGAACCTCATTGACCTTGAGTAGCGCGCGGCGGACATAGTTAAGTTATATACAAGCCAATGGCGTCGTGCATATTTGGAATAATGTTATGTCAGTTACCAGTCGACTGGTGAACAATGTGTTTCTGCCAGTAGTTGCTGAATTTCCCCTGGTAAGTGTATATATTTTTATATATTACTGCTATGTACGGCATTAATTATACAATATAAAAATGAGTAGATATCCTGTATTTCATATTATTCCAGTATTAAGTTTGCGTGGTGTATTTTAGGTTATATATTATTTTGTCACCCCCCTGGCGTCACTCCTCTGGCAGTTTAAGTGCCAAGGGAAATACAAGCGAACTAGGGTAGTGTCACAAATTAGATTTGATGTTAATAAATCGATATATGATTTAGTTTCATTTGTTTTAGTTTGCTGTTTGTTCTACTAACGCGACGACATCGTGGCGATTAGGACGATTGTGTTACTTTCAACTATGGTTCAGCCAAATAAGGGAACGAATGTTTACCAACAAAGTGTTAGTGTTGCCTAGCAACCACTGACAGGCATATATTAATATTTTTCTATCATAATACAGTTTTATTGCTTTCGAATTTGTGATACCTACTTACCTGTTTAATTTTATAGCGTAGTATTATTTTATAGTTTATTGCCGAGTCGCTGTCGCAGCCGGACTGTTTAATAATCCCTACTAATATTATAAATGCGAAAATCTGTCTTTCTGTCTGTTACCCTTTCACGCTTCAACCGTTGAACCGATTTGGATGAAATTTGGTTTAGAGGTACGTATTGTGAGATCTGGAAAAAGACAGGCTACTTTTTACCATGGGAAAATTGAATATAACACTGGCGCAGCCGCGGGTGGAAAGCTAGTATGTATATCTACATTAATATTATAAAGAGGAAATATTTGTATGTTTGTAATGAATAAACTGAAAAACTACTGAGCCGATTTCAAAAATATTTTCACCATTGGAAAGCTACATTCAAGCTAATATAGACTATATAAAAAAAATTACCGCGAGAAAATATTTATTACCTATGGGAAAATTTGTTATTAATATGTTCATATGTATTGCGGCCAGTTACAATAATGCCATTTAAGAACATTCCAAAATAATATGATTTTTAATAACACACGACAGTACTCGAAAGCAGATAGGTTATGACCACAAATTATGACGGCCATATTGCAAACATAATACGACCAAATAGTATTTCTACGTTCCGTTATTCCGTTCAGTAATTAATTCCTTTATAAAATGAGACATCATAATAATTTTATTTAAATAAATTTTAAACTAGTAATTTTTACTTAATAAAATAAATATCAATTATATAGTTGCCACAGAAACATTAGTAAAAAAAAAAGTTTGCAATTATGATTTACAGCAAACGAAACATAGAACTTTCTATCGTGGTCGGATTAAAATGCAAATATATGTTACTGATTTGAAAAGGTAGCTAAGTTGAAGCGAATACGTAAGAAAATATTGTGGTCTATTTACAGTTGATAGATTAGTATAAAAGTGCAAACTATAACCAAAAATGTTTATTACATCTGAATTTCACCAATGGCATTAAGATTATAAGGTTATCAAGTAAAATTAATAATGTTTTTATTTTATAAATTAATCTATATGGAAGTTTCTTAAGTGTTTGTAGTAGTATGTGGTAGAAAAAAAATATATAATGGATCAGTCATGAAAAACATTTTACAAAAACAAAATAACGACAAGATAATTGAGTTTTTTTTTTAATTGAGTTGTGATAACCCTAAAACTGGTTTGTTTATATTTATTCGTTTCCTTAAATAAACGACCTGTAGGTGTCATTAAATATAATACAACAAGTTCCGCAAAACTAGATGTTGCTACAGTGTGTACTAACTCGGAATGTGCAGAAAATAATGCCAGGAACTAGTGCAGAATTAGATGTTGCTACTGTGAATACTGTCTCAGATCACAAAAAATAATGCCAGGGACATGCATAAATAAGAATGTTAATAATGGTGATGCAAAAGTTGTTAAGAACGGAGATTTTGTGCTTGTAAAATATGAGATAAATGGCAATAAAATACACATATGCAGGTGTATGTTCATCTGGTTTAATGACCATGGAGATATACGTGTTACTTTTCTTAAGATCTCTAATGACAATGATACTCTTTTTAAAATAGATGATAACCATTGACATATATTCTACGGATAGACAAGAACACTAAAGGAAAAAGTGTGTTCAAATACTGGTGAATGTTAGAACTATAATCAGCTAGATAGCTAAATCTATGTGACCTCGTCTGACCATAGAAAAAAGACAACTGCTGGATCGCTTGTCGAAGTATAGATTTCGTTCAACCAAAACGTCGTAACCGCCGCTTACTTATGACGTTTTGCCGTTTGTATCAAAGAGTTTTCACCGCAGAAACGATACCAAATTTAATTTTTTTTTTTTTATTATCAGTTACATAAAATAGTATTAACATTTTGATATAGTAAATATCACTTAAGCCACTAAAGCTTGAATGTGATACCCTTATGACAATTCTGTTCTCAATTTAGGTAGGTAATGAACGCTCATTACTATATTATTAAAACATAACAGCAAGTAAACATAATATACACAACTTTTAACTACTTAGATATCCATACGATACAATAACGTTACAATCACAACTCAGACAAATAATACTTTTTTATTTGAACTTTTATGTTTTTGTTACTAATAATATTGCGGATGGAGGTAGGCAAAGAATTGATAAGCCTTATAATTGTACCTCATACATTTATTATGTTTTATATAAAGGAATGGCAACATAAAAGAAAACAAAATATTAGGACTTTATTTAATTATTACTGCTATATAAATTTGTACTAAACAATAAAAAATTACGAACTAAACATTTTATAATCACCCGTCTATACATATATTAACCTAAAGTCGCCGCGTACGCTTAGGAATGGAGGAACATCTGTATGGCTTTACTCATGATTTTAGCAAGCACGTGACAGCGCGGCGTCAATAAATACAAAATATTGTTTACGTTGTATAATTATATTATTATCCTTATTTCCATTTAAACAACTAGATATTTTACTCACTTAAATTTTCAATAATTATTTTTAATCAGGTTTACTATTTAATCACTGTTTTAATTACCTATGTTTATTGTCGGCCTATGAGCGATGCACACTGCGCGAATGGCGACACAGATTAAATGGCGACGACTCACTGAGCGAGGTGCAAAGTGTACCCTGCACTTCACTTGAACGTAGTGAGTATTCGGGCGGGCGATTCTAGTACGTAGTACATATTATATATATCGATGATGATAACGATTTATCCGATGTCAAATGGGAAGAAATTTTGACAATACTACGTTATTTTTTTTTTTTTTTTTTGTTCCCCTGAGGAAAATGCATTAAATTGCATACCCCGGCTGTGGCGAGCCGGCGGTTATGTGGGGCGCTCCTCCCCAGAAGGGGGAGGCCTACCCACTAAAAACCTCAGGGATGGCCTTCCTCAGGCATGTAGGGAGCCCCCGGGAACATCAAGCTTCTTCCGGGAACCCCCAGCCTCCGCTCCCCCGTCGACACAGGGGAGCCCTCCTCGGGGGAGGCTTACTACCTCCCCCGGTCTCCTCCACCGACGACGCCCCGCGGCCACGGAAGGGGCGTGGTCCATCCCGGGTCGCCGTAGCGGTCGCGACATCCTCGCGCCCGCCGGCGACCCGCGGTTGACAATACTACCTAGAGACCTATTTTTGAATTACGAATGCGATTTCAAAATCACCGCTGACTACATAGTCAGCGGTGACTTTGAGGTCACGGATTCCTAAACATCTAATTTTTGAAAGTCGATCGCAGAGCTGCCAACATAGATAAAGTAGTCGGTTCCACGCATAATATAGCCGCTGCCGGTTATTACTGGCTTAACCATTATGGTTATATATATATATATATATATAAATGTGGTATAATATACATTATATATATACCCTAAATTTAACCCATTTCGAGATATTCGACTTTTAATTTATTTACTGAAAATTGCCGATTTTTAAGATTCTAAATTAAGAAGCCTAAAAATCGGCTAATTCAAAAAAAGAAAAAAAAAATATATATATATATACACACACACACACACATATATATATACACTGAAAAATCAACACATCAACTTCAGACTCTTGTCAATATGTTCTCTAAACAAAACACAGATAACATTTCCACAAGTATGACTTGATTACGAGTGGGTGAGGGCACTCGTAATGAAATCACATCCGTGACTAGTCACAAAGTGATATTCAAAAATACGAATTATTGAAAGTCGGTGATTTCGAAGTCGCATTCGTAATTCAAAAATAGGTCTCCAGTTCCTACCATAGTAATAAAAGGTAATAGAATGTTTTACAAGTTTCAAAAGCCTGTTGATGTTTTTGAAAAGTAATTCATTAATAAATTAAGCTGTTAAGTATTATTAGAGCAGCTTGAAGTTTAGATCCTCATTAAAATTTATATTTTCGTCATTTTGCTGTAAAGAAGAGCATTTTTAAGTTTTATTCTAAAAGATACAAGTTTAATTTTGGTTTTATTTGTTGATTATAATTATTATAATGTTTCAGCAAGTTTTTAATTATAGCGATCTCCAAACAATTTCTGTGATCCTAAGAATAGGTGCTGAAGTACTAAGTATTATTAATAATATGTCTAAAACATCTGATAAATTAAACTTCTTAAGAAAACATGTTTTGTTTAGTTAGTCTTTTTTGTTAAAGTTTTAGAAATTTTATTAAAAGACAACATTTTGTAACGCAAAAGACTGATTGAAGATCTGCCTTAATAAAAATAATTTAAAAAACAATAAATCTTTCTTTTTTTTGCCATGTAAATATGTTTTCCTAATTATTTGTTACTAACCGCACTGAGAAAAATCTAAGGCTAAAAGTGCTGGAACAACGGCAGATTGTATTGGTATGAAGGCGAAAAACCGACCAATCGTAATACGATCAAAAACGTCTTCCTACCAGCAAATTTTAATAAACTTAAGTGAAGGCGAATCGAACATGCATGCATACCACGCATATGTCTCTAATACCACGTTTCTAACCTTAATATTAGACTAATTACCCTTACGAAATAGCGATAAATGTAGTAAGTCAGGTAAATATACAAGTACTGACGATACAATATGACATCTGTAAGGCGATTTAAACGGTAAGTACAAGTTACAAGTAACGTATCTAAGGCATTTTATGCTTTCTTTTAAGGTTATAATGTCCGTTCACAAGGCATCTCCTGCCTTACCGTTGAAACTTTCTTTACGTACTTACTATATTAAAATTCTGCCGAGGAAGATGCTCTTTACCTTCTCTTAAGATGACACTACAGTCCTGCCTTGTCGTGAGGCATTTTATGTCTTTATTTCTGTTGTATTAACTACCCGTAACGTATTTTCTCTCTGATTGGAAGGCGTTTTCTATCGTATTTATGATAAAAATTACTGTTTCCTAAGATCAATTCCAATTTCTAGTAAAACTTTATTAACCTGCTAGTAATTTATTTTAAAACATTTCATATGGTTATTTTAAACGTGCCTTCAGGTACATTAAACATTACCACACAGCTCTTTAAATAGTATGGTAAAGTATGATAGGCCTTGTTTACGTTTCAAAATATCCTACGAAGACCAGAGAATAAGCCTGCTGACGATTGGTAACCCAGTTTATTAAAGGTCTGAATAACTTGCTTTACTATCAAAAGGGGCTTTTAGAACCAGGACAGTTACTTGCTGTACAGTCTATTTACGGGCGCATGTACACGACAGCAAAAACTGTCCAGGTGGGTTATTTTCTAACGCGTCGATGATCGGTAATTGTAATCGAAATCAATGATTTGAATTAAAAATCCCAATTATGCGCAATGGATGTTACTATTGATCGATTAAAATGACAAATATCACTTGGACTTGAATAAAATGCTAAATGTATTAAAATGGATTTAAACTGACCAGACTTATTAAATCGATTCGATTGCGATTGCCGATTAAGTCATAAAATCACCCCCCCCCCCCCCCTGGTTCTAAAGTTACCTTAATATGAACCCTGATAGTAAAGCAATTTAATCAAACCTTTAGCGAAATGTATCTGCAGAGGAGAATATTGCTCATCTAAAGGATATCAGTCTTCGTAAATTTCTGTAACAAATGCATATTGTTAGAAATCTAAGTTATATTTAATTGAATTGGTAAGTATTGTAATAAATCAAATTTTGTTCGAAATAACTTTATTAAACTCAAAACAGATTCTGTAATGTTACAGAAAAATCAACAATATAAAACTCTTCTTGATTAACAATAAATATAGACCAACATAATTGTATGTAGTTTTATTCATTATGTATTCTTATTATTACTAATGATGATAATTTACACATAGTGACAACAATCACTGATCTGACAGTGCAGATTGCATTAAAGATTACATGTTATATATAATTGTTAAAGTTCCAACTGACTTAACCTTAATAACTATTAGTCTTATATAGTTAAAATAACATCGAAAAATAGTGTACCAAATTAAAAAAAATAGTATTAATTAAATTGGTAAGAATTCGAATACATCAAATTTTGTTTGAGAAACTAAATGCAAACAGAGACAAATCAACAACTAACACAGAACTCTTTTTAATTAACAATAAATATAAACCAACATACTTAATTATATGTAGCTTTTTCATTATTCTTATTATTACTAATGATGCGAAATTATTGACACATAGCGAGAACAATCAGTGATACAGACTGCAAATTGTATTAAAGATTACTTCTTATAATTGTTAGTTTCAACTGACTTAACCTTAACTATTAGTCTTATATAGTTAAAATTACATCGAAAAATAGTGTGGGATATTAAAATAAACTATGTATTAATTGAATTTATAAATATCGAAATAAATCAAGTTTTGTTCCAAAAAATAAGAAACTATTAACAAACAAAGACAAATCAACAAATAACATAAAAATCTTTAATTAACACTAAATATAAACCAACAATTATTATAACATGTAGTTTTTTTTTCATTATTCTTTTGGGCAAGTATAAACGAATGAAAAAATTAAAAGATTATTAAATTATATTTGTAAATTAATCAAGTTGCCATCGTTACATAACAAACAAACTGCTATCCATTGTCTGTAAATGTGTTTCTTTTTTAAACATTTCACCAATACCCTTGCCCATGTCTGAAATTGTGCCCAAGTACATTCGGATCTTCGTTCAGCATAGAATGTAATATCAAATGAGCTAACTCTTTTCGTTGACTGTAATCGAGGATGCCTTTTGAGGCATTATCACTTCTAAGCAACGCTCGTCCCCTGTGACTGCTTTCCAAAATAGATTTCATCTGAAATTAAATTGGGGACATTTTAACTAATTACTTCTGTTACTTACTTTCTATCTGATAGTGCATAAGCCAAAATTAAACTACTTTATTATCACATACAAAAACGAATACTATATTTAGTATATTAGGTCCAGTAGAACCTCTTTATTCCGGCACTGCACTAATACTTACTGCACTAATTTATTTTAAATTCATTGATTTGTAATTAAATGAAACAATTCTTAAATGTTAGTAATACGTCACTCTAGTAATCCGGCGCTCTCAGAGGGGCGTGATGAGGGAATCATGTTGAGACATGATACATACTTGTATATACAAAAACAATTGCCAAAAGTATCATTTCAAGCCAAGAAACAAAATTGACAGTTTCTTTACTCCAATAGAATAGTCCACCAGAATCTGCTTATCTCTCTGTTTATAATAGGCCTAAGACGGTTATGTATTTTTTTCAAGAGACAAATAAATCTCTTTTCGTCCTTAATTCAATACATATGTACTTTTCCCTTAAAACTAACTCGACTTCTTTTGTACTTTTTGTGTATTTTTATGTAAGTACTATGTACATATATGTACTATCATTTTCCAGTAGATTATCCAGCATTTTCACTAAACCAGCACAACCCTAGTGTGATATCTGCCCGATTAACGAGAGTCTATGCCGGACTAACACTCGCAGACTGTGTTCGAAATACCTACTCATGTAAGAAAGAGAGTGTAGGCGTTAAGGTTCAGAAAGGAATGCGCCGGTTTGCACATATAGAAAGAATGAAAATGAAAGAATGACGAAGCAGTTAAAACAATGCAAAAGTGGATGGATGTAATTATAATTTTTTAATTCCCCTCTACCTCGAATTCGAATCGAGCTACAGCCCTATGCCGGTTATAGTTAGACACTTATTTGAGCGTTTATTTTATTTTTAAAATCAAGTAACTGAATCAGTGAGTTATGGATAAGCTAAGCATGCTTGTTAATGGACCAACACTTTCAAAACGGTCAGTGTCGTGTTCGATGAAAAGTTAATTAAATATTGATAAATACTTACTTTTGAAGGTTTCAATCAGATGAACTAAATCCCATTTTTAAGAAGGTCTATAGTATATTGATCAGCCATCTCTAACTCACATTACTCACAACAACTAATATTATAATGATGCAACGACTTACAAAAAATACGTTGCAATAACCTCGTAGACGCTCGTACCGATGAGTAAATCACTACGTTTTAACTTATAACTCGTGCTCGTGACACAGCCGTCTTTATAAAAATGACTGAAATGACAAAAAATCAGTGTTGCCAGAAGTAGAATACAATACCCACCACGATGAAGCGTTTTTACCTATCACTTATAGAGAGGACTACACGGATAAATCGGATAATGTGTAGCAGACTAATATTTTACTACTCGGCTTTTTGCCGAATACTTTTGTTTATTTTTTTTTTTGAGCGGTGTACAAGTTGTATGCTTATTCGATCCGTGAAAGTACAAGTTAATGTAGAAAAATAAAAGATGAAACAGACAAAACATTTATACTTACCTTTAATAAGCAAGAGATGTCGGAATTACTTTAAAAAACATCGGTATGTAAAAATCTAGGGTTGCTGTGTTTTTTACTGAACTTATTCGAAACGATTTAAACGATTTTCATTAAATTTTCGGTGGATTAGGAATTTTTTATACCACTACGTGACAGATAATGCAAGCGAAGCCGCCGGCAATAACTAGTAATTACATGATGTTCAGTGATGACATTTCTTAAGGAGTTGAAATAATTGACAGAGGTATAGGTGATCGGCATTCTTTTGTCAGAACGGAAGATTTTCAGAATTATAAACATAACTAGCTTTCCGCCTGCAGCTTTGCCCGCGTGTAATTCGAATTTTCGGGGGGAATATCAACTTTTTCCTGGATAAAAAGTACCCTATTATTTAATCCGGACTAACTTTACGTCTGCAAAATTTCAAAGCAATCGGTTCAGTAGTTACGGCGTGAAAGCGGAACAAACAAAGAAACTCACTTTCCGATTTATATTATTAGTAATAGGATAATATTTATGTTTAACTATTTTATGATCTGTATAATAATATTTAAAGTGGAACGATTTGACTGTTTTTTTTTTGTGTTGAATAGCCTCCGAAACTACTCAACTGATTTCTGTGATGAGCACAAGTAATTCTGACTTCTTTAATTATATTTCTATGATAAATATTTATCCATGTATAATATATCCGTTACCCTAGATTCCATAACACAAGCCTAACAGAGCTTAATTTGGGCTATTACACTTACTGGAATTAGCCTAGCCCAAAGTAGTACAATTCAATTTAAAAAATGTGTTTGTTATTTTTCTATACTTAACCGAACGTGTTTTTATTTATCCGGTTTGTTTTTGCCCGCAAATAACTACCCAACCAATTTCGATAAAGTTTAGCATACAGGTGACTAAAATGCCAGGGAGTGACATACTTTGAGATTGACTGGGAAGACATTGAAGTCCTTTTAAAATAAGAAGTACCTACTCTTAAAGATACATAGTACTTACCTCAAATTTGAAGTAATTCAGTGGACCTAATAATTTATGATTCATTAATTTTGGTTTCTTTTGTATGGAACAGCAAATTTTTTAAGACAACAAATTTACCTCATATTTGGGATAAGCACTATGAATCATGAATACCTAGTCTTATTTTAATAGGATGTTAATGTTGATGATGTCAGTAATCCTGTATATTTTTTATTTATTATATAGGTAAACCAACATAGGCGGAGCCGCGGGCTTTGGTCTAGTCATCAATTTTCCCCTTAATTGTGCAATACGACGATTACGTTGGCAACACTCGATTCTATGATTTCTATCGGGACTTTTTGGCGGGAAGTCAAACAAGGCGCGCGAAATTTGTTTTAAATTTTCGTTTTTTGCATATTTTCCGAGTTAAAACTAAAGTATATTGTGTAAAATCAAGCACGCGAACCCCGTTTGTAAAAATGGGGTCGCAAAGCGACGGCGAGCAGGAGGCCTGTGACCGTAAGAGGAAATACCAGAAAATTACTGACTCATCGGAGGCAGATAAGTACAAAATGTATTTTAAAGCCAATTACACCCGGCTATTTCTTGAAAAAAGCGCAGTTGATTACAACGTATATGTTGAATCGAGGGAAAAAGAAAAATTAGGGAATAAAAACCCTCTGAAATTAACACAACTTTTTACTGACAACATAAAAGGTATCACAAGCGTGTACCGAATAAATGCATACAAAGTTGGACTAACTTTTCAAAAGGCTGCTGCAGCAAATAGTTTCTTAAAACATGAACATTTCCTGAATAAAAACAAACTGCGTGCTTTTATTCCTGCGCACCTAGTGGAGAAAGTGGGAATAATTAAATATGTTCCTACAGACATGTCAAACTTGGAGATTTATAAAAATATTACCTGTGATGCAGACGTTATTTCAATCAAAAGATTTATGAAAAAAGACGAAAACAAACAGTTGATACCATTGACTACAGTAGCCATCACTTTTTCAACAACAACTCTACCTAAATATGCATTTCTCAATCTATTCAGATATCAAATCCACACATACATACCTCCACTCATACAATGCTATAAATGTTTTAAATTTAATCATTCAGCGAAAGTATGTCGTGGTACTCAGATGTGCTCCTCATGCTCTGGTGCTCACCTTTTTAAAGAATGCGATTCAGAAGTATTAATGTGTATTAATTGCGGCGGTGGTCACCTTGCCATTTCTCGTGATTGCCCAATTAAAGCAAAGAAAATGGAGGAAAAGCGTAGCAAAATTATAAACCAAAATCGTTCTTTTGCCTCTGTAGTAGGAACTAAGTTAGATAATGAAAATTTTCCCAAGTTAACACAAAAATCTATTGAAAAAAATACTGTAAATATTAATGATTCTTTTACCATATTAAAAAAACAAAATGTAATGCCTAAGCAAAATTTGGATATAGAAACTATTACTAGTAATGAATTAATTTTAAACGCCATGGTTAAATGTCTAGTTGCATTGGCAAATTCTAAAAATAAGGAAGCCATTACCACAAATAAAATAAAAGAAATATTGTTAAGTAATTTACTTTAATTTTATGGTTTCTAGAACTATTAACACTTTACCTAACATTAAAACTTATATAACAATAGCCCAATTTAATATACAGAGTGTAAATAATAAAAAACCATTATTAATAAATTTTCTTAAAGAGAAGGATATTGACATTTGTATGTTAAATGAAACTTGGTTAAGAGCAGAAAGCAACTTTAACATACCAAATTATAAAGTAGTGCAACAAAATGGACCTAACGGTCATGGAGGTGTTGCAATATTAGTAAAAATTTATTTAAAGTTTTCAATACTCTCCACCCCATATTTTGATTTCCTCCAAACAGCTGCAATTGTTTTAAAAACAAACATAGGGGATCTGACGTTGTTATGTGCATATAGTCCACCTAGAAGCGGTCGTTTCCAGAGCAGAAAGTTAAAAAACATTGTTGATAGTTTGCCAAAACCAATATTGCTCTCTGGTGATCTAAATGCACATCATGTTGCATTTGGTTGCCTATCGTCAAATTCAAGAGGCAATGATATCTACAATCTTCTTGATGAATGTGATCTTTGCATACTGAACACAGGGTCTCCAACTACTGTAGGTACCATCAGCCATAACCCCTCCGCTATAGATATATCTTGTATTAGCCCAAGCTTTGCTCCATTATGTAGTTGGCATGTCCATGATGATCCCATGGGCAGCTATCATTATCCCACTATGATAGATATTTCTACATCAGTGGAAAAATATGTGGTAGGTGCTCCTTCTGAGCGTTTTAACTATAAACAAGCCGACTGGTACAAATATTACACTGAAAGTGAAAATGCGTTTGATGAATTAAGGTTTGATAATGTGTGTCCTTTGACTATTTACAATACATTTTGTGACATATTAAATAAACTTAAAGAAATATGTATACCTAAGATTGTAAATAATACTCAATATACTATTAAAAAACCAGTATCATGGTGGGATAATGAATGCTTTACTGCAGTTAGTAATAGTAAAATAGCTTTAAGAAATTATAGATTAGATCCTACATTAAATAATTATATAGAGTATAAAAAGGTTGATGCATTAAAAAAGAGAATAATAAGTCAAAAAAAGAAGGATAGTTGGAGATCATTGTGTGAGGCATTTAATAGATTTACACCTGTAAGTACGATTTGGAACCACATTCGTCGATTTAAGCGAGCTGCTACAAAAAAGTCTTCAAAAAATGACGACTGGATTGCAAACTTCTTTGATAAATGTGCCCCTTTGTCTCCTCCTGAAAAAGATATAGATAAATCAAGGTTAAAAAATATTTTTGAATCAATTGGTAATACTGAAGCTTGCTTTTTGATCCAACCATTTAATATTAACGAACTTAAAGCATCATTGAAATCAAGGAAGGATACAACTCCAGGTCTTGATGATTTTTCCTACAAAATGATAAGACATCTTCATCCTAAAGCTCTTAATATTCTTTTAAAGATATATAATATATTATGGGAAAAGGGATATATCCCTGACACTTGGAAAACTCAATGTGTTATACCTATATTAAAAGCTGATAAACCAGAAAATGATAGCAATTCATATCGACCAATATCTCTCTCATCCTGTATTGGTAAATTATTCGAAAATATGATAAAATTAAGGTTGGAGTTCTACTGTGAGAAATATAATGTCTTACCTGAACAACAGTTCGGTTTCAGAAGAGGCAAAAGTGCCGTAGACAGTTACACCTCTTTAATTGCAGATATTAAGAACTCCTTTCATAGTCGCTCATTTACTGCTTGTGCTTTCCTTGATGTCTGTGGTGCTTTTGATAATGTAAATCCATCAATTCTCGTTCAGATCCTCACTGATCATGGTATACCTGGAAAAATTTGTGAATGGATTTTTAATTTCTTATACAATAGAACAATGTATATAAAGTATAATAATATCTTACATGGTCCAAGACAGGTCTATAAGGGAACTATGCAGGGATCCACAGTTTCTCCTTTATTATTTGGGATTTACACATCTCAAATTTGTAGATATTTAACAAATTTACATGTAAAATGCCTTTTATTTGCTGACGATATAGTTGTATATACTGTAAATAATGATGTAAATAGTGCTATTAGGAATTTAAACATTGGTTTGTCACAAATAAATACATTTTATAGCACATTAAAACTAGATATTAATATTAATAAAAGTGGAGCCATGATCTTTTCAAAAAATAATGTTGACTTAGGGGATGTACCTACAGTCTTATATAGTAACCAAAACATCAGATGGTTGCAGATTAAAAAATTCCTTGGGATACATTTAGACACAAAATTAACTTTTGAATCACATATAAATCACTTGATTAAAAATGCTAACAGGGGTCTAAATATTTTACGCTCTTTGGCAGGTGTCCACTGGGGTTCAGACCCTAAAATTCTATCTATGTTGTATAAAAGCATTGTTAGAAGTCATTTTGATTATAGCTGTGTAGCATATATGAATGCAAATATTAGTAATTTAAGAAAATTAGATATTATTCAAAACAGAGCATTGAGAATAATTACTGGTGCAATGTGTTCGACCCCAATTAATGCAATGGAAGCGGAATCTTGTATAATTCCTTTAAAATTACGGAGGTTATTCATTGCTAAAAGACTTTGTCTTAAATTACTGGCCACTGATAATTCCCTTGTGTTAAATTCTATTTCACCTAATCCTAACCTCCCTAGAAGCTTAACAAGTAACATAGAAATAAACTGTCATGAATTTGTTGTAAATCAGTTTCCAGAAATGTTAAAAATATTATTGAATGTTAGAAATAGTTGTAACAATTTACAATCTTCAAAAATTTTACCTATTTTCTCTGCAGGATACAATGTAATAATTAATAACAATATTGATATAGACTTTGAAAAACTAAGTAATCAATCTGAGTTTCTGCAATATTTACACAAGCAGCAAAATGTTTATACATTGTACACAGATGGGTCAAAGACATCGAATATTGTAACATCTGCATTTTATGACCCTCAACGCAAACAAAGCAATTGTATTAAACTGGATAATAAATGTAGTATCTTTACAGCAGAGTGCTATGCAATATATCGTGCTTTATCCCATATAAATAGTGTAAATAGTTTAAATTTTTTAATAGTAACAGATAGTAAGAGTGTTCTTTTAGCTTTAGAAGGCAATTTATTAAGTGCTAAAGCAAATTATTTACTATTTGATGTAAAAAATACTCTGCTTCAATTAGGGAACAGAGGCAAAAGAATAAAATTCAAATGGGTACCATCACATTGTGGTATAACTGGCAATGAATTGGCAGATAAAGCAGCTAGAGGAACGATAGACGAGGATCAATCTGAAGCAGTTAAAGTTCCATTTACTGACCTTTATCAACAGATGAATGAAGATATTACTGCTTTATGGCATTCATACTGGACCAAAATATCTGAAGAGAAAGGGAAATGGTATGCAGCTATTCAGATCACCCCGCCGCAAAGACCGTGGTATCATAAAAGAAATATTGCAGACTGTAGAAATTTTATCACAACAATCAACAGATTGAGGTTTGGCCATTGCAGAACACCATCCCACTTAACTAGATTGCGGATAAAAGATGAAGAACACTGCGATTTTTATACAGAAGAAGTATGCGACCTGGAACACATTTTTATGAAATGTCAGAAATTTAACGTTCACCGTTTAGTATTTGCTTCGGAATTACAAGACATTTGTGAAAAGAAAAATAATAGTGACAGTGATCAAGAAGTTCCTAGAGAATTAAGAAAAATTTTATGCAAACCTTTATATTTTAAGCCAGTCTATAATTTTATAATTAGTACAATAGGAAAAATATAGTTTTATAATTAGTTTGCATAATTAAAATAAGATAGGCTTAAGGACTTTGTATCCATTGCCAATAAATCATTAACAAATGATTTCTATCGTTGTAGTATTGTCAATATCACGGGGCTTACCTTAGCAAACGCGGTCGGTAAAATGATTTGCAACCTATCATGGATAAATTTTAATCGTTTTATGACACAAAACGCCTTACAGACCATAAAATTTTGTCGAATTTCGTGTTAACTAAAGGCGAAAGAAGCTGGATTTCCTTGTAAAATTGACGTCGACAAAGACGTAAATGTTGTTCGTCAGGCTCTTTTAGACAGTTTTATGTAGAATCTGACTTAGTCTAATATCTAATTGTCTGTATACTTACGGCGAAATTAGTGCTAACTCATTAAAAAAGCGACGACCAGAATATAGTTTTTCACAATTTTTTTACGACTTGTCGTGTTATTATAGCGATTTTCTTAGAAAAAAATAATTGATTAACGCTTTTAGTACCTATCTACCGACGACAAAATTTATTGTATGTAATATTGATGTGAAGACATTTCATTTTATTTTCTTCTCCATCTTAGTAGGTACCCCTACGTCTTGTAAATGGCGTTTTGACAGTAAAAATAAAAAAAAAACAATTTCATATTTATCATAGGAATTTAATTTTAATAGGGACGGTCAACAGCACATCAGGTATAAACTGTCAATTTATCTCAGTCGATTTGAAGCTTTATCTGCCCACTTATAGGGTTGAAATTATCCATACATATATAAAATGTATAAAAACCATTTGCCATTTTTCGTCAGCTAGTAGGTATGTATTATTTGTCAGAAATATGTCTTGCGGTACCTATTATGACATTTGTCATTACCGTGTAAACAACTCTGTGAAGTTAATATTTACCGCATTGAAGAAGCATTTTAAAACTTACGTTTACGTTTTATTTAGTTTACTTATTAAACGCATTTAGTGTTACTAAATCATAAATAACCTTTTCGAAAGACGAAAAGCGCCGTTGTTTATGGTTATATTCACCGGTTGCTCACCACCGTAAGAATAAGGCGTTTTTAATAGTTGCTACTAATTTCTTGACTGGAAAAAGGCTAATTACAAAAGTGCCTTATGGTATGTGTTATTTCAACGGTTTCGTTTACTGGAAATGACAATACTATTTCAACTATTTCGCTTAACTACGCGAAAATAAACGTAAGCGTAACAAATTCACAAAAAGAAATTACAAATTAACCGTGTAAGGCGTGTTTCGTCTTAGGCACAAAATCCATTTTTCTCAGTGCGGTCACTCCTCTGATGTTGTTTATCACTACTCTGTCATTATTGTCACTCCCCTTGATTATTGACACCAAATTTTCCCCTGGAAGACATAAACTTGTCAAGAAGTTAAATATCTTCTGGCCCTTAAAAATATGAATAAAAGACTCTCTTCATCAATAATGAATTTTTAATCGAAAGGTAACAACGAAATAATATTGTCGTGTGAAAATGCTATAGAAAAAAATGCTTGTAGATATTAGATCTCAAATTTTTCTGAGAATAATAAACATCTGATTCTTATACAGTCCACTCATTTATTTACAAAATTGTTATTTAACTATGAACACAGAAGGAACTTGCATGCAGGGCCTCGTTTGCAGCTTGCGTCGATTCAGGAGCATTCGCCGATAGGTGGTTTAAGGTTGGGAAAAGCCTGTTATCACGCTTGTAATATGTGTACCCGTATGAAGAGTAAAGTCGTGAATCCTATAATGGGGAACTAAAGAAAGAAGAGCGTCTTAATCTTGGAGGTCTTCCTTTTGAAACCACAGGCGTCGATTACTCGGGACCAATAATGTATGCAAGTCGCCAGGGTCGTAGATGTAGGCTGGTAAAGTTATATATTGCACATTAAGGCAATACACTTAGTTGGTTGGTGACTTCACTACAAATTGCTATTTGCTTGCCTTACGCCGATTCATCACATGGAGAGGAAAACCCGTTCACATTTATTCCGAGTAATCGAAATTTCTGAAAAGTTATTATAATTCCTTGAGCGAAAGTGCTGCCTGTGAAAACATTAATTTTTATTTTATACCGGCATATGCTCCTCATTTCGGAGGTCTTTGGGAGGCGGGTTTTAAATCTACCAAATACCATCTGAAACGAGTGTTGGGGAATTGTACGCTTAGTGTATGAAGAGCTTAACACTACATTGTCGCAGATTGAAGCTGTTTTAAATTCTCGACCCTTAACACCGTTTTTTTCGGATCCTGCCGATTATACTCCATTGACACCAGGCCCTTTTCTAATTGGGCGACCACTCACTGCCTGACTCACTGATTTCAACGTATCGAACAACTTCGTCAACATTTTTAAATAACATGGAGTAAGGAGTATGTTTCTGAGCTGCAAGATCGTGTCAAGTGGCGTTCCTGTCAAGACAACTTGAGGGTTAACACTCTGGTGGTGATGAAAGAGGAAAACCCACCTTTGAAATGGAGATTAGGAAGAATCTTGGCCGTCCACCCGGGATCTGACGGCGTCGTTTGCGTAACTGACATTAAAACTTCGAAGAATTGAGTGATTAGGATGGCTTTCAATAGACTCGGCCCAGCACACGCTGGCGGAGTGCCCCGCGTGGGCCCCCGAGCCGAGCCGAGTCTTGGTCACAGAAATCAAGCGAGATCTGTCGCCGCCGGTATTGATTGCGGCAATGCTGGCGGACGAAGGAGATTGGAGGGCTGTGACCTCCTTCTGTGAAGCAGTGATGCTCCAGAAGGAGGCCGCCGAGCGGGGTCGGGAGATGGCCGATCCCGCTCGAAAGAGGCGGCGCCGGACTCGGTAGCACAGCTGCGGCGCTGCCGCGGGTCGCCGGCGGGCGCGAGTAAGTCGCGCCCCTGATACGGCGACCCGGGAAGGACCACGCCCCTCCCATGGCCGGGCGGCGTCGTCGGTGTAGGAGATCGGGGGAGGTAGTTATCTCCCCGAGGAGGGCTCCCCTGGAGCATCGCAGGGGAGCGGAGGCTGAGAGTTCCTGGAAGTCGCTTAGCATTCCCGGGGGCTCCCTACATGCCTGAGAAAAGGGGATTCTGGAGAGGAAAGCCCCACATAACCGCCGCTCTCCACAGCCGAGGAAAGCAATTTAATGCATTCTTCTAAAAAAAAAAATCCAAAAAAGAAAAGGATGGCTTTCAACAAGATCTGTCGCCGTGAATTCAGTTGCCTGTTGCCAGTTACCTGTTGCCGTGAATTCAGTTTGTTGAAAAAGTTGACAAAGCCAACGACCGGGGCATGTTGATACGCCTAATGTTATCACACGAGCAATATCTCAAGATGTGTCATTTAAAAATTCTGTGGGTAAACCGAATTGAAAATAATTACATCTTCTTGATTCGATGCCAATATGCGTCTTTTCATTTTTCCCCGTCTTAATTATTTTATACCTATATCCTAATCATCCATCAACAATACGGAAGAAAGCGGGATCGTAACTAAACGTCCTGGAGCGCGCAAAATAACTACTAGTACACGTGCCTGTACTTGGTGGGCTCGAAACGGACTGTAATGTAATATATTAAGCATTCTTGACTCCGAAATAAAATTCCGTTTTATTCTTAGGATGTGAGCACCATTTGGTCACAAAAACGTTTCCGCACGAAGACTGTTTATTTTGAGACATATAAAAAACTGATCTGTGGACTGGTCTTCTCTTCTAATATAAATACATAAAAGTACCTATGAAGTAAAAAATGTATATAAAATTTTGTAAATTGTAGGCATTCAATATCAGGTAAGTAGGGGGTCTACCCAAAACCGAAAAACATGGCAAAGGGTCTACGACACAAAAAAGTTTATGAACCTCGACTCTACATCAACGTATGAGAAATACTACGCTCTAACCTTCAATAGGTTAGGTAGGTAAGCGCTAACGTTTATTTTGTGTTAACATCTGACTAGAGGCTTTTGAAAGTATTTGCTTTCATTATGAAGTCAGCTAATTGATACCTAACTCACATGCCCTTTGTATATATTCATTATATCGTCGGCCCTGAAACTTTTTGTATAAGTATTTAAATTTCGTTCGCATGAAAGTTGCCTTATACAGGGTGTCCGGTGGCAGAATCAGGATTTAAAATATAAATAACAAAAAAACTACGTGAAATATACATTTATATTTTTAATCATTATAAAGAAGACAAATGCGGGTTTTATTTCTTAAAAATTATGTCGTCTAAATGTTGACCGTTACGTCGGATACATTCTTGGAATCTGGCTTCAGTATTTCTTGCCACTCGCTGGAGAAGTGCCGTCGAGATGCCATGAACTTCGCAAACGATATTTTATTTTAATGCTGAGATAGTCGCCGGGTTTGTTTCATAGACTTTATTTTTGAGATATCCCCACATAAAAAAGTCCATGGGTGTAAGATCCGGGGACCTGGGTGGCCAGGGGATGTCACCGAAACGGCTTATCAGTTTGTTAGGGAAGAAATCACGAAGTAGCGCCATGGTCTCCCTAGCAGTGTGCGGGGTGGCGCCATCTTGCTGAAACCATGTCTGTGAAGTGTAGGAAAGATGGTCTCTCAATTTTGGAATAAAAAAATCATTGAGCATTCGCCGATAAGCAACACCAGCCACAGAAATTGGTTGCCCTTGACGATTTTCGAAAAAAAAAATGGGATCCAATTATTCCCCTGCTTGATAATGCACACCAAACCGTCACTTTGGGACTGTGAAGTAGCTTTTGGTGTCTTAAGTGGGGGTTTTGTCCTTTAGGAGACCAATAACGACAATTCTGCTTGTTTACACTTCCATTTAAGTGAAAATGGGCTTCATCACTCCAAAAAATAGTGTTCACCGTGCGAAATCGCTCCAACATTGTCTCACAGTAATCTTTACGCAAATTGTAATCATTAGGCTTAAGCGCTTGCACAATTTGAATTTTAAATGGGTGAAGTTTAAGATCCTTCTTCAATATCTCGTGCACTATAGTTTTTCGAAGCCCCAAGGCAGCCGCTCTCTTGCGAACGGACTGACGCGGATTATCGCTCAAACTGGACGCGACGAGTTCGATGTTTTCATTTGTTCTCGACGTCCGGCTGGGCCCCGGTCGTGGTTTATTTTCTGATGAACTTGTTGCCCGGAACCTTCGCACCCATGATCTTCACTTGGGCGTCACGTAACCGTCGAATATTGTAACGTGAACAAAATCTTCGACGAGAAATTGCACACGAATCATTGGCTTTTAAATACGCTTCGATTGCGAACGCACGTTGTCCACTGCGACTAAAAAACCCGCGCGAATGACGAAGCCAACGCGGCCCCCTCCCCGCTCCTCCGTGCAACGGTTACGGAGAAATTCGAAATTTAAATCCTAAATCTGCCACCGGACACCCTGTACAAAGGGATGTATACGAGTATATTTTTTTTTAATATTGTAACAAACTAGTGCACATTACAACTGATAAAGCACCAGTGGATGACTGAAAATGAAGCAAAAAACGAAAAGGGCTTTATCAGATACGACTATATAGACCCAGTTCGACCACAGAGTTTCACCGTTTCACGTCAGAACTTCATTGCTCTCTCCTCACACGAAAACGCAACAATGTATCTATCCCCTTTAAAGAACTTAAAACCGCTCCAGCATAACGATAAATCGATGTCATATCGCCGAAATTACATATTCTCAATTGCGCTTCAGGATGTGATTTGACAGGAAAGGGTATTAACATCAATGGTGAAAGTTGATCCATCTTTTTGCTGATATCGTAGTCATGGCTGTGACCATTAAAGACTTTGGCACAATACCCGAAGGCCCGTATACCCCAGTGCCTCAAGGCTTCATTTATTCGTACGTGTTGCCAATGATATCAATATGGAACCGAAACTTTCCTATTCACAATGGGCCTTATTAGTAGATACAAAGTCAACGGAGCGTCGAATAATTAAATTCGTATATCAGGTCGCGATCGCGTAAATATGTTTTTGTTAACTCTACGTTTACCAGTCGTGGTCGCGAGGAGACTGGATTAACGGGATTAACGTATTCACTCGATTTCACGTAAACACTTCCAACTACCCTCACTCAGTATTATATTTTTCAAATTATTCTTCCTTAATTATGCGTCCAAACTCTACCTCGCCCCCTCCCCTGAGAGGGCGAGCGTTCCGATAAAGCCGATAGGGCCCCAGGCTTTCTGCCCGGCCAAAGGCATTAGGCAGTGTTTAGGTGGTAGGCTGACCTTCTGTCAGAGTCCAACATAACCACCCGCCGTAGACCGGGCGCGGGTGGTATCCGGTGCAAGGTCGTTCAAGCACCAGGGGGTTGTCATAGCGACCACTGTGGTGGCGCGCCCCCTATGAGGATTCACTGCCTCCTCCCGCGAGGGAAAAAAAAAGCGTCCAAACTACCCTCATTTAAGTTTTATAAAACACAATCAGGGCCTCGGTACTTAACACTCATGATATCTGAGGAAACATTGGCTTAAAAATGTTCATTGTAGGATTTTAAACAAATTTGCTAATAATCACTTTGACGATTGAAATTAATTTTATTTCTTGATTTGAACCGCATCACAAACAATCTTGGTGTAGTAGTATCTAGGAGATGTATCTAGGAGGTAGACTCTGTACCAGGGTCGTCTGCATGGGTACCTCCGTCTTACCTATTTCCGCCGCCAAACAGCAGGGTTCGCTTTGCTGTGTTCCGGCGTGAAGGGTAAGATAGGCAGTGAAATTACTGGGTACTGTGACTTTACATCTTATGTCACAAGTTGGCAACGTACACTGTGGTTATGAGGTTTGCAGATTTGCTGCGAATCTCGTGGGAACCACATGTACTATAGGCGACTGTTACCACTTACCATCAGGTGGGCAGCCTGCTTGTTTGTCAACTTTAGCAATAAAAAAAAAATTAAAAAAAAAAGTAGTATCCTTCAGCAGAAAGTATTATCAGCATGTACAACTAAATACAGTGTTTTGGTCCTATCAGGACCATAAAAGTGGTTTCGCGATCGCAGATTTCACCTAGCAATTTTTAACCAGAGAGATGTTTTTTCACACGTTCAGCGATGATTCGCTTAGTATAGCTAAAGGACCATCCATAAATTACGTCACGCGGGAAGGGTGGGAGGGGGTTGACGAAGCGTGACAAGGGGGTTAGGAGAGGTCATAAATTTCGTGACGTCACATTTCAATATCTATTATAAACTAACTGTTAAAACACAAACTTTAAATTATTACTATTAGTATGAAAAGTGCTGTAAATATTAATTTTTATTGTAAAGTCTGTATACTCTCATAAATAAAGGAATAGTATCTTCTTCTATCTATTAATAGGGGTACTCCCGAAAGGTACTATTTTTCTAATTGATTATAGTAGGTGATTTTGAAAAATATACGAAAATCATGAAATGACCATATACCTATTTAATATAAGTAATCGTTTTTTGTTTTGGTTAATTGATTTGATGTTAATTTTATTAAAACAGATCCGAAACCGCTTTTATCATTCAATTATTTCTAAATGTAAATGTGACGTCTCACTGGGGGGGGGGGGGGGAGTCTCACAAATGTGACTAGCTGTGACAAGCACGGGGAGAGGGGCAAAAAAATCAAGAAATTCGTGACGTAATTTATGGATGACCCCTAATATAAGAACTACCACAACTACAGTAAAAAACGCCAAGTGTTTGGTAAGGATTAACATCTTTTGGTAATCTTACTGTGATAGATTGAAGAAAGGAATAGATATGTTATTTATTGAATAAAATTTCAAGGTTGTACTAATCTTATCTATTATTCCTTTTAAATATGTGCACATATCTTGTCAAGTGACATTTTCCATAAAATGTAATTCATTACAACATGTAATGCAATACATTTTATCAAAATCATGAAATGAGCCATTGAAAAAAGTATATCATCATGTTCTACTAGCTTGTAGATTAAATAGCTATAATTTGGATTGAATACGGATTATATACAAACATAAAAAGGCAATATACAGCTGAATGTAATAAAAAAAATCTAACAATTACAATTGTATTACTTGTACAGATTGTATGAAATCTTATAAAAAGGCATTGTTTAAAAGAAAATATTTTCATATAAGATGTTATCCATTTATTAGTAAAATACAAGTTAAAGATGCTTCCAAGACAAATTTAGTATAATGTGCAAGATCAATAATGATGAAAAATTAGCTCATACTTCCACCTGTGGTAATAAAAATATTACCTCAAATTCAAACATTACAAAGTCTCACTGTTTTTCTGAATAAGAAACTGGACAAAACTATGACAAGAAAAAAAATACAATACGAGTTTTCATCACTGAACATTTATTAAAACCCCATTTTTTATAAAATGTTGCATTACATAATGTAGACTGGAATGAACAACCAAAGAAATTTACTTTGATAAATTTATTTCCACTTATCTAATTGAATTAAGTCAAAAACACAATGATATTAACTTAATTACTTGTCTCTTACTTTAATAAGATCATTAAGATCTAATGCTACACATATTTCCTTTGAATCTGTACGTGGGTTTCTATCCAGTATTTCAGTTATAGGGTAATAATTATCTCTGTTGTCTACATTCCATCCGGAATACTGAAAAAAGAAAACCAATTTTATATGTACACTACAAATTTCCTAATGTATATAAATATATTATTTTCTTCTTACCACACAAGTACATTTGTGTAAAATCTTTCCATTAGACTCCATTGGTATAAACTTTTGCAACAATGCTTTTCCATCTATTTTCCACAAGTTCAGTTCATCCAACTTTGATATAACTGTGTCACCATCCCATTTGACATCAGATTTTAACAAGACAAAATTACCAGACTAAAACAAATATTTTCCAAATGAGTGACTAGACTAATTGATTGCAGAATGGAAATGCCATCTGTGTAACAAGTCACTTCAGCCTCATGCAGGTCTAATGCACTCTCCACTCCTGGTGCAAAGCTATAATGAAAGTAATCCAGACCAGGACCTAATACAAATAACTTACATTACAATGATTGCCTGTACGCACAATATTTTTCAGGTTTTGTCTCACAATATTTGTTCCATTTTTGTCTGATGATTATAAATATAAAATAACTATTAGTCATTAAATGAAGGCTTATTTCAATCCATTCAGTTCAAATAGTTATCAGAATTAGAGCCTCACATTTCCTTACTTCCAAAGATATCAAAATTCTTAACTATAAGTAATGTACTCAATATAACAATGCCCAATGCATCGAGGTAGACATTTTCTCTGATTATACCTCCTGTGTTTAGTTTTTAAGTTATGTATGTTAACAAGGTTTAGATTGGTAAAATATGTGTAAATTATAAATTTTTTACCTATCTGAGCTCTCCTTTATCTTTCTATCATTAATAACCAACTTTGTTGCCTTAATGCTATGCTCGAAAATACTTTATACTTTCAATAATTTATTGCAATTTGTGAGCATCAAGCTCATGCTATGGCAGCTGTCATATGTAGATATGTAATAAGTTATTACTTATATTAGCATTTTAATAATCAAAATAATTTAAAATATCCACTATCAATTTATTGATTACACTTGTATACAGTGAAATTTCTACTTAAAAAGGTACAAGCTTATGATCCTTACAGCACTATTGCTAGGCAATAATTTGATTGTATGACCATCCGCTGACTTCAAAAACATACTGATAATTAGCATGTTGACCAAATATACCTATAACAGAATGCATGTTGCATTCTGTTATAGTTGTCATAAGTCAACTCAAACAGATGGTGATTAGCACTCCCCAAACAAAATTTAATTGTGCAGTGTTGCAGGAAGTCTTTGTATGCATGACTTTGTGGACTGGTGCTTTAATATAATGGTATAAAAGCTAAAAGGACACAGACAAACATTTCTATTCCTCTTATCGATAATGTTAAATAATCATCTTATTAGAATATCTCACACACTTACATGGAAATGCTTTGGTACATCTTTCGACTGACTGGAGTCAGACTTATTGCCATCAGAACCATTTTTCTCATCATCTGAACCCTCTTCTTCATCTAGTTCCGCTTCATCATCATCACCCTCATCATCTTCTTCTCCCTCCCCGTCGCTTTCGTCTGATGATTCTTCATTTTTACGTTTCTTCTTGGAGTTGTTAAGTGACGCTTTGGAAGTGCGTTTACGTACTCCTCGTGCTGGCTGTTCATTTTGCTAGGAAGGTAAAATATTATCATTAGTAATCTACAATTTCTAACCTCATATTGTCAAACCCATTAACATTCATCTACTGCATGCATTTTGTGTAATATTAGTAAATAATTCTAGAATATTAATAATAAATATGTATATATTTCACAACAGGTTAAATTCAATAACTAAGCAACTATTTACCGAATCGGCATCCGGCGTCCAATCTTCTCCTGAATCCTGAAATTCTTCTGGGTCAGCTCCACCCTCTGAACCGTCAGATTCGTCGTCTTTCTTAACAGATTTGCGTTTTCTCATTTTTAATATACAAAATGTCGAAATTAGCACTGAATATACGTAACAATGAACCCACGCTGTTCTAAAATGTATTAATATTGTATCAATGAAACGGTAAGCTACGCTATGCAAGCCAAGCAGCCATAAACAATCAACAAATTCATAGATAATGTAAATCAAACCAAGCCTCTATAAGTCTGGCCACACACGTAAGGTACTTAGACACGTTGTCTTTGACTAGTTATAATAATCTGTGCTCAGAGTTCCATAAGACCAACATACACACCCGATTTCTTAACCAAAAACTCAGATTTAGAACTCTATTGGCCGTTTTCACCAACTTTGTCTTAGCTTAGGCGACTCCTAAGAGACATGCTATCTCAGTCTTTTCAGTTAATACAAAAAGTGACAGCATGTCACTTAGGAGTCACCTAAGCTAAGACAGGGTTGGTGAAAACGGCCATATGACCCGTATATTAAGTCTATAATGTATATAATGTTTTATTAAGTCTAACTTCGTTAATTCATATTTTTTAGATTGTTCATTATTATTCTCTTAGGGGAACACCTGTTTATGCGTGCTTCCTTGATATGCGAAAGCTATTGAGCTTGTAATTACAATGTGTTATGGGGAACGCTTTATGCACTTACGGGTCTTCCTTCTCAAAATAATAGTGTTCGTTGGGCTGACGCTCTCTCAGAGGTATATAGACTGAGGGCTGGTGTAAGGCAGGAGGGGGTTGAGCTCACCTCGCCTTTTTAATTTGTACATCAACGTCTTGATTGGCGAGCTCAGTGGTACCGGAATCGGCTGCTACATAAACGGTACTTGCTTAAACAACATTAGTTATGCCGACGACATGGTGCTGCTGAGTCCCTCAAATAGTGTGTTGAGACTAGTACTAAAGACCTGTGAAGATTATACAGTTGTTCACGGGCTCAGATATAATGCCAAAAAGAGTGAATTTGTGCATTTTAAGGCAGGCAATAAAAAAACTAACAAACTCCAGTAATCACTCTTTACGGCACACACCTTAAATAGGTATATAAATTTAAATACGGTTTTCAGTTCGGTGTAATATGCTTGCTTCTTTTTAACTTCTATACTGTTCAGGCAAGTTAAAATTACACGGTTCAGGTGCAGTCTATGGGTGAGATACACGAAGCATGCCTACAGCGCACTTCGTGTACAGTACAACAATGCCTTCAGGGCGATGGTGGGGCTGCCACGGTGCTACATACGTAGCAGATTTCTATGCAGTGCTGCGGGCACGTTGTGGCAACGTAATACACAGTTTGCGCCGCAACTCCAACATACTCCTAAGGGTATTTGCTGAACGATGGGAGTCATTTATGCTGAGCGTATGAATAGAATATCAGTGTAATTCCAATAAAAATTTAACAAGAATTGCATATCCCATAACGCTCAGTATGCTGAACTATTTCCAAATATGTAATATTGTAATATTTTTATTTTGTCTCTAGTGTAAGTTTTAATAATTGCATATTATTTTTTTCAGATTTTTAGCGTAACTTTTAAATAAGTACTCAAATTGAACTTGTCCTCGGAAATAAAAGTTATTATTATTATTATTGTCGCTTCTATCACGTGGTTTTATAAAACACGGCCCTTTATAAAGCGTGCGTGGGATACAAATCCAACGCGTAGAGGTCATTTAAGAGAAATTAATGAAAGTGTGCGTGGAGTGTACCTACTAGGTCTAATCTCTATTTGTGCACCATGAAAAATGCAGCTAAGGAATATACCCAGTTAGATGCACAAAAACTATTGTTATTACTGGTCATAACGTTTGTGGACTATTGTATTTCGATTTTGATGGTAATGAAAACCGGGCTATGAAAGAAACTTCGGTCACCTGCCTTTTCAAAGCCTATTAATTGATTTAATATGGCAGGTGATGACTCCCCGCCCACTAAATGGGCCCCCCAAAAAACAGAGCAATATTGGTGCGAAGGGAGTAACATTGGTGTGATCGACTAAGTGTACACCCTCTCTACAAGAGATGTGTCTGTGACAGCAATCGAGACGCCGTTGGCGTTATGACATTATTACACTTCCACCCATTGAACATCTGCTCTTGCGATTCCACTCTATCCGGCCGGCTAAGGCAAGATAGAGACAGGGCGAGAGGCCTCACTGTGATATTCAATCACGATGAGATCTTTCACTGTGATTTTTTTTTTTTTCATTTATTTACCATATAAAGAATGTTACAATCATTTTACATAAATCAATGCATACAAAAAACCACAGAGGTTTATACCCTTATGCAATTGATTTTAAACTTAAATATTTGCTTAATTTAATACAAAATGAAAACAGTCATTTATACGTAGTATTATTTTTACACAATAATATATATTGAATATAATGGATAGGTAACTAATATATTATGGAATCACAATAAACCTAAAAAATATTCTTTCAATTTTAACTTAATGTTGTTGTGTGTGATACTGTTAATTAAATCAGGTGACATGGCATTTATTAAAGTCGGAAGGAGGTAGTTACACGTTCTTTCGCCGTATGTATTGTTGGAATATTCGATTATATTCGATCACGTAATCTTATTTCTACAGTAACTTTATCCATCTCGCAACTTGTTCTTTAGTATTCTTGAATTCAAATAACCACTTCAGTGCAGAATGGTCAGTATACAGATGGAATTTGCGCCCTAGCAAATATTTGTTGAAATGCTGCAATATCTTCATTACGGCTAGCAATTCCCTCCTCGTGACACTTTTATTATTCTTTCAGGTTTTAAAAAGATTTGTTGAAGTATACTATAACAACTTCCTGATCTTGTTTATTAAACGTTGTGACAATACCGCCTAGTCTAGCGTCGCTTGCGTCTCTATCAAATATAAATTCAAATTCGGTATCTGAGTACCCTAAAATAGTTTGTATAGATGTTTTTTCAATTTTTGAGATGCCTTCATCACAGCAAAAATTTCTCGTTTCTTTTGTAAGTTTATAAAGGAGTTTAGCAATGTCCACAAAGTTTTTTACAACTCGTCGATATAAGAGCATAAGCCCAAAAATGCTCTTACTTAGTTCTTTTCTCTTGGAACTGGCCAATCCTTGACGGCAACAATCTTCTACGGATATGTCTGGACATCGCTACTTTTAAAAGTAAGTTTTTATGGAACCTTTCATGCGCAGACTTATTTTGTGCGATTTCCCTACTTAGTATGCAACTTATTCTCTATGACTATAAGCAATCCATAGACTAGAACTTAATCTATAATTTAATCGAGCGAGATTCTCCATTTTCCTTGCTTTGTGTTTTGAATTCATGTTGTCATATCAGCTGATTGCGTCATAGAATTTGAAGACAAATAACGCAAAAACAAAAAACAAGTCGTAGTACAAGTTACACTATTACAAATTAATCCGAAATTTTTGTTGTAATCATATTTCCAATATGAAATTCCAATACAAAGAAGAGCATCCTTTCGAGAAAAGGAAGACGGAAGGTGAGAAAATACGGAGGAAGTATCCAGATCGAGTGCCCGTAATTGTTGAAAAAGCTCCAAAAGCTAGATTGGGCGACCTTGACAAGAAAAAATATTTAGTACCGTCTGATTTAACAGTTGGCCAGTTTTATTTCCTGATCAGAAAACGCATCCATCTAAGAGCAGAAGATGCATTGTTCTTTTTTGTGAACAATGTAATTCCACCCACCTCTGCTACGATGGGCTCACTTTACCAAGAACATCACGACGAAGACTTTTTCCTTTATATAGCATTCTCTGATGAAAATGTTTATGGAAATTTCTAAATTTCAATTTGTACTAATTAATCATCAAAAAAATTTTTCTTCACCATATGGTGAATAAATCTATTTAGGCTTAAGGCTTAGCATAATAATAATTAATGTATTATGTTTCAATGGTGATAATTAATTTTTAATTTGCAATTCCATTATTTTTCACTTGATGTTGTAGTAAATCATCATTATAGTGTAAATTTTTATGAATTTTTTTTGTTTAAGAGTGTGTTTATATTAAAACAATAAATATTTAAGCACGGTTTTTGTTTCGAGTCCAAGATTTGTTTTAAAAATTATATATAAATAGCTCATAATGTTAATGTAACAAATGTGAGGTCCTGTATTATACCACATTGTTCGACTATTCTGTTAAAGAATAATAAAATCTGTAAAATTCAGTATACATTGGACTTGTAGGAACAATATAACAAAATTGGAATATATTGATTACCAACAAATTCTATAATAATTAATACATCACATTAAGTATTGACGATATCTTAATCTACACATATAAATTTTAAACATTTTTGTTATATTTTATTGAAATTGTGGTTACTTAAATAAATATAAATTTCAGTAGATATTGATTTTAATTTTGATGTCAATGCCTATCTCATACTAGGTTCCTATACAACTGACTTGCTGATGCTGTAGCTATTAATTGATTTAGCCTAGCAATATGGAGGTACAATTTACTTTCACACTATAATATTTAAAAGAATTTATTTGGCAGTATTCTGATCATTTCAAAGTCTATCTAAATTAGAGATGGGCGGAATATTCGGTATTCGGCAACTTTTTCAGTATTCGTATTCGGCCGAGTAGTTCGGTTACATTGCCGAATAATTACCGAATAAAGTAAATAACGAGTGTAGGTTGTTTCGTAATTTGTCGGTTTGACATCCTATACCAGCATTCTCAGTAAGCAACTAACAAAAAGATATAAATATGTGTCGAAATGTTAATATAATATATATAATAAATATTTTGCAATAAACCGTAGCTTAAGTAAAAAAAAAATTTTTTTTTATTAATCATTAACTAGTATTTGCATGCTCTAAATGAAGGAACATTAGGATTAGGAACGATAGGTAACGTAAGTAACTATTAAATTAGTAATCATTCTAAAGTTTTAAACAACATTAGTTTTAAACATATAATCTAAATTACGAGTAACAGTCTTCTTTCAATAAAGAAATAAATTAAATAAAAAATAGTGTTTCTTCTTTCACTAAAAAGATAATCTCTTTTTAATCGATCGAAAAGAATTGAAAATATTTAAATTGAAAAAGCTACCAAAAGTTTAGTCCAATTTATTAATAATTTTTATAACGTTTATTTTCATAAGCATTCCCAGCTTCCGAGAATACTATACACTGAAGACCCAGGCGCTGCCAAGTAGGTATATTTTAGCTATGTTTGACATTAAGGGATATTTTATTTTATTTTTTGTCCACCATTCAAAAGGACTTTTATCTCGCTGTAGAAGGTTCTCCTGTAAATATTTGTCCAGTTCAGTTGCAACAGGACTTTTTAAATTATCAGTCGACATCGCTGGTAGCTTTGTTGAGGCAACTTATTCAAAACAGCTCCAAAAATCTGCATGAGTAGAATTTGAAACAGTCTGAGCCACCCGATTATTGTCATCGTCTTCGTCAGTACTCTCATCATCACCGTTTCTCAATGCCTCGGCTAAAAATGACTGAGTGCGAACCTGTATAAATCTGTATATACAGGTTCGCGCGAACCGAATATTCGTATTCGGCCCATCTCTAATCTAAATATAAAGAAACTTTAAATGCCATTCAGAATGTCATATTTCCGTAGGCAATATCCTACCTATCCTCCGTCCTTTACCATAGCTCTGTGATCCTATAAGATCACATTACATATGAAATGTTGGCAGTAAATTCAAATGTTTAAGCATCAAAGTGAAAAGATGTTCTATTTTTCATAGGTGTATGCCGGTTCTCTCAGGATGTTTCTCTTCAACATAGCTACATCGGATAAATATAAAATTCGTACATCGAAATACATATGGTGGGTTTAATTAGAAATTGACTGCGCTACCGACATTGAAAAAGAAATAATCACATAAGATTCCTTTTTCAGCTTCATCAATATTTCTTAAGGTCATATTGCAGACATCAAATATCATATTTGGCATATACAGATAAGAATGTCTGTTTTTCCAGAAGGATTAGATGTAGAACAACTACAGGAAGTTCTTCACTGTCACACTTGTATTCTAAATCCGTCAGCACACAGTTTTGTTACCAGCTAATTAAGTTTGATCTTCAATTGCTAGTTTATTGTTTACAATGTCTGCGTACTAAGAACTTAACTTTGTGAATTATATATGACACCTTTCTATTAATGCAATAATAAAAAGAAGTACCGCTCTAATGTTTGTTTAATGATTTCATAGCATATTTTTGATTTGTTTTTTTTTAGTTACTAATTACTATCGGAGTGTAGGTAGATTACATCGGAGGTATAATATCTGCAGAGTATTTTTATTATCTTGTAATATTTATTGCACTCGTCAGTATTACAAAATGATAACCTGTTGTATGCACATTTCGAACACTTATGTTCGCAATAAAAAATAAAAAATCTTGCAACAACGTACTATAAAAAAAAATATTTGCAATGTCAGTAAATAAAGTGACTTATTTTCATTGACATCGAGCCGTACAAAATTTGCGTCGAATATTTCATATAAAAATATGAATGTCATTCAAAATAAAACAATTTCTTGAGACCACTTTATATTTATTATTATTGTAATTAAATCTTATAATTTAAAAATTTGAAGTAATAATATGGAAATGTTTTACGCTATCATACTAATATCATAATGACTATAATAATCATAAAGAAATACTACTGCACTTATAACCTATTTAAATTTTGGATTTTACATTGTATTGCCTTAATATTACGAAGCAAACCTAGAAAAGAATGTTGCAATATAAAAAAACAGGCTGTAAGTTTCGTATCAGAATGTCAGTTTCGTCTAATAAATAAGTTTTATACGAAAGTCATAATATTCTAGTTACATATTAGGAAATCTAGTAATTAGTATCGCATGTAGCCGTGTGATCTTCGCGAAGGTCTCCCTCGAGAGCGCACGCCGCGGCCTCGCGCGCCGCTCTCACTGTCTGTGAACAAGGAAAATAATGCTAACTGTTATTATCGCTATTAGGAGCCTATAGCTATTTAACCTAGATTTTTTACTTGTAATTTAATGCACTTTAAGGCACTCAAGTGAGTATAATTTTGTTTTGTTTTATATAAAAAGGAAATATGTTTAAAAGTATATTAATTTAGCTTTTGTTACATTATGTTCAAATTGTATCTTTCAATTGTTGTTTGGTAATAAGTATATAATATAGTATTACTTAATACTATATTCTGACTACTTAATACTGTGTTTCAGGTTATAGAATAGTATTGTATAGAGAACCGAATTAGTACTTTTTTTAAACTTTTTTTGTTCCTATATGTGGAAACTTGTAATTGGCCTTTTTATATGTATTGTATTTTAAATATTGTTATATGCTAGCTGTAAGTTTCCCAAATATAATAGAAATAAAATAAGTAATTATATATAAAAATCACTATAAAGAAGCCTAAAATGTAACCAAACCGCATTAAATTGTCCAAATGTTCGCCGATGTAATAATGAGGCATTTTGTTCAGTTGAATGAGATTAAATTTGTTTCGGCTTATTTATGAAACAGATCATTGCATGCAATGGCGCTGATATTATTTTACGCCATTAGTTTGTTATTATTCGTGAGAGCCATCATCTTTGTAAATATCTTGAGCAGCTAAGACATGATATTAGTATTAGTTTGTCAATTGCGAAGGCAAACAGGAATCTCGATAATTGATCAGTTTAGTATTTCATTGTTCTAGTTAATGTTGCTTACTTATAAAGTGCTAAAACGAAGCAAAATAAACTGTTATGAAACTGTTATAGCCAGAAAGTGTTAAGCAGAGTGTTACACGATACAATTGCGCTTTGCGTGTACCGGAACCGCCAAGGTTGCACACGCACAAGTAAAGGCGCCTGTCTATTTTATGCATCATGTAATTAGAGGATTCGTTTAAGTTTGGACGCTACTTTTTGTTAGTAACGCTAGGATTTGTTAAGATTACTATTTTTCGAGAAATTCAATAATGAGATCCCAGTGTGTTTTTAGCTGTACCCGCATTATATTGAAATTACCCGTAAGTCAACGTGTCATTATGGCGTTTTTTTTCAGTTTATGACAATATCATTAAAATGTTTCTGTATAACTACTGCCGATATACGATTTTTTGTTACCAGTTTAAGTTACTGATTATTTGAGTGTTCTATTTGAATTACATGGTGGTTTATCTATGACACGACCATCATATTCGCTACCGATATTGATCAGTTGCCAGGCAACATGGACCTTGAAAATATTTTATAATTACATAAGTTGTAGTTTGATGTTCATTACAGGTATTTTGAAAACATATTTAAAAACATTGTATCATAGCAATTCAACTTGTTTTGAAAATAAAAAATGAAGACTTAGACGTAAAACTTAACGGTAAAATGTAATTCCACTGGTTTTTAATATGTAAAGCGGGTCTTAAAAAACGCGTGTGTTACCAAAGCAAATAGTTAAGTTATAGTCCATACAAATCCCATAACAGTATTATTTGCGATTTCGCGCGCTGTTGCTATTCAAATGTTTAATCGCCGTGCGGCGCCAGTCAGTTGGCAGCACTAGCGCACTGTTAAAATGGCGGGAAAGCAACAGTGGGCATTCAAATCAAATCAAAATAATATTTATTCAACATAGACCTTTACAGGCACTTATTGACGTCAACAAACAAAACAAAAAAAGCTTAAGTAATAAAAAAAAAAACAAAAACCTTGTCCGTACGTACGAATAAGGAAAAAAAAAAGAAAAAATATATTGACTCGACACCTGTTCGGAAATTGGGAGAGCCTTCTCGAGAAGAACAGGCAAGAAACTCTGAAGGTCTATTTTTTATCTCCTCTTTTCAATGTTAATAATTATAATAATATAATATAAAATACAATATAGTATAAGATACAATCATACCTAATACGATTACAGTCGTATGTATGTTTACATACACATATAAAATAATACAATATTATAAATAATGTTGTTACCAACATGGCTCTATGAATAGTGTCCCTATTCCCAAATACTGTGATCATTTAGATAGTCACTTACTTTATAATAACCTTTACTCATGAGTGTATTTTTGATATGGATTTTAAATTTATATAAAGGCAAATCAATGACACTCTGCGGAAGCTTGTTAAACATAGATATACATTTCCCCAAGAACGAACAGCTAGTTTTATGGAGTCTGAACATTGGAACGGCAAGTTTATTTTTGTTTCTAGTATTCACATTATGTAGATCACTGTTTTTATTGAATTTATTATAGTTTCTATATTAACTAAAATTATCATATACATATTGACTAGCTAAAGTTAAAATATTAATTTCTTTGAACAATTCTTTTAGGGATTCTCTAGCCCGTAAACAGTAAATAGCACGAATCGCTCTTTTTTGTAAAAGGAAAATACTTTCAATGTTAGCCGCTGATCCCCATAGCAGCAGTCCATAGGACATAACACTATGAAAGTAGCTGAAATAAACAATTCTTGCCGTTTCAACATTAGTTAAAAGTCTAATCTTTTTTACTGCGTACGCCGCTGAACTAAGTTTGATTGCCAAAGTTTCAATATGTGGATCCCACTGTAGTCGTGAATCTAACGTAATGCCTAAGAATTTAGTATTATTTACCAAGTCAATGACATCACCATTCATATTTAAACTAGTATCAACCTGCCTTACATTGGGCAAAGAGAATTTGATACATTTTGTTTTCTTAGAATTTAAAGACAAATTATTAGTTGTGAACCAATACAGAACTCTCGAGAGAGCACTATTTACATCGTCATAACATTCCTTTTGTCTATCAACTTTGAATAGTAAAGAAGTATCATCTGCAAACAATACTGTCTCACACGATTCTGTAATGTAGTAAGGAAGGTCATTTATATATATTAGAAACAGTAGAGGACCCAATATTGATCCCTGGGGAACCCCCATAGTTATAGGCGAGCTAGCAGATTCTGATCTGTTAATAACGACTTTCTGCAATCTGTCTGATAAATAAGATTTTAAAAGGCTAACAGCTCCATCCGAGACACCATAATGTCTAAGTTTACTTAAAAGCGTTTCATGACTCACACAGTCAAACGCTTTGGAAAGGTCGCAAAACACTCCAATTACATCCCGCTTGCCCTCCCATGCGTCAAAAATATGTTTCATAAGTGCAGTTCCGGCATCGGTAGTGGATCTACCTTTGGTAAAGCCGAATTGGCTTTCATGCATGAATCTGTTTGTTCTCAAGTGACCTATTAGTTGATTGTAAATAACTTTCTCGAAGATTTTGCTGAAAGTAGGTAATATGGATATAGGTCTAAAATTTGAGGGATCTTTTTGTTACCCGATTTGAAAAGTGGTATTAATTTACTATATTTCATTAGATCAGGAAAGATACCCTCATCAATACAAGAATTAAAAATTTGTGCTAACAATGGGGCTAATTCATCGATGACAGATTGAATTATGTGAGTTGATATACCCCAGAGATCTTCAGTTTTCTTCTTGTTAAGTAAACGGAATGTTTTCTTAATTGAAGAAGCATCAATATGGCTAAATTTGAATAATTCACTGCACCTATTCACACTTGACTCCAGGAGGGTGACGGCTAAACGGCGACAACGGGGACGGCATTGACAGATTAAGTTTATTTAAATTGGTTATAACTAGTTATGTGCCGGATCGTCAAAAATCTATATCCGCGGATACGGATCTGAATACGGATATTTGGTGTCAAGATCCGCAGATACGGATCTTAACTTTCTTACACAATCGATATCCTTGCGCGCGAGCCTTGAGTTGAAACATATTTCGACTTGCATTGCGCGGCGGGTCTTTCTTTTGTTTTCTTTTAGTTTAATGTGACACTGAATAGATAACGCTTGTGTTGGGTATTACCATTGTGATTTTAATATAACATTAACACTCTATATGTCACGCAGTACTAGTATAGTTGCTTAGAAAATAACTTAATTCGAATTTAAATGTTTTGTTTTCTTAATAAAAAGTGATGTCATAACTTTTTATCATATTGATCTCATTAAAAAGCTAGTTGATTTAGCACCTTGCGAGTTATATGTTATTGGTATAATAACTAATGATAAATATGATAACTACGGCAGTTTGCAACATAAAGGAGCCAAATATTTGATTTTAAGAAATATAAAAATATCTGTATTGAATTAAATAGTTTATTTCTACCCACTTAAATAGGCCAATGCCTATTTAAGGCGAAGAATAAGGCGCACTAGCGACGCCAATTGCTTGCCACTAAACTAGATCTATTTTAAATAATCGTGGACCGTCAGAATCTCGGCAACTGGCGTCGCTAGTGCGCCTTACCCTTCGTCTTAAAGAATATATTTTCTATAAATTTAAAATTAATAAGGTAAATAGATCCGTCAAAAAGTAACGGATACGGACACGGATACGTATCTTTCTTCTGCCTCGGATATCCGCGGATACGGATACGGATATCCGGCACATCACTAGTTATAACGCACTAATATCGTAATGTACTATTATTCACTTCTTCAACATCACACACATACCTATATGCTAACAGACGACAATGATAACACGATTTTATGTAAATCAATGTTTCAGTAGTTACCTACACATTATGTGTGCGTGCTGCGGAAGTGCTGATGTTATGTCATAACCTGAGGATATTTTTATTTGTGTTAACAAGGGATGCCCAACACAAATAATCCTACTACTATTATAAAGGCGAAAGTTTGTAAGTATGGATGTATGGATGTTTGTTACTCTTTCACGTAAAAACTACTGAATGGATTTGAATGAAACTTTACCACAATATAGCTTATACATCAGAATAACACATAGGCTACAATTTTTGAGGTTTCTAATGTGAGGTCGTAAAAAAACACATTTTTTGCGCTTACATTGCATACGCTGACTGAATCCTACAAGATAGATCAAAACAATTTACTACAGTATTGTACAACTTAAAAAGGTCTACAAAAAATTCCGTGATGGTATATGTTTATCTCTTAGGAATAACCCACAAAAGGAAAAAGATCGTTAAATGTAGTTTATAGGAGCATACTGCAGTAGCTACCTATAGGCCTATGATTAGGGCTCTGCAGTGCTTAGTTACCGTATTTCTTACTTATTACTAGACTAGACGGGACGAACCTGAAGTCCACGCGAACGAAGTCGCGGGCAAAAGCTAGTGCTTACATAATTACAATAGGCATTGTGTGTGTTCAATAGATTTACTTAGCATTTATTTTTAATTTGATAATCGACATAATATATAGTAACAAAGTAGTGGAGCGTCGGTGGCGTTGTGGTCTCGGCACTCGGCGCCGCCTAGAATCGGGAGGCCCGCGATCTTAATCCCCACCGTGTACCAATGTGTTTCTCGTTCTGAATTTCATATGTAAATTTATCCGACGCTCCTACGGTGAAGGAAAACATCGTGAGGAAACCTGCGTACATCTGCGAAGCGATTCTAAGGTGTACGTAGTCAACCAACCCGCACCGAGCCACCGTGGTTGACTAAGGCCTATTCGCCGTAACGTAGTTAGGGTAGGCTCGAGCCCCTCGGTGGGGACGTATATGAGCTGTGATGATGATAGTAACAAAATCCTCATGCCACCATAAATGTTCAAACATACATACACCATAAACAATATAAAAAGAAGGTCTCACCGGCGGCGCGCATCCAGCGCTGGTGCGGCTGGTGCGGCTGGTGCGGCGAGTGCGGCGAGTGCGCCGAGTGCGGCGGGTGCGCCGAGTGCGGCGCGTGCGGCTGCGGCCGGCGCGGCGCCGCCGCCGGCGCGGGCGCGCTCGCCTCCGCCTCGCGGCCCTCCTCCGGCACCTGCACGTCCTCCACGCGATTAGTTATTTCATCACTTTTGAGACAAGTTTATTGTTACAAGTTTACTTACTGCATAAACTAGACCAGTGATTCTCAACCACTGTGCCGCGGCACTTTTGTGTGCCGCCAAATTTTACAAATATATAATTATAATAAAATTATAAGCTGAAGAGTAAGTTTTTTGATTGATTGTTTGTTGTTTGAACGCGCTAATCTCTGGAACTCCATGTTCGAATTGGAAAAATCTCTTTTTATTGAATAGCCCATTTATCGAGGAAGGCTTTAGGCTACATAACATCACGCTGCGACTAATAGGAGCGAAGAAATAATGGAAAATGTTGAAAAAACGGGGAAAATTATCCATCTTTGAGGGCTTCCGTTGCGTGCGCTGCGAAAACGAAATCGGTTCTAGGTACCAAAAAAATATGTATGAAAGAATTATTCCTCTTAAAATGATCTAAAAAAATGTCCGCGACAGTATATGTCTATATTTTAATGTTAACTCATTAGAATCGTTTTTTTTGGTGATCAAATTTGGATATGTCGCGTTGTCAAGATCAGGTAACAGCTGAGGTGATTGTTTGCAAAAATAAATATGATGCTCAAAATAACTATTCCACGCGGACGAAGTCGCTGGCACAGCTAGTATATAATAATGTTAATATTTTAAAATTATATCATTTAAAAAGAAAAATATTTTTAAGACAACATTAGAGGAGAGAATTATTCATTATTTCCCAAAATTAAATATTAAGAAATTTCATTGAGTTCGTAATCCATTTCTCATAACGGATACTTATTTTTTTGACTTAACTTTTAATGAAGAGGAAGAACTCATTTTGTTTTCCAATAATCGAGATTTAATTTTAAAACATTCAAAAGAATCAATTCATTCATTTTGGAATCAAAAAGCTTTAAGCATATTATTACAATTTTCCACATCTTATATGTGTGAATTCGAATTTTCAGCATTAGCCAACATTAAAACTAAAAAAGATCAAGATTGTTAAATGTAGAAGACAATATGAGAGTAGCATTGTCATTTTTACGACCAAATATAAATGAAATTATAAAAAAAAACATCAAGATCAAATTTTGCATTGAAAATATTTTTATTATTAGCTTGTAATTAATCCCTTAATAAACGTTTAGTTATTATTGTAGTATATATTAGTTTATTTCGTATATTTAAAATTTTTGTCATAAACTATTTATGCAGTGTGTTGTAGTAAGTAAATAATTTTTATCTTTTTCTTTGTGTGCCGCCAAATTTTGAATCGTTAAATATGTGCCGCAACAAAAAAAAAGGTTGAGAATCACTGAACTAGACAATTAATAACAAATAATAAAAATTGCACTCTGAAGTAACAAATTGGGTGTGTCACTTGAATAGCCTCAGTAAAATGAAACTTATTTTAATTTAATTTCAATAATTTGTATATTTTCCATTACTTTTAATAACGCCAAAACTTCGATTGGGAATAGAATCATACGAGGGTGGATTGAAAAGTACTCAGCCTAACCAAGAAAATAAACACATACTAAATCAGTTATATTTTTATTTTTCTACATAATCACCATCAAGTTCAATACACTTTTGCCACCTCCCCTTCCAAGCATTTAGACCGTTGAAAAAAAATGATTCTTCCTTAGAGTCAAAATATGCGTCTACAGCTGCTTTGACCTCGTCGTTTGTCGAAAATCTTTGACCTCCCAAGTGCTTTTTTAGGTTAGGGAACAAGAAGTCTGATGGTGCCAGATCAGGTGAATACGGCGGATGCGGTAACAGTTCAAAGCCACAGTTGTGAATTTCAGCCATTGACTGTACTGACGTGTGAACACGGGCGTTATCTTGATGAAACAGGACTTTTCTTCTGAGCATTCCTCGACGTTTTTCTTTTATTTCCTCTCGTAAACGACGTAGTAAGGTGCAGTAGTAATCAGAGTTTATAGTCTGACCCCTTTCAAGATAATCAATCATAATCACACCTTTCGAGTCCCAGAATACTGAAGCCATCACCTTATTTGCCGACAAAATCGACCTAGCCTTTTTAGGGGGTGGTAAACCAGGTCTTCTCCACTGTTTTGATTGTTGTTTTGTTTCCGGTGTACAGTAATGAACCCATGTTAGGTCCATAGTATCAAAACGATTAAAAAAATCATCTGCATCGACTTCAAATAACTCCAAACAGTCGCGTGAAATAGTCAATCGTGTCCTTTTTTGTTCGACAGCAGTCGCGGAACCCACCTCGCAGACACTTTGTGGAAGCCCAACTCGTTGACAATGATGTTCTGAGTTCGTTCATAAGAGATGCCTATAATCTTGGCTATCTCTCTAATTTTTAAACTGCGGTCTCCCATTATTAAATCAAGTAGTTTTTTAATATTTTCGTCAGTAGTTGACGTCGAAGGCCTTCCAGAGCGGGGTTCATCTTTCACACTCTCTCTACCACGCTTAAATTCTGCTATCCATTTTTTGACGGATGAATATGACAGAGCACAATCGCCTAATGTACTGACCATGTCATCATGGATGGCTTTTGATGATAGCCCCTTCTTATGGAGGTACTTAATGACGGCACGCTGCTCGATTTGCTCCATTCGCGGAAATTATGTCCGATTACTTTGTTAATAAATTTATAAAATCACAACTAATTATCGCACACGTTTCGAACTTCACACAATGAACTAGTCTGAATTATATTAAACAACTAATAAAGGAATAATAATAAAATAGTAATACTGACATCGATGTTTTAATACTCCGTATTATATCATCCAAACGCGTAATATTATGTATTTCAAAAAGAGAACATTCTCATACAATGACATTTTCACCACCAGATCGCAAAAATTTTGAAAAAAGAACAATAAATTGTAGACTAATTCGTAATTTCGGATTCACGTCTTATCGTGTTATTTCCCGCCATTTTTTCACTCGAATATTGGAAATCGCAAACAAACCTTTTATAGAGGATTCACATCATGATTGTAGATAAAGTCTTGCATGCAACTGTCATAATTAGGTATTAAAACACTCATGTGACAATATTATCACACTGTACCCCTGATTATACAACAGTTGCATAAATAACTATTATGTATCTGTTGACTAAATGATGTTGAAAGTTATCTTTAAGCTCGTACCTGATGTGGGGATGATGGTTCACTTCCTTGTGAGCTCACAGCAGTAGTTTCTTCCTCTGCCCGAGACTCCTCCCAATCACGGATCTCTCCACTTTCAGCTCCTAATTGTGAGGCAATCAAAAAGGCATATTATAAAATGAAAGTACTCTAGGATTATCAAACACAAATTCTATTCTTGGTTCAACTCATATGATTTAAAATGAGTCATGTTCCAGAGAACGATGAATTATGTGTAGGCAAGACTTCATAATAAAAATCTATATAAATAATGTGATTATTTATGATGAATCGTTCATTGTCAATTATTGAATATGAAATATTGAGGGATGCCATTTTAGCACATACAAAAAAAATTAAGCAATGAAGCAGGTTGCTAGTGTTGCTTTATACGCAAGTTACTAAAGAAAAGTGTCTGGCGAGAATCATGGCATTCGATACGTTAAAGAAATGTGCGAACTACCGATATTAACGTGATATTATAGTGCCAGGTCATTTAAGTATGCGATTGTGGTCGTGGTACTGACTGTTATCCGCCGGCGGCGGCAGCGCGGCGGCGAGGTCCGGGTGCGTGTCGTGGTGCGACGCCGCGCCCGGCGGCGGCTCCGCGAACGTGAAGCGCGCCCCCGCGCCGCCTGCGCCGCCTGCGCCGCCGCCCAGCCCCGCCCCCACCGGCGACACCACCGCTTCGCCAAACCTACGTAATCCAAACACATTATAACAGGAGACGATTTTTTGAAATAATAGAAAATCAACTCGCTTTCGAAACCGTGAGATTCGTATACAATAAAATTCACTATTTCTGAACGTTCATTTCGTGCGTTTTGCAACAAGTGGTTCAACGCTGACGACAGTGATCCGTTTCATGTGTGAGTCAACGCCTAATTAAGAATTTGTTCTTAATGACAACACTGAATTCGAGTGATTCAAAAATCTATAAAATTGTAAGTAGTAGAAAATAAATTCGCGCATGATTTGTATTCATATTCGAATTCCAAATTCACGTCTAATGATTCAAAAATACGTCTTCAGAACAATAACGAGGTGCGCTAAAGATACGGCATGCTCTTACTTGCAGTCAATAAAATATAGACCGCCTCAACTACTACATTTACCACTTACGCATTCACAAAGTCATACTTGTAAATAAAGCGACAATTGAGCAAACGAGACAGAGCGGTAAGTTTTAATGTCAGCGCAAGCGAGACAGAGACTTCATCAAGGTCATCCGCCGGTCGCTTCATACGGGAATGCTTTTCTCGCTCACATAAAAAACTGCATTTTAGTCTTGTCCTTTTCTTGATAAATGAATGGCGAAACTACATACTGTGTATTAAAGAAATAATTGTTTTAATGTAGAGGTACGCAAAATACTTCACTGAAGTGTAAAGAATGATATACTTCAGTGAAGACTTCTGGACTAGATGAAGTATATCACTCATTTAGTCCACTTAGTTCTTCTAGTTCACATGGCTCAGTACTTCAGTAGTCCATTTTTTTTTTTTTTTTTTTTTTTATGTGATAGGGGGCAAACGAGCAGACGGATCACCCGATGGTAAGCAATTACCGCCGCCCATAAACGCCCGCAACACCAGAGGAGTCACAAGCGCGTTGCCGGCCTTTTAAATGGGAGTACGCTCTTTTCTTGAAGGTTTGGATATCGTAACGCCTCGGAAACACTGCAGGCGACAATTCATTCCACAGTTTAGCTGTGCGAGGAAGAAAGTTTCTAGAGAAACGCACAGTGGTGGATTGCCAAGTATTGAGATGGTGAGGATGGAAGGTTTGTCGCGTGGAACGATGTCGGAAAGTACTTGCAGGGATTAGTCCAAATAATTCCTCTGAGCATTCTCCGTAGTAAATGCGATAGAGTATGCAGAGAGAAGCTACATCTCTACGCAATGCCAAAGGGTCAAGCCGACTTGAAGTTTCCTGGTGGTCGACGATGCGAATCGCTCTCCGTTGAATCCGGTCTAGAGGGAGAAGCTGGTATTGGGGCGCCCCTGCCCAAAGATGAGAACAGTATTCCATATGAGGCCGGACCTGTGCCTTATAAAGTTGCAGACGGTGGGCCGGTGTGAAATACCGCCTCGATCTATTGAGCACACCAAGCTTCTTCGAGGCTAGTTTAGCCTTACCCTCTAAGTGACCACGGAACTGAACTACGCTCGATATGTCGACACCAAGAATCCCAATTTTGGCTGAGGCGGTTAAGGGAGTGCTCTCAAAACGAGGAGACACGATAAACGGGAGCTTTTTTGCTGTAAACGCGCAGACTTGAGTCTTTGTGGGGTTAAATTGGACCAAATTAAGTCTACCCCATCTGAGACTTTCTTTAAAGAAGTCTCAATTTCAGACACAAGTTTGTTTCGACTCTCGATGACGTTTTCCCGAGAAATATTGGCTCGGCCGGTATAAAATGTGTCACCCGTGCTATCATCTGCATAACAATGAATGCCGCTGATTTGCAACAAATCATTAATATGCAGAAGGAATAAAGTAGGCGACAACACACAGCCTTGAGGAACACCAGCATTCACAGACAACAAGTCTGAGTCAATTTGAGTCACCTTATAGCTTAGTTCATTCACGTCACTTCATTCGTATAGTCCAATTAGTCCATCTGTATCGTAGTTCTTTTAAGTAGGTATGAGACGTTATGTCAATTTCTAACTGCATAACTAAACACATGTATGATACATAATGCAGGAGTAATTAAAAGTTACTAAAAACTATTGAAATGTTTACACTATTTTTCAGATATTACATACGAATTTAGATTAGTATACGCCACACTCGTATATATTATGCACATGCAGACTAGAACTTTAGCAAAGAATATGAAATTATTCATAAACAAATTATTCCTTCAACTAATTATTCAAGTAAAATTAAACATAATGTTTGCGCGTTAAGACATGAAATTGTGTGCGGGCAGACTCCGACCGGCCGGTGATTCTAGTTCCTGTATTCCACAAACAAATCACAGCCGAACCGTTACTTTTAACCAATAGAATCGCATAGATTATTAGATGACGTGATATTCTAGCGTTCGGATTGGACAAGCGGCATGGTTCAGTTCATTTTGTTAGTGAAATTGACCCACAGGATGCCAAGCCAATCAACTGTCTCGCTCTCGCACGCTATGTTTGTAATCTATCCGTTCGCTTTACTCTTCTTCAGTGAAAGACGTGTTTTGGGAACTAAATGAAGTACTGAGCTAGTTGGGATCAGAATGAATGAGTGAAGGAGATATAATTGCGAAGTGGACTAGTCCAATTGAAGCATTCATTCACGAACGGCTGGACAGTGACAATAGGCTTGTATCCACTATGAACAAATCTGATGCATTAGGTTGCATAACTATTAAGATGATCATTTAATTATGAAAAAACTATGTTTTATAAAATAATAACTTTTGATTATTTATATTTTTATAAAATAAAATTGCACAAAATAAGCCACGAGTCACGTGACAGCAAACACCAATTAAAAAGTGTTACGTCACGCCGTGCGAAACGTTAAAGTCAAAATGTCATTCCCAAGTGTCTTGTGGAAGTGCGAAAAAGAATGGGCATCATTCCTTCTCGCGAGTGTCAGCCACTTTTTACGTATCTGCTGATTGTTTGGCACGTATATAAATATTTTTTTTGGTGTTTTTATAATTGTGCTTGTACACTGGAGCACTATGCAGTACTTGTAATACGATGAATCCATTTTTTATTAAAATAACTTCACAATACCGAATATTCCGATACTAAAACAGCTGTGTTTTGCACGGCGTGACGTCATTCAAGACGCCATGACAGTCATGAGCGTTTTTTGATGACTAATGTCAAATATTTAATTAAATGCAAAATTATTCTTATAAATAAGCATTTTTTTCAAAAATAATAATTATTTTGTATAGAATAGGCATCAAGGTATATTAGTATCTAACTACTGAAATTTAGGCAACAAGCCTATACCCACGTTCAGTTAAATTTATTGTATTGCTACTACGGAACATAATGTATTTTTTTCTAAATAAATATATTAAATAATGTTCTAAATTTCATATAAAATATTTACATAAAGCTTAGATAAGAAATAGATTTTTTTTATTTATAATAAATGACTATGTATTCTTGTAAGTAGAGATTATAACATAATTTTTTAATGAAATTTTTAACACCTTTGCTCGTAAAGCTGATGTAATTCCACCGGTTTTAAATATGTAAAGCGGGTCCTATAAAACGCGTGTGTCACCAAAGCAAATAGTTAAGTTATAGTACATACAAATTCCATAACAGTATTACTTATTTGCTATTTCGCGCGCTGTTGAAATGTTAATTACAATAATAATTTTTTTTTTATTTATTTGTTAAGGTAGCAAACAGTCTTATAAAGTATGAAAATATCAAACAACATATAAAAACAGACCTAAAGTACCATTATTTTTTATATAGATATTGCAAAATGTACTGATAGGTATGCGATGGGAACCATTATAAACATATTATATTACACATAAAAACGAAAACGTAAAGAAAAAAAAATGACTTATCTATAAATATATTTGCCAATTACCATTTAGCAAACCACTGATTACACTGGTCAACAAGTTTTTGCCCAACAATAATGAGTTGTAATATCAGAAAGTAGTTATCACTGGCTTAGCTCGACTTAAGGAGATAAGAGTATGCTAGTTGAAGCATGCACTGGGTGCACGATCCATCATTGCATGTCAAGACATGTCGTTGCTTGTAGAATGTTATTTCTAATGCGTGTGATAAACAAAAACAAACTAACAGAGCACTTTTGACCGTGTATATTTACTTAAAAATAGGAATAATGAAAAACTTCGTGAAATCTCTTAACCGCGAAAGTGAAGCTTTCAAATATAGAAAGAAAAAATTCAAAAAATTACAGACACAAAATTAAAAGAAGGAATTTCGAAAGTGAAGCTTTCAAATATAGAAAGAAAAAATTCAAAAAATCACAGACACAAAATTAAAAAAAGGAATTTTTATAACTATACTTTGTATAGGCCTCAAATACTATTATTGATTAAGGGCAATATCTTCAATATTAAATTGAACGAAGAAGAGAGTAAGGCATGGAAATCCATAAATGTGAGAGCTAAAAACTATAAAACATATGAGTAAAGTCTTGCACGCTATTAGGTGTAAAATGTCCCTCAAAATATATATTTTGGACTCGCATTTGGATATTTTACATATAAATATTTCCATTAGGATATTGCGGGCATGGAACGACAATATCAAGGAAAGTGGAGCCCTGCCATGCTAGCAGATTATTGTTGGACTTTGAGAAGAGAAACTATAGATCTCAATTATAAAGGAAAAAGTATCTCAACTCTACACTTTTGACATTATTAAAATTCATTAATCTGAATATTTTTTTATTAATTGAACGGTAAGTTCTTTATTAATGGCCACAAAAACCCGAGCTACTAGTCACTATTTAATTTTTCATTTAACCTTACCAGTGTCTACCCTTTATTCGTCTTGACAAAAGTTGTCTTGAAGAGAACTATACAGTTATTTAAAAAATATACAATAAAATTACATTTTTAGAAAATTTGTGAAAATGAAGGACAATGTATGTATATTAAATTAATATACATACATTATCCTTCCTTTAAATAATATGTTTTAATAAATATTAAAATTAATCGGTTTTTTAACAAAACAGGTTTGATGATAAGTACATTGTAAAATGAAGGACAATGTAAGTATATTAAATTAATATACAATACATTATCCTGACTTAAAATAAATGTTTTAATAATTATTAAAATTAATCGGTTATTTAACAAAACAGGTTCGATGTTAAGTACATTGTAAAATGAAGGACAAAGTAAGTATATTAAATTAATATACATACATTATCCTTACTTAAAATAATATGTTTTAATAATTATTAAAATTAATCGGTTTTTTAACAAAACAGGTTCGATGCTAAGTACATTGTAGTATTATTATCTTGGCTGACACAGATTTCAAAAATAACAATAAATATAACTATGTTATATTATCGTAACAATTTTTTTACGGTTTATATTAATTTATTTTTAGAAAATGTTTATTTTTGGAGAATCTTAAGTGCTTACTTACACGGCGTGATACTGAGTTAATCATCCATTTGACGCGTAAATTCTTAATGCATAGAGATTTATGCGTTTTTCTCATGAATGCCATTAGAATCGGATAAAACGTTGTCAATTATCAATACTAGCAAGCACTCTTTTTATGGAAAAATTCTTCACTGCCAATTTTATGGATTGCTTTAAGCACTCCCAAATTATCCAGGTGTTTAAACACGTCATACTCTCTAAGAACAAATAAGAATATATAGATAAATATTCAGACTGGGCCGTAAATATAACATATAGACAGAGTATATCAAGTGCTATGATATTTAAACAATGTATGTATGTCATATGGCTGTTGAGAAGTCATTTCTAAATAAACTTCTTAAACTAAATATTTTTGTTACATAAAAAATTTACTATGTAAAAGATTTAATAAAAGAAAATTTTAATGTATGTAGAGTAATCATTGTACATATTTTTAATTAATTTTCTTATTGTGTTATAAAAAGATAAAAGATTATCATATAGTAATTACCTGTTAGTATGTCTTAATTTTTTTTATAGTTGTTTTTAAATGTGTTTACATTTTTATAAAGAAATTTTGTTATATAATTTGAGAAAGTTGAAACTCAAAAATATTAATGAACTTTTATTTTGTTTGTAATGTTAATTTAACGTCCCTGTGGGTGTAGTAATGTTTAAATAAAGATGCTAAAATAAGAACATAGTTTCTGATATATATTATCTATAAACTGTGCTATTTCTCTCGCTGAAAATAGTAGATTGGTGTGTTATTAAAATTAAACATTGGTAAATCATTGAATATGTAATAAAAGTGATTTGTCAACTCAAAATAATTGATAGATTGTGGATGAAACAATAGATTTATCTGCTACCTAATAATTATTATTTATTGTCTACAAAATACCAAAACTAAAAGTCACAATTATAATCAACTATAAAAAAAATTAACAATATAGGTCACAGAATAATATACACATACATATGTAGACATGATGCGAAAACTTTCAAGTCTACAACAACAAAGGTCAGCTAATGTACGGAAAATATATTTAGCAAGTATACGAAATTTACAGGATCAGGTCGAGTTTAATCTCTTATCTATAAATTGATATTATTTTTTATAAATAAAATATCGAAATATAAGTAAAAACAATTCGATTTCTTTTCGGCAGTATATGGCGTTTCTCGGGTACAGCACCATGTGGGAGAGTTTGTATATACCTATTTGATATTTCTCAAAATACTAAAATGGCATCTAAAATAGAAATGGGCAAAAGATACTGTAATTTCAGCCATGCGATTATATTTACATGTCGATCTGACACAACAAAAATGAATACATATAAATTTATATTTATGCTAGAAAATAATCGAAACACATAGAGGAAAATGCTTTATGGGTTCAGAGGTAGCAGTCGCTGCCTTTCAAAAGATCATTGATGAGACTGCCAAAAACGAGTGAACACTGGTGCAGGTGTGATGTATGTACGTGGACATTACTGTGAAAAGCTGTAATAAAACTAATTCGCTCTAACTTTCATATTTCAATTTCTGGGGCTAATCACTTATGAGTGCATTCCACTTTAAAGAGTGATACCAATTTTGCTCTATTATTTGAAGTAAACATTAATTAAATTATTATATGTGATAGAATTTTAAATTTCTATTTTGCTTACCCATCGTTTCGCCGTGGAACGTAGAGTGTAGGAGTAGAAGGAACAATACTGTCATCACCATCATCACCACCATTGCCGCCTAGAGACAACGCGCCACTCGCTGCAACAAGAAAATATTCGACAATAAAATATATGCACAAAAGGAGGAGGGCTCTGTGCAATATCTATGGTCTGAAAGGGATTAAAATGTGGCACTCTTAATAACGTTTTTATATATTTTACAGAACTTTTATTTTACAGAAACCATAAAAAAATACTTGTTTTGTATGCAGTATAAATCAGAACTTAAGCTAAAAGTGTACAAATGTGTAGTCAAGCGGTTTTAGCCGAACCGGGTCAATGGAACTCAATACGCTTCGCAATCGACGTTTAACGAAGAGTGCAGTTAGGTTAGGATAGTTAGGTGTCGATCGGGTCTTTGCATATTTGCTCTAGGAATGCGGTAGTGTTTGAAACTATTTTAGATGGTGGGCTAACAGCTACATCGTGTGTATTATGGCATGGCACGGCGAGTCTAAGAAAACATTCAGTGATCGATGAACAATGACAGGGACGCTATCGTTAGATGTGAGTGTATGCCACCATATAATATGCATACAAAAATCAACAAAAAAGACAATGTTAAAAGCTAAAATTTTTCTACTGTAATTAAATTTTTCAACACACGTTCTCATAACGGGCCTGTTTCATGCGTGTTTTTAATCTCAAAAACTAGGATATTGCACACTAGTGCGCAATTTCATTACGCACTAGTGTGCAATATTTATAATCCGATAAAATTCGGTTGTTCCCTGTTACAAGACGTTTTTATATACGTACAATGCATTCTTAATTTAGTCTGGTAGCACTTTCTTTTTCTCGAACAAATGTATTCTAATGTTTAATATGTATTTATCAATGAAGAAAAGTTATAAAAGCGCAATAATTTTCTTGAACGGCAACAACCAACTTTCATTTTTACCGCGCAATCGCGCATGCGCGCGGCGCTCAGCGTAATGGCGGCATCGGCATACAGGCACGAGTCAAATTATCATTCAGCCAAAATATTATAAATTCAAGAAAACAGCATATAATAATATAATGTATTTAAATAAAATTATAGTGAATCTTTGATTACTATTGCACCTCAATGCAAGTTTGTTGAATGTAAATTTATATCTCAAACCGTAAAAATACTCGCAAAATCTGTACAGTATCACTTCGCAAATTGTACATTTACTAATTGTTTTAATAAATAAAAATTTGCATTTTATTAGCTTTTTTCCTCAACTTGTGTTGAAAAACGTATGGAACTCGATCTGCTGGTGCGCGGGCGCGGGCGCGGGCTGGCTGTCGGCTTCGCCGCTGTCGCCCGGCTCGCTTATTGAAGTTCATGCGTATTGTCTATAGTATAGAATGGTGAATAAACGCTCACGTTCGGTGCCGCTGCTGATGGCCTCGATCTGCTGGTGCGCGGGCGCGGGCGCGGGCTCGCTGTCGGGCTCGGGCGCGGCCGCCTCGCCGCTGTCGCCCGGCTCGCTTATTGAAGTTCATGCGTATTGTCTATAGTATAGAATGGTGAATAAACGCTCACGTTCGGTGCCGCTGCTGATGGCCTCGATCTGCTGGTGCGCGGGCGCGGGCGCGGGCTCGCTGTCGGGCTCGGGCGCGGCCGCCTCGCCGCTGTCGCCCGGCTCGCTTATTGAAGTTCATGCGTATTGTCTATAGTATAGAATGTGAATAAACGCTCACGTTCGGTGCCGCTGCTGATGGCCTCGATCTGCTGTGCGCGGGCGCGGGCGCGGGCTCGCTGTCGGGCTCGGGCGCGGCCGCCTCGCCGCTGTCGCCCGGCTCGCTTATTGAAGTTCATGCGTATTGTCTATAGTATAGAATGGTGAATAAACGCTCACGTTCGGTGCCGCTGCTGATGGCTCGATCTGCTGTGCGCGGGCGCGGGCGCGGGCTCGCTGTCGGGCTCGGGCGCGGCCGCCTCGCCGCTGTCGCCCGGCTCGCTTATTGAAGTTCATGCGTATTGTCTATAGTATAGAATGGTGAATAAACGCTCACGTTCGGTGCCGCTGCTGATGGCCTCGATCTGCTGGTGCGCGGGCGCGGGCGCGGGCTCGCTGTCGGGCTCGGGCGCGGCCGCCTCGCCGCTGTCGCCCGGCTCGCTTATTGAAGTTCATGCGTATTGTCTATAGTATAGAATGGTGAATAAACGCTCACGTTCGGTGCCGCTGCTGATGGCCTCGATCTGCTGGTGCGCGGGCGCGGGCGCGGGCTCGCTGTCGGGCTCGGGCGCGGCCGCCTCGCCGCTGTCGCCCGGCTCGCTTATTGAAGTTCATGCGTATTGTCTATAGTATAGAATGGTGAATAAACGCTCACGTTCGGTGCCGCTGCTGATGGCCTCGATCTGCTGGTGCGCGGGCGCGGGCGCGGGCTCGCTGTCGGGCTCGGGCGCGGCCGCCTCGCCGCTGTCGCCCGGCTCGCTCTCCTCGCCCTCCTCACCCGCTTCCGGAGATTGCACTGGCGATTCCTATTACCATATATACATAAAGTTAGACTAACTTTTGCCCGTGAACTTCATTTCGTCTAGACTTTCTAATTTCATTATGTTATCGTTTTGTTAAAAGATGTCTAAGTGTATAAACACGCACTCTTAAATTCTCAACCAAAAATTCCGACTACAGTATAAACTTTAACATTCTGTATTATGCGCCGTGAAAACTATATCCATGGAGTTTAAATGCAAAATTATAAAAAAATAATCATACAAGTTTCCATTGCAAGTAATAAACACAAACCTGACCAGTGTAAGTATTCAGCATCAAAACGTGTAAAAGTATCAAAACAGGTTAATGTTCATAACAAAACAAAAAAAAGTTTCATATAAATTTTGATATTCATTTATGGCGTGTAATGTAATATTGAAAATTCTCATTTTATCAACCACTTGTCATAAAAAGTGACTATTGCATATAAAGAATAATTACAATATCCTGTCACTTCGGCCCTGGTAAAATCAATTATAGTTTATTCTATCACTAAATGTCAAATACACAACATAAGAGTAGACCAAAACTGAAGAGATTTTAATATCGAAATAAACGCAGACAATGGCAACGCACCAGATGCCCTACACTGAAAACCCAACTGAACACCCTTGCAGAAAAAATAAGTAAAGAACTGCAAGAACAAAGAGCAGATTCCTGGGAGAGAGCAATGGATGACACCGCGGAGGACTGGGGCAAGCTGCACAAAATGTGCAGAAGACTAACAAAGCAGCCCACACCCATCCACCCGCTGAGGGCTGAAAACGGCAACCTAAAGTATAAGGCGGAAGATAGGGCGGAACTACTTGCCACCTACCTAGAAGGCGTATTCCACCCCAACCCTACTACGGACGACCAACACGCAAATCAGGTTAAAAACAGCAACCACAATTACTTTAGAGAGCCAATAACATCAACAGAAGCCCCCGTCATCTTTACCCCGGGACAGGTCGGAAGGATGGTCGCACGGACCCCCCTAAAGAAAGCCCCAGGACCAGACGCCATCTCGAACGAGACTCTCCGGCGCCTTCCGGCAAAAGGAATCGCAGCCCTTACACGCCTATATAACGGCTACTCAGAACAGGCCACTTCCCCAACACCTGGAAGGTAGGAAGAGTAATTATGATTCCTAAGCCGGGAAAAGACCCCACAAGACCAAGCAGCTACCTTGCTGCCCACGGCTGCAAAGGTCTTTGAAAAACTCTTGCTGAGCAAGATGACACCCCATCTCACGCCATGCGAAGAGCAGCACGGTTTTAGGCCGGAACACTCCACCACCCACCAACTGGCCAGGGTTCTCCACCTGATAGCCGTCGCCCGAAATAAGAAGGAACATGCAGTCGCTATCTTTCTCGATATGGAAAAGGCCTTCGACCGGGTGTGGCACGAGGGCCTTATCTATAAACTGACCACCACCATATTACCTAGGCGAATAGTAAAGCTACTGGCCTCGTACCTACAAGGACGCCGGTTCCACGTCGCGGTAAACAACGTCATTTCCACCGACAAGACCATCTTAGTAGGAGTGCCCCAGGGTAGCTGTTTATCACCTATCCAACCAACCAGGCCGGACGTTACGCTGGCACTATACGCCGACGACGCGGCCTTCGTAGCGACCTCAATTAGACTGGACCATGCGGCCATCAAAATTCAACGGCAGCTAGACATGCTTCCAGAGTGGCTGAGTCTTTGGCGACTGGTAGCGAATCCCGCCAAGACTCAGGCCATTCTGCTTAGCAATGCAGCTACTCCACCCTGCCTCAATCTACTAGGCCACACCATACCATGGACACCAAGAGTTAAGTACCTGGGAGTCACAATAGACCGCCTCATCCATATGACTCCACACGTGGATAATGTTATTGGCCAAACCCGAGCTACCCGAGCCCTACTCAGGCCTGTATTGAGGTTTAAATTACCATTGCGTACGAAGACCACAATCTATAAACAATATATCCGCCCACGGCTAACGTATGCAGCGCCCGCTTGGTACGCATTAACAGGGAAGCTAGCGAAGAAAAGACTGGAGGCCCAACAGTCGCTAGCGCTGCGGACCATAACGCAAGCACCCAGATACGTCAGAAATGACGTTATCCGCCGCGACCTAAAGCTGGAAACCCTTGATGCCCACGAGCATGTTCAGGAGAACCAGTAGCTCTGAACACCAGCACTTGAAACACCTGGCCCCGTACCACGCGAGGCCCCCTGACCGGAAAGCGCTACCCAGAAGCCTAATCCTCTCCTCGACAGGGGAGAGTGAATAAACAAATATAACCGAGACATCCAAGAAGTGATGATAAGTGAGAGGGCACTCGCCCCCACCGCCCCAACCATCGTAATGGTTGGCGATTGAAGCCACTGAGGGGGGCTACAAGCCCCGGACAGTTACCTCAACGCAAATAATATGCGAAGAGAAGAATACCCGAGCGCAAGCCAGTCGCTCGTGAGACACCGAGCGGGCAACAGATCCTGAAGATGTCTCGCTGAGAGACGAAACACGTGTCGACCTTGTCTGCTTGTTGGACAAGTCATCATCAACTGCGCGGAATCAGCAAACGTAATCAATATCCTTTGTAATATAAATAGTTTGTCAGGTGTCTCATTTGTATTATTTTCGCACAGGGGAACTGAACAATACTGATAATATTTAATTGCACTCATTTTCGATATAGATTACGAAATATAACCGAACGTTTACACACGCTGTATCAATGAGCAAGTAACCTCTGTATGATAAAAGACATCATAATCGAGTCATAATAAAAGAGTGGTGTTTTAGCGCGAAATTCAAATGTGAAAAATAAATATCAATTTTTTTAACAACGAATAAAGTAGTTTCAGTAGGAAAATATTTTTAGCAGCTTTTTGGATAAGTAAACAATAGGTTGAAATGGTTTTCATGAAACAGTCCAAGACCCTATTCATTATATTATCTGTTATTGAAATAACGACCATTACTAATAGTGAGCTTTCGTAGCCCTCTGTTTATATTAATATGCAGTAACTCAAGGCTTAGGAACTGTTCTAGTGCTGCCATGAGAGTACTTTGAAGGTCCTATAGGTATAGCCATGCAAACCAGTTTTGGAAATTTGCGTAGCTTTTTCCTGCATACTGCGGTACGTTATTATCGGCAATACCATTATATATTTCCAATACACAATGCGATGGGTTGTTTTAAATACGTTGCCTCTAAATTTTGGAATGACTTAACAATTCCTGTACGAACAAGTCAATCTAGTGTGACATTCCATAAAGAAGTATTGGTTGGGCTGTTTTTCGACTGTCAATCGAGTGACAATGAGCTGTAATCTTCAACAGGCTAAGACAGAATGTCAGCCTCTACCAATAATACTATTTCTAGATATTTGTACCGTTTCATGTGTGCATGATAAATAAATGAATTTTTATTATATTTTTATTTTCTGTATATTCTCAAATATATTGATTTATAATTTTAAAAACGTTACCTTTTAATATTATAACTTTCAAAGCTAACAGTAAATTTTTGAATTCTTATAAACAATATATTACCTGACGAGTGGTATTTTCACTGTCTTCTCCTTCAACAACTTCCTCTTCCTCCTCTCCTCCTTCCACTTCCTGTTCTTCCTCCATATCTTCTTCGTCCTCTTCTCCTTCCTATTAAAATATCTTACACTTAAGATTTATCTCAAGTATGGGCTTTGTAATATTGTCTTTGTTCAATATAACAATTATAGGTTATACAGCTAACAATAGAAAAACGGAAACATTAATGATGTGCCGAGTCAATCGGTTCCACAATACTCGAGTATTTATGGTATTTGGATCCTAAGTCGTGTACTTTAATAGCAACCTTAGATCTTCCGGCATAGAGTCGAATTTTGAATGTCCACTCAACTTTTAAGAGCATTGTGAAGTTAGTCACTTGAGACTTGTTGATGAATCATTGCTTGATTGTACAATTATATTTTGCAACCTGTCTAGGTTAATAAGTTATTTAAGCATTTATTTCTTTCTTGAAAGTTAACTATTTTATAGTATATCACGTTATCAGATAAATTGTGGTATTGTCAAAAGCCCAGTGGTGTGGCATGTAAATAGCTCACCATTGGATTTTTAATTTAATTTGTGAGTTTAGTCGACCCTTTCACAGATTCACTTCCGACTATATATTTACGGGGTGTAGTAAAACAGTAAAACTAACGGTATTCAAATTGGCTGTATATATGAAAAAACAACAACGCCATTTGTATACATTTTACTTCTATTCAGTGATGTCATTAAGGGACACAATTAAATGCCGGCACCACTATATCCAACTCAAATAAGCTCGATCACCTTATCTAATATGACAAAATAATATGGGTAAATTTGATAAGGTGTTTGCATCTACTTACTCGGTACATAGTTCCTGTACACCTTTCGTCATCTTCTTCGGAATCCACGACAATGACGCCTTCGTCGTCTTGGTCACAGCGAGATGAGGTTGGCACTTGATACTCCACTTCTACTGATCTTTCGAAGCCCTATAAACATTAATGTTAAATATGTAAAATGTCTCAAACTTTACCATGGTAAATTGTCAAGACCGTGCCAGATCAAACACCTTTGAAATTATTTAGGTTCAATTTTAATTTCTATTGCCATTGATAAGCGCCATTATAGTAGCAATGGTGACACAACTATATAAGTCGAAAAAATGAGTTACCCACGGTCAAAATCCTATGTTTATATGTATATGTCTATAACACATTAGCCTGTAACTCTGCGTAACACACACCATTTCCTTATTAGAAAGTGTTATACAGGTATACATCTAATATATTTACTTACAACACAATACAATTACTATATTTATCTATAGCTATTAATATGGAACATTTAATCTGGGTCGTAATAAAGTTGGTGTGCATATATGCATTTGTGCGAAGTTATTGTGAGCGTCTCCATATTTGTTATTGTGTTGTACTATATTTGCAATAGTATGAGAGATTGACAATGTTTATTTTCAGTTTAGATTTTGAATAACAAGGTCCAAACGAGCACCGAATGATTAATATGATATTGTTCCTTGCAAGAATTATAACGCATACAAAGCCATGAAGAGAGATTGTTGATTATTAAGCAGGGCAAAGGTGAAGACTAAAAATTGACAAATAAAACCAAGCCAACTATGACACCCAGATAAATTCTTGTGTGAAAATTTTATAAAATCAACTGAACTGCTTCAGTTTGGTACGACAATAATTTGAAACTTGGGGAAGGACATAGAATAATTTTTATTACAAAATATATTTCTTTTCTCAAACATGCTCAGAAATTTGAGCATTATTTTGACAACCTTCTTTGAGATAAATCGAAATTGTTGTACTGGCCAAATACATGCGAGCAGCGGCCGGCAAAAAATTATGAAAATCCATATCTGTCGTGTTTTAGCGGCCAAATAAATATACATGTAAATTCATATTTATCGTGTATTTTAAAAATGGAACGATTTGTTGCTCTGAAAAATGGCAAACCAAGGAGGCAACTTATCAGAGTTTTATTTAAATATCGAACTGGCCTGCAAAAAATACTTGTTTTTCAATTAAAAGTTCTGCTTGGTACTACTTAGTTTTAAATTCCGCGCAGTATTTGAGAAAAGACTATACAAGCCTTGGCTACAACTAGGCATTGATGGACTTACGTATGTGTGTCTCGGCTTCGCCTCGGCCCACACGCACACGTTCGTCCATCAATACCTCTATTGCTGGCCGCTGCAGTAATGTACTACTCCTAGGGGAAACACCGATGTAACGCAAACAATGGCGCGGGTGCGAGTGGTACCTCCACACGGGTCCGCTTGGCGGTGAGCGGGCGCGGCTGCAGCCGGCGTTTGGGCGGGCGCGCGTCGGGCGGCGGCTGCGACGTGCTCACGCCGGGCGGCGCATTCGATGTGCTTACGCCGCTCGACGGCTGCGCTTGCGACGCGCTTACTCCACTCGACGGCTGCGCTTGCGACGCGCTACTCGACGTCTGAGTCATGTTCGCCGTACCTATGACACGTAACAATTGCCAAATCTTTCTAAAAAATTCGTATTCAAACGCATATCACTCCGGTCGTTCTATCGACTATATCTCAAGTATGGTGTAGGTCTGCTTCGGTGAGTATCTATGTAGGACGGGAGGGATCGACACATTGCCGCCACTTCGCATCCGACCTCGACTCGGCCCAGCACGCGCTGGCGGAGTGCCCCTCGTGGGCCTCCGTGCGCCGAGCCTTGGTCGCAGAGATCGGGCGAGATCTGTCGCCGCCGCCGGCGAGGGAGGTTGGAGGGCTGTGGCCTCCTTCTGTGAAGCAGTGATGCTCCAGAAGGAGGCCGCCAAGCGGGGTCGGGAGATGGCCGATCCCGCTCGAAGGAGGCGGCGCCGGACTCGGTAGCACAGCTGCGGCGCCGCTGCGAGTCGCCGGCGGGCGCGAGGAAGTCGCGCGCGCGGATACGACGACCCGGGATGGAACACGTCCCTTCCGTGGCCGGGGGGCGTCGTCGGTGGAGGAGATCGGGGGATGGTGTAGCCTCCTCCGAGGAGGGCTGTATCGGCAGGAGAGCGGAGGCTGGGGGTTCCTGGAAGTCGCTTGGCGTTCCCGGGGGCTCCCTACATGCCTGAGGAAGGCCATCCCTAAGGTTTCTAGTGGGTAGGCCTCCCCCTTCTGGGGAGGAGAGCCCCACATAACCGCCGGCTCGCCACAGCCGGGGTATGCAATTTAATGCATTTTCCTCAGAGGAACAAAAAAAAAAAGGTATGGTGTAGGTGAAATTTTTTTTTTCTAATAAATGTATAGTTTCTTTACCTATTATTGTGATTCTAGGAATCATTTTGAAATACTCGCACAATACATTTCTCTATATCGTCTAAAACGTACGGCTTTTCATGTTTGTGCTTACAATTCAAACTTACTAACTATCTAAGTGAGAATGAAGTTAAGGGAACACTTTGTTTTGTGACATATATCTACCATTCGATGACCTATCCGTCCCAGCGGTCCATGAGTTCTTCAACCTACTGCTCTGCAAAGCGAATACTTAGTTCGTAATTTTTTGGGCTTTGTTTATGATTCTTCTGCAGGTTTCATTAAAAAAAATGATGGTGTCGTTTTCTCGCTGTTGATCTTGGTATCTACTTCTCTCCTCTAGAAAACTTTATGATGACCACCACTATGAACCACCAAGTGGTTTGTGTAATATTACACTTGGTGCTGGCTAGCCGTTTTGCTTGAACTTGACACGCTGCCGCGTGTCTAGAAAGGCAATCGTATTTTACGGATTTTTATTTATGTCCAACCAACCTATACAAACGAAGAGTCCCGTGAGCGATAAGCAACACTAAAGGCAATTGTTAAATTTGTCACATTCAATAAAAATTTTATGCCAACCATAAATTCTCTAACAATCAATACTCACCAGAGGGCGGTGGAGCAGGAGTGGCAGGGGCGGCAACGCTAGTAACGCTAGTGGTAGCGGAACTAGCCACGGAAACTGTGGCAGCACTGGCCGAGCTGGCAGGGCTTGGTTGTTCTATGCGAGGCATCACTAACGCCACAGCCTATAGACAAAAACAGTTAGATGATTCAATCGAATGAGATATTCAAAGAAGTGGGCCAATAATCTATACTAATATTATAAAGACGTAAAGTTTGTGTGTTTGTATATTTGTTAAATTGTAAGGGGTAAACTCGGGAGCTACTGAACCAATTTTAAAAATTATTTCACCAATAGAAAGACACATTATTGCTGAGTGTCATAGGTTAAATAAAAAACCGAAAAATAAAAAGGCTTTTACGTGGTAGTCCGTTTTGCAAAGTGAATCGGAGAAATAACGGGCAGCGGACGGCGCGCCTTGGCTTCGGGTGCTCGCTTCGGGGATTATTAATATTATGCCCAACGAAGTGGGCACGGGTCAGCTAGTTATATATAATTTTACTCAAAAGATAAAGCTTTTAAATAGAACAGGAATATATTTATTGTATTTTTTTTTTGTTTTACTTTCCTTCATGTAATAGTCAGTTGTGGTGCAGGAGGAATTTGCTATCTTGAAATTTTACAATTAGTGTAATGCTGTTATTGACATTAGAATTTCTTTTTCGTAATTTTTCATATACTGCCATTTAAAGTTTATGTTTATTTATTATTTACAGCTATCTAGAATAACTTTTAGTTCCTCTTTGGGAACTTAAAATCTATTACTAGTGATTTAGCACAAATGATTTTTGTATGTATCTGTTTAGTTACATTTTTATGTAAATAGTCAACATATTAAGACTTCGTCATCTGGCAACTAATAGTGGTATTATGTGACAAAAATAAGTAGATGGCTTAACTTATAAGTTATATTTATGTAAAAATAAGAGCGATATTTACGTAAATAATCTTACGCATTAAATCTTTTCATGACTATTGTTTTACGTCAATCATAATGACGACAAGTGAAAATTGGAATAATTGTATATGTGCGAGTTTGACTACACTGATTCTGGCACAAAACTATTTCAATTGATTTTTATGTTCTACCAGTGAAAGTCCCGTCCAAATAGGTCTCGCCGTTCCAGAGATTAGCCGGAACAAACAGACAGACAGACAAAAATTTTAAAAATATGTATTTTGGTATGTGTACCATAATATACATTCATATGCATGTAGTAGAAAGTGGTTATTTTAATATTAGAAACCGATATTCCAATTTTATTTATTTGTACAGATGGTAAAAGTATGAAGTTCACTTGTTACATTGATACAATTTTTTTTAATAGCAACTCAATATACAGGGTTGTACGATATTAGACCTCTGGCAAACCAAACTCCCTGGCTGGCTGGCAACATGTCGGTTCGAAAATAAAAAATGTCAGAAGTGACGTTGTCTAGCGCGGAATCTTCTGAAGGCCGGCGCGTCTGCTATTGCAAATATAAAAATAATATATAAAAATACCTATTGTGCGACGAATAAAGCTGTCCCGGGACAAGAGCCAGTGAGGAACCTATCAGATCAGGTGAATGAGGTAGACTTTGGTCCAATACGTTTTTTGCCCTATTTAACTTTTAATGTGCATAGATCAACCAAGGGTTACAAATTAAGTCGATGCAAATCCTTTAAGGGGTTAAAGTTTGCATCATTTCTGACTGATTTCACTATTGGGTATGGTACCCTAAACTTAACCGTTCTCAAGTTTTTGGACATTGAAGATTTTTTATAAAAATATCATTTTTTTTGTCTGATGTCCCCTTTTTTATGTTTTATGCTTGTAATTTGTTTGTTGTTGCTGTTTTTGTATAATAGATTACTGAATTTATTATTTAAAACAACAACATTGCAAGTATTTGTGCCAACTACGCCGCAATAGACGATAGATTGTTCAAATAATTATTAATATCCATCTTTTATCTTTATTATTTCTTAAATATTGAAAAAAAAATGAATGACAGCTGTGCTGCAGATGTGTTTAAAAATATCTACAGTTCTTTAGCTTTCTAAAAAGGTATTACAAGCTGAGTTATTACTACAGGGTGCGCCAGAGAAACTTACTTATTTGAAAGGTCAATAAAAACAAAAGTACTTCAATTATTGATTTAATTTTTTTTTATTTGAGAATACAATATACCAATTTTTTTTTTCATGCAGTCTTTGCAGCATATCAATCGGTATGTTGGCAATGGCGGCCATTAGAAAAGAAGCTTTCGACTGCGAAGGCACGCTGCTCCCTAGACCAGAGCATGATGGCAACTGACTGGAAGGAGAAACAAATTTGGCAACTTTCCCCTCCAGTTGCGACATCTAGCGACATTCTAGCAGACCAAATCACCGCGCGGGAATTTTTTCAAATAAGTAAGTTTCCCCGGCGCACCCTGTACAATATCTAAACAAAAACTTTAATGAAAGGCTGCCAGGTAGTAGTAAACCTAAGCGTAAAATTTAACTTGGGTCAGAAAACAAAGTAAAACAATTGAAGTTGGTAACAAATTACGTTTATTATGCTTACAATAAATGTTCCACATGTTCACCTCTGTTTCGCACACATACACGCATTCTGTGTCTCAAGCCACTTTTCACTACGTGGTTAAATTATTTCTAATTTGATTTGCGGCATCAATTATTTTTTGTCTCAATACATCAACGGATGTTATTGGGTGTGTATTATTATACACCAAACTTTTCATATGTCCCCACACATAAAAGTCCATGGGAGTCAAGTCTGGACTCCTAGCTGGCCACGGTGTAGGTCCTCCTCTTCCGATCCATTTGTTGGGGTAATTAGTGTCTAGCCACTCTCTGACACTTCTTCTGTAGTGCGCGGGACATCCGTCGTGTTGGAACCACATGTCTCGTATTAAGTTAAGTGGTATATCTTCGAATAAATTAGATAAATCTTGTATCAAAAAGTTTTCACAAGTTTTTCCGTTCAAATGTTCCGGAAAAAAGTAAGGCCCAATTAAATAATTGGAAATTATACCCATTCAAACGTTGAGGCTGAATCGTCTTTGTGATCCCTTTACCCGCTTTTTATTGGGATTAAATTGTGCTTTTGGAGACCAGTAATGAAGATTATGGTAATTGGTAATGCCATCACGGTCAAATTTTGACTCGTCTGTCCATAAGATTCTTCTAAAAAACGAAGGATCTTCCAAATCGGCATGTAGCATGAATCGGCAGAAATCCTGCCTTCTCACAGGATCTCCTTCTTCAATAACATGTACCGGTGTATAATGATAGGGGTAGAGACCGGTACTATGCACTGTATGCCACACTGTCCATTGTGAGAGCCCAAGCTCTCGGGCAACAACATTGGTTGAAGTAGTTGGGTCTCGTCGAAACCGTCGATCTATCTCGTTATCTTGCTCTTCATCGTCATTATTGACGCGTGGTCTACCTAAGTCAGATCGCCGTCTCGAAACCGAGCCAGTCTTGCTAAGACGTCGGTAAAGCCCATCGAATACACGAGCATCCGGTACTCGGCGGCCGGGATAACGTGTTATGTATTCATTACGAGCCCACAAGGACACGCAATTGCAATACCCGTAACCCATTAACATGTCGGCATATTCTTCATTCGAGAAGGTCGTCATCTTCAAAAGTTTCAAATTTGATGCACTAATCAAAGTCCACTTCACATGCACAGTCATCAATAGGAAGAAACAGTCCAGGAAAACAAGCCAAGTCGATTTAAAAACAAAGAGCACTGAATATCGTATCTACCACAGATGAAGCACGTCAGCAGACTAACCAAACACAATAACATTAAAATGGTTAAACAGAGTTACTTGTTACGGTAGTTTACTTGTCTCACTCGCACCTATTATTTAAATCGTATAATATCTCGCTCGCACGCATCCCTAGAAGAACAATAGGCGCCGCGCAGGTAATGGTCCTACATCGATAGGATCCTATTTTTTTTATACCTTAGAGTGTTTCATCAAAGATTTTGTTTAGATATTATAATAATAACTCAGCTTGTAATACCTTTTTAGAAAGCTAAAGAACTGTAGATATTTTTAAACACATCTGCAGCACAGCTGTCATTAATTTTTTCTTTCAATATTTAAGAAATAATAAAGAATAAGATGAATGATAATAATTATTTTAAGAATCAATCGTCTACTGCGGCGTAGTTGGCACAAATACTTGCAATTTTGTTGTTTTAAATAATAAATCTAGTAATCTATTATACAAACACAGCAACAACAAACAAATTACAAGCATAAAACATAAAAAAAGGGGACATTAGACAAAAAAACTGATTTTTTATAAAAAATCTTCAATGTCCAAAAACTTGAGAACGGTTAAGTTTACGGTACCATACCCTATAGTCAAATCAGTCAGAAATTATGCAAACTTTAACCCCTTAAAGGATTTGCATCGACTTAATCTGTAACCCTGTATACTATGGCAACCACAATGATGAAAATAAATATATCAATGTATTGAAGTTAATAAGAGTCGAAATAAGAAGCAGAAATAATATAAAATATATATTAGAGTTAGATTTTAGTAATCAGCAGATGTTAATAGACATTAATAAATGTTACCTGTTGGGGTGCTTGAGAGTGTGAAGATGGCTGTGTGCTACTATCACTAGCACCTGAACTGCCCATTCCAACTTCACTTGTGTCCATATCCTAGAATATAATTAATACATAAATTCAGTATCATGTTTTATTGAAAATAGTCTCCGTCACGTTAAATAAATACCTATACAGGTTTAATTACTTTTTTGTGAAATAGTATTATGGTGAAAATATATACTATACTAACATGTGATGAACAGGAATATACAGAACAGTAATAGGCACAGTACAGCTCGCATGGTTAGTTCGACCTCTGACAGCCTTTAATGCAGATCACCTACTACATATAGATGTACAAACAACTGCATTTAGATTATACCTTATACTGTTGTATTTTCTATATCTTAAAAACTATAATAACAGCTTTTATAGTGTGTTATGAGGTAAGAACACATCATCGTTCTGTATCCACATAAGATCGATTGCAAATACGAGTATACAACCTGAGACAATAATATTTGACAGTTCAGTAATTTGAAGTCTTAGATTCAGATTCAGATTTTTATTTGCTAAACATGAGCGCATATACATTTGGAGAATATATATATATTATATATTTTTTATTGGTTGTTATAATAATATAGGTAAAGTTCATCATGTTTTACATATGTCAGCATGCAAATATTGTTTTCATGAGTTACAAAATTAATTTCGAGATAAATGAGAATGTCAATTAGGTACTAATGTCAATTAATATACAGAATGTCAATTACTTAACTTAAGATCGATGTCAAATTTAATAATAACATCTAATTAGCTACATGCACTTAATTTTAATTGAATTACATAATTGAATAACGATATCAGATTTATTAATAATTTCTAATAACCTAATCTGAATTTTATACATATATGTCAAATTTGGAGAAATTTATTAGCTAGTATAAATTACAAAATCATAATCATGTCAATACAATAGGAAAACTAACTTAAATAAAATTATAATTAAAATTAAATTGAATATTAATAAAGATCTTGATTAATAGTTGATAGATTTTATAATTTATCATTTAGAAAATCTTGCACACTATAATAACATTTATCTATCAACAACTTTTTTACTTTGGCACGAAATGTATTTCTATTTTCAGTTTTATATATTTCAGGAATCTTATTATAGATTTTTGGAGCCATGCACATGATACTTTTTACTAATAATGATTTTTTTACCAATGGGACTATAATTTTATCTCCTTTGCGTCGGGATCTGTGTACCTTATCCGATAATGTCGAGAATAGATGTAAGTTACTGCGGACAAATAGTGCCACTTCTAGGATGTATAATGATGGAAGCGTTAAGATGTTATATTTAGTATAAAATGGTCTACAAGAGTCCGTAGTTTGCAAACACGAAATTTAAAGCTACTTAGAAATGAGGCTGCTCTCGACAGAAGCCTTCATAGTTTGACCAATAGTGAGTTTATCGTGCAAAGATCGTGGTAAGATATTTTTTTGATAATGTTTAATGTCTGTACAGAATTGCAAAAACTCGCCAATACCAAAAAGTAATTGGCAAAATTGAAATTTTTTTTTCGACAATTTTTTATTGTTTTATAGTCAGTCAATATTAAGATGAAAAAAGTTTTTAGATATTGCATAAATTTAGCTTTAAAAGGTTGAATGTGATATGAGCCCTATAGCTCTACCTGCGTTGACTCGGGCGGAGCAGTGGACGCAGCTAGGGCGGCGCGCGGCAGCGGGCGCGACGAGGACGCCGGCATGTACTCCGTGGTGTGTGCGTCGTGCGGTGCCGTGGGGCCCACCTGCGCCATGGGCCGTATAGAAGCCAGTGGAGTTTCCCCGCCACGGCGGCTACCCGAAACGCTTTGTTGTGCTACGCCTGCCAGTGTTCATTAACAAATAAGCGATTACAAGACGCATTAGACCACCGAAAAGTATTATTTAAAGAAAGCTGTTGTTAAAATTTTCAGCTCATACAGGACAGGACAGCCTTGCCTAGTATAGATGTTTTTGTTACAATATATAAATGTATAGTAAGTAAAGAATTATTATTTACAATATAAGTTGTTTATAAAGAGTAATGTTGAACAGAATAACAAAATTTTATAATTACATTTTAACTGAGTCTTACCAGCCATAGGTTTAATATTTGCTGTAGGTGGATCAGTGGTTGTTTTTTCTGATGTAGTTTGTTGTTTTGATACTGACGCTTGGCTGGCTGCAAGTTGTCTCTGTAGTATATTTACTCTTTCTTGAGCTTCAAGTCTTTCTTTTTCTAATCGTGATAAACGGCCTTCATATTGTGATTTTATTAAGGCCAATCTCACATCTTGTTCATCCCGTGTTGTCTGGGCTACTTGCTCAATAGTACCTATTTTTGATCTTGATTCGTCTAATTCTCGAGTTAAAGTATTTTTTAATTCAGTTAACTGAACGATTTTACTTTTTGCTTGTTTCAAGACTTGTTTCGCTTTTTCTTCTTTATCTAAATTAGTAGTTCGTAAGGATTCTAAGTCCTGTTTTAACTTATCATTTGTAGTCTTTTCAATTTCTAACTGTGATTGTAATGTATTCAATTGTTCTTCCAGTTTTTTATTTGAATCAGCCAATGCTGTGTCGGCAGCGGCTGCTTCAACTTCAGTTTTTTTCTTATCTTCTTCCACAGTTTTGACGAGTTCTTCATACTGACTCTTATATTTTTTTGCAATCTTCCTAATTTGCATTTCCTTATTTCTAATTTCAGATAGAGAAGCATCTTTGCCCGCAATTTCATCTGACAGCTTAGCATTAGATTCAGTACATTGAGAAAATTCTGATTTGACTTTGGTAAATTCTTCTGTTAAACGTGATAAATCTTCTTTTAACACATGTAATTCCTCATTCAGCTTTTTTTTTTCTTCAACTGATGTATTCAGTTGTCTTGAAATCAATGTATATTGTTCTTCTAATTTTATTTTTTCTACTTTAATAGTAGCCAGTTCCTCTGTTAGTTTTTTAATATTTTCTTTTTCATTGGTAAGCATTTTAGCTAATGTTTCTCTTTCATTTTGTAAACGCTTCCAATCTTCTGGACTGGTTTTATTAGCCCTTTCAACAAGAGCATTAACTCTCGTTCGCCATCTGGCACAGTCAGCTTTAAGAGAAGTATTTTCTGATTGTAATGTTTCATTTTTCGATGCAAGATCTGCCAATTTTTCTTGCATTGGAGTTAGCTGTTCTTCCATATTTTTAGTAGCAATCGTGAGCTCCTCTACGCGGGCAGTTAATTGATCTCTTTCTTCTCGCAAAATTCTATTACTATCTGTTAAGGCATTTAAAGTTTCTACTTTTCTTAATATATCAGATTGTTTATTAACAGTCACCATAGTCACCTCTGATTTTTCTCTCTCAGTAGCTAAAGCTAATTTGGTATCATCAAGCTGTTTTTCCACGATTTCAAGCTGTGATTTCAATCTCATTGTCTCAGCCTGTAATATATCAAATTTGGCCATAGCAATATCCTTTTCTTTTCTAAGAAATTTAACAATTTGAAACAATTGTTCAGATGATTTATTGCCATCCTCTTCAATAGAAACATTTATGGACTCGTTCACAGATTCGTTCATGCTTTCGGAACGAGAACGAGAGGCATGAGATACTGAAAGTTGTGTACCTAAAGCTTGAATTTGATTATGTAAAAGAGAATTTTGGTCATTTAAATCTTTCAAACGCTGCGTCAATTGTTCATTTTCAGTCATTAATATATTTTGCCTTTCAATCCATGATTCTTTTTCAGTTTCAAGTTTCTCTAAAGCATTATTCTTCAATGCAACTAATTCATTTAGTTGATTTTGGGCTCTAAATAAATCTTCCTTAACTTGGGAAAGTGTCTTAACATCAGAAGAATGCAATATCATTTCATGGGTATATTTCTCTTCGGCATTTTGCACGGCTTCTGACAATTTTGTGATTTCAGCACGAGCTAAATCTAGCTCAGATTTAGTTTGTTCTACGCTACTTAAAGCTGTTTTAAGTTCCTCTTTTACATTTAGAAGTTCATTCCGTAAAGCGGTATTACTAGATGCATGGTCACCATTAGAATGAAGTGATAATTCAGCTTCTAATTCAGAACATTTGTCTTCAAGCTTTTGTATTTTCTGAGCATAATCAGATAATTTATTTTCAGTTTCAGATTTATATTTAGTATATTCTTCATTGAGATTCCTTAATTCTTTTTCAGCTCCTTCAGATATATCACAATATTGTTTTATATGTTCTTTAGCAACTTGCAACTGGTCTTCTAGGGATTTAGTTTCTGTGATTTTATCAGATAGTTTATTTTCAAGCTCTCTTATTTTCTTAACAGTATCATAGGAGCCATCAGTATTAGGTGAAAGTGCTACTTTTAGTTTCTTCACCAGTTCATCATTTGATTTATTTTTCTCACTTATATCATTTCTTAACTTATTGATTTCTTTGCGCAATAAATCTGCAGCATCTTTTTCTTCCTGCATACGCGATTTTGCAGTGTCAGTCTGTCTTTCGAGATGTGCAGCAAGTTCTCTGAATCTATCTTGTTCTTCTTGAAGTCGTCTTCTCAAAGCCGAACACTCTCTTGTAGTTTCATCTAGCCGCGATTCTAGTTTAGTACGATTTTCTGCTTCTACCCGCTCCAAACTAGCTTTAATTAATTCTAAATTTTTCATCAGTAATGACTGCCCTTGTCTTTCACGATTTAACATTTCTTTTTCAGTCTGCAAGCGAACTTCAGCATCTTTAAGTAATTTGCATTCCAATCTTGAATTTTCCAGTTGAATTTCTGCAGCGGCAAGTTTACTTTGAGCATTCAATGCTTCATCTCTCAAATGTTGTAATGAAACTTCATGTTTAGCAATAGTGGCATTATATGCTTTATTTTTTTCTTCTAAAGATGAAATCTGTTTCTTATATGTTGTAATATTGGTTTGAAGTGTTTTTAGTCTCTCATTATTATATTCTGAAGTAGATGCACATTTACTATTAGCTGCAGTCAACTTTGCAATTTCTTGTCTCATGTTATCAATTTGTTCAAACAACATTCTTTCATTTGTAATTTTTTCTTCCTTATATGTTTTAAATTCTTCTTTTAATAATTCTAAATGTTTTTCAGTTTCTTTATATTTAATCTCAAAACCAGATGTATCGGCAGCAGGTGGCTTAGATAGATTTTCAGATGACGTATCCATTGTATAGGAATCACCCTTTTCAAGATCTGTAACTTCTAACATAGCAGAAACTTCATGCCTTTTACCTTTCATATGATCATGATAAAGTTTTTTAAACATATCTCTTTGCCTTATAAGACCATTCACCATTTTAGTCTGTCGATCTTGTGCTTCAGTCAATTCAGTTACTCTGTTCTTCAATGATTCTATTTTATTTTGCATTTCTCCACTCTCAAATTGTTCTTTGTGGCGTTCAAACTCTTCATGCTTTTCAGTCAATTCGCGGACCATCCGCAAAAGTTTCTGGTTATTGGTCTGCAATTCCTGTATATCACCAAAAGTTACTAATGTCTTTGAAATAATACGGGAGGAGCTATGATCAGAAGAGCTTGCAGTATGTGAGGAGTCATGATCCCCATTAGGTATTAGTCCACCACGACTGTGCTCAATTTCTTTTAGCAAAAAGCATACTTGTCTTCCTAAATCAGCCAACTCTCCCTTTAGTTTCGCATTTTCCCTAGTGAAATGGTTTGCTATTTTTGATGATTCTCCATAATCATCTCGTAATCTATTACATTCAATTAAAAGTGTATCAATTTGCTGTGTTAATGCAGTGTTACTTTCCAATGCCTCCTCATATTCTGCTTTTTGCTTTTGCAATAGTGGTGCCTTTTCCTCCAACTCTTGAACGATGGTATTAATAGTTATATTTAGTCGTCTGTTTTCCTCTTTCTCTTGGGACAATTCATCCGACACCTTTACTAATTGCGAATAAATTTGTGTTAATGACATTCCAGATTTTAAAAGTTTACTGGCAGTAGCAGCAGATGGAGCTAAATCACTTAAAGCCATATCAAGATTGTGTGCATTTGCAGCTTTTAATAAATCATTTGCATGTTCTATTTCACTTTTCAATGAATTAATGACTTCATTCTTTTTTTCCATTAATTCTTCATGATCTAACTCTGCTTGTTTATATTTTGTTTCTAAATCACCATATTTTTCAGTGGCCTCATTCAATAATCTTTGAAGCTCAGTTATTCCTTCTGTTAATTCTGTAGTTTTTGCTTCAGCATCATCCAGCATGGTTTTGAATAAATCAGCAAGTTTGGTTTTTGCATCCAACTCTTTCTTATAATTTTCTGTCATTTTATTTTCAATTTCTCTTTGTTCTAGCAAACGCTGGGTAAGGTTTTCAGCACGATTGTTAAGATTCTTTTTGACTTCATTGAGCTGTGAAATTGTTTCATTGGCAGCACTTAGCTCTTCTACTTTTTCTGCTAATTGGGTTTCCAAATTTACCAATCTACTTGTATTATTCAGACGAATAGTTTGCAATTCAGAAGTAAGCCTATTGACTTCTTCAGTTAGACCTGCAATCTGAGAATTCAATAATGCTCTTTCCTGTTCTATTCTCTTTTCGCGATATTGCAAATTTATTTCTTTACTTTGAATTTCATCGTTTAATGCTAAAGCTTCACATTTCGCATCAATTGCTGCACGTAACTGTTGAGATATTGAAGCTTCATTGGCAATGAGACGTTCAATTTCAACATCGCGTCTTTGTAAGATTCGGGTCAAATCATTTCTCTCATCAACTGCAGCATCTCGAGCACTTTTCAATGATATGATATCATTTTCTAAACAATGAATTTTTTCGCGTGCTGCTTCTAGTTCAGAGTTTAGAGTTGCAACCTGATTTCCTAATTCAGTAACTGTTTCATCAGCTGTTTGTAATTTCTTTGCAACATCTTCATATTTAGCTGTGATTTCAAGAACAGCAGCTTCAGATGTAGCTATTTTATCACCTATAACAATAGAGAAATATGTATATTAAAGTCAAATAAATTTTTTGTTTTTGTATATTTTCAGAGGAAATAAAATATGAAAACAGTAACTCACATAGGCTAGTGGGATATTAATGTGCTGTAGATATAATTTTTAAATAATATCTGGAGGAGTTATTGTATTAACTTTATCTAAAGAAAATTACACTAGCTGACCTTTAAACTGACAAACGTTATTAGACCATGTAAACCTATTCTCATGAAGTTACCATGAAAATAGGTCCAATCAGTTACTGATTTTTGAAAATGGTGTAGAACCCATTTTGAAGAAGAGTTAATTCGGGTGATTTGTTATAGTATTGAATTGCCTTAATTAATGATTACCCTACAAATGTACCAATAACTTATTGTACTTTGTTTGTGGTGACAAATTTACCTTTGTCACTTGTGTTTAACTTAATATGTTACTTCCTGTAAACACGTTTTGATTACCATTAGATACTGTGAAACAGTGTGGTTGTGGTTATCTTGATGGTTATCACTACATAGTATAAAACAAAGTAGCTTTCTCTGTCCCTATATCCCTATGTGACACATCTGTCATTGGATGCCTAGCAACGGTGTTGTAAATTCATTATAATAAATAATTACCTATAAGTAAAATGTGAATTTATTATTCAATAATTGGCGACGAAAATGCCCATTGAAAAATCAAAAAAAGTGCGTGCATCCTTACGCGGCACATTAACTAGGACCGAGAAATATCTTAACACGTCAACAACAACGACAAATATATCAATTGAAGAGATCGAATCGAGACTACAAACATTACAAGATTTAATAGAAAAATTCTTTAATATACAAGATGAAATCGAAGCGAACACCCCAGAAGACGATATAGAAATTGGAAGTGAATACAGGTACGACTTTGTCGAAATGTACACGAAGTTGAAAACGAAATTATTAACGTTACGAACAAGCAAATACTCAGTAAATTAACCAACGGACCACGCTAGCACATCGACAGCATCATCTGCACCTACCGGCGCTGAACGAGAGCATGTACCGAAGATGAACTTCCAACCTTACCAAGATGGTGAATCTTTTAAAAATTTTACGAAGAGATTATCAGTTTACTTCTTACTGAACAGAATTACGAATCCACAAACTGAAGTATACCTATTACTATCGGCATTAACACCTTTTTTTTTTTTTTGTTTCCCTGAGGAAAATGCATTAAATTGCATACCCCGGCTGTGGCGAGCCGGCGGTTATGTGGGGCTCTCCTCCCCAGAAGGGGAAGGCCTACCCACTAAAAACCTCATGGATGGTCTTCCTCAGGCATGAAGGGAGCCCCCGGGAACTTACCAAGCTACTTCCGGGAACCCCCAGCCTCCGCTCCCCCGTCGATACAGGGGAGCCCTCCTCGGGGGTGGCTACACTACCTCCCACGGTCTCCTCCACCGACGACGCCCCCCGGCCACGGAAGGGGCGTGGTCCATCCCGGGTCGCCGTAGCGGTCGCGACTTCATCGCGCCCGCCGGCGACCCGCGGTGGCGCCGCAGCTGTGCTACCGAGCCCGGCGCCGCCTCCTTCTGGAGCATTACTGCTTCACAGAAGGAGGCCACGGCCAACCTCCCTCGTCCGCCAGCATTGCCGCAATCAATGCCGGCGGAGACAGATCTCGCCCGATCTCTGCGACCAAGACTCGGCGCTCGGAGGCCCACGCGGGGCACTCCGCCAGCGTGTGCTGGGCCGAGTCGAGGTCGGATGCGCAGTGGTGACAATTGTCGATCCCTCCCGTCCTATTCGACAGCCGTGCCCGGTGAGTATCTGAGTCAATCGGTAGGTGACCTCCTCCTTCCCGTGGAGCCAAGCTTCGAGGTGCGGGAGTACGGCACCGACGGCCCGCTGGCGCGCGCAGATCCGTAATTCGAGCTGCGCACGCCAGGCCGCCACAATCTGTCGGTGCCACTCCCGCTTAGGCACTTCGCGCGCGGGTTCCAGGGCGCTCCCCCATCGCTTCCCCGGTCGACACGCCGCGACGCATACGTCACCGCGTACATGTCGGCCAGGATGTCGAATGGAGGGGAGCGTCCCAGAACCGTCGCTGCCTTGTACGAGATTGTACGGTAGCCTCGTACGATCCGTATGGCCATTATCCGCTGCAGGCTCCGTAGCAGTGCTCTGCAGCGGGGGGACCTCGCGCAGTCTTGCGACCACTTCGGCATTAACACCTGAATTGCATGAAAGATTATATAATTTATGCTCACCTGAAGACCCACTAAACAAAACGTTTGAAGACCTTACCAAATTATTAGATGACTTTTTGAACCCAAAACCTACATTGTGGACTCTACAACATAACTTTATATCTCGTTTACAGCAACCGCATGAAACAATTGTAAGATACGCTACCGAGCTTAAAAAACTAACAGCAGACTGCGAAGTTAAATGTCAACATTTAAAAAAACCCACAGATGAAAGTTTCTTATCATTACAATTTGTTAGAAGATTATCAGACGGTGTCAGTAATTCATTATAATAAATAATTACCTATAAGTAAAATGTGAATTTATTATTCAATACTATATATGCTTAAATCTTTAAAACACAACGGATTTTGTTGCGATTTTTTTACTATGAAATAGAGTGATTGAAGAGAAAGGTTTATAAGTATCGTTTCTATCTATCTAGCTTTGTTGACGTATGGTTGTCACATTTTTATTATGATTTTCACGTTTAGAAGTAGTTTGCGTATATGTAATATATTCGAAATATATCAAAATAATATAAAGTACATAAATATCATATAAATTTGAGGGTTAACCAAAAAATTGTCCGACAGATTAGATCAGTAATTCTCAAGTGGTCCAGGTGAACCACTAGGTGTCCACGGGAGGCTCGACGGGGGCTTACGTTGGGCGTGACATGAAATGGGGGTTTACACTTTATAAGCGGCGGTGCATGAAAATTAATTTGGTTTCGATAGTGAAGAACTAAAATATTGGCTTGACTTCTATCAATATAGGCAGATAATTTTACTTAGTTACAAATTTTTTTTAGTTACTTGTAACAACATGTCAACACGTCCCGTTCGCAATACTTGTTCAAACGTGCACATGAAGTCGTATATAAAAACGAATGTCAAAGATAAACGTTACTCATTTGTTTCCGAAATTTCATAAAGAAAAGATTATCTGCAAACAACTCAGTTTTCAAATCAACTGGATGAGTCAACTTTACCTGGCAATGTAGCATTATTATTGGCATATGTTCGATTTGTTATGGGCGAAGAAATTCATCAAGGGCAAGGGCTATTCGCAAGACTTTGAAGACGGACACTAAAGGTGAATCAATATTTAATGTGCTCAGTGATATTTTGAAAGAAAAATCGATTCTATTCACGATCTTCGACAGACATTATTTCAATGTCAACAGACGGAGCGCCTGCCATGGTCGGGCAATATCGTGGGTTTATAAGCCATCTTAAAAGAAATATACCAGAGGTAACTGCAATTCATTGTTTTATCCACCGACAAACATCTAGTAGCGAAAAATTTGAGTGAAAGATTGCACCAATCGCTTCAATGTATGCAATTAACAAAATTAGAAGCAATGCATTAAATACGCGCTTATTTGCACAATTGTGCGATGAAAATGATGCAGATTTCCAAGGATTGCTTACATATCCAAGTACGCTGATTGTCGAAGGGTGCATGTGTATCAAGATTTTATTAACTTTGTAACTCTAGTTTTAGAATTTCTGGAAAGTAAAGATCCTGATTTAAAAAAAACCTAATCTATTTTAAAGCAGACATCGCAGTATTGTATTTGACAGATTTGTTTAAAAAAATTAATGACCTCTACTTACAATTACAAGGGGACAGCCTTAATTTAATAAAAACAAAGAGTGTAATTTCAGCTTTCATTTGGTAAATTGAAATTTATTAAGGAAAATATTGGTCAGCGCGAATTTTCACAGTTGTTAAACTTATCGCAGGTAAAATGCCTTGATGAAGATATTCAGACTTACGTTCAACATTTTATTGCCTTGCATGATGATTTTAATTTTGCGGTTATTCCTTACAAAACTCAAGCCAAATATTGATAATTTGCTAACAAAACAGCACCTACATCCATCTCATTAAAATTATATATTTTTCGTAATTACCATTGTAGAAGTTACATTACGTTATAAGTGTTTAATTTTGATTAGATTACGACTGTTATAACACAAGGAAATAAATAAATATTTTTACCACTTCATTGATTGGTACTTCTGCTGAGTCACTGTAGAGTAGATTTCAAAAAAGTAAAGTTAGATGGAGTCACTTTTTCGATTGACCAACTCTGTTTTTTTTGACATCCACTCATAGCACAATCAATTAAAATTTAAAATTTGTTTAGTCGACTTAATTATCAAATGATTAAAACCATATCAAGCAATAAATTCTAACCTTATTTTTACAAAACTGTTTATTTGTCGTTGAGACTCAGTCACTACGCAAGTTTCCCTATGTAAATAGATGTAATCTTCATTTTTTTTCGAGGTTACGAAAATTGATAGTAATTTACCTACAAGGGGTCCATCGGAGCCTTGAGTTATATAAGATCGCTTTACTTAAACATTCTATTTGTTAACATTTTCAAAAACACCGACCTCGGCGATGCGGCTTATGTTTTGAAATATGCCATATGGAAAAGCCAATAGAGCGGCGCTATCATTTAAAACAAACTTTAGGCTCTGTAGTAATAAGGTCTATTTTATTTTTTATTAGGACATTTCCAAACGTGAACAACTTTTTTTTTCAATTACTTCATCTTTAGTGTGTAGAGCACGATCTTAGAGTTGTAAAATATTAAAATTTGTTATTGTTGAATATTGAGAATACGTTTCAGTCTTTATGACTTGCAGGCTTTAATGTTATATTTCATACAAAACTGAGTCTTATTAATTTTCAATAACTAGTATATAGCAGAGGGGCGATTTTGTAAGGAAATCGGCAATTACAATCGAGTCGGTTTGAAAATTCTGTTTGTATTAAACGAATAGGTATTTCATATCCTACTTATTTTGCTTTTTATTAATTCGTCATTCGAGCCATATTGGCTTAATCCTCAGTATCATCGACAAATAAGCCTATCCGATGATCATAATAGCACTTTTCTTAATCGAGACACCGTATTTGATTATGATTGCCGATCAATTAATGTGTTACAAATAACCATTCAGATTAGTTTTTTCCTGCGCTTGCAAGTTCTGTCCTTTTTAGGAGTGTGTCTAAAATTTGACCCGTATGATAGGTTACGGCCCGTACGTGTATTTTTCGTGGGCAGTGGCGGCGCAAGACCTATACTTAATGTGGGCATGATACATTTTGCGAGGCCCTCTGTTGGTGCAAGAAGGGAATATAAACGCCGCTTCTGATCGTGGGGAAGACTCTGTAATCCAGCAGTGGGGACATAGCTACCTTGTAATGTAGAACAAATATAAATATTTTCATTAACATTAACCATTATTTTTCAGAGAGCTACGGTACGACGGTGGGTCCACAGAGATGAAGATGAAGGGTCTATTGAAGATCGACCACGATTTCAACCATATGGTTTTTTAACAGCAGAGCGGGTGAATCGTATGGTTAACGTTTACCATGAGCACCCGTTCACCAAAACGTTAGAACTCGCACAAGAATATGAATGCAGTATGCAGGCGATACGCAACGCCTTGCACCGAGTTGGAATCACCATAGACGGACTGCGAGGAAAATTATATTGAGCGAGCAAGTGAAGCAAGCAAGAAAACGTTTCGCACGGGACTTCAGGGACTTCGATTTTTCACACGCCATATTGTCTGATGAAAAATCTTTTAATCTAGCCAACAGGGACGTCGAAATTTATGGCGTGTGAATAATACAATATATGAACCAAAAAACGTAAATCCCAATAATGAACCGGGGAAAATAATTGTAAATATGTGGGGATGGGCCAGGGCAACTAACATACATTGATGGAAGGGCTACTGGGCAGTCACACGTGGAAGTACTACAGGAGGTAATGCTGCCAACTGTGCGCTCGGTATATCCAAGGGATGAGATTCGAGAATTTTACTTCTTTCAGGACAATTGTCCTATACACCGAGCGCGCGTAGTGCAAGATTGGCTGCTTCAGAGTCCTGAAGTAAGGGCTGTGCCCTGGCCCTCACGATCCCCTGACCTTAATCCGATTGAAAATTTATGGGCGGTCATGGTACAGAGGTGGGATTGCCGAAATGAAAGAACAAAGGACGCACTCATCAACCACTGTGATCAAGTTTGGGATTCCCGGCGGAGTTCAAGCCTTTGCGAAGTCCTTGTGCGCTCTATGCGTAATCGCTGTGACGCTGTAATAGACGCAGGAGAGGCCTCAACTAAATATAAAAAATCATAATTTTTGACAATTTAGTTTGTTTCTAATAATCTCAAATAATTTTATAACATTTAAGTAAAATTTAATTTTGCGTTTTATTGAATTATAACATAACTCTTTTAGTGAATTTGCGTAAAACTGTAATTGCTTTTTTATAGATGATAAAGTTTTGTTTTTTGTAAACTTTACAAGAAAAGTTTTCATTGTTTATGTTATCAGGTTCAAAAGACGTCATCTAAACCGTTGAAGTCCTAAAACTTCTGAGGTCCTAAACAGTCGTCTTGCTTTTGTTGTTAATTGCCTAGAACACCTGCATCATTATGCTTGGTTTAATTTATATATTTTAAATTTTTAACAGCTATCAAAAAAGTCTTAGAATATGTGTGTCAACTGGATCAAACATCTGTAGTCATTTTGTCAGACTCTAAAAGTGCACTGCAGCATCTGGCGAGATGTGTCTTGGTTCACCGAGGGATGCCAGTAGCTTATGAAACGTTACAGTTGTTACATAATATACAGAGGAAGAACATTTGTATACAACTTCAGTGGATTCCCTCTCATGTAGGAGTTAATGGGAATGAAGTTGTGGATGGGCTGGCCAAGAGGGCTGTAGTGGATAGTTCTGTGTTGTTGTCACTACCTTATTCTAGCGAAATGACTTCATACATTAAAAAAAATTTTTTGGAAAAATCAATATCATCAATATCATGTGGGAATATCATTTTGGTGAGAATGTAGAGAAGGGTATTGGTCTCTGGTACAGAACTATCCAATGTAGACCTAGTCTTGTGCCATGGTCAGACTGCGAGAATCTTAGTAGACCTAAGGTTATCCAAGCATTAAGGTTTCATTCAGGACACATTCCAGTAAATAAATTTTACTTTCTGATGGGTAAGAAACCCTCAATGGGTCAAGGGTCAATGTGTGAGCATTGTGGAGTTCCCGATGATCATCTGCATTTCTTGCTGGAATGTGTTCTGAACAATCAACTTAGACGAAGAATGTTCCAGTTTAACCTACGTGGGGGGGAAATCAATGTCATATTGTCAGATCGTTTCTTTGGAAGCTATTGCGATGTATGACTTCGCTCGTGCTTCCTTTAGACTAATGAAGCCATTGCGGAGTCAGGCATCGCAATAGCTTCTTTAAGCTAAATACCATGAGGCTGACATGACTGTTCATAAAGCAGTCAAAGCCTCAATAAAAATAAGAAATTATATATATATATATATATATATATATATTAAATTTGATTGTTTTTGTTAAATTACATCATATAATGGTATTTAATTCTTGAGTGTAGTTGAAGTATTATTATATAGTAATCATATACTTGTTGGTAATTAAAAATTATTACCTAGTTATTAAGTATATATGATATACAGTGTGTCCCTGGATAAAGTGCAATCCCGAAAGGGGATGAAACTAGACCATGAATCATTGACTAGAAAAATATAAAAAATTATTGTAGGATTTATTGGTATTTTAAGATTTTCATGTTTCATTAAGGACTCTATGTACAAAAGTATTGATTTCTTCCAAAATAATGGGTCTATTTCTTTGAAATAAATAAAAACAGTATGCCTAATACATGGCGATGACCATGAAATAATAAATAGTCCGCAAAAAAGTAACTATCTTGGGTAAAAAAAATGTATATTTATGAAAAAAAAAATTTTTTTAGACGTTTATTTTAAAAAACTTCAAATTACTAAAAAAATGTGCCCTATAACTATGTAATTTTATAGCTTACTTTTATTCTTTACCATTTTAGCTTCCAAATAAAAAAAAACACGATGTTCTAACTAAAAAAACACGCTATCTACGAACTTTTAAAGTGGAGCCTAATCGTGTTACCATGCAGGTAGAGACCGTTTTTTCCATTGTTTCCGTCCTACTCTGTGCCCTACTCCACTGCCAAATGATGCTGCTTGACCGACTCTACCTTCATACTTTAAAGATACCCCTCCAGAACTAGCCCCTGCAGCCACAATACCATTTGAATCAACACAAATAGCTCCTACTGTGTCTAATGGACTAAATTTGATATTATTTTGCAGAGAATTTTGATTTTTTTTTTATATTTTTCTAGTCAATGATTCATGGTCTAGTTTCATCCCCTTTCGGGATTGCACTTTATCCAGGGACACACTGTATATTATAAGTAGATCGAATAGACAGGTAATCATTAAATAATATTATAAATATGATAATTAATGTGATATTATAATATATTATTTTTGGTTATTCTTTTAATTATGTGAAATAAAGAATTTATTTTGAATTGGTGTTTAAATTAAAAAATTTTAGGTATTCTAAGTTTAGCGGTACCAGGTGCTGTGTATCAATTACACTGCCGATGCCACTCCCACAAGGTCCCCAGAGAACTCCCCACAATCGGTCTACAGCAGAGGTTCCCAAACGTTTTTCTCGCAGACTACTTTCAAAATTTTCCTAGTTGTGGTTTTTTACTATATATTTTACTATACATATTCCGAAATCATTTGAATACAGAGAAAAATGTTATGGCAGCTCCATATACACGCGAAAATCTGGCGAAAACGCGCGAGAAACTTCATTGAATAGGCTTTCTAACAGCAGAAGGGCCTTTGAACACAGACATTAGGCTTCTTAACAGCAGAAATTCCTGTTTGAAATGTGTTTGCTAACTAAGGAATTCGAATTCTTTTTGTCAAACAAATTATTTTAATAATACTTGATTCAGTATCAGTAGAGTCATTATCGTTGCTGGTTATTAAGTTTCACCGGAGTTGGTAATATAAAACATCTGATAAACTGACAGACATTACTTACCTACTTTTTAAATATTATTAATGGAAAATAAAAAAAAACTTTTGGGTAAATTAAAAGAAATGATGCCAAATAAATCATATACCTACAACATAATCTGTATGAATACAAAAAAAAATGCTTAAATCAGTAATACTTAATTATACACCACTCAAATCAATTATTGAATTTAATCTGATAACATTATTTCGCCAACTTAAGATTTAATATTGTGCATAATAATAAATTATATTAAAACAATTAATGAATTAATTTAACAATAACTTACATTAAAATTAAATTAAAGACATATTAGACAATTTCATAAAATAACAATATCTTAATCAAGTTTATAATATTAATACTTTACAGTTCAAATTTTGCTAGCTGCAATTGTTATGACTAGTTGGTTCCGTTCCACGGCTCAGTTGCCTAGACGCACATGCCATATGTTTTGTATCTGTATGTCTCGTTATGGTGTGAATAAGACATACTCTGTTAAATTAGGCATTCACTTTAGCTTGACGGACCCTTGTTGGCTCAAAGCGTATAGGGGGACGGATCGTTTCCTAAGCAGCTCACATCCACACTACGCGATTATCACCTACAAGTGGAACAGCGGGAACTTGCCGATTGTACATAATATTTTAATTGAAGTTGTGTTTAAGATTATATATATTACTGTTTAAGATTATATACATAATTTTGTTTCTTTGTATATGTATTTATTTATCTTATGTATGTATTTGTATTAATTAGGTAGTAAGTTTGTAATAGTTTTCATCTTTGTCTATGCGAAACACAATTAATAAAACATAACTAAAAACCCTTGTTGCATTAAATCCGTTTTTAGTATTTTATTAATATTTTTACTATTAAGGTTTAAATAAATAAGTACTGCTTTTAAAGTTTGAGAAAGTAATTAATAAGAGACATCATGAAATTACAAATTAAACAAAAATTATGACCAACAATCAAATAACTCCAAAGAAATATTTCATTAAATTTATCAAGATGACTCTATTAGAATTATACGAACCAATATTTTTTGTTATAGGTTAGAATAGCATCAAAATATTGCAGCTGAATAGGTAAGTCATTCCAATCTAAATGAAACTTTCAAATAAATTAACCAATGTGTAAGCACTAAAAATAAAAGTAGCTTCTCATAACTTAAATTGGCGAACCTATAGCACATGAAAAAAATTACAGGGAAAGCATCACAATAAAGAGCACCGGGAAAAAAGTCATTACCTATTTGCAATTTACTGGTTTCGTGAAGTGCCTTCGATGTCATGTATTCTTCGAATTTCTTATCAATATAGATGTTGATTTTCTCCGCGACAGGATTTGGCAATGAAGCAATTTCTGATTCGGATAAAACATCGTGTAAATGATTTTTTCCACCGGCTTCCTCTGCAACAGCTTCCATTTTTAACACAATGACAGAAGACACGAACAATTTAATTTTTATGACATAACTTGTTTTTTAATTAAAATTTTACGGCTTTGGCTATGATATGACAGTAGATTATTGTACCTGTCTCAATAATCTACTGTCATATCATAGTCAAAGTCATAGCCATAGACAATCAGTGCTGCCAACAGATTAGAACCGGTTTGTAAAATACTGTGACAGCTGTCATCAAAACCAACGACACGACTTTGAATACGCATCTTGTTAATTATTTAAGGACATGGACAAAAAGTGGGCCTCAATCATGTGCAGAGACGTAAGATATATCAATCGATAGGTAATTTTATGTTCATCAATTTACAGTTTATATTTTTTTTTAAATTCCCCGTTTTTCTGTAAATAATGTTTGAAAGTACCTAGATATTCAAGTAAACACATCCCAAAACGTGGTTAAAATGTTTTAATTAAGTATATAAAATGATAATCTATTTAAATCTTATTGAAAAATGGTTATATAGTTAACAAAAGAAATGTAATTTAGTAATTATAAATTCATGAAGTTCTAGACATGTTGTGTTACTGACCACCCTGAATGTAAATAGTCTGTGACCAATGATAACACTCGTCCGCTGTCAATGTGACTTTGACAGCATGTCTTGCACAAATTAATTATATTAAAATGCATTCGTTCATGCCATATAATTTTTAACCATTTACAAATCAATATGAGACGAATAAAGGCAGCAAGAGCTGGGGCGCTGAGCTGATTATTGGCCGTAACCATAAAAAGTACTCGATTAAAGACATTACCCAACTTATAACATCTAGGATTGCTTCTACATTGAACTGAGTATGCCCAAATCTACAACATTTGAAGCATTGAATAGTGGGGTAAGTATACTGCTGAACAGAGCTATATATCTGTTGCTATAGAGGTATAAAAAGCAGTAACACGGGGAGGAAGAATTTGGCCATCAAAAGTGAGTACTACTGATTGTGTAGAAATCCACGAAGAATTACCATGATCTATGGTAACTCTTCGCGAAATTCTACTTCTCAAGATTTTACCATACCCAAATGGAATTTCTATATTATTAACTATATCATCATGGGTCCAGTCCACTAGGATCCCCTTAAGAATTCCTAACTTACAAATATTATAATTGGGAATGTTAACTTTATAATTATGGCTTTCAAATAGCAAGTGATTGTCGATAAATGTACTGGCATCTGAAGGAGGTTTAAAATGCACGACTAAGCGATTTCTTCCCACTCTTTTAATTCCATCACTAAGTTAAGGCGATGCTTCAATTAGTTGGATATGTACAATGTATGGGCTTTTGTCGGAATCATTGTATCTATTGCGAAAAATTTTAACATGAGAGCTGTCCATGGGAACACTATTGTCAGATGATGAATAATTGGATATTGCGACCATTGGATTTATCTTTTGACTTTAGTGGAATTTTTGCAGATTTCTTTTTCGGAGTTTGTTTTACCAAGGAGAATTTTTGATTTTTCTTCAGTCTGCGAAATGTATTCACTTGCATTTATAAGTGAAAGGATGGGATTAGAAACAGGATCAGGAGGATCAGGGTCTGGATCAAGATCCATCGTAAAATCAGGAAAAAGAAATTAAAAACTAACACTTACCACGTAAACTGAAGAAAATATAGATATAAGAAAAATATAAACAAGCACTAAATAATGATAATTATAATAAAATAAATAATTTTTTGAGAGTTTCCTTTTTTGGCGCCCGCCCTTTCAAGTTCCCGCTGACAAAAAAAAAACGTATGTAACTTTGTTGCTATCAAATTTGATTGAAACACAGATGTTACAAATACATTGCTGCTTAACATTGAATGTCAATAAAGCAGCAATGTAAATGCACTATCTGTTCTGTAGGGTCTGGCTAACGAAAGTTGGCCACAGAATATTGGCGGCAAATTCAAAAAATACATGCATGACATCACTAAAATTATACTATGAAAATTGGAATAACCTACTTTGATACTTGCTAATTTATTATTAAAAATATATATGTAATTAATTCTTGGTATTAGTAGGTAAAATGCAAAGGCTTTTTTCGGCATAATTTCAAAACATCAGTGTATAGTAAAAACTTACCAGTCATTGAAGCAATAGGGAAAAAGTGTTTCGATAGCGGAGCTGAAATGAAATCCCAATTCATGCGTCTGATACTCACATTTTTTTTTTAATTTCTATAGCAACGAAAATGTATAAAAAAACATAGAGATCGATTTTTAAATCGATTTGAATCGTGACCTGAATCGATGAATCAATCCACAAAAAAAAACGAAGTCTAAAAGACCGATTTCCACAAAATCGATCTTTTTCAAATTAAGCTTTTACAATATATCCATACTAATATTATAAATGCGAAAGTAACTCTGTCTGTCTGTCTGTTCCACTTTCACGCCAAAACTACTGAACCGATTTAAATGAAATTTGGTACACAGATAGTCTAGAGGCTGAGAAAGGACAGAAGCTACCTTTTAAAGCAGAAAAGGGTTATAAAAGGTTGAAAGGAGGGGGTGAAAGGTTGTATGGTAGTATTGTAAAAACCACTGCACCGATTTAAATAAAATTTTATACACAGATAGTATACCCCATATATACCAATTGTAAAACCCGAGGACCCAAGGAAGGAAATACTCAGAGTAAATAGAACTGGAGTAGGCATCAGTCAAATTTCTCGAACAAATTTTTCTGTCATATCTTGCGGGGGGCGAGGTTACTACTACACTCTAAACCAGCACACATAAACAGAAAATTTTAACGTTTTTACAAATGCACACATGGACACATGACACACAATTTTGAAATTCACGCAAACAAACCTTAAAAAAGTACGTTGACGTTCTATTCGAACACAAAAATGTAAATGTGTGGGAAGTAACGAGACATCACCCAAAAGAATGATATCGATAAATCGCTTTCGTTCAATGAATGAATGTTAACTTGGCGTTAATATTTCAACATAATTAAAATATCATGCTTCGACATTTAGTATGTAGTCAATATAGAATTGACAGATATCGAAGGTTAATAAAATGCAAACTTATACTCAGTAGTTTATTATAGTAAATTATAACATCTCATAATTTTACCTAATTTTTGTGTTTTTTAACTTCATATTTGTTATTTGGTAGGATATTAAGGTAAAAATACGAATTTTGTTGCATGAGAAGCTACAGAAGTCCTATTAAACCGGAAAATAAAATAAGTTTTATTGACACCAAGTTGCGGATACAAAAAAATTGTATTTTTACGTCAAAATTAGATACTGCAACACCGACATTGTTATAATAACATTAAAAATGCGTTTTCTAAAAGAAATATTTTATTGAAAAACACGTTTTAATACACACTATAAAAATAATTGAGTTTTTTGACACGGGATTGACAGTTAGTTCTATTATTCCCATGTATGTCATTATAATAATTAAATTAGTTAAATCGTATTAAATACAACTAAATATCAGATAGGGATCTTAAAAATACTTTAACAATCAACAATATCTCTTAAACGAAATTTTTTGATTTTTATCCTTAACTAGCTGTGCCCGCGACTTCGTCCGCGTGGAATAGTTATTTTGAGCACCATATTTATTTTGCAAACAACCACCTCAGCTGTTACCCGATCTTGACAACGCGACATATCCAAATTTGATTACCATAAAAACGGTCATTGTGACTAAACCTTAAAAGATAGACATATGCCGTCGCGGACTTTTTTTAGATCATGTATAGAGGAATAATTCTTTCATACATATTTTTGTGTATCTTGAACCGTTTTCGCAGCGCACGCAAAGAAAGCCTTCAAAAATGAATAATTTTCCCCGTTTTTTACACATTTACCGCTCTGTCTTTGCTCCTATTGGTCATAGCGTAATGTTATTTAGCCTACAGCCTTCCTCGATAAATGGACTATCCAACAAAAAAAGAATTATTCAAATCGCACCAGTAGTTTCGGAGATTAGCGCGTTCAAACAAACAAACAAACAAACAAACTCTTCAGCTTTATTATATTAGTATAGATATAGATATGTTAGCAATAATTTTGAGTAATTTTTATTGCAGATTTATATTGGGTTATAATATTTTGTGAACCCCCATGCTCCGGTCACTGATGTAATTAATATTACATCATTAGGTAATTTTTCGACTGCACCTTTTAGTGTATTATAATCCGAGACGTCATTATTAAACAATATTAAATAAAGCGTACTTATTTTCTGTTTACTTACTTTGTTTGTCAATTATATTTTATTATTCAATAAGATTTAAGCATAATATTTTTAATTAATGTCAATTATTCCATTCATTCATTCATTCCTATTTACTCGTAAAACCAAAATATCGATATAGTTGCATCCCTATTATGTACCCATTCAAGTGTGAAAATCAATTAGGGTTGCTGATTAAAAAAGATAATATTTTTTAACTAAAATTTTTAAGTTTCTTAGAGATGGCGCTAGTTTACAGATGCTTACCTTTTAAGCATGGCTCTTATATTTCCTTTAACAAAATTACACTCACAAAGTAAGTGTTACTATTTTATTACTGCTATTTTTATAAACAAAAATAACATACAATGAGATTAACAGTGACAGATTGAGTAATTCGCGATAGATAAAAAAAAACTATTGCAAATGTCCTCCTCATACATCTTTTTGATTTCTATATATAGAAACCGCTAATAGAAACAAAACTTGTTACTTAACTGTTATTCCATCAAGGCACCTTCACCATTTGGTATTGTACAAAAAGTGTATGTCTCGATAATAACAGCAGTGTGCTACTTGATTTATCATCTATACTTGATTTGAAGGGAAGTTTGAGTTTAGTTCATTTTTACATTATTGATTGTTTTAAATAATGCACCTATATAAATACTTATAAAAATATTTAATTTAAATGGTATAATTGCTAGTACATCGTTATGTATAGAACTGTTAAAGTATCAAAAAATAGTAAAATTGTGTATTATTGTAACAAGGCATCGGCAATTTAAGACAGCAGAGTACCAAATGATGCTGTTACTGATTAAATTAATACCTACCAGATTAGAAAATTGTTATATGAACTATACAAATTCTATATGTCAAATGTCATAATTAATTGAAATATGATAATGTTCAACCCTAGCTCACGCACTCCCCACGAGACTATATGACGTCAGACCGCACTCCTCACGAGACTATATGACGTTAAATTTGAATTTGCAGAATTGTAAAACATGAAATTATGAATTAAATAATCAATAAATCTTAAAAATAATACTTGCAAATGAAAGGTGACACCATCTTTTTGCATACTTGACGTGTTAGACTTCTTTTTACACGAAAAAACAGCACAAATAGGCATTTTAGTGGGATCTCTGTTCGCCGCGACATGCACAATGTTGTGTGACAGCCCATAAGGCAGCTCAACTAGTTTTATATAACGTACAAGATTCCGAGTCTTATGCTTTGGCAGAGGGGAATGTTAGACAATGGCATCTCCTGTCTTGGTTACTTTGAGAGGAAATAAGATAATTTTACCGACGGAAAACATATCCTTCCTGTGGGAAATTCGAATATAACGCGGGCGAAGCCGCGGGCGGAAAGCTAGTGTAAGTATAAATCAATTTTCTTAAAAACAAGACAGATATTATAATTAACAATCTTTTGATTAGTAAAATCAGAAAATTCAATAATTACAATTATTTTTATATCAGATACAAGTATCAGATCAGGGGCACGATTCTCATGTAATAGAAAAAAGTTCACATTCGTAAAAAAGTTCGAAGTTCGAATTTTTTTCGACTGTAACACAGTTAGTCTATTCTCAGAAGTTCACAATCGAACTAGTTCGCATGACGTCATTCGAACAAAACGAGTGATACGGACCAGTAGAAGTGGACATTCGAATACGAATTTAAATCAAAGTTTGATTGGATATACTTTTTGTTTTGTGTTGATTTGACTTTACATAGGAAATGGACGAATTTATTGTAGATTTTATTTATAATTTAGTTCAAGAGTTAGAGGCAGCGAATGCAGAACCGCCGCGACGAAGTGTTTCAGCAAATGTAGATCCATTTGATTTGAGCAATGCAGAGTTATTAAACATTTCGATTAAATAAGAACCTTACATTAGAACTCATCCAAATGTTTCAGCCAGTGATTTAATAATCACAATCAACAGAACAAACTGAAAATGATAGCATCAAAGAAAAAATTAGGAGCGCTTTACTTACGTACTCAGAATGTTGAATGAACAGGTGACTGTTTGATTGTGTGAGTGATTACACAATCAAATGACAAACAAATTAGTGAAGAATGATGAAGCAATGTTAATCACAGCACAGATACAAAAAGTAAAAAATTATAAACGTTACTTTTTTATTGAAGAGAAGTGAGGCGAAGAAGACTAAACACACAACCATCTCGCGAGTTTTTGAGTAATTAACTGACAGCACTCTTGTAATACTGGCACCTTCAACTAATTTGGTTATTACCAAAAGCGACAATTTTTTTTTCCTCAGGAGAGGAGGCTGAGAATCTTCATAGATACCACCGCAACAGGCAAGCAGGGATGCGGTGATTATGTCGGACTCCTGGTGAATCGAGGCGGCTCGACCCAATAGACCTACCGACTAAACTCAGCCTAGCCGTGGCCATAAGGGCCCTACGGCTTGAATGGAGAGGTTCAAACCCGAAAAAATCGAAGGTCGATTTTAAAGGGTGATGTATCGATCTAATGAATCGATCAAGTACTACATATCGATTTAAAAAATCATTTTATTGGCTCTAAGAATCGATTTTTCGATTAATCGATCTGAGTTCGCCATCCCTAATAATGTACTCGCTATACACATCTCAAGGTGTTCGTTATAACATATAACTAATAAATTATAACGTTATAAAAATTAGATAATAACACCCAATATAAATTTTACTGCTACTGTTAAATATCTAGTAATAAATGAAACCAAATGCTTGACTTAGCGACATCAAGTGCAGTTGAGAAGAACTGCCAAATCACACCAAATCCAGCGCGGACTGACAAGATGGCGATAAATTGACCACTTTAATGTTGTAAATATACAATTTCGATAGGTATTAAAATTAAATAGCACATATAGTATAAAGTAAGTGTTATAATTATAGCAGAAAAAATAACATAATATATAAATATAGCATAACTTTATGCTACATTATATAACTTAAGCAAATTAACACACCTCTATAATACCACAGACCAATTAGAGAACAAGTCTCTATACTCATCTGTGCATAAACCTACAATATATTGTTATATTTGTCCAATAGTATTAGTGATATATTTAAAAACGACTCCATATGTTTCTGTGTTCTTCAAAATAGATGGCAAAAGGCGGGGAATTTCGTCTTTTTTGTAAATCTTTTGTAAGCCATCTATTAAGAGTAATCTTGACAGATTGAATGCAGAGCAATAAAGAAATATATGATCTAGGGTTCCATTTTCCTGACCACAATATTCACATAAATCTGAGTTTATTAAATTAAGTCTTCTCAGATGAGCACCAAATTTACAATGTCCCATTCGTAGTCTATTTAAAGTTGTGATGTATTTCCTTGACGGGGAATGTAGTTTAAAGTACCATGTATAAGATATTAGACAAATATAAAAGAAAATGAAAATAAGATTTGGCTAGATGGTTAAAAAAAAACCAAAGCCGTAAAACTTTTAATTAAAAAAAAAAATACAATATATTGTTATTTATTAAATGGTTTTATACTTTATTATGATCTAAACATAGGATATATTAAATTACTTGCGTAAATGTAGTTCCTCAAATTGAAATGGCGTTTATGTTTCGTAGATTATACTATAAGTATACGAAGTGCCTGGTAATAACAGTTGTAGCGGCATTTTTTGTTCAGATTCTGGTAGCTGTAACATTTTTTCCTACAGAAAATGATAGTTTGTTAAATAAACCATCTGATGCCAATAAAAATAACGAATTAGGAGGGATTTCTGCTCGAAAATTTGACTTGGAACTCACCGACGATGAAGATATCCTTTTAAAAAAAGTTAAACACCAAAGTTTTGCAAAGTTACGTTTAGAAGAATTAGATTTTAAGCCATTGTGTGAAATAAAACATAAGGAAGCAATATCTGCAATCCACCGTGCAAAAACACAAACTTGCAAACAACAAATAGTAAATATTACATGCTTAATACAAGATGGCAATTTCTATCCTAAAAGTTTACCTAATAATTGTCCTAGCAAAAATATGACTCCTGGTAGACAACTGGGTTGTTATCAAGACGAAAAAAAATTACGGATTCTCTCTAATTTTTATGGAAATTTTTTGAATTCTAATACTCCTCAAACATGTTTAGACATTTGTGTTCAAGCTGGCTTTCCATTTGCTGGAGTCCAATATGGGTGAGTAACTTCTGAACTGTTTATTATATTGACATCTGAATACTGGTTTAATCCTAAATTGTACAATTGGACTGATGGCAATGATAAGAAATAATATTCTTACAAATAGTTTACATCTTACAATAAATATTGAAATAATACTGGGTAATAATTAATGTATCGTTTTAATTCTGATTATCATTTTCCATAATTATCTGAAACATATTTAATTGTCTTAGGAACTGATAAGCAACCATATATTGTAATATAAGCTATGATTAATGTAACCAAGCATGCTGATTATTTTACAGCAACTTTGTAATATATCTACACATTGCTAGCTTTTAATAAGTGTATTGATGGCACCTATAAATTAAAAGAAAGAATATAAATCTAAAAAAACCTTAAAAGACCTTTTATACTTATAATAAGATATATTATACTTAGCACAATTAATTTTGTCCCATTGTCACCAACATTCTTTACTTATAGGGTAATAAACATAAGTGAAGAACTTTGCTGGCGCTGTGGTCTCAGTACTGGCCTATGGCTCTGATGATTCAAAAGGCCTAGGGCCGATTTTATTATGTACCAATGTGTATTTTATTTTTCAAATATTATAGTACTGTTTTCTGATGCTCCTACATTGAAAGAAAACACTGTGAATCAATCTGCATACACCTGCAAAGAAATTGAAAGATGTATGTAGTAAACCAATCTGCACTGGCCAGCTTTGATCACTAAGGCATAATCGATCTAAGAATAATTATGGTCCCATTTATCCTCGTATTGGTAACATATATACATTGTAATGATGATGATGATAAGTAATATATAATTGAATCTATCATAATAGAAAACCCAAATTATTCATTCATCAAATAATGTTCAATTATTACTCTTATTTCATGTATTAGGTTCATGAAGAAAGTAGTCTATTAGTTTTTATAGGGTTTCAGTGAGTCTGTACCAATTGCATATATGTAGATGTATAACAATATCTCAAATTTTGTTTACTGATTACTCTTTTTGTGATTGTATACTTTGTGATGAGTAAGAAGGGTGCAGCCTTTGGAGTTTCTTACTAATGTGGTGTACAACTAATTAAGGAAATCAAGATTTAATAACCACCCAACCACCCAAAATCCCTGACAGTCTCTGTTATCCCTCACCAGAAAAATAAGTTATGTAAGGTCCATGTATAGTAAGCTTAGTATCTTTTCGTTTTGTCATGATCAGGCACAAAACATAATTTTTTCCTTCTATCAATATTACATACCTTACCTATTTTATCCTCTATCACTCCTCGAACACTCAATATGAAAAATTTGCTAGAGTGTCACTATTTTTTAGAGTAGCAATATGCTCTATTGTGTAGGTATTTACAATTAGCCAGGAAAATATTTGTCTACCTAGGGAGAACTTCGCATGCCTATTTAAGTCTAGCCACTTTCTGGGATCGCCCAGTCTCAGGGCTATTTGTATTTGTATTTCGTGTAAGTCGGCACTGATATGCATCACTGCGACCTATTAAGATCTATTGTGACCAGCCTCCTATGTAGGTTCTATGTAGGCCCTACAGTAGCTCCCTTAACTGGGCACTGACCAAGAAAGATAGGATGTTCCCAGTTCAGATTGTTTTTATTTCATCTGGGTCAAGGATGTGTTTCCCCAGGTGTCTGCTTCTTTTGTGAATCAGCGGTTCACAGTAGCACAAGAGGTGTATTGGTGTTTCACTCTCTTGTTCGCAGAATCTGCATGTGTCAGTGTCCTTAAGTTTCATGTTGTAAAGGTGTCTATTCAACTTGCAGTGACTGGTCAAAGCCCTAACCATCACGCTTAAGTTACTCCTGTTAAGCTTTAATAGCTCGTCAGTGCGTTTGCGAGAGTATGGTTCGATTAGTGCTTTTGAGTGTGTCATCCCGGATATACTGTGCCAGTCTGCTTTCGCCTCGTTAAGAAGGCGAGTTTTCAGGTATTGCATGGCCTGATTCTTTGAGATACCACAGATAGGCTCTGGGCCGAACTGTATTCCTTGACCCCCAGCCCTGGCTAGTTCGACCTTCTCATTGCCGGTTATTCCAGAATGACCTGGCACCCATTTGAGAGTGATTTTGTTCTTTTCTCCCAGGTCATTGAGTTTTTTCACACAGTCTTTTACTAGCTTTGATTTAAGTGTGTTATTGTTTATTGCTAGTAAAGCTGCCTGACTGTCTGAATTAATTACGATTTTTTGGTTTACGTAGTTTCGTTGGCGGTTCGCTTGTACACATTCAATTATGGCACAGACTTCCGCCTGGAATATAGTGGCATACTTTCCCAGGTTTATGCTTTTGCTAACCCTGGGTCTGCCCCCATATATGCCACATCCTACGTTAGCCTCAATTTTGAAGCCATCGGTGAACCACACCAGACTCCCGTCATTTAAGGGATCACTATGTCGGCTTTGCGCCCAGTCTTCCCTCTTGGTGATTTCCACAGTGAAATTCTTATGGAAGTTAACTTCTGGAAGCAAGACGTCTGTCGTCATTGCAAGAAGTGGACATTCAAACACTTTTTGATGTAGTGTCCTTATTGTCTGGGATTTCCAGTGTTCTATGCCAGCGTTAGTTCTATAGATGCCAGCCATCATCTCCTTCTCAATAAAGAGGTTTAGAGGTGGGAGGCTTAAGGGCTATGGCTGGTATTGATCTTATTGATCTAATTTTTTTATAGCCGTAACTTGCTGTGCCTTCGAACCCCATATCGTACAGGCGTAAGTTATTGACGGCCTGACAATGGTGGTGTAAAGCCATAAGGTGATTTTTGGGTTTAGTCCCCATCTCGTCCCTACAAGCCGTTGACATATACCTAAGGCAGTTTTAGCCTTTTGTATCGTGTTCTTAAGGTGTGACTCCCAGGTCAGTCTCTTGTCGATGATAACGCCCAAGTACTTGACCTCTGTTAAAATGGTATTGTTGTTCCTTTTATAGTCAGTGGTGAGAGCTTATCCAGCTTTATCTTCCTAGTAAAAGGGACTACAATAGTTTTCGTAGGATTTACAGTCAGTTGATTTTCTGAACACCAGTTAACAATTGTGTTTACGGTTTTCTGTAAAATTGAGGTTACAGTGCTTTGACAAGGGCCTATGACACAGGCCACTACGTCATCTGCATAGCTCTGTACGTTAAGATTCATTTCTGAAGTTTTTACTAAAAGTTCATCTATGACAAGGGACCATAGCAATGACGATAAAACGCCTCCATGCGGCAACCTTGTCGCCAAATCTTGTCGCTCTGAAGCTTCTAGTTACCTTATGGAGATCTATTTTTACTATTCTGTTTTTTAGCATTGCAACTATCCATCGGGTCGTTGTTTCATCGATCCCTTTGTTCTTCAGGCCTTTGGTTAAAGAGATGGTGGTCAAGTTGTCAAATGCTCCTTTTATATCTAGAAATGCACAGACGGCTATTTGCCTGTCCTCAAGAACTCTATGGATGTTGTCCGTAAGCTCTAGTAAGGCAGTCTCTGTGGATTTTCCTTTTTGATAGGCATGTTGTATCGGATGCAGAGGTAGTTCCTTTAGAGGGCCCTAAATGCAACCGTCAATTAATTTTTCCATTATCTTTAGAAGAAAGGAGGTTGGACTTATTGGTCTAAAAGACTTTGGTTGGGAGTAGTCCTTTTTCTCAGGGCTAAGCAACGCTATACTAATGACTACGTGCTCTATCAGCCTCACATCCATGGTCCAACAACCGTAAATTTGTGAAAGAGTACGAGGATCAAGGAGAGGTTCAGGGTAATGATCAGATGTAAATTTTTGAATAAGAGGTAAGTCAATAGTATTTCAGGTCCGTATATCCAATTTACCTTACCACATTTACGAGACAGGGGACAAACTGTGGAGAACTTCCTTGCTGTGACAGAGTCTTATTTTACTCTGCTTTTATTTACGACACGCTAGGAAAAATGGCAGAATGAGTATTCTTTTTCAATTCCCTCGCTTCACTGACTTTAAAATATTTCAAAATACTAATACTCAAGTAGGGAAGTCCTGTTGAATTCATTCCAAATACTACTGTTGCTCTTTCTTGTGAAAATTTGTTTAGACTATGACAACTTCATTGATTTATTTGTATTACTTCAATAATCTGTGAATTCATTCCTGCCTTATTAGTACATTGATATTGACCTGGTTGCAGATTTTTTTAAGAATAATTTCTGAATCCAACAACTACATTATTTTGGTCTTGCAATTATTACTGTCGGAACTTACAGATAGGAACAATAGGTTAAATTAGGATAAATAATAAATGTTTGTTTGTGTGTATCGTATATGTATATAAATATTTATATTATTAGTAGATAGTTATATGTGTAGGATGTAATTAAATAGATAATATGTGTACTTACTAAGTAGTTCATGTGTTTGTTAGGTTAGATTATCATATAAGTGATAATTATTAAATAGAAATTGGAGTAATATACTTATATAATTTTACCACCTTATTCGCCTGTAAAGATATTGAAATAACTCTTTGGATCTATCTCATGTTACACATTTATTTAGTTAAATTTGATGTTGAGAATATTTACCAGCATATGTGATCATGGGATAACATATCGTTACCACAACACATTAACATGAGATAAATTCGAAAAGTTGTTTCATTTCAATGTGTAGTGCTCGTGCAAATGAAGACAATAAATACTATGTTATGATATTGTTAATTATATAAATGGATAAGTTAATATATAAATGAAGTTATTATATTAACCTTTTGCTTACAGAAAAACATTAGGTTTCAGATGTTAAAGAAAACTTTTAGTGCTGCCATTACAATTTCCCAATATTAATATTGATGACATTCTATAAAAATATCAAAAAATGTGATAATACATTACATTGAAAGAATAGATGTTTGACTTTATTCTTATTGTTTTAGTTCTGAATGTTTCTGTGGTGAGAATTTACCTCTTTTATCTTCCAAAATCAATGAAGATTTGTGTGATATGAAATGTTCCGGAGATCCATCAAAAATATGTGGAGGATATTTTACTATGAATGTAATGGAAACAGGTTTAAATAGTAAGTACATTAATAAAACCATAAATAAATTACCCACCTGCAATAGCCCCAATACATAAATACGATGTGAAGAACTGTGTTGTTGTCTAGCCTTGTTTGATTAGTCATTTTTCAGTCAGTGTACCAAATTTTCTGTCGGGCTTTTTATTGATTCTTTGCTTTATGCAAATATGTGGTGTGTTCGTAGTCTTTGTCAGTGTTTAGATGACTAGTACAATACAACTGTGTGTCTTATTTTTAAGGTGAAAACTGGAAATTTCTGAATGGATGGAAAAGATGGTAGTTTTCAAGACATACCTTATCTTTTTCGTAACGAGACGACGGGAAAATTATCCGAATCACATTGAAACATTTCGAGATTACTTTTAGAAATTTCCAAATGTCGCTTTTTATTATCGTTGGTTAAAAACCTCAAAGAATCTTTTGACATTTTCTTCGGTTGCGGTTCAGGGCCGTAATATAATATCGTGAATATCGCATATTTTTACACAACCTCATTTAATTCAGTTTTTGAATTTATTGCCCTATATTTTTTTTTTGCATTTGCTACCTTGTATTGATTAAAATGCGAGTAGCTATAACTTCGTTAGAGAATTGACTTATCTTGCTAAACATTATTTTACTACAATTTACTTTTGTTTTTATCGATAAAGTATAATTTCACACACACTGTATATGCACACTGTACATTTTTAATAACTTTGGATTCGCCCTTGTAATGCGTTGATTGCACATGACTAAGCTGTAGAAGCTTTACCTTGAGAATCAATTGGAGGTGGTGAGAAAATTGGTGGATTCTAATCATAACTAGTGGATTTCTGTAGGTAACCAGAACCCTTGACCAATATAGTCCCCAGGCAAGTGTTGGAGAAACATACTAACTTCTGTATGTTAAATGTTAATTTTGTAAAGTGTCAGGCTTACAATAAAATCTATTTTTGCACAATAAACACACATCAAACATGCAAAATATTATCATTGTGCATTGGATTATTTTGGAAGCAGATCGCAATTAGCTTATTAAAAACCACATATGCGTTCCTTGTATACATTTTTTAAAATGTACTGTTTAAATATCTGTGTGTATTCCCATTATATATTTCAACTGCAATAGTTTTGCACATCTGTATTCGACTTCAGGCCTTATATATTTTGTTTCAGAATTTACAGCAGTTACCCCTCAAATTGTTAAAAATGATTCTGAAGAACCTGCCAGAATAATATTCTTGTTAACGCTAAATGGACGAGCGTTACGTCAAGTAAACCGTTTAATCAATTCGTTGTATAGAGCAAATCACTATTTTTATATCCATGTTGATAAGGTAAGTAACAAAACATTCATTTGTATAACATAGTACAAGCAAATTTTCAATGGGCGGCATGATGACTGTTTCTTTATATATTGTAATCAAAACTTGCGAGATATTGCGGAAAAAATAAACAGAGTAGGTAATTTCATAAACAAATAACTATTATTACTGCGCACATCACTGACGAAACCGATTTAAATCTTTTGTATAAGAATTTATCAGATAGTTTTTTCCGAACTATCGGCGATGCGATGACCCAATCAATCAATTCAAGTCAATTTGTTATTTCTAACAAGTAACAATTGAATAATATAAACACCTAAAACTAGTTTAACTATAACGAAAAAAGTGCGTCTTACGTACATAATTTGAGTAACAGAGATTTCAATTAACTTATTAATCTTTCATAGTCCGTCATCGTAAATTCATGCAAATTTGCCATTTGTTAGACCAAACTCCGCATTTATTCTGTTAGTAAATAGTATATATGTACGCAGTTTTTTACTAAATGCACATATAATTATTATTTGAGGATTGTAGGAGTAAAACGTTAGTTTAAATTTGTAATTAGACGAATGCAAATTAAATTAACTGACATGCAAAAAAATACAGCTGCAAGTACGAGAATGAGTCTTTTTGAAGTTGTATTCGAACAAACATTTGATATATTTGTTAAAATACAAAAATCTTTGAGCATATTGGCTCAAACATATGTTATACTCGCGTTTGCACAGGAACCAAAGTAGCAAAGGGACATACTAGCCTCAGTCAAGCGACGCTCGCTGTCGTCCCATGAGGTGGAGTCTAGACTAGAAAAAAATAATATATGACCACTGTTTAGCTGCAAGTGGTAAAGGATTTAAGGACCAATAAGAGGGGACAGCACAAAAGATCCTCGATGTGTTTAAAGTGCTAAGGTTCTTCCTTAAAGCCGGAGATGTTTTTTTTTCTTTGTTAGAAGTTGTCCGAATTCTGGAAAAACGGGGAAGTACGGTGAATGTCACAGACATTCCAATTATACCTCATCTAACTTAGTGTTTGTTTGTTGTGCAGTGTGTCTTGCGTTGTCGTAAAGCAGCATTGGTATAGAACGATTGACCGATTGCGGCTGTTAAGCAGCTAGTCCTTCTTTTATGGTTTGCAGCTGCTGACGATATACCATAATCGTTAGATCACATTTTAGAACGCTGTAGTGAACGACACCGGCGGTAGTCCACCAAACACTAATAAGTAACTTTTCCGAGTCAATTTTTGTTTATGGCAGGATTTGGCTGGGCCTCCAGGGTTCCGATTATCGTACAGTAGTCACTTTTCATCACAAGTAATGATTCGATTCGCAAAGTAATACAACAGTTGCCGTGTTGTTGGAAGTTCGATTCACTCAATTCATGAGGTACTCATCGTTCATATTTTTTCACTTTTCCGATTTGTTTGAAGTGGATTAATAGAGTTTTGTCACTTACCCTGAAGTCTACAATTGTCTTTGAAGTGCTTTATGATGGATCCGCCTCGCGAAATTTCTAGAACGAAATCGTTGAAACCAAAAACGTGCTGTGCTTTATTTTGAAACTCCAACGCTATATACATCATTAATCCTTCGAGCTGTTTCTGCAGCACTGGTACCACAGCTCCGCGATCTTAGCACCTCATGTGCGGAATTTCGATTGACCAATTATACCATCTGAAAGGTCAGAAATTGGTCATAAAAGGTCAGTTGGTCTCATTAATTGGTCAGCATCAGAATTTTTTTTATTAAGGATTAATGTTTTTCAAGGTCAATTAATAATTTTAGCACCTCATTCGCGGAAAAAATAAAAAACTCCACCTATGCGTGATCGGGAAACATTCGCTGATAATTGGTCAGCTAATATAAATAGTTGGTCAGTTTAATTTAATATTAAAAAAAATTAAAAAAGTTGTCTCTGTCGTAACGCGCATGCTTTGAGCCGGATGATTCTATCAGGGCAGTGAGTACTTACGCACAGCTCTTTACTATAAACCAGGCAGAGTAGGGGAAATATTTTTTTTATAATTTTTCTTTGATATGTACTACTATCAAATATATATACATACTATATATATATATATAATATATATATATATATATATATATATATATATATATATATATATATATATTATATATATAATAGTGGAGAAAGAGATAGGATAACACATGATCCCACAATTGTGTGGGTGCTAAAATTATTAATTGACCTTGAAAAACTTTAATCCTTAATAAAAAAATTCTGATGCTGACCAATTAATGAGACCAACTGACCTTTTATGACCAATTTCTGACCTTTCAGATGGTATAATTGGTCAATCGAAATTCCGCACATGAGGTGCTAAGATCGCGGAGCTTGGTACCACGGTACAATTCGTACTCGTAAATATACCGATATTTCGTGGTTCCATTGTCCGGTAACAAGTAAGTAATTTTAATAATGGCAATGGTTTTTTAACAAAAAAACATTTGCCAGCGTCACGTCAGCTATTTGCAATAATTAATACGAAAATACCAAATGAAAGTAGTAAATAAAGAATGCGCTCAAATGGGCAATCCGAACCTGAAATAAAGGAAAAATACCGTTACTACCTAAACTAATACTAAATACAATTAGATGAGCGAAACAACGCTACTTACAGAGTATATTTATTATTACTTATGGAGAAATATAACTAAAATAAAGCTGCCAACCTTAAATGTTTATATTAATGGTAAGTTAATGGCTTAAATATTAATAAGTAAGTTAATGGTTATGAAATCTAAATTACATAAAATAGTATTTATAGTAGTAGACTAACAAATACAGACTGTAAATCCATCATATTAAAAATCTGGTTTGCAAGATTATCGTTTTTTTCACAACCCCATACAGAATGATGGATGTTGAAATCACCCATTATAAAAATAAGACCCTTCAGAACCAATAGTATTTTAGATAAATCCCAACTAATATTATAAATGCGAAAGTGTGTTTGTTTGTTTGTTTATTTGTTTGTTTGTTTGTTACCTCTTCACGCTTAAACTACTGCACCGATCATCACGAAAATTTGCATACACATAGTCTGTGGTACGGGGAAGGATATCACATTTTATCCCGGAAGAAAGTAGCTACTGTTCCCGTGGGATCGAAATTAACGCGGACGGAGCAACGACGGGCGGAGCCACGGGCAAGAAATAACAATATAATTATTTAATAATATTTAATATTTGCATACACATAGTCTGCGGAACGAGAAAGGACATAGGACACCTTTTATCTGTTCCCGTGGGATCTAAATTAACACGGGCGGGCTACTAACAGTGTAATCCTTACTAATATTATAAATCGGAATGTGAGTTAGTTTGTTTGTTTGTTTGTTCCGCTTTCACGCCGTAACTCCTGAACCGATTGCTTTGAAATTTAGCAGACGTAAAGATAAAAGTCCGGATTAAATAATAGGCTACTTTTTATCCCGGAAAAATCGACAGATCCCACGGGATGCACAATAAAGGCTTCGCACGAAAACTACTGCACAGATTTTCATGCGGATTTCATTCATCAATAGATAGACTGATTCTTGAGCAAGGTTTTGCGGTATTTTTTATCTGTTTAGTCCCACGGGAAGCGCGATAAAACCTTCGCGCCATAAACCGACTTCCGCGCATATGTAGCCGTGGGCAAAAGCTATGACCCTTAACCCTCTATAGACCCAATCCCGAAATCCACGCGGGCGAAGCCGCGGGCAGAAAGCTAGTAAGATATAATTGTTATACTAGAATAGAATGGGGAATATACCTTCGGCGATTGTATTGAGAAAAATTATGTACAACTAGCTGACCCGCGCCCACTTCGTTGGGCATAATATTAATAATCCCCGAAGCGAGCACGAAAGCGAACTGAATTAAACCCGAAGCCATCGCGCGCCGTCCGCTGATGATGATGATGATGACACTCAACAATAATGTGGCTTTCTATTGGTGAAAGAATTTTTAAAATCGATGATGATGATGACACTCCGCAATAATGTGGCTTTCTATTGGTGAAAGAATTTTTAAAATCGGTTCAGTAGATCCCGAGATTACCCCTTACAATTTACAAACACACAAACTTTACTTCTTTATAATATTAGTATAGATATACTATTTTAGTTGACTTTTATCCATATAAAAATTAATACACAACATAAATTAAATATTTCTCCAATTAAAATTGTCTTTGGGGGAAAGTTGCTTGATCTGGTTATTCGAATAATTTTATTTCTTAGTAGATTAAGTACATGTGCCGGTGACATTAGTTTTTTTGCGTAGGTAATTCATCAACTAAGCAAATGGAATTTATTGAATAAATCCAAGTAAAACCATACAGGGTACATTTTTGAGACGAGATTGTTATAGAAATTTACAGTTATATACTGAACTGCATACATAGATTTTGGAGAAAAAATCAGTTGCCAAAAAATTTGGATATCTATTGACCATAATTTACGCGGGAATCAAAAGACTATAGATATGATATATATATCGCCAAAAAATACAATTTCTTACCATGGAGTTTGACAACAGAAAACTTCTCCTATCCTGTTAACTGGAATTTCTTTTTTTTTTGCATTAAATTGCATACCCCCGCTGTGGCGAGCCGGCGGTTATGTGGGGCTCTCCTCCCCAGAAGGGGGAGGCCTACCCACTAAAAACCTTAGGGATGGCCTTCCTCAGGCATGTAGGGAGCCCCCGGGAACACCAAGCTACTTCCGCGAACCCCCAGCTTCCGCTCCCCCGTCGATACAGGGGAGCCTTCCTCGGGGGAGGCTACACTACCTCCCCCGGTCTCCTCCACCGACGACGCCCCCCGGCTACGGAAGGGGCGTGGTCCATCCCGTGTCGCCGTAGCGGTCGCGACTTCCTTGCGCCCGCCAGCGACCCGCGGCGGCGCCGCAGCTGTACTACCGAGCCCGGCGCCGCCTTCTTCGAGCGGGATCGGCCATCTCCCGACCCCGCTCGGCGGTCTCCTTCTGGAGCCCTCCAACCTCCCTCGTCCGCCAGCATTGCCGCAATCAATGTCCGCAGATCCGTAATTCGAGCTGCGCACGCCAGGCCGCCACAATCCGTCGGTGCCACTCCCGCTTAGGCACTTCGCTTATGTACGCCGCGACGCATACGTCGCCGCGTACATGTCCGCCAGGATGTCGAATGGGGGGGAGCGTCCCAGAACCGTCGCCGCCTCGTACGAGATGGTACGGTAGCCTCGTACGATCCGTATGGCCATTATTCGCTGCAGGCTCCGTAGCAGAGCTCTGCAGCGGGGGGACCTCGCGCAGTCTTGCGACCACACGGGAGCCCCATACATGGCCACGGATCGCACGACGCCCTCGTACAGGCGGCGAACTCCATCCCTCGGTCCCCCGAGATTGGGCAGCAGGCGATGCAATGCGCCCGCCACCCTTTTGGCTCGGGGGACCAACCGCACGAAATGCTCCTCGAAGCTCCAGCGGCGGTTCAGGGTGAGGCCTAGGTACTTAATGTACGGCCCCACCGGGACCACCGCGTCACCCACCCGGATCCGGCGCCTCGGAAGGCCGTGGAGCCATACCGCCTCGGTTTTCTGAGGCGCTATTTCTAAACCCAGCCGGCGGATCGCCCGCACGACACATGTCACCCCAAGCTCGGCAAGCCTGAGCACCGGCCCGAAGTCGATCTTGAATATTGGCGTGCAGGAATGGTAGCTTACACATTAATTAAATAAAGGGACAACCTATCACAACAGGTAATGTGTCACCACGCACACTACCTTTACTAAAACCAAAACAGGTCATCATCTTGTTATCTTGGTGGGTTTCTAGCAGATAAACTATTTCTTTTAAAGTGTTTTGTTGTTTGTTTCAGCGGCAAGATTACTTATATAGAAAGCTGTCTCCACTAGAAAAAGTTTTCCCGAATATCAAACTAGCTACCCAGAGATTCGCGTCTATATGGGGTGGAGCTTCTTTGTTGCAAATGCTTTTGACATCTATGAAGGAAATCTTCAATTTGAAATGGCAATGGGACTTCGTCATTAATTTAAGTGAAAGTGACTTTCCTATAAAATCAATAGAGAGTTTACAAAATTTTTTATCTGTGAATCGAGGTTATAATTTTGTTAAATCTCATGGACGTGAAGTGCAACGATTTATTAAAAAACAAGGGTTGGATAAGACTTTCATTGAGTGTGAAACCCATATGTGGCGTGTGGGTGATCGACAACTACCGAGAGGACTTGTTGTGGATGGTGGTAGTGATTGGATAGCATTGTCTCCTGCTTTTGTTTCATATGTCGTTGGTAATAAAGATGAACTCTTAAAAGGTTTGGATGTCATATTTCGTCACACTCTTTTACCGGCCGAATCGTTCTTCCATACTGTATTACGAAATTCCATATTTTGCAACACCTATGTAGACAATAACTTGCATGTAACCAATTGGAAGAGAAAGTTAGGATGTAAATGTCAATATAAACACGTTGTAGATTGGTGTGGATGTTCGCCTAACGATTTTAGAATAGACGATTGGCCAAGAATTCAAAATACTCAAGAAAGACAATTATTTTTTGCAAGAAAATTTGAACCAATAATTAACCAAGAAATAATTACGCGGGTTGAACAATTTATTGGGTTAGATGACCATTACTTATTAAATAATTTAGAAGGTTATTGGCAAAACATCTATGATATAAATGACTTAACTGCTAGTACAGATGATTTGTTCTTAACTCACGCTGGAAGTATGATAAGGCATAATTCCAGAATATTACGTGAAAGTCAGTGCGTTATAAATCCTACAGAAATAATTGAAATCAATTTATATAATTATGAAGATGTGTATAAGGGTAATTTAATTTTACACAAAGCAACGTTGATTGATGGTACTGAAATATTATTAGAAACATGGTATAAACCTAAGCAATATACAATGTTCAACTTTGAAACTCCGTATGGAGATAATATAAAAATTTTTAAAGTAAGTTCTGATTATGATCAAAAAGAGATTACTTTTCGTAATTTTGCTAATATCTTAGGTCCACTATCGGAACCTAATTTACTGTATCAGTTTTCACCTAGTATGACATATGTGAAGGGTGATAATTTAACTGTTGTTTGGCTGGACCCAGCTGGTGCGATTGCTGATGTAAATATTTTACAATTGGACGACAATAATTTAACAAATTTTATAAAACCACAGCTAAAAGTACCATTACTTCCAGGTGTCTGGAAAGTAAGTTTGTTCGATAAGTTGAATATGATTGTTATGACAAAATTTTTAATATTACCCTTGGAGTATTTTTCTGGTAAAGAAACGACTAGTCAAGAAGCAACAATAATACATAGTGGTTCTCAAAATTCATATAAAAATTATACTAATTTCAAGGGAAATAATATTTTGCCTAATGAAGAAGAAAGTTTATTGCTAAAAAAAGTTGCTCAAGCCAATGTTAAAAGAATTGGTCAAGATTTAAGAGAATGGGTAGATAATTTAACATTTGCTTTTTATAGTATACTAGGGACCTGTGCATCACCCATAAATACAAAATTCAGCAATACAGTATGTGGTAATCACAAATTTGAATTATGTTCTTCAACAATGTGGAGTTCATTATCTCTAGATCCTAAAGGAACTATTGGCAAACTAAATGAGAAGACTGGCCGACTCGATAGACTTTGACAAATATTACATTTTATGATAGCACAGTTTGTGAGAATTTGTTTTTGTATAACATATAAATTTAAAAGATAAGTCGAAAACATTGGTTTGCTACATTTATCGTTACCAACGGATCCCTGATAGGATTCTAAGATATACATAATTAGTTTTTATGTTAATACAGGAAACATTGCTTAACTGTTACTACTGTTATATATTCCGTCCAAAATAGAAACTAAAACATATTTCTTCTACTGGCATACCACAAGATAACTTGCAAGATATACTTAAGATAAATTTGTTGCCAATTTTAATAGTCACTACTTTTATTGGTTTATAGTTTATTATAAAATCTAGTCGATAGCCTAGGCTAAATTAACCCTGTATTTTATTATACTCTATCTTTATTATAATCTAGTTCATAGTACGCTTACATAATAAATATTTCTTTCTTTTATATAAATACGAAAAATTGACAGAAATTGAGTTGGGAAAGAAAATCTTTTTTCAAAACGTTTTCATCATGAGGTGGCATCTTAAGTCCACCCATAACTTGGGTACTCCTCCGAAAGGATTTTACTTAAACTATGAAACTGCATTATTCTCCACATAATCTGTATTCCAGGGACCACAATCAAGTCTTAGTGCATAATATGATCAACGGTTATTGCTTTAAATGAAAATAGGTAAATGCATATCTTAAACAAAGCATAAACTACCCCTTTTTAATTTACTTTTGGCGAATCTGAATGCTCCCCTATCAAGTATGACTTATTATATTATAACATATTATAATAGCTTTACCTATTAAAATGTTCCTTATTATTATTTTTTAATAACTTAGAGAACACGTTTTAAAATATTTACACATGTCAATAGACATTTAACTTTTTAAGAGGGCAATAAGTGCATAAAGTTTCAGCTCAAAAAGTTCAAAATTTGGGGAAAGATAAGAGCAATTTTCGAGACAGATTTTTCAATGTTTAATTGTAAAATTCAAGTTGATTCACAAATTCAACTGTATGGTTAAAATAAATGGCACAAATTTTTCGGGCGAATAATTAAATAAAGAAAAATTGTCCTCGCAACATGCAACAACAACTTTTGAACTTCTATTGATCGTTTCTAATAAGTAGGTAAAACTAAGGATAGAATTAGTTATAAGGTTTTATTGTACATATGTAATACAATTACAGTTTGTTATCTATTTTAATGTTATTACTTAAAGTTAATAGGGTAATGTTATGATTATGATTTTTATGATATGAACAGATGTTTCGAGATCAACGCAAAGCACAAAATGTTATGTAAGTAAATGTCGAAAATCGTTATAACAAAAAAACTAAAATGTAAATTGGTGAATAAATTTATGCCGAGACTGTGTGTTTATTCCAAACTATCATATGCCAACATTTTCTTTTGGTTGGAAAAATGCTTTGCGATCTATCTCGTGTCATGAGACCACGATGACATGAGGGTGTGTGGTACTAAGAGTATCCACTAAAACACTTCGGAAATTCTGATGAACCCTGAATCGGGGCCATAGTTAACCTTGTCTCGAAACATTAACAATCCATCACTATTATCCGTAACGGACTCATGACCATTTACCTTTCTACTTCTCCCAGCAATGTGCCAGAACGCCTGCAAAAAATGACGCTTTTATGCTGCATTCTCTTTTGTACCGAGCTATAGTTCTCTGCTCAAAACTCTTTGATTCTCTACGGCATCAAACAACTAGCATTGAGCTATCGACACCATCGTCCAACTCTTCAAGAGTTGATTCGCGGGGGGCCTCTTCTCGAGACCATTTTTAACCTCATTACCACTCATATCATAACCCCATCGCAAATATTTTTACGATCCTCATCATCATCATGATGTTGACAATGCCCATTAAATTTGCTTATTTCGCATTCACACTCTTGGCAAACATATGTGAAGATAATCAATATTTAAAAAAATATATGGCAAATGAATTAAGATTATTAGTTAAGTACAGTAACAAACGTCACTAAGGCAGCACTTTTTTTGGCACTACGTAACTTAATAAAGAAGACTGAGAATATGTTCAGTTAGCAATAACAATTTTACTAAATAGCACATATGTAGGTGATATACGAGTATAGCAGGTGATTAAACCTGGTCAATGAAGCGAAGGTGATCCAATAATATATTTGAACTACGAATTCACTATGAAGAGCAAATGAATCGAAATAATATCGACTTTATATATGACAATTCAACAAATATCAGACCTTAAGTGGATTGCTAACCTATAGCAATATAACAAAAATTTTAACCATAACTTAATGTAATAGTTGTAAAAGTAATTAATTACTAAACGTATATTGTTATCCCTTAGGCAGGCTTTCACCGATAACTCTTATGGCATAAATATTATTTCATTGCACATAGATGACAGGAATTAACTGGTTTCATATTATTCCAAATGAGATTTACAAGAATGGAGAAATTTGAGAACAGAAAAACAATTAACTCTTGACATAGGAAACACTGAAAACCCATGCAGCCCCATGGTTTCTTTGATGCTTCAGAAAAGTGCTGATTAGTATGTTGCATTTATGTAAAAATGTTAACAGTGAGAGGAACGTAATAATAAAGTTGTTAGTTGCAGTAAACAGGCCCGAATAATAAAAATCGGTGACACTACCACACTTGGAGCTTTGTGCTATTTTGTTATACTGGGCCCCTAGACATATGCCACGTAGCGTTAGCGTTCATTAGCTGCGGAAAATAAAAAATGTATGGTGATGACATTAGCAAGTGATAAGTCACGTGACCATTTGCCGATTCGGTAGATAAAATCCTTCTTTATTCCTATTCCTTAACGACTGCAAGAACCCAACGTTTTGTTATACTAATTGTTAGACAAGTGCCATCTTTTGCTAAGGAAACGCTACCGCAAATAGCGTCACCGACGACCCTACAGTTAGATTGATGCATAGTTGCTGAGTATCTCCAATCAGTCTGTGCTGCAAACCGATAACTTTATAATTTATGTAATTTGTGCTTGTATTTAAAAGAAATAGTAATTTTATTTGTGATGCATACCCTGGTACAAAACAAAATTTCGCATTCATTTACATGTGAGACGGCTGGGAGAGCATGGCTTTACGAATTTATGTAGAGGCATCCCCAACTAAGATACAGTACACCGAAATCCTCAACCCACCGAAGCTTTAACTCGTTTTGCTTTTAGTCGCACGCAAATGAATCGGTTCTCTAATAACCTATGGATGGTTTTTTGTCAAAATAAATTTATGTCACGATCCGACGTCATCTACAACATGGGTGAAACTGATCTCTGATATCTCTCTAAAGATAGACTAAAATAAAGTGTTCATGTATAATGTTGTTATATTTTTTTACATCTTACACCTTCTATCTTGCCCTCCCTTCTCCTTATAGTACAGAACAATTAATTTTATTTGGTTATAAGGATGACGTTATCATATGTTTTGATACTAAACGGATTTTGAAAGAATACCAACGAATGTTTTTCAATCATTTTTAAAAATATAAAATATCTGTCAATTTATGTTAATATCTGTCAAATATATTTTTCGGTTAGAGAAAAATTCTTAAGATACACGTATCTATGACTATCGCAAAATACCCAAAACCAGAAACGATCGAATAACTTCGTAGATTTTTAGGAAAGACAACTTAAAAATGCAGTTACTTGCATACAGTATGGTTACTTGTGAGTACCCGATCGCAGATCCACACATAGCTTTGATGATGGACGGTTCCGATTTTAATATAGGCACAGAATTACAACAAAAGAAAAATAATGCTTGAAAACCCGGACCTTACGGAATCCCAAAAGAAATCTTTTGCCAATTTACTCGGGTATAGCTTATTTGTTTAATATATCACTGTTTATTATATATATATATAATATATATATATATATATATATATTACTTTGCTGCGCAATTTAGTAAAGAAAATGTACACAAAATCTTCATAATTTATTTTAACAAAAATTTTGAAAAACAAGTGTTATATTTTTATATATGTACAAAATTATAAATTTTACAGTAATGGTAAAATGAAAAATATTTCTTGTTTAAATTAATAAATATACAAAATTTATTCGTTCGCGTACTTAATTATATTAACAACCTTTGCATTATATTATGACTTTATCTGTCGTAGTTATAACAATAAAATAATTATATTAATACTGCACCCTTTAGCTTAAAACGAGTCATATCATAACATTATACAATATTTATGTACATAAGGAGAGGGTTTCTTATTAGGTAAAAAGTTCTGATTATCTGTACAATCTTGAACACAATAATATATTTACATCAGACAGACAAGGATACAAAACTGTTATATTGGGCAATATTTCGCTTCAATATATCTGCACATAATCCAAGCACACGTTCAAATCTGAAAATAAGATAATAATGAGGTTTACTTTCTTGATTTACGAGCGGTTTTAAATATTATAGTTTTCTTCATGATTTCAATTCTAAAAGTTCTCAACACAAAATATCTTAATGTTGTTGTTACTTATTGGGCATAAATTTGTGCACGAAAATGGTACATCGATTCTACAATATATAAAAAAAATTGAAGGGTGAAAACATGGTGTTCTTTCAAACATCAGACAAAATGTTCTTCTTCAAACATTTTTGTTTCATAAACAGAGATTTAATAGATTATAATAAGGTCAATGTGAAAAAGTATCAAATACAATTATCATCACAAAAAGAAGGAAATATATTCAAACCCCTTTTACGTAGTACCCGAGTACATAATATTGTGGTCCGGATTGAACGCATGCAATAGCACGCTAATACTGCACAGTTTATTCGCTACGTTTGTACATTGTACATGTGATATGTAAAAGCATATATACACACATTCAAATATCAAAAAGGAAATTAATATACATTATTTTCTTCTTATACTTTGTTTCTAATGGTGCTTATAAAGAGTGTTATATTTAAATAAACATCCTGACATCCGATTTCAAGACACGTGATCAAAATAATATAACTGATAAAAATATGGAAATTACATTTTTGGCACACATAAAAATGGATTTCAGTAGTTTTATTTAATGTATTCTTTGTATTCTATTCCATGTGTTACTCATAAAATAATATCTACTATGCGACCAAATACATTGCAAAATATATATTAATAGTGATGTATAGGGGTGAGCCAGTAGGTGACCTCCTCCTTCCCGTGGAGCCAAGCTTCGAGGTGCGGGAGTACGGCACCGACGGCCCGCTGGCGCGCGCAGATCCGTAATTCGAGCTGCGCACGCCAGGCCGCCACAATCCGTCGGTGCCACTCCCGCTTAGGCACTTCGTGCGCGGGTTCCAGGGCGCTCCCCCCATCGCCCTCCCGGCCGACACGCCGCGACGCATACGTCGCCGCGTACATGTCGGCCAGGATGTCGAATGGGGGGGAGCGTCCCAGAACCGTCGCCGCCTCGTACGAGATTGTACGGTAGCCTCGCACGATCCGTATGGCCATTATCCGCTGCAGGCTCCGTAGCAGAGCTCTGCAGCGGGGGGACCTCGCGCAGTCTTGCGACCACACGGGAGCCCCATACATGGCCACGGATTGCACAACGCCCTCGTACAGGCGGCGAACTCCATCCCTCGGTCCACCGAGATTGGGCAGCAGGCGATGCAATGCGCCCGCCACCCTTTTGGCTCGGGGGCTTCAGGCCTACATGCCTGAGGAAGGCCATCCCTGAGGTTTTTAGTGGGTAGGCCTCCCCCTTCTGGGGAGGAGAGCCCCACATAACCGCCGGCTCGCCACAGCCGGGGTATGCAATAAGGGGTGAGCCAGTGCCGACACATGTAACCGAAACCAGTGGCCAGTGAAAGTAGATCTTACAATGAGGTTCAAAGTCACCCTAAGTGTAATAGATATACCTTTACTCGAATTAGGACTGCCAACTCAATCGAAAGTTCCATCTCCCAATTAACGTCGGGAAATTGTTCATACAGCTAAAATTCGCAGACGAACCAGGGTCACCAACATAGACATAAGAATTATGAAGGTTAAATGCCGGGGTATAATTTGGGGTATTCGCAGGACTGACGGCCGTTTGGGCCAATAGGGAAGATGCAATAGTTTTATTTTTGTGCTCATTTTAACGAGCTCCGCATAGATATTACTGAAGAAAATGCGGCTTAAAATTGTTAATATAAATTTTCGCGCGAAACCGGACCTATCGTATGACGTCATTGTCGCTGGCTCACTGATTGTACTGCGCGTGTCATTACTGGCTTTAGTTGTTGTTGCATTTATCTCGACTTTCAAGGTATTATTTTGTAAAAATTTACAATGGACTATCCATCAACATCAGGTGATCATAACTATGCCATTGATACTCCGAAAACAAGCCGTGTGGACGTGTTTTGTGCCAATGTGTCCATCTACTTCAAATAAGTTTCCTAATAAAATGTTTTTGACTGGACCTTCTGAGCCAAAACTGAGAAAAATGTGGTTTCAAGCGGCGAAGAGGAATGACATATATACCCCAATAATTCGATGCTGTGAAGACCGCTTTGACGTAAGTCTACGGATATATTTATTGTAAACTTTGTTAATCTGTACACAAAAGAAACAGTTACCTACCTAACATTTACCCAAACTTTTCAATGTCGTTTTGTTTAGTTCCTTTCATTTCTACACTTGAAAACTCTACACATTCTACAAAAAATGTTACTACCATGTCAGCATTAACTTTTGGCAGAGTCCAAGAATCTGCTTTGGCAAACCCAACTTCCATTTTTATTCAAAAAACGCAATTAAATTTGGTTTAATTGTTTACTTTTACTACAACTTATAACCTAAAATAAGTTGTCATAACAGGGGTGACGTCACTGAACGCTGATTGGTGTTTTAAATCCGTTCCGTTTCACGTTACTTTTGATTCGTAATTATTGTTAAAATACAACATTATTTTAATTATAAACCTTGCAGTGGCCTTACTTTTATATATTTTTACCACTTTAATAGCATAATTTTCATAAATATTATAATTGCATGTTCCCCATTGGTAGTCGGCGGCGATTCGGGTGGCAGACAGATGGTGGGAAAGGTAGGTCACCTATAAGGTGGACCAACAATTTGGAGATGGTGATGTGCGCAGGATGCTAACAGCAGATAATGTAAAGGTGAGTTAGTGTGAAACCTGACGAATTACAACGAGCTTCATAAGGAGGCTTAAAGTCAACAGAGAGAGCTATATAAGTTTCTTTGCGTTATTGAATGATCGAATCCAAAGAAGAACCAAGGTCAATTGTGAATTTTATGTGCAGTGGGCAGGGTGCATTTATCACGAGACTGATGCTAACGAGTCAATCAAGTGACAATAACCTGTATCGACGATTTGAATTTGATTCGAAAAACTAGCACGATTGATCGGTGTGGATATCCTATGTCCGGCAGTGGGCATTTCTCAATTTGAAATAATATATATACTCTTTATTGAACACAAACATTATAAAAATATTAGGAGGTACAAATTTATTTGGTCCAAAGGTGGACTTATCTCTCAAGAGAGATTTCTTCCAGCCAACCCTAGATGGTTATGTGTTTATTTTATTAACAATTTGGGGGGCTATATTTATATATAATTGTTTTTAAAATATAAATAAAAGAAAAGTCATATTTATACTACATACAAAACATACATTATTAGAATAGATATGATTAATTAATTTGATAATTATATATTATATATTATATATATATATATATATATATATATATATATATATATATATATATAATATGATCAAGTGCAGAAAGTAGTCTAAGACAAACTACATAGGTAGTGTTCCTTTAGATTGCGCTTAAAAGAAGCAATGGATTGACAATGTTGAACACTGGCTGGCAGCTCATTCCACAATCTAGCAGCACGAACAGTAAAGGAGCGGGAGTAGAATTTGGAGTTCGAAAAAGGAACATTTAAAATATGACACACAAGCACACTGAGGCCGGGTAGAAGGCGGCAGTAAGTCAAATCTACATCGTAAGTTTTGACGAAATGTAGGGGTACTAAGAATCTTATAAACAAGACACAGGATATGCATATCTCGTCGATATCTGATGGGTAGCCACTTCAAACGAGAGCGATATTCAGAGATTTTGTCGAATTTCCGTAAAAAATAAAGGAATCTGATTGCCAAGTTCTGAAGTCGCTCTAACTTGTTCTTCTATACTTATAATAAATCTATAGAAGGTTTATACTGTACATGAAATATATTTTCAAAATAACTATCAGGGGGTGATTAGAGATCGATACTGATGCCAAAAATGCAATCAGTAAAATTTTTGTCTGTCTGTATGTTCCTTATAGAAACAAAAAGTACTGGACGGATTTTAACGAAACTTTGTATAATTATTCTTCATACTCCTGGGCAGGTTATAGAAAGGAACTTTCCATTACGCTACAATCAATAGGAGCAGAGTAGTGAAAGGAAATTTTGGGAAAACGGGAGAAGTAACTCCATTTTTTTTAGCTTCTTTCGCGTGTGTAGCCTTAATGGTTAAAGTCACATAAAAATCATGTTTGACGGAAATATTCTACAAAAAATTGTATAAAAAACATCCCGCAACAGCATGTCTATCTTTTATGGTTCACTCACAATAACACGTGTAACTCCTGATAGCTGAGCAGTTTGGAGCATTCTGATCTCTCATTTCAACTCATCACTAATTTCAAAAAGTTTGCATTATTACCTAATTTCCTTATCTATAAAATAAGTAGGAACAAAAAACTACCACTTTACAAATCTTTTTGACAGGACGAAGTCTGTCGGGTCCGCTAGTGGGGGATAAGAGCTAACCTTGCGCGATCCAGTTTGACACACTTGAGTGCACCGGCAGCCCTCACGGTGGCAGCACGCGGCCGGTCTATGTCCGGCAGTGGGCATATCTCAATTTGAAACAGAGGGGGATAAGAGCTAACCTTGCGCGATCCAGTTTGACACACTTGAGTGCACCGGCAGCCCTCACGGTGGCAGCACGCGGCCGGTCTATGTCCGGCAGTGGGCATATCTCAATTTGAAACAGAGGGGGATAAGAGCTAACCTTGCGCGATCCAGTTTGACACACTTGAGTGCACCGGCAGCCCTCACGGTGGCGGCGCGCGGCCGGTCCAGCAGCAGGGCGATCTCGCCGAAGTAGTCCGAGGGACCCAGCCGGCCCACCTCCACGGCGTCCCCGTGTCCGCTGCGCTGCTGCAGCACCACCGCGCACCCTGGCGAACGTCCATACGCCTTGCTTTTTTAAGTGTTTTTACTCAAGCAGACGGGAGTAGAAGCCTGTCCATGCAGGTATTCTTGCACAGGCAAACCTGTTATGGGTTAAAGGCTGGGCTCGTAAAGGAGAACAGCAAGCTTGTATATGAGTTTCGTACACCCATTTTTTATCACGTACTGTAATTAAACATATGTCGAAATAATGATAATTTTCTGGAAAGCCACTAACAAAAAAAAAAGAACAATTCTTAAGTTGTCATTCAATAGTTATAATGTTTTGAATACAAATTCAATTCAATTCAATTTGTTAATGGCAATCGTTTTTTTATAAAAACATTTTGCCAGCATCACGTCAGCTTTATATAATAAAAAAAATTCGAACGCGACTTAAGAGAATTGGCATTCCATTGAGAACCAGGGCACGAGTGAGGTTATGTTTATAGATTTTTGTTCTTTGTAACTATTACTCTGTCCATTATATTATTTTCTTTTTGACAGTTTAAGATATTTTGAAATCAGTGATGAACTCGCAAGTTACCGATTCGATTAAAACAGAATATCGATTTTATTTAAGAAGAACTTTTAATCGATTTAATGCAGCGATATTATTTTTATTATAAATATTAAATTCGTTTATCTGGTTTTTTCAAATACATGAAATAAATTGTCATATATTGTCTATGGGTTGTCTAGGCAACGGGAGTTGTGAGGAGTGACGTTAGATTGTATGTCATTAAATACGGCTACGCCGTTTGGTTGTCATTTGCCATACAACGCTTGTATCACATTCATTGCTTTCATTGTGTATTGTTTTACAATATAATAAGTTGAGTTGAGTATTTATATTCCTCCGTATTGATAATACGATTCCGTATTGATAATACGTACAGTCTACAGTAGAGCTTAATTAAGTTCTCAATATGCCGAAAGGAACTGTGTTAAAAGGGCAATCGAGGGAGTTTGTGAGACGCCTTCATGAATACTTTGAGAAGGAATGTCAAAATGGTGAACCGCTACTACCAATATCGCAGGTTCGCAACCGTGTTGCTGCCGCCTTAGGAATTAGTATTCCAACAGTCACAAAAATTGCTAAAGAAGCCTACGGCAGTGTGGTATGCAGAGTAATAAACTGTCTTCACCGAAAAAAAAGCTCCGACTCTGTAAAGTTACAAACATTGATGATTTCGATACCGATGCTATTCGTCGTCATATATACGCGTACTATCAACGTAAAGAAATCCCAACTGTAAGAAGAATGGTAATTTCACTGAGAGACAGTGGTTTGTACCGTGGCCAAAAATCTTCGCTAGGTAAAGTGCTAAGAAAAATTGGATTTTTTTACAGAAAGTCTGATAAGAGAAAAATTTTATTGGAACGCCATGATATAGCGCTGGCTCGCTGTGATTTTCTAAGGAAAGCTAAACAAATCGAAGACTGGTCGAATGTGGTTTTCACTGACGAAACTTGGCTCAATGCTAATCATACAATATCGAGATCGTGGACTGACGACACTGCAGCATCTACTTCGGCTGTGCCTATAGGCAAGGGCGAACGCCTTATAGTTTGCCACGCAGGCAGTGCAAAAGGATTTGTAACAGATGCTTTGCTAACTTTTAAATCCAAAAAATCTGGTGACTATCACGAAGAGATGAATGCAGAAGTATATTAAAGTTGGTTTAGGGAAATGTTGACGCTACTAGAAGAACCTTCAATTATATTTATAGACAACGCGCCCTATCATTCGCGGCAAATAAATAAAAAGCCAACGCAAAGCAGTACCAAAGACCGAATTGTTAACTGGCTTCGTGATAATGGTGAGGATGTGACTGATACATTGTTGAAAGCGGAGCTGATAAGAATTTCAAATTCGAAACGTATACCTAAAAGATACGTCGTCGATGAAATGGCTGCGGAATATGGACATACTGTCATTAGAATCCCACCGTATCATTGTCAGTATAATGCCATCGAATTGATATGGGCACAAATTAAAGGGAAGGCAGCAAGAAATAACACAACGCCGCCGTTTACAGCAAATAAAATGTTGCAGTTATTAACTAGCGCGTGTGGTGATGTGACGCCTGAAAACTGGGCGAGTGTTGTACAGAGGACAAAAAAATTTATAATGTCTGATTGGGATCGAGATGTTGCAATTGATAACATGATGGCACAAGAATTGGTTATTTATGTAACAGAGGACTCAACTGACAAGTCTAGTGTAAATTACGAAGAAGAATCTGATGAATCTATGTAATAAATAATGTAAATAAATTTACTTGTTTAATTTTTATATTATATATTTGGCGAATTACCCAATTGGGGTAATTCGCCAAATATATAAAATTTTGCCTAATTTCCTTGGCATGTGTAAAACTTTATTTTTTCGTATATTTCTGATCCATTTAAGAAAGCTTTCCTTTTTCTCTCTTAAATGGATCAGAAATATATGAAAAAATAAAGTTTTACACATGCCAAGTAAATTAGGCAAAATTTTATATTTTTGGCGAATTACCAATTACCTAGCTAGTTTGTTAAAAAAATGGTATGTATGTGATTTTCTAAGTATTCTTGATCATAATTCTTGATTTAAACTTGACGTAGATGTTATTAACTACATATGCGTTTTAATATTAAAATTCACATACCTATAAATAATGTAAGGTAGCTGTCGAGAAGGAAATAAATAAATTTACAAATATTTGATTTGAAGACAATTTATCGATTTATCTGATTTCAAGAACTGCTTATTGTCTGTGGTAGTTTGTTATGCACAGAGCACTTCACTATGTGGGCGTTATCCGTCTAGAAAGTATATTATTACTGTAGTACTATAATTTGAAAATAGAAACAATATTTCATACGCGCGATCTGTCAAAAAGAAAATAACATAATGGACAGAGTATAATTATTTTTAAGCCTTATATATCTTTTTCAAGCAAACAGCAACAAAAATATTTGACATTGGAATATGTAGATAATGCATCAAAATTATATTAGTTACTGTTCTGCATATCTAACTTATCAATAATAATAGCGTATAATGATGTACTCAAAATCGAAGAGAAAGATAATTCTTCGATATCAGTCAAAGTATAGTTTAAAGCAAAGTTTTTTGCATTAAGAAAACAGTGTGCTACCATTTGTATTACATAAATCTAAAGATTCAAAATATATAATAAAATTCACAAAAAAACGATTTTATTAATCGATTAATGCATTTTTCTTCTATGTAGTACTGATAATCGTGTTGAGTTTTGTTTTCGTAATGCGTTTTGTTTCCGGTTTTGCGGTACTGATTTTAATTTGTATTATTTGTTTTAAGACAAGTTGAAATTGTAATCTGATAAATGCAAAATAGTGTCTTTTAAATGTAAAAGATATTGCATAAACATGACCTTAGTACATGACAAAAAGTAGTCTGTACATAAACTGCCGTTCTCCTTCATTAGCTTCCGAGTTTAAACCAAAGTCTATTGAGTAATTGTCAGACCGTCTAGCGATTTGCGTTTGCTGAGTTTGATTTGCCCGAGTTGCGTTAAGCACGTTCGGCTCAAACTGCATGGTGATTCTACTCAAGTTTAGGAGACGCTCGTCAGTGGTAATCTGTATCTATTATCTGAGGCTAACAACATTAGGACATAAACATACAAAAATAAATTTTCATCTATTTATCTAATAAAGCTCTATAGAAAAAACAGTTATCCTTCACTTTGGCGAGGTAATGCCTGTGTCATCAGATTTTGCCCAGGTACTGATGGTCTAAGCACTTGTTTTTTCCCACAATCATCATTGGTGGGGAAGATTACGGCTTTTTTCTGGGACGCAGAAGGAACATAATGGTGGAATATTTGGTAAAGGGACCCACTATTACAGACTCTTACAGAGGCCATCAAAGAAAATAGACGTGGCAAGCTGCGCGCTGAAGTGCTGTTTCATCAAGACAACGCAACGGCTCACAAAGCTGCAGTTGCGATAGTTGCCATGCAAGAAATGGTTTGAATTGGCTGTACACCCTTCCTATTCGCACGCTCTATCTCTTTCCTTGGCTCGAATAAATCTCTGAGAAAACTATAAACTAATATTAATAATGTATTGGAAGAGTTATGAGTTATAAGAGTTGAGTTGAGTGAAGAGTTATAAGACTTATAAGAAGAGTTATATTGGAAGAGCTAACTAAAGTAAAAACGAAATTATTTTTCGAAATCGAATCAATTATTTATATATTTTTGGTTTGAATTTTAATTTTTAAAAATATTTATATTTATTATTAATAAAACTATGTAATTATTAGTGCTCGGAATAGGTAGTTTAATTTTATGTACTTGCGATTTTGTGACATCAATAGTATGGATATGCCTGGGAACTTACTATTTTCAGAGATTGTAAAAATATTATATTGAGCTTTCAAAATAGTATTTCATCTTTTAGCTTATTATTGTAATAATAACTGGTAAACATAAAATTTTACAATACAAGCGTAAAGAAACGAATAGCAAATAAAAACAGAAAATTTTAGGTTCATCCATGTTACGCTTACATTGACTTTCTTTCTGCAAGTACATAAAATACCTATTCCTCGCACTAGTAATTATACAAAATAAAAATCAAATTAACTTATGGTGCATATATGTATGTACATAGGTACATAGGCTATAATTGTATTTTGATTATAAATTAATTTATAACAACATTATTTTCAAGAACAAGAAAATTAACTAATCACTATCATAAAGAATATTCTTGCAGTAGTTAAATTATATGTTGATATTTTAGTTTTAATTGTATTGTACTTAACTAATTATATAAAGAAAAATTATACTAAAAACAAAACGAAAAATATTTTCCTGTCAATTAACTATCAATTAGTGATTAACAAAAATATATAAAAATCTTATGTAAATAACTAAAACAAACTTCTTATAAGTTTTGACAAAAACAATATTCTTCTATAAGATTTTCTTTTAGGACCCGGCATTTTTCAAAAACAGAATTTAAAACACGCATAACTACACACAAGTTAACCTCAAATCTACATAAATGTGACACTTGTTTGTTATAAATGAGTATAGTCTCAAATGATCGACATACTTCGCTCCATGTCGGTTTCATTCGGTTTTCAAACTCGAGTCAGAGAAAATTCAACTCGTGTTAGTTCGTGTTAAGTCCAACTCGAGTTAGTTACTCGAGACGACCATCACTAGAAGATAGAGAAGAGACGCTTATTTTAGGTTTGTAAAAAGTTCTTGTTGAAAGATTACTTATGAAATGAAAATTAGTTTCTATAATCCGTATCGTTGGTGTGTAGCGTTGAATTGCAAGAAGAAGAGCTACTTTAAAAACACGAGAAAAGTTGTTTATTAAGGTTCCGAATAACGAATCTATGATATGATATGTTTGGTTAGAGCTCGCAGTACAAAATACTCTCTAAAATCTCATTTATATCTTTGTGAGGATCATTTTAATGGAAGTACATAAAGTTTTTTTGATGAGTCTTCTCTTAAAATACACTTTTAATACCATTATGTACATAACGGAGAAATTGAGGTTATTGTTTACATTGGTTTGTTTTAGTACTAATGACGTCATATCGAGAACATCATGGCGGTGGTGTTTTCGGTCACGTGATATATAGATAATAAAACTTCGATTTTATATTAGAAATATAAAATTAATCTTACGTTTTTATGAAAAAATAATATAATTTTTGCATTGCTCAGTACATAAACTTAATAAATAAAATTATTTTACATTTTTATGTTATAACATGAAAATAGCCTATTATAGATCTTACAATAAATATTATTACGGCGTTATATGAATATGCTGTCAAACGATTCACCGTGTGTATAAAACGTTACCTTCAACTATGATATAAAAATCATTTCCAGGTTCTCCTTGACGTACAATTATTTCACCATCAGTAAACGACACTGGCTCTAATGCGTCCGCAACTGTTAATCTCTCCCATTTCTCCAAACTTTCTGTAATGAGGTATAATTTGCCAAAGTAGCATGACATCTTAAAAGGATCGATTTAGAGGTTACAATTCTAAGTGTTGCCACACTGGTCTCTTGTACAAGATAAACAGCTAAAGTATCATAATTGGGCATCATTGTATAGTTACATTTGTTATGGCGTTTGTATTCGATTGGAGAACTACTTTTTTAAGAGTGGGGAATTGTTCACTGATCTGTAACAATCTTTGACATATTAGTTTGACTAATTTATATTATTATTAGTGATGTGATATCCGTATCCGTATCTGCAGATATCCGAGGCAGAAGAAAGATGCGTATGCGTGTCCGCATCCGTTAATTTTTGGCGGATCTTTTACGGATCTATTTACCTTATTAATTTTAAATTTATAGATAATATATTCTTTAAGACGAACGGTAAGGCACACTAGCGACGCCAGTTGCCGAGATTTTGACGATCCACAATTATTTAAAATAGATCCGGTTTAGTAGCTAACAATTTCAAGCAATTGGCGTCGCTAGTGTGCCTTACACTTCGCCTTAAATAGGCCAATAGGTAGAAATAAAAACCATTAAATTCAATACAGATATTTTTTTATTTCTTAAAATAAAATATTTGGCTCCTTTATGTTGCCAACTTTGCCATAGTTATCATTTATCATTAGTATTATACCAATAATATATAATTCCACGGTGCTAAATCAACTAGCTTTTTAATGAGATCAATATATTATAAAAAGTTATGAGATCACTTTTTATTTAATACCAAACACAAGCGTTATCTAGCTGCCCAGTGTCATATCAAACTAATACAAAACAAAAAAAAAACCCGCCGCGCAATGCAAGTCGAAACATGTTTCAACTCAAGATCGTGCGCACGGACACCGATTGTATAAGAAAGTAAAAATCCGTATCTGCGGATCTAGATTTTTGACGATCTGACACATCACAAATTATTATATATAACAATGGTGACCCTGTGGTCTCAGCACTTACCATTTTTATATGTATATTTATCTGTCCCTCGGTAGAGATGTATATGTGTTGTGATAATGATACTAATTTAGTAAACTATAAAATGAATATTTAGTTTTAAATTATAACCTCTTAACTGAATCATCCTTTATTAAAGGTTCATACTTATGTAATTGCCATTTAGCATAGATATATTAAAATAATTGCACAAAGTCTTACCTAATATAGATACACGCGACAAGAATTCATCATACATTCGCCGCTTTCTGATAGTAGAACCCATAAGTATACGGCGGTATGAATCTCGATCCAGTCCCCAGAGTTTCAGTGGCGTTCTCGCTCGCACCGTGGCTGCACGAGGAGTTCCGTAGATTAATGCCAGTTCACCAAAACTGCCCCCTTCACCAATAGTTGTGACTGGTTCGCCATTTACTAGGACCTGTAATGACATATATATATATAATATATATATATAATATATATATATATATAATATATATATATATATATATTATATATATATATATATATATAATTAATTTATTATTAACATTGGTCATGTACATATACAAAGATCTTTGATATAAATAAAAATATAGTAAATATTAAAATACCTGAACTAGGTTAAACCTGTGTTTCAGGCGAATAAATGCTTACATGCTAAATTGCATAGGTATAAACTACAATGTTTAATCACAATAAATCTTAATAAGTTTCATAATAATCATACCTAGTGATGACTAACAAATTAACCTAATCTGAGTAATATAATAGTAGCACACTATTTATATGCTTATATCTAAGTTTGTTATAACTAAGTGATAAATAAACTACTTGATAGAAAATATCGAGAACATAATATCTATTTACAGACTGCAAGTAACTCTTCTGTCTCTTCGTAAGTTAAGTTTTGAATGTGGTTGTACAGGATTTGTTTACAATTATAGTAATTTAAATCATATATTTTTAAAACTCTATTTAACTTATTATAAAGAAAAGGACCAAGACATGAAAAAAATCTATTTGTAAATTTATTTTTTGAGGTAAAATTTCTATAGCAGACGATATCTTTCCGCCTTATACTATTAATATTTACATTATAGGCAAGAGCAGTATGTTGTTTTAATACTGAGTGCATTATAAAAAGCTGGCGGACAGTCAACACATTGCACTGTTTATACAATAAATGCGTAGGGTAGTAAAAGGGAAGAAAATTATATATTTTTAAAATCGCTCGCTGGGCTCTTTCCAAAGGAAGTAGAATAGTTTTTAGTGCTCCACCCCAAGTAGTGATGCAGTATTGGATTATAGACTGGCATAGGGCTAGGTAGACTTGTTTTACTAATTTTTCGTCTGCAATGGGTCTAAGTTTTTTAAAAATATACATTAACTTACGAACTCGGTTAACTAAATTTTCTATGTGAAGTCTAAAAGAGAGTGTGTTATCAATAAAAATACCGAGATATTTCACACTACGTGACTTTTGAATAGTGGGACAGTTACAGGTGTTGACTGCGATGTTATTACATAGATGTGCATATATGCTTGGGTGATCTTGGTTGTTATGATGATTTCGCATGACGAAGTGAATATATATATATATATATATACAGGGTGTCCCAAAAACGACACGTCACAGTGACACTGGGGTTAGGCCAGCACAAGAGGCATCGAATAAGCCTAACATGACCTCAGTAAAAGTTGCTCGGTTTTCAAGATATTGTCAATTTAAACTTTTTCAAAATTTTCACGTTTTTTAACGTGTTCAGTGCTAGCATTACGTTAGATAGCCCTCAGGTTTCGATTTTTCTTTTGTACTCTTGTTGCGAATAGTTGCTTAAGATGATAGAAGTGTTATTTCGTTGATAACTAATGTAAAATGTGGAAAAATACTGGATTGAACTTGAAAAAATTGAACAACGAAAAATTACTTTCAACTTTGATCACTTGCCGTGAAAAAAAATTCAAAGAAACTAAATGAGCAAATAACGTTAAAAACTTGCATGTCTTATGCTTATTCCAAAATGGTATAACACATGTGTCTTATTTTAATATTATACGATTTTTTAATGCTTCACTAATACTAGGAACCCCGGAAGCTACCGCTAGCAGGTAAAAAAATAATGTCACGCGCAACGATAAGGCATTGTTATTGTTATCTATTAGCTTTTTTGTTTGTCAAATGCATGAGAATGAAAGATAAGGATAGTTTATTACCCTTTTGTCGGCTAGATATTGTAAGCAAATAGCTTTGTTTTTGACGTACGTGTCGTTATCATCTTTTCAAAGAAATGGAGAAGAAAGAGGGGTTGTAGTTTTAATTCTTATGGCCCTGCACTGCAAATCAAGTTGTTACGACAGTTCGTTACCTTGCGTTTCGTACGACAACCGTGTTAATCTCTGCGTTCCTTGTTTCCGTGTATTCCTTAATTTAAATCGACTTGGCTTTTCTCTGGACTCTGATTTCTGTTTTGAACGACAACTCGGCGCTCTGTTGGACACTGATATTGCTTTACGGAACTGTCTTATTAACGATGGCAAATCGTGGTACCCAATACACTCACCGTGACTACTCGGACATGCACTTGATTTACGGCGAAACCAGGCAGGTTTCCAATCGAGGCAATGTTTCGTACAACGCAAGATTGGCTGCAAGATTATACTCCGAAAGATATCCAAACCGTAATCCGACGACTTACGAAGTGATCTTAAGAGTTGTGAACGCTTATCGTGATGGCAGATTACCTGGAGTGAGTCACTCAGAAGGAAGACCTCGGACTGATGACGACAACGTGGTGTTAGAGCAAGTACGAGAGGAGCCAGGAACTTCAGTGCGAATTATTGAACGCCGCACTGGTGTTCCCAAATCTTCGGCACATCGAATTTTAAAACGCCACAAATACCATCCCTACCATATCCAACGCGTCCAAACACTGCTTCCGGCGGACTACGCTGCGCGTGTCCAGTTTTGCCGGACAATGATTCAGAAATGGAGAGAAAATCCAAATTTCTTCAATGAAGTGTTATGGAGCGACGAATCAGCCTGCAAAAGGGATGGGTATATCAATTTGCACAACATCCATAGCTGGCAATTAGACAACCCACATGAAAAAAGAGAAGACCGATCACAGTACCAATTTAAAATTAATCTGTGGACGGGAATTTTCAACGGTCAAATATTGGGACCGGTCGAGTTGCCGCCTGTTCTGAATGGACAAAATTATTTAGAACATTTGCGAAACAACCTTCCTGTATTATTGGAAGATACTCCGTTGGCGCTGAGACGAAGGATGTGGTTCCAACAAGATGGCTGCCCAGCACACTATGCCTTACCAGTACGTCAGTACCTAAGCAACGCATTCCCCGAAAGATGGATTGGGCGACAGGGGCCAATTTCATGGCCACCGCGTTCCCCGGATCTAAATCCCTTAGATTTCTTTTATTGGGGTTGTCTAAAAGACAAAGTTTATGCGAAACCAATAAGATCCGAAGAAGAGTTACGGCGACGTGTATTCGATGCAGCTCGCACCATATCAGAAATCAGCTTAAGAACATTGAGCCGTAATTTTATTAGGCGATGTCACTTATGTATTAGAGTTCAAGGGAGACAGTTCGAGCATTTACTGTAAACTTATTAAACCAATAAGATACATGTGTTATACCATTTTGGAATTGGCATAACACATGCAAGTTTTTAAAGTTATTTGCTCATTTAGTTTCTTTGAAATTTTTTTCACGGCAAGTGATCAAAGTTGAAAGTTATTTTTCGTTGTTCAATTTTTTTCAAGTTCAATCCAGTATTTTTCCACATTTTACATAAGTTGTCAACGAAATAACACTTCTATCATCTTAAGCAACTATTCGCAACAAGAGTGCAAAAGAAAAATGGAAACCTGAGGGCTATCTAACATAATGCTAGCACTGAACATGTTAAGAAACTTGAAAATTTAGAAAAAGTTTAAATTGGAAATATCTTGAAAACCGAGCAACTTTTACTGAGGTCATGTTAGGCTTGTTCGATGCCTCTTGTGCTGGCCTAACTCCAGTGTCACTGTGACGTGTCGTTTTTGGGACACCCTGTATATATATATATATATGTGTGTGTGTGTGTTTTGGTGGCTTGATCTTCATGAGAAAAAATATGTAACACAAATTATTATTGTAATATACAAATAATAGATATTGTATTGCGTCAGTTGAGAAAAAACAGAGGCACCATATAGTTTCTTATTGTGAGAAGTAAGAAGTAGTGTTTATGTGGATTTTAAGAGGTCCTGGTTAATTGCGATGGATGTATCAGTTTTGAAGTGTACATTGCTTGGTGAAGTTAGATGTGTGCCCAACTCATTGCTCACCTAAATTACAACTATTGCCTAATTATTAAGTGCATATGTGTCATTTCAGACAAATAAAGGACATTGTTTCACCTTGTGCTCGCATACAATCGCGTTGACGCCAATGAAACTCTGGAATGGTCGTGAAGGAGACATAGGCAGTTGTTCTCCAATATCAGAAGTGGGAGCGGTACAAGCACATAACACAACCAGTTGGCTGGAGTGCAAGCCTGTTTGCGTGTCTAACTTATTAATAACTAGCTTTTGCCCGCGACTTCGTCCGCGTGGAATAGTGACTTCCGGCAGATTTTTGGTTAACCAACAACATATTTATATTTATATTTGAATAAAGATTAATATTATTATGTTGATACAACTTAAACAAATTATTTCGACCAAATTTGGTACCATAAAAACGGTCATTGTGACTAAACCTTAAAAGATAGACATATGCCGTCGCGGACTTTTTTTTAGATCATGTATAGAGGAATAATTCTTTCATACATATTTTTTGTGTATCTTGAACCGTTTTCGCAGCGCACGCAAAGAAAGCCTTCAAAAATGAATAATTTTCCCCGTTTTTTACACATTTACCGCTCTGTCTTTGCTCCTATTGGTCATAGCGTAATGTTATTTAGCCTATAGCCTTCCTCGATAAATGGACTATCCAACAAAAAAAGAATTATTCAAATCGCACCAGTAGTTTCGGAGATTAGCGCGTTCAAACAAACAAACAAACAAACTCTTCAGCTTTATATATTAGTATAGATATCACACACACATACATTACCTCAACTTCACCAGAATCTATAACGTAAAAGTTGTCTCCTTCATCCCCTTGTGTGATTACTATTTCTCCTGGAAGACATTGGACTGGAAACATAGCATCAAACATGTCAGCACGTTCAGATTCGTCAAGGTGTGTGAATAACACATTTGATGCAATTGCACGAGATAAAGCACCCATCGTTTTATAATCCTTTGGCACCACCTTAAATAAAATAAAATAATATAATTATCTTTGTGAGCAAATTTATTCTCCACATCCATGTCTTCATTATGTTTTATTTTATGTCTTATTGATCAATTTAATCTTCACGTTTATTTTAAAATCAGCTGATCAGCTCAAAATAATCTATTTCCAATAACCAAATTAATACTATAAAACAATATTATTTATATTCTTGTTAGTAAAAAAAAACATAATATACAACATTACCTATTTTTTTAAATATCTGTTTTATCTGAAGTATTATCCCTAATTGGCCACACTGACAGCTGAGTGCAATAGTCTACTATCACTGAACAATTGTCATCTAAGTCTACCTACTGCTGTCAGTATAATCCATCATAAGAAATTCATAGTAATGTAATATTACGACCTCCATAGTCGAGTGGATAATACACCGGTTTCAAGGTGTCGCCATCTCTGATGTCCCGGGTTCGAATCCCGGTGGGGGCAGATGTTTGTGTGATGAATGCGAGCATTTGTACCTTAGTCATGGTTGTTGATATATATTTCAATAAAAATTATTTATATATGTATAATATATGTATGTCTATCCGTTACCCTAGATCCCATAACACAAGCCTTACAGAGCTTAGTTTGGGCTAGGCTAATTGGTGTAAATGTAACAAATATTTATTTTATTATTATTTTTTTTATTATCTAGAATAAACTCATTTGCAATAAAAGTAATATCTTCTTTTGTCATAACTAATGATATCAACACTTAATGGTTTATTAATTATTTCACGAGTTTTTTTTTTGTTTTTAATTCATTTAAGAGTTATGTTGGTCAATGTAATTATATAAATATTGTTTGTAGTTATGAATATGTAGATGTCGTTAATATTATCAATATTTTTCCTTTGTTTCAAGCTGGAGTACCTTGGTTCTCGGTAGAGTGCAATGGAATGCCTATTCTCTTAAGTCACGTTCGAATTCTGTGAGAGTGACATATATTTCTTATGATCTGTGGGACAGATCGTTAGATTTTTCAGAATTAAAAAATAACCAAATATATACTTTGTAGTCATTTTTGTATGGAAATTAATTAGTCATGTTTCCATGAGTTATTGACATCTAGTCAGGTTGTTTCTCTAGATATAACAGTTACAGTTTGAAATATACCTTTTTAACATAGCTAGTAGCATCTTCTTCTGTTACAGGCTCTGCACTAATTCCCCCTCGTCTGCGTGGTGGTTGAACTCCTGGCATTGGCAGTGGAGATAATTCACCATCAGCTTCACCTTCTGAAGCTGCAGCTGCAGCAGCAGCTGCTTTAACCTGCTCCTAAAATATAATCATTCTACATCTATGATAAATAAAAGGTTATACTTTTAAGAATGTTAATTATGATATTTTCATTAAAATGAGAATAAGCTGCCTACATACATACAACAGTACACTTTACAATATTATTGTTAAATTATTATTGGAAAGCAATGATAATTAACCACTATTAATTTCACTGCCATAACATACCATTCAAATTGAAACACAGCAATGTGAGCACTTCTGCCTTGTTATTTTGAAAAATTTTGAAAAATTATGTATAAACAAGTCATCTCCTAGATTATTGTGTATACCATAGATAATTTTATTTCAAGTACCTTAGATAGGTGTGTATATACTTAGTTAATTCATTTAAATTGCTAGAATTATAGTGCTTAATAGTTTTATTATCTACCTACCATCTTTGTGAAAAAATATTTTCTATTGTTTGATTATAGTATCATTGTAGTAGTTAGATATTATAATTCTATCACAATAATTGTTATTATTCTGCCTGGACTGCCTCTTTTCCATTGCTGCCTATTACCACTATACCTGAGCTTTGCGTAGTTGGTGTTAGATAAGTGGATATAGGCAGTCAGGTATAAGCAATTGAACTCAAGCTGAAATGTCCGGTATTTACATTCCAGAGTTCTTACCTACTGCTGGATTTTGCACCCTGTAAGGTCCAAAAACTACAAAAAAACTACGATCTGACTGTTTTCTTTGCTGCTGTAAAGCTATGTGCCTATTGAAGAATGTCGGCATGTTCTGCTGGACTACAGCTGGCCAGGATAGTGGTATTTTTTTGTGAGAATAACGGGACCTAAACCAGTGTGCAAAACGACCCTACATTTACTCAGACCTTATTTACAATTTTAATAAAATTTAAATCTTGTCATATTTGCTTCTCTTGGCTTAGGTTTCATTTATTATACCAAAAGATAAGTGTTACAATGGCTAAAAATATATTCTGGTAGAGACTCACTGTAGTGAACAGAAACATTATTTATTTACTTATAAATATTATATTACTTTAATGTACTCTACATTTTCCTTCCTTTAATGATAGTTATTAAATTTAATGACAGGATAAATACTATAATAACCATATATATTCTAAGAGGACAGAGAATTTAAAATTAATATTTTTAAGTAAATTATAACAGATTATTGCATTACATTTCAAACATTTCATAAATTATGAATATAATTTCTTATTCCTTGATACAACAATATTAATAATACAGCACCTAATAACTATCAACAAATAATTAGTATTTCAGCAGAAACAAAACACAAATTAAGTCACAGTATTAGTATATAGTATTTGTTGAAAATTAAACATAAAGAATCCATTTACTAATCCCATAAATGCTAAACTCAATGATCTTGCTCTCTCAGTTTACTATTATAAGTAGTTTATTATAGGTAGATTCTTTTTCAATTAACTGACAGTATTATATTAGAGTATATAGATTATTAGATACTATTAAAAATCATCTTTTGCACTGTGTCCTTGTTTATTTCATATTCTTCGGAGCTCAGATATTACTAATATAAACTACAGCAGTGACAGTTTATTTCAGCACTACCACCTTTCAGTTTTTAGTTATCGAAAGCACACATGCTATTGGGTGACAATAATTGAAAATTTAGTGGAGAGATAATTATGCTTGGATGAACTGTACATGTATTTCCTAATATCCTCAAATGATTTGACAACAGTAAACTTAAGTATCCATGTATTCTTTGTCGCAGGGTACTTGGTACATAAAACTATATAGAAATAACTTATACTATAAATAACATGTAACATGCTAACTAAACAATTAGTCACAAACCCGTTCTAGTTTTTGGAAATACTGCCGCAAAAATGTCACAGGATTTTCAGGTTTGTTGACACAAAGTTGTACAATACAATCTTTCAACAACAGTTGCACATTATGAGTCTGTATATAATTCTCACACTCGTGTAAGCATTGTACTTCCTCCATTTTATAAATAAACGAATAAACTAACTTATAATAAAATAATATAACAAAAACCTGAAAAATCACAATAATTGTAAACATATAGGGATACGCAAAAAATATCGAAATCATAAGGTTTCGACTTTCGATACTTAAAATCGATACGTTACTTTACGATATTTACTACATGTATCGATACATTAGTTCTGCCGTTTCCCTATCGATTATAAATCATGCAAAAGTAAACTATAACGCTTCCATTCAAGCCGTAGGGACCTTGTAGCTAAGGTTAAGGCTGAATTTAGTCGCTAGGTCACACTGGTCAAACTGCTCTGGCCAGCATGAAGTCCTACATAATCACTGTATCATTTGCCGCTGCGGTGGTATCCCAGGTACTTTTCGTACTCCTTGTGAGGATTCTCAGCCTCTCACTTCTGAGAGAAAAAAAATCAATAACGTGTTTCCATATTACATAAATGCATTTATTTTTTAATGACTAATGTTGGGGAGTAAGGGGATTTCGAGTTACACTTGCACTTTGCGATGCACCCTGCCAACAAACTATATGAGGAGGCTCTGGTAGTATATCTAGTAGGTAGTCTGGTACCGTCCGTGGCCTTGTATGGGGCCCCCGTGTGGTCGCAAGACTGCACGAGGTCCTCCCGCTGCAGAGCTCTGCTCCGGAGCATGCAGCGGACAATGGCTATACGGATCGTGCGAGGCTACCGTACGATCTCGTACGAGGCGGCGAAGGTTCTGGGGCGGTTCCCCCCTTTCAAGATCCTGGCCGACATGTACGCGGTGATGTACAACGCACAGCGGCATGTCGGTCGGGGGGGCGATAGGGGGAGTCCCCAGGCACCAGCGCACGGAATGCACAGACGGGAGTTGACCTTATCATTAGAACCAGTGACCATATCGTCGACGTAAAAATCTTCCGCTATCATTTTTGCAACGTCAGGATCCGGGCAATCCAGTGATAATTGTTTTAAGCACCGGACAGCTAGAAATGGTGCCGACGCGGTACCATAAGTGACCGTATTTAACCTATATATATCAATTGTGTTGGCCGGATCGTCACGCCACAAGATAAGTTGTAGGTCACGTTGATTATCATTGACTAACACCTGTCGATACATTTTTTCGATATCAGCACACGCTATATATCTGTACTGCCGCATTCGTAATAAAATGGCAAACAAATCACCCTGTATCGGAGGTCCCACAAGTTGTAGATCATTAAAAGATAATCCGGAACTTGTTTTAAAACTAGCGTCAAATACCACACGCAACTTAGTAGTTGTGCTATGCTCACGCATCACCCCGTGATGTGGCAGTATATAATTAGGAGTCCCGTAATTGTCAACACGCGTCATATGACCTAAATTTATATATTCGTGTATAAAATCGTGATATAAATTTTTGTACTCAGGATTAGCTTGAAGTCGCCTTTCCAGAGACAAAAAACGCCTAAGGGCTTGGGAATATGATTGACCTAATTCATGTGCTGACAATTTGAGAGGAATGCTTACAGAAAATCTTCCGTCTTCCTTGCGCATCGTAGTATTAACGAAAATATTTTCGCATTCCTGCTCTTCATCAGTGTACGTTTTACATGATTTTGTGATTTCCTCGAGTTCCCAAAATTGTCGTAATTGCGTATCTATACCTTGCGAAAAATTACATTGCACACTACCCATACTGCGCGCATTTATATGTATAGGACCCGATATAACCCAGCCTAAACGCGTATTTTGAAGAAACGGACCATTTGGTAATCGTATCCTACCACTGTTCAATAAATCCCAAAATTTGTCAGCGCCTATTAAAATATCAATATCTTGAGATTCGTAGAATGATGGATCCGCCAGCTGAATATGTTCAGGTATACTAAACTTGTCGTAATGTTTAGATATAGATGGCAATGTATATGTAATGTGCGGTAGCACAATACAATAAATTTGCGTAGCATATTTACTGGTGCGAGATTTTATTTCAATTTCACACATTTCTGTAGACTGTGTGATTGCATTCCCAACACCACGAATTTCATGTGTGGACTGTATCGTAGATACTTGTAATAATTTGCATAACGAACTAGATATAAAACAACGCTCGCTTCCCGAATCCAACAAAGCGCGCGCTAAATGTACGTTATTGTAAACATCGATTACTTCTACGATTGCAGTGGATAGCAAAACTGTTCGTGTATGCGCTAACTGCACACTGGTGTGTGTGTTTGATAAGGCGGAGCTAGAAACCAGTTGCTGTGTCGCTGGGGTCAGCTGTGAATGAGACGAGTGCATAGACATAACTTGCTTGTCATTCTGGCAGTCGCGAATAGGCACGGTCGTAGTGATATTGTTATTTGGAGTATGCAATATGGAGTTATGTTTTTTATTGCAGTGGCGGCACGGACCAAACCTACATGTTTCTACGACATGCCCTGGACGTAAACAATTGTTGCATAGTTTGTTAGCGTTTACGTGTTCAAGCTTAGTGTTTAAATCAGTGGCTAAAAATTGTTGACACGAATAGAGTTGATGAAAACCCTTTTTGCAAAATGAACACGACTTATTATAATAGTGATTTTGCGGCTTGTTAGTGGTAACATTACAGTGAATCTTAGAGTAGCTATGTGTATGTTGTTTACCTTTGGTGATTGCCTTAGGTGTGGGACTAGTGTTAGATAACTGTAACGTCTCGAGCATATCGGCACGATCTTTTATAAAAGACAACAGTGAATCTACCTTCAGCTGAGATTTGGAGTCACCTGATTGTTTTAAAATTGTCATTTTATATTGCTCCCACTCGCGTTCCGAAACTTTATCTAATTTGGAGACAACAATATAAATAATAAGTGTGTCCCAGCTCTCTACTGGTTCGCCTAATATTTTAAGTGCGCGTAAATTTTTTAAAATAATGTCTATTAAATTGCGTAAAGAGTTTGGTTCCTCTTTTGTTAAAGGTTGAATATTAAACAAAGCTTTAACATGATTATGTACTAGCAAGCTGCAATTATTGTAACGGTTTAGTAACAATTCCCAGGCCACAGAATAGTTGTCAGCACAAAATTCCAACGAATCTATGACTAGGGCTGCGCTGCCCTTTAGAGAAGATTTCAGATAATGAAACTTTTGAATGCTACTTATCTGCGTAGAATTATGCACAAGAGATAAAAATGTATCCCTGAATTCTAACCAATGCTCACTCGAGCCGTCAAAGGTCGGTACAGATATAACAGGCAGTTTAACTGAATTATTTGAGTGATGATTAGAAATAGAAGTATCACTCTCCTCTCTCAGCAAACATTCAGCACGAGACATCACGCCGAAGTAACAGTCTTCAAATTGATCACGTTGGTTCAATTGTTCTTCTAAATCAATTTCTAGAACTGATTCTTCTAAAGTATTTTGAAGGCAGTTAAACTCAGCGTGCATACTCTTGATATTCTGAACTCTCAATTGCAAATCAGATTTCAATTGAGAAGACAAAGGCTTTTGATCATTTAAATTGTTGATAAAATTACAGAACCTGGTTAATCTACCCTTGACAATGGAGCGTTTTTTTACTAGATCGCGAATTAATTGATTTATACTTTCGTTCTCTGTAACAGTTATTTTGCATGGAGATTTTGATCGAATTATTTTCGATTCAGTACTCATTCTGATGGCAAGTGAAAATTAAAGATTTAAAATATGTATAGTTTATGCTAGCTAACGGCACACAACTATGCAAAATTAAATTCCGTGCGTATTAATAACTATTTATTGAGCTTTGAAGAACTACCACAGCAATATTGCAAATATAAGCAATAGATAAGGATTTGAAAAATAATATAAGGAAATGATAACTGATGGTCTTACCCGATGCGCTTATTCCTTGAGTCGATTGTCAATTATTCTGCGTATATTCCTTATTTCTTTTCAAAATTGGTCGCTATTTATTAATAATTCGGCTTCCGAAGGTCCAAAATGTTACGAATGATGCTGTAGTAGTTGATTTTTTAAATAAATTGCGATATTTTTTGAAGAGCGTTTATTCTATACTGGTCGCAAATTACAAGTGTAAGTACATGAAAGTGCAAAATTTGAATGTGTAGTCCGTTGGCACTGACATACGAGTATTCTTCCGTCGCGGCGTTCCGTTCCACTCAGATATCGCGACACACTACATTACTTCTATCCAATTTTACGGACGCCATAAATAATTACTTAAACGAAAGAAAGCACGTACTCATTGCTTTCATTGATTATAGCAAGGCATTCGACACGCTTCACCATAAAATATTGTTGGAAAAACTGGAATTGACGGGGATTAGAGGGCCTTTACACAACTGGAGTGTTGATTTACCTTAATAACCGCACGTTCCAAAGTTGCTGACACTTACAGTGACAGTAAAACAGTTGATGAGGGCACAGCCCAAGGATCGGTGCTTGGTCCTTTGCACTATTTAGCCTATGTCAATGATATAAACAACTTAATTAAAAAATGCTTAGTTTACCAGTTTGCGGATGACACATGCTTAATAGCAGCGGATCGTGATATTAGAGTAGCACAAAATAACCTCCAGGACGATGTATCATTGCTGAATGAATGGTCCCATGACATGGGACTTGTTCTTAATGGACAAAAAACTAAGCTGTTGCACATTCGTTCAAGTCATAATCACACAAACTATAATACCTCAATAGTTATCCATAAGCACGAATGTATGCACAAAATAACAACAACCTGCCAGTGTCCTTCTGTAGACCTGGTAGAACAGCAAAAATATTTAGGTCTAATTATTGACAATCGACTCAACTGGGGACCTCATGTAGACTCCGTATGTCAAAAATTGCGTGCTTTACTGTCAAAATTTGTCATAATTAAGAATAAAATGCCATATCACACACTTATGATGTTGTACAAAACCTTGGTTGATCCTATTGTTGCATATAGGCTTTCCAGTTATGGCCGTACATTCAAAACGTACCTAAATAAAATTTATGACCTACAGTTACGCTTTCTAAAAATAATAGTACATAGGAAAATAAAAGAAAAATACAGGGACAACTATTATGAGCTCTTTAAATATTGCAAAGTTATGTCCATCTACGATAAAATAAAGTATGCTATTCTTAGTGAACAACTGCACAAGGTACCGTATTTACCGAGAGTCTGTCATAGAAAACAAACGAGGCAGGTAAAAGGCAAAAAACTCTTCAGGATGGGCTCAACCAACTTTTATGGAGAAAGAAGGCTATCTTGTATTCTTCCATCAATAATTAATAATTTGCCAAAAGAAGTGCAACAAATTTTGGAAGATGACAACGCTAAACTGAAACTAAAATACTATTTTACATCACGAGAATTACCAGCAAAATATTTATCGGGATAAATAAATATAAATATTTTATAACGTATTTTGTGTGCACCTGTACAAAGGCGCTGAGTCATGCACTCACTCAACGAGCTACGCACCGCAAGGCTCGCGTGTATTAGTTTGTTTTTTGCGTGTGTGGGTTTGTTGTAATTAATATGTACTGTTTTGTAATTTATATATTTTTTTAAGACGAATGAGTAGTGACTAGTCAAATCCGATTGGGTTTTAGTCACTTAAAATCAATGTAAGTTGTGTTTTATGTTTAATAAATAAATAAAAAAAAAGCAAATAATGGTTCGAGTCATGTCAAAATTGATCAAGGCAGCCAGCCAGGAGGCAAGGAGTAAAATATAGCGCCTTGTTACAAGTTGATCAGGGAAAACATATTTTGCTGGAGTAATTTATGAAAACTTATCCTTAATTTTTTTTTATAAAAAATGAAGATTGTTTTGTATTTTAAAAAGTTTATTAAAAGCTATTTGTTTGTAGAATTTGTTCTGTAGCTATCCTCAATATACCATAAAAATCCTCGTGAATATGGGATCTCCAAAATTTACATCTGCCCCATACAATTGCCGGAAAATTTGGAGAAGAGATTCCTTGAAAAATTCGTGCAATACTACGCCCTGTAAAGGCACAATCTTTGTATGTGGTGATTAAAGCTAGTACATCTGATTTTGTACGTTCTATATCCAGAGGTCTTTCTTCTAATGTAATAACTTCTGATATAGTATTCAGTCTCTGAAAGTATTTTTCAATTGTATGTTTTAAATCTCTAGATTTTTTATCAATATCATTATCTGGTATGTATTGGTGTTCTAAAGAGTAATTTCCCAATTTTTGGAAAGTACAAAAAATTTCTTCCAGCTGGTACAGTTTAGTTTTTTCTTGAGTAAGTACAGTTTCATGCAGATTATCTAATACTGCATCAAGTTCAGAAGGAGTCAAATCTCCAGGAGCTTTAATTCTAAATCCAAGTGTATTGAATTCTACTTTCAAATGAGATCTAATGTTTCTTCCATTTTCTGAAATCCATTCCAAATTTTTTAGTTGGAATTTAACTACTCCACTCTCCCAACCTAACATTGCTGCTACTTCTATAACATTGAATTCTATAATATTTTTTTTCATACAATCAATATCTTTACTTTTAGATAGTATTGCCATTGCTAAGGGTGGACATCCTTTTGCAGCTTCCAATATTTTATTTGGTCCTCCATAAGAAGAAATTTTGCACATTATATATACATTATTAAGAACTTTAATATAATGTTTATGGTGAAGTTCTATATAGCACAACAAAGTAGCAATATTTTCTGAAGGCAAATCCAACTCTTCGACAATAGCATCTATTGGAATTCCTACTTCATGCCCATTACATCTATTATTTATCTGTGCACTTGAAGATGAAGCTTCTTCTTTATTGGAAATAGCACAATCACAAGCAACAAATATGTGGTGGAGCAGACGCCTGATTGTAGGTCTATCTATAGTATTTGAATGAATGTGTTTCAAAAACTCATTTTTGTCATTATTGCTGATATTCATTAAAACATGGCAATAAGCCATTTGTCCATCTCGGCCTGCTCTTCCAACTTCTTGAACATAAGATTCGAAGCTACTTGGCATGTCGTAATGTATTATGCATCTTATATTTGACTTATTTATACCCATGCCAAAAGCAACTGTTGCTACTATTATCTTTATTGTACCATCCATAAAATATTTCTGTATTTTTTTTCTTTGCGCAGCAGACATGCCTGCATGATATGCTTCAGCTATGAATGACATACGTTTGCGTTTCTTAGTTGGATTTTCCATACTACTTTTATTTGGTTGTTGGAGACATGATCGTAACACAGATGCAACTCTAACACATTCATCTCTTCTTATACAATAAACAATAATAGAATTAAATGAACTAATTTTCTCTGAAGTTAAAAGTGTTACTAAAGCTCTATCTTTATCTTTTTCTACTGAAACAGATAAACAGAGATTATCAGGCAACGTAGGACTTGTTATTACACCACCTAAGCCATCTGGTATATTAAGATGACTTATGACACTTTGTATTGTTGGACAGCTTGCAGTGGCTGTGAGACCAAGAATACAATTTACATTTAATTTTTCACGTAACACTCTGCATATCATTAAGTAACTTGGTCGAAAATTGTGACTCCATTGTGAAACACAATGAGCTTCATCAATACATGCAAAGGCTATCTTAGGCAATGATTTAAATAGCCCTGTAAAACCATTGGTTGCATCACCAGATATAAGAGCTTCTGGAGAAATTAACAAAATATTTATATCTCCATCTTTTAAATGTTGAATAATTTTGCGCCGTTGGGTAGGAGGTTGGTTGGTATGTAAACATCCTGCTTTTAAAAATTCAGGCATACTCAAAACTTGATCTTCCATAAGAGACACTAAAGGGGATATGACTAAAGTAATGCATTTGTAATGTTGACTATAAATATATGCAGGAAGTTGGTAACATAATGATTTCCCGCCCCCAGTAGATAATACTAGTAAACTAGACATTCCACATAGAATCCTCATAATTGCAGTTTCTTGTCCAGGTCGAAATGAGTCATGTCCAAACATTTTCAGAACATCATACAGTTCTTTGGGTGTATTAGTTAAATTATTATACACAGGTTTTATGTCTGTCGTACAAGGATTATCAGCTAGCATTTTCAAAAATGAATCTGGTATTTTGCTTCCAATAGATAAAGTTAAAGTTTGTTCAGTTGACAACTCATTTTTTTCTTTAGATACAATATTCTCCATATCTGATAAAGTTGGCAAATTGTCATCATCATAGTTATCTATAGGTAATAGTTCATCTCCTTTATGAGCTTTACAGTACCTAGCCATATGGCCCGTCTTTCCACATTTATAACAATTAATTATTCCATTTTCTGGGAATTCCATTCCAGAGTGAAGAGCTTTCTTGTCTTTCCATAGTTGTTTTTTATATTTTGAATAGCTCATATTTTTTCTACCACGCACAAAAACTTTTTTCTCTATATTTATTTTTACAAAATTGTCATTTAATGTACCTTTTTTAATTTTATCCAATAATTTACTTTCATTAGTCTCTAGGTTTTCTTTTTGAGGTGTAGATGACTCCATTTTTTTTATTAAATTATTGATATTCCTTTGTTTTGGTTTTAAATCATTTTCTAAGCCAAAGGGCACATAGTCATTTATGACTGGAGGTTTATGTTCATCACTTACGTCAGCTTTATTATTTTGCTTAGGTGACTTATCAATTATTGACAATACCTTAATTTTAGGTGAAGTTATTTTATTACATTGATAGTTATATTTCTGATTTTCTAATAATTTCCTTTTTTTTAAAGCTGGTTTCAAATTTTTGAAATCATTTTCTTCATCTGATTCACTATTCTCCACATAATCATGTTGCTTTTCTACAAACTCTTTATTTATATTACTTATGCCAAAGATTTGCACTTTTGATGAATGAATTTGACTATTTTCAATTGTTTTCTTCTCATTGTTGGCTTCTACTACTCTATTAACCCAATGATCATTGAGATTTCTTCTTGGTGTTAAATTTTCAACTGTGTTTTTAATTTGTCCCAAAACAAAACAACTGTCATTTGTAAAAGATGTTTTTGTAAGACAAGATGTATCAATACTTTCATCAGATATTAGTGCTACAGGGGAACAAGTCTCTAATGGAGTTACATCTTTTTCTTCTTCAACTATTGATTGTGATTTTGATAATTTCCTTGGATTTCTAATAGCAAATTTTTTTTTGTGGAATAGCTTTTTTGACAAGTTATCAATAAATGGACTACTCTTTTCAACACTTTGTTGATTGGAATGTGATAACAGTCTATGTATTTCTTTGCCACTTGGAAGATTCGGTAATGGTGTTTCTGGAGAAATACTGATACTATCTATAGGTATTTCATCTAACTGAAAAATACATTCAGTGGATTGTATTAGAGTCTCATCTGCATTTTCACAAATATTTAAAGAATTCTCTAAAAAGGCACTCTTCAAATGAAAGTACTTCTTATAAGCATATTTGATATTTGCTGGCGCTTCTTTAATATCAAACCTGGATGGCACACGACCGTTCTTAATCTTAAAATCTTTTTCCCAATTTTTTACTACAGACTTACATTTCATATAAGCTTTATCCTTTTTTATGGAATCGACAATATCCATAGTAAATAAGCTTTTTTGGTTTCCTATTATCAAAATTAGCTAAGAATTATATTCGATTCTAAGAAATAATCATGTACAAAGCAGTCTTAATCACATGATCACAGATGATAGAACACAGTAGGCCAAAGAATATATAGGACGTTGACCTCACAGATCAGGTCTACCACAGAATACATTTACCCACGTTGACCACAGAACATATTGATCTTGACATCAAAAATAATGCCATAGGTACCCTATTCCGACTTATTACCCAAACTTAAAATATTGTTAAGAAGAGATTGGCTAGCTAACTGGCAGGAAACACTTAAAAGTAAAGGAAAGTGGTATTTTAAAATAAATAATGTTATTGGTCAACGTCCATGGTTTATAAAATCAGCTGATTATCATAGTCGAAGGTATTATACCACCATTACACGCTTAAGATTTGGGCATGGACGTTTTCAATCTCATTTATGTAGAATAAATATCATATCGTCCCCATTATGTAATAACTGTACATTAAATGTTGAACAGACCTTAAACCACATATTTTTTGAATGCCCAGCTTATAATATCCAAAGACTGGTTTTAGCTGACAATTTAATTAATTTATACAAGACAAATGATAACATCCCGCGCGACATCCATGACATTGTGATGAATACAGAATCGTACAAATACTTATATAACTTTATAGTTTCTATAGACCTAGAACTATAAATTAAAATGATTGAGATGAGATACAGGAATAAGGAAAAAGAATATAAAAAGAGTTGACTTATATAATCCCGGAAGAAGACACGATATGAAAATGAAATGACACAAAGGATTTTAAGAAATTATTTTATGATTGAAGAATTGGCTTCGGCCTTGACAAAATATTTGTATTTTAAATAACTCTCAAATAAAGACGACGGCTGCATGGCTCTGCCTTTGCCTTTCCCAAGATGGGAAGAAATAATTAAAAAAAAAAAGGAAGTTTTGTTCGACTAGCAGACTCTTAACTTTGAGTTATTAGCAGAATAGTATAGGTACTCATCTGTAGTTAACAGTCTGATACGTAGTATCACTAACTAGTCTGATAGTCGCACTATCCTAGCCCAATAATTTATAGATCAATTGATTATAACATTAGAAGAAATGATGTTGACCAAGCCCACTATTATCTCCAAAATAAATAATATATTGCCTTTACAAGTTGCGGCTAGAAAAATTCACAGTGATAGATTTAAGGGAAAAGTAGCTGTTGTTACTGCGTCAACTGATGGGTGAGTTTTAGCAAATACCCAAGATTTCCTGCGCTTTAAACGAATAAATACATAATTGCACATAGAACACATACAGGATCGGACACAACACGAAGTTCAAAAGTAATTACTACGGTTGTAATATACTGTACCGGAACTTCTAGTGTGGTTGACCTTTAATCTTTTGCAAATTGGTATATTAAATTTGTAATTTATTTTTGTTAATGTTGTAAACTAGTTTATATCTATTGAAAATAGTGTATTCAGTCAATGCTACACCTGATTTTTATAAATATCTCTTCATTTTACATTAAATGTTATGTTTTAGAAATACATTTCTAACATTTTTTAAATTATAGAATAGGCTATGCAATAGCAGAGCGACTGGGAAATGAAGGTGCATCAGTCATTGTTAGTAGCAGAAAGGAAGACAATGTTAAGAAAGCTGTTGATTCTTTGCGAAAAAATGGAATAAATGTTGAAGGTGTAGTTTGCCATGTCGCCAATAAGGAGCAAAGAAATAAATTATTTGAAACTGTAAGTTATGTTCAATCTATTTGTTTATATTTTATAATATTCTTTAAAAAATAATTCTATATATATCAAAAGTATGCCTAAATGAATTAATTGATTGTGTTAAGTATTATTCTTCCCATACTTTGAAACTATAACAACATTATGTTTTTGTAACCTATGCTCAATAAACCTAATGGGTGGGAGACAGCACCCAGTCGGTACACAACTTCTGATCCATAATCACATTTAGTATTTTAAAAAATATCTGGGCTCACTGAAGAACCTGAAGGAAAATTCAGTATTTGTTTCATCATCATCATTATTTCAGCCAATAGATACTGGTGGTTATAGAAGTTTCCCATGAATCTCCACACTGGTTGATGGTGTTGAGATTTGTATTCTTATACCAACTTGGCAAGTCACTCTCTCTCAAATTTTGTTATTGATGCCGATATTTAACAAATAATTTTTAAATTAGTTTTTTTTTATTTAGTGTTATTTGTTTGTAATAAACAAAATCATACACAACAGAAACTATTTAAAAATAAATCTTTAATAGAACATTATCTCTGAGTAATGCAAGCTATGTTGGTAATTTTTGTTTATTATAAACTACTTTATCTTGCGGTTGAGATCATTGGGTGCTCTTTTGAGAATTTCAATTCTACCAGCAGATAGTAATCAAATTTTTGTTTCCTCAAATATCTACATAAGTATACTCATGCCTCTTTCCCATGGGGTTAGGCAGAGATGTTAAATGACCTATTGCCATATATCCACAACAAATGGATTATTTTCACCTCACAATAAATAAAAATCTATATATCTAAAAACTACATGTCAAGGCGAGTTCAAAGTAAACATTTTACCTTATAATAATTTACTCAGCAACCTCAATATGTCTACATTTTTTTTAATAATATACAAATGGAATATTTCAGCCAATATAAAGTGATATTATTATGCTTACCTTTTATAATTAACTTTTATCTGACACTGTCAGATTTTCAAACATCACACTATATCTTATTAGTGTTTTTAATGTAATAATAATGTAAATAAATAACTGTGAATGTTTTATATAAGAATTACTTAATCTATTCCATAGTACCTAGTATGATCTCAAAGATAGTGAACTTAATAGACCATTCATTGCAGGCAGTGCAGAAATTTGGTGGTTTAGATATTTTAGTGTCTAATGCAGCAGTTAACCCTACAGTTGCTCCGATTATGCAAGTATGTACAACTACTCTAAACAGTTATTTGGTTCGAAATTCCCAAAACAATTGCAAATAGTAAATGCTTCCAAATTTAACTTTGATTTGATTTGTTGTGATTTTCTATAATCACACCCAAAAGATTAATAATGTCTAATAATAATTTTCAACATAAAATTTTTTAGATGGGTGAGGATTCCTGGGATAAAATATTTGATGTCAATGTTAAAAGCTCATGGCTTTTAGCCAAAGAAGCTTATCCTGAGCTAATCAAAAGAGGAGGTGGCAACATAGTGTTTATATCGTCGATAGCTGCATATCAACCTATATTTGTAAGTGTTCTAATAATAATTTCATTTTTATCTTAAACTTTATTGACTTGTAAAAAAATCTGACTTAGGAATAATAAAATGGAACTGATATAAATGTAGAAATATACTATTCCATCCACTCACATACATTGCAATGAGTTTAGTGACTAATCGTACTGCTTCTCAAATATTGTAGTAAGGCATATTTAAGTCAATATTGCCCATATAATAATTTTTCCACAGAATTCAGACATACTATTATTTTTTAATTAAAAAAAAATATTTCAACTTTAATATAAAAAAATATATATTTCAATATAAAAATGTTTCTTACCATCATAAGGCTGATGATGGAAACAAGCTTACCTGAATTCCTCAACAGCTGTGGAAAAGAGATCTAAATTACTGGAATATTGATAATATGACAACAAACAAGATAAATGGTGGTTTTGGGCTCCAAAGCACTATTACTAATCAAACAGTGGATTTATGTCTCTGCCAGTTGGGAATTAATTAGCCTGCCAGTATTCTAAGCTTGCAGACCACAACTTACTATTAACAATTAATTTTTAACAGCCATTAGGGCCTTATGGTGTTAGCAAGACTACATTGTTGGGGCTTACTAAGGCTATAGCGGCTGAAATTGTCAGTGACAATATTCGAGTTAATTGCATAGCACCTGGAATCATTGCTACGAAATTTGCTTCATTTGTAAGTATTATTCAGAATCAATTCCTATAAAACATGATTATTCAGACTTGTAAATGTATTGCATTAATGTGATTCTACAATAAGTTTATGATTACACCATCTCTTTATTATTATTTTTATGCCAATCAAAAATAATCTACAACCTTTCTGTCTAGACATTTTTTTTATTATGGTCCTTAATTTCAGAATAAAATAAGATTGTACTTTATACCTGTATTTAAAGGCTTAACATTTTTAGGATTCTTTGTAGGTTCTACAAATACACGCGATGTTGGTCGCCCATCAAGGGGGAGGTTATTTTAAATCTCACCACTTATAAATTAAAAAAAAAAGATTACGTGATTAATGGGCCTCTAAGTACTAAATACTTACTCTAGAATAAAAGTAGGGTTGTTTGGCTAAGATTAGTAATAAATAATATTACTAATCTTAGGGCTACACAAATATGTTTATATATGTAAATAAATGATGGTGAGTGAATAAAGCCAAAAAGGTTGAATGAAATCTTTTTAAAAAACATGTCAATAATTACATAATTCATCATAATTTATTATATGTTAAATAAATGGGAAAACTATAGTATAAGAAGGCAACAAAGCTTTTTTTAATATTTATATTTGTAGCATCTATACCCAGTTCCTATATTCATTGTATTGTTATACTATAAAAGAAAATTGTGAGTAGTTGTCATGATTTTTTTTACAAATTATATGAGAACATGTCACTGCAGAATATAAGGATTTTATGTAATAGCAAATGATATTAATATGAACATAACATAATATTTTTGCAAGTCATGCTTATATTTATTTTGTAATAATAACATAAGCATGATTTTCAATATCACAATATGATATTGCATATCATACTTATTCTTACAATTTAATATTAAAAAAAAAATGTTTAACAATGAATGTTTCTAAATAACAAGATTATCTTAATAATATAATTTTTCTTCCTCCTATTTCCAATTAAATGAATAATTTAAAAAATGTAAGCAAAGTTGTTTACACTGATTGATATAAATGTATGAACGTTGAACTATATATTTCAATAGCTGGTGCCCGCGATTTCGTCTGCGCAGAATTAGTATTTCAAACAGCTTATAATAGTGTGGCGTATATTTTTGAAAATTGTAGTGTACGTGTTATTCAGATTGTATAACCTGTATTATTGTAGTTTTTTTAAAATCCTCATTCAGTAGTTTTTACGTGAATGAGTGACAAACGTCCATCTAGTAGGATTTCTTTATTACACTTGTAGCATTTTATAAACTTTATCGGTAAAGATCAACTGTACCAAAAAGATAAAAACTAATTTTATCTGGAACAAATTAAGTAAATGTTGTACTAAATGTTAAGTTTAAATTACAACAAATGAATAGTTTATCAGTGAAACGAGGCGAAAACATTTAACGTTATTTTGTCATACAAGGTAACCATATCATGCCAAATCAAAATAATCTTTATTCAACACAGACCTTTACATGTACCTATTGACGGCAAATATATATTTTTTCAAAACTAAAGAGCTTTAAAGACTCTTAAAATTTTTTCAACCCCCTTTTATTGTACCTGTATACAGGATGACAGGAAATTAGTGGCAGAGCCGTTAAGGGGTAAGTAAAATCTGCTGAAATTGTCCCATACTATCACCCCTTAACGGCTCCGCCACGAATTTCCTGTCAACCTGTATAACTAGATATTAAAATTAATGTGATATCACATGAAGCGTGTATTCGTATTCGTTTTAATACTTCTTTATATGTAAAAGAAAATATATATAATTCATACACTCAATGTTATTGCAGCTTACTACTTCTGAATCAGCTAAAGAACAAGGATTGGAAACCATACCTATGAGGAGATTCGGCAAACCAGAAGAAATTGCTGGCGCTGTCGCATATTTGGTATCGGATGACGCCACCTTTATGACAGGCGAAACAATGGTCGTGGCAGGCGGCGTAAATGCCCGTCTTTAAACCTAGAGACTAGGTCTTTTCTTTATATGCATTTAAAATACGTGGTGTGTGATTCTTTTTATAAAGGTGTTTATTTTTTTAATTTAATTGATAGAATTACAATAAATGATGTAAATTATAAGATTATGTAATGTTATATTGTAAATATTACATTAGTAAATTTTTATGAATGTTAACAATTTATTTATTTATCAGAATTTAAGTAAATAGCAAAATATATAATGATACTATATATTTGATTAACACGCATGGTATTCAAACTATCGAGTTATAGTCGCTAATTATTTAATGAAATATTGATGCTTTGCTTATATAACTTAATAAATCTTCGTTTTGATGTTCATTTAAAAAACGCAAATTCCATAAAGATTCCTAAAAGTTAGATTATTTTCATTGTCTTACTTATCCGAATCCATGATATAAGTTTTGTCGATTCCGATAGTATTAAGTAGATTACTTGAAGGACCAGTTATACCTTCTTCTTTTAAGCTCTGCTTAAGATTTAATGCTATTGTTTGTTTAGATTGTTTATTACTTTGAAACAATTTAAGTTTTTGTGATAATTCTTCCTCCAATTCATCATTTGTGTCATCACTATCCTCATCAATATCAGATTTGTTCAAGGCTTCTTCAAAATTATCAGATGAATAACAACTCATAATTTTGTCTAAATAGTTTATAAATTCATTGCTATCAAATTCAATTTTTTCTTTATTGATTTCTTCAGTCGAGTCTCTTGTGTCTACCCCTTCGAAATCCGACGCTTTATTCAAAAAATCTTGTAATTTTGTTGTTATAACTTGAGGTGATATCAAATCATTTTTCTTGATATTGATATTTTCTGTATATCGTGTATGCAAGAAATTATTTAATTGTTCTGAATCAATATTTAACCAGTCATCACTATCATCAATTAAATTATCTTGCGACTTATCATGCTTTAATTTATAATTTAACTTACGATATTCGTCGGAATGCATAATTTCTTCAATTTGTTTTGATAATAATGTAGTTTGGGGGCATTCAAATTCAAGAAAATGCTGTTTGGCTTTTTCCAATAACTCGTTATACTCTTTTGAATATTCTAACTTATTGCGGAAATATCCAGTTTCTTTTAAATTGTTTAGATATCTTTGGAATTCTCTGTTTGAAAACACGTCCTCTTTCGAACTTTTCATAAGACTCTGAAAACCACGTGTTAATTTTATACCTAAAACATTACTTTTCTCATTACTTGTAGTGTTGCATTTAATAATATTCTGTTTCAGTCTGCAATGCATAAGCATAGCATATAAACATTTTGTGAACTTTACTCTGACTTTTATCATATCTTCGTTTATATCTTGATGGAATTTGGTGTCTAAAATATCATGATTACAATATGCTTCGACAATTGCAGAAATATATGACGGCTTCATTATTATCAAAGTTGCTATGGTGAGAGGTAGATTAACAACAGTATAATGAAAATTGTCATAAATTCTTTGAGGAAAATGACCCACTCTTGAAAGTATAGCATTCTCAATATCAGTAGACACTTTTGTTTCTTGAGGATAATTGACAATATAACTTAAGGCCTCTGTTAATTTTAGTTTAGTATCACATGTGGCAAGATCTGGTGGAATCAGGTGTATGTGTTGATTATATACAAACACCTGTGAAAGAAATAAAAATAATAAGAAAGTATAAATGGTAATGGTAGTATACAATTACTATCTATTCGTGACAATTTATAGGTGATGTGACATTTTCACAAATATGTAAAATCTATACTATATTCTATATTTTAGAATACTTTTCTATAAATATTGAATATGAGCATGAATACATATTGTGTCTATAATTATTTTTTGAAGCTCCCAATTTTACACCGAGGTTCTTGCTTACATGGGCTTGAGTAAAGTCTTAAGTTGACCACACTGGCAAAGTATCTTTTGGTTTAACAGTTGCAGACAATCTTGCATAATCTGAGAATATACATTTAAAAATTATGTTGCTGTCAGTCAACAGTCAATTCTCTCCCTACTCAATTTTCCTATTATTAATGCCAATTCTGTAAATGCAACCTAACCAACAAGTACTTAAGAGGACAACACAGAGATATTATATTGCAGTTTAAGTATTTTATTATCTGACATTTCGACTGCCTCTTGCAGCTAGAATAATCAACACATAAAAAGATGAAAAAGGGAGTGCTATTTTTACTGTAGAGACCAACCAAAGACCCTGTTTTTTTTATCAATTTCCCGCTATCCCTGTGCATATCGCCAGATATACTGGACTTCTAGTAGTACTATATATCAAAATATTATTTTCGACCCAAACTTGGTCACACCAGGCCACTAAAGTGTGATTCGACCTTTAATGTGATTTTCATCTTAATTCTTAAATATTGCATAAAGGTATTAAAATTATTTAAAAAACTCGTGTAAATATTTGAACAAAATCAATATTTTGTCACAACACTATTTCTAAGATATTTTTTATTGACAGTGCTCAGAAAAAAGTAAGTCATTTTACAGATATTTTTAACGATAAAGCAAACAATATATATCTCTCTGTCCCATAACAATATATAACTCTGTCCCATAAGCTTGATCACAGATGCTACGATCCAAACAACTCCCTAGGTTCCTCTACTTTCATTAATATTTTTAAGCACGCTCGTCGGTTAAGGGTACTCTTGACCTGGCTTTCCTTCAGTATATCACACATTTGGTCCAAGTATGTTCGTCTAGGTCGTCTCCTACCAACTGGCCCATTCATATATGACTTATTAATTACTTTTGTTAGTCATTTTTCGTCCATCGTTTCCAAAAACATTTAACCATTCCCTTCTCGATTTTTGTTACTACATCTTTCACACTGCACATTTCCGTTATCATACTATTTCGCAATTTATCTTTCATGGTCGCTCCAGCCATTCCCCTCTAAGCGCTCATTTCCACTACATTAATCTTGTTTTTATCCTTCTTTTGCCATACCCAGCAATCACTTTCATACATAATCGTAGGCAGCAGCATACTTCCATACATACACCAAAACCTTTTTTGACCTCCGACTGACAATGAGGCCATTTATAGCACCATTCACTTTGTTTCCTGACATTACTCTTCTTTCAATGTCAGACACTTTCGTTTCGTTTACATTTACTTTTATTAACTTTTTTTCGATTCCATGCATACACTTCACCATGTCTTGTAACTCGTCATACTCTTTTAAACAGTCATTTATTAATCGATTGAACAGCCACAACATTTTAAGATATAAAATCCAGTCTGTATGCTCTCTATTAATCCTTAGCTACACAGCCCCTAGAATTTTTGTGTAGCAATTACAGTGGCCGTGAGGCTGCTGCATCCTCCATACACGGATGTTTTTCACAGTTCATCCCTCCTCTCTTTATCGTAGGCCTTACAAAATCCACGAAAGCGCAATAAACTTTTTGGTTTTTTGCCAAACATTCCATTCCTGAAGCCCACTTGCACATCCTAGATTTCCACCATCACTGTTTTAATCAAAACCTTTGCAAATTATTTAATTATTTCATAATGCTGAGTAGGCTAATGCCGCGGTAATTTTTCTCAACTCTGCTGTGACCTTTGTAAGAGGACAATGGCGTTACCAAGGATTTGCACCAGTCCAACATAGAATAGGGTAGACGACTACAACTGATTATGGCCGTTTTTATACTATAATAATAGATTATCTGATTTGAGCAATTTATATCTTATGAAAGCATGTCAATATAGAAATTTCAGTTTAATTATTAATTTATATTGCTTTTAGATTTCTAAAAAAATGGCAAATATTATTTACGTAATTCTAATGAAACGAACACATTTCTAACATTTTCACATTAAATGTATCATTTTTTTTATATAGAAAGTATACCTATAAACGTACAAATAACGAAAGTTATTTTAAAATTTGTTTATCATACAAATTTGACGAGTTTATTTAGTTATGACGTCACGATTGCAGTGTTTTTAGTATGGAGCGTTTTTGAGCAACCCGCGACAGCGCCGCAAACATGTCGATGTATCTTCAAAAGTAATAGGCGCAGGAGTACTGTTGGTTCTACAATATTTCTCACTTAAAAGAGTACTCTTATTATATAATGAACTTAAAAAATTGTCGTCTACCCATTTAAAGTATAGAAGAGTCGCCACGTAGCCCTGTCCTGCCTTCTGCATTTCAGCAGATATCCTGTCATACCCCGCAGCCTTTCCTCTCTACAAACATCTTATTTCTTTAATCATTTCCTCTAATGTGAATTCCCTCTTAACTATCTCATTTGTTTCAGACAAACTTTCAAAATACTCTTTCCATCTCCTTAGCACACAATCTTTAACTTTTAAAACGTCTCAACTCTGGCTTCTGAACTGCTGTAAGGTGATTTTACATCTAAACAATCTTATGCACTTCTAAAAGAATTTTATGTTATTCTGGAAGTCGTCATATAGCCTAGTGTCAAGTGCCCCTTTTTTCTTCCTTTTAACAATATTCTTAGTAACGTTCTTCAATGTATTATGTTCATCCTTGCCTCTTTTACAATCCTCATTTGTTATCTGTTACATTCGCTTATTGATTTTTGTAGCAAGTCAATAACCAATTTTTCTTTTTTATCAGAAATCATATCACTTACGTCCGTAACAAAACATTACCTCCTTTTTTCTTTTACTCACTCCACAAACATTAATAGCTACATTCACTATACCCTTATCAAACTCTCCCATACATCTTCCACATTATCTTTATCCTGGTTTTATATTTAATTCCACGCTTAGTTTTCTCTTGTACTCCCATTTCACACATTTTTGACATCTCTCCACTTTTATTCTCTCTAAAATACTACTTTTGCGTTGTTACCAGCAGTGGCTGCTTATCAAGTAGTAGTCTGTGTCAATATCAACCCCACGATACGCCCGAGTATCATGCACTTTCAGTCTTTCATCTACAATCACAAAGAGAAGGTTTGAAGAGCATGTTTGACACATGCTCTTCAAACCTCCTTCTCTAGTATATGTACAGCTGGATCTCTTCATCGTCTTACAATGTTTGTTATCATAAGATCCCACTCCAAGCAAATCTTTAGCAAACTTCTCTCATTATTATTCATCTTATCTATTGCAAACCCTCCTAACACACTTTCATAACCATTTCTTTTAACTCCTACCTATCCATTAAGTCTCCTAACATAACAATCTTTTCGGTTTGCTTTCATTGATTCAAAACATCCGTAACAGACTCCAAAAATCCTCTCTTTTTCTTTATGAATTGATTTAGGAATAGGAACATACACTATTACAGCAAACAGATGGATAGTCCAGCCTTCAGCCTGAGTCTAGGGAGCTTTGGGCTCACATATTTCACATGAGTTACACATTTATTCATTCTTTCTGAAAGTAGTATCTCTCGGGACAATTGACCAATACGTTGCGTAGGTTCCATAGGTAGTGAGCAAGCAAAGCACAGGTCCTAATGATTGGTGTATTGACGGGCCGTGTTAGTATTAGGACAATGTTCATAAAGATGGGACTTGCCAGTACTAAGATATGTAGGGCCTATAAGGAGGATGAGAACAGCATGGAACACTTACTATGTTACTGCGATGCTATAGCCTGAAGGAGACTAAAGTTAACTGGAATAGGATACCCAAAACTAGAAGACGACAGGGCCATGCCACCGAATCACATAATTAAGCTTATGGGTATGACTGAATAGGCCGAAGGGTGAAATACGGACTATTGAGAGGGGAAGCACAAAAGATTTCAATAAGTTGAAGTGCGAAAGCCGCTCTCTCTGGGGGGCGCCCTAACCCATGATAAGATAGGCAGTCTAATAAAATACGGAGCCCCGAATGCCTAGGTAAGGTTAGCTATTTTCTGAAGTCGCCTATCCCCAGAGCTAAGTGCACGATAACGACTAGGCACGCCCACAGCCAAGCATCCATGATACGGCAACTATAGATTGGCGGAAGGGTACAAGGAAAAAAGAAAGGTTGAGAAAAAGGTTAAACAGGATTTCTTGATGTTGGTGTTTTGACGGAAAAATGTGGGTTGTTGGATAATACAAATACAGAATTGGTATGGAAATAAAGTGGGTCAGTAGTAGCTCAGGGAGTTCGGGGTCGCATACCCGATGTACTGCACCACATTTACCGGGCAAGTAAGTGTGTGAAATACCCCAGGAGTGAGTGTCATATTAGTCTGATTTTATGACATACTAGAAAGAACGGGTATTCTTTTTAACCCTCCCCCAATTACAAGGAATACAAATTTTCAATCACTATTTATTGAGGGCTAATTTGTTACAATTACCTCAAATATTCCTTTATTTGAGTAGCTTGATTAAATTAATGTGTTGAAATGAATAAGTGGATAAATGACAATATTTACCCTATTTTCTGTATAGTCAGGTTTTACCCATGTTGGTAAATAGGGTGCTGCTTCAATAAGAAGAAATTCTCCGTCATTGTCAGACATTTGTATTATAACATCATTGAAGTTTTTACTTATTTCCATTACTAAATATACAATAAACCATTCATCTTCAATGTTGTCTCCAAAACATGTAGTACTTCTTAAATATATCGGGATATCTAAAAAAAGTATAAAACAAGATTTTAAAAGCGATTGTTTAATCATATAATAATAAAAATCGAGCTTTATATAATATAGATAGATAGATAGATTATGAAACCAATCCCCGGACCCTCTAGTATACCCATGAAAAAGTGTAAATGTAAAAACCATGTGATATAATATGGAACATGCACTTGAAATTGGCATGAAAATAATCAAATTATTTCACAAAGTGAAATTTAAAACATATAATAAATTTAAGCCGTTCAAATTTGGCCGCCACCATTTGGCACGTGATTTTGATGACGTCATGGTCATGTCCTGTGTTTGTTTACTTTTAATTACTAAAACAAATGGAAGAAGTAAAAAAATCTTCTTACAAGTATTGTATGATACCGAAGTGCAAAAAAACTATTATTAGTACACCCGATAACTGTTTTTTCGTACTCCACGCGATACGAAATTACGAAAACAATGCTGTAAGATGATAAGTGTATCTCACTTGTCGGTTGAATTTAGTTGTGAACATCATTATAACGTAAGTGCCATATTTATGTACAACTTAGTGTAAATTAGCGATTAAGCTGTAGAAGATTCATTATAAACTAACGTAGCTTTGGCAAAACGAGTTTCTGTCATCATTCTACACTCGCTAGCAAAAGTATGGGATCACTTAGTTGAAATTGATTCCGCGCGATCTTCAGTACTAAGTAACTACTACAGAATAATAAAAATGGTACCATTTTAAAGGTTCAACTGTTAATTTTAAATGTATACCAAATTCATATAAATCACACAATTATTTAAAGAGCTATCCCGGATTGAGTGAAGGAGTTAGGAAAACAAGGAAACATGGAAAAATAATGAATGAAGAAAACAACAAAAAATAATTAATAAAAAATTTATTTGGCCTAAAAATTACATTTCAATATTTTGTGTTTCCCGCTCAATCGCTCCCCAGGCCGCCTGTAGATCCGACATCTTTTGTCGCTGCCGTGCAAACACATTCGGCACTCGTCGGAGAACAAGACTCACCTCTATTGCTCAACTTCCCAATCAAGATGGGTGCAAGCAAATTGAAGGCGTGCCTGTCGGTGATCTGCCGTGAGTTTCGGGCCTGTAGCAGGCCTTTTTGAGTCAAATTCGCTTGCTTGAGTCTTCGACGAACCGTCCACTCGCTAGCAGCTACCCCACGAACATTTCTGAGCTCCTGTTGGACGTCGACACCGGTCAAATGACGATTTCGCAGAGAGGTTGACACGATAAAACGGTCATCCCTCTCCGATGTGCACCGGCGCCGTCCAGATCTTGGTCTGGGGATGAAGCCACCAGTCTCCCGAAACCGTTTATACTATTTCGAAACACAAGACTGGTTTATGTGGAGCTGTCGTGCGACAGCCCGCTGGCTGAGTCCTTCTTGTAATAAGGCGACGATTTGTGCTGCTTCTACAGGTGTAGTTTCCATTTTCGGGATCGAAAGTAACGGAGATGTGTACAGGTCAACGTGAAAGCCGAATGATAAACAACCCTTTTTTTTCCTCAGGAGAGGAAGGCTGAGAATTCTCACAAGGAGCACGAAACGTACCCAGGATACCCCCGCAACGGCAAGTGCCACGGAGGTAATGTCGGACTCCACGCGAGCGGAACGGTCCAGCCACGTGACCTACCGACTAAACTCAACCTGATCTAGGTTCTAGAAACCATATAGGCAAATCGTGAGGGCGACCGCCCATCAGGAGAGGGACGATATAGCGCAGACCTATAAAAGGGGCCGAAAGCGCTAGAAGAGGCGCGGGAAGCCCAAGTGGCGTCGGCCTTGTCATGAGGGAACCTAGTCATGGCGATGCTGAGATAAACAAACCCCGATAACACGTGCTTTTATAGGGGGTCAATAGGCCGCAACTCGCAACGTATCAAACAATTGAATCATGTCTTTTTTCTTACTCCTTCACTTAATCCGGGACAGCTTTTTAAATACTGATGTGATTTAAATGAATTTGCTATAAATTAATGCATATTTATCTGTTAGTTCTATTAAATCCTAATAGATGGCGGTTTAGCATCTAAATGGCGTTGAATCCAAGTCATTTCATTTTTATTCATATTCTCAACATAATCATATTATAACAATTTTTCGTGCATCATTTTCATAATTATACTTTGTATTGTGTTGTTATTGTGCAGTGGTCAGTTTGAATATTTTTAATATTATATAAACAAAATAAATTCAATGACCATAAAAAATTTTAAGGCCAAACAATGTCTATTTGCGGTTTGGATTTGAAAAATACATGTTTCTCAAATGGACAGCTATATGTTGTCTGCTCAAGTGTAGGAAATCCGTCAAATCTCTTCATGTTAGTGAAAGACAGGTTAACCAGAAATATTGTACATAAAGTAGTAACTTGGGTAATTTTTAGTTTTAATCATTTATTATTGAAAAATAATAATTCAATATCAATGTTATCTACCTCATTTATAATAATTTGTTTTTAATTTATATAGTATATTTTGTAAGTAAGTCACTGATTACTAACTGAAACTATAATTTAATATGAGATGAATAAAATGTAAATTCAGTGAGTATATGTTAGTTAGTCCTTAATTTTAACATTTCAATACTTTAACTATTACTTTAAAATTTTGGTGAAACATTTAATTTTCAATTGTATATGAATGAATTTTAATTTGATTGAACCAAAGAATTAGTAAAAAATTGATTCAATGTATTATGATTACTGAGCCACAGCAACGCGTGGCTGGGTCAGCTAGTTTATTTATAAAATTAAAGTAACTTGATTTATAGACAGTGTGATTGATTCATTAAAGGTGACGATTAACAATTGTTTTATATTTTAAAAAGTGCTGAAGGTTTAGTCAGTCTTCGCAAGTCACTGCGACTTTAGCAGGTCTATTGTGACACAATTAAAGTTACCCATGAATTTTGAAATTCTACCTATAGGGGGGGTTGGGTAGTAGCAGTTATAATAATTATATTCCAATGAGTTTGAAATCGAGGTACAGTGGGTATTTAGGTTAGTCTGAAAATCATAGATACATCAACTATAATACGAGATTGTTGAATCGCGTTGATATGCCTATTATACTTATAATTTTATAACATTCTTTTGGATTAGTACTAGTATGGTATCACATCAATACTTTTAGTACTTACTTTCTGTATTTATATCACAATGAGACACGTGGAATTTTAGTTCGTCTTTATGCCATATATATTCATTTGAAAATAACTTTATACAAGTATTTATATTTTCACATAATACTTTCCAGGATGCAAAATTATTTTCTAAATTAAGTGAGAAAATATGAATATTGACAGAATCTTCACAAATTGTTACGAAGTGTGGTTTCTTTTGAGCCATAATTATTTCCAAATTAAAGTCCCATTCTTATCATTAAACCCCGAGTACTTTTTTAATCCGTGTACAAACAACACAAATGTGTATACCACAGATCAGTAAGGAGTATACTATACACAGATTAGTATACTATATACTATATATAATCACAGATTAACATATATGTAATAGCTCAGATTAAACACAACTAGATCGCATGACCGCACATGGAACAGACAATCGTTTGACATTTATTGTGCAGTGTTGCTATGTTATAAATTTTTCCCATATGTTTGGGTATTAACTTACTATTAAGAAGTAATACATTCCTAGTTATAACTGTTGCCTATGTGTGTAAATTATTCATTTAATTGACAAAAGATTGTATGGTTATGAAATTAAAGTACTGTTTTACAGTAAAAAAAAATAATAAATTCAAAAGTATCTATTTATACCAACGGGCAAATATCTCAGCAAGTTTTGTTTTCCCTATACTAAAATATTGAAATATTATGTATATACTAGATGAAAACCCGGCTTCACTCGGGTGAAATTTGACTCATAATACACATCTAGGTGCAAAATGTAGATAGATGTTTCTGTAGTCATCGGTTCTCAAAGAATATTAAATATAGATTCATATAGCTTCGTTAGTTGTGTTTAATAAATATGGTAAATAAAAACTGCAAAAGGTTTTACACAAAGCCATATGAAGATTATAGATTAAATGCTTGGCCCATTTTGGCGCTGATCATAAATATAAGGAAATCTGTAAAATAATTAGATAAGTAAATTCGTTCAAGTTTAAATATACATTGATAAATAAAAAAGTTTATGAGACAGATAAAATAATTTGACTACTTCAATTATTTTGGTTGTGTGTAACGGTGGTTATTCTAAATACCCAGATTTACACACAAATTTAGAAAAATAATCTTAAAATAAAATATGACCAAAATATCTATTTACACCTATAATAATATTAATCTGTCATATTAATAAAAAAAAAACAATAAACTTAATCTACTATTTACAAATATTAAAATCTTAAAAAAATGGTTGCCTGTAAAGTCGGTTTTACGGGCGAAGATTTTACGTGACAACGTCTTTTTCTCGGTAGAATATTTATTGATATGAATATAATTAAATTGCACAATAGGAACAAGGAATTGAATGAAAATAAGAATTGCACAAATTTTAACTATAGAAATATATTTTGTTTACTAAAACATTGTACATGTAAACTTAAACTTAACTAATTCCTATTTGAGTGATTTTGTTGAGGATAGGACGATGATAGGAGAAATATGAAATAAAAGGAAGTGTAATTGTTATTTGTAATTTTAAAGAATCAATTCGAAAATCAAAACATTTATTCAGATTGAAGGTTCAAATTTTTGCTAAATAAATTTGAAATTAATGAAAATTTGTAAAATAATAATTAATTAATTAATTAATTTTAAACTAATAATTTACTTAACACTATCAACATTTATCAATAGTATGACATAACCTATAAACTCAGTTTCTCAACTTTTGTGTCAATCTAACAATTAATCAATCAATCATAGTTTACGATAATGAAATATCAGTGTACAATTATTTACCTTTATTGTTGTAGTTGTTGTAAATGACGAATCTAAGCACTCCACATTTTCACTACAGACACAGCTGACGATACTTTAACCACACGTGTGAACTTGTATTATAACGCTTTCTTGTTTTTCCAACGCCAAGAACGTTCGAGAAAGACAAAGACAGAGACACAAGCATGCGCCGATTCAATGCGCCTAATTCTCTAGTGCTGCGCGCGCGGCAGACCGATCATAGTTGAGTGGGAGAGAGACGCAAGGCATTCGGCGGGCCTCTCTCTCGTTCGGTGACTCATCGTAACGTTACCGAGCGTTACACTTTTTCATAAGTGACTCCCAGCCGCAACCTAATTTAAGACGTTGTCACGTCAATAAATATCGTGCGCACGAGCGATGTTATTAATACGAGTATAGTATAGCTGGAATGGTTATACATCGATACATGACTCATTACGGGCTGACCGAACGACGATGTACCGGAAAACTGAGAACGTAAGAGCGAAGGAGCTAACATTCGCCAGCCATACATCAAGACGATTACTACTTGCTTGCTGGAGTTGAAAAATTATTAATATCAATATTTTATTTTATCTTCTACGGATTAAAGTTATTTTAAAATCGAGAACTTTTAGAATAAAAGTTATTTGAATAATTATTAGTGTGTGATATCCCCGATCGGGTGAGTATTGAAAATTATTTTATTTATTGCTTAGCTGATGTTATTTGTAAATCCTTTTATGGTAATACAGTATAGTATTGTAGTTAATGTATGTAATTTATTTTAAGCTTATCCATCGTAATTACTGTTTTTGTCAATAGAAATCTTCACTGTTAATAATGGTGGCGGACTTGTTCAGTTCTACCTCCATCATAAAGAAAATTGTTAAATTACCTTAGTCAATGCACTAAATCAAGCTCCCTTCTTCATTATATGTTTTAAACGTAGAATTATTTAATTAATATCTAAATAGTAGTATTATGTTCAATGTGCGATGCTTATATTTCACATTTTATGCATTTTAAAATCATTATGTAAAGCTTTATTCATTTTAATTGTTATTTTTCAATTTTAATGAGATTGCAACATCATTGATTAGCGATCAATTAATAATGTACCATCTTATGCTGCTTACTCGCCATGTACTACTTCGCATCAATCATGTTGCAGTCAATATAACAGAATTGGACAAATTCTAATACGTCCAATGATTGATGAATTCCAGGGATCAAGTTCTGGACTGGGCTGTTACTGATCTATGCTGATCTAGCACTAACCTGGACCTGTCCCACGTGACCACCACAACCTAGACTGCGGGCTACTACTTCTCGCGTGGCCAGTTAAGTGGTACTCTAAAGGCGGTTCATAGTGTGCACAGCCCCAAATAAACCCACGACCCCTACATAGACTTTATTAAACTTCTACCTACTGTATTTTTTATAAGAAGGCTCAATTAAATTAATTCCATCAAACTTGATATTTATTTATAACTATTTACTTCACATACTAAACTAATTACCTACAACTAAAAACCGGATAAACGTTACATGTGTCATAACTAAAATATTGTTCATCGTCCTCATCAGCCCTCTCACATCCACAGCTGCCTACCTAATGCACGCTACCGCCCTCGATTTTCAGTTCTCATCTAGCCCACTTCAGCCAGCCTACAAATATAGTCGTTCCATGTGACAAAAAAGCGCCCCATGCTACGTTTGCCGAGTTACGGTCTGCACTCGAAAACTTCACGATCCCTACGGCTGTTAGTTCTACGGCTTATGTGACCAGCCCACTGCCACTTCTGTTCCGGTGGGCTATGTTGGTGACTTTAGTTCTCTGTTAGATCACATCATATTGTTATTTAACCCTGGAACCTTACACCTATTTGACCAAACATATAGTAGTACAAGGGGTGCTGGCGAATCTCAAAGTTTTATGTACTATTATTAAAAAAAAAACACATTTAAATATTTTTTTAACTTTTCACTTATTAGAAACTGAGATCACAAATCAACATTAAAATCTAGGTATTTTCAACAAAATTGGAATTTAGCACTTATGGTACTTGATCTTAGATTTGCGATTTTATTTCTTGGGTAGAATCCACAGCGTCCCCGGGGTGTGGTGTCCTGTAGTGGTGCTTTGAACCTGCATAAGTTTTAAGAATTCCGGAAATCAGTTCTCAAAAATTAATATCTTTTCAAATAAGGCATTTTGAGGCGTTCTTCCGTTCGTTGATAAGCTCATTTTATAGTTCTTTCGGCGAACATTTGGTTACAGTTTCATCTTCCTCTTAATTTTCAGATTCCTAATTCAATTGCTGAGCTCATCCTCTCCTAAGACTGTCAGCAGTCATCTATAAACAAATTAGACAAATATGAGTTATCAGATTTTGTGGTAGATGTATTTGATATTAAACAATGTGATACTGACGATATTACATGATTTAACATCAAGTAAAACACACGGGAGCTTAAAACTGCAAATCCAAAATAAATAAAATTATCCAAAAACTAACACTGCTGGGGTGATACAATACCCCTAGTAGGGTAATAGGGTTAAATAATAGTTATTATTGTACGTAACTGAATCTTATTATTTAATAACGGAATTTCATTTAATTAAACTCACATTCAATAATGGGCAATAATATAGGGTAATTTTCTTTATAGATAATGGCAATATCAGCGTTTAGGTAACTAACTCAAATAGGTAAATTATCCCTAACTAAGACTATCTTTTGAAGAAAAAATGTTAGAACAACGTTAAAACATGCCTTAGACACCAAATTATTTGATAAGTTATTGTATTATTTGAATAATTCGTTTACTTACGAGTGAAAAGTTATGCCCACTATTTTACTTTCACTGCGGCTTTTGCAGCCTAAAACACTACATCCCACCATGAGTGTACCACTTAATATATCGTCTCTGTATTAAAAGGGAAATTCAATACATAAAAACACCTAAAAACACCTTAAAACACTAAAACCACTACTCAGTACAAGACGTCAAGCTTTGTTTGGCAAAATGTCATTGACTTTGACATCTTGCCAAACAAAAATCCCAGACAATGCGAAAGGGACAAAAAAATTATTTTTCTCTTATTGAAATAATCTATCTGCATCTCGCTCTTACATTAGCTGTCATTTTATCACTACATCTAGTTGTGTTTAATCTGAGTGTAATAGTCAGTCAAATGTCAGGCCAATGATTGAGGCATCAACATCTTTTTTTTTTTGACGAGGGGAAATGCGACCTTATGCACCATGACACCGGGCTGGCAAGGCGTGGCCGTGTGTGGGGCTCTCCGGTCATAAAGGACCATCCTACCCACTAAAACCTCCCCGAGTTCTCTAGACCCATACGGGGCACATGGCGGGGTGCGCTTTCGCGATTCGACCGCCATGTGCCTCGGGGCCGGCTCGACCAAGGGCTGGTCGAGCCACCGCCAAAGGACGGACTGTCCGTGACCCCTGGATAGTCCCCCAGACTTCATGTAAACCATTGTAGTTCGGCTTGCATTTCGTAGCCTTAGTACCAAAATGATCGTGGTACCAACAGAATCTCGATTGCATGGTCAGAACCGGTTTTGTCTTCGAGATTGGGAACGGTGATAGCCAGCACTGCCGCCACAATCACACGAGTACCTTGACCTTTCAGAAAAATCACTCGTGCTGAGAGGTGCTACCGTGCGCTTAATGTCCTCAATCTGTTTGTGCATAGTGGCAAGAGTAACAACGTTACAACGTTACATGGAGTACCTGCCAATCTGCATACTTCGGCTGGCCTCTCACAAACTTCGGTCAACTGGTCAACAAGCTGGGTCAGTTTAGTCAAGCCAACACTATTTGTACTTGACGAGGCAGCCGATTCGGATTCCGGCTTCATAGATTCCTTAAGAATGCTTTCTGTCACTTCTAAAGAAGGCTTTCTGTCACTTCAATATTCCTTCTCTAATGGACGGCTGATTTTCTATTCATATGAATTTGAAAATTTTATATCTTATATTTAGATCTGCAATTTGAAATGACATGGCCAAAACGAGCACAATTATAATATTCTTGTTAAATATAAAAACCAGAGTACATAGTAATTATTTATTATATAGTCATTGTTAAAGAAAACAGTATTTTATAAATTCAAAAATTTCACAATACATTATTTTTTACATGATATGACAACAACATTTGACAATATAAATCTATGGTTGGTATTCAACCTCAACAAAATGATATTTAATAATAATGATAAACAATAATAATAATATTTCACTACAGTTAAAATTTATAATAAATAAATGTGCTGTCAAAAACTTTTTTGAAGCTATTGTAAACTTGTTTAATTGTATTCATATCAGTCAAGGTTTTCTAAAAAAAAAGTCGTTCTTAATTTGATAGTAAAAAGAACTTTGTCCAATACCAGTAGATGTATGGGCTAGATCTATTTGCCTTTTCATAATAGTTACCATTAAACAAAAAAAACAAGTTAATAAAATAGAAACCACAGACCAATTAGAGAAATAGAAACTCATCTGTACAAAAATAATACTACAGAGTTTTTTTTGCTTGGTTGATCGTCAGCTGCGCGGTCGGGAAAATTCCCATTAAAGGAAAAATATTAGTTAAGAGGTTTAGTTTGGGTTGTTTCGATTTTAATTCATGTAATTTAGTGTAAATACAGTGTATTTAGACCATTTTTAGTGATTTCACGTAAGTATTTTTTGTAATTTTTGTAGTTTATAAGATTTATAGATTGATCGTCTTTTGTATATAATTTTATTTGACTGCCTCATTTTCATGTCATAATGGCGTCTACTTCTGGGGGTAAAGAACCCCCGGACATAGGCGCTAATGATGGAAATGAAATGGAGATTAATTACGTCCCATCCCCAGGTGGGTTTGTAACATTATCGGAGAATAGGTTGTCATCATCTAGTGATACAGACAGCCAAGTCCTAGTGTCGTATCATGATTTCACCTTAGCGCAAGGCAAAAAACGTAAAGTATCTGTGAAAAATAAAGAACACCAGCCAAAAAGAGTGCAGATAACCTCTTGTGAAAATGCTGTGGATATAAGTAACTCCCAGTCATCATATACAATTCATTTAGGACAAAGGGAAAAGCAGTCTGTGCTCTCAGGAATAACAGACTCTTTAGTATCATCAGACAAGTCTCCACCACAAACGGTCTCACTTCCATTTCAAAGTCCATCTGGTTGACAGGTTTATAAGGACTTTGATAAAGGTCTTTATGTTGTTCATATACAGAAGACAGATTTTGAGTCATCTGCTTCTTATCTTCACCCAATAAGATTGATGCTGGGCCCCTCAAATCTTCCAAATCATAAAATAACATAATCATAGAATCATGTAACAGAGCTATATAATCAGAGTGCAGGATTAAAATAGCATTCATTTCGTTGAGAGGGAGTAGAAGAGAAAACACAACTAAAGAATAGAACACATTGGTAATTTTACTATTTAAAAAGTGAGAACAACTGTACATTAGGGATCTATTCCATGGTACCATTGTTTTTTTTTTCAAGTCAGGCTCTGTATGTCTATTGAAAGCTATAGACATAGATCACAAACACTTATTTTTATAATCAGTATGTTTAAATTATCTGTAGCTGTAAAGTTATAAACCATTAAATAATGTGTGGCAAATCGTAGCCAATTTTCTGCAAATAATAGTTTATTTATTTGTTGATGTGTTAAAAATAATATTTGTTGTTTAGATAGTCAGCTTGAACAAACTAACAGTGTCATCTGTGGCTTGAAAAATTGGAAAACAGAATGCCAAAGGATATAATTGTTCTTACACCAAATGGAAGACGACAGAAAGTTCACTGTACACCTGATACTAGTATGTTACAGGTAAATTAATCTACATTTTTTAATGATTCTGATATGATCTTTAATTTAAAATGATGATGAATTCATTTCAACACAATGATGCCCACTGCTGGACGTAGGCCTACCCTAAGGATCGCCACACTGATCAGTATAGGACTGATAGCATTTAGCGCTTTCTTTCATCTTTCTTAATTGGAGTTTGATTGGTCTTATGTATTCTGTGATGAAAAACTATTTAGACCAAGTCAACATGAACGTCTAAATCTTTGTAGCTTCAGAAAGTAATTTTGCACATATATTGGCGTTTATAATTCAACAAGGTTACAGATGATCATGTAATACCAAATAGATCATCAGGATCAATTTCAGTGCAGAATGGTCTAGAAGAGTTGCAACTAGGGATGCAACATCGTTCATAAAAAAACATTGATACTGAAACATCGATATTTTTTAAAGTGCAACATCGATGTTTTAGAACGATACATCGATGTTTTTTCGATGAAATTTATTATGAATTAATCAAAAGTTATTTCCTATTTTATTCTCATTACAGAATTCAAAAATAATAATTTTGAAAAACTACTGCCGAGCAACTGGTTTCTTTCTTGGGTAATTACAGCTCCAGCTTCAGAAAATAACCTCTCTCTGGGGACAGAAGTTGCGACTATCGGCAAATGTTTCATAGCCAGTTTATATAAATATGGAAATACAGTTTTCATATCTTCCCAGATTTCTATAGGATCTCCTTTTATTCTAATTCTGTTTTTTTTTTTTGCGTCCATGGTTTTATTTCTCCACTAAATATATCTAATTCGCGATCTGCCTTTTTACACGCTTTTTTCTTCTCTTTCTGATGCTGGTCAGAAGACTCAGCTGGTGAAATCATAGATTGCAAATTTTTTACATAGTTGTTCACAAACATCGTTCATAAATCATCGTTGGTAATACACGATGTATCGATGTTTTCTTGTAGTTAAATATCGATGTTTTAAGATCGATGTTTATGAACGATACCTCGATATTTTAAAACATCGATGTATCGTTTGCATCCCTAGCTGCAACAAGCTACTGCAGTATGCTCCTATAGACTGAATTTAATTATTTTTTACAATTATTATATAATATAATTGTACAAATGATGCGTGAAGAACATATTTTATCTCCTTTAAATATCAGACTAGCAGTTTTGGCAGCGTACACCAGCATAGCTTCTTCCTACTTACTTGACACTTATCGTCATACTTTAAAACAATTCACACAACATCTTTATAAATTGTAGCCTATGTGCTATTATGATGTATACAGTGTGTTAGGGATCGGACTTCCGATACTTTACCAACAAATGGGGGTCGCATCCCTCACCCCTATGAATGAGAGCTATTTTAAAATTTTATTTCTCGTATTTAAAGGAGTTTATTAAATCTTGCTGTTTTACGATTTTATTTGGTCTACATACACAAAAGTGGCCTTATTTCAAAGTTAATGAGCTGTGCTAGCATTTAACAATAAATTTGTTAAGAAATTCTTTACAATAATAAACAAAATCCTTTGATTTAGACGGAAAACTGGGTAAAATTATCTATTTTTTTTTAGTTTTTGGGCTCTACCTAAAATTCCGGGCCCTTGACATATTTTTTTTGTTTTAATTTATTGGCAATGACTTGAGCTTGTAAATAAACCTAAAATAAGTACCGCTAAACAGGCAAATAGTTAAGAAACGGGTCTAACAAAACAAGTCAAAATTGACAAAAAAAACCCTATTCATAAGAAGGTAATATTTCTATTGTTTGTGAGAGAGAGAGGTACTTTTACGATTAGAAGGTGTAAGTAAGCCATTAAACTACACATTACTCGTATTTGAAATAAAAACAAAGAAAAAGAGAGCACGAGAGATTCAAACCTATTTTTTTACAAAATTTGTTCGAAGTGACCGCCATTATTTTGAAGGCATGCGATTGCTCTCAATCCAACTTGTTGAGTGGATCTTAATATCATATTTCTGTCGTTCCGTATCTCTTCAGCTGTAGCCATAATCCTCTGAAGGAGCTGCTCTCTGGTGTTTGGAACTTCCCGATAAACTTTCTGTTTTAATGTTCCCCAAAGAAAGAAGTCCAGAGGAGTCAAGTCTGGTGAACGAGGCGGCCAGGCGATCGTGCCGCCACGTTCGATCCATGGCGAGTAATTAGCATGAATGTATGCTCTCACATTTCGGGAGTAATGTGCCGGCGCTCCGTCCATTTGGAAATAAAAAGGCCGCTGCTGCCGACGCTGCCTGAACACCAACGGAGCCTCTTCCAAAAAATCATTTTGTAAAAACTCCAAAAATCTCTCTCCGGTTAAACTATCCGGTAAAACATCCCGGCCAGTTGATCGGCCCGATCAACTGGTCATTCAATAAGCCTGCACACACATTTATTGTGTAATTTGTATAGGTTTTTGTCGATAAAACTTAACATACAACACGTTGGTAAAGTATCGGAAGTCCGATCCCTAACACACTGTATAAGTTTCACTGTGTAATCTGTTCAGTAGTTTTCACTTGAAAGAGTAACAAATATCCATTCATACTTACAAAATTTCGAGTTTACAATATTAGTAGCGATATAAAAAATATCCATATATGAGGCTGGTGGGGTTAGTCATTATAGCCCTATAATCTGCAAACGACTTTCAACATTAGGGTGGTAATTTCTTGGCCGACTAATCTAATTAGACTATAAATAAAAAAAAACACTAATACGTACTTACCATATAAACTTCTATTCCTAACCACTAAGCCCAATAGGAGTTCTATTTGCATTAATAATCTTTAGATTATCTGTGTACCAAACTCCATTTAAATTCAGTTCATTAGCTTCAGCGTGAAAGCGCGACAGACAGAATTACTTTCGCATTTATAATATTACGTTTTGCAATAAAATGTTTTAACCTTTTTTAATTGTATATGGAGACGTATTTTTGAATCATTAGACGTGAATTTGGAATTCAAATACGAATACAAATCGTGCGCGAAATTATTTTCTACTGCTTACAATTTTTTAGATTTTTGAATCACTCGAATTCAGTGTTGTCATTGGGAACAAATTCTTAATTAGATTCCGTTTCACATATAACAATTAAAAATCACAACAACAAAAATTAAAATATATAGTACTCAAACAATATTTATTTATACACCTATTTACAAATTTTACATTAACCAAAGTAAATTTATCACTGTCAACGTCACTTCAGCGTTGGATATTCTACTAGTAGAAATAAAAAACGAGTGGGTTGAACCACTCGTTGCACAACGCACGAAATGATAGTTCAGAAGTAGTGAATTCGGTAATTCGTATACGAATCTCACGATTTCGAATGCGAATTGGTTTTCTGTTGATTCAAAAATTCGTCTCCTGATATATTCACTTCGCTAAGCCTGAACATTGACGAATTACGTTCATATTTTATGATTCATATTCTATTTAAGGTGGGGTGTTTGATACAAGAAAACGTTCCTAGTATTTCGTCGACTATTTTGAACGGCATTCACAGATTCCGATAAAATATTACTGATGCAAGAGTGGAAATGGGGGTGCGAGACTATTTAAATGCTTCACTGTGCGCCGGAAGGTTAAATCTTTCTCAGCAGCGGTAGTGTCGGTAATTTCTCAAAGATTTTTTCTATTTTAGGTTTTGGAAGAAGTATGTAAAAAGCATGACTTTCAAGCAGTCGACTATAATTTAAAACACCACAATCATATTCTTGACTTAACAACTACAATTAGGTTTTCAAATTTACCTAATAAGGCTTTACTTGAAATGGTGGAATCTGAAAAGAAAAGAGTGGAGACTATTGTTACAGTTGGATTGCTACTAGAAGATGGTAAGATAATCTTTTTAAATAGTGTAATATTGATTAATTATTAATAAAAATATTTTTATACTGACTGAATAAAGGCTTTAACTGACTGAAAAAAATGTTCATGAAAAATGTAGACAACGATAATTCAATCTTTATGATGTTAATAAAGTTTTCACAATCTAATAAGTCCCGTTTAGACTGGTGTCATCGTCATAATTTAAAAAAAAACTATGACATTATAACAGATAAACTATGGGGGTGACAAATATTAAAACGGACATCTTAGATTGTGAACACTAGTCAAACATATTTGTCTAACAAAAATGTGTTTTGTGTTTGTAATAACGATTTGCTCATTAAATGTAAATACAATTAAATAGGATTTTGCCCAACCAAACGACGTATTAACATAACCCTTATACATTTAAGGTGACCGACGAACTGCTGATTTTCCGCCAAGTACATCTCTGTATGATCTCACCTGCAGATTAGCTTCGAAGGAACTAAAATCACTGACACATCCAACAATATTGTATATGCGACAAGAAGTCGTGGGTGAAGTGGCAATGAAAGAGACAACCTTAAGACAGCTTGGACTGATTGGCGGAAGAGCAATTTTAAGACTGTTGAACAAAGCAGAAGATAGAAAGTGAGAACGTATTATCACCAACAGTCTACTAATAATTTTTTGCTTCTTAGTAAATCGAAATAAATGCGATTTATTTCATAAGCAAACTAAATTTATAAGTTTAATGATCAAATTAATAGACCAACTTCTGTAATGTCATGGTATTCTTCTTTTACATTTAGAATAATATATAAAATACATTGAATAGATAATGCATATTGTATATAACCGATATTTTGTTTGTTTTAAAAAAAAAACATGCTTGTTAATATTTCTTGCTAAATCTTATGTTTCCTTTAGGCAAGCCAATGTATCAACAGTATACCGAAAAGCTGTGTCTGAAAAATCTGTAACAGATTCTGACAGCTATATACATTCATCAGAAAATCAGCAGATCTACGCAAAGCCTGTTGCGGGACCGTCCAATTCTGTGGATGTAAAACACTCATCTGAAACACTCATAAATGAAAATGTTATAACTAAAACAGATGTAAGCACAACGGAGAAAATAAAAAATACATTAGAAAACAAATTTGATGAATTGAAACCGGGAATATCATTAAATGATTTCACCACTTCTACAATAATAGAAACTCAAGAGAACTTAGAGCGAAGACTGAATATTGAGGAAGAGGTTATTTTTGTAAGTTATGTCAAACCTAAAAATGCATGTTCAAACAGAACAGACACTCAAATTCCTACTCATAGTAAGCTGAAAATTAAACTTTTTACGAAGTTTTTAATACATTGTAACTATTCTACTATTAACATTGTATTCGTAGAGAACAGTTTTAAACGTATTATTCAAGAGGAAACATGAAGGTCGTTAGCATTAAAAAATAGTAATTTATAAAATCTATTGCTGTATTGGTAGGGACATGTAGTTCGGACCGAAAATACGTTTACGTTACGTTACGAAATAAAATTAATGGTTTAATAGGTCCCTTGTTGTTTCCTCAAAACTGAATCAATTTAAATACTTTTTTGAATAAGAGATATAGAAAAGATTTAACTGAGCCCCCTGTTTTCCTTTTCTTTTTTAAATATATAAGTGAAATATATTTTGGTTTTGTCTGAACACACCAGAAAATATAGTTACTATTATAGGAACATCAAAATAATGTTTATTCAAAATAGATCTGTAGTTATTGACTTCATAACATAGCTTAGAAGAATAAAAACAAACAAAGAAAAAAAAATTATCATGAGTTGTTCCGAAATCGGGATAGCCTTGTCGAAAAGAATAGGAGAACTTTGAAGGTCTATATTTATCTCTTAAATCTGCTTTAAAATATTGTGGTATATAAATTAGGGCCATCATACATATTACAATTACACTCGTATGTATGCTTATATGCACTTCTCTTCTTAGTCTTAGTTGATGCAGGTGTCTAGTCTTTTTTTTTATACCACGATGGTGGCAAACAGGCCTACGACGGTCCGCCTGATGGTGAGCGGTTACCGTAACCTATGGACACTTGCAACACCAGGGATGTCACTCGCGCGTTGCCGATCCTTCAAAAACTTCCCCTATTTACTCCCCTTTTGAAGAACTCTATACTGTAGCCCTCCTGATCAGCCTCTCATCACTCTTCTAATGAAACTTTGCCAGGCAATTCTGTCCGTTACCGATTTCATGGCTTCCGCAATTGGCAAGCCGGTATGCCGGTATTTAACGTGTTCGCTCCAACGGATAAATGTCCGCCTGCATGGTCTTTTTCCATCAACCTTACCGACTACTATCATTTTCTCCCTGCCATCTGCGAGCAATAAGTCCTGTTAATCTGCCGAAAACATTGAGAGTTTCTTGCCGATCTGTAGCTGGGAGAAAATCCGAGTTTTCCATGTGATGCGCAGCATTCTTCGTCAGTACCACATCTCAAACGCGTCGATTCTCTTTTACCTGTCTTCATGGTCCAAGATGGAGAATACTAGTGTCTGAACCAGTCTCACTTTTGTCATAGAAGATATGTTGCGATTTCTAATCCGAGCGAGTTATGTCATGGCTGATTTGAAAATGTTTGTGTCTTAAGTTTTTTTCTTGATGCTCCCACTGTTAGTGACAAGCGAGGCGAATCTAGGTCGTGTCATTGGTCTGATCGTGTGAGAGTACCTTGCTGGTCTACTGCCAGGCTCTTGGTCTTGTTTATGCTGAGACTGATTCGTTTTCTTTCCATGTCCACTTTTGAGAGAGAGCAAGACAGCGAGTTCTTCTTTGGAAGATGCGTTCAATATAGTGTTATCAGTGTATCGCAATTTTTATTTACATAAAAAATTCTGTATTATAAAAATAAATATTGATATCAAATATGGCTCTAAATACTGTTAATAGTGCCAATAGTGTGATCATTTAGATAGTCACTTTATAATAAATAGTCTGTTCTTATGTTTTAAAATTTACGAAAGTCGGTAATATGGAGAAAACAGGAGACTACGATTGTATGGAAAATATGCCTCTATGTTTCTTCTTAAAATAACACAAGAACCTATAGATTTTTTTGTTTTGCCTTTAGATATGCCTGCTAATGTACTAGATAATATTCTAGATCTCTACAATATACAATTAAATATCAAGCGTAATTTACAAGTGATAAACAAGTGATAAATGGATTAATAGCTATGTTACTACTACTAACCTTATATTATAAGTATTATAACGTTATATAATAGTCTGTCTTCAGCTAGGATCACAAAAGGCAATTGCATTTACGCAACCTGAGGACTCATTTACGGAGTTGGAAGATCTTCCTGACGATTTTTATGAGTTGAGTATTGATGAAGTGCGCAAACTATATCATGATTTACAACAAAATAGAATACAATTAGAAAATACGCCCCTTCTGACAGCAACTAAAAAGGAAGAAAATGAAAAGCAGGTAATATTTGTTTTGTCTGTTATTTTCATAATCAATATAATTTGAATCATGTATTATAAAACTAAAATATTACTTTCAGATGTTACAACAGAAGCAGAATCTTTATAAAAATGTCGTAGTTCGAATACAATTTCCAGACCAAATTATTCTTCAGGGAGTATTTACGCCGGGAAATAAAATTCAAGATGTAATAGATTTTGTAAAATTACATTTAAAAGATCCAGAGAAACCGTTTCACATTTGTAAGAACTTTTTTATCTATATAACTTTGATATTTTATTAACGTCTACAATTTTTTTCCACATTGCTGCTATGGCCTTATCTTTTGGAAAATGGTAAAGTTTGTAGGAAGTAGTTATTTAGACAGGTACCGATAAGCTAAAATGAGTGGTTAGTATAAAATATATCCAAGAGCGTGAATTTTAAATTAACATTTTCATTATCCTCTAGCGCAGTGATTCTCAAACTTTTTTTTGTTGCGGCACATATTTAACGATTTCAAAATTTGGTGGCACACAAAGAAAGAAAAAATTTATTTACTTACTACAACACACTGCATAAATAGTTTATGATAAAAATTTTAAATATACGAAATAAACTAAAATATACTACAATAATAACTAAACGTTTATTAAGGTTTGGAGATGGTTTGTACTTAAATAGACGGAGATATTACAAGTATTTATTATTCAGTTCAATTCAATATTATTACAAGATGCGAGTTAGACGCGTGGTGTTCTGGCAAGCAGTTCGTCGTGGAAACGGTGTTCGCTCCTTTTATAGCGACGGCGGTCTTTCTTAAAAGGAGGTCGCAATGTCGGCGATGTTTATTGGCGGTAAATATCAATCGATCTTTTGATGTTTGCCGCCAATTCTCCTTTGTAATACCGCGCCGACATCAATAGATTCCTTGCTGCCGAAATCCCTTTTGGTTTTGCCGCCGAAGTAATTCCCCTTTGATATGCCGCGCCGACAAAGGGAGCCGCCCTGGCTCGGAGGTGCCGACAGGGAACGCGGCGGTCTTTGACGGCGTTACAAAAAACACCGATCGTGTTCTTAATTTGTGTGCGGCGCTTTGATATGCCGCCACAAAGGGATTAATTACAAGCTAATAATAAAAATATTTTTAATGCGAAATTTGACCTTGATGTTTTTTGATAATTTCATTTATATTTAGTCGTAAAAATGACAATGCTACTCTCAAATTGTCTTCTACATTTAACAATCTTGCTCTTTTTTTAGTTTTAATGTTGGCTAATGCTGAAAATCCGAATTCACACAAATAAGATGTGGAAAATTGTAATAATAAATTTAAAACTTTTTTGGCTATCATTGGATAATCGCATCTGATGGTAATCCAAAATGAATTAATTGATTCTTCTTAATGTTTTCAAATTAAATCTCGATTATCAGAAAACAAAATGAGTTCTTCCTCTTCATTCAAAGTTAAGTCAAATACAGAAGTATCCATTATGAAAAATGGATTACGAACCCAATGAAATTTCTTAATATCTAATTTTGGGAAATAATGAATAATTCTCTCCTCTAATGTTGTCTTAAAAATACTTTTCTTTTTAAATTATATAATTTAATAATATTAACATTTATATATTTGTAAAATTTGGCGGCAAAGTGGTTGAGAATCACTGTTCTAGTGTATTACACTGTAGTACAACAATATGGATTTTTTGTGGTATTTATCTGCAATCAGTTAACTATCCGCCAGATGTATTGGCAATGATTATGTCATTGTGGGCGAGCCTCCACTCCATAGATTCCTTCTTGTTTGAGAATGTCCTTTCTTTTCAATCTTTTACTGTAGCTTCAGTCTATCAACTTTACTGCCATTTTGTTTGGGTGGTTTTCGAGACTATTTATATATTTTTTAGTATTACGTCGTATTTCCACTTTCACCATGTACACTTCTAAGTATTTGTGAATTTCTGCGCTTGTGACGTACCAGGGTGCGTTAGCTATATTGCGTAGAATAATGTTCTGCATTCTTTGTAACATGGAAACAATGAAGTCACAGACACTTCCCCAGAGTAGGATACAGTAAATCCATACTGGCTTTAGTATTGATTTGTATATCAGAAGCTTATTATATATAGACAATTTAGTGTTTCGTCTATATAGACAATTTAGTGTTTCGTCCGACTAACCAGTCGATCCACCTATAGTTCTTTATATTTCAATTTCAGTTCATCTCTTTTTGCTCTGAAATGTTGCTTCCATGTTAGACGTCGACATTGATCGAGAACAGATTTGTGTACTGCCAGATATTTTACACAATCACTCTGTGGAAGAGTAGTGTTTTCTGGTTGGACAGGTGGGCAGTTTCTCTTTCTTAGTGTAAAGGATGTATGGATTGACTTTGAAGTATTGGCTTTAATTCGCCATCTTTAAAATAATGTTGATATTTGGTTAAGGCCATGTTGAAGAGTGGCCGAAGACTTGACAGATTGCATGTATCATCGGCGTACGTAGCACTAATAAAACCCGGTGTTATGGATAGATCTGTAAGTGTTATACAGTTAAGCTCGCTTTCTAGTATAAGTCAATGTGAAAATTCCTTTTTAGAAAAATTGCAAGATTCTATATATATACTGGGTGTTACAAACTAATATTTAATTATGTATCAGAGGTGAAGATTATGTAATAAAAATATATACCTATAATATAAATTATTTTATCAGCTGACTAGAAGTGTGATTTGACAGGTTGTGCTTTCATTTTAACATCATTTAATTCAGAGGGTATTTTCAAGCACCTACGGTCCATTGAATATCTAACTCATATGCCATTTAAATATTATTTTATTTAAGGTTCCCAATAGACTGTAGTACACCGGAGTCTTATGAATTTTATTTCTATGTTTTTAGTTACAATACCATTAAAAGAAACTCTAGATCCGAACATGACACTTCAACAAGCGAAATTTGTACCCTGCATTCATATGCATTTTAAGTGGCTTGAAGTAGATGGAAGAGATAACTATCTGAAAGAAGAAATATACTCGAAGAAAACTACAAGTGATGCAGCCCGTATCTTGGCCTCTAAGTACAGGTAATTTACAACATGGAATATTGAACGATGGACCTGCCATTTTCTATTATGAGCGAGTGGTCTTGACATTTCATACGTATTTCATTAAAATCACAGTCCGTCATATAAGTTAAATTGGTATTTCTTTATAAATCTTAATCTGTTTTGACCGCAACACAGTTAGTCATACATGCACGTATTAGTTGTCAATATTTATAAGGATAATGTTTATTTTCAACCCTATTATAACTATGTAAATAATACATACCTGTTCAAAATTAATTTTTTATAATTTTATTTCAATAACTTCAAGCCAAAATAAGCGAGAAGCAACCTTTACCTTATGCATTATTGTTTAAGATAATATTTTGGTTTTGGAGTTATATTTGAAATTTATACCTACAGCTTTCATCTCTCATCTATGTTATGAATTTGTCTTAATACACGATATAATATAGCTGTATAAAACTAAGAAGTATCAATATACAGAGTGTACGAGTATATTTCAAGATGGATCTTATTTCAAACGATAATTGCTTTATTATAGCGTCTTTTAACGGTCGGAGAATCATATTTTCCATAAAAATCATTCAAATACTATACTAATGTTATATAATATATCAAATTAATATGAAAATTGTATGTTTGTAACGAATAAACTACTAGACTGGTTGTTTGAGACCCGGAGGAAGACATAGAATAATTATTAACACTTGTAATTTTTACCAGTGGAAACTATATCTTTCTAGAAATATCCAGTATTAGCTGCACGAAACCGGCAATACAAAGCTTATAATAATTTTTAAAAAAAAAATTTTTGTAAGCAAACAAGAAAATTTTCTTTAATTTTGTCCAATATTGATTCATAAACATATACTTACATACATACACTACACTAGAATATATCAATTGCGAATTGGTCAAACTGATTGGCATTTTACCAATTAGTCCATATGGCGATGTACCATTTTGCGTATGCGACGTAATACGATAAAAAGTCTGGCAACGCATTATTTGTGACTCCGGTGTTGCATATGGCCACGCGCGACGGTATTCATATCGGGTGGTCCGTCTACTCGTTTGCCTCCTATTACATAAAAAATATGTCCATATTGGTAATTATGCTTCAAAACGATTCTATTCTTGTCGCAAATCTATTGTTCAAAATGTTTATAACATTTTAATATTTACAAGTGATATATTTATATAGTATATCATGCAATGTAGTCCAGTATACAAATCATTAATTGATTATTGTCAATTGGCACAATTGTCAATTACTTTTCTTGCCCTGTCCTACTACTAGGTTTTTATGTGTTTTCATGTGTAACATTAATAATTGTACCATTTTATTCGCTGTGGCGTTGTATAGATTCTTGCTGCTTTCCATTTGTGCTTATATTAATTCAATGGTGCTGTATCGATAGACATAATTACTATGATGGAATTCAAATAACAGTATGCCTATATTCCGTTGCTATTTCATCGTCAATGTACATATTAAGGTGACGTTTCTAATTTAAAATTATATGACTTTTCTATAAATTTTCTATTTATACTTCATGTACTTCTATCTTCTTCTGATTTGAAAGCAAGTAGAGCATCTGCTATGATTTCTTTAGCAATATCCGCGTGGCAAATTATAAGGCATTCGCCTTGCCTATAGGTACAACCGGATCATACAGTGTCGTTAGGTCATGATTTCGATATATGTAGTACGATTGACATTGATCCATGTTTGTCATTGTTTGACTTTCCTCAGGGAGACACATCGAATCACTGCTATGTCGTGACCTACTAATAAGATTTTCCTCTTATCACACATCTTCTCTTATTTCTTATATGTAAAAATGAATCGCAATATGTGTTGGTAAGCGCATAACTCAACAACGCCTAGAACGATTTGGCCAATTCTTTTTTTTAAATGTTCATTGAAGTTCAAGGATGGTTTTTACAGCCTTTTTTCCCCACAAACGTTTTCTAATTAAAAGTTCATATTGCAAGCACTCACTGTTGTCTAAGCAATGTAGGTGTGTTCCTAACATCAAAGAGTCAACTTGCGCTTTATTAACGCTATATAATGTTGAAATTCAATAATATCTATCAAAACAGCGTGCGTGTGTGCGTTGGAGCACAGAATACATCGTTGGAGGATTTAATATTTGTGACTATTCAAAAATTGAATAGTCAGAAAATGTAATAGTTCATTTGGACCTTTTTTGCAATTAATTATTTTTTCTTCACAATGCCCTACAACCAGAGTGACGGTTCTGTACAGAAGAATTTTTTACAAATCTTTTTGACAGGATAAAGTCTGTCGGGTCCGCTAGTTTTGAAATAAAAATCAATTTGTCTTAGCACTTTAGTTAGCAATGATTTATGCCCACGGTACAAATTAAGGAAATAAGGGAATTTGGACCTGCGACATTGATAGTATCCGTACATCATTACGAAATTCGTTCTCAGAATAACCTCGCAAACCTTCGATTGTTCTTTTAACACAGTCCCTTTTTTCATATTGAAAGCTTATTTATGCTGAACTGAAGAATTTACGTATCGATAAGACGGAATATAAATATTCAACCTATGATATTGTAAAAAAAGTCACTTAAGGTTCTAAAAAGCAGGAAAATCTTATCGATTATTTAACAGACAATCTTCATATTAACTAATGTAGATAACACCGATGATATACCTACTATCTATATTCATGCTTTACCGATATTCAATAGTAAAATACACATCTTTTGTTACAGAGCACCAAGCAGACGAAAAATTGAAGATGAAAAGAAAATTAACTCTAATAATTTAGCTGTGGCCGGTTCATCCACATCTAAAGATAGTAGGTTACCAAAGTGGTTTAAAAAGTAGAAATTTGTATTTAATCAAGTCACTGAATTATATGTATATTTGTTACGTTTTATAATAAAGGAAACTTTTGAATATTTGTTTTTGTATCTTAACCATTTCAATGCTCTATTTGCTTTATCATAAACTCTTAAAAAGTATCTAGTCAATAATAAAACCATATAGCCATAGAACCAATAGTTACGAGTTGTTTATGTAAGGAAACGACATATGATATTTTGAATTTCTGTGAATTGAATTGAAATTGAATTTTGAACTGTGTAGTAAAAGAAAACCTTCTTTTTGTCACCAAATGGGCAAAAGAGTTCTCCAAGGACAGTGCAATTTAAAAAGGCATAGGTTCTTTTTATATCCCAAATATGACAGATCTCGTAAGTTTTTGAAGTGTGTTGACGCGCTCATTTCAGGCCTGGACAGCTCGGTGATCAAGGTTAAGGTCAAGAAACAGTCGGTGTACGCGATATTATTTGGAAGTCCGTAATCACTAGTCACTATGTGGCTAGAATGTCCGGTTCCGGCTGTCACAATAACTACTTTTTTTGTTCCCCTGAGGAAATTGCATACCCGGCTGTGGCGAGCCGGCGGTTATGTGGAGCAACTCTCCTCTCCAGAAGGGGAGGCCTACCCACTAAAAACCTCAGGGATGGCCTTCCTCAGGCATGTAGGGAGCCCCCGGGAACGCCAAGCGACTTCCGGGAACCCCAGCCTCCGCTCCCCCGCTGATACAGGGGAGCCCTCCTCGGGGGAGGCTACAATACCTCCCCCGATCTCCACCACCGACGACGCCCTCCAGCCACGGAAGGGGCGTGGTCCCTCCCGAGTCACCGTATCTGGAGCATTACTGCTTCACAGAAGGAGGCCACAGCCCTCCAAGCTAATCAATGCTGATGGAGACAGATCTCCGATCTCTGCGAACAAGTCTCGGCGCTCGGAGGCCTACACGGGGCACTCCGCCAGCGTGTGCTGGGCCGAGTCGAGGTCGGATGCGCAGTGTGTCGATCCCTCCCGTCCTATTAACAAAGATGCTCACCAAAGCAGCTGTGCCCGGTGAGTATCTGAGTCAATCGGTAGGTGACCTTCTCCTTCCCGTGGAGCCAAGCTTCGAGGTGCGGGAGTACGGCACCGACTGCCCGCTGGCGCACGCAGATCCGTAATTCGAGCTGCGCACGCCAGGCCGCCACAATCCGTCGGTGCCACTCCCGCTTAGGCACTTCGTGCGCGGGTTCTAGGGCACTCCCCCCATCGCTCCCTCGGTCGACACGCCGCGACACATACGTCGCCGCGTACACGTCGGCCAGGATGTCTAATAGGGGGAGCGTCCCAGAACCGTCGCCTCGTACGAGATGGTACGGTAGCCTCGTACGATCCTTATGGCCATTATCCACTGCAGGCTCCGTAGCAAAGCTCTGCAGCGGGGGGACCTCGCACAGTCTCGCGACCACACGGGGTCTCCATACATGGCCACGGATCGCACAACGCCCTCGTACAGGCGGCGAACTCCATCCCTCGGTCCTCGTGGGATTCATAATGAATGACCTGAACTTAAAAAAACCGAGGAGAAGAAGATATTGAGTGCGGGCGTGGTTCCTGCTGTGGAGGAGGTGGCGGATGTTCCGGCGGCGGCCTCGGCCGTAATCGATGATCCCGCGGTGAGACGGCGTGTCCGGTCCTTGCACCGGACGAAGGACGCAAAAGAGAGTGGGAGGTCGCGGTCCCCTTCACGGGGGTCGTCCACCTCCGGGGTCGGGGAAATTGGCCGCGGCGGAGATAACGTCCTATCGTTCTTACGACCGGACACACCGCGGCCAAGGGTGTCCAGAAACACCAGGGCATCGGTGGCGGTGGTAGCAGGCAACGACGACAGCGATAGCTGTATCTCGGCCGCGACCACCGACAGAGAGGCGCCGCGGACAGCGCGTCACAATAACTACTACCAGTAGAATAAAATAGTACTTAGTATGAAAACAACGCGTTCCTGTAATTACTTAAGACGTAGAAACAAATCGGTCTATAGACAACCGATGGACACAATGGTTGATAGGTTCTCTAAGCACTTGTTACAGAGGAACTTCACTAGTGCGCTGCTGCTCAAGATCTCTTTTTATTCCGCCACTCCTATCCTGTTTACCCCTTTTCCATATATCGTCGTAAGGGGCAGGACAGTGCTTTGTTGTGTTAAAGATAATTATAGTCTGAAGTTGATTTTCAAATAGACTGACATAACACAGACATACACAGTAAATAATCTAAACTTCCTACTTGCGTTTTACTTTGAATAGGATCTACCTACTTACTATACCTATCATTAGAAATCAATAGAGTCCAACTCGCCAAGCGGCGTTACTGCCCCAATTTGGGCATTTATGGGGAATCTAAGTAGGAAAAACGCGAACCCGCGACCTGTCTGACAGTTTGTGATCTTCCAAAGTTTAGAATCTAAACAGATTGAAAATTACAGATGAGTACATTATTGTGAACACACTGGCTCTAAAAATAATTTCTTTTCATATTTTGATAACCAAATTTTATATTAAAAATGTTTATTTTTTACCATCGTTTCATTGAGCCAAACTGCCGTCTTTACCACCTACTGCAGATGCCGCTTTTGAACACTTCAAAAGAGTGTATTTACAAGTTCAAACATGGTTCGGAAAAGAAATATCACCAGAAGAATGGGGTTGGAAAGATGAACGCGGAATATTGATACCGCAAACAATGACGCAGCGACCAGTTTCAGAATCTTTATTAAAAATTATTTTTTGCGCATGCAAAACAGGATGTGGAGCATCTTGTGGGTGCAGGAAAAGTGGATTAAACTGCACTGCAGCTTGCTTAGAATGCAATGGTGATAGCTGTACTAATCCTTCACCTACAATCTACATCAACGAAATCGACGACGACGGCGACAATAATGAACATCTATAGTGTGTTAGGGAACGGACTTCCGATACTTTACCAACGTGTTGTATGTTAAGTTTTATCGACAAAATCCTATACAAATGGGGGTCGCATCCCTCACCCCTATGAATGAGAGCTATTTTAAAATTTTATTTCTCGTATTTTAAGGAGTTTATTAAATCTTGCTGTTTTACGATTTTATTTGGTCTACATACACAAAAGTGGCCTTATTTCAAGGTTAATGAGCTATGCTAGCATTTAACAATAAATTTGTTACGAAATTCTTTACAATAATAAACAAAATCCTTTGATTTAGACGGAAAACTGGGTAAAATTATCTATTTTTTTAGCTATTGGGCTCTACCTAAAATTCCGGGCCCTTGACATATCATTTTTTTATTTTAATTTGTTGGCAATGAGTTGAGCTTGTAAATAAACCTAAAATAAATACCGCTAAACAGACAAATAGTTAAGAAACGGGTCTAACAAAACAAGTCAAAATTGACAAAAAAAAACCCTATTCATAAGAAGGTAATATTTTTATTGTGTGAGAGAGAGAGAGGTACTTTTACGATTAGAAGGTGTAAGTAAGCCATTAAACTACACATTACTCGTACTTGAAATAAAAACAAAGAAAAAGAGAGCACGAGAGATTCAAACCAATTTTTTACAAAATTTGTTCGAAGTGAACGCCATTATTTTGAAGGCATGTGACTGCTCTCAATCCAACTTGTTGAGTGGCTCTTAATATCATATTTCTGTCGTTCCGTATCTCTTCAGCTGTAGCCATAATCCTCTGAAGGAGCTGCTCTCTGGTGTTTGGAACTTCCCGATAAACTTTCTGTTTTAATGTTCCCCAAAGAAAGAAGTCCAGAGGAGTCAAGTCTGGTGAACGAGGCGGCCAGGCGATCGTGCCGCCACGTCCGATCCATGGCGAGTAATTAGCATGAATGTATACTCTCACATTTCGGGAGTAATGTGCCGGCGTTCCGTCCATTTGGAAATAAAAAGGCCGCTGCTACCGACGCTGCCTGAACACCAGCGGAGCCTCTTCCAAAAAATCATTTTGTAAAAACTCCAAAAATCTCTCTCCGGTTAAACTATCCGGTAAAACAATAGGCCCGATCAACTGGTCATTCAATAAGCCTGCCCACACATTTATTGAAAATTCATGTTGGAATTGACCAGGTCTAACAGCGTGTGGGTTTTCAGTCATCTCTGTGATTTGTTATAATACCTGCTCTGGTGAATTTCGCCTCATCAGTCTACAAGATCCGACGTAACACATCTGGCTCCTGACGAATTTTGCGGTTAATCCATGCACAAAACACAGCACGAGCAGTGTAGTCCGGTTCGATTAGATTTTGCACTTTTTTGAAATGGAAGGCATGTAAACCTTCCTTTTTTAAAACTTTCCACACCGAACAATGCGAAATTCCAAGCCTATTAGTCCTATTAGTCTCCTATATTAGTCCTATTAGAGACCTATTAGTCTCGTACTTAGGCGCGGCTCATTTGCGATCAAACGCAGAATTTCATCTTCGTCTTCGTGTGCTAATAGACGAACTCTTTCGTTTGGTGCAACTTGAATTCCATGCTCGCGAAGTCTCAAATGTGTACTTGTAAAAGTTCGAGCAGTAGGCGTGCGTCGCCTTGGAAATCTTCTTTGGTATTCCACAACGGCAGCGGCTGCATTCCCATTGCAGAAACCATACACAAAATGTATGTCTGCTATTTCTTCAGCTGAATAAGACGTAACGCGCGATCAAATTAAAGAATGTACGAGTGATAGAGCGATGGTGTAGTTTTCACAACGCGGGGCGAGGGATAACTGATTGTCAATGAAAAACAAATACACAAAGGCACCATCTGTTGCACAAAGTACCTCTCTCTCTCACAAACAATAGAAATATTACCTTCTTATGAATAGGGTTTTCTTTGTCAATTTTGACTTGTTTTGTTAGACCCGTTTCTTAACTATTTGCCTGTTTAGCGGTACTTATTTTAGGTTTATTTACAAGCTCAACTCATTGCCAATAAATTAAAACAAAAAAAATGATATGTCAAGGGCCCGGAATTTTAGGTAGAGCCCAATAACTAAAAAAAAATAGATAATTTTATCCAGTTTTCCGTCTAAATCAAAGGATTTTGTTTATTATTGTAAAGAATTTCTTAACAAATTTATTGTTAAATGCTAGCACAGCTCATTAACTTTGAAATAAGGCCACTTTTGTGTATGTAGACCAAATAAAATCGTAAAACAGCAAAATTTAATAAACTCCTTAAAATACGAGAAATAACATTTTAAAATAGCTCTCATTCATAGGGGTGAGGGATGCGACCCCCATTTGTATAGGTTTTTGTAGATAAAACTTAACATACAACACGTTGGTAAAGTATCGGAAGTCCGATCCCTAACACACTGTATAGTTAAGGTTAAACTTTCTTTTGTAAATATTTTTTTTTGCGAAAATCTAATAAATTAACATTGAATTTACTCTGCAAACATAATTTATTACATATAAAATTAAGATCTTTACTGTAAACATTTTTCCCCCTTGCGCCTTTCATTTTTCATTAAATTCAAATTCCAGAATTGTGGAAAAAAATCCTCAAAGATTAAATTTAGTGCAGAAACGACAATCATTTCACGTATCAGACAATTTGATATTTTAGTTTAACTGTTACCTATTCATGCAACTGAAAACTCAAAAACTAGACGCTGTTTTGCAAATTTTGGATACACTAGCGGTCCGTCCTGAATTCGTCCGGGTAGACTGATATTCATGAAACACAACGAATTTCAATGGTATGCGATTTGGAAACTTCGCTCTATCTAGCCTGCTCATAAGCTCATCTAAGAAGACCGATAAATATAAGATTTGAGTTTGTAACAGTTAAACTAAAATATCAAATTGTCTGATACGTGAAATGATTGTCATTTCTGCACTCAATTTAATCTTTGAGGATTTTTTTCCACAATTCCGGAATTTCCCCAAAATATTAAAATATAACTCAAACATTTATTGTAATGATGAATCTATGAATAAATACGTTAAGAAAATCAGTATTTTTATTGGTATATCTGTCCTAAATAGTCAGTATATTTCCAGTATTTTTTTAGGTGCCTCAGTATTTTCGTAAAATTTAATTTGGTCACACTGCTAATTTGGTCTGTGGTAGGTACCCAAACCCAAGTCCTATACTAATCTGTGCCCAAGTCTCACTACTAATCTGTGCACTTATTGCCGTTCACTCACAGCACGGCAGGTAATCTTCATATAATCTACAATGAGCATTATCTCAACTTGGTTACTTACTAGTCTGTGACTCACAGAAATCTGTGCTCACAGCGCACTTTGTTGCCGTTCAATTCTAATTAGTCTGTGTTGCCGTTCCAAGTCTTAAAAAAATAAGACGTAGTTTAAGTGATTTATTATTCATAATTACAGTAAAATTAGTCCATTATATTAATTGACATCTCAATTTCGATCATACGGACAAACAATTGCTATATACTATTTATCTAATTCGATGATTATATAGGTATTTTATATTTCTTGCTGTTTAGAGTATAGGTGGGTATTTATTATTTAATTTTATAAGTAACGTGTTCCATAAATCGATATCAATGTCTGGTTTAACATTTATTTCCGAATATGGCTCTAGTTCAGATGATAGTGAAGGAGAAAAAATCACTACTGAACCTCCAAAGTAAGTTGCTGTACTACATCTTCAAATTTCGCTTATAAAAACCTGTTTATCTGCCAAATAATATTGTTTTAAATATTGCTTATATTTTAGTTTATGCAGTTTTTGGGTCATTGTAAATTAATATTATTTTTTAATATCATATATAACTAAAATATCACTTATTTAAATATTTATTTACAGAGTAAAGTTACATGTGCCTAATTTGGATGCAGTGCCAATAGTACATTCAGAAGATCATTGTGATGATTCCTTTAAACATGAAGGAAGAATAAGATCATTTCCACATATTAGAGGAAATTGGGCATCATTTGTTTATATTAAATGTAAGTATGTTATGCAAACCAATCTAATATCATTAAAAATATTATTTATCAAATGTAATATTCTTAAAGCCTCAGTTATTTCATGTGTGCACAACATCTTTGCATACCTTTGAATACACAATACTTTTGTACTGAGATGATCATTCATAAATTTACTATGAATACTTAGACTTTTTTTTTATATTTGTCTACTTGTCAGTTGATTCCCTGTATTATTGTATATGAACAAGCTATTGAACCAGCTGAACCATGTCCATGAACTGGATGATGGCAAACAGGGGTGTGACTGTAGTCTTTCACTGTTGATTATCCAATTTTTGTTAACTATCTCCTCTAAGCCTCTTGTTCTTTGTTTTTATTTATTGGATTTTCTATTTATTGGATTGAACTGAACCCACCTTCAAATGGTATACAAACTACCAATGGTAATAAACTATTACATATAACAAAAAATATTGTTATTTATCCATTTGTACTGAATAATACTACCATTGCTTCATAAAAAATACTTCACTTTATTGGTAAAACTGAAGATTATAATGATGAGACTTATAAAAGGTCTTAGAATTATTTAATATATAATTCCATTTATTATGTATTGTGTATTATTTAATGTAATCAAAATATTGCTTTTTTATAGATCCAAATGAAGAGATTTTATTAAATGTTATTACGAAAATTGAAGAGGTATTTTATGAAACTGTGAATGATTTGTGTCATAGGTGTGACGATTTTCATATTAGTTTATCTAAAACTTTCATTCTACAGTATCATTTAATATCATCATTCACAAATTCACTAAAGGAAAAATTATCTGGAATTAAATGGTATGTAAAAGTAAGGTTTGATGAATATCAAGTATTCATTTTAATTATTATAAAAATTAATTATAAATACAATGACATTATGATAGTTAACATTTTAAGAAGAGTTTTAATTATTATAAAATGCAATTGTTTGAAATGTGTCATTGAAGTTAGATATATAATGATGATCATGGGATGTATTTTGTTTAATTACTATGATAATTACAATTTACAGCTTTAACTTAGAATTTTCACAGTTAAAAATTTATTGCAATGAAGATAATACACGCACATTCATTGCACTAAAAGTGGATCATTGGTCAAAAATTACTTTAAGTCCTATAGGTCAGAAAGTGGATCAAGTCTTAGAGGATTATAAACTCCCATTATTTTATGAGGTATGTTATTATAAAATTAATATTCATATTTGTGTTCATTTATAAATATCTGACTGAACCCGACTTTGCCCATTGTTCTTAGAAGTATATTATTATTTTGGATAAGTAGTCTTCACAATTTTCCTTTGCCCTCTAAAGACCCTGACAGGATTTTGTCACAATTAGATTAATGCTTTATAAGTTTACATGGCACAATAAAATTATAAATGATAAATGTACATTTACATTAACTAGTGTGTATTTTAATTTACAGGAACCTTCATTTCATATGAGTATCATATGGTTGCATGGAAATCAAAAGACCAGACTCTTGCCAATTTTGAACAAATTAAACACGTTGATAAATAATGAGATTAGTAATAAAATAGGAGTTATTCCAGTGAGTGTCATTAACTGTAAAGTTGGCAATAAATATTTTCAATTTGCTTTGCAATAACAATAACAATTAGTGTTATCATTATGTCACATTCATTTAATAAGGTATATGTGAATCCAAATTTTAATAAACCATTAACAGCTTCTGTATCAAATACACAGAATAATAAAATACATATGCATATAAATCCAAAATTTACTCAAAATATTTTGCAAAATCAAAAAAGAATTTATGTTAACCCTAACTTTGTCAATCCGATAATAAATAATTCTGACAATGTGGTAGGTTCTTCCACTCACAAAATTTATAAAAATAAGGGCATTAATGGCACAAAGGCCACACTTAATTACCCAGATGTTAACATAATCAAAGAGATGAAACCACAAACTATATCCAATTCAAGATATTCTTTAGTCAGACATATTGGAAGTATGAAATCTGACATTCAAGCTTCTAATAAAGTGGCTACAATAAAGATAAGCAAGTATAAAACTGTAGCCATCAATAGTTTACAAAAAAAAATAAATACAAGCAATATTCTTCAGGAATCACAAAAATCTAATTTAAATAATAAGCAACTACTGTATACAAATAATACAAATACCAATACTTTAAAATATGTAAGGAATGTAACACCGAAGATTGTAGCAAAAGTGACAGGAAAACATAAATATAAACTGAGTAAACGAGAATCCCATTCAATATTGACAAGCACTAATAAAAGTATGAATACATCAGTAACTGCAATAAAAAAAAACCCTACTACCAAATTTCATTTGGATAGGAAATATATGAAGAAAAACAATGTACCATGTCCTTTGTATAAAAAATATGGCAAATGTTTAAGAAGTATTATTGGAACTTGTGACTTTTTACATGATAAAAAACATGTATCAGTGTGTAGAAAGTTTATTAAAGGTGTATGTCATGACAAAGACTGCCTTCTTTCACATGAATTGAGTTCAAAAAAAATGCCCACTTGTTATTTTTATTTGAAAGGTATGTGTACAAAAATTGATTGTCCATATCTCCATGTAAAATTAAATGAAAAGGCGAAATTATGTCCAGAATTTGTACAGGGCTATTGTGAAAAAGGAGATCTGTGCCTAAATCGCCATATTAATGTTGATCCGAAGACATTGCGGTCCAAAGCTGTAAATAGACTGACAAAAAACATTCGAAAATTTCATAAACCTAATACTAATAGTATGGATAAATTAAAGAATATAAATAACAAGAAAAGTGAAAAAGTTTCCAGAATAAGAGACAATATAGCAGCAGATGTAGAACAATTGGCTGCATCAGTTGATTGCAGGTATTATCAAGATTTACTAGACATTGAATGTAGTCAAACTAATGAATCAATCAAACCATCAAGATGTAAGTTAGGTGACTTGCCATCATACATAAAACTTTAACTAAATGACATAATTTAAGAATAATAATGGTAATCAAAAACAACTAGGTATATATTAATAACCAATTTCTCTGTACCGGATTGTTTGTCTTATATAATAAATAGATGTAATGACTAAATGTAACATAATATATATTTTGTATCGCCGCGCGAGCAAGTTGGGAGGCGCCTATGAGGTTTAAGAAGTGTGGCAACGTCGCAATGTCTAGTTATACAGAGATTCTATGATCAGTGCCTAAAGTTTCCTCCCCTGCTAAACTCTCCCGGACTCCCTATACTTGATGTTGTAATGTTTAATTGTTATTCTGAATCTCTCCAAAATAAATAAAAATTATTATAGTCAACTATTCTCAAAATGTAAATATGCTACCTAGATAATTCAAAATATATATTTATATTTTTATATCATCTGTGACCCAAGGATGGATGGTTTTGTCAATATATATCAGTTATTAAGTAGATATCTGTTACTGAAAAAATATACCTACTTCAACTGGTCTTGCAATAATTATTAATGCCTACTGATATTATAGAAATCATAAATATAATAATATTATTACGAAATCAATCACTCAAAGAAAATATAATATTTAAAAGAAATAATATTTGTAATGTTTCTTTATACGTAAAAATCGACAGTCATTCTTGTACTATATAGCTGCAACTATAACAGCTCTATTTATCTGTCTCATTATTTGACATATTTATTTCACTGTCCTCGCATCCCTTCTAGCTGTCAAATTTTGTAACGAGCATATTTTTGCCTTACGTCGACGCCTTAATGTAAATCTGTAATCAACCTATTTTTATATCCAGTATTCTTAAAATAAATTATTTAAGCAGGGAAAATATATGATAACCGTTTACTTGTTAGTTTTAGACTGTGCATCTGGAACTTCTGATGGCAAGCATATAAGCACATCAGGATGGACGTGTTCAGTGCCAATGCATTGTTTTGCGTCGTAATTCGATATAATCACACATTTTCCTAAATGTGAAGTCCTTTATCTTTCAATATCGTCGTTCATATTGCAATTTGTTCTATGTCAAAAATTGGTATTTTTTATTATTATTGAGGTATGCTTAGAAAATAATTCTGAGCGCGACCGAAAGACGAACGCAATAGTTATGAAACGTTAGTTAAAAATATTTTAGTGTTATAATAGATTTTTTTTTCAGTACACAGTTTTTTTCTCTCCTGTAAACTTGTCATTTCTGACATAGATCTAATTGCAATATGAACGACGATATGCTAATCCATATTGTATAGCGCAACAGATAAGAGAAAAATATAAAAGTATGTTACATGTATATCTTTTTATTTGAGTCTATTCTTAATTTTATAGACTACAGCTGTATGTTTTATTATGTGAATTTATCTATTAATTTGTATTTTTATAATAAATTGAATTACGACTGGCAATGATTGTTTTAATAATTCATGTTAGTGTTTATCACCTAAAGCGACGGTATTTAACCTTTTTTAGTGCAAGGATCAAACATTTATTTCACATCGTCCGAAGGGCCACAATATTTCACTACACTTTACCACCTTTTCAATAAAAGACATAATTTCAAATTATTTTTAAATTAATTATTACAGCTTAGCAATTTTTACAGCTTATTTTTTCAAGTGTGTCAATATTTGTTTTCATTTTTGCGGTTGCATCCCGCAGACTACATTCCAGATGAGCATCTGTAATTCTCGACCTTGCTGTCGATTTCACATATTTCATACGAGAAAACAGCTGCTCTGTGTGAGAAGCTCATATGTGCTCCCAAACAATCGCATCATTTTCTGGGCATTTTTTCGGATTTCAAGAAACTGGTTGTGATCGACATATTTTGCATAGGAGTCAAAAACACCCACATCAAACTTGTCTTTCAATTCCGAATTACAGTACAAATCTGTGGTTTTCATGAAGGAGGCGATTTCCGTCTTGAGCTTAAAAATGCGTTTAAGCATTTTGCCTCTGCTCAGCTAACGAACATCGGAAAAATATGTGACATCACCATATTCCGCATTATTTTCGCGTAGAAAATTTTGGAATTCGCTGTGGTTGAGACCACGTAATTTAATGAAGTTCACAGTCTTTACGACCTCGGGCGAGGCGCCGGGAACCACCCAGTTGCCGGATCCAAGTGGGTGACGCCGTGGTTCCGGTGGGGCCGTACATCAAGTACCTGTGCCTCACCCTGGACCGCCGCTGGAGCTTCGAGGAGCATTTCGTGCGGTTGGTCCCCCGAGCCAAAAGGGTGGCGGGCGCATTGCATCGCCTGCTGCCCAATCTCGGGGGACCGAGGGATGGAGTTCGCCGCCTGTACGAGGGCGTCGTGCGATCCGTGGCCATGTATGGGGCTCCCGTGTGGTCGCAAGACTGCGCGAGGTCCCCCCGCTGCAGAGCTCTGCTACGGAGCCTGCAGCGGATAATAGCCATACGGATCGTACGAGGCTACCGTACCATCTCGTACGAGGCGGCGACGGTTCTGGGACGCTACCCCTCATTCGACATCCTGGCTGACATGTACGCGGCGACGTATGCGTCGCAGCGTGTCGACCGGGGGAGCGCCCTGGAACCCGCGCACAAAGTGCCTAAGCGGGAGTGGCACCGACGGATTGTGGCGGCCTGGCGTGCGCAGCTCGAATTACGGATCTGCGCGCGCCAGCGGGATGTCGGTGCCGTACTCCCGCACTTCGAAGCTTGGCTCCACGGGAAGGAGGAGGTCACCTACCGATTGACTCAGATACTCACCGGGCACGGCTGCTTCGGTGAGTATCTGTGTCGAATAGGAAGGGAGGGATTGACACATTGCCACCACTGCGCAACCGACTCGGCCCAGCGCACGTTGGCGTGGGCCTCCGAGCGCCGAGTCTTGGTCGCAGAAATCGGGCGAGATCTGTCTCCGCCAGCATTTTTTATTTTTTGATTTTTTTTATGAATCATTCATCAGCTGTCGTTTTCTTTTGGTGTGAACTTAATTCACGCCCAAGTGCGGACATTGCTTTGATCATTAGGTGCCCATTGATGGTTTGAGGGCAACCGCTAAGGATGCTCTATTATGTTGTGGGCATAAGCAGCATAATATTAATGCATCATGATATAGTTACGAAGCTATTGAGCGACATGCATCAACTCAAAAACATAAAGAGAAATATAAAGTTGTCAGTTTATCAATTGCATCTTGCAAGTGTCCGACCCAACGTTGACCAATCCCGTTTACCCAGTACATCAAGTACAAATATACAAAAAAAATCTATGGAAATGATCAGATAATGTCTAGGTTTTTTTAAATTTGGGTCAGCAGAATCAGATTTTTTGGACCGTAAATTTGTTTCGGCCCCTGTGAATGATACAATGGTAATGCATCAAACGAAGATCTTTCTTCTGTTTTTTAATCAAACCCACGAGCCTATTTTTTCCTATCATAGATGGTGCACCGTTTATTACAACTGCAGAAAGGTTTGTCAATTCTAAATTATATCTTAGTGCTGTCATCAAGCACTCATAAATATCATATTTTTTTTGTAGTTCCTTTCATCGGAAGAAGAGCAGCCATCTCTTCGGTGATGACAAAGTTACTATCAACGCCCCGAATAAATATAGCTAATTGAGCAGTATCGATTATATCTGTGCTTTCATCGAGCGTAACAGAATAGTATACAAACTTCGACGCACGTTCTGTTTTTGATTAACATTGACGAACAAGTACAACACAGTCCACTTTTCTTGAAATATGCGGTTTTCTTCAGTAACTTTTCGTTTTTACCCGACGTGGAAGCCATTTTTAACGTTAAAAATGTCCACGATATAACTAAACTTACGTAACTGCACACCACGGTTCTCCGCCTTAAACACGTCAAACTCTGGATCACAATGTTGCGCGGCGAGTCTCGCGTACTGACTTGTGATTTTTTTTTTGACGGACCTATGCTGATGCCTCAGATGGCTATGTTCAGCTTTGCAATGAGTGTGTTTTGTGGAAGGCGCACGAACAGAAGGTTCGACACCTTACCTGCTAACGACCCAAGGTCGAACCAAGAGAGTCGACGCAACTTGAGCGCGCCGTCTAATAGGTAGGACGCTCAAGTTCGCCGTGTAGTGGAGGGTGAGAATCTACCCGGTACGTGACGGTACCGTGTATATGATTGACGAGGGTTGTGAAGCCCGGGTCGTCGCGCTCGCCGACGAGCGCGGCGAGTGAGCGAGAAATGTGGGTGTGTGGCGTGAGGGACGACGCGGTGGGTGGCCGGTGGAAGGGATTCGTTTGCGCCCGTGATGGGGTCAGGCAGGTCGGATAAGATATTTTTCGGGCGGCGGGCTCTAGCCGAGACGCTATCTATCGGAGAGTAATCTACCATTAGACATCTACAACATATAATTACATTTAGGACTAGAATTAAGAAATTTATTTTGGAATCACAAATGGAGCTTAATAATATTAGATAATTCTATTATTTAATTCTATAAAATACGTTCAATTTATTATTTATTAGAAATCAATGTTTATATAATATAATTGTGCCTAATGACAAACTACGTACGCCTACAAAATTTATCTTTCGCTTAAACATATTAGTTCACTTTGATTAGTGCATAGTTTCGGTGCCGCCAGTAACCATATGTAATATAGAAACACAATTGCGAATATTTATTTACTTGCACATATATATATTTATATGTATGTGTGTGTATGTATGTATATATATATGTGTGTGTTTATATATATGTATATATATATGTATGCATGTATATCTTTTTGCTACTGAATCACCTTTAGTGCTTCTTTTATGTATAAAATAATCAGCTTCGTAACTTTAGTGGAAATTTAGAAAACAGTAGTGTAAAGTCAAAATTTGAATGTTAGTGAATAATTACTTAAAAATTCATCTTTAAATTAAAAATCTAAACAGGCGAATTCATGGTTTCTAAGTATGTGTAAAAACTTCTCTAGACTCTCTGCTTTCATAATCATTTAAAAAAAGAAGGACTTAATAGGGCTATTTTGGCTTAAATCGGCCATCAAAGACAGCAAGGTGAAAATTTCATAAAATTTACCAAATTCCTATGATTGATGAGATGATAAAAAAATATCTGGTCTTTTTATAATTTGTAAGGTTCAGATTAATTACCCGAGTAGTTATTGCCCGAGTGAGAGGATATGAAAGAGACCGCATTATTGCTATCTCTCTCACTCTCATTGGCGAAATGGATAACTGTAACTGAGGAGTGCTATTCTTTGTGACAAGGGGATGAGGCGGAGGTGTAGTCCGAGCGCCTATTGTGTTCTAGCGCCAGTCGTTTGCCTGCTTTTGTTTGCGCCTTACGTACGATACGCTCATTTGTGATTATTTGACGAACTATGCTTTCTTTACGGACCTTGAGTGCGATTACGATTTGGTTTTGTGTGAATACGGGATTTTGACAAATTTGGCATTCTTAATGGATTTTTCAAGCTCTTCATTTTGTGATGTCTTTTTCATCGCAAGAATATGCTCTTATGCATTACTTTTATAGATATGCAAGAGGAAATGCTTCTGAAGCAGCCAGGTTGTACCGGCAGCAAGTACAAAATGATCACATTATTGTACTTACCATATTCTGGCAAATAAATGATATTTCTATTTCTTTAATGTAAGACTCGATAGACAGGTCTAAATCGTAGGGCATATCAATGGAGTGCGAGTACCACGAGGCATTTAGGACGCGATGTATGAATCATACAAAAATATTTTGTGTGAACAGTTAAAATTCAGATGCATCTCCCTATGCACTTACTAAGCTATTATTTAATAAGTATATAGATCTAATAATTATAAAGATAACTGTATTTTGTGAATAATTAATTTATGTTATTCTTCTGTGCGTATGCACATAACAAAGGAAGTTGAAATAAGGTCGTTTTTCCTAAGAATGATACTTGGTTCCAGAAGTTTTTAATAATATTTGATTATGATGATCTAAACTTGTACTTGTATGTTTCGATTTCGCGTGAGTTTATTAGTTACTTAGATGGTTTAGTTAAAAGTTGCTTCTATAAATTGAAAGTTTTATATAAAATAAGGTATCTGCTGTCAGCTAGGTTAAATTACGGTGACCTTATACGAGTACATGGCCTTAGACTCCTTTATATTGACCCCTCTCTAAGAAATCATGTTACACCTTTTTTAAACAAGGAGTCAATCCTAAATATGGAAGCCCGCAGACAATTTCATCTAGCTTCGTGAATGTTTGATATTATCAAATAATGAAAGCCTATCTTTATTCAAAATTAAAGTTTCTACGGTTTAACAAAGAGGATTGTTTTGAATTCAGATTTTTACCACCACCTCTTAGACACTATATATTATTTAATATTTACATATATTTCTATTAATTTAACATTAACATAAATCTATTTCCTTTTGTTAATATAATTATAAATGCAAATAATTAATCTTTAAATTGACAAAAGCACATAAAAAAATAACATTAGTCGCAGTTCCTTCAGGCTGTAAATGAAAATTAGCGTTTTGCTCATGACTCATGGAAAGGAAAAAGGAAATATTGGATGCTGAATTACGGCATTTTTGTGATCGTGTAGACTAGAATGTGTTTGTACTTGTGTTATAAATCTGGTTTTCTTATTATATTTACATATAGGTATATGTATAAAGCTCCTTGTTTATTTACATTTAATACGCTCGTGTGTGTTTATTTGTAAACTAGCTGACCCGGTGAACTTCGTACCGCCTAATTATTGGAGGCATATTTAGTAAGTCACAAACACACGACACAATACTTTTTCACAAAAAACGGTTTTTCTTGATTTCCGGAAAAACTAAATGTCCTATTGAAAAAAATCAAATGGCAAAGTTGTAGGTAATAAAAACATCTAAAACTTTTGCATTTACACTTTTTCACATAACATCAAAGTTCGTATAATACTGTATTTTTTTTCGCTTTTTATTATTTTTAAAGCTTATAACCTGGTCTATATGGACAAAACAATGGAACGTTCGGATACACGGGTTCTTTTTACATGAGATGACAAAACAATATAAAAAAAATATTTTTGAGAGATAGTAACACTGTAAGGTTGGCACCCATCAAATATGTCAACACATTAATTATTTTTATATTTTGAAATTTAAATACACGATGTTATAAGCAAAGTTGATATTATGTTGTCGATTCAAAAGTCTTGTTTTAATGCGTTCTTCAATTCGAGTGGAACTGAGAGTACAAATACCGTCAAATGTTTGACAGAAAGTAAGTGATCAACTTTTATATGGGAAAATGAAATTGTCGTCTTACTCTATCTTACTCGCAATTTTTCCTTATTTGCTCACCGTTTAGACCTACCCTGGACTACGACAAACATTTTAAAACCAAAATCAGCTCAATCGGCCCAGCCGTTCTCGAGTTTTAAGCAGACTAACGAACAACAATTCATTTCTATTTATATAGATAATCTATCTATCTATCCACGCGTATTAGATACTGTTCGAACTAATGTGTCAGCAGTCATCAGCGTCAGTCGAAGATAAAGGTATTTCCATATCTTTTGCGTTAGACATATATATATATATATATATATATATATACGAGGCATGTTTTTTAAGTAAGTACCGTTTTGCGATTCCGCCGCCGCAGCTACGGTCGGCGTTCCGCGCATGCGCGCTAGTTACCTACATCTCTTGTCTACGCACTGACGCCATTACAGTCTGATTCTTCATTTTATACGTTGTTTACTGAGTGTTTAAGATGCCTCCGACAATCGTGAGTCCCGCCGCTTGTGAAGTACGGGCTGTTATACGATTTCTCAGTGCTAAAGGCGTAAAACCGATCGATATTCATCGTGAGATCTGCGAAGTTTACGGACAAAACATGAGTGATGGAATGGTAAGGAAATGGGTGAGAGCATTTAAAGATGGCCGCACAAATGTGCATGATGAAGAACGGAGTGGGCGTCCTTCGGTCGTTAATGAAGATTTGGTGCAGAAAGTGGACGAAAAGGTTAGAGAAAACAGACGCTTTACAATTTTATCATTGTGCGACTGCTTTCCTCAATATTCTCGTAGTGTTTTGTATCGCATTGTGACCGAGAACTTGAATTACCGGAAATTGTGTTCACGTTGGGTTCCAAAAATGTTGACGGATTTGCACAAAAGCCAACGTTTAGGCAGTGCATTGACGTTCCTTGAGCGGTACCACAAGGAAGGTGAAGATTTTTTAGACCAAATTGTTACTGGTGACGAAACATGGGTGGCCTACGTTACACCAGAATCGAAACAACAATCCATGGAATGGCGACATTCATCATCACCCAAAAAAGTGAAGTTTAAGCAAACAATTTCTGCCCGGAAAATCATGTGCACAGTTTTTTGGGACAGAAAAGGAGTATTGCTAGTGAGAGTTTCTGCATCGTAATGAGACAATCAATGCAGCGTCTTATTGTGAGACATTGAAAAATCTGCGTCGTGCAATCCAGAACAAAAGACGTGGCAAGTTGAGTAAGGGTATCGTTTTGCTGCATGACAACGCCCGTCCTCATGTGGCTAATCGCACTAAAGATCTCATCAAATCTTTTCAATGGGAAACTCTAGATCATCCTCCATACAGCCCTGATCTGGCGCCCAGCGATTACCATTTGTTCCTGCACTTGAAGAAACACCTGGGCGGTCAGCGTCTTCAAGACGATAACGAAGTCAAAGCATTTGTGATACAGTGGTTAACAAGTCAGGCGGCAGAATTTTATGAGGAGGGTATTCAAAAACTGGTGCCACGTTATGACAAGTGTCTCAATATTCACGGAAATTATGTAGAAAAGTAGATTAAGGTACAGGCTTTCATGTAAAAATAAAATTATTGCGATATCTTTGCGTCTTTTTTTAATTCCAAAACGGTACTTACTTAAAAAACATGCCTCGTATTTAAAGTAAAAACATGTTTGGCGGTTTTATCAAAGACTATTGGTACCGCGGCGTGAGCACTCTGTCTCAATGTTGTAAGATTTTTTGGTGTGATACAAAATGCATATAGCGATAAAAATACCGCGGTGTCCCTTAAAAACCAGAAATATTTGGAAGGTGACCTTAAGTTCATTCTTTCATAACTGGACGTAAAACCGTCAGTGATCTGCAACTGGTATCTAAGCTCAATTGCCTATTTCATTGAAAACCCAAATGTAAGTAGCCAACATGATGCTCAGTACTGGAGTATAGCATAGGTGATTAGGAATTAATTTTTTGTAAAATTTATCTGCCTTTGTATTATTCATTTCACTCATACCTGTTTACTATGTATTGGCTTCAATAGATGGATATTAATGATATATCATTAACGGTTCACAATAAGTGAAGAGAAATTGGCGTATTTCATCACAACCATACTGGGTAGACGGACACAGAAGCTCGGCTCATACTACATTCATAAAAAGGCTGTATCTGTATTTTAAATTCGACACTACACTGATGCTGACAAACGAAGCAATTAATAATATGGTATTTAAAGACGAACAGTAATATTGCATAAAAATATTCTGTTACTGTTTTTGTTTTCAAGTTGCCGAAAAAAACACATATATATTGTCCAAAAAATATATTTAATTGTAGTAGACAACACGGGGGCGCGCGCCCGGCGCCCAGCCCGCGCTGCGCGCGCGCCCCGCAACAACGCTTCGCTATCTACAACCAGCTCTCTGTTTTAATAATTGGAATAATTTATTTAATAATTACAACATTTTTTTTATCTGACCGTATTTTAACATTAAATATAACTAACTTCGTCTTGTATAACTTGGTGTAAGAACAGCCTTCAGGAATTGAAATAAGGTGGCGCAAAATACGCCTCACAGCACTGTTTCCATTTCTACTCGTGTCCGCTCTCTAGAAAAAGAAAACAAACGAATTTGATAAGAAAAGGAATTTATAATAGGTTCTTATTATTATGATTGAACCAAAGTGAATAATTACAGGTACTTTAATTGTTGTTGGGTAAGTTGCGTCGATATTGGTTTCTAGTCAATACAAGATGCATTTTTGAGATGTGGCTGGAGACCATCCGTTTCTAGTTGGTATAAAAATATAATTTGGTTTCCTAGAACCTTTTTATCCTCGTGTTAAAAGTAAGTTAGGTATGGTTCACCTGTATAGGTAATTAAAATACAAAAACAGCTGCTGTTACGCAGTAAATTGAGGCAATCTCTAGATTCTCTAGGTTCATATGTATAGTCTGACTTGCAATACAATGTAGTGAAGAATGAAACGATAGAAATATGAATATTATTTTAGGAACGTGATAAGTTATTATTATGTTTCAACTCTGTTCCAACTCTCCTCATTTACAACATTTGTGACAGTCTGTGTTTCTTGTCTTAAAATCTATCTGTTTTATTAGAGATCGGTATTTTTTATTATTTTGTTGAGACTGTCGTATTGTTAATATAATTTGCCACTATAATTTATGAACCATTTTTGAAAACAAATTATGTCATTAGGCCATCTGTTTGGAATATGAAGATTCACTTGAAGTCGTGTTCCTATTTGTTCTCAGCGTCTGGTATCTCAGTCACTTGAGCGTTGTCACTACGTGGCGAGTTTTCGATTCGCTCAGCAATCGGTGACCAAGTGTATTTTAACCTATCTATAAAAGGTCCAGTCGCTGAAGACAAGTCGCCAGTGTATATTGACTCTTAAATAAAATGATCAAGAGACTGGAGACGTATTTTTGAATCATTAGACGTGAATTTGGAATTCGAATACGAATACAAATCGTGCGCGAAATTATTTTCTACTGCTTATAATTTTATAGATTTTTGAATCAACATTATTATAATTTTATAGATTTTTGAATCAACGTTATTATAATTTTATAGATTTTTCAATACGTTTCTTGGTCGTCGTGGTAGATACCTGTAGCGTAAATCGCCGCAAGAGAGCGGACGGTCGAGATCGGGCAAGAGGTCCGCGGCGGGCGGCGCCCGCAGCGTGCGCGGGCGCGTGGCGTCGTGGCCGCCGGCCAGCAGCGCCGCGGCCGACGCCAGCCGGCGCGGCGGCGGCTGCAGCCCGTGCGCCGCCAGCGCCGCCGCCAGCTGCCGCGCGCGCGACACCGCCGCGTCGCGCTCGTGGCGCGCGCGCCATACCTTTTGTAAACGTAACAGGCAGGGTACACGACTACAAATCATTATGCCTGGTTTTATACTATAATTATCTGATTTGACCAATTTATATCTCATGAAAGTATGTCAATATAGAAATTTTAGTTTAATTATCTTATACTAATATTATAAAGCTGAAGAGTTTGTTTGTTTATTTGTTTTTTTGAACGCGCTAATCTCTGGAACTCCTGGTTCGAATTGAAAAATTCTTTTTTTATTGAATAGCCCATTTATCGAGGAAGGCTTTAGGCTACATAACATCACCCCCCGCGTGGGCCTCCGAGCGCCGAGTCTTGGTCGCAGAGATCGGGCGAGATCTGTCTCCGCCGGCATTGATTGCGGCAATGCTGGCGGACGAGGGAGGTTGGAGGGCTGTGGCCTCCTTCTGTGAAGCAGTGATGCTCCAGAAGGAGGCCGCCGAGCGGGGTCGGGAGATGGCCGATCCCGCTCGAAGAAGGCGGCGCGGGCTCGGTAGCACAGCTGCGGCGCCGCCGCGGGTCGCCGGCGAGCGCGAGGAAGTCGCGACTGCTACGGCGACCCGGGATGGACCACGCCACTTCCGTGGCCGGGGGGCGTCGTCGGTGGAGGAGACCGGGGGAGGTAGTAGCCTCCCCCGAGGAGGGCTCCCCTCTAGGCAGGGGAGCGGGGGGGAGGGGGGTTCCCGGATGTGGCTTGATGTACCCGGGGGCTCCCTACATGCCTGAGGAAGGCCATCCTTGAGATTTTTAGTGGGTAGGCCTCCCCCTTCTGGGGAGGAGAGCCCCACATAACCGCCGGCTCGCCACAGCCGGGGTATGCAATATAATGCATTTTCCTCAGGGGAACAAAAAAAAAAGGCTACATAACATCACGCTGCGACTAATAGGAGCGAAGAAATAATGGAAAATGTGGAAAAATCGGGGAAAATGATTTATCTTTGAGGGTTTCCGTTGCGTGCGTTGCAAATACGGTTCTATACCAAAAAAATATATATGAAAGAATTATTCGTCTTGAAATGATCTAAAAAAATGTCCGAAGCAGTATATGTCTATCTTTTAATGTTAACTGCTAGTCAGTTACAGTTAATCGTTTTTACGGTGATCAAATTTGGATATGTCGCGTTGTCAAGATCGGGTAACAGCTGAGGTGGTTGTTTGCAAAAATAAATATGATGCTAAAAATAACTATTCTAATTGACGTAGAAATAACAAAGTTATTTCAAAAATTGTTTATACGCTCATACAAATTTGACGAATTTACTGAGTTATGACGTCACGATTGCAGTGTTTTTAGTATGGAGCGTTTTTGAGCGACCCGCGACAGCGCCGCAAACATGTCGATGTATCTTCAAAAGTAATAGGTGCAGGTGTACTGTTGGTTCTACAATATTTCTCACTTAAAAGAGTACTCTTATATATTGAATTAAAAAAAATGTAAAAACTGTTATGTAAACGATTCGGAGATTATGTATCAGGGTAATGTTTTAGTAACAATAACCGTCGAGTGACCAGCAATCGTAAGCAGATTCGATATATTATTATTGCGATATGATACGATAATGTAACTGCAAGAGAATCGTATAATAAATACATAGTAACAACGTGTAGAATGACCAGTGAGTAGAAATTCAGTAAAAAAAATTGGTAGAAAAAGGGTAAAATTTTTAATTGAAACTGATTTGATTACAATAAACAGTAATTAGTTGGTTATATCGTTAATAAAGAAAAAGCTTTGTAATAAACATTTCCTAAGTTGTGGTTTAAACTTCAGTTTAGTTAGTGACTTCGTTTAATAAAGATTCAGTGATCCGGCTCGAAGGACCACTAAATGTACGGGGTTTCGTACATTTATAGAAAAAGTAGTAAAAATCACGTGTAAAAAAGGGTAATTTATTGGCACTAAACAATTACTCTAACTAAACTATTTGGTAAAAAATGTGGTAAAATGGTAGGATTTCGGGAATATGGTATATGATGCACGATTGGTTTGACTATCGGCCAAATACTGACATGATTAATAAGTATGTCACAACATGAATCATGCACGAGGCGGCGCGGCGGCGGCGTAGTAGCAACCAAATCCGCTTACGCGACTTTTACCTAGTTGCATTTATTTGCAATGTACGGACAAAATCACCGAATACGCACTAATTAATAATTATTCAAGAATTTCCGGTGTTGACGGCTTTATTAAAACCTAATGTGACCGAATGATCGTTGAATTTTAGAGTGGAAATCTGCAAAATATCTTTTGTTTTTGAATTTAAAATATTGGATAGGTAGTCAATAATAATTAAATTCCGAATACTTAATGTTGCTTATCTGTTACTTAGTTTGCGGTATAAGGATTAGTCTTTTTCGTTCGCTTACTTAGATTCAATTGTTTACGGAATTGGCGAAATCTGGGTCGAAAAAAAGAATTAAGTATATATAGGTTCTAAACTCGTGCACATCCTACATACCTTAACTTTTCCTGTTCATATTTATAACTTTGATATATTTTCGAATGTACAGTTTGTCTATTACAGGATAGCGATTCCAATAAAAAAAGAATACCAGATTTTAGAACATTAAATATTTTTTACAAATGATTCCTCTGCTATTTGGCAGAAATTAGAACAATTTTATTTGCACTCTAGATGCGCAGTCTTTCAAATACCTAAAAATAAAGTAAGAAACAAATAAAATTTCAGAATAGCTTGAAATAAGTTTAAAGTAACATAATAAGAGGACAACAAATACTCGTAATTATATTTGATAATCATTATGATATTTGGCTGGTATGTCACGAATTCGATTTAAAAAAGCTGGACCTCATAGCTTTTTAAATTAAGCAAGAAATATCCTTCTAATAAAACAAAAGAAAAAATAAAAGAATGGACAACGAAACGTCTCTATTTTAGGATAATTGACCACCATAATTCCGGTTGCGACTTTTTATCCAATATACTCTGTGTTTTTAACAAGTTTCGAAATAGTATCGTAATTTATAAAATAAAATTATATGCCTTATTTAAATACATTTGTTCTTATATTTGACTCGATGGAGGAGGCTAACCCAGTAAATATACATTTTACCTTGAAAGAAACCTAGAAGATAAAAGGGCAAAACAAGGAAGGGTAAGGAATTTACGCATATTTTATTTTATGAAATGTACGAAATTTTGAACTTTGTATTTAGTCATTCGTAAAATGATTTGTCTTCAAAGTATTTTTCATGCATGTATACCTGCGCAGCACAAACGGCGGAGCGGCAGTGCCCTCGACTTCCGGCCCCAAATCCTCGTGAAGCGGCCTCGACCACAGCCCCGTGGAACGATAAAGATTGTCCTGTAATTGCATTATGTATAAATTATATATAAGGTTGGTTGGCTTTATCAACATAATATAGCACAAAAATATGGATCGCTCTATTCTGGGTAGTATTATCTATATGTATCTTCTTCTATACTTAAAATAAATCTGTTATTTACTTATATATATCTGTTACTTAAAATAAATTAACAATTGGTATATTAAATATAATAAAAAATATATTAAAAAGACAGAAATAAAGTGATATTTACAGCAAGCTTTGACGGCTTGTCGGCGCTATGGACTTTCCAACTCCATAATTTCATGAAGTGGTCATTAAAGCCATGTACCAATGTTTTTCGTTTTTTTAATGTTATATGCAATTAAGTAGTAGTACTTAGCTTAGTAGAGCAATCCATAGTGTTTCTACACATCGATAATTCCATGGAAACTTACCCATCGAGAGCGAGACGAGAGCGCAACACGAGCCCGCACTAGAGGCGGCCAAGTGTGTTCGCATGTACCGGAAGTAAACATGCTCTAGTAGAAGGAGCAGAGCGGCCAGCAGGATGCCAGCCATCAAAAGAAGGAACGCAGAGAGGAACTGCTCGAGGGCGAGCGGATCCGATGACTTGTGCTCCTGTTTATTGGGCTTGCAAGTACCCGTCATCCAATATCTGAAATTCAAAACCGTACATATCCTTACGGTTGATTTTTACCAAAAAGGCAGCATAGCGGTCAATGTTTTGAATGTTAGATCATTATTAACTTTACCTATCTCCGTAAAGTGTAGCCTGAGAAAAGAGAGGCACCAATCAAGTGACTGCCAGCGGTAGCGGGTATATAGGCTTTATATATTATATATAATTTGACAATCCTTTGAATAGAATTAGAATAATAGTAATAATAACTTGGTGCGAGGAAGTGACGACCCCATCGCTCGATGGTGGAGCATTTAAAGTCCCTTAACTGCCATACATGCCCCGTCAGTGCAGTCAGTCTCTCTCAGGGCAGCTTGTAGCGAGCTGTCGCGTCATCGAGGGTACCGATATACTTCGGGGGGGTGTATGCTACCCGCCTTTGTCTTGCCTTAGCCGGACGGACAGAGTGGAGTCGCAAGAGCAGATCTCGAAAGGGGGAAGTGAAATAATGTCATAACGCCGACGGCGTCTCGATGGCTGTTGCAGGCACACCTCTCTACACCCTTAGCCGTTGACACCAATGTTGCTCTCTTCGCACCAATATTGGTTTGCGAGGCTCAGTTTCTGTGCAATTATAGCTGCATTTTCAATAAATTTCACTTAAAGGACCTCTACGCGTTGAATCTATCTCCCCGCGCACGCCTTATAATTATAAAGGACCGTGTCTTTAAAAGACGCATAATATAAGCGACAATAATAACTTGGTTAAATAATTCTACCCGAGTTCTGCTCCTAAATATTACGCTACTACAGCAACCAAGTATGTATTATGCCAAAGAATTCGATCTTCAATTTATAAACAAAAAAAAATGTTTACCCATTAACCCCTTTAGAATAACCCTCACCATAACTGGTTAGTTTGGGCGCGGCAATCATTAAAATTGGCATCATTAAAATATAATGGATGTAATGTGTAGGCATTTCAAATTGACATCTACGAGTATGACTTAGTAAACGAAATTGCGTAATAAGAGCACTCATAATTTTCTATTTAGTAAACATAATTTTCTGTGTTAAAAAGAAATTAAAAAAATCACACTTATTATTTGAGTATTATTTAGGTATCCCTTATATTCATGAAACAAAATTTTATTTATATCTGTATACGAACCTTCGTAGCCTTTCTAGATCCCCGTTTGAGCGAAGGTCTAAAAGTCTTTTGTTGAACATACTAAGATATTTTGAATTACGAGTAAACGCCAATCCGTAGCCGGACATCGCATACCATGATCCCACAGTTAGAAGTCTGCAATCTTCATCCTAGAAAGTAAACATTATATGAAAAATATCACCCTCACCTTGATCGAACTTGATGAGGTGGTGTTGGTGGTTCTGTTCTATTCATTTTAATTCCTTGAAACTCTGAGGTCACTGTAATATTTAATCACCCTTGAGTTAGCATATATATTTTGGACTCCTTAATCACAAAAAAAAATATTTTATCTTTGGTTAAGCATTAATAGGCGAGGAGCCGGTACCACTGAAAGTCCCGTCATAGCGGAATCAAAAAATATTTATTTAGATAAATAGTACCTACATAATTATAAGAATAAATTAAGCACGGTATGCGTGGATTCTTATTGCCGAAACAATGCTAAAAAAATAAAAATCAAAAATATCTAAAAATGTTTTACCGTCATCGCGAATATTTTTTTAAATGTATTCGATAGTAAATTTTATTGGCTTTTAGAAAAGAATCACGCAAACCACTTTTTTCTGCCGGAAGGGTCTGGCATACCTATTTGAAGTGTGTGATGAGGGCTAAAATTTCTCCATCATGCCGGAAACTTTTTATTTATTTTTTTCTTTTATATATTTTTATGTAATTTTTAAAAATATCTCGGTATGCGCGCTCAAAGACTGCCGGAAAAATCCATCCATCAGCATACGCAGCATAAGCATACCATCTTGAACATAACTAATGTGATATGTTATATCATCACAGCGCTTATATGTTCGCACTGAGGGGCACAGGCGTACTCTGCACTATGTTAGGACAGTTAGGCCTAAGTCAACCACGCTGGCCTATTGACTACACACATTATTTAATTTCTTCGCAGGTATATGCAGGTTGCTTCACGATGTTTTCCTTCACCGCTGGAGCGTTAGATAAATGTACGTATGAAATTCTAAAAACGAATAACACATTGGTACATCGTAAAAAAATCTAATATCTCTCAAATCCAACGTAACGTTTGAATTATTTCCATTTATCATAAGAGTAATCGTTACAAACCCTGTACTGATCATTTACAAACCTGTTTACTCCTTTCTTTAAGAATCCTATACTGTATTCCTCAGGGAAAACCTCGGTAGGGAGCTCATTTTAGAATAGGGACGTGAGCGGGAGGTTATTCCTCTAAAACCACATTGTATATGACTATTTAAGGTCTAGTGGATGGCTCAATACAACCCATTCTACACGTAAATAGGCAAAGTCGCACGGCAGTAATTATAAACTTAATAGCTTTGTATCGACCTGAGTCTGGGATCGTCAACGATTCGTTTAGCTCGTCTTTGGATTAAGTGAAAAGATCCAAGTTGGTATCAAAGTGGTCGCGCCCACATGTGACAGTACAGTGCTCAGTATACCCTGACCTGCGCCTATGCTTTAGATAAAAGTACTATTTGACTGTTAAGCATATCTAGATTTTTGGAGGCGTATTTGGCCTTGTCATCTAAGCACCGGAATTGGACGTCGGGGGAGATGTCGACTCTAAGGATCTCAATACTTTTTAATATGGTCAAAGGTGCTGTAATAGTAATTGAGCGGTGAATATAAATGATTGTGTTTTATAAGGGTGAAATTGGACCAAATTAACCCGCCCCTGGTTGCTTATTTATTTTTCAAAAGTAGACGTAGATAACACTGCATAGCCGCATATGCCTACGACGCATTAAAATCCATTCCTTTCTGACAGATGCATCAGGCCACGTTCTTTTTCACACCAACAACGATAATATTACTGCAAATGCTATTGTTGGCGTGCACGCTGGCTGATACGAATGGGGAAAGAATATTACCGTTGATACTACTGATTAAAAAGGAACGCGGCGTCGAGGCGTTATGTGAAGAGAGAAAATGTGACAAAAATGTTGTCTTGAAAATATTCTTAGTTTTTTCTTGGAACAGACAATAACGGACTCTCCAACGTATTCAGCTAACTCTTCGACCACTGAAGTTTTTTCAAAATATTCTCAATTTTATCGATTTAAAAAACGCGAACAAAAAATTTTGTAGTATTTCTAAGGATACACAAATTTCGAAATGGTTTCAGAAGTTTGGTATCTAATCAAAATTTTTCAAAACATCAAAAAATATTTTATTTAGTTTGTAAAGGACAAAGTAGCTTAATTACTTTTTTTCTCGAGGTGGAATGCTTTGCGCACTATACCGGGTGATGCCTAGTCATCACGCGTGTGAACGACTCTCTCCGTAGGGCATCCCCACTAAACCACCGCGATGTCTATCATGCTCCTAGTAGCGTGCAGCCCACACTTGAAAGGCACGCTACGTAAGCCCATCTTCAACCACCTCTTTTTTTTCTTTTTTGTTCCCCTGAGGAAAATGCATTAAATTGCATACCCCGACTGTGGCGAGCCGGCGGTTATGTGGGGCTCTCCTCCCCAGAAGGGGGACGCCTACCCACTAAATACCTCAGGGATGGAGTTCCTCAGGCATGTAGTGAGCCCCCGGGAACGCCAAGCGACATCCGGGAACCCCCAACCTCCGCTCTCCTGCTGCTACAGGGGTGCCCTCCTCGGGGGAGGTTACTTCCCCCGATCTCCACCACCGACGACGCCCCCCGGCCACGGAAGGGGCGTGGTCCCTCCCGGGTCGCCGTATCCGCGGGCGCGATATCCACTAAAACCCCCTTGAGTTCTCTAGGCCCATGCGGGGTACATGGCGGGGTGCGCTTTCGCGATTCTAAAGCCATGTGCTCCGGGGCCGGCTCGACCTACGTCTGGTCAAGTCAAAGCCAAGAGGAGCTTGATTAACCCTAAGGTTTAATCAGTAAAAGTATTTTTTTTGGGTTAGTACGTTATAGCAATTTCATAATAACCGGGAGTGAATAATAATTAGAGCTAAACAACGGACAGACAAACGGATATGACGAAATGTATCGATTTTTTATTGAGATTTAATCCAAAAACTCATAAATACGAAACTTACTTGTGATACTAAGTAGTCTAACACGGTGCCATCGTAGATGAAGGCATCCAGCTCCCCAGTTAAAACACTCGTAACACCCGCGCTAACAGTGCTACGATTGTATCTGTAAAAAATTAATAAGTATGATAAAAATCCAGCAAAGTGCAAGTGAAGCCGATTACTGCTCCGCGTGAACGTTTAGGTATGTCATCTACTGCAATGTTATAATCACATACAAGTTTATAATCGCAATTGTTGTGATGTAATTATAAAGTTAAGGTTTTTACATATTTTCCTTCACTCATTTTCTTCCGATGCTACTGTTTCCGATACATGCCTGCCAGTGAAGGACGTTTCCGTCCCAATGGTTATCAGTCTTGCGAACGATAACATATAAGTTTCTTAATTTTACGGGTTATATTGGTCAATTTTGTCAATTCTGATTGGAGCGCGCAGAGAAACTCCGAGTATAGCTAGGAGGCATAAGTACACTTTGAACCGCTTACTCAATACTTAATACGAAATCAAAGACTCGTCTTCAGGCACTGTGATAAATGAGCTCACATTGCTTACAGTTTAACAATAATAGTCCGCAGAGAATCAACCATGCTATTGTTAACATAATAAGTGAAATATAGTAATAGTAAGTAGTAAAATACTTACCGAGCCATATATGCATGTGGTTCTGAAAAATATTTAGCTAGTGTGGCATCCGTATGCGACCAAGGCACCGTTCCGAATTTCAGGGCAGGCCTATGTGACAGGGGCCTGGATATTCGCGGATCGTCGATGCCACTAAGTTCATGAAATTCTTCTCTGGTTATCATGAACGCGGCAAGGTTGGCAGTGTAGATGGCGAGAAACACTACTGCGAACATTGCCCACATATTTGTCATGAATCGAGCCGTAAACCCCCGTGGTGAATCTACATGCACTGATGCCTGAAATAAAAAAGTTGCTACTTATAGGAGATATTTGTGGAGCTGATAAATTACTAAGTTTATTACTTCAATTTTATTTTCATGTTTTATTTTACTGTAAGTTGGGAAATTGGATTGGATTTGAGATGGGAAAATGGTATTCGTCGAAAATGGTAAACACAAATGTCTTATATGTCTCACCTGAAAAAGGACCGCCCAGACAATCCAATAAGTGCGACATAACGAAAAACGGTTTTGCGGGACCCGTTTCGAACTATGTCCGGTTGAACAGTCAAAGCCACTCGGCGATAGCCACTCGAAGAAAAATATTGAAAATGTTGCAGCTTGGATCGCAACGGCTCCTACGAGCATCCAGGAGGCGGTGTCGAAGGGCTCCAGGAACGCCGTCGGGGAGATAATGCCCGTCCGCTTTGCCACTACGATGGCTACTCCAGTTTCCATGAATGGTACACTGAAGTCTACTACTGCTTCACGATCAGAGTTTATTATCAAAGATGTTAGCACCTGAAAGATAACAATTTATTATAAACTTATAGTTTAAAAATATTTTTATCCCAGTAATATTTCATAATTATGTCGATTAATAAAACATTATACACACACGTTATGCATATTCATATTTTTAATCAATACACTATGTTTATAATGCAATAAGCTATTAAATTTAATATGAGTTTTGAAAAGGATTTTGTATTAGGTCATAGCGGCGACCGTCCTGTTACGTTAGATAGGGAGAGCATGTTCTGATAAGTTCATACATGTAAATTCATCATATAGTTATTATGTTATTTTATTACATATTGAATAGTATACGAGGGCTGCTACTTAAGTATCCGGAATCTGAGATTTCAACATTTTTAAACGCAATATATGACCTCCATGGTAAAATTCGTTCTTTTTTTGAAATACTGGCCGCTATTTTTTTTCCTTATGTACGCTAGTGTTTTGTTTCTGATGGGTTTAAAATGTCATATCGCTGAAATGATGGAACTCACACGTGAAAATATTCGTGCTATGATTTATTACGATTTTTGACGTGGTTTAACGCAACAACAGTGCGTAGATTAATTAACTTCAACTTTTGGTGTTGAAGCTCCATCAAAAACCACTGTGTATCACTGGTTTAGTGAGTTCAATCGTGGAGGGAGTAAGCTCACGGACGAAGTTAAGGAAGGTCGCCCGAAATCAGTCGTTGTGCCACAATTGAAGCTGTACGAAAACTAATTATGCAAGACCATCATGTTACGTATCAGAGATAGAGGCTACTCTGGGCATATGTATGACAAGCATTAATAAAATATCACATGAACATTTGTTCGTAAAAAAAATTTGTTCGCTTTGGATACCGCACAACTTAACTCAGCATCAAAAAGAAGCTCGCGTCAAATGGTGCAAGAATATGTTTAAAAAAATTAACGGAGGTGACTCAAAATCTGTTTATAATATCTACACAGGTGATGAATCTTGGATCTATGCGTACGATCCCTAAACTAAGTAACAATCTACAGTTTGGGTGTTTCAAAATAAGCCGAACCCTACGAAGCAGGCCACCATTTGGTGGCCTGCTTTTTTGGTATTAATGGTCATGTGGCTACAATACCACTGGAGAATCGTAAAACGGTCAATTCGGAGTGGTACACGACCATTTGTTTGCCGGAAGTATTTGAAGAAATACGTAAAAACAACAAGCGACGCAGAATCATTCTACAATACAAATTCCACGACAATGCTAGCTGTCACACATCACGCGAAACAAATACATTTTTGGAGGGTCAAAAAATAGAATTGATGGGTCATCCACCGTATAGCCCAGACTTGGCACCTAATGATTTCTATTTATTCCCAAATGTAAATAATAAATTACGTGGTCAACGATTTTCGACCCGAGAAGATGCCGTCGACGCGTTCAAACAGCACGTTTCAGATATACCGCAATCAGAGTGGAAAAATGCTATAAAAATTGGTTTCAACGTATGCAAAAGTGTATCGATCATCGCGGAGAATACTTTGAAAAACAATAAACCCATATTTAGCCATATACGTTTGTTTAATTTTTCTACATACATATGTAGCAGCCCTCGTAGCTATATCAATTAAAATAAAAAAAATTGTCTCAGTGTTTGTTATTGAACTCTTTCGAAACGGTTTATGAAATTTTCAGTACATATTTGGTAGATCTGATAGTAGGTCATATTTTTTTATAACCATAAGTGTTAAAAGTGTTACCACGCTTGCCGCGGGCGGGAGCTAGTATAGCTATATTTATTTTAAATCTGCCCGCGGCTTCGCCCGCGTGGATTTTCGGATTGGGTGTATAGAGGGTTAAGGGTCATAGCTTTTGCCCACGGCTACATATACGCGGAAGTCGGTTTATGGTGCGAAGATTTTATCGCGCTTCCCGTGGACTATCCGTTTTTCCGAGGTAAAAAATGCCGCAAAACTCCTCAAGAATCACTCTATCTATTGATGAAAACCGCATAAAAATCTGTGCAGTAGTTTTTTGAGCGAAGCCTTTATTGCGCATCCCGTGGGATCTGTCGATTTTTCCGGGATAAAAAGTAGCCTATGTTACTCGGGGAGAATGTAGCTTTCCAAAGGTGAAAGAATTTTTGAAATCGGTCCAGTAGTTTAAGCGTGAAGAGGTAACAAACAAACAAACAAACAAACAAATAAACAAACAAACAAACAAACACACTTTCGCATTTAATAATATTAGTTGGGATATGAGAATGTGATATACTAACCATATCGGTTCTTTTGTTAACAAGGTCCGCTATAAGCCCGTTCCATTTACCCTGTTGCAGCGTTCCCCAACGCCCGTCCTCCACGCGCACCAGCTCATACGTGAATCCAAGCTGCTCCGCCAGTTGTTGGAGCAAGTCTATGCAAAACCCGCTGCAGCACTGGTAAAGGGAACTGTTACCGTGTGCAGTGCCGGCCTCTAACCTTGAATAGGTTGTGTTTATTTCAATATTTTAACTAACTTATTTCTCTAAGTTATGTAGGATTAAGTTATGTAAAAAGGTGCAAGTGGACACGATATTCCTATGCGATAGTATTAGCCATTCATAACTGGATATTGACGTGGAATAACTATTCTTGCGCAGAAAATTTGTTGCACATTACAACTAATAATTATGGGAATCCGAAGTTATAAATTCATTAATTATTACTTAAATTTTAGAGCAATATTTATTTTACTGTGCATTATTTGCAACAAGGTTTATAAGGGGAAAATGTATAAAAAGCTATTATATAACGAACTAAATCTGATTAGTAGGTATAAAAAGTCGTAATAGCTGGTGCGTAAATATGCGTATAACGGAACGCATATGTCAACATTTTATCGAGGGTAAAACAATTACAACTGTATTCCCTACCTACCCTAATCCTATCCTTTGGGACTGATTTGACGTTCACACTTCTTCGCGTACGGACTTCCGATCGGCATCTCGGGTCGAGCATCTCAACCGCGAACCTATCGTCGAAGTTACCAATCAGCCGCGATCTACGCGCTATCGTATTCGCGTATCGCGCATAAAACAAGAAGACGAACACGGAAGAGGAACATTTAAAGAGGAATCGAGGACGAGCGTCTATTAAATCTAGCACGCAGGGCGACGTGAACCAGGTCGGTCCCAATTGCTTTCTTCTTTACTTGTTTTTCCCCGTCATATTTTCTGGTCCTTCACAGCCGAATCATCATTTTCCTATAAAATCATCTAATTTCCAATTATCCGCAGTTGTAATTTTATACCCTCATACTTTTTACAAATAACGGTGAATTATTTATATCATTCATTCACCACTCATTCGAATATTATTTTTTATTTCTAACCTGGCAACATTTTTGAATGAACCACTGACAAATTAGCTCGTTATTCATTCTCAACTGTCACTTGTCACTGACAAATCGATCACCGGTCATTATTTCATAGCTTTATTACCTTCAATTAGAAAATTATTAATTTCGTTTGCAATTTATAATCTAATTGAAACAAAATGGCAAAAATTAGTCAGTGTATTGTGCGTTTCAATATATTACAAAAGCGTATGCATGATTTGTATGAAATAGCTACTAGATTTAGTGCAGTTCGTGATTCAGGCGACAAAGATCAAACTCTTGCACAGTTTCAGGCTAGGTACAGTGATATTGGAAGACATCGTGATCAAATGGATGATATATTTACAACATTAATGTCCGATTCGTCACTCGATGATTCGAAACGTTCTGATTTGGAACGAGGTTACAATGAGTTCCAGGATCAGTTCTATTCAATTAAAGTTTTGCATTCTAGCTTGATTGACAATCAATCACATTCTAAGTTATCCGATTGTTCTGAACGTAAAATCAACACGGAATTTCATTTACCTAAAATATCATTGCCTCGTTTCAATGGTGCTTCTATTGAATGGCCTAGTTTTATTTCAATATTTAACAGCTTAGTTCATGACAATACACATCTGAGTAATGTAGAAAAAATGCACTATTTGTTAAGTGTTCTTGACAAGGAGCCTTTATCTTTGGTTAAGCATCTCACAGTAACACATGAAAATTATATGGTAGCATGCAGGTTGCTTACTGAAAGATATGAAAATATTAGGATTATTGCTGACAAACACATTGATGCAATTCTTAGTTTACCTAATCTAACACAATTTAATACAAAATCATTAAACAAATTTTTATATACAGTTAAAGAGAACACAGAAGCGCTAATCGCACTTAAATTTGATGTAAATTCTTGGTGTTTCTTACTATTACATATTATCTTAAAAAAATTATCCATAGATATGAGAGCTAAGTTTGAATCAACAATACAATTAAATACAATTCCAACATTTAAGCAATTACTTGTATTTTTAGAAAATCAGCTGCGAATTCTAGAAAATTTAACTAGTTCCACATTTAAATCAACATCAGGTAATTCTTTTAATGTTGTTGGTACAAGCAATCAAACAAACAACAATTATAGTATTTGCCCTTGCTGCAATGAACATCATCTTATTTACAAATGTCCAAGATTTGATTCAATGAATTCTTCAGACAGGAGGAATTTTGTTAAAGAACATAAACTTTGTTTTAATTGTCTACGCACACATCACATATCAAAATGTATGTCTAAAAGTGTATGTCAAATATGCCATGGCCGTCATCACACTAAGATACACACAAACGCACCTCAGTCTATTACCACATCACAATCTGCAGTTACTCCTGCATCAAATAATGTAACTCAGACACAATCTTTGCACGGCATTGATGGTTCTTCAACCATGGTGCTTGGCACAGCTGTTATACATATACAGGATGTTGATGGTTTTTATCACTCTGCCCGTGCATTGATTGATAGTGGTTCTCAGGTTTGTATAATGACTGAAAACTTAGCACAACAACTTAGGTTGCCTCGGTCTAATTCTGCATCTTTGTTCGGCTTAGGTATGACATCGGATAATCATACCAATGGAACTGTACATACAAATATTAAATCCATTCACAATTCAAATGAAATGTTATCTGCCGATTTTGTTATTTTGAAACGAATCACAGGCAATCTTCCAACAGTTTCACTACACACATCACTTTTAAAAAACGTGTAACAATTTGATTCTCGCAGACAAACATTTTAATATACCAGGTCGAATTGACCTATTATTAGGTATCGGTTTGTATGACCAGATCTTTGATGGCAGAAAATTCAGTCTAGGTGATTCAATGCCTACTGCTTATTCTTCTCTCTTTGGCTGGGTTATCATGGGTAAAGCTCCAGCGGCATCGAACTTAGTATGCCACTCAACTACTATGGCTTGCACTGTTGATCTTAATCGAGCCATAAGTTTGTTTTGGGAAGCTGAGGAACCACCCAAACAAACTATTCAAGATCCTGAGGACATTTTATGTGAGAAACACTTCATAGAAACTCATACTAGGGACAACACTGGCCGCTTTACTCTGCGTTTACCATTTAAGGTCAACCACAAAGCATTAGGTGACACTTATCACACAGCACTTAAGAGATTCTTTTATTTAGAACGGCGATTGCTAAAGGACAATAAGTTACGTGAACTGTACATTGCATTCATGCGCGACTACAAAGAATCTGGTCACATGTCAGAGGTTTCAGATGCAGGTTCATCAAATCGGTATTTTATTCCTCATCATGGTGTTCTGAAAGAACACAGCAGCACCACTAAATTGCGTGCTGTATTTGATGCCTCAGCACTTAGTTCATCTGGCGTTTCGCTCAATCAAATCCTCATGTCTGGTCCTAAGCTGCAGCAAAATATTGAGGACATCATCATGCGTTTTAGAATCCATAATATTGTTTTCACTGGCGACATTCGACAAATGTACCGCCAAATCAAGATTGACGAAGCCGATCGTCAATATCAAACGATTCTGTGGCGTGAATCTCCAAACCAGCCGCTGAAGCAATATGAGCTAACAACCGTGACTTACGGCGTTTCTAGTTCAGCATACCAGGCAATTAGAGTCATTCATGAGCTTGCACATCTCAACTCTGAGCATTATCCTGAGGCGTCTAACACACTTCTAGAAGATACCTTTGTCGATGATGTAGTTTGTGGAGCTTCCTCTGTGGATTCTGCCCGTAATTTACAGCGCGATATTGTTGCTATTCTTAGACAGGGAGGGTTCGAACTTCGAAAATGGTCAAGCAACTCGAATGAATTTCTGTCATTTTGTCCCACCGAACACTGCGAGTCCCCATATCGGTTTGAGGATGGCAACAATATTTACAAAATTTTGGGTATCGAATGGAACTCCAAATCTGACTGCTTCGTGTATAATGTCGGCGAAATGGGTAGCGTCATGACTAAGCGTGGCGTCTTATCGGATATTGCAAAACTTTATGACCCCTGTGGATTTTTAGCTCCGATTATTTTCTATGCCAAGTATTTCATGCAGCGACTTTGGTTGCTTGAATCTAGTTGGGATGATCCACTGCCTTTTGACTTGGCAAGAGAGTGGAAATCATTTATAGCGGACTTTCATAATTTAAATCGAATTTCTATTCAGCGACGTTTTATGACAGCTCAACCGGTTGATGTTCAATTACACGGTTTCTGTGATGCGTCCGAAAAAGGATATGCGGCTTGTATCTATCTGCGTGTTGTCAACTCTGATGGACGTATTCTGGTTCAACTTGTGGATGCCAAGTCCCGCGTAGCTCCTATAAAACAAAAACTGACAATCCAAAACTCGAATTAAACGGTGCACTATTGCTATCTCGTTTAATGGAACACGTTTATAATATATTGCGCTCAAAAATCAAAATTAATAATCTGTTTGCCTGGTCTGATTCCAGCATAGTTTTATCATGGTTGAGCACCTCTCCTCATAAACTTCAAACCTATGAAGGAAACCGTGTTTCCCAAATACAGATGATCACGCCATATGCCACTTGGAGACATGTTCCCTCATTAGCTAATCCTGCCGACCCAGCTAGTCGTGGGATTCCACCTTCGGAATTAGTTAACCATCCATTGTGGTGGTCACCAGCATGGCTCGGAGATCATTTTTCGACATGGCCTGGAGACATACCACTAATCAGCGAAGCTGACTTGCCAGCTCTTAAGGCACCTCCGCTCATATCAACTGTTGCGCATGGCCCCATTCCTACCTTTTGTTTAGACAAGTTTAGCACGTTTGCCAAGCTACAGTCTGTTGTAGCCTGGTGCAAGCGTTTCTTACACAATTGTCGTAATCCTACGCACCGACGCAGTGGACTTTTATCTGTCTCAGAATTAAGAGATAGCTTGAATTCTATTGTACAGTCCGTCCAGTCTACGGCGTTTGCTACAGCGTTGGAGTCACTGCGGATGGGCAAAGGTGTGGGAGGTGGTTTAATGCGCCTTAATCCATTCATTGACTCACAGGGGCTGCTGCGAGTAGGAGGTCGGTTAGTCAAGTCTGAGCTTGACTACAATGCAACGCATCCCTTGTTATTACCCAAAGATCATTATGTTACGAAACTCATCGTCGACCATTATCATCGTTTGCACCTTCATCCAGGTTTGAGTCTACTTCAAGCTTTACTTCAGCGAAAATTTTGGATTATGTCTGCACGACGTATTATAAAGCATATAGTTTTTAAATGTCATCGCTGCTACAGACTGCGTCCCAAATCTATTCAACCCTTCATGGGCGATTTACCTGCTAGCAGAGTTACCGCGTGTAGAGCTTTCCAACGTGTCGGTATCGACTTTGCCGGACCTTTCTATCTAAAGGCATCCCGACTTAGGAATGCTAAGACTGTACGGTCATACCTATGCATTTTTGTATGTTTTACCACCAAAGGCGTTCACTTAGAGGCAGTGTCCGAGCTATCAACTGAGGCATTTATCGCATGTTTGGATCGGTTTGTGTCGCGTCGAGGGTTACCAACTGACATTTATAGCGACTGTGGTACGAACTTTGTAGGCGCTAAAAATTACATCAAAGATGTGACAAACTTTTTATATAATACATCAAGCAAGATTCATAAACATTTAGTTCACCAAGAAATCAACTGGCATCTTAACCCTCCTGCCAGTCCACATATGGGAGGTTTGTGGGAAAGTGCCGTAAGATCAGCCAAACTCATTTTATGTAGAGTCATCGGCGAGCGACCGCTCGTTTTCGAGGAACTATCTACCATATTTGCTAAGGTAGAAGCAGCATTGAACTCAAGGCCGTTGTGTCCAATAACTAGCGATCCCAACGACTTAGATGTTTTAACGCCTGGTCATTTGATTATAGGGCAACAACTTTTAGCATTGCCTGAGCCGACTATGACCGATGTTATCATCAGCCCACTGAAGCGCTGGAAAATGCTCCAACAAATAACTCAGCATTTTTGGAAACGTTGGCAATCCGAATATCTGTATACTCTGATGCAACGTCCCAAGTGGCTTAATATGTCTGCGGATGTTCGGGTTGGTGACTTAGTACTGATAAAAGACAGTTCTCCTCCACTTCGGTGGCGTAAAGCTCGTGTCATCAAGCTCTGCCCAGGTACTGATGGTATAGTTAGGGTTGTTGAACTTAGGACAGATTCTGGAACTCTGTTAAGACCAGTAGTCAAAATTTGCCCACTTATATCTACCTCAAACTTGTCGTACACATCAAAATAATTCATTTAATCAACTATAATAATTCATCTATTTCATTTAAATATTATATTAGCATTAGTTACCTCAGCATTTTTCTAGAATCATCTTTATTTTTATCTCAACTTAGCTAATTTTACCTATCCTAAAGAGCTAACCCGCTCTTTGGGGGGCGGTATGGTGCGTAAATATGCGTATAACGGAACGCATATGTCAACATTTTTTATCGAGGGTAAAACAATTACAACTGTATTCCCTACCTACCCTAATCCTATCCTTATTGGGACTGATTTGACGTTCACACTTCTTCGCGTACGGACTTCCGATCGGCATCTCGGGTCGAGCATCTCAACCGCGAACCTATCGTCGAAGTTACCAATCAGCCGCGATCTACGCGCTATCGTATTCGCGTATCGCGCATAAAACAAGAAGACGAACACGGAAGAGGAACATTTAAAGAGGAATCGAGGACGAGCGTCTATTAAATCTAGCACGCAGGGCGACGTGAACCAGGTCGGTCCCAATTGCTTTCTTCTTTACTTGTTTTTCCCCGTCAATAGCAAAATAATGTTTTTACAAAGAAATTTAATACGTTTATTCCATAATTTTTAGGTACAGATAAACTACTGTGTATATAAAGTAAGACAGGTAAAAATTATATCTAATACGTAATTATAAAGTAATAAAAAAAATATACAAAAAACTGATGGCTTCGAAAAGGCTGTCGAAGTCAGCGTTTATTGTTGTCAGTTAGCTGCTTTTGAGTGAGCAAGCTTTCTTATTACCTTGATATTACATTTTTGTAATATCAAATCGGTCATTTTCAATGATGTCAAAAACATGAAAAATATCGTAATAATACCTTACCACTTTGTTGCCATATGTGAAAAAATCCTATAATAAGCAGAGCTGCCAGATCGTATAATTGGATACAAAATATGTTGTATAATCATAATAATAAGGTGATGTATTGTATCCATAATATGTAGGCAATGATCACGTATACAACTACAATATGATATGAAACAGTAAGTATTTTTTTAGAGATCGTCTTCTATATGTATAATGAATACAGATACGATACTGCCGTGTGTTTGGCTTTAGATTCAGGTGTTGTGGTTGGGGTGGGTTGTCAGATAACCTCCTCGTAGTGCACCCTGAGCAACGTCTTTTTACGGCTAATAGTCTGACAGAAGGCCCCCGGGAGGGGTGTGGGATGGCCAGGTCCAACCTGGCGGGCCGCGTCTAGCGGCTAGTGGCGGACAGGCGAAGCTCCTTCTTCTTTAAGTGGGGGTGGCTGTCGCTCAAGGGACCCATCTTGGATCGGAGAATGGCGGATGTATCTACTTGTCGCCATACGCCGACGAGTCGTGATAGTTATCCTCAAGGGTTCCCATGGCCTCGTCAGAGCAGCTCGAGCGTCGATGCAGCTCTCCTTCGGGATGACGCGCTTGCGCCCAGGCGTAGTGGAGGAGATCATTGACGTTTTTAGTGGGTAGGCCTCCCCCTTCTGGGGAGGAGAGCCCCACATAACCACCGGCTCTCGGGGTATGCGATTCTATGCATTTTCCTCAGAGGGACAAAAAAACGGTTTGGTGTAGTTGAGGTAGGGTGTAGGTTTTTATATCTAATTTGTAACCACTACAAATGTACAATTTCTATATTCACATTAATGTGATCAGTGTAAAAAAATAAATCAGAGTAAAAAAAAATAAAAATTGTGTACTTCTTTGCAATTGTTTAAAAATGAACTTGTATTATTTTAACGCCCAGAAACAAATGATAATATAAGCGTTTATTATAAAATTAAAAATATAACTGTTATATACTTTTAGGGACAAAAGAAAATGGTTTTGGATTTGTTATCTTGCTCTATCTATTACACTAGTTTTTGTATTAGTAAGTGCTAGTGATTAATTCGTAATTAACTAAATAAAAAAATAATTTAAATTAATATTAAAAACACCTGGTAAATGTTTTATGAATGTTGAGTTTACCTGTAATTGGGTTTGCACTCTAATAATGTATTAATGCATGCTATATGATTTCATGTTAATAGTGTAAAATCTGTTGGTAAACCTTGAATAAATAAAAAAACATTAGGAAGAAAATGTGAATAATATGACAAAATTTTGTACAATTGTTAATATTAAATTTTATAGTTCCGATTTATCTAGAGGCAGCCCTGTTAACAAGAGTGTATATAATTTAAATATTAATTTCGACATAATCTTACCCTGCAACATCCACCTCGGGCGCAACTCTACATATTACGCCGCGGTCTAATGAACACCGCCCGCTTACAGGGTCTGGAGGTGCCAAGTTTATGTACGGTGGCTCTTCTAGAAATGTGATGCGCATGTGAAACTTTTCTGGCACACCTTGAGGCGGTGTGTGAAGGCCACCGGGCCACACGATATCCTTAATGACTAGTCGTTCTTTCGGATATGAGTTCCACGTGCCAATTTCCTCCCATACCAACTAAAATATAATGTTTAATTATAATCAATAATTATGCAGTAATAAGTCGCAGAATGTAGTATATATATATATATATATATATATCATATAATAACCTGTTCTCCAATCGCTGGTCGGAGGTTCATGATCTTAAGTTCGGCAGCTCTCAGCTCTCCGTCAGGTGTGAACTCGATGTTGGGCCGTCCAGCCTCCCCGTCGACGCTGACGTTTCGTAAGTGTCGGTAGAATCGCTCGCCGGTAGACCAGCGAGCTTCACCAGCCCCCGCCCCGCTACACGACAAGCGAGTCCCAAGAGGATGCCTCACATTTTCCGCATCGGAGATGTACGACTCTACGCCGTAAGCGAACACTTTTACTGCTGTTGCTATTTCGGCAATTAAAGATGAACTCGATGTGTCGAAATGTACACCTAAACAATATAAACATTTATTATATTAATATTTATATTTATTTACTTAGTTTTCGCGAAGTAACTAAGATTAGAGAATATTTCTTTGCATTTTATATGAAAACTCTAACAGTCATTAAATTAAAATATTTGTCATATAGGTAGGGTAGGTAGATCTGTAGAAATTTTAATAAGTGATTATGGTAGTCCTTCCTTGACGTTAACCTGATACTGCCAAGAGAATTCTAAACAGACCAAAATAGGTGGAAAACTGAAGACAAAATAGGTTTAATTATGGATACATTAAAACCTCTAGTCCTTCCTTGACGTTAACCTGACACTGCCTAAAGAATTCTAAACAGACCAAAATAGGCGGAAAACTGAAGACAAAATAGGTTTAATTATGGATACATTAAAACCTCTAGAACCAAACTCGTATTTTTTGTAGAGTAGCGCAAGATCTGTGGTCTAGAATAATCGTATTGAAAAATCAAACCCTATCTCTATCTGGACGTAGGCCTTCTCCAAGGATCTCCACACCGATTGGTCCTGTGCTGTTAGTCCACGCTTTCCTGCGAACTTCACCAAATCGATAGTTGTTCGTTTCCCAACCATTTAAAAACATAGATTACTCCAACAGCTGCCAGTTCAGCAAAAAAGAGTCCTACCAGTGGGTAGCAACCAGTTAAGGTTCTCAATTATTTGGGCTATGCTGGTGACCCTGGCTCTTCTGCGTTTTTCATCATTTCAAATTCAATCATAAAGATTGAACTCCGAACATAGATAGTCCGTTGTATTATTCAGATTTTTACTACTTTATTTTATCAATATATCTATCGCATAGCTATTTAAATACTCACCTAGCATTCCAACAGGGAACTTGTTTGGCTGTTGTAATGAGCCAAGCACACTCTGAGTAACTATCCAGACGAAGTTTTCGCCGGTGAGATGGAGGTCTCCCGCAGTAGACAAAATGTCAGCCGCTTCCTCTCGCGTGGCGTACAGAAGCATCACACGTGCCTCGCTTGTTACTAGTTCATTTAAATCCGAGGGTCGCTTTACTACCACTGCATTTAATATAGTAAACTTAAAACGATCCTGGAAAATAATTGGAATATGTTAAATATTGAAAAATCTAGATAGAGAAGTTGAAAACAAAACAAATTTCACACTTCAAATTACCACGCCAAATTAACTGTTTCAACTTAAATCGTTAGGATGGGTTACTGATGAGATTGCAACTATGAAAAATAACAATTTTTTTTAAAACAATTAGAACTTTTAACTATAATATTATTCTTTATTCTTTTCGTAAGTCGATGAAAGTAATCCTCACATAGATTTTGGTAGTTATTTTATGTTGCATAATATTTTGACCAGTTTTGATTACAATATGTCAAAAGATGTCATGACTACCGAAACGAGGTATGACAGACCGATTTACCACTATAACTGTCAAAATATAAAGGATTTTAAAATTGGTATTGTAATCGCATTGCATGGTAACTTTATCAACGATTCTTTATTGTCTATAGGTTATTGAAAACAAATTTTGTAGCCTTTAAATTTCATTATCATTTAACTTCATATCTATTAAATTGAGTGTAAATGTTACATAAAGTATGGTTTCTCGGGTTATTAATTAAGGGAAATTTAAGCTTTGGTACATCAAAATCCTTAAAAATATCATACAAATCGTTAATTTTATAGGTACACCCAGTTTATATTCATTATGTTACCATAGAACACTATTCATTTTTGGTCCGAAAATGGAAGTGCCAGCTGGAAAAAGTAAAAAAAAATATTCTGATCTCTGTCTGTCGATTTTTTTTATTATCGCGCCATAACTGTATTATTGGCATTGTACTTAATGTTATTTAAGTTCGAATATTTTCGAAGAATAATTTTCATTAAATCAAGTTTTATTAATAATCAAGATTGATAGAACACAACATAAGATTTTCGATTAAACGAATCTGTCAAAACTAAGTAATTGTTCTACCGTAGATGCTATTCCGTAGTTAATGTTTATCAGGGAATAACACATTTTGACAGTTTATTAGAAATACCGTCGGATTCATGTTTTGTAACTAACAAGAATTTTGGTTAAAGAAATATCCAAAACGCAAGTCAAGCTAATTTAGTTGCTTTAATTCATTATTTTATCAAAAATGCAATCTTCGGGCCAAAATAAGTGAGAATTAACCCATTTTTATTGGCCGGCTCTTGGCTCTTTCATTTTTGTACCAAAATGTATGAAAATAAATAAGTATTCTGGAATACATACTTGTAGTGCGGTAACTCTTTCTCGCACAGCTTGAATAAAATCATCGTGCCCAGCAATAGCTGAGGTCACAACACTAAACTGGTGCCACTTATACCGCTCTAATATAGAGAGCATGGCGGCTGTTTGATGCTCAATGGACGGGGCCAGTTGAAGGCGCAGAGATGCATGTGAAGCTCTTTTCTCTAGACCGCTGTTGTCGGCGTTCCATGCTATAACCTACAATCATATATATCTACAGACGGGATGATTTTATAAGTAATTATTCTTACTATTCTAGTAATTTTAAGGAAAAGGTCTATATCATCGTACCTTAATAATTAAAAAAACTATTAGTCTTAGAAACAAAAATGTGGTGTGAATATTTCACTTATATAGTCAGCTCGCTGTTTTTAATTATTAAGGTACGATGATATAGACCTTTTCGTTACGGTCCACTTTTTAAACCTGGTACCCGCATGTTTCAGCGCGATTTTAAAGACGTTTCACGTCAAAAATAAAACGGACATTAAAACAAGCGAGGCTTTGAAGTATTTGAATACATTTTCTGGCAGTTTCATCAAGGGCCCTAATCTAAAGTAAACTAAGAAATCGATTAAATTTGGAAAAGGATTTAATTCTTAATGTAGCAAAAACGGAACCACGATAGGAGAAATTGATTTAACAAACTCAAGCAACTCATTCTCATTAAATTGAACGAATGTACCTACTTTAAGATTTTATTTTTCGTTGATGTTTTTGTATAATTGACATAACGTAAATCATTTTGTTAAATTTTTATTAATAAAGTTTTTACTTTATTAATAAAAATTAAACTTTATTGAAAAAAAATTAACTCTTTTTTAAGAGTTTAATTTTTTTCCTGAGTTTTCCCAACCTCTCGCGATCCCATGATGTCATAGTTTGAAAAACACTGACAGTATTGGCTTGAATGAGGGAAATTTATTTAATGGACCTATTTACTCAATAACATACATACTCTTGCAAAAATGCACTTACATATTTTCGATAATAAGACTTCCAAGTGTATTTGTTATATGAAATTGAAATTACTGCTTTCTTTTATATTTTATTCATATTTGATACATTCATTTTCTTTAAGATTATAAAAAATAATTACACCAAAATATGTCAAGCTAATTTCGTAACTCGCTTATATCCCTACAAAAATTATAAATGCGAAAGTTTGTAAGTATATAGGGATGGATGTTTTATTACTCTTCCGCGTAAAAACTACTGAATGGATTTTAAAGAAACTTTCCTATAATATACAATATATATATAATATACGTACCGGTATTCCAAGGTAACCGGCGAGTTGCAAAAAATATTGTGCAGAGGCAGTAGAGCGCCCGTATTGTTCGTGATTCATAAGATAGAGAATGGCAGATACATTAACCGCCAAAAATTCTTTGCAGAGTGAGTCTAATATAGCTGAAATTAAAATAACATTTCTGTTAATCATACGTTTTAAACCAAAAGTTATAGTTTTGGAGCATAATGATCACTCACTATAGATAGATAAGTTATTTTATATTGCGGTCTTTCATTTCATTTCTTTCAAAGTTATACTTTTATCAAATCGTATGTTAATTCTTTGGTATAATCATCGTACATAATTATAATCAATATTAAATTTAAACTTACTACAAGTTTGAATAAATAAAATCCCGCTCAAGATAGCAATGAATGAAATATATTTTTACTTACACATAGGACTTGGCGTCAGGCCTTGCGTAGAAAGCGTAACATTAAGACGCACTTGCGAGAAGAGTTTGAGTTTGCGCGGCAGCTTTGATAGTGCTGCTTTCTCAGCCTTAGTGTAGTCGCGCGTTCCGAAGGCCTTGTGCGGCACCACCAAGGCGGCGGTGATGACGGAGGGTGCGCGTGGCGGCGGCGGCGCGGGCGACGTGCGCGGCCGCCGCAGCCCGTCGCCGAGCCGCACGCCGCCGCCGCGCATGCCGTCACGCCCCGACCCACCCACCGCGCCACCGCCAACCTAAGCATACTTCATATTAGTACACTGTCGCCTTTTAATCCTGAGGAAGGGTTATAAAGTCGTTTTACTGTCTGTTGACAAATGTATCCTACTATTTATATAAGCCATATTATAGATACATTTATCCATACTAGTCCATACTATAACATAAATGTGAAAGTAACTCTGTCTGTCTGTCTGTTCCGCTTTCACGCCAAAACTACTGAACTGAACAAAACTGAGAAAGGACATAGGCTACTTTTTCATGCAAAAAAGGTTGTAAAGGGTTGTAAAAGGTTGAAAGGAGGGATAATAGGTTGTATAGAAATATTGTTAAAACTACTGAACCAATTTAAATGAAACTAGGTACACAGATAGTCTAAAGCCCGAGAAAGGACATAAGCTACTTTTTTATACAAAATAGGTTGTAAAGCAGAAAAGGTCTGTAAAGGGTTGAAAGGAGGGGGTGAAAGGTTGTATGGCAGTATTGTAAAAACCATTGAACCGATTTAAATAAAATTTTATACACAGATAGACTAGAGCCTGAGAAAGGACAGACGCTACCTTTTAAAGCAGAAAAGGGTTGTAAAGGGTTGAAAGGAGGGTTGAAAGGTTGTATGGCAGTATTGTGAAAACCACTGAACCGATTTAAATAAAATTTTATACACATATAAGACTAGAACCTGAGAAAGGACAAAGGCTACCTTTTAAAGCAGAAAAGGGTGATCAAGGGTTGAAAGGAGGGATGAAAGGTTGTATAGAAAGAAGTATTGTTAAAACCACTGAACCGATTTAAATGAAGTTTTGTACACAGTTTAGAGCCTGAGAAATGACAGAGGCTACCTTTTAAAGCAGAAAAGGGTTGTAAAGGGTTGAAAGGAGGGATGAAAGGTTGTATGGTAGTATTGTTAAAACCACTGAACCGATTTAATTCATAGAAGTCTAGAGCCTGAGAAAGGACAGAAACTACTTTTGAATGCAGAAAAGGGTTGTAAAGGGTTGAAAGGAGGGATGAAAGGTTTGGTGAAAAACTATATGTACCTATTCCCCGATTTTATATCATTCTTTTGTTTTATTTGCGTCCTTATATAATGATGCAATTTTAAAGACGTATCTGGGTCATACACAAAAATTAAAAAAAAAAGCGTTCACTTACTTTAACGCTAACTTAGTATTTACTTAACTTGCTTAGTTTTCTAATTTATGAAAATCACATTTATGTCCATTTAATTATATAAAAAGGAAAAAATAAAAATATTCAATTAGTTATTTAAATTTAACTTTATCATTATAAAATTCTCCTCCTGTAGACTGTTCAGATACTGAGTACAGATCTTTGGAGGGCAATAAAAAATACTACTTTTGTGGTTTAAAAATAACAGGTATTTTTATTATAATGACATGTATGTATGTAGGTACACACTTAATGAAGATTTTCAGAAATAAGTGTGTTAATTATTCATTTAAAATAAATAAAAATGTTGTTCTAAATTTTGACATCTTTCCTGTAGACTAAAAAATAAACGATTATTTTTTTCGTAACAGATCGCATATTCAACTTTTATTTTTTGTGTTGGTAACACTGAGTCACGCATCAGTTGCCGGTTGAATGCTGAGAAGAAAGTCCTATACGTTTTGATAAAATATTATCATAATTAAATACACAAGTTTTTGTCAAACATCAGTGCATCTTTTCTTAGTGATTTATTGCAAAGTAATTATGACTATTTCTTATGTTAAACTACTTTGGCATTATGTGATTTAAGAACTAGTTTATAACTGTGCCATTGTTAAGATTCTAACCTTAAAATTTTGATTGTATTATTTTTTTTTTGTTTCGTTTGTCTCTCCTGTAGAAATCTCTTCTGCAGATATCATGTCTACAGAAAAGATAAATTCTACAGAAGTGAAATTTAGACTTTTGTGTTCATTCTTTTGATAAGTTGGTATTTAAATAAGCTTTATTATATGTCTTGACTTATTAATTTCAAGTATAAATGTACATAGTTTATTGTTTATAACCTTTTCACTTGAATGCTACTGAATTAATTTTGATGATTTAGAGTATTACCGACAAATAACTATCAACTTTATTCAAAACTAGCTTTGTTTTGCTTTATATAAAATTTTCCCGCGAGGTAAGTTGACGTAGGCAAAGTCACGGGCGTGCGATAATATAAAAATTATAACATTTTGAATCGATTGCGTGACTTTTATTTTGTGCGTTTTCTTTTTCGAGTGTTTTGTGTATGACCCATCTGCAAATAAGTAGTTATGTTACGAATAACATAATATCCGTCCGTTCCTCCGTCTATCTATCCGTTCGTCAATATACCATTTTATCCATTGGTCTCTCCACCTATTCGTTTGTCTATCCGTCTGCCTGCCTGTCTGTTAAACACCTAAACATATTTTAATTGTTATTTTACGGGTAGATAAAGCTTAGCCTAGACATACATATTTAGTTTTATCGAAATCAGATGATAAATTAGTAACTTGCTGATAAGAGACGAATTCCACGCGGACGAAGTCGCGGGCAACGTCCATACTAATTCATCCGTATCCATACTAATTCGTCCGCATCCATACTAATTCGTCCGTATCAATACTAATATATATAAATGCGAAAGTATCTGTCTGTCTATCCGTCCTTCACATCACTCCCTATTAAACCAGTATTAATCAGTTTTTATGAAATTTGGTATGAATATTGTTTGAGACCCGGAAATGACATAAAATATTTTACCGCGGTAAAATAACTGTTTCCAATGCGAAAATCCGATAACAACAGCTAATCAATTTTTGTTTTACGTTTGGTATATACGGGGTAACCACCCCGTATATATCAATCGTAAAACCCGAGGACCCAAGGAAGGAAATAAGATAATTTTACCGACGGAAAACATATCCTTCCTGTGGGAAATTCGAATATAACGCGGGCGAAGCCGCTAGTAGTATCTATACTAATATTATAAAGCTGAAGAGTTTGTTTGAACGCGCTAATCTCTGGAACTTCTGGTTCGAATTGATTTTTTTTTATTGAATAGCCCATTAATCGAGGAAGGCTTTAGGCTACATAACATCACGCTGCGACTAATAGGAGCGAAGTAATAATGGAAAATGTGGAAAAAAATGGGGAAAATGATTCATCTTTGAGGGCTTTCGTTGCGTGCGCTGCGAAAACGGTTCTAGATACCAAAAAATATGTATGAAATAATTATTCCTCTTATAATGTCCGCGACAGTATATGTCTATCTTTCAATGTTAACTCACTAGAATCGTTTTCATGATAATCACATTTGGATATATCGCGTTGTCAAGCTGAGCTGGTTGTTTGCAAAAATAAATATGATGCTCAAAATAACTATTCAAAGCGGACGAAGTCACTGGCACAGCGTATATATATAGTATATTACCTAGTGATGGGCCGAATGTTGTTTGAACCGAATACGAACTTCGGCCGAACATTCGGTAAAAATGAAAAATTCGGCCGAAGTTCGGCCGAACTTCGGTTATATTTTGTCGCGCTTTTTCATGTTGTGACTTGAAACTTGTACCCCGCCCGCACGCCGCGCTTCCCTGCGGAGACGTTAGCCGGCCGCTTATTTGTAAATACGTCACCAGCTTGTTACGTGCAACAGTTTACATTAAGCTAAATAATTCTTTTTAAGTGGTTTTTGGTAGTTTAAATTGATAGATTATATTATTATTTGTTGTTAATATGTCTGGAAGAAAAAAGTCTGGTGTTTGGACATTTTATACAGAAACAGATGACCAAAACAAAGTGAAATGTGTTATATGTGATTCGTTAATATCTCGCGGTGGTACTGGTCGTAAAGCGTCTACTTCTGCTCTCACCAATCACATTCGCGTGAAGCATGATCGACATTTTTCCCAATTACAACATTCAGTTCATTCGCCGACTCCGATACTGCCTTCACTAAGGGCTTCAACGTCGACAACTACTGAGGAGGTACCCACGCCGTCGGTGTCATCGTTACGTCAGGCTTCCATTGAAGGGTCTTTTGAAACTAAATGGAAAATAGATGACCCAAGGGCAAAACAAATACACAGAGCAATAGCAGAAATGATTGCAGTAGACAATCAACCGACGTCTATTGTAGAAGATGCTGGATTCAATCGGTTAATAGCATCCTTGAAGCCTAAATACCAGATTCCCAGTCGAAAATACATTACAGAAATAGTACTGGCTGAAATGTATGATCAATTGAAAAGAAATATTTTTGACGAGTTAACTGCGGCCAAAACGATTTCGATCACAAGCGACATGTGGACATGCATTAATAATATGTTGTTCTTTTTAAGTTTTACCGCTCACTGGCTTGACAACAATTTTGTATTGCAACATAGGGTGCAGCAAATGAAATCTTTTTCAGACCAACATACGGCGCGCAATATCCAGTGTGCTATAGAAGAAATAGCTAACTTATGGAATATCTCCAACAAAATTCATGTTATTGTCACAGACAACGGCCGTAACATTGTAAAAGCCATAAGTGACAGTCCATTTGAAGGAAAAACATGCTTCATTCATACTTTGCAACGAGCAATTCACGGTGCTTTGGAAGCTCAGGAGAGTGTTGGCGAAGCCATAGCGGCAGGCCGTCGTATTGTGACCCACTTTAATCACTCCAAACCGGCTCAAGAAAAATTGCAGCTGATACAGACTGAGCTCAATGCACCCATGCACAAACTTATTCAAGACGTGAGCACCCGGTGGAATAGTACGTTTTATATGGCTGACAGATTACTGGAGCAGAAGAGAGCGATCTCATTATATATATCCGACAACAGTAGCACGATAAATTTTCAAAATTTGTCAGAAAGGCAATGGGATCTTCTAAAGGAATGTCAGGCCTTACTTCAACCGTTTGAGGAAATTACAAAAAAGATCAGCTCTTCTTACTCCTGCATGTCAGAGGTAATACCTGACTTTACAATTCTTTCCAGATATTTGACTAAAGGCGAAGTTCAAGCAGCATGTCCTAATGTCAACGTAATGCGCTCTTCACTAAAAGAAGAACTGGATAGACGTTTCCGCTGTATTCAAGATGACAAGTACTACAGTCTTGCAACAATGTTGGACCCGCGCTATAAAATGATTTTTTTTGCACAAGATAATGTACCAATCATAAGACGCAACTTTCTGGCAGAATTCGTAAGAAGGAGCGAGGATTTTGGAAATTCAAGTGGCGATGAAGAATTCATGCAGCCAGCGCAGAGTCCATCAACGTCGGCAGCTAACAACGAAATTATACACAGAACGTTCTGGAATTGCTACGAAGAACTGGCAGCTGTAAAGTTACCAAATGTAGAAGAAACGAAAAGTCCAATTGCATTAGAACTTGACAGATATCTTGCTGACGATCTGCTGCCAAAAGATTTATGTCCATATGGCTGGTGGGCTAAGAATAAAGACAGGTTCCCCAACATGAGTTATATAGCTCGAATATTTTTGTCGCCTCCAGGAAGCTCTGTATATTCAGAGAGACTTTTCTCAGAGGCAGGAAATATTTATGGAAAAAAAAAACGAAACAGACTTATGCCAGACAAGGCTGAGTCCTTAGTGTTTTTGCACCATAACCTACCTCTAGTAAATTTCAAATATGAATAACTATTTTTAAAATGCAGTCTAAAGAGAAACACCGTTTAATAATAGTAATTGATTTTATATACGATAGACAGTAGTATTTTTTATCCAATTTATGTTTTATATTATTTGTAGGTACCCTATTTAGTGTGTTAGATGAATGCAAAGCTTATTTACTTTTTGTTTTAAATCTTGTAAGGTTCTTAGACTATTAAGGAGACTAATTTCATTTTATATTTTTATTAAGGTACCTATATTTGCAAAGATTTGTAAGACTGGTTAGGTTATATTAAAAAGGTAGTTTAATAGTGTTTTTATTAAGTAAGAGAGATTTCTAAGACGTGTTGAGTAGAGCACATTAATTTTGTTGTTTGATTAAGTAATAAAGATTTCTACGGCTGGTTGTTTAGTACAGAGTAGTTTAATTTTGTGTTTCGTTTGATTGAGTAAGCAAAATTTTATAAGATTGGTACTCAAAAGGCCAATTTATTGTTGTATTTATCTCGTATGATTAATAAAACCTTGCAAAGATTTGTAAGACTGGTTATTGAGAAAATCAGTTTTATTGTGTATTTTGACAAGGTAAAGGAGATTTCTAATGATTGGTTATATTTAAAAAGGTAGTTTAATATTGTTTTTATTAAGTAAGAGAGATTTCTAAGACTTGTTTAGTAGAGCACATTAATTTTGCTGTTTGATTAAATGAAGATTTCTACGGCTGGTTGGTTAGTACAAAGAGTAGTTTAATTTTGTGTTTTGTTTGATTGAGGAAGCAAAATTAATTGTATAAGATTGGAATTCAAAAGGCCAATTTATTGCTGTATTTACCTTGTATGATTATTACAAGTTATAATTCTAATAAATGATGAGTATATTAGGCTTATTTTATTTCACTCTTATTACAGATGTTTTTTTAATTAATTTCTATCATGATAGTGCAAGCATATTTTGTACCGAATGTTCGGCATTTAAACCGGATTTTCTTCCGAATGACGAAGTTCGGCCCATCCCTAATATATATACGAGGGGCAGTCAAAAAGTTCGCGGAATGGCGGGGTTGGCGGGGGTGAGGTCGCTCCTCCAGGTAGCCGCTACTTGAGTAACTCATAATTACTATATATGCCAATTTCTAGCCTAATTGGGTAATTAGCTTTCGAGTTACAAACGAGTAAACAAGTAAATCGGGAACAAACTAGCCACTATGGAGAAAATTGAACATCGCGCCGTCGTAAAGTTCCTCACCAAACAAGGAAAAACGCCTCAAACTATTTTGCAAGAGATGTTAGCTGTTTACGGAGACTCTGCTCCTGGTAAAACTATGATTTACAAATGGCACGGCCTTTTCAAGCAAGGAAGGGAGTCAATTGAAGATGATCCTCGACCTGGACGGCCCATTGAGGCCACTACGCCGGAAATCATTGAAAAAGTTGAAAAACTTGTATTGGAAGACGGAAGGTTGAAGAAGAAACAACTTGCAGCATCAGTTGGAGTATCAGAAACCACAATTTTAAATATTCTTCATCAACATCTTGGCATGAGTAAAGTGTGTTCAAGGTGGGTCCCGAGAATGCTCACGCCGCTGCAAAAACGTGAGCGCGTCAACTGTTCCCGCGAGTTTTTGGACCGCTGTGGAGAAGATAGGGAAGAAATTATGGCCCGAATTGTAACCGGTGATGAAACTTGGGTTCACCACTATGAGCCTGAGTCAAAGCAGGAGTCGATGCAGTGGCACAAAAAAGGCACACCACCCCCTAAAAAATTTAAAGTGTCGCAATCGGCCGGAAAGATCATGGCGACTATTTTTTGGGATACTGAAGGTATTCTTTTGATCGATTATAAAGAACGTGGTTTTCTATAACGGGAGAGTACTACGCTTCCCTATTGGACCGATTAAAAGAAGCTATTAAAGAAAAAAGAAGAGGAAAACTGACAAAAGGTGTACTCCTTTTGCACGACAACGCGCCCGTTCACACGAGTCATGTTGGACGGCTGCCATTCATCGATGCGGTTTTGAACAACTACGCCATCCACCCTACAGTCCAGACCTGGCCCCTAGCGATTTTTATTTATTCCCAAAGATGAAGAAAGAGCTGCGTGGAAAAAAATTTAGAGACGATGATGAAGTCAAGTCGGCGATTTCGGCGTATTTTGACGCCCAAGATAAAACCTATTTTTTCGACGGTATTAATAAGTTATATGCCAGATCCGAAAAATGTATATATATATATATATATATATATATATATATATATATATATATATATTATATATATATATATATATATAATATATATATATATATATATAAGAACTCTGAAGTTGAATTTTGCGTGAAAGTAGAATCTTTTCTGCCAGGTTTGGGTGATGGTAAACTGAACCCGCTAAGCTATCTCGACAAACCATCTTGCTGATATGTCTGCCATACAAAAACTACTAAAACTGATGTTGTCTTTCCACAATTTTAGAGGTAAGTCAGCCAGTACGACAGTTATCTGCGAGTCTAGACATGTTCACAAGCATATTGATAAAAACGAGATATAGTAGTAATATTGCTTTTTGGTAACAAACTTATCTATGTACGAACGTCTGAACACAAAACTTTACTTCTATAAAGAATCGGATCCCGCTACTCCAGACCATAAATGAAGGTGATCGAAGTCTCAAATGAATATACCTTAATGCCGCCGCCCCGCTCAGCTGCCGCCGCCGCCGCCGCCAGCGCGCCCAGCGCCGCCAGCGCTATCAGCGCTGTGCGCGCCTGCATCTTCTGTCTTGATGCTATAAGGAATACACTATTTACTAAAATCTTAAGTAATTTTTAGTCAAAGATTTGATTCTCGTCTAAAAAATATCACCGAAGTGGACAGATAGACATTTTACAGATTTTCTTTATGAACTTAATACACACAAAATTGATGACACGGTTCGCGCAGTGTCGTGCGATAATAAATTTCAGCAATCGTCTACTGCCCAGTGGGTTGCGAAGTCAATTCTCATAAGGAACGACTATTTTGCATGAATTGCATATATTTGACTGCCCACATGTACCTACACATATGTTTGTAGCTACTCCAACGACGAAAGATGAAACATTCTGGCTAGGGTTACGATGTTTCTTAAAGAAGAAAAAAGAGAAAAAAATTACCCGTCAAATGTGGAAAACACAGATATTGTAATATGATATATTTTGAACTTTGTAATTTTTTATGTATAATATAGAAACATATTTTATGTGGAAACAATGAAATTACATTCTCCTATTATCAAAGTTTATTCTGACATTAATTCTTTAACATTTTACAAAATGTTTGAAGCATTCAAATTTTTAAAAAACCTTTCAACTCATACTCAAATAAAAACATACCTGATATTTCTTCCGCCACTTTAAAAAATTATAAATATTATAGTTTGGATATGGTTTTGAGAGACAATGATTTATGTAACTTATAATATAAGTAGCAAAAATTTATTTCACCACCATCGCAGTTATTAACAGAATTACATTTTCTCAGTAACTTCAAATATACACTATTTAGTAGTGCCTATTACTCGTATAATGGAACTGTAGAAATATTATTGCAAAAAAAATTATAAATAATTATCAATATGAAGTTAAGACATATGAATCTGGTATCTGTCATTATTAGAGATCGGATAATCGGATGCATCTTTACCTAAAGTTAGTTTAAGACAAAGTATGGAAACGGCTTTTTATTGTTTTGTTAAATAAAAATCCCGGGATTGCGGAATTGGATAGCCGGATGTTTATTTATTTACCTAATTTAGTTTTTGACAAAGTATGGAACTGTCTTTTTATTTTATTTCCATAAATAAAAATCCCGGTATTCCGGTACTGTAGAACATTTTGGTAAATACGTATGCATAGTTGTATAAATGAACCCGGAGTCTCGGTCTTTTGAAAATAAATACCACGTGCTAATTTAGTAATTTTCAAACAATATCACTACGTTAAATTTACAGTCCCGTATTTTCCCAGGATTTTTATTTAACAAAATGTATTTTAAAAAGCCGCTTCCATAATTTGTGAGCCAAAAATTAACTTTAGGTAAATATGCATCCGATTATCCGATCTCTAGCATTATTCTCTAAATATGCAAAATGTTTTTTGTTAAAAAACCATTGCCATTAACAAAATTACTTCTCTAAATATTCATTCCGTTTTGTCATTTTTATTGTCAAATATTCTTGTGATATTAAAATGTACTGGGGCGATACAAATAATTGAACTGCTGTGATTGCATTACACAGAGTTAGCATGGAACAAAATACAATTTTTTAAACTTTCCATCAGCAATGTTTTTGCACCGGGCTATTGATATATAATGAAACCTCAATATTAAACCGACTCTATCGCAGTCGATTGGAAATCAAGCTTCGATCATGTTTAATATTTTTATATTAATGTATTAACTAAATACATAATGAAGTAATAATATGTTTATATAGTTTTATACAAAATAAAATTTTTCCTTGTAAGAATTTATGGGAAGGCCTCGGGAGGCCGAGGGTCAGGGCGACAAGACGACGAAAGAAAATAGGTGGACAATTCGATCGTTACCCAGCTTGCTGTAGATGTTCGTTAAAAGAAACTGAGACTAATCGTTAGTTGAGACTTACTTCGCATTAAAATAGCTTATGTCCTTTCCCAGGCGCTAGACTATCTGTGTGCCAAATTTTATTTAAATGGGTTTATGGCCGTTTTCACCAACCTTGTCTTAGCTTAGGTGACTCCTAAGAGACATGCTGTCTCACTCTTTTCAGTTAATATAAAAAGTGACAGCATGTCACTTAGGAGTCACCTAAGCTAAGACAAGGTTGGTGAAAACGGCCATTAGTGGTTTTGTCGTAAAAGGGCGATAAACAGACAGAATTACTTTTCCGTTTCTAATATTAATAAGGATAGTAACGGGTTTACAAATTGGCCTTAACTTTTTCGTTTTAATAGTTGATTATAAAAGAATAGATGGTAAAGAGATGAGTTTAAAAAAGTGATGTTAGATAAATAGAGCTCCTCTTATAAATAGTTGTTATCGAATGTAGTATACGCAGTCACTCAGAATCAAGAAAAAACAAAGCAATAAAAAATATTAATTAAAAGTGTAATATGCCGGGTCTGTTCTTCGATATTATTATACTCCTTTGTTGTTTTACCATTTTTTTTAGCGAGGGAAATGCATTGACGCTCCGTCCAAGCCAACTGGGTAGGGGACAAGGGTGTGTGGGACTCCACGGCAACCACGACTACCCACTAAAGCCCTCGGGAACACCTCACAGGCTATGAATGAGCGGTGTTGAATGAAATCATGTTATATCCTAACGTAAGTTCGGCTAACATAAGTTTACATCAATTTATTTTTTTAAAAAGCTGGAAGAAATTTATTATTTTTAAAATATATTAAACTAGCTTTTGCCCGCGACTTCGTCCGCGTGGAATAGTGACTTCCGGCAGATTTTTGGTTAACCAACAACATATTTATATTTATATTTGAATAAAGATTAATATTATTATGTTGATACAACTTAAACAAATTATTTCGACCAAATTTGGTACCATAAAAACGGTCATTGTGACTAAACCTTAAAAGATAGACATATGCCGTCGCGGACTTTTTTTTAGATCATGTATAGAGGAATAATTCTTTCATACATATTTTTTGTGTATCTTGAACCGTTTTCGCAGCGCACGCAAAGAAAGCCTTCAAAATTAATAATTTTCCCCGTTTTTACACATTTACCGCTCTGTCTTTGCTCCTATTGGTCATAGCGTAATGTTATTTAGCCTATAGCCTTCCTCGATAAATGGACTATCCAACAAAAAAAGAATTATTTCAAATCGCACCAGTAGTTTCGGAGATTAGCGCGTTCACACAAACAAACAAACAAACTCTTCAGCTTTATATATTATATTAAAATATTAAATATTAAATATACCTATTTTTTTCAATTTCATTGTCACCTTAAATAGTAATGTTTCTAAATGTAAAAATAATGCAATATTTCAATGTTATGTCGCTGGTATATGTTATCGGTAAAGTTATTTTTATTGACTGCACTTTGATATCTATGTACTGTAAGTCTTAAAAAACCTAATGGCCATAAATCGAAGACGACATCGACAACGTGTAAAATATTCTTATCCCTTTTATTGCCTATTGTTTTCTAACGATAATTCATCACAGATAGTATAAAACTAAATCGCTATCCGCCGTCTGTCTGTCCCTATGTATGCTTAGATCTTTAAAACTGCGCAACGGATTTTGATGCGATATTTTTAAATAGATAAAGTGATTCTTAAGGAAGGTTTATATGTATGCATAATATAGTAGAGAAACACTGATACATTTAGAGGTTTATAATGTGATGTAAATAGGCGCGTTTTTTGCGCTTATATTGCAAAAACACTGGCTGAACCCTATGAGATATACCAAAATAATGTACGAGTACTACAGTATTGTCCACCTTAAAAAGTTCAACAAAAAAGTCTGCGATAGTATGTCTATCTCTTAGGGATAACCCACCATAACCATTTTATATCCTTTACTAAAAAATGGTTATTTACGAAGTGATTTTAAACAATTCAGCATTAATCCTTATCCAATTAAGTACCTTAAATAGATTGTGCATTTATTATAGACCAATACAGTATCCTTTTTTGAGCGTTGAGTGTTTTTCACATGGCCAATAGGGTACTTCCCTCTATATTAGAAAAGATCTAAAAGCATATAACTATGATAGCTTATGCATTAAATAGTCGGAACCATCATGTTTAAGTACATAAAATAAAAAAATAATATAAAAATTAGTTTCAAAGTATTCACTTTTTTAATCTATACGTAAAACAAGAGCGAAACATAGGCCACCATGTCGTGACGTCAAAAGGTACTGTAAACTTATGCGTGTCAATGTCATTATAGTACGTATAATATAAAGCCGCAAAACAATAAAAAAAGAAGTTTGTAGGTTGCTTTTTTAAACGGTTTTATTTAGCTCAGCCCGGTTCATTCATTCTGGGTCAAATTTAGTAAATCAAATTTCACCCTCTTCCTGTCAACCGATTAATCTGAAATTTTGTATACACTTTGGATTTTGGTGACAATACAATTATATTTATTCATTATCATTATAAATTCAACATGGCCGCCGCTACAAAATGGCGGACAATTTAGGTTTTATTAATCCCATCAATATGGGTATCAAATGAAAGGGCTCAACAAGCAGAATACAATATACTATAAAAAAATTAAATCCAAGATGGCGGCCGCTACAAAATGGCGGATAACGTAGGTTTTATCAATCCCATCAATATGGGTATCAAATGAAAGTGCTCAACCAGTAGAATACAATGTACTATATAAATTAAAATCCAAGATGGCGGCCTCTACAAAATGGCGGAAAACTTAGGTTTAATCAATCCTATCAATATGGGTATCAAATGAAAGTGCTCAACTAGTAGAATATAATGTACTATATAATCGAAATAAAAACTAAAAACTAGAAAATAAAAATAGGTAAAAAACTTTTTAATTTAAACGGTTTTATGTTAAACATACATTGCAATGTTTAAGATAAATGTACTAAAAATGTACTAAAAACCAAAAAATAATAAAATAGATACAGTCGTGGGAATTATAAACATATGCATAGACTAGACTAAAATAAAACCGTGGGGCACATCAATTGTCTACAATCGTTGATTAAAATGTAATGTATTGATGTGCCCCACGGTTTTATTTTAGTCTAGTCTATGCATATGTTTATAATTCCCACGACTGTATCTATTTTATTATTTTTTGGTTTTTAGTACATTTTTAGTACATTTATCTTAAACATTGCAATGTATGTTTAACATAAAACCGTTTAAATTAAAAAGTTTTTTACCTATTTTTTAATGTAAGAGAACGTTATAATACGTAAGTTAAATTGAAATCGCACATGAATCACACTATGAAAAGCAGTTTTTAAAAAGGAGATAGTACGAATTTACCAAAAATAAATGCATTAATGGTCGGAAAATTCTTTGCTGCAAATCCCGACTTTTGTTCTGCCGAGTTACGGAGTATTAAACATCGATGTCAGTATTACTCTTTTATTATTATTCCTTTATTAGTTGTTTATATATAAAAGATAATAACTCATTTTTAAATTATGAATATAATAATACATAGCATCAAACATAGAGCTTTGTTTATTATTTACATGCCGTATTGACGTCATCGCTACAGAGTAACAACTCGTGCGGCGCCTTCGTCTAATTACGCGCGAAATTTGAAAATATTAAATTTTAATGCAATTTTTACAGTACTTAACGAGTGTATAAAATTTTTATATTTTTAGTATATGGTTTACTGACACGCAAGGATCAAATTAAGATTCTTTTCAAAAAAGAGATTAATTCCCTTTTATATGTCGCGCTTTCAAGAGTAACCTCTAAGCAAAACATGTTTGTATTCTCATGACAAAAATAACTGTGGACGTTGCGTATAAGTGTTGTAAAAATACTAGCCACCTATAAGGTTCGTTTTATAAATAACTTTGTAATCAAATTTAATTTTATATTTTGACATGTTTACCCGTCACTTACTTCAATAAAAAATCTACACCGAACTACAAGTATTTTGCTCTAACTCGCCTATAATATCCAACATTCGTTATCAGCACGAATTTAAATACACGTAGTCAATTAAAATAGTGTAGTGAAGTCAGCAAAATGGATGGAGAAACTATAAATATGGGTATGTCTGAGAATTTACACTCACGATCAAACTCATCCTCTATTCCGTCATTCTTTCTTGAAGGTAGAGAAAGTTATCCTTTATGGAAATTTAAAATGAGAAATTACCTCATTGACGTAGATTTGTGGGAAGCAGTAGAAGGATACCCAGACGGGGATACTACTCCTATACATATTCGTTCGAGGTGTGACAGAAAAGCTCTTGCTAAAATATGCTTAACTCTTGGTAGTTCAGCTATCATACATGCCAGATATGCAAAGACTGCAGCTGAAGCCTGGCAGTTACTGCAGGAAACCTTTGAAGATAAAGGTATGGGACGCAGGTTAAGTTTAGAGAGAAGGTTATATAGGCTTAACCTTATTGATTTCCCTAACATAGAGGCATATATAAATGCTATACTTAGTACTGTACAGCAGTTGGCTGACATCGGGAAAACTATAGAGGATACATCTGTGGCAGCTATAATGCTTGGTGGACTTTCTTCAAAGTTTGAGCCTTTAATCATGGCATTAGAAATTTCAAATGTTGAAGTAACCACAACGTTAGTCAAAGCCAAACTTCTTAATGAAATGAATAAGGAGAAAATAGACGCGGAGACTGCTATTGTTGCCCAAACTAAAAATGATATTCCCCTTCGTAAGTCCAGTAAACCTATAATATGCTACGACTGTAATGTTCCTGGTCATAAGCGTCCAGACTGTCCTTTACGTAAAAACAAAACAAGGAAGTCAGTAAAGAATAAGGAGCCATCTTCTTCTTTCAAAGCTTTTGGAACTACAGTTCAAGAAGACGCAGATAAATGGTATGTTGACTCGGGTGCTACGCGACACATGACATCTCGTAAAGACCTGTTTACAAACATGAAACCTATGTCTTACCCTTGTAAGGTCACAGTTGCAAATGGTACAGAACTTAGTATTAATGGTATTGGTGACATTAATTTATATACTAATTCTGTAAATAGTAGTTGTAATTTTGTAAATACTTTGCAAGATGTTTTCTATGTTCCTGATTTACAATCTAACCTAGTTTCTGTAAAGGAGCTTGTAAGGAAAGGGTTTTGTGTCCTTTTCAATAAAAGTGGTTGTAATATTTACAATGCTAACACCTTTTCTTTTACAGGTGATTCTGTCTTACATGGTTCGCCCTGTGATGGACTTTACTCTTTGGACTGTTCTGCTAAATTATCTCAAATTGCGGCTTACGATGTGCACTCTGACTCAATTAGTAGATACGAGTTATGGCATAAGAGGTTAGGACATCTGTGCCGTATAGGTATGAGTAGTCTTAAGAATTGTAGTATAGGTATAGATTTTAAGGACGTAGATAGAAAACCTTGTGTATATCATGTATAAAAGGAAAACAGTCACGTAAAAGTTTTAAAACTATTGCTTTTGCCAGAGCAACTAGTAAATTGGAGTTAATACATTGTGATCTCTGTGGACCATTTACTAATGAGTCATTTAGTGGCAATAGATATATGTTATTATTTATAGATGATTTTTCTAGAATGATTTTTATTTATTTTATTTCTTCTAAGTCAGATGTTAAAAGTAAGTTCTGTTCTTTCCAAAAGTATGTTGAAAGACAAACTGGTTTAGTTATAAAAAGTTCAGAACTGATAATGGTACTGAATTTGTAAATAAATATTTGTCAGAGTATTTGATTTCTTTGGGTATCGAACACCAAACGACGACGCCGTATAGTCCTCAACAAAATGGAGTTGCGGAAAGGACTAACCGTTCTCTCATTGAGAAAGCCAGATCTATGATGACCGATGGTAACCACCCTAAGTCATATTGGGAGGATGCAGTGCAAACTGCGGCTTATCTTAAAAATAGGTCACCTCATCGTGCTTTAGGTAGGAATACTACACCTTTTGAGAGATGGTACGGCACAAAACCTGATCTATCTAATATTAGGGTATTCGGTTGTAGGGCTCTCATACAGATTCCGGGTTGTCAAAGGAAAAAGCTTGATGATAAAGCAGAGGAAGTTATATTTGTTGGATATAGTGATGATCCAAATAGTTACTACTTTAGGGATCCTACTTGTCCACGAAAACTAAAAAGGTCTAGGGATGTACATTTTTTTGAGAACACTTTTAAGCCTTTAAAGAATTGTTCAGAAAATGTATTGACTAATCCTTCTTCTCCTTTTGCTCCATTCTTATCTTTTCTAATGACCCTATACCTAGTACTAGTATTTTTGCTGGTCATGGACTGAACGAGACAAACGCTGATATAACTGAAGCGACCATCAATGTTGAGTCTCGGCCTGAAATCGAGAACTCGGAGGCAGCTGAAGAAATTGTCTCGGAGGCAGCTGAAGAAACTGTGGAGGAAGTTACGTCAGGTTCCTCAAATCCTGAACGTCGTTATCCTGTGAGAAATAGGAAGCCACCCGATTTCTTCACCTACGTAGCTGCAGCTGAAGATTCATATGAACCGAAGACATATGCAGAAGCCATGAAGTCGGCAGATTGTTCATTGTGGCAGGAAGCTATGAACCAAGAATATAAGTCACTAATGAAACTGAAAACGTGGCAACTTGTCGATAGGCCTAATAAGAAAATTGTACCTTGCAAGTGGGTCTACAAGGTGAAAAGAGACTCCGAGGGCAATATTATTAAATACAAGGCAAGGCTAGTGGCTAAAGGGTTCAGTCAAGTGCCAGGAGTCGATTATGACGAGACATTTGCTCCCGTAGTGCGACATTCTTCATTGCGAGTGTTATTTGCTTTGGCTGCTGAATTAGGTCTTAAAATGAGACATATGGACGTCGACACTGCATTCCTGAATGGAGAACTCGAAGAAGAGGTGTTCATGGAGCAACCTTTGGAATTTGTTCAAAAAGGAAATGAACATAAGGTATGCCTGCTACAAAATTCCTTGTATGGTTTAAAGCAAGCTCCCAGGGCCTGGAATATTAAGTTGAATGAAACCTTAAATAAAATTGGTTTTAAACAAACTCCTTCCGAGCCTTGTGTATATACCAAACTCTTTGAAAATGAGTTAATTATCTTGGCAGTTTTTGTCGATGATTTGATTTTTTTTTATAATCATGACAAAGCTTTTGACAGTGTCATGTCAAACTTACAAAAATATTTCTCATTAAAAGATTTGGGTGAATTAAAATGCTATTTAGGATTGAATATAATGAGAAATAGTAACAATGATGTTATATGCCATCAAAAACCGTATATTGAAAGTTTATTAAAGAAATTCGGCATGGATAATTGTAAGACTTGTTACACACCATTATCAAATACGAAGTTAGAGGTGAGTAAAGTTTCTGGTAACCAGCCTTATCCCTACCAACAGTTAATCGGAAGCCTAATGTTTCTTGCCGTAAATACACGTCCAGATATAGCATTTGCAGTCAGCTACCTGAGTCAATTTAATACATGTCACGATAAAACGCATTGGTTAGCTGCGAAGCGTATTGTTACGCCGGTGGCTTAGTACAACTTCAAAAGTGATTTTCTGTGGCTTAGAAACGTTTTCAGCAGGCTAAGGCCGTTTCAGAAGTAGCTCTTTCACATACTAAAAAATCTAAATTACACCCAAGTTACAGTAGTTTTCAGGCGCCTGAAACATGTTTTCAGTACGTTTCAGGCTACCCTCTATCCAATGCCGCAATAACCTGAAAACCCGTTTTCAGGCGTTTTCAGGACCCCTTATGAGCCATTAAGCCTACTTCAGTAAAAGGACATAAATTTCAATAGGAGTGAAAGAGATAGCAATAGTAGAAAGAGACAGAGATAGTTAGAACATTCGAGAAGTATTAGAATGAGAAAACATCATTAGAAAGAGATAGACAAACACAGAATATTCGAGAAAGATAGTACGGGAATATTCGAGTATTGTGTATCGAGAATATTCGAGTATCGAGACAGTTATACTCGAAACGTCTCGAACGCGCGACGTATTGGACTACACATTCGAGTGTGTCCGCGAATGTTCTGGCAAGAGTGGCAAGTATCTTAGGGGACTATATAAGGCTGTGTCCGGCCGCCGGGAAGCATTATTGTTTTGCGATACAGTGCGAAAACATCTAAGTGATATTGGAGAACTAGGAAGCGACTTTCAGTGCTTTCAGTAATTGATTAGTGACTGTTAGTGTATTAATTAATAAAAGTTCAGTGTTTTGGTAGACCGCAGTTTGATTTACTGACCCCAGCTCGTAACATTTGGTGTCAGAAGTGGGATCAGTATGCCGGTTCTACCAAAGGAAGACACGGAAGGAAGAATCCGGACAAGAAGCCAGCGACAACAGGAAGCCGACCAGAGACGCTTCGGAGCTACTCAGCCGCCAACTGACGAGGACCAGCAGTCAGTTATGGAAACCAGTCCCTCAACGTCGGCTGCCGCACCAGATTGGGCGGCTTTCATGGCGATGATGCAGGAGCAGGCCCGCCGTCAGGAGGAGCAAGCACGTCGTCTGGAAGAGCAGTTGCAGCGTGATAAGGAGGAGCAGGCCCGCCGTCAGGAGGAGCAAGCACGCTGTCTGGTAGAGCAGTTGCAGCGTGATAAGGAGGAGCAGGCCCGCCGTCAGGAGGAGCAGGCACGCCGTCTGGAAGAGCAGTTGCAGCGCGATAAGGAGGAGCAGGCCCGCCGTCAGGAGGAGCAGACTCGCCTTTTGAGGGAACAACTGCAGCTCGGCCAAGATGAACAAATGGTCCTGATCAAAGATCTCCAAGCGACTTTCGGCAATAAGGTCAAAGTGATTGAAGATAAGGTTCTGCAACACGAGAACCGTCTCACCGAAGCTGAATCTGAGATTGCCGATGTCAAGAAGGCTTTGGGTAATCTGAAGGTCGGAGATGGGACAGCCACTATCGTCAGTGCCGCTCCTTCGGTGCGAGGATTCAAAGTGCCACCTTTTGATGGGAGTTGCTCGTGGTCAGCCTATAAAATACAGTTTGAGGCTGTAATGGAGGCAAATGGGTGGACTAAAGCCCAGGCCATGACCGCACTCAAGCTAGGCCTCCGAGATCAAGCCTTGACAGTCCTCGAAGCTCTTGACAAGAAGGTGAGCTACGAGGAACTATTAGAAGCGCTTGAGGCAAGATACGGCGACGCACACCTTGAACATGTGTTTCGGGCCCAGCTAAAAGATCGGGTTCAGCGTGTTGGTGAAAACCTGCAACAATGGGCCCTAGAGGTAGAAAAACTGGTACGTAAAGCGTACCAGTCCGCACCGACGTTAATTGTGGGCAACCTTGTACAGGCTTTTGTCGACGGCATTCGGGACCTCGAAGTGAGAGCTGCTGTGAGACTCGGGCACCACGAAACCCTTAAAGACGCCCTGGCCCATGCTCTAGAAGTGGAAGCTGTGAGGCAAGACCATCGGTCTCACCGTGTCAGGGAGGTAGTTGCAACACCTGTGCGTGACCGCTTCAAGGGATACAGCCCTAGATGCTACACTTGTGGCAAAAAGGGACACCTCCGATCAAGTTGTCCTAAGCGTAGCTCAGGGATTGATAAAGATGGGCCTCAGGAGAACAGGGCAGCTAATAGCGCTGTCCAACAACAGCAGGGAAACGAGTAAACGCCAGGACTGCGGGGCGAGTACTGGCTGGTGTTCGCAGAGCCCCAAGGATTTCGATCTCACAAGCCCACGATGGGAACAGCCTGATCATCAATGGCGAGGTTAACGGAAGGCCATGTAAGCTGACAAACCGGAGCTTCTCGCACGGTTGTCAGTTCCCAACTTGCGAATCGGTTTCTGAGGGACTTCAGAAACAACAGTCTGGAGCGATTAAATTTAGTAACCGCCACCGGTCAGCACATACCCGTCCGAGGCGAACAGAAGGTGGAGTTGAAGTTGGGTAATCAAGTTTACCTGCACAATGTCATTGTGGCTGATATTGTCGATGACTGCATTCTCGGACTAGACTTTATGAGGAAGAATGGTTGTGAGATCGACGTCAAGCAAGGAATTATGAGTTGTGGACGAGAAGAATTGTTCATGGAAGGAGCCACACCGGGGGAAAGTGTATAGCTTAAAGAAAACCGCTCTACCCCCAAAATCAGAAACCATTGTGCCGGTTAGTCTCCCTTACAATTCTGGGAAGATACATCGATGTGTACTCATTGAAAGATTAGATCATGACCAGCCATGGAAGATGGCACGAACTCTGGTAAGAACCACTGGCTTTGCAGCAGTTCGTGTACTGAATCTTGACGATAAAGAACACGTGATCGAAAAGGGAATGTTACTTGGTACGAGTGAGGAGGTAGACTGGTTGCGTCGTTGTCAAGACATGACTCATACAAATGTCAACAAAAATGAAGGAATCAGCGTGTCAAAACTTTTGGAAGACTGTCGAGACGTTTTGTCTAAGGAACAGATAGACAAGGCTAAGAAGATGTTACTCAAGTACGCTGATGTTTTCTCTACTAACGACGAGGACATTGGGAAGACGAGTTTAGTTCAACACAGAATTAACACTGGGAACGAATTGCCTATCCGCCAGCGACCAAGAAGACTACCGATAGCACGGGAAAAGGAAGCGGAGACCATGATTGAAGGAATGGTGAAGGAAGGTGTTATAGAGCCTTCGTCCAGCCCATGGTCTTCACCCGTGGTGCTTGTTAGGAAAAAGGATGGCAGCATGCGTTTTTGTGTTGACTACCGCCGCCTGAACGACATCACAAAGAAGGACAGCTATCCATTACCCAGGATTGATGACACGCTGGATATGCTTACCGGAGTGAAGTGGTTCAGCACGTTAGATTTAAAAAGTGGCTACTGGCAAGTAGAAATTGACCCTAAGGACAAGGAGAAGACTGCATTTTCTACTGGAAAGGGACTATGGCAGTTCAAAGTGATGCCGTTCGGGCTGTGTAATGCGCCGGCGACTTTCGAAAGGCTGATGGAGCTGGTACTCAGCGGATTGATTGGAGAAGCCTGTCTGGTCTATTTGGATGACATCATCATCGTGGGCCGTACGTTTGAAGAACACCTTCAGAATCTAGAACGGGTGCTATCAAAAATTCGAAGCGCCAACCTGAAGTTAAGCCCTAAAAAGTGTTCCTTCTTCAAACGACAAGTAAGTTTCCTAGGATACGTGGTTTCGGAAGCGGGTGTCCAGACAGATCCGCAGAAGATCATCGCCGTAAAGGATTGGCCAGTTCCGAGAGACAAGACACAAGTAAGAGCATTTTTGGGTTTGTGTTCCTACTACCGGCGATTTGTGAAGAACTTTGCCGACATTGCCAAGCCTCTTCATAAACTCACGGAAGAAAAGAGAAGTTTTTGCTGGGATGAAAACTGTGACGTCGCATTTCAAGAACTGAAACGACATCTGTGTAACACACCTATTCTAGGGTATCCCGATAATGAAAATGAATTCATAGTGGATACAGACGCAAGTGATACTGGGCTAGGTGGTGTATTGTCGCAACGGAAAGGAGATCGCGAAGTTGTTATAGCATACTTCAGCAAATCTTTGTCCAAACCTGAGAGAAATTACTGTGTCACGAGAAGAGAATTACTGGCAGTGGTGAAAACATTGCAGCATTTCAACAAATATTTGCTTGGTCGAAAATTCCATCTGCGTACTGACCATGCTGCATTGAAGTGGCTATTACAATTCAAGAATCCCGAAGGACAAGTTGCGAGATGGATCGAGTTACTTCAAGAATATGACTTCGTGATTGAACATCGCAGTGGAAGATCTCATGGTAATGCAGATGCTTTGTCAAGAAGACCTTGCTCTGAAGACTGCAAGCACTGCGTAAAACAAGAGGCAAAAGCAGACCTACCTGTGAGAATGCTAAACATGGATCTTAGCAATGAATGGAAAGAAACCTTTCAGCACGCTCAGCAGTATGATGTAGACATCAAACCAATTCTCGAATGGATCAAAGCCGGTACTCCTAAACCTGCCTGGAGTGATATTGCGTCGATGAGTTCCATCACGAAGAGCTATTGGGCTCAATGGGACAGCCTGGTTATCCAAGATGAAGTCTTGTGCCGCAAATGGGAAAACGCTCGAGGAGACCGTTGTCATCTACAAATGGTTGTACCCAAAGCCAAGATACCGGATGTTCTACAGCTGTACCATAACGGATGTTCGGGAGGTCATATGGGAGTGACGAGAACTCTGTTGAAAATAAGAGAACGATTTTACTGGATAAATTGCCGTGACGATGTTGAAGATTGGTGCCGCAAGTGTACTAGTTGTGCTGCAGTAAAGGGACCTCATACACGCAGCAGAGGTGCATTGAAACTGTATAACGTTGGAGCACCATGGGAAAGGATTGCCATAGACGTTGCGGGACCATTTCCGGAAAGTGAATGCGGAAACAAGTACTTCATGGTTGTGATGGATTATTTCACTAAGTGGCCGGAAGTCTTCGCTATCCCTAACCAAGAGGCTTCAACAGTTGCGGATAAATTAGTCCATGAAGTCTTCTGCCGTTTTGGAGTACCCTTAGAAATTCATAGTGATCAGGGAAGAAATTTTGAGTCTCAAATATTTCAAGAGATGTGTCGAGTTATGGGTATCCATAAAACGAGGACCACTTCTTACCATCCGCAATCTGATGGAATGGTGGAACGATTTAACCAAACATTGGAGAGGCATCTTGCAAAGGTTGTGTCAAACAGGCAAAAGGATTGGGACAAGCACATCCAACCATTCCTGATGTCATATCGAAGCGCAGTGCATGAAAGTACTTCGGTGACACCAGCATTTGCAAACTTTGGTAGAGAACTACGGTTGCCTGCGGATCTACTTACTGGAATTCCACCTGATACCCCGCGGAATATAACCGAGTACGCGAATGATTTGCGCAACAAGTTGAACGATGTACACGAGCAAGTCAGACAATCAAGCCAACAGATGTCTGAGAAGATGAAAACCCGCTACGACCGAAATGTAAACAACAAGGGCTTTGAAGAGGTTCGTTGGTGTGGCTACATAATCCAGTCCGCAGTAAAGGGAAATCTCCGAAGCTTCAAGCCAAATGGGAAGGACCCTATCGAGTTTTGAAGAGGATCAACGACGTCACGTACCGGATACAGCGAAATGCACGTAGTCCCTGTAAGATTGTTCACGTTGACCGACTGGCGAAATACCACGGAAATAATGATGCTCGGGACGAGCATGTCTTAGGAGGGGGTAGTGTTACGCCGGTGGCTTAGTAAAACTTCAAAAGTGATTTTTGTGACTTAGAAACGTTTTCAGCAGGCTGTTTCAGGCCGTTTCAGAAGTAGCTCTTTCACATACTAAAAAATCTAAATTACACCCAAGTTACAGTAGTTTTCAGGCGCCTGAAACATGTTTTCAGTACGTTTCAGGCTACCCTCTATCCAATGCCGCAATAACCTGAAAACCCGTTTTCAGACGTTTTCAGGACCCCTTATGAGCCATTAAGCCTACTTCAGTAAAAGGACATAAATTTCAATAGGAGTGAAAGAGATAGCAATAGTAGAAAGAGACAGAGATAGTTAGAACATTCGAGAAGTATTAGAATGAGAAAACATCATTAGAAAGAGATAGACAAACACAGAATATTCGAGAAAGATAGTACGGGAATATTCGAGTATTGTGTATCGAGAATATTCGAGTATCGAGACAGTTATACTCGAAACGTCTCGAACGCGCGACGTATTGGACTACACATTCGAGTGTGTCCGCGAATGTTCTGGCAAGAGTGGCAAGTATCTTAGGGGACTAATATAAGGCTGTGTCCGGCCGCCGGGAAGCATTATTGTTTTGCGATACAGTGCGAAAACATCTAAGTGATATTGGAGAACTAGGAAGCGACTTTCAGTGCTTTCAGTAATTGATTAGTGACTGTTAGTGTATTAATTAATAAAAGTTCAGTGTTTTGGTAGACCGCAGTTTGATTTACTGACCCCAGCTCGTAACAGTATTTTACAATATTTAAAGGGCACTTTGGATTTTGCCATCAAATATTCGCATACTAGTGCCGTGTTAAAAGGGTGTGCTGACGCTGATTGGGCGAATTGCAAAATTGATCAGCGTTCTTATACAGGCTATTGCTTCAAATTGGCAGGTGGTCCAGTGTCGTGGGCGGCCAGGAAACAACCGACAGTGGCCCTTTCTTCTGCCGAAGCCGAATATATGGCCTTAACAGATGCCGTCAAGGAGGCAATATACCTGAAAAGATTTGTATCCGAAGTATTCGTTAATGTAAGTGAATGTAAATTAGTTTCTGGTCCTATAAATATTTATAGTGACAGTCAGAGTGCACTCAACTTAGCTCAAAATCCTGTCCATCACAGTAGGACTAAACATATAGACACCAGGTATCATTTTGTTAGAGAAAAGGTGTCAGATAGGGCAGTGACATTAAAATTTTTAGAATCAAGCCAAATGCCAGCTGATATTTTAACAAAAGCTCTGGGACGCACAGCTCATGCACAATGTACAGCTGGGCTAGGCCTAACTTAAGTTTTTTTTTTTTTTTCCTTTTCTTTTTGCACATTATGTTATAGTGATAACGGTGTAGACAATATTAAGAGGTCAAAATTATATTTGATTAAGGGGCCGTGTTGTAAAAATACTAGCCACCCATAAGGTTCGTTTTATAAATAACTTTGTAATCAAATTTAATTTTATATTTTGACATGTTTACCCGTCACTTACTTACTTCAATAAAAAATCTACACCGAACTACAAGTATTTTGCTCTAACTCGCCTATAATATCCAACAATAAGGGACATTTAGTAGTAGGTATATTTACATAAGCATTGCACCCGTGCGAAGCCGGGGCGGGTCGCTAGTCAATATTAAAAGACAAAAATAAACACAAATTAAATATCCTTGCATTCTAAAATGTAAGTATTAGTTAATATAAAACGCTTTCGTACATATAGACATGAGATTAATAATCTTCCTGATGCAGATCGACGAAATTTCATATTCCAGCAAGATGGGGCTCCGGCTCATAACAGTAGGAGAACAGCCGAGTTTCTTAATGAATATTTTCCTTCCTGGATTGGCACTTTTGGACAGATTAGATGGCCACCGAGATCCCCAGATCTAACCCCACTTGATTTTTTTTTATGGAGTTATGTAAAAGATTTAGTTTACAGGAGCCGGTACAACAGTGTGCAGGAGTTACAAAATGAACTTAGACGTATTATACAAAAGAGTGAGACTTTGTATACAACAGAACGGATCACATTTTGAGCATTTGATAAATTAATTTTTTTTTAATAAAATGATAAATTTTATGATCTTAGTTTCATTTAATATGCTAGGTTATTTAGGAAAAAATAATGCTTATGAGTAGCCCTTTCAAACGCTATTATAAAATACATGTAATTTTTCTATCACATTTGGCGGGTTCGATTCCCGGTTGAGGTAGGCGATTTTCAAAAAATCTGTGAATGCAGTTCTACTTATTATTAAAAATAAAATGATGTCTTCTTTTAGTAAAATATCCTACGTTCAATATTTAATATACTTTCCCTCCGTGTGGCATGGCCGTGGGACGCCCTGTATATATACGTGTATGAATTTCACAATAGACCTTGTCAACTAGTGATATTAGGTATTAAGTCGCGGTATTTAGTTAATTTTATTTTAATGCTTTTCATATTACCTAGTCTCACATTTGAAATTTTGATTGGTAATGGATAATAAATATATTCATATAAAAAATGCAAACAATGCGGGACTAGAATCCACACCCGAACTCTTGAATAAATTGTATTAACACTTTAATCATTCTGTGTTGTAAATAAAATGGTTTTAAATAAAAGTTTAAAATAAAGTGTAAAAGAATAAGAAAATTATATATTTTGACAGAAGAAAAAGAATTACAAGTGAAATACTATTTTAAAAATTGACAATATTATATAGTTTAGATTACAAAATAAAAGGAGTAATAATATGATAACATAGCAAAGAGTATTACAACACACCCCCTTAATCTAAAATCTATAAATTAAACTACAACTATAAATAATTAAATCAAATAAGTTAAGTTAAGCCCATACCTTTTAAACAATTCAAATGTTTTATCTTTCCTAAAGGTTTAGTCAATATGTCTGCAGGTAACATATAAAATGATATTTCACATCAATATGTTTAGTCCTAAACAAAATTCAATATTTCCCATGTCTTTAAAATGCAAAATATTTACGTAGGTCAGACTTGAAGTTGTCAAAAGTCATGTCGCTTTGATATAAGCAAACCAAATCATCGACAAAAATTGCAATTAAAAGAGTTTCCTTGTCGTTTAATCTCTTCATAAATATGCAATGTTCTGAAGAAGTTTGTTCGAAACCTATAACTGCTAAGGTTTCTTTTAACTTAATGTGCCATGCCCTGGGAGCTTGTTTAAGGCCATATAGTGAACGCTTTAGTAAGCAGACCTTGTTACTCTCCCCTTTTGATACAAACCCTTCAGGTTGATGCATATAAACTTCTTCCTCCAAATCCCCGTTCAAAAATACAGTATCTATATCCATATGACGAACCTTATAATTTCGTTGAGCAGCTATGGCCAACAATGTTCGCAGCGAGGAATTAGATAATAACGTCCGCAAGACAGCGGAGTTTGAAGTTGAAGCTTCTTCAAGTTGCTCTGTCACATATTTAGCCTTTGCAGTCTGTTTGAATGGACACACACAGGACTCTAGTGACAGGTTTACCACACGTATAACAAATTATAGGCTTCTTAGTTTTCTTAACTCCATTCTTCGTAAAAGATCGAAATGCGGAAACGTCATTTGAGTGGACATTTCATTTTTCGATACTTCGTTCAAAAGTTTGGCTTTCACTAGTTCACATGTCACAACAATATATCGAAATGCGGAAACGTCATTCTGAGGGACCTCTTTGGCCATTTCATTCAAAAGTTAAGATTTGACCAAATCACAAAATTGACAATATTATATAGAGTTTAGATTACAAAATAAAAGGAGTAATAATATGATAACATAGCAAAGAGTATTACAACATTCTGTCATCACCACAGTGGTTACATTCTTCACCTGCTCTAAATTATGCCTGACCGGATAATCACTTTCTTATTTTATCTTTCAGCTACTTTTTTGTAAAGTATTTACACAATTTATAAACGTCTATTGATTAGTTATTATGAAGCTTTTTATTGGTTATAAAACAAAGTTTGTAAATATGTTTTTCATTTTGTAAACAATTGTCAGAGTATCGACCAACGTTGTAGATTATATTATAAAACCCTTTCAAAACTTGAGTAAACGGTGTCAGTGTTTTCTTTATTGATTATACTCAAGCGGAATGGATGCTAAGTGATGAACGATTTTGCATTAATTTAGTGTAAGATAAAATTAACAAGACTCGCTTTTAGCTCTCAAGCGTCTGTTATAATTCACAGTATACTTGCTATTTATTTGCTATTTTCAGTGGTTTTTAATCTTTTCAGTCTTTACTTATGGGAATCTGATTTTACCCTCAAATGTAATAAATAACCAATACAGTAAACACATTAACTTAATGAAACATAAAAAATGATCAATAATATTTATTCACATTACTTTCAGAACATATGAATACAAATTATTGCGTCTGAAAATTGATATTGTTTTGAGTATATATCATCACTTAGCCAATCATAGTCCACTGCTGGACATAGGCCTCTCCCAATTTGCGCCACAACACCCGGTCCTCCGCCTTCCGCATCCAGTCCCCTCCAGCGACCTTCTTCAGGTCGTCAGTCCACCTGGCGGGGGGGCGTCCTACTTTACGGCTGCCGAGTCGCGGTCTCCATTCAAGGACTCGTCTGCTCCATCGGCTATCAGTCCTTCGGCAAACGTGGCCAGCCCATTGCCACTTCAGCGAGCTTATTTTGCGAGCTATGTCGGTTACTCTGGTTCTTTGTCGAATGACCTCATTACGGATTCGATCCTTCAAAGAAACTCCGAGCATAGCTCGCTCCATAGCCCGCTGCGCGACTTTAAATTTATGGACTAGCCCGACCGTTAATGTCCACGTTTCGGCGCCGTAAGTCATAACCGGTAGGACGCACTGGTTGAAGACTTTCGTCTTTAGGCATTGCGGTATAGGCGAAGAGAAGACCCGACGAAGCTTGCTAAACGCTGCCCAGCCCAGCTGGATCCTTCGATCGACTTCTCGCTCGAAGTTGTTTCTACCAAGCTTAATTACCTGTCCTAGGTACATATATTTTTGAACAACTTCGAGCATCGATCTTTCGACATATATCGGTCTCGGCATGACATGTCCATTGAACATAATCTTGGTTTTATCCAAGTTCATGCCAAGACCAACCCGTCGTGAGGCTCCATTAAGGTCATGCAGCATCTCGCTTAGCTGGTCCAGCGACTCTGCTACTATGACGATGTCATCGGCAAATCGAAGGTGTGAGATGTGCTCACCGTTCACATTTATACCCCGTCCAGTCCATTCCAGTGTCTTGAAGACATCCTCGAGCGCGTTGGTGAACAGTTTCGGGGATATAACATCCCCCTGTCTCACCCCTCGACGCAGCTCGATCGGATTGGTCTTATGGTCATGGAGCTGGACGGTCATGGTGGCGGTGTCGTATAGGCATCTCAGCACCTCAATGTATCGCCAGTCAATACGACATCGTTGCAGAGCATCCAGAACCGCCCAGGTTTCGATGGAGTCGAAGGAGGATGGAGACGATGGAGTCTTTCTCGTAGTCCACAAAAGCCAAACACAGCGGCTGATTGTACTCTTCGGTTTTCTGTACAATCTGCCGAACAGTATGGATGTGGTCTACGGTACCGAAGCCTTTTCGAAACCCGGCTTGTTCCGGTGGCTGGAACTCGTCGAGTCTTCTAGCGAGGCGATTTGTGACTACTCTCGAGAACAACTTGTAAATGTGGCTCAGGAGTGAGATAGGTCTGTAATTCTTCAATAAGGTTTTGTCACCCTTCTTGAAGAACAGAACCACCGCACTCCCGCTCCACGCTTGTGGTGTTAAGCCTTGGTGAATGACGGAATTAAAGAGACTAGCTAGCTCTTTCAGGACTGTAGTCCCACCGGCCTTGAGGAGCTCTGTTGTAATTCCGTCATCACCCGGCGCCTTGTTGTTACTCAGTTGTCTGAGAGCTGCCTCAACCTCGCCCGGGTCGACATCCGGGATTTCCTCGGTGTAGTGGCGCGTGAGTCGTCGCTAGGTCTCGATGGTTTAGTCATCCGTGATGCGTATAGGTGCCCATAAAAGCTCTCGATTTCCTCGAGAATCTCGAACTTAGAGGTGACGGTTAAGCCATCCCTGGTCCTAAGTTTCGCCAGATGGGTCTACCTAATGGCTTAGCGAAGACTTTGGTGCCTCTATTTCGCTCAATAGCAGCCTCGATATTACGAGTGCTGCAGCGTCGGAGGTCACGTCGCGTCAGCTTCCTGATTTTCAGGTTTAGGGACCGCCTATCTGACGAAGACATCTGGGCGTCCTGCGTTTCTCGTCTTTTCTTCATAAGTTCGAGAGTCTCGGGTGAGAGCTTGGACTCCCTATTGCCGCGTTTTCCGGGAAACAACCTTCGAGACACATCCTGTAGCGTTTTGACCACTGTGTCGGTTTTTTCATCGACATTGCCCGTGGTTTCCAGCAGTGCGAAACGATTTTGGAGCTCCAACTGGAACTTTTCGGAACCTAAGGCTATTTGGGACAGCGTAGGTCGGAGAGTAGGTCTCATCATCCTAACTCTTTCGGCCTTTAGGTCGATATTTAGAGTATATATGTAGCAAATATAATATTAGGTTTTATTTCTTTTAAATCGCATTTAAACTCGTGTACATTGAGGCGGTAACTTTTAATAGATAAACACCCCCGTGGAATTTATTTATTACCGAATTTTTCCTTTCCTTTGTCTATTTCCTTGTTTGTGTTTTTTTACCCTTGGGCGAGGAGTAGCTGAGAATCCTCATAGATACCACCGCAATCAAGTACCGCAGTGTTTATGTACGAGTCCAGACCAATCGAGGCCGCTTGACCGATGTGGCCTACCGACCAAACTCAGCCTAAACTTTCGTCACATGAGTAAAGAAACGGAACAGAGAGAAAGTTTCTAAAGAGTTAGCAAAATTTATATATTTATATTTTTATTTATTTTTTATACATATTTATATTTTGGTAGTTGGTTTATATATATTCATTTTTTAATTAAAATAGGTTATTTTTTAACACACTTCCACTTCCCGGTGTTCGATTAGGATGACATTTTACACATGCTCTGAGTTTTGATGACAATACATGACTAGCTAAGAAACATCATTGATTAATTTAGAAGATCTTCCCGCCTTTAACCACTCATGTCGTCTGAAATATTAATAAAACATAATGTTGACGAACATATTTTAAATCATAATATTTTTTTTCTCTTTTTCATAGAAAAACTGGATTGCCTATTGAATCGGTGCGCAAGATTTCATGACTGGAATGTGGGGAGGGGAGGAGGGAGGGGTAGGCTACTCTATCGCACCACTCCCGAAGTGAGGAAACGCTTAGTTTTTTTGCCTAAAATAGATATAAAAGATCAACACTAGGTTAGGTTAGAGATTGCGACAAAACTTCGCAAACATAACCAAATTAACCAATATAGTTTACAATTACCTGACACGAAAAACTCAAGTGCGTCAAAAAAAGCGCCTACTCGCTTTGGGAATGAGGGAAGCCGGAAGCCAGCTCTCCCCCCACTTGTGAAATTCTGCGCTTCGATTCAATATATTTCCCAAAAAAGTTATTGTAGGTATCTATTCAGAATTACTTACACAATTATACCGAAATATCTGGTAAAATTTTCCGTCAAACATATAATAATGAGTATTGAATAGTTTTGATTATAGAGTTATATACCATTTTAGACCTTCAGAGTTTTTTAGACCTTCAGAGTTTCTTGCCTGTTCTTCTCGAGAAGGCTCTCCCAATTTCCGAACAGGTGTCGAGTCAATATATTTTTTCTTTTTTTTTTCCTTATTCGTACGTACGGATAAGGTTTTTGTTTTTTTTTTTATTACTTAAGCTTTTTTTTTGTTTTGTTTGTTGACGTCAATAAGTGCCTGTAAAGGTCTATGTTGAATAAATATTATTTTGATTTGATTTGATATACATAACACGTTATAAATATAAATTAAGTTTCAAGTACAAACATACCTACAATAGTAGACTCCTTGGGATAGTTAAAATAACAAATATTTTTAGTCTTTCTATTTTTGTTCATGCACACAGTATAATGTACAACCATATTTACAACACTTTTTAAATACTAAAACATTAATATTACTACGTATTATGTGAGAAACTCGAAAAGAAAAACAAAACATGCACGACGTTCGAGCGTCGTCGCGTCAAGCCTGTACGCCCTGAGATTGACCACCACTGGCTGATCTAGTTTGAAGCGGTTTCGGTTCATACCTGACAAGCGGCCAGTGGTCGCACACACACTTTTATTTCGATTACAATGAACATAAATGTAAGCAAATCGAAAGTAATAATAATTGAAAGAGACGAAAAGATATCAAAATGTAAAGTTATGATCGGAAACGAATGTTTAGGGCAGATAAAAGAGTTGGTGTATCTGGGATTAATGTTTACAAGAGATAGTAAGTATGAGTCCGACATGGAAAGACGAGTAATGGCAGGAAACAAAGTGAATGGGGCTAAAAATATCTTCATTGTCAGTCAGACTTTATTAAAAATGGTTGTGCATGCAGGCATGCTGATCCCTATGTCGATGTATGGGAGCGAATACTGGTTGTGGGAAAACAAAGATAATAGCAAGATTAATGCAATGGAAATGAGAACTTTGAGGGAAATGTTTGGCGTGACAATGACGTATTAATAACGAAATAGTGTGAATAATGTCAGGTGTGAAAGAAGATGTAGTGACAAAAAAGAGAAGGAAATACTTAAATGGTTATACCTATGTAGAAAGAATGAGCGAAAGACGACCGAAGAAAGATATTAATAAGGCAAATATGAATGGGCCAGTTGGTAGGGGACGACCTAGACGAATATACTTGGACCAAATAAGTGAAATATTGAAGGAAGGTCAGCTCATGGTTACTCGTAGCCGACGAGCGTGTATGAAACTATTAATGAAAGTCTAGGAAGCTAGGGAAGTATGTTTGGATAGGCTACTTGTTAGATCAAAAATTTTGATGTACATATTGTATTATTTTTATTAAGTACATATTTTTTTACAATAGAGCAACTGTTCGGATTTTATTTTATAACATCTAAAAATTCCTTATCAAAAAAGAAGATTTCTCAGGAAACTTTATATTTATAATCGATCGTATAAATTTAATTGTTTGTTAAATCTGTAATTTCGCATACCTACAGTCTTCTTAGTAATTTGTGATACTATAGTGCACAGGTTTTCAAACTTTTTTTTGTTGTAGACCTTTTGCCATGTTTTTCGGTTTTAGTTAGACTCCCTACTTACATGATATTGAATGCCTAGGTATATCCTACAACTAACACATTTTTTTAAACATTAATAATATATATTTTTATTATTTCATAGTACTTTTATAAATAATTTTATGTCTTTATATTAGAAGAAGATAGTATATTGTAAGTAAATAGGTACTATAAGTGTTCCATCCATTATCGTGGACCCCCGTTTTCATTTCATGGGCCCCCAAATATTTGTTTCGCTGACGTAGACCCCTTGCAGGCTGTAATAGACCCACTTTGGGAATCACTTATATAGTAATCGTAAGTGTGACATTAGAATACAAGTTACTGATATGCAGAATACAGTATATAAGTATACTTTTGTGAAGTCATATATATATATATATATATATATATATATATATATATATATATATATATATATATATATATATATATATATATATATATATATATATATATATATATATATATATATATTGTAATACCATTCAAAACTATTTATTACATTTGAAAAGTAAAGGAATAGAGAAGACATATAGTAATACAACATAAAAATATCAACATCTGGTAAGTTCAAGGAAAAAAACGAACCTGTGGTTCATTTTACATATGTACATAGGAACAGAGATGATCTATTTGCAGCAATACATCGCAACGTATGCTTAGTGATATAATGAAAAGTAAACAAAATATTACATTTGAATTTGGAATCTGTCGTCCTTTTCACATCTATCCCGTATAAACGTCAATCGGTTGTTTTTTTACATTATAAAATGGAGTAGTGTGTCCAAAGGAACCGAATCGCTGTAATAGCCTAGCCCTACCAAATAAAGTTTTTGAAAAATCTCTATTCACTTGATATTAATCGAATGTTCATATGTCTACCATGCTATTGATATGTCCTACGAAATCTATAAGGTACATCTTTAAGGTGTAGTCATTTAAGCATTGTTCGTAAGAAAAAAGCAATCAACGAAGTAAGGCAAAGAATTCGAAAATATCCTCCCAAAATGCAAAAGATTTCGCAGAATGTAAAATTAATCTCGCGAGATGAAATGATGCAGCCTACAAGAGATGCATCAGTCATATTAGCTGATAATTTTAAAAGGATAGGGTGACAATATCCAAACATCTACTTAAGCGGTATGCAAAGCAACGTCACAACGATTCTTTGTCAGGCTTGATATTGCGTATGACAGTATGTGAGAACAAAGTTACCCAAATTGAGGCCCGTATAGAAAAGTTGGAACAACGGGAAAATGATTGTGATGGCGGTCGATCTGACACGCTGTTGGACACAGTTGTCTCACTTAAGGCTGAGTTGAACGATCGTGATCAAGAGCTGCTTCGTAATGACATTGAAATCACATGTATTCCGGAGCAGAGGGGTGAGCGATTACAGCATATGATTATGAATTTGGGACAGAAGCTTGGAGTTCAACTGGAACAGAACGATGTCGTTAGCGTTAGTCGTGTTGGCCGAGTTCCGTATCATGATGATAGTAAAGGTGATGTAGTTCGCCCAAGGCCCATCGTTGTGCGACTAGTGAGGCGTGCAATGCGTGAGGAATTTCTTCAGGCAGCACGAGTCCGCCGAGGACTAACTACAGAGGGCATGGATCTGATGAATCCACCTTGTCGCTTCTATATTAACGAGCGGTTGACGCGTACTAATCGGATTCTATTTCGCCGTGCACGTGAAGCAGGCTGACTTGGAGATATATTTGGACGCGAGATGGCAGAATATTCGTACGTCAACGCTCTGGACAGGAGGTACCTCGGTATCGTTTACGCACTGAAGCTGACCTTGTTGGGTTTTTGGACAAGATGCCGTTGGTGACCCGAGTAAACTGTAAATATACTTCTATGACCATCATTTTTAATTTACTTTTAAAATATTTATAAATTCTAGATGTAATGATACTATCATATAATTTATTTATTTTTTTGTAACATGCTTTCTGGATTTCTTGGCACATGTTATTATTCTTAGTTTTAATAATTTTCGAATTTATGTATTTTTACCTTTGTTATATAGTGTACAACTACATGTTTTGATAAACAGTTTAAGAATAAGGTTAATCGACTTATTGATATGCTCATTAACTATATTATTGTTTATGCGTCGGTTAACTTGTGCCTTTATTTATTCTTATTTTAACAATGTTACATTTGTCTTAATATTGTCTTGTTTTCAAGTCTGTTTGACACTTATTTGTTCTTTTTGTTTTTTGTTGGGATTGCATGTGTGTTGTTTGCTCCTTGTTACTATAAAGCAGATACGACATTGCTGGTTCGCTGTGGCTGCTCGTTTTGCTTTGGCTTTAAGCATACTACAAGTTTGTTTCCGTATTCTATTTGTTTATTTACTCTATCACTTTTTGCATAGTGCTGCCTCACAGCGCCAACCATTTTTAGATTTTCTGTTCTTGAATGCGTTTGTAATTGTCATACAATTGCTGTTGCACTTTGAAGTTTCTATTGTACAATTTATCTTAATGAAACAATTATTGCTATTATTAAATATAACTATTACAATATTTAAAATTATATCAATTATTACAAATGTTCTCTTATTTAAAATTTATTTTAACTATTTGGCATTGCTTCTGCTTATTGATTCTTATAATTGCCAAACTTCTTGTCAGACAAATCAAACGCTGGCGCTTGGGATTTGTTCTGTGGGTGTTATTTGCTTTGCTAGCCGCCGCATGATATAGATGCTTTTTCATTGAATATTTGTTTGTTTTTCATTTTCGTGTTTCTGTGTATAACCATTTTCTTATTGTCTAGGGATGCCCGTTAACAAGAATTTTACAGTTGGCCTAATTAATGCAGGTCAAATCCAATGGTATTGACCCGCGGTGTACCTCAGGGATCTATTCTGGGACCTCTTTTATTCATTATTTACAGTGCTGACTTGGTAGGGGCAATTAGATACTGAAAGTACCATAGGTACCCTGACGATGTTCAGCTTTACATTTCTGATGCACCAGCCAACATCCATGTGGCAGCAAAAAATATTAACGATGACCTTGACGCATCGATCGATCGCAGAATGGTCAAGCGAAAACGGATTGTTGCTCAACCCTTCCAAATCGAAATATATGTTTTTGGGTACAAGAAATCAGGTTGAAAAAATAAATATTTGTAATCCTGTTATGCTAATAATAGCAAAATAGAGATTGCCACTGAATCCAAAAATCTTGGCATTATTTTTGACGCCCAGTTACGCTTTGAAACACAAATTTTTAATATTGCTAGAATGTATGTATCACCTAAAATTTTTTTACAAAATTAGGCGGTATTTGTGTGAAAAAGTCCGGGTGATTCTCTGCGAATCTTTAGTGCTTTCGGTACTTAATTATGGAGATGTGTTATATGGCCTTCGACTTCTGGCGCGTTCAAAGCGACTAATACAGTGAGTTCAAAACGCATATTGTAGATACTGTTTTGATGTGCCGGCGAGGAGCCATATTACGCCATTTTTAAATGCTGCCAGTATATTGCGAATGGAAATGAGAAGACGACTGCATTTATTGTGTCTTGTTTTTGATGTCATAAAATACCAAAAACCTGAATATCTTCATAAGAAGCTGATATTCACCAATGCGTCTGCCAGATATGGTCCCAGAACTGCGCGAATTGTCCTAGCGGGACATACTCATAGAACCGTAGCTTTTAGGAGCAGTTTTCGATTTCAAGCGACAAAATGCTGGAATGATCTTCCACCATCTCTAAGGAATCACATGTGCAGGATAACTTTCAGAAATAAATTAAAAAATATATTACTGGAGCACCAAAAGCTTAATTTGCTTGAAGGAAACAACTGCCCATTATTCGTAGGTAGATAGTTTTAAGTATTTGTATATGTTTTTTTTTATGTTTCTCGGGTGTATACTTTTGAAATATAAGTTATGTATATTAATTATTATTATACGTAAGAAGTGATGTCACAGCGTATTGTAGTGGATACCTATTTTACGACAAGTAGCAATGCCAAACCAATGTTGTTACAATCATTATAGATATTTCCTTTTGATTTTTTATTCTTCTTTTCTTAGTCTTAATCTTGTAGAATGCTATTTGTAACTTCGTAGCCCTCTACTCTCCTCATAGGGTGATGGCTGAAAATCAGTGTTTTGCCCTTCTAAGGTAAAAAAAACCCCTCTGAGCCTTGGCCCTTTCAGGCACTGCAACACACCCCGGCACATCTAATTCTTACCGTTTTTTATTAGATTTTTATTTATTTGTATATATTGTGTTTAGTGTGTCTTTGCCTGAATAAACGTTTTATCTATCTATCTATCATGTTAGTACTCAAAGCTCTAAGAAGCTTGTAAAAAAAAGGTATCAATATCTGCGCAAGTGTTCTTGAAAAGGTGGTTAAGACTATTAATAAAACTATGTTCTATAACCAATAATGGTCGTTTCACCAAAACTCAGTGCCAGTTTATAAAGTTCGATTCACCAATCTTGGTTGAAAACCTACGTTCCGTACTTCATCAGAGCTGAAATCTGGCTGTCATCTGGGGGGCAATCGCACTAACAAATCGCAGCTGAAACGAAACCAAATCATTCCACTCAACCAATCCGAGAGCTAGAATATCACGTCATCGAACAGATGACGTGATATTGTGGCGTTCGGATTGGTTAAGCCGAACGGTTCGGTTGCGTTTCGCTTGCGATTTATTAGTGCGATCGCCCCTCAGGTCTCGATCTTACTCTGCTGGATTATTAATTGTGAGTAGTTTAGACACGATGTATATTTACTTGCTCTAAACACTTTGATAATTTGGAGTACCGAAAGCAATAATAAATGTTATTACCTTTTGGCAGTGCAGGCAGTCAAGAATTTTCCAACGGAAAGAGTGCCTCCTTATATTGATAAAATAACTGGTCTCAATTTAAAGGACTATATTACTAATGGATATCATTTCTAACTTTTATATATTTATAATGTTATTATATTAATGTATTAACTAACAACTATTAAAGTAATAAATGTTATATATAATAGAAAAAAAAACGTACTGTACCTTGTTTACGGCAAAATAACGTACACACCACGCATGGGATCGGTACACACTCATCTAATCGAGTTTAACCCTTAACACCACTCGTGAGGGACGTAGCTCCCCCACCGCCTACTTTTTTTGCAAATAACATAATTATTTAAAAAGCGACGCGGTTGCAGTCCTGTGTATTTCCAATGACGCCCGAGAGCTAGCAGGGGACGTGTGCGCTGTTCACGTTTGTGGTTTGTGAGTACATACCGTTGCGGGACCTAAGTCCCCCACGAGTGTAGTTATGTAGGTATTTTTCCATATTAGTATTTTTATATTTTATAAGTTTTACTACAATATGGTATAAATTTGAATGCCCTGCATATAGAAAGGCTATTAAATGATCTTCAAAATAAAAAAAAAGACAGCGAAAACGACGAGATTTTTCCTGTATTATTATCAGATTTGAGCGATGCAGAGTACGAAGTGACCACGATATGAATAGCGATGACGTGGCTGACCACAATATTTTGTGCAGTATTGAATATATCCGGAGTAAACAGTCATGTCCTTTATACCGCATCGAATCACAAACAGATGAGCCGTTACAAGTTTTTAGAAGAACTTGGATATGCTTTAGTGATTCCTCATGTTCTAGAAAGAAGACGCTTGTCTAATCTTAGTAAGGAGCTGAAAGATATGATGGACAAGTTTCTACGCGAGGTTGGTGTTGACGTACCTGAAGATCTACCAACACAAGGAACTAGTCAAAATAAAAAACCAAAAAAATCTTGGTGTCATTTGTGCCCACAAAGTAAAGATAGCAATATTCCCAGAGTTTGCTCCAAATGTATGAAAAATGTCGGTCGTATCCACTCTATTGATGTTAAAATATGTACCAATTGTCAGCAATAAGTTTATTTTAGATTATAATTATAATGTTGAGACTAATTATTGAGACTGCGAAAGAATAAAAAATAAAAAAAAAATTTTGGTTAACTATTCCTATTGTGATTTTTCATATTCTTAAACTTATTGGAGAGTTTATGTTTGTTTTTGTTTAAGGTATATTGGTTTATTAGATTTTTTTTTGTTTTGATATTCTAATTTTCAATATTATTTGGGGTTATGAAGAAAACACTGTAAATTTAACTAATTTTTTGGTAACTTTTTTGTTTGTAGCTAGGAATAATATATTTTTATGTTTTTAAATACGATTAAACTTGTTTTTTCGGTTAAATATATGTTTCTTGTTTATTTTATAAAAATTTATCCTAAGATATTTCATACTAAATTACTTAAATATTGAATACAAATAGTGGGGACTTAGGTCCCCCACGAGTGTAGATGTGTAAGCTGAAAATACCAAGTGGTGTTAAGGGTTAATGTACTTTACGTGTATATATATATATATATTTTAAAACAATAGACTTTTATGTAAAAATAACGTACATTATTTATAGTTCTTTTTACATAAAATAATTGGATTTAATTACATATTGATTTTTAATTCTGGTATTAAGCCTGGTAAATATTATACCAGCTATTTCTAAATATTATAATTATTAATTGACTTTTAATACACTTGGTTCAAATGTGTTGAGAGATCGGAACCTAAGAATTAAGTACTACAAAGCCAAAATTCTAATTTTAATTCGTTAGTTGGACTTTTTGAATGTTAAGCGTATATTAACACTTGGGATTATCGACTAATCGGACTTGCTCGGACAGGCGTGGTGGATCCGGATCCCGACATTACAATTTACATAACAAATCTACAGCAAATTTTACTTATGTTGATTCGTCATTAATCTAAGTTAAAATACAAAGTACTAATGATGAAATATTGTACACACAACAACGTGTTAGTCTTTACTTATTTACCTTGGGACAGCTCTTATGGCATTCGTAATAGCGACGAATTAGTGCAAAAGTAAAGCTTGAAGTGTTGCTGACAGTACCTTCAAAATAACGTTAGTTTTAATATAACTATATATGGTTATTATCAAAAGAAGTTAAACTAGATTACTTCGTAGAGCACTAGAGTGTATATGTAATTTTAATTAACATATTAGTTAATCTCTAGAAATTATTACATAATTATTAATGGAAGAGCATACCTATAAGCTTGTAAATCGGCAATGATGGCAGCGGCGGCGGCGCGGCAGCGCGCTTACACCTATCGTCATACACTCAGACGGCGGCGCGGGCCGACATGGAGTCGTTCTAGGACGGACAGCGGCGCGGCACCGCGCCGCCTGGAGCGCGAGCCGTATGCCGCGCGTGTTTACGTAAGCGCCACGCCCCGAGCCACGCTCCGGCGATATGGGGCGCGGCGCGAAGCGCTTTGCACCTCCAGTCGCCGAGCGCCGACTGACGCGCCCTCATCCCTTGTCTGCCCTCGACGACCGCGCCTGCGTAAAGCACTTACAACCTCCTTTCCTCTTATTACATAATGTTACTAGAGCGTCGACAAAGCCTCGCTGAGCCGTCCCGCAGATTCGGATAAGTATATTGTATACGCTGTCTGTCACTAAGTGCGAGTGGTGGTGCTGCCCCCCCCCCATCCTCCACTCTAATTGTTATCACAAAGAAATAAATATAATTATTTGTTATTAACGGGAAGGCTATTCTCGATCTTTAACACATTTCATAATAATGAAGCTAAAGGTAAAAGCGGTATTGTCCCAAATCATAAACAAGCACAAGACTGATTAACACAGTATCTTCAATATCATTTGGCACTCAAAAGTTTTGTTATGGTGCTTTAAAATCTGTCCATTCAAAAAAGTTTGGAGTTATAACCTTAAATATTAGCAAACAGAAACCTTCTGTCTGTCTGAACTTAGTTTCTAGTGAATTGAACCGCTAGTTTTAAATTTAACTATACGATACATCAAATAGTAATTTGAAACTGTATTAGGTAAACTTTAAGCCTTACTCAATTCTGGGTACACTGCGTTATATAACTTGTACAAAAATCGTGATCCAAGGGATTTCAAAATGTGATTTTTCAATGTAGATACAACAGTTGTTAAAAATTATTTTATGTAAGAAATAAATCATAAAACAATTTCAGCCTTCTTATTAAAATTAACCATTAAGTTCCTATGAAATAAAATCATACCGCGCGTCGCTGGGTGGTGTAAAAGCCAGACTTTACTTTACATCAACACAACACAGTTAAGTAAGTAAGTAATTTTGTTAATGGTAACACAGTTAACATTGAATAGTAAAATCACACGTAAACTCCTTACAATCGTCATTAAGAGGCCTATTACAATTCTTCATTCTGCGAGATTAGGTATTTCGAAGCGCTCCCGACAACTCATTGAAGGTCACACGTCCAAAATACTGTGTTGACGCTACGACTAAGCGATTTTGATACTTTTCCCAACATTTTTATATTAATATTTTTATGGAATAATTTGTTATTGTTATATATATCGTATATGAAGAAACACATTATATGACGATGATATTACAAATAGGACAGATGATATTGTTAAAAATAATGTTTATTAAATATTACTTAGTATGTTATTTAGCAAAAGACGGTTTTAGCAAAAATCTAGTTACCAATTATATAGAAGTATAAATCATCATAAAACAGAATCACCTATTTGCCGAATTTCCATCAAAGCGATCCAATGGTTTTGGTGTGAAAAAGCTTTAGAAACAATAGATAAAAATAATATATAGAATATCTATATATTATTTTTAATAACTATAATATAATAACTTTAGAAAAAATATGAAATTCAAAATAAATAATAGTTTAAAAGTCGCAAAATAAATTAGTTTAGTTACGTGATCGAAACTGATAATCGCGCTTATACACTGACGCTCAACGGCACGATCTATACAAACTACTCTTTGGGCACGATCACTGGATTCGATCGATGTTGGCGCGAAGAAATTCGACATAGGTCCGACTCTGAGGACTGTACATCGCATTTTGCAGTATGATTTATCGTTTTTATTAAAATAAGATAATAAATTCATGGTAAAAAAATATAACATATTTATTCCTCATAAAGTGACATTTATTCTGGTATAAATTTTATTAAGAAATACTATCGTATATTATAGAAGATATTTACAGTCAACTTAAAGCGATTTTCGCAGCTTTTCATTTAGTATAAGATTTTTTTCTATATAAAATCAATAATATATCAAAATTCCGAGGCCGCTACGAACAACAAGAGACAAAATTATCATTTTTTAATTTCATTTATCAGTAGTTCAATCCAGGAGCTCAAAAAAGTGCCTTCACGCATTTTATGAAAATCTTTCTCTACAATTTTGGGTTTTATTTAAAAGTTAAGCAAAATTTACAAAATACGAGGCCGCTACGAACTATGTCAATAGCTGTTCTGCATTATTCATTAAGTCAAAATTGTTAATGTATCTCTGTTTCTGAGATAGAGAACGCCAAAATTGTCCATTTTACGCAAAAATCGCGTTCGAGATGTAATATGCCTCTTGATTCATAAAGTTAAGCATTTTGATCCTAACAATATTTCTTGGAATCCAATATGAGCACTGCCGTATAACAAAGACAGACTATTTTTTATTGTTAATCGCAGTAATATAGGTAAGGAACTCAAGAAACGGCTTGAAGAAACCTGTTAGTAAAGTATATAAAACATAAATAGTGCGTAAGTACAGCCTAAATGATAATGTATTTATTCCTTGTTACATGAAGATAAATATCTATTTAGGACATAATGAAAGTTACTGGATTCTAATAAATAAGACTAGATATAAGACTTAGTATTAATTTAATGTTTTTAAAATTGTATGTATTTTTTCATTCGCTCTAACCCCTGTACAAAAACACTCAGATCTTTCTGGTCCTCTGTTATGTCATGCGCATCGAGAGCAAAGCTTTCGAACCCTCAGATGTTGTTGTATGTAAAATATTTTGCACTTGGTACATTCCAAGTCCAAGGTACGAGTTTGCTGGCAAATCATTTTTGTCAGATTCAATGAGATGTCTCACAATGTCCATATTTAGAGTATGTTAAGGGCCGACTTTTACGTACCTCGTCATAGAAATGTCCCCTCCATATCTTATTTCTCCAAACCATGAACACAGTGAGAATACTTCTCACAAGTATTACAAAAGTGTGAACCGACAAAAAAATGTAAAAGGTCGCAAAACGCGATGCTGTTAACAGGACAAGTACGTTTTTTTTTAATGTTACTTTGGTATATTCTTACTAATAAATACACAGAAGTAACGTATTTGAAATATACCAAAAAACCACTATATGTTGGGTATATTTTAAATACGTATAGAATGTTAACGTACATGACTAATTTTTTATCCTTTTCAGGCAAAACTTGGACATATTCGCAATTAACTCCTGAGGGACAATTTAAAGAATAATCATGATTTAGAACGGCAAGGAAGATAATTGTTAGCACGCAGATTTGCACACTGTTCACATCAGGTTAAAACCACCTTGTTCTTTCTTCAAAGAATCCTTGCCCCGTATAATGTATTAGTTCAAACAACATATACAGTATACTGATTTGACCACTGCATTTGTAATATAAAATAAGGTATACAAAAGTGTATTTCATAAATAGTTTTTGTTTTTTTATTTTGTTTATTCTAATACTTAATTAACTGATATTTATTTAAATTTAACTATTTCAACAATTAGATTGAAATTACCACAATTAGTGTTAAATAATATTTTGACAATTTACTCTGTATGTTGTATATAAGTCTCTGCCTGAAAACAATTTTAAAATAAAAGCAATACTTTTATTTTAAAATGTTATCTCCCAAGTGAATGGGATGTATTTATTTCAGCGGCCATTGTACAATAGGAAGAGTTTATTGGGGTTCTTATGAGAAAACTTATGTCTATAAAACAGGAAATTTTTCACAATTCTACAGGTGTTTAAAACCATGGCTTTCTGTAAGCGATAAATGTTAGATCCATGTTTGGTTGCAAAGTGCGAGATATTCCAAAGGTTGAAAGAAGGTTTTACATTTCTGTGTATTTGGCTATTTTGTAGGTAGGATGTAAGTATTAGGGATAGCGATATCTATAATGAATAGGTACGGTGCGAGAGGTTTTATTGATATGCAATAGTTTTTTTTATTTATATTTGGGAAACAAACAGTAAATATTATACTTAAAGACTATACATAAAATTAATTATCATATACCAGTGAAGTTTCCACTTAATTACTAATACATGTTTAAAGTAGATCGCTAAAAATATTGTCTAAATATATATCGCTAAATATATATGTCATTCAAAATGTTTTGAGACTTGTTTATGAATGCCATCCGTCTAAAATTATTTGCACAGACTTTTCAGATATATGGATCGTAGAGTTATCTGTTGGTTCCATTCAAGCCCTAGGCCCCTTATGGCCAAGGCTGAGGCTGAGTTCATTTGGTAGGTCACGCGATCGGACCGCACCGGGCGTGTGGAGTCCAACATAATCCTCGTGACACTTGCCGTTGCGAGGGTATCCTGCTCCGTTTCGTGCCCCTTGTGACGGATTCTCAGCCTTTTCTCCTGAGAAAAAAAACAGTTATAGTTAACTGTTCTTTCATGCATGAGAATATGAAGAAAAATGGGTCGGCGATCCAGATACGAACCGCAGTCTGTCATGTGGTCCAGACCCTTGCCGGCGCCAGGTTACTCGAGATCCCTAGCGCTGAGGCAGCAGAGAAGGCCGACAGGCTGCCTTCAAAATTGGAGGAAGTCTTAGGGGAAGACGCGAGGATCGTCCGGCCCGCGAAGTGCGTGGAGGTGCGCATTTCGGGGCTGAGCGAGTCTGTGACGGAGTCCGAATTGGCCGGCGTCATAGCCGCAAAGGGTGGCTGTGGCGCGAGCCAGTCATCATTAGGCAAGGCGAAAGATTTTGAAATCCTCTTCCGTAATGCAGATAACCATCTACTGTTTACAACAAAACCTTTATTTCAGTAACAAACTAAAGATTTTGGTAGATTATAGCAATTTTTATAATCATTTTTAAATATTGCGCGAAAACAGCTCGCCGTGTCATGGCGTCTTGTGTGACGTCATACTTACGTAAACGTCAAATTTGTTTACGCGCAGCTAGACAGCAAAGTAAACAAACATTGCATATTTTTTGTGTTAAAAATGAATTCTAAAGTTTATAAGTGGTGTGCAGTGCCTCAGTGCAAAAATACATCAATAACGACACCCAACAAGGTGTTTGTACATGTCCCATACAAGAAAATAATAAGAGATAAATGGTTAAAGCGGTTAAAGCACGGCGAAACCCGAACGATGTTAAGACAAATTCGCCACTTTATTTCTGCGAAGATCACTTTGGTGTGAGTATGTTATTATGTATTGATAGATTTTTAACTTATTATAATGTTTGTTTGACGTGAAATAGTTGAAATATAAAGGCTATGGAATAACTAGTCATTTATTGAGGTTATGTTTATGTTAATCTTGGTTATCATTCTTATTATCAATTTTAATTGGTAACTTTGCATTTTTCAGTTGCCAAATGACATGGAAAATTTTATGAAATACCATGTGATGGGGTCGGTATCGCAAGTACGTATGAAACCAGGATGTATGCCCACAAAATTTACTTGCCAACCAGGCAGGAAAACACAAACATCTAACACAACGGAGCGACCCTATATAGCTAAAAAACGAAGGATGATGATTCTTGAAGAGTGTGAAAATCGGTTTGAAGAAAGTACTATAGTTGAAGAGCCATCAAGTTCAAAAGAAATTGCATCTTGTAGTTCAGGTATAGTTTACTAACTTATTTATTAGAATGTTAATTCAGTATTATTGCATACATTGTTGGTGTACCAGTACAGATTATCTTATATAGCAGTGTTTTAATATAGACTGTATGAGTATTTTACTGCACTTAGGACTCATGGCAAAACAACATAAATAAAATATAATTTTTACTTCTCCATTAAATGAGATCAAAAAGATATACATATTTTCTGACATACAGATGCTATTGTTTTTTCTTCTAGTTCCATAATAAAGAGGTTTTTAGTACTAAACAAGCGGCATCCCTTTGTACAAATCTCAAGAAATGATCTGTTTCAGATTCATTCTGTGATACTAGCTATAAAATTACATAGATTTTTTTGTAACCTTGTAATTTTCTATTTGTGTTCATAATTATAACATTGCACTTAAATAACAAAATATTTGTTTTACAGTTCAGCAGATTGTTGAAGAAGTTCCCCAATTGCCACCAAGAATGTTGCATAAAGCAATTCAAGTACACATATGTAAAACATTTAGAAGTAAAGCTAACCAAACAAAAGCTAATTTGGTAAATCAGATGACATCACCATTGAAGCCGTATCTACATTCTGTTTCTACATCACCATTTAAAATCAAGCATGATGTTAATAGTAACCCATCAAGACCAAGTATAAATGTTTTGAGTAAAATAGTCAAACAAATAGAACGATCTGACAGTGATACTTCTTACACTCCCTCTGATGAGCCATCATCATCCATAAAATCTCTTCATTTAAGCATGTCTTAATTTAAGTTTGGTTAAAGTTCTTGATGATGTAATAACTATAGCCTGTGGTTTAATTAATATACAAGATTCTCTTATTAAATAAAACAATGATTAAATTTCTGCATTTTTATTTCCTATTCTACACTTTTATATAACAATGGATAAACATGGGTTTTCCAAAATTTTATAATACTTTCAAGTAAACTTGACGTTTACGCATATAATTTCTACATTATTATTAATGGAAAAATTGGGATCTGCAACACAAAAGTAACATTTTTTTAGTCCACTTGTATTTGGGCAAAGCATTTCTTGCTGGGTTTTCCATTTTTTATATAATTTATATAAGTTTTAGTGCCTAGTTCCATTGTTATAGATAGATTCGAGTTGTAAAGTCGATAAATCACAAAAACAAATATATATATCAATCGTAACGCGCAATCAGTATGTAAGGTAATCAAAACACAGTGAAGTTTACATAAGTATGACGTCATGCGCTGTGATTGGTGTTTCAGTCAAAATGGCCGATTGCAGTATTTTACTCTTTTATTTTATTGAAAATCTTATTAATCTCATTTTTTTAAATAAAGCTAAATAAGTTTTTTAAACCTTTTGAATGTATATTTTCCTCTAAAGTCATTAAATCTTTGATAATGTCATACTGTCGACACGCCTAGTGTGGGCATCGTTTCCAGTGCAGGGCAGTGTCCAGTCGCTGCGGCCCGGGCGATCTCGGAGCGGAGGCTCTTTGTAGGCTGGAGTTCGGTCCTGGTCAGGGTACTGGAGGCCCGCCTATTGCGGTGCTTTCGGTGCCTTGGCACGGGCCACGTAGGCCAGAGGTGCCTCTCCGAGATCGACCGGAGCAGTCTGTGTCGTCGGTATGGGCAGGAGGGTCACAAGGGCTCCGAATGCTAATCGGAGGCCCATTGTGTGGTTTGCGTGGCCGGTAAACGGCCTTGCAACCACGTCATGGGCGGACGAAGGGCAGAGTGGCCGCCGTCCAAAAGAGGGCGGCCCCCACACCGGCGGCGCAACAGCGCGGGGGGACTGTGATGGAAATGTGATCCTAGCAGCCCCCTCTGCCACCACGGGGGACGACCCTGGTGCCATGGCATGTTGCCGTGAGCGTAGGGGGCGTCCTCCCTCCTGACAGCGACCAGCGGTGACGGCCACCGGGAAGGCCGCCCTGCATTGCACCGGTCGCTGTCAGTCGGCGATCCCCCGGATGCCCCGGGGGATCGACGATCTGCCTAGACCATCGGGGAGGCGAGTGAGCGGTTCACCTCTGGTGATGTAAAAATGCATACATGTGTAATGTAAAAATGAAATAAAAATAATTATAAGACACAAAATAAACAAAATTAAGTGTAGTAGCATAAAAATCGGCAATTTTCAATAAAATTATTAAAGTCGAATATCTCGAAAAGCGTTAAGTTTAGGGTAGGGTGTTTCATAGTAAAATAAGTCAGAAATTATGACTACTCCACGCCCTTAACGGATCTAGCATGACTTTTCCTGTAACCTGTATATAGGTATATAGATTTATTTATATTATTTTTAAATATTTTATGCATTTGTTATTTTTTTTATATCTACAAATTAGTATATACAATCTAGATTCTCTATTACATTAGTAATGTGCCACCTCTGAAATATAAAGTACAAAAAAAAAAGAAAAATCAACATCACGTAATAAACATTAAACATATATACAGTAGAACAGATATCCTACTCTTTTTTGAAGTCAGTAAATAATTTAAACAGCAATTGGAGTTAAAGCTAAAGGAGTATTGTTCCATCCATCAAGCTTTTGAGAAGATGCAGCAGAAAGGCTTGCAATACAACATCAAAAAATACTTACTCCACACATTTTATGAAAATTACAGATTAAGAGCTCTTTCAATTTATGCGTTTCGTGTCGGACTGCTGCCGCACGTTTGCCGTGCCGCTGGTTATAAGCCGCTTCCGGACCGCTGCAGTGCGTTAGCAGTCCGTCACCAAACGCCTAAATTGAAAGCGTTTCTGACTGCCGTGCGTTTGTATGCTAGAGATGTAACATATTTGACAGCAGTTAAGCCATGGACTCCGACGAAGAAACATTACTGTTACTGCTCTTGTTGAAAAACATTAAACAGAAACAAAAACAAAAACGACCTCGCCGCAAAAGAGCATCACCGATGTTTTCATTAACATGTAATTTTGGTTATTTCCATTATCGTTACCCTCAGTTAAAACAAGATCCAAGGAAATTTTTTAAGTATTTAAGAATGTCTAGAGAATGTTTCAACGAATTATTTGAATTAGTTAAAAGTAAAATTCAGAGGCAAGAAACTATTTTCAAAAATACTATATCAGCTGAAGAAAGACTTGTGATAACATTGAGGTAAGTGAAACTACTTATATTTTATATTTGTAATATTAGATATTTATTAGTCAGTATATAGGTAATTAGTATGTTTTTTGTGAAAATTACAATGAAATATTTATTATGTAGGAACATCGTCTGAAAAAAGATCTTTATATATGGAAGCATTTGAATCTCCACTCAAATTAGATACGGATGAGATTGCTGCCATTTCGTCTGATGTGGGCTGAAGCTGATTATTAGAAAGCTGTGTTTCAGATCCTGGAGATTGATTAGTAAAATAGCCTCGTTCATAAAATTCCGAATCTAAGCTATAATAATCCCGAGTATATGATTGTGGTGCCGCGTATTTGCGGATAATCCCAATAATATCGTATTTGGCATCCATTTTACGACTTTCCGGGATCCTTTTAAAGTCGTTTAGTAAAGACAATAAAAAATATCTGTCTCCATCTTCGGACACATCTTCACTTGAATTTCTTTTGTTTTGCAATCTTTCGGCGAGTATTTTTAAAAGTGTGTTAGTTTCATCGTTATCATTGGTAGATGAATTTTTAGTTTTACTTTTCGATGTTGACGCAGTAGCAGCATCACCAGTCTGATTATTTTTTCCTTTTGAATCTGGTTTTATTTCATACAGCTCCGACAAAAACTGTAGTCGATCAAAATAAATATATTTTCGTTTTGTTTTAGCTTCGGATCCACTTTTTGATTCTCGCTGCTTTTTCAAATCTCTTGCATAGGCATCTCTTATATGTCTCCATTTTTTTTGAACTACCATTGCTGAAATCAGAATATTTTTATTACAGGTACTTATCCACTGGTTGCAGTATGACTGACTTGCATGATTCTTATCAACATGGAATCTTAACTATTTGTGGAATTGTGAAAGATACGTGTAAACAGATTTACGAAACTCTACGAGAAATTTATTTCCCTGAACTGAAAAAAGAAGATTGGTTAAGAATCGCAGAAGGTTTTGCAACTAACGCAAACTTCCCTAATTGTTTGGGAGCTGTAGATGGCAAACATGTAAGAATAATCAAACCCCCTAAAAGCGGTTCGCTTTATTACAACTATAAAAAGTTTTTCTCTATTGTATTATTGGCCATTTGTGATTCTAATTACAAATTCATTTTCATCGATGTTGGTTCATATGGCAAAGCATCAGATTCACAGATTTTTAGAAACAGTGTTTTTTTCAAGAAGCTTGAAGACAACAGTCTCAACATACCAAGTTCTAAGGCAATAACAGAAAATGGTCCACCACTACCGTTTGTTTTTGTCGGTGATGACGCATTCGGCATCAGTAATTTCATACAACGCCCTTATAGTGGCAATTATTTGACTACACAACAAAAAATTTATAACTACCGCTTGTCACGTGCTCGAAGATACATAGAGTGTACATTCGGAATTATGACTAATAAATGGCGAATATTACATCGACCAATAGATGTAGATATATCGTTTGCGACAGACATTGTTCAAGCTATCTGTGTTTTACATAATTTCTTACACCGTGACTGTGATCTATTTATTCCCGACCCCGACAGACAGATCGATGAGGTGGTTCTAAATGAACAAAATTTGCCAGCAACATCAGTTCGCGATAAATTTGCAGAATACTTTGTTAACGAAGGACAATTATCATGGCAAAATAACGAAATCTGATTTAAATAAATAGTTACCTGCTGAGTTTTTTTCACCAGTAGTTTTATTTTGAAAATCTTCAATAAATTTTTCGCAGATACCTTCCCAAGCATTTCTTGTTTCCGTGCGATTACTATATTTGTCGCTTTTGGAATTCCATATAGCAGGACGTATTTCGATTTCATTTATAAATTCTTCCGAGTTTATATCGTCCATTTTAAACAAACAAATATGTAAATAAACGAGCTCTCACGTCTATGCACCGCACTATTCAACAGCGAAATGAACACGTGTAGTTTGCGACGTTGCCGTCCTGTTGTCGTGCGTTCGCGGTACCGACGCCGCACTGTTGCCAAGCTGCTAGATTTGTATGAAAACAAATGACCGTACGTACACAATACGACAAACGCACCGCTTCGGCACCGCAGCGGTCCAACACAAAACGCATAAATTGAAAGAGCCCTAATCTGGCTGGAAGAATTGTCTAAGTCAAATAGGGTGCAGTATAATCAAAACTGAAAGCATGAATTCCATAGAGATCAATGCTTCATCTTCATGCAAATCATAACACTTTTGTTGATAATAGCTATATTGTTACCCAATTTAAGGAATTGCATTATCAATTCTTCAAAACCCCTTAATTATACTGAGAATTAACTCAAAACGTGTTCTCCATTCAACTTCCAAAACACCTGAAAAAGTCACATTATGATTCTATGGATGATAAATTTTGAAGGTATGTTATTTCAGGTTAGAGATTTTCATTATTATTCTTTACTCACCTATTCATAGTACACATTCTCTCATAGTATATTTTCAAACAAGCTATAAAACTCTAAATCACACCTAGTCAATGTATCATTCTATATTACTGTTTTGCACCCAAACAATACTGATAATGTATACAAATATTATGAAGAGGAAAAACATGTTTATACTGAATTAACTCAATAACTCCGGAACAAATTTTAAAATTACATCATTACAATACTACATTTAAAATGTGAGTGTGCTATCCAGGCCGCTCTTTGTTAAATATGTGCCATAATTTATGTAATATTATATCTCTTTGCTGTCCTATCAACCTTACCTCCACTGAAGATCAGATGCCAGTCAGTCAGATCAAGCAATTTTATATCACACAAGCTAGATTCTGGGTCTCTAAAAATTTAAACCTTTGCTATCTTTACTATGCTTACTAGACTGATACTGACACATTATAATTCTACCTTCACTACAGAGTATAAAAGGTTTTTATCTACAAAAATAATATATTTATCAGTTTAAGCCCCATTCTAATCAACTAAATCATAATTCAAATGTTTCTTCTAAACAATCAATATTCAAGGAAGAAAATGCAGATTTTCATTCATACAAAACCTGTCTAAAATTTTACATAATACACACAGCTGTTAAACTGGATTTTTTGAGCAAGATCTGGATACTTCATGATTGTTTATTGTTTGATAGTGAAAAGATTTAGCAACTTTATGATTGGGAAACATATGATTGGGACATTTGTTCTAAAATAGAATATGTTGGTGTGTATAAGATTATTTTCTTTGTTGAATTAATATATTCAGCTAATATTTTAAAATGTTATTTAATAAAAGTATTACTAGTTCATTATCTTTAATTTGGAAATTTCCTTTGGTATAAAAAATATATTATATACAAAAATTCAAAGATTTATCACAGATTACTTATACAACTGCTAGTTGAACAAATCACCAGACTTTTTGGATATTTGGTTCAGAATATAACATTCTGATATTAATGTCACTTAATGTTACATCATTAAATCAACTAGGCCAATTTGCAGCACTTAAATCCAGCTTACTTAATTCACCTTCTTTGTCCTTTCAATTACTAAATAATGACACTGACCCAGACTGCAATGAACACAACAGTGTATCAAAACACTTAATATAGTCTTGTTGTAAATAGGAAACAATTGATAGTCCAGAAACTCAATAGTGTCCATTGAGGTGCATCACAACACTAAGATTTCTCAATAAAGTTCAAAGTTCGAACACAAGTTTTTATTAGCAATAATTATATAAGAAATACATCGGTGGTCAATCTACACTTATCGACGATCTCTGTATGCCCTGTGCTGCTCACGATCATGACTTCTGGTACGTGAACGATCAGATGTACGCCACAAAAATTCATCAACAGAACGTTCATATGACCTTTTATCATAAACTAACACAGAACGGGAATATTCATGCAAATCATAATAGCGTGGAGGTGGTGGAGGCAATGGTGGTGGCGGTAAATTGTCATAAGCTGACAATGCACCACTAAAACCCGGAGGGGGTACATATGGCAATGGTGGTAATTGATGATGCATAGAGCGCATATATTCAGCCACATATGCCTCTGCAGCTGCGGATCCGCTACTATTGTAACTGTCTCTTCCACGAGCAAACCATACTGGTAAACGCTCCCTCATGTAAGGTGATGGTGATCGTCTTTTATAGGAGTTAGATGGTAATCTATTCCTAGGTGATGTGAATATTTTTCTTCTATTTCGCAGAGATGAGCCTAACCGGTTTCTAAAATTAGAACCTCTCGATGACAAAGGTGCTCTATAAGTTCTATAATTTCCTCCACTCTTTATGTATCCTCTTTTAGATGCTTCTTTAGATTTGCGTAATATAGGAGTCATTTCAATACCCTCGTCTTCTGGGAAAAGTCTACACAACTCTTCTGCAACTTTCGGTTCAATTTCCTGACCATCTCTTCCAATTTTCACTGGCTTGCCTTCATTCCAAGGATTATACAAGTGAAGTGTACTACTGAATGCTAATTCTTTGCGACAGATCCAATCAACTTTGAACACACCATCTAATACTTTTGCAGAAAGCCCAGGAGGTAAAACCCATGAAATGGGAGGTACATCACGTCGTGATTCACTAGTCAACCGGGCAAAGCCAGCAAACTTACCACTTTCTTTTACAGAAAATATGAGTAACACATTCCGCGATTCCTTAAAGGCCTGGTTAAGATTAGCCTCATTTTGGGGAAATGTAGACCATACTCCTTTTGCTTTTGACAATGTTATATTCTCAGCGTTATTTGATTTGATCAAAAAAAATCTTGTATCTCTAAACAAGTAATTCAATTTCGTCATATAATCGTAAGACTTAATCTTAGTATTAACTTTAGTAGTACATTTACGTTTCGACTGAACGGGCGAGCGGCTTTCTGATTTTGTTCGTTTTCGACTTAATCGTCTGTCTTTTTCTTTCGACTTTGTGCTAACAGAACTTATACTTGGAGAACTTGACTCGCTTGAAGATGTACTGGAAACTTCACTTCTCGTGTCGAAATTAATTTCCTCCAACTGTTTCAGTTCTTCCCCAATTTCTGCCTCTACTTCCCCAACGCCAAGGTTGACGGCGTCGGTGTTGTTTGACACCTCCATTTTCAATGTAAAATTGAGGATATTAGCACATTTTCTTAATTTTATACAAATAATTTAAGATCACTCGTTTTAAAATAAACAATAATCTGAATCGTCACCTAATGCTTCTATAAAAATACACAAATAACTACTTAATTAACCGAATCTCGCGATTTACAAATGCGGCTAAATTCTTTTTGTAGCGCCAGACGACCACAGACTAGTCAGACGACAAAACCACAACGCAGAAATCGTAAAATGTTTTTTTGGAATGCTTTGCTGGCCTGGATTCTAGTCCTTTAGGCCATATCTTGTATGAATCGTAAAATGAAATCACAGAGCATACAGTATACATACTAATAAAACGCCTAGGTTCAACAGATTATATATAGTCTTTATCAATCGTTCCTTTATGTTCCATCATCAAGATCTACAATATGCTTAGACTATAAATAAAACAAATAGACTTCGGCTGAGCGTCTGCAATAAAGGATATCAAGTACATGCATGATAAGGATTATCATCTTCATAAAAATTTAACCCAAGGTAACAAGGTTTTCTGAAACTAATTAATAGTTTTGTTAATAAAGTCGATAAACAATTTAATAGTAAACTATTTATACATATCTTTTTAATTATCTCTGAGAAATCGTGTTTTGGTCATGCTAGCCAGTCTGTGGCTATTCATTTGTCACCAAGATAACCCACAATGACAAAATTTCAATAAAACTAATTTAAAATGCACAAAAATCCCATATTGAAGTCGGTAACATACATATTATGAAATATATAGGTAATGGGAGCGATTCTGACGGTACACTCTCTAAACCTAAACTTAAAATTAGAGAACGAATTTTAATTTAGTTTTAGAGAATTTGGTATTCTGAAATTACGTGCTAACTAAATTTAAAACACAGTTGACATCTATAAACAGGCATCTAAATTGAATTCACAGATTATATAGAATTATTTTACTGGAATTTACCGGTTTCTATAAAACTGTTATAAATATGTTTTTAGGGTGGTTTTGACCATTTTGACTTACTTTAGTGCCTTTATTCATTATTTATTAATGTTTTATTATATAATTAATTACTTAAAACAGTATAAAGTTATCATAATTTTTATTTGAAAATGTATAGCTCCTTGTTATAATTAATAGCTCCTTGGTGTTTCCACTTTAGAAGGGGGTTTTAAAATTTTTTTTATCCATACTAATATTATAAATGCGAAAGTAACTCTGTCTCTCTGTCTGTCTGACGGCTGTCTGTCTGTCTGTCCGTCTATCACGCCAAAACTACTGAACCGATTTTGATGAAATTTGGAACGAATATAGTTTGAACCCCGGGAACGGACACAAGATACTTTTTACCGCGGTGAAATATCTCTTTCCCGTGGGAAAACGCGATAGCAACAGCCAAACCATTTCTGGTGTAATTTGGAAACTACTTAACCGATTTTGATAAAATTTTGTACGCATATAGTTTGGACCCCGGAAATGGACATAGAATACGTTTTAACGCGGTAAAATACCTCTTTCCCGTGGGAAAACGCGATAGCAACAGCCGAATCATTTATGGTGTAATTTGGTATGGGGAGGTTTTAAGACACGGGAAACGAAATTGTGATGTTTTACTGAGGGAGACATCTCTTTCCTGTGGGAAAATCGAATAAAACGCGGGCGAAGCCGCGGTCGGAAAGCTAGTATATTATATATTATAATATTCTATCATCCCGTTTGGGTCTCTTTCACCGCTTAACTCACCAAAGGTAGCTTGTACAGTCTCGGACTCATCAACCTATACAAATCTGTCAAAATATTACAATTGATATTGAACTCGGAGACTTTGGACATAGGGTGGAAATTTTGTTGTGAAAATTTGACAGTTTTAGGTTGATGAGTCCGAGCCTGTACCCTTATTTATTTATTTATCTTGTTAAATAAACGGGTCTAGCCCAATTACATATTTAACACAGGTACGCTCCTATTTCCTTATGACTGTCTGTCCGTATTATCGAGATCTTTTTTTTATGCGAAGATCGGCAGATGACCTCTTCCCGCCTAATGTTAAGCGGTGAAAGAGGTCCAAATGGGATGACAGATAGAATTCTGTTTTTTATGTTCCGTGGATAGAATAGTAGTAACCTTTGCCTGTCTTTACAACGACGAATGAAGAGCATCAACAAAAACCACTCTATTTCACTCTAATCACTAATCAGTGGCATCAACATCAATGTTTTTTTTGTTTACCTAACCTTGGCTCTCTATTTTTAATTTAATTCCTAAGGTTAAACCAGGTTAAACTGTTATTAGTTATAATTAGTTTTTAATTCTAATAATTATTTAATTCATACCACCTCGGCGACGGAGGCCGTCGAATTCGATTAGCGAAATTTATTGTCGATTAGCGAAATTTATCTTGAATATTTTGGTCGATTTTTATTCAAGATTAGACCTTATTTATTTAGCTATCTACTTAGGAAATCGGTTTTCAGAGACAAGCATTTTTAATTTTTTGGGCCTTTGTTATTGCTATCCGATATACATATAACTTATTCGTAGCATTAAAGTTATTATAACCTATTATTTTAACATTACAAAAACTTCGATTTTATTATATTTCTATAGATTGTAAGTACGAATGTACCTTATATTTACCTTTCTAAAGATTCCAAAAGAGCTAGTACAACAATTTCGTCATCCATTTTTGCAAAAAAAATTCAAAATATCGAAAAGTTTTATCAGATACGCTCACCAAAGTACCCACTTAAATTAGCGATGACCTCCGTAGATCCTTCCTAAATTTAGCGTGACATTTCCAATTTTAGAGAAAATTTGACATTTAGAATGCGTTTCAGAATACCAAATCAGCGCCTAAATCTAAATTGAGTAACTTAGCGACGTCAATTTTAAATTTAGAAATATACTGTCACTGCAGAATACCAAATTGAATTTGACAGTTCTATGTCTAATTTTAGTTAGGTTTAGAGATAAGTTGGCACGCCAGAATCGGGCCCACTAGCTACTTAAAATAGGCATTAGCGTTAAGACTACACGCAAAGATCATTATGCTTATTGAAGTGAAATTTCTTTACGTACATAACGATAATTTATTTGTGGATAATATTGTAAGTTCATATCATGGTCATGCTAGGTCACTGGTACATAGCAATATATATGTTATTTTAATAAATTGCTTATATAGTTATTGTTAATAAGCTTGTGTTCGAAGTTTCAAATTGTAAACCTATGTATTAAGTTTCTACACTATCAATTGTTTTCTTTTTTCCAATCAATTTACAACAAGACTATATCAATTGTTTTAGCTGCTGTGTTAATTGCAGTCTATAGTCCTTAAAATGTAGCTTGATCTCTGTGACAGCTGTCACTAAAATCACACCCATAAGGTACTGAATTTCGTACTAGCAAACACAGAACCTGTCAATGTCATTCTTTATGGGCATGTCAACCTAGTTAGTGATGCGATGAATCATCGTGAACGCAAAATATATATCTGTCGATTTTGTAAATAAAACCTTATTGTAAATATTATTATTTGCGTACAACAAATCCTGTATACTTCTGGGTACTTTTAAATAAATAAATGTATGATATGTATTCGACAACCAAAGACATTATATAAAATATATACAAAATAAAAAGGTAATAGAACAAGTATTTATTGACGATGATGAAGAACTAATTGTTAAGACAGGTTAGCATTCATAAGCCGCGAACACCTAGATACATTTTAGATGAAATTGCAAAAGAAATGGTACATACAGTCATCCGTTTACCGCCATACCACTGCCATTACAACGCAATCGAACTGATTTGGGCAAATATTAAAGGATTGTTATTATTTCTTTACATATTTATGTATTAATTATCTTTTAGCGTTTTTAACTTTTCCCCAAATCATTCAAGAAACCCTTCGATATGTGAGTGAGTACTTTATACTCAGTTCATCATTTGATTTATTTTTTTCTTTTTAGGTCACGCAGCCTGACATAACACAGCACCGACATTTACAGCTAATAAAATGTTGACATTACTACACAATGCTTGTGATTAGGTTACGACTCAAGACTGGAAGTAGGTGGTTGACAAAACTAAAATAATTATTCAAGAGGAGTGGGAGCGTGAAGTCCGCTTTGACAACATTGTAGATCAAGAACTAAGTATTAATCTCCAGAACACCTCCAGCGAATCGGAATCTGATTCCGATTGTGACGATCATTTGGGTTGTGTACCTTTTACTGAATAAATTTACTTAATATAAGCAATTTCAGTTAGATTTCGTAATAATACATTATGTTACAAATCATACTTCACTATCGATAAAATTATACTTGGTTACGTACAGCACTAGTTATGTCAGTCAAACAACTGTCACAGGTATCAAGCTATATTTTACAGACTGTAGGTGATTGTCATTATTTAGAAACTAGCTGTGATATCCGGCTTCGTTCGGGAGTTGATACGAAATTACGTGGTAGTTGAAATAAAAACATAAACTATGTCGTATAAAGTAAAAAAAATATTAATAACATTTTCTTATTATTTACACTACTTGTTTATAAACAACATTTTTCATTTTATTGTGCGGGTATATACTAGTACATACATACATACATACACTCACGCCTTTTTCCCATGGGGGTAGGCAGAGATTACGTCTTTCCACTTGCTACGGTCTTTACATATCTCTTTCGCTTCATCTACTTTCATAACATTCCTCATACATGCTCGACAATTGCGGGTAATTCTGACCTGGCCTTTTTTGAAGACACTTTCGATTTGTTCGAAATATGTTCGCCTAGGTCTTCCTCGTCCTGTATCTCCACTCACTCCAGCTTCATAAATCATTTTGATCAGTCTACTTTCATCCATCCGTTCCACATGCCCAAACCACCCAAGCATCCCTTTCTCTATTCTTGTCACGATATCCTCTTTCAAACCACATTTCTTTCTAATCACTTCATTATACTATCTGTCACTCAGTTTTACTCCTGCTATACTCCGCAAAGATCTCATTTCTACTGCATTTATTCTGCTTTCATGTCGTTTCTCCCATACCCAACTTTCACTTCCGTACATTAATGTTGGGACCAGCACGCCCTCATGCACTGCTAGTCACGCCTTTTCTGATTATTATGGAAAGTTGGTTCAAAGCTACTAAAGACAAAACAACTATATATAAATTAGGATAATAATTATAATCAACTAAAAACTGAAAAAAATTATGTATTACATTGACAAGTAAAAATTCTTAAAAGTCACACTCTTACCATAAACAATTATATGAAACTCATTAAGTAGTAAAAGTATAGAACCTCTACATCCTCCCCACCTTGCTTCTTCAGGGAAGTACAAGATACAACCATTAAAAAAAATTGAAAACACCTTTATGTAACAATAAAAACAAAACAGCATTATCAAACAAAATTAACAAACCTAGAGATTAAGCCTAGCCGGAACCTTCACCGGACGACCAGTACGAGTGGTGTAATTATTATGGCCTTGAGAATCAGAGTTGGGATTGGTGTTTATTGTTTTATCCGCTTCTATAACCATTGGGTCCTCAAAAGAGACCTCAAGTCGATATAACTGCTGAAAAGGCCTATCTCGTTCCCCAGCAGCAGTTTTAATTCGAGCAACTCTGCACTGTCCATCAACACCTGGAAAAACTTCGACAACAACTCCTAAGGGCCAATTGACTCGTTTCCGAGTCATCCGAGCCAATCAACACAATATCGCCTTTCTTTACACCTCCATTAGACACATTTCTTGTATGTTCAATCAACAACGACAGATACTCGTCGCGAAAACGTTGTCTTAACTGCGAACTGAGACTATTTACGTATTTCCAACGTGATGTCAGAATATTTCCATCTACGTTGTTTATGTTACTGATGTCATTGTCAGAAGCAGTCATATTTAGAAATATCTGTGGGGTAATTGGTCTTAAATTTTCTGTACTATCAGCTATATATGTTAGAGGTCTTGAGTTGACTATGGCCTCGACTTCACATAAAACAGTATATAGTTCAATCTCTTGTAATGCTGCCTTACCGAGTATTCTCCTCAGTATTTCCTTTATAGTTCTCACCATGCGCTCCCAGAATCCTCCCTACCATGGCGCTGACGGTGGAATGAAGCGCCATTCAATCTTCTGAACGGAGAGTTTCTGTGACATTTCATGCCAATCAATATTTTTAATAATGCCACCAGCACCACAAAGATTTGTGCCGTTGTCGCTCTTTGACATTACACAATCATAAAGTTAGTGTTACAATCAATATATATAGACATTAAACAATGACAAAATTAGTGTCATAAAAACTCGATATAGACATTAAACAATGGCAAAATTAGTGTCATAAGCTCTCTATATAGACATCAAACAATGACAAAATTAGTGTCATAAGCTCTCTATATAGACATTAAACAATGACAAAATTAGTGTCATAAGCTCTCTATATAGACATTAAACATTGACAAAATTTGTGTCATAAACTCTCTATATAGACACTAAATAATGACAAAATTAGTGTCATAAACTCTCTATATAGACATTAAACAATGATAAATTATAATCATTTAAAATTCCTAACTTATTAAGACGAAACGTTGCGAAATTTAAATGTTTCAGTGCTGTTCCATAGTTTGGCTGTAACGTTTTGACGTTTTATTCCATGGTAATCTAACCTCGTTTCTATTTTCTGCATTAATGCACACTGTTTCTTCAAAATACTTCATAACTTCGGCCTCAAGTGTCCTCTGACGTTTCACCTCTACTTCGTCTTTAAGCTCCTTGGCTGTACACGTATGCTTTGAATTCGAATCAGTGTTATTAAGCTCGATATAATTATTTACTTTATACTCGAGAGAGTACCACTGACTCGTATACTCGTCAGCTGTGTCAACGTCCTGCACAAAGAGGAATTCATCTCTGGTCTCATCATCAAGCCACAGATTTAATACTTTATTTTGTATAGTCGATAAATTGTTGTATATATCTCTTAATTTATTAAATTCTACTGTAATTAATTCAATATTTTTGCTTACGAGTAGATCCTGTAGCTTCTTACAACATGTTGTAAATCTTCTTCTTATAACGGTTCTTTCAGCTTTTGCACGCTCCATATTAATCACGGTCGCCAGATATTATGGAAAGTTGGTTCAAAGCTACTAAAGACAAAACAACTATATATAAATTAGGTTAATAATTATAATCAACTAAAAACTGGAAAAAATTATGTATTACATTGACAAGTAAAAATTCACAAGTCACACTCTTACCATAAACAATTATATGAAACTCATTAAGTAGTAAAAGTATAGAACCTCTACACTGATATAAATTTTTAATTTTGATTTCCAAGGAATTTATATATTCAGATAACTGTATTTGTTGGTTTTTTAATTTTTTTCTTTTGTTCTTCGTACTGTGTGTTTATAAAGCTTACTGATCGTTCCAGCTCGATACATGACTTTCTCAGTTCGTTATTTTGTGATTTTAAGTCTGAAACCTCGGAGACTAGTCTTTCCAGAGTCTTATTTTGTTTTTCAATTAGTGACGTTAAGGTTTCAGTTTGTGCTTCAGTCCAGGTGGCAAACATCTTCTGAATTTCCTGCCTAAAATCCATTCTAAAACTCAAAAAATCGGGTGGTGCTGTGTCGGGACACCCGGCCGTTGGTTTTAACGTGAAACGTCTATGTTAGGGAAGCGCTTTTAAAGTAAATGATTGAAATAAAAACAAGATTGACGGTGTTTTAACTGTTTTAATAAAGAACTCAATGTCACAACAGCGAGCTGACTATATAAATGAAATATTCACACCACATTTTTGTTTCTCAGACTAACAGTTTTTTAATTATTAAGGTACGATGATATATACCTTTTCGTTACGGTCCACTTTTTAAACCTGAGTGCTTAGTGCGAGTTTTACTCGGTCACACGGATCGAACGCGTAAACGTTAATATGTATGAAATTGAAGCAGCGCCATCTAGCTGTTCAGGTGTACACTGCTTCAATTTCATACATATTAACGTTTACGCGTTCGATCCGTGTGACCGAGTAAAACTCGCACTAAGCACTCTGGTACCCGTATGTTTCGGCGCGATTTTAAAGACGTTTCACGTCAAAACTCGTCTTTTGGGGGGGGGGGGTTCATTTTTTCGAATATGGCGCTTATTGCGCGGGTTGATATTCACTTGATTATAGGGTTGTTGTTCTATAATATCTATTTCTGATCGAGACTGGGATGAACCAGACGAAGTTGCAGGAGGTGAACGTTCAACTTTGGGCATAATTTGTAGTTATCAATATAATAAAAGCAAAAAGTATTTACCTTCTAAATGATAATATCAGGTGTCACAAAGAACTTTTTTTTATTTGTCACACTGGCAGGTATTCACAAAAATGACACTACTAACACTTTGTTGCAATTTACTTAGAGCTCACAGCTTAAGAGTGATAATGGCACGATGTATTTATAGTTGATAATGCTGCAATATCTAGTGTGCGAGACACCGATCTGCTGGGTTAATGACCATAAGCAAGGGGTCTTGTTCATATTGTGGGGGATGAAATTTACATACACATTTTGTTCTTCTTTATATCTCTATTTAAATACAAGATAAAAACAACTTAAAATATTACAAAAACCCTTGCACTACAATTTCAAATATAACAATCAAAATCTTAATGGCAAACACATTTTCTTTTTCTCAACCTACCAAAGACAAAATTTCAATCTCTTCAACAGTTCACTGGTAATATTACGGGAGCTCGCGTGGACAGGACACGGGTATACACAACAGAGGTCTGACTGAGATTGAATCCTTTAATAATATATTATATGTTAGTCGATTCATAATATAACCAAAAGCTTGTCACGCCATGGATACATTTAATACCTAAACTCAACAAGTTTCATAACATTTAGGAGGCTAAATTGGTTTATTATCTTAATTTTATATTGTATGACTTAAGTGGAACGCACAAAACGTCAGCTGATTTTCGTTTCTCTATGTTGGTATTATCATTTCAAAACCCGCCTAAATGACTATAGTTTGATGTGAAAAGTAAATAAATCTTTCCAAATTATTTGAGCAAAGTAATTCCTAAAATGCATTATATAGCAAAATATTTTGATAAATTTGCTGTTACTAAAACAACTAACTGTGATGATAATAAAGTAAACGTTTTTCTATACTGTAATTATTACAGCTTTTATTCTCAAAAGGTGAGTACTTTTAAATGAGCAGTTCTTTCAGAACAATTTCAGATTTAATTATATTACCTATCTTTATAAAAATTTGTTAAGGTGTTGATGGCGCTTTATGAAAAGGGTATTAATTTTGAACCTATAGAAGTTGATATTACAAAAGGTGAACAGTATTCATCATGGTTTTTAAAAATCAATCCTCGTGGAGAAGTACCAGTTCTCAAAGTAAATAATGAAACAATACCTGATTCTAGTAGAATTCTAGATTATTTGGAATTGTATTATAAACCAGGTATGATACTAAAATCTCTGTTAGTTTATTTATGTTGTCTAAATTCTAATAAATTCGATTTTTTTTTGCAGAATCTCCCCCGTTAATAAATGTTACGAACGATAAACAAGTTTTAAAGAATATTAATAAATTTCGTGAGTTAATTGATAGTCTGCCTGTGGGAGTTATTACCGTTGGGTCATTTTTTTATCCACATTTGTGTGGTAATCCAAAATTACCTTTTATTCTACCAATTCGTGAAGTACTTAAAAGTGAGCATAGATTCTTCATAACTGTTGATGGGCATATTGGTTTCATTAAACTCTATTATAACTAGAAATTAACACATATATAAAATGTTGTAGGTGGAGATATAGGTAGTTCTAAATATTTAAGAAAACTAGCAGAAGAAAATCCTGCAGCCAAAGGAATACTTTTATATAAAGCAGATATGCAAGAAAGAAAGCGTCAAATCCTTTCAAATCAAGATGAATATTTAAAAATTTTAAATGCTGTAGATCATGTTTTATCGGAAGTTGAGCTACTACTTCAAAGTCAAAATCAGGGTTTGTATTATGTTTTTACAATTCAATTTGATAATGGAATCAAAATCTAATGTTTAAGTTATTAATATATTCCAGGAAACTGGTTATGCTGTGAAACTTTTACTATAGCTGACATCAACTTGGCTATATTACTTCAACGCCTGTGGGAGCTTGGCCTTGAAAATAGATTTTGGGCAAATGGAAAAAGGCCTCTATTAGAAAATTATTACAAGTGTGTAAAACAACGTAATTCATTTAAGCAAACAATTCCAAGTCTACCTTTCCATATAAAAATGATATTTTTGTCACAGCCAGTTAGGTATGTAGGTGCTGCAGGAGCTGTAACAGTTGGTGTTGTTGCTCTGATATACATATTGAAAAAAATTGTATAATGAATTACTATGTGTTAAAAACTTACAGATCTAAAATTGGGATAATATGGAAAAAATGTTAACAAATTTAATGTATATTTAATTTCCTTATGAAATAAGTATAAAAATGTATATTACTATATCTATATTACCATTCAATAACAAACATGTAACATCCACCTAGTTATAAATAAAATTTGTGATAACATTAAACACCTTTCACAAACAACAAACTTATAAACTTATCTCAACTCCTCATTTGTATCAGGTGCTTCTTGAGTTTTAGATAAAGGCATACCCATGAAATGTTTTCCATTTGAAGAGCTGGGTCTCTTTTTATAAACTGGTGTTGATGTGGTTGGTTTTTCTTTATTATATTTAAATATTCCTTCTCCTGGCAAATTTGGTAAAAGATATGGCACTGTAAACCATATACGGTAAGTTACAAACCAGGTCAGAATTGCAATCACACCACTGATAAATTTTTCTACCATAATATGATAGTATAGAATAGTAGAAACTAACATAACATCCCATAAAAGCTGTAACAGAGCTATTGCAATTAAAAGTCCTCTAACATATGGAGTATAATTTTCATATGATATTTTCAAAGTATCCAATTCTTCTGGTTTGATATTTTTTAAAGGATTAGTAGTGACTGTTTTGTCATCAATACTTCTAGAATACATTTCATCCCGAATATAATCTTTAATGGCTTCCCATCCATTTATTGCCCGAGCTTCTTCTATCATGACAAGACTTGAATAAATTAATATGAAGCAATGACCAGATATATCAAAGCCATTCCAGAAATGCCCATTTTTCAAACAAGTGCTTTTATCATCTATGGATCTCATATTACAACGTCCATAATTGGTTTCAATAATATTGAAGACTGATGTCCAAATGTACCAAAAGAATGTAGCAATCAGAAGTCTAATTAAATGACCAGTGATTATGAGACGTTTTTTCCCACAGCAAGTTGTATAAGACGTTAAAAGGACATATGGAACTGTTAAAAACAATGTCCAAAACCAACCGATTTTTACGAAATATTGATTAAATACATTGTCGCTTCTGGAAAAATATGACTTTGGAAAAGTGAGTACATCGCTTATTAACGAAAGCAAGAATAGAACACCTAGATAAACAGCTATTTTTAAATTGGTGTCAAAAAATAGTATCTTCTTGCAAACGTGCACAATCATTAGGGTAAAAACTTCTAAGATTGATGACGCCTCACGGATAGGTTTTGTTCCTTTGCCTTCCGGAAATTCATTTTGTACTTTAAAACTCATTCGACTATTTTTCAAATTTGTTCTGCTAGTCATGATTTTAAATTCTTGTAACCTCAATACCTACTCTAAAATATTTATGTTCATGTTATTTACTTCTGGTCAGACTCACAGATTACGTTTGAGTAAAACGCACAGATAAATTATTATATACATAGACTACCGACATTATGTGAGCATGACTTGGAAATAAAAATCCTTCAAATTGGAATAAGTTCAAATTAACACTATTTCTGTGGGTATTGTATTGTAAAGCACAAAGAGGTAAGATGAATTAAATAAGACACAGCTTCCAGTTCAACATGCTGCTAGCCGCCATCCCGAGAGCAGAGAGAGCGTCCCAGATTAGTGAACTTTTTCAGATTATTTCCACAGAGTATCTAACATTACAGGTATGAAAACTATACTCTGTAAAATATAGCATGGGTCTTCATCTGAGGCATGGGTCGTTTTTTTTTCGGCGGGAACTTGAAAAGGGCGGGCGCCAAAAAAGGAAACTCTCTAAAAATAATTTATTTTATTATATTTATTATTATTTAGTGTTTGTTTATAATTTTCTTATATCTATATATTCTTCAGTTTACGTGGTAAGTGTTAGTTTTAATTTCTTTTTCCTGTTTTTACTATGGATCCCGATCCAGACCCTGATCCTCCTGACCCTGTTTCTAATCCCATCCTTTCACTTATAAATGCAAGTGAATACATTTCGCAGGCTGAAGGTAAATCGAAATTCTCCTTGGTAAAACAAACTCCGAAAAAGAAATCTGCAAAAATTCCACTAAAGACAAAAGATATTAAATCCAATGTTCGCAACATACAATTAGCTATAGATGCATTAAAATACAGTTCTCCTAGTCTTTCTTCAAATTATACACCTCACAATTCATCATCTGACAATAGTGTTCCCATGGACAGCTCTCATGTTAACATTTTTCGCAATAGATACAATGAGTCTGACAAAGGCCCATACATTGTACATGTTCAACTAATTGAAGCTTCGCCATCTGCTGGTTCCACTTTGCACCCATTAAAGTTCGGCAACTTCCTTTTTAAAAATAATTTTAAAAATGTTCTTAGTGACGGAATTAAAAGAGTGGGAAGAAATCGCTTAGCCGTGCATTTTAAATCTCCTTCAGACGCCAATACATTTATCGACAATCACTTGCTATTTGAAAGCAATAATTATAAAGTTAACATTCCCACTTATAATATTTGTAAGCTAGGAATTCTTAAAGGGATCCCAGTGGACTGGACCCATGATGATATAGTTAATAATTTAGTAATTCCATTTGGGTATGGTAAAATCTTAAAAAGTAGGAGAATTTCGCGAAGAGTTACCATAGATAATGGTAATTCCTCGTGGATTCCTACACAATCAGTAGTACTCACTTTTGATGGCCAAATTCTTCCTCCCCGTGTTACTGCTTTTTATACATCTATAGCTGTTGAGCAGTATACTTACCCCACTATTCAATGCTTCAAATGTTGTAGATTTGGGCATACTCAGATTCAATGTAGAAGCAAACCTAGATGTTATAAGTGTTCACTAGAACATACTGGTTCTGAGTGTGATAGAATTGCCAATCTTCTATGTATTAACTGTCAGGGTTCACATGAGGCTACAAATAAAACCTGCCCAGAACATGTTAGACAATATAAGATTAAGCAAAAAATGTCTGTTGACTCAATTTCTTATCAAGAAGCTGCTAAAGAGTTTGCCCCGTCAAAACGGTCATTTGCTGAAATTACAAAAAATTCGTTCCCCGCTAATTCTCAGTTACAGTCGTCTTCTATTCCTAATTCCACTTCTCCGGTCATCCAAAGTTATAAAAAAACTGTTTTTATACAAAAAAAACCTAACAGACATCTTTCTCAAGGCTATGATCAAACTGAACATAATGATTTGATTAATCAGTTTGCTTTGCCCACTCCTAAAAATGGATGTGGTTTAACTTCATCTCAAGGTCATGAAGCTGTTACCTCTGACAGCTTGAATGAGTTACTAACATCTCTTGTTAATATTATTTTAAACTCATCACTACCAGAATCCGTTGCCATTACACTTATAAATAACATAATGTCAATATACAAAATTATTAAACATGGATCTAATCCTCCAGTGGAACAGTAGAAGTATACAATCTAATAATACTGATTTAATCCATCTTGTAAATACTCATAATCCCTTTATCATTGTTATTTCAGAAACATGGTTGAAACCAAGTATGAATTTTAGAGTCAAAGGTTATACAATTCTTAGAGATGATAGGAATGATGGTTGGGGTGGAGCTGCCCTTCTTATTAAAAAAAACATAACATTTAATTATATTCCTCTTCCTCCATTTAATAATAATCATATTAATGCAGTTGCTGCTAAATTATCAGATTTTTCTGTTCTTTCCTTGTATATATCTTGTAAGGACATTTCAGTTATTACAATTTTAAAAAGTATTATTCAGTCCTTGCCGTCTCCTGTAATTATTCTAGGCGATTTTAATGCTCATCACTCGATTTGGGGAGCACCAAATAATGATGCCTTAGGTATTCAACTCTTAGATATCATTGATGACTTAAATTTATGTGTATTGAACGACGGTTCAGCTACACGAAGGGCTTACCCCGGCCAATCATTAAGTTTTGTAGATATCTCTTTATGTTCATCTTCATTTTCTTCTCTTCTTTATTGGGAGTGTCTTCCTCTATCTTATGGTAGTGACCACTACCCCATAATAATATCTTTGCCATCCAAGAACCAATCGGTTCCTTTACTTCCCCCTTTACTAAAGTATAAGTTAGATAAAAATTGCGATTGGGACACATATAGTTCTGCTGTAGAAAATAAACTTTTAATGATGCCTAAGCTCAATGCAGAAAATATTTTATTTTCATACGATTATTTTATATCGGCTGTTTTGTCTACTGCAGATTCCTTGTTTACCTTAAAAAATGTTGCCATTGGCAAAATCCCGTCCCCTCCGTGGTGGGATCATGAATGTACGCAAGCTATTAAATCGAGAAATAACGCAGAGAAGGAATGCAATGTGCTTTTAAATACTCAGTCGTACCTTAAATATAAAAATATTTCTGCGGCTACCAAACGTCTTCTTAAAAAAAAGAAAAGAGATGGTTGGAAAAAATTTTGCGCCTCCTTGTCCCCGGATACGCCTTCGTCTGTTGTGTGGAGAAATATAAAAAGGTACAGATGCTCTGCAGATATTAAGAAAATTACGTCTTTTTCTTTGGATTGGGTGAATCCATTTTTGGATAAACTGCGCCTAATTTTGTTCCAAATGCTGATGAAATGCCATATTTATATACTTCAAATACTAATAGCTCATATTTAAATAGTTTCTTTTCACTTATAGAGTTAAATTATGTTCTGGATCATTTATCAGATTCAGCTCCTGGTATTGATTCCATTCCATATTCATTTATCTGTAAATTATCATCTAAATCTCGATTGTTTTTATTAGATATTCTGAATCTTATTGTTTTTAACGGAAATATCCCTCCTAGTTGGAAAATGCATATAGTTATTCCTATTCTTAAGCCTTTTAAAGATCCCACCGATTCATCAGCTTATAGACCAATTGCATTAGCATCAGCTGTGTCTAAGATAACAGAACACTTAATTAAAAATTGACTTGAATGGTATTTGGAACATAATAATTTATTAGCAGCATCTCAATTTGGTTTCAGAAAGGGTAAAAGTACCTCTGACAACCTTAGTATTTTTTCTACTGATATTCAACTGGCCTTTTCTAGAGGTGACTCAGTTGTTGCCTCTTTTTTGGATATTTCAGCTGCATATGATAATGTTAACCTTAAAATTCTTAAAGACAAACTAAATCTTCTTAAAGTCCCTCCCACATTTTCTGATTTCATATTTAATTTATTTACTGGCAGATTGATCACATTAAGATTACCGGGTGCTTGTTCACAACCCAGAACGCTTTGGAAAGGGGTTCCTCAAGGTTCAGTCTTGAGTCCTCTTCTTTATGATGTTTACACATATGACTTAGAAAAGTCAATTTCTCCTGCATGTTGCATTCTTCAATATGCTGATGATATCTTAGTTTATTCATCTAATTATTCTATTCCAGTTGCTGCATCTAATCTAGAGCATTCTTTGAATAATTTATATTCATGGTTATCCCGACATTGTTTATCTTTATCTGTTACAAAAAGTTCTGTAGTAGTCTTTTCTAAAAAAAGATCCCTTCCTAATGTTGGAATCAGTGTTAACAATTCTAGGTTACAGGTACATAACGAATGTCGCTTTTTAGGCAGAATATTCGACAGTAAATGTAGTGGCATTCCTCATACTAATTACATAGTAGATAAATGTGAAAAACATATTAATTTATTAAGATCTTTATCTGGTGTCTGGTGGGGGGCCCACCCTTTTACCTTAAGACTTGTATATAATGCTATTATTCGGAGCCTCCTAGATTACGGTTCATTTTCATTAATTCCTGTAAATAAAACGGCTATCAAGAAATTTGATAATGTGCAATCTAAGTGCTTACGTATAATTGTAGGTGCTATGAAAAGTACTCCCATTGTTGCCCTTCAGGCAGAATGTGCCGACCCCCCATTATACTTACGAAGACAGTATCTCGCCGATAGATATTTTTTTAAGTTAATGCAATTTGAGAATCACCCACTTTTTCTAAAATTAGATACTCTCAATAATATAATTTTAGGTAATAATTCATTTTGGCGAAATAAAGATATTCCATATTTAATTAAAAGTCTCCGAAAGGTTAAAAAATTGAATTGCAATTTCAGTCGATTCCCTTGTCACCCACTTTTTGCGCAAAAGTTTAGCTCTATTATTTTTTCTCCGTCTGTTATCACTTCAATAGGTATTACAAAAAATTCAAAATCAGCGAATGCTAAATTCATATCGTTTGTTAATCAAAATATTACTAACGCTGAAATATTTTTTACAGGCTTCTAAGATATCCGATCATTCTTTCTTTCCGGCTGATGATTGCTTTGTAGGCGCTGCTTTTTTACAACAGTCCACTGGTTATTTTAAATTATTTAAATATAACAGCCTCACTTCTAACTTTACGGCTGAAGGTTTGGCCATCTTAGAATGCATACGATATATAAATATAAACAATATTTGTGCTTCTTTTATTTTTACCGATTGCTTAAAAGCTTTTTACAACTGGTTCAATCGAATCCGTTTAATAAAAACTCTTTTAATCCTCTCCCACTTATGGTTAAAGATATTTTAAAAGAAAGTTTAGATAAAGGTCTGCAGATTACTTTAGTTTGGATTCCTGGTCATTCGGGAATTCAAGGCAACGAGAATGTTGATAAATTAGCTAGATTGGTGTCTAAGCAAGGTGCTACTTCCTACAAGTTCATTTTTGCTCAGGACATTACAGATTTTTCTCGCGTGTCGTTAGAATATGATTGGAACCAGGAATGGCAATCTTCAAATCTACATGTGGCTCAGTTTTACCGCAAAATCCATCCAACAATCTCCCTTACTCCATGGTTTTCAAAGCTGCGATATTGTAAAAAAGTCTCTTCTGTTATTTCTCGTCTCAGATTTGGTCACTGTTCATGTCCTTCCCATTTAGCAAAACTTCATATTTTGGATTCATCACTGTGCAAATGCGGCCTTGCAGAAGGTAATGTAATTCATATCCTTTTCTCTTGCCCTTTTTTCAACTCCTTACCACTTTATGATATTATGTTATCCTTTAATGCTCCTCTTCCTTATAATTTATCATCTATTCTATCTCTTTCGAATAAATTTTATCGTAAATCTATTATTAAATTTATTTCATTTCACGATATTTGTTTATAATTATATTATCTGTTTCGTTACATTTTCCCCTATAATGCCCAACGCCCAATCCTTGCCCTAATCCAACAAAACTTCCCATATTCTGTCTAATCTGTGATTCTATTAACACGTGAAAATGGCAGCAGTAATTCTCAGTTTTGAAGAGAAGTAAATTGCCAGTTACAAAAATAAGAAGAAGAAGAAGAGGCATGGGTCCTGTGACACATGTCAAAATGGCTTTGCTAGAGAGGTGCTTAGTAATTCGAAATTCGATTTTTATATCGAATCAAGTATTATAATTGATTCGGTATTTTTATACATGTTAGAGTTACGAAAGCTGGTACAAAATCAACTTGTTAATGCGTTATTTTAATCATGTATTTAACCTATATTACTGAAGAATTTAATCCAAATCCATTCAATACATTTTGCCTAAAAAGAGAGACAAAGATACGTGATACTAAATAAAATGAAGAAATTTATTAATCAGAGTCCGATAATAAGATGCAACCTAAATTCTCTTAATTTTCAGATTCGGACTCGCTGGAACAATCTCTTAGATTTATAATTAATTCATTTTCCCTGAAATTGTCAAAATGTACGTCACGTTCCCAGTCTTCATTGATTAAGCGTTTGGTTCTTTCTACTACACTTCTCCAGTTCTCTGGTGTAATATTATTGCACGCATCCTTTAATAAACCCATAATTTTATTAGCAGTGAATGGAGGTTGGATATTATTTCGTGCAGCATAACTTGTGAACAATATTTTACTTTATAATAGTCGGTGAATTATAAAATGTTAGGCGTAATATAAAATTTGATGAATAAAACTACAAACCTTTTACTTGGGCCCATATCATTTCTATGCTGTTATACTGGCAATGATAGGGTGGGAGACGGAGAACGATATGACCATAGGACTTGGCGAGCTCGTCCACGATATATTTTCGAGTGCGTGGCTTATTTAAATTGAGAAGCCTCAACAGCTCCAACTTTAACATCGAATTATCAGCCTCAATACCCTGACAGAGGAGCCATTCTATGATTTCACTCTTTCTGCTCGATGTACTGGGCGGTTTGTTTATTTGCACAGAATGATAAGGTGCATTATCCATTATTATCACATGTGGCTCATTCAAATTGGCTAGCAGTACCATAAACCATTCTTTAAATTTTTCAAAATTCATTTCTTCGTGATATTCAACCGACTTTACCGACTTAAAAGCCAATAAACAATTGGGTACAAATCCTTCAGCTGTCCCTGCATGACATATGATTAGCCGTTGACCTTTGCCTTCTGGTATCTTCGTAACAGATTTCGCTGTATTATCAGTCCATGTTTTTGATACCGAATGATTGGCATTTAACCATGTTTCATCTAAAAAGACGACTTTATCCCAGTTTTCTATTTGTCTTGCTTTTCGAAGGAAGTCACAGCGTGCAAGAGCAATGTCAGATCGTTCCATCAGAACTTTCCTTTTGTTGAAGATTATTAGCTTTTATTTAGCTTTCTCATCATATACCATATTTCGTTTTTTACCTCTATGATGTTTTTATACTCCATGTTGTTTTTTGGTTACGATAGTTACGATTTTGGATTATTACACAGTTTTAGTTTAAACCATATTCTTTGATTTTTATTTCTTATTATCAGTTAATATACAGTCCACTATAATTTCCAACATCTTTTTGGTCCATTCGTCGCCGTTGTTTATTGAATTTCTAAATTAACTACAAATTTGTTGTCATTTGAATATGGTTCGAACTAGACGTCAAGGTCGTAACGAATCCGCATCAGCTCCTGAAATCGACGTGCCGCTTGAGGTAAACCCCTCCGCAAGCAGTAATATACTAGATTCTGCAGGTAAGTATGGCTCTGTTACGGTACCTTGCTCTAAGTCTTCGCGTCGTTCATCGACTTCTGTGAAGACGGTACGTAAACTAGCTTTACAAGCGGAGCATGCCCGTCGGCTTGCAGAAATTGAGAAGAAAGCATGCGATTTGGAATATCAAGCAGAACTTGCAAAAATTGAAGCAAGTGAACATGGTAGCGTATCCAGTCGTAGTAGCAATCGCTCACATTCCTCGATGGCTGAAGTCGAGAGTTGGTTAAGCCGAAACGAAACCGCTCAAAATGAAATAACCGAGTGCCACTCTGATAATAATCGTGTACGTGCTTCGCAGGTATCCATTTTATTACCGACTACACAGACGAACGCGGATGCTGTTTTTTTTGCCACAGGATCTTCCGCAGCAAATCCAGCTGTTCCTGTGGGCCCTACATCCTTTCCTGTCCCGCCTGTGCAAAGTCCTCCTACCGGTGCGATGGCTACCAGCTGTCACGATCCTATCAATGAACTCGCTCAAGTTATTGCGAAACTTAGTGAAACAAAACCAAAAGTAAGTTTAACCCAATTACCTGTATTTGACGGCAGTATTTCTGACTGGTTGATCTTTAAAAGAATTTATGAAGACACTAAATCGTCTTTTACGCCAGCAGAGAATCTTCTCAGACTTAACAACAGTTTGCGAGGATTAGCTCGTGAGGCTGTTGGTATTTTATTAATTGTTGCTCAAGATCCAGATCAAGTGATCCTTGCGCTGAATCAGAGGTTTGGTCGCAGTGAGCATATTTTATTGTTTGAAATTAATAGAATAAAATCTTTACCCCGATTAGGCAATTCAGAACCATTGCACGAAATTGTGGATTTTGCTTGCAAAATCCGCAATTGTGTAGAAACAATAAAATTGTTAAATCGCGTCGAATATTTGGCATCACCAGAGCTTCTGAACGCCATCATTGGGAAATTAACTCCAACCTTGCGCACTCAATGGGCTCATTTCGCTTATAGTCGAACTCATACTGCATATAAGCTCGAGTTGATATCTCAATTTTTAGATTTAGAAGCTGACGTTCGGAATAGTTTTGGTTTCATTGCTGAAGTTGATATTAATAAAAATATTTCTTCGAAACCTACGGTTGCGCTAAATACACAGAAAATTCAATCGTTGCATTATAATCTGGATAGGAATGTTATAAAAACACCGAATGCTCCATCTATTAGTCAGTGTTGTTATTGCTTAGATTTAAATCATGTTGTTGACAGCTGTGCTAAATTTAGATCTTTATCTGCAAGCGACAGATTGAATTGGGCAAGACAAGAAAAGGTTTGCCTTCGGTGTCTTAAACGTGGCAAACATAATTACCGTTTTTGTAAGCCAAAAACACTATGCAATGTTACAGGTTGTCCAAAAAAACACCATAAGCTCTTGCATGATTTTTCAATGCCTATAAATACTGTCTCTGAGCTCGCCACCGTACAGCCTTCTCTGATGTTAAGTAATTTGCCTGAAGAGAAATTGCCACTTGTAGACACTCACGAGGAAGTAATTGTCACTCATGGCGACTCTACGTCTGCTTTGTATTGCAATACTTCGAGTCCATTGCTTAAGGTCGTTCCAGTGATTGTTACGGGTCCGTTAGGGTCTGTAGATACCTACGCTCTCCTAGACGACGGTTCTACAGGCACCTTTATAGATTCTACAATATCTGATTCGATTGGGGCAAAGGGACCTACAAATTCTCTGCGAGTTGACTGTATTAACGGCTTATCTTGTGAGACTTCAGTACAATTCGTCAATTTTAAAATTAAAGGAAAGTATTGCGATACAAGTTATGACATTCAAAATGTACGATCTATTAAAAACATTAACTTGAAAGTAAATAATTCCATCAGCTCACGTGAAATTAGAGCACATGCACACCTAGCTGACTTGGAAAAATATTTTTGTTACAAACCCGATGCACCTATGTTATTAATTGGGGTGGATAACTGGCACTTGATTATTTCAATGGAAACAAGACAAAGTCGTAATTCTGAACTTGTTGGTTGTCGCACAGCATTAGGTTGGGTTATTTTTGGAATGAGTAACAGTCGTACTAAAACTGTAGAATTTGTTAATCACTGTAACCTGTCATCTAAGGATGACGAGTTACATTCATTAATACAGCATTATTATAAGTTAGATTGTATTGGAATTTCTAAAACTATTCCTCGATCTACATCTGATGATCGCGCTATAAAAATTCTAGAAGACACAACTCATCGTCTTCCTGATGGACGGTTCGAGGTGGGATTATTATGGTGCGATTATAATGTGTGTGGACCGAATAATAGTTTAAATTTAGCTTTAAGTAGGTTTAGTAGTTTAGAACGAAAATTTGTTAAAGACAAGTCTTATGCAGAATGCTATAGGCTTAATATTCAAGCAACCATCGATAAGGGTTACGCAGAGTCATGCTCCTTTGATACCAACGCAAATTCAGTAACGTGGTACTTACCACATTTTGGCATAACAAACCCAAACAAACCAGGAAAGTTAAGGATCGTTCATGATGCGGCGGCTAAGTGCAACGACGTTAGCTTGAATTCTATGTTGTTATGTGGTCCCGATCTCTTACAGTCTATTTTAGGCATTTTATTACGTTTTAGGGAAGGCCAAGTTGCCCTATCAGCAGACATTCGTGAAATGTTCCCTCAAATAAAAATTCGATCCGAAGATAGGGACGCCCAAAGGTTCCTTTGGCGTAATACACCTGATGCTCCTATTTCTGCTTATAGGATGTCTTCAATGATTTTCGGTGCAGCTTCGAGCCCATTTACGGCGTTATTTATAAAAAATAGAAATGCCTTAGATTTTAAGAATCAGTACCCCGATGCATGTAACGCCATACTGTACAATCATTATATGGACGACTATCTTGATAGTCTTGATAGTATTCAAGAAGCGACTAATATAGCGCGTGATATTACTTTTATTCATAGTCAAGCAGGATTCGAAATGCGTGAATGGGTGTCGAATAAACCAGAGTCATTGAAGCTAATACCACCTAACCAACGACACCAAGTCAATTCGCAGGTTGATATTGGGTCATCTCCGCAAACGGTACGTACCTTAGGGTTGATGTGGGATCCATCGGGTGACACCATAGGTTTTAATATTAATCCACTTGCCTCACTTCCGACAAAGATCACCAAACGCACTACTCTATCGTATATGATGCGCGTCTTTGATCCACTCGGTTTTTTATCGCCTGTAACTATAAACGGCCGAATGCTCTTTCAAGACATGTGGCGTAAGGGCTATGGTTGGGATGAGGCCTTGTCTGAAAAAGATTGTTCCAGATGTTGTCAGTGGTTGACAAGCATTCGTGCTCTTACAGAAATTAAAATACCCAGGTGTTATTTGAAAGACGTAACCTTATCTGCCCGAGAATTGCATATATTTTGTGACGCAAGTCAAAGCGCATACGCTGCTGTGGCTTATTGGCGATTTATTCTTCCCGGCGGTAGTGCAGTTATATCGCTTGTAGGCAGTAAGGCTCGTGTAACACCTATTAAGCCGGTCTCTATTCCACGGTTGGAGTTGCAAGCCGCTCTCATTGCTGCACGGTTTGCAACTACAATTTGTGAAGAAGTTAGACAGAAACCAGTAAAACGATATTTTTGGTGTGACTCACAAAATGTATTGTGTTGGATCCGCAACGATGCTCGTGCCTTTAAGCCCTTTGTCGCGCATAGGGTAGGTGAGATCGTTGATATCACAGTACCCAATGAATGGCATTGGATTCCAACGAAATACAATGTCGCGGACGATGCAACTCGTTTTAAGTTAACACCGCTTTCAGAATCAGATAGATGGTTTACAGGTCCGTCATTTTTACTTTCGCCTCCAACTGAATGGCCAACCGAAAGTACAAATGACGCCAAAGTAACTGAATCAGAAACTGAATTATTAACATCTAAGTCTGTTCATAACATCGTCTGCTATAATGATACCATAATCAAGTTAGGCATACCTTTAGTTGCAGATTGTACAAAATTTAGTTCGTGGATACGATTTTTACGCGCAACTGCTGTTGCGCACAAATTTATTAAAAGGCTAAGATTGTTTGCTTTGCGCCGAAAAGGCATAAATATAGATAATTTAACATTTGAATCAAATTGTTTAGTTACAGTTATATTAAATGTAGACCCTGGCAATCGTATTTTTACAGAATTGATAGCGGATGACCTAGATTTGGCCCGTAGGCATGCCTTTCGGGCATCTCAATATGCCTCATATAAAGTAGAATTAGAATGCCTGTTAGAGAATGAAGACATACCGCGGTCCAGCAAACTCCACAAACTCGAAGTATGCATCAAGGGCGGATTAATTCATCTAGTCGGACGAATCGACAATGCCAGGAACATTTCTGAAGATGCCAAGCAACCGATTGTTCTTGATGGTAATGATTGTGCAGTTAAATTATTTATTGCTTATTTGCACCAAAGAGCTGCACATGCCAATCACGAAATGATTCTAAATGAGATCAGACAGCAATTCCATATTTTCCGAGCGAGAAGTATAATAAAGCAAATAGTCAGGCAGTGTCAATTTTGCAAGATCAGAAGAGGGTCTCCTATGTTACCGCCAATGGGCCCTTTGCCTGAGTGTCGTCTTTCTTCACACAAAAGACCGTTCTCATTTACGGGAATTGATTACTTTGGTCCTTTGTTGGTGACTGTTGGAAGAAGAACGGAGAAACGGTATGTGGCCCTCCTAACATGCCTTACTACAAGAGCGATCCACCTAGAGGTAGTACACAGTCTCTCTGCTGACGCGGCTGTTATGGCACTACGTCGCTTTATTGCCAAACGAGGTACTCCAGTTGAGATTTGGAGCGATAATGGAACATGCTTCGTTGGTGCTGTTAAAGAGCTTCGAGAGCTTTATGGGACGCCAGTCAATGAGTTCTCGGCTAATTCTGGTATCAAATGGCGATTTATTCCACCAGGTGCTCCATTTATGGGTGGAGCGTGGGAAAGATTAGTACGCTCTGTCAAAACAGCGTTGAAAGTTACACTGCAAGAAAGGAAACCGAGAGATGAGGTACTCTTGACACTGCTGGCTGAAGCGGAAACTTTAATCAATAGTCGTCCTCTGACATACGTTGCAGCTAATTTGGAGGAAGAAGCCCTCACCCCTAATCATTTTCTTTTGGGGTCGTCTTCGGGGCAACAGACGGCAAATATTTCACTCACGGACCGGGACTTACTACGTAGATCAGATTGGAAGAAAGTCCTTCGCCTATCGGATCATTTTTGGCAACGTTGGGTGAAGGAATATCTACCCACACTATTACCAAAGCACAATCATGGAAGCCAACAAAGAAACTTGGAAGTTGGTGACATTGTTGTTATTGTCGATCCAAACCTGCCACGAGGAATCTGGCCTAAAGGCAGAGTCAGTGCTGTATACCCGGGTGCCGATGGTGCAGTGAGGACCGCAGATGTTATGACAACAGCTGGACTTTTCAAACGACCTACCAAGAAATTAATCCGATTGCCTGTAGATTAGGTTTGAGGCTAGTTTTTCTACATTTTGTTTTTTTTATTGTCAACATATGTTTTATTTTTGTCACATTTGTTTTATGCTAGTTAGATTACTATGATTGTTTGTGTGTTTGTTTAGCTTTATTTTGTCACTCTTTTTCGTTACTTTTGTCATGGGAGGGGAGAGTGTTGAAGATTATTAGCTTTTATTTAGCTTTCTCATCATATACCATTATATCGTTTTTTACTTCTATGATGTTTTTATACTCCATGTTGTTTTTTGGTTACGATAGTTACGATTTTGGATTATTACATAGTTTTAGTTTAAACCATATTCTTTGATTTTTATTTCTTATTATCAGTTAATATACAGTCCACTATAATTTCCAACACCTTTTGTCCGACTTTTGGTATTTAAATCCCACTTCTTTTAATACTGCAGATAAAGAGGGCAGGGAAGCTTTAAATAACCCGGCATCATCGAGAGAAGTGCGCAATTTCCGAAGTGTTGGTAACTCACTGCGTGCATAGTATCCATAAATGTGATTCCTAATATGTCAAAATTGTCTGGCTTTGTGACGGGATGCATTTTCTTCCGTTTTTTGTTTGGGGTTGACAATTTGTTTTCTTCGATTGAAGATTCGCCAAATTTTTCTATTGTGATTCGCGACACCGTTGATTTGCCAATGCCTAGAGCGTCGGCTACGCGATCCCGGACATTTTGTAGAGGCAATAACGGCCCACCATTTTGTAATTCTCGTTCGAAGTAGTCGCGTAAATTTATAACAAATTGACGCGTCTCACTGTTCATAACAGTTTTCTTCGTTCTTTTAGGCATGATGCCACAACAGAATGAAAACAATTTAATAAAAACAAAAACACAACAAAAATAACAACAACAGCAACAAAGATGATAAAAATGAATTGTGTAGAACAAACGTATCGCACGGCTGACACACTCGTACTGACTACTGATTAAGACTGATTTACTTGCAGTGTTGCCAAATTTAAAAATCTAGAATTTATATAAAAACACGAAAGATTTATTTATTTATCTCTTTAGAGTAATTGAATTAAAAACGTATCCTATTATGAGTTTCAAATCAATTATATTAGATCATTTATAGTTGTTTATTAAACATCGTAACTCGAATACTGTCAAGCGTGTCATGGTAGCACCCTTGCATAAGATGCTGATGTCGATGCAAATCAATCGAAGATGCCAATTGATTGGAATCGCTGACAACGCGGCGATATTACTATATAATTACTTTCTTTGATCATTCTACGTCGTACTCTAACATCCATACGATGTAGATGATTTAGATTGAAGTTAATTGTAGTTTTATTCTACATCGTAACCTAACATCAGTACGATATAGATAATAGTTAGATAATAGTTTTTATTCTACATCGTAACCTAACATCGGTACGATGTAGATAATAATTAGCTTGTAATTTTTTTATTAAATAGTTTTTAAAATCAATTTTGTTTTTTTAGGACCTCCGATTGCAAATTCTAATTGGAATTCATATAATTAATTCAATTGCTGTTATACCCCATCACTGGCTAAAGGAACCATAGAGGTAACCTTGCTACAGCGTTTAAAATAAATAAATTTTTAAACTCGTCAACAAAAATTGTAATGGAATCTTAATATTTTCAAATTAATTTATTTCTAGTAAAGGTATTGGGCCCGATTCTGGCGTGCCAACTTATCTCTAAACCTAACTAAAATTAGACATAGAACTGTCAAATTCAATTTGGTATTCTGCAGTGACAGTCTATTTCTAAATTTAAAATTGACGTCGCTAAGTTACTCAATTTAGATTTAGGCGCTGATTTGGTATTCTGAAACGCATTCTAAATGTCAAATTTTCTCTAAAATTGGAAATGTCACGCTAAATTTAGGAAGGATCTACGGAGGTCATCGCTAATTTAAGTGGGTACTTTGGTGAGCGTATCTGATAAAACTTTTCGATATTTTGAATTTTTTTTTGCAAAAATGGATGACGAAATTGTTGTACTAGCTCTTTTGGAATCTTTAGAAAGGTAAATATAAAGTACATTCGTACTTACAATCTATAGAAATAAATAAAATCGAAGTTATTGTAATGTTAAAATAATAGGTTATAATAACTTTAATGCTACGAATAAGTTATATGAATATCGGGTAGCAATAACAAAGGCCCAAAAAATTAAAAATGCTTGTTTCTGAAAACCGATTTCCTAAGTAGATAGCTAAATAAATAAGGTGTAATCTTGAATAAAAATCGACCAAAATATTCAAGATAAATTTCGCTAATCGACAATAAATTTCGCTAATCGAATTCGACGGCCTCCGTCGCCGAGGTGGTATGAATTAAATTAATTATTAGAACTAAAAACTAATTATAACTAATAACAGTTTAACCTGGTTTAACCTTAGGAATTAAATTAAAAATAGAGAGCCAAGGTTAGGTAAACAAAAAAACATTGATGTTGATGCCACTGATTAGTGATTAGAGTGAAATAGAGTGGTTTTTGTTGATGCTCTTCATTCGTCGTTGTAAAGACAGGCAAAGGTTACTACTATTCTATCCACGGAACATAAAAAACAGAATTCTATCTGTCATCCCATTTGGACCTCTTTCACCGCTTAACATTAGGCGGGAAGAGGTCATCTGCCGATCTTCGCATAAAAAAAAGATCTCGATAATACGGACAGACAGTCATAAGGAAATAGGAGCGTACCTGTGTTAAATATGTAATTGGGCTAGACCCGTTTATTTAACAAGATAAATAAATAAATAAGGGTACAGGCTCGGACTCATCAACCTAAAACTGTCAAATTTCCACAACAAAATTTCCACCCTATGTCCAAAGTCTCCGAGTTCAATATCAATTGTAATATTTTGACAGATTTGTATAGGTTGATGAGTCCGAGACTGTACAAGCTACCTTTGGTGAGTTAAGCGGTGAAAGAGACCCAAACGGGATGATAGAATATTATAATATATAATATACTAGCTTTCCGACCGCGGCTTCGCCCGCGTTTTATTCAATTTTCCCACAGGAAAGAGATGTCTCCCTCAGTAAAACATCACAATTTCGTTTCCCGTGTCCTCAAACCTCCCCATACCAAATTACACCATAAATGATTCGGCTGTTGCTATCGCATTTTCCCACGGGAAAGAGGTATTTTACCGCGTTAAAACGTATTCTATGTCCATTTCCGGGGTACAAACTATATGCGTACCAAATATCAAAATCGGTTAAGTAGTTTCCAAATTACACCAGAAATGGTTTGGCTGTTGCTATCGCGTTTTCCCACGGGAAAGAGATATTTCACCGCGGTAAAAAGTATCTTGTGTCCGTTCCCGGGGTTCAAACTATATTCGTTCCAAATTTCATCAAAATCGGTTCAGTAGTTTTGGCGTGAAAGACGGACAGACAGACAGACAGCCATCAGACAGACAGAGAGACAGAGTTACTTTCGCATTTATAATATTAGTATGGATAAAAAAAATATTTTAAAACCCCCTTCTAAAGTGGAAACACCAAGGAGCTATTAATTATAACAAGGAGCTATACATTTCCAAATAAAAATTATGATAACTTTATACTGTTTTAAGTAATTAATTATATAATAAAACATTAATAAATAATGAATAAAGGCACTAAAGTAAGTCAAAATGGTCAAAACCACCCTAAAAACATATTTATAACAGTTTTATAGAAACCGGTAAATTCCGGTAAAATAATTCTATATAATCTGTGAATTCAATTTAGATGCCTGTTTATAGCTATCAACTGTGTTTTAAATTTAGTTAGCACGTAATTTCAGAATACCAAATTCTCTAAAACTAAATTAAAATTCGTTCTCTAATTTTAAGTTTAGGTTTAGAGAGTGTACCGTCAGAATCGCTCCCATTATTTGCAAATAATGTTTTTCGTGATTGTTTCAACCATGAATTTCACCTTTGAAACCTCATTTAAATGGTTAATCAATAATGGCCGCTAGTACAATGTTATGCTGGGTGGAAATACATCAACTGTCATAGGACTCATGCTATATTTTACAGAGTATAATTACTTATAGTCCATTTCAACTAGGATGTCACAGAGGTGACAGTTCATCGTGCTCCAAATTACGCATTACGCATTTTTCGTTTGACAAACAAAAATAATTTTAATTTTTAATATTTTTTATTTATAGTAGCTTTATTGCAAAAAATAATAAAATAAAATATATTTTATCTACACTAATGTTGTAACATTCTACTTATGTTTCCCATACTTGATTTATAATTACTACTGTTATAGCGCAGACAACAAAACACTCAATTTAAGCAATTTCACATGATGGTATAATATCCACATCGATATCGTAAAATCTCATTATAACATCAATAAAACGCGACCAATTAACCTGGCGAGCCATATGTCAAAATTCTCAGACAAGTTGTATTAATTTTTTTATATTAGGCTGGCTTTTGAAAATAGTTGGATTATACGTGAAAACTGAACAGCGCGCGCTCGCTCTCGATCGGCCCTGCGCGCGCAGCTGTGCTCTCATTGGTTAGATTTTAATGGCGGCAAGTTCACTGTAACAATACACGTACGCGCGAATTTAATGTTTCGCAGTGTGTTTTGTTTTAATAAATTTGGTGCTCTGGGAAAAACTATCGCAAGTTTTTTGAATCTGCCTAACCCAGCGTTGTACACGGGGCATTGCTTCCGGCGCACCTCGGCGACCCTTCTTATAGATAGCGGTGGTGATTTGACCGCACTGAAACGGCACGGGGGGTGGAAGTCTTCTACTGTAGCTGAAAGCTACATTGATGAGTCTTTAATGAATAAAATTCAAGTCTCAAATACGATCTTGAACAGTATAGAAAACAAGACGAATGAAGTGATTATAAATATTCCAACTCCGTCTACGAGCTCTACTGCTTGCCCCGCGACCGCTACAGCTGCTGAATCAATAATTAACATTAACTTTCAAAATTGTACCATCCAAAATTTGAACAATTATTATAAATAAACTATTGTCAGCGTTTACTCTTGTTGTTTGATTAATTGCATTAGTGAAGATAAAGTAGTGTATGCAACTGCATATAACACGGGTATTAAAACACTCGTTACTATTATGAAACTCGCTGCGCTCGTTTCATAAACTCACACTCGTGTTTTAATACCCTTCATTATATGACAGTTGCATAAACTACTATTACTTATAAAACGAAGACAGTATCGCTTAGTTTAATTTAATGAAATAAATAATAAAAATAAATATTTTTTAAATAACTCTGCAATTCGCAAACATGAAACGGAACGTCAAAAAAACATAAAGGTGGGACATCGAATAATCGGCGGCTATCTTGTGATTACCTGACAATCGCGTCAGTACGAGTGTGTCAGTCAGTGTTGTATGCGGGTTGTGTTTTTATCGATTTTTGCGTGGTGTTCGGTTATTGTTGTTATTGTTGACTGTTGTTGCTGTTTTTGTTTAAGTTTTTGTTGTTATTTTGTTATTTTTTAGCAAAATGCCGATAAAATCACAGGTAAACACTTGACTATATTTCTACTATACCAACATAATATTATATACATAAGATAAATGCATTGATCAAAAAAACTTTCAATATAATACAGAAACACTAATGATACTCAAAGTTTTGGTAGTAAGATAATATCGATTTCATTTCCATATAAAGTATAATCGATTACCAGAAACAATCGATTTTATTTTCACTGTAGGACCTCTCTACAAGTGTCGAAATCGAACTGTCACAGAGATCATCTTATTTGAAATGGACTATAGTAGAGGTGCGCAAAATACTTCACTGAAGTGTAAAGAATGATATAGTTCAACTGGACTAGATGAAGTATATCACTCATTTAGTTTACATGGCTTAGTACTTCAGTAGTCCATTTGAGTCACCTTATCGCTTACTTCATTCACGTCACTTCATTCGTATAGTCCAATTAGTCCATCTGTATCGTAGTTGTTTTAAGTAGGTAGGAGACGTTATGTCAATTTGACGTCATAACTAAACACATGTATAATACATAATGCAGGAGTAATTAAAAGTTACTAAAAACTATTGAAATGTTTACACTATTTTTCAGATATTACATACGAATTTAGATTAATATACGCCACACTCGTATACATTATGCACATGCAGACTAGAACTTAAGCAAAGAATATGAAATTATTCATAAACAAATTATTCCTTCAACTAATTATTCAAGTAAAACTAAACATAATGTTTGCGCCATAAGACATGAAATTGTGTGCGGGCAGACTCCGAGCGGTCGGTGATTCTAGTTCCTGTATTCACAATACAAACAAATCACAGCCGAACCGTTACTTTTAACCAATAGAATCGTATAGATCAGTGGTTCTCAAACTTTTTTAATGACGGAACCCTTTTGGGAAGCAAGATACTTGATGGAACCCTAGAATAAAACAATTGTTTTTGTAAGTGTATTCTTTATTAATCAGCATAATAAAAGTAAAATGTAACAGTTACTAATTATTATTTACTTCACCACTTGGCAAGGACGATAATAGAAAACTTTAAAAAAGAAAAAATCTAACTAGTGGAAGGTATGACACCGTTTTTTATTTTTCATCAATTGGTTGATATCAGGTTTGATGGAAGAAAGTTGGAGTCTCATATCAGCTTCGGTGTCCAGTCTATTGCGATATTTTGTTTTTGTGGCTGCATAAGTAGAAAATCCTGTTTCGCACAAATATGTAGCTGGGAACGGGAGAAGAATATACAGAGCCATTTGGCCAAGCATTGCATATTCATCTTGGATTCTGCACCAAAAATCATTGAGAGGCGTCGTTTTGAATAGTGACTCCATACTTGTATCGGATGACATTTCTAAAAGAGATTCATATATCTCGTTTGACATGTTTTCAGGCTTTTCCAAGTTAGGTAAAAAAGGATTATGAATTCACTTTAATTTTTGTATTGTGTTCTTCGGACAATACTTTTCAAAAGATGCGCGCAACGAACTGAGATAATGGACCAATTCTGCAAACATATCATCTTCGAACATTTCTAAGTCGTTTTCGCTTATTAGCTCACTGAGTAACGTAAAGCTTTCTATTTCTTTCTTACCAATGCAAATGATCCAAAAATCTAATTTTCTTTTAAAAGCAGTTATTTTATTATAGGCCTGAAACACTGTTACCTGTTTGCCTTGCAACGATAAATTCAATTCGTTAAGTTTTTGAAAGATATCCGCCATAAAAGACAATCGAAATAACTAATTTTTATCATACAAACGGTCCTTCAAATTAAAAGAAGTATCTGCTGAAAGAAACATTTGTAACTCGGCTCTGAGTTCAAATAGCCTTGTTAAAGTTTTACCCCGAGACAGCCATCGCACTTCTGTATGGAGCAGCAGTGTTTTATGTTTGCTGCCATAATCTTCACACAATAATGAGAACAATCGGGATTGTAGTGGTCGTGATTTGATAAAATTAATTATTTTTACAGCTTCATCCATAACTAATTTTAGATTTGACGGCATTTGCTTCATCGCAAGTGCTTGTCTATGCAGAATACAATGACTGGAACTACAATTATTTGCTTTATTTTTCATTCGTGACACTGCTTCTGCTGTTTTACCTGTCATCGCCTTGGCCCCATCTGTACAAATGTCAATACAATTGTTCCAACTGAGATTATTTTCTTCAAAGAATATATTTATTTTATTGAAAATTTCTTCCACGGAAATGTTTGTAAGCAGCGGTGAACACACAAGCATGTCTTCTGCAAAATTTATCCAATTATATTTGCAGGTCACCTCACTAGTACGATAAATATGGCAGCATAATTTTACAATGTGACATTAGCATCTGACAGTTTACTCCAGTGAATTAATAATCAGACTTTAGTGCTCGTCGATGTCACCATCTGTCATAACGATAACCTTGTGAAATCTGAAAAGGACAGAGCTAGTAAATACCTTGACTTGGCACATGTAGTAATAACTACGAGGGATGTTAATTCGGTGATCATTATTCCGAGTATCTGCTTGATAACGAACAGTTTCGTTTAACATCATAAGAGGCTTTCGCATAACGGATGGATCAAGAGCCAGATACAGACAGTGGTAATTCTCCAGACGGCCTATATTATTAGTAGTTAGTATTGTCCGCAGACTAATCTGCCTGCAACCCTAATATCTTATAATAATAACTTATTTCGTTTGTTTTATCAAAGTTCATTTTAAAACGTACTTACTTTGTGTTGTGAAATCCATAACTTCCACGTGATAGTCATGACTATGACATCATCAGCTAAACAATAGTATCCCTATACGCGATATTGATGCCCTTGTTTCATTTCGATACTGAACATTTTAATGGTGTAACATTTTAGACCATTAAAATGTACTTGTTATAAATTAATAAAATACCTGATCAACTTCGATTTTTTGAATGATCGACTAAGATCGGGTATCGATAATGTATTTCAGTAATATTTGAGTTAGTGATATGCCAAGTCGGCGGTTGCGGTGGATCGAGTCGATTCGAGTCAGAATATACGGTATTCGAATCAGGACTCTATACCCTGATTCGAGCCCAGTACTCGAACTCTATGTTTGATATTCGAATATTTCTCGACTCGAGTCCGATTCCTAGACTTGAGTCTAGATATTCGAGTCTGGAAATTCTAGTTTAGTTCAGAACTAGAGTCCGATTTTAGAACTAAAATCGGCTGGGGCTGTGCCGGGGCACACGGCCGTTGGTTTTAACGTGAAACGTCTATGTTAGGGAATCGCTTTCAAAGTAAAATATTAAAATAAAAACAAGATTGACGGTGTTTTAAGTATTTTAATAAAAAACTCAATGTCACAACAGCGAGCTGACTATATAAGTGAAATATTCACACCACATTTTTGTTTCTAAGACTAATACTTTTTAATTATTAAGGTACGATGATATAGACCTTTTCGTTACGGTCCACTTTTTAAACCTGGTACCCGTATGTTTCGGCGCGATTTTAAAGACGTTCCACTTCAAAAAGGAAACATAGAAAGGAATTAACTTCAAACAGCGTGTAAATTAGGTTAAGCACAATGACCTAATACCAGGGCCGTAGCTAGGGGGGGGCATTGTGGGGCAATGCCCTACCTTAAAACCACAATGCCCTATCTTAAAAAAATACCAAAAACTAAGATAAATTATTATAATTAAATTATTTGTTGATAGTTTCAGATATTAAAAAAAATATTTAATGACGAGTTTTCGATGCAGGATTTAAAAAAAATAATATTAACATTTCTTTCAATAAATGGAGCTTATTCTGATATATCCGTGAAAATTAATCAAAAATGCAAAGATTTCCTGTCAAATTCGACCCATAGACCAACCAAAAAGATCTTCGTGTTGCTCTATGATTCAAACAGATGATGTCAATTGCCGGATACGTTTGAGACAACGCCATCTATCCACATGCTTTTCTTTTATGTTTATACGTGCTATCGAAAACTCCTCATTATAACATCTGTGATTGCAATCTATGGTACGGGCGGGGAATCCCCTTGTACGGGCGGGGAATCCCCTTGTACGGGCGGGGAATCCCCTTTTAAACTCAAATAAACAAGAGATTGATTTGATTGATTATGATTGCTTGTAGTTTGGTAAAGTGAAATGTACGGTAAAGAGTGTTTTAGTCAAAAGTCGATACGATTGTTATTTTTATTGCTATAAATTGAAGATTCGTTGATTTCGCGATGGACATACGGGCTTTCTTTGGGAAAAAACGAAAAGTTGAAGAGAAAATTGACCACGAAGAACCTCACTGCTCAAAACAGGTGGAAGCTCAAAATACAATCGCTACTCCTAGTTCCATGGCAACAGGTTCGTCAACACATGTTGGTAATGTTAGCTATGGTATTCCTTCTGATATTGCACAAATCGGAAAACCAATAAAACAAGTTGTCTTAGACACATATCCAAAACAACATAACAGAGCCTTTGTTTCCGATTGGTTCAAGCGTTATAAATGATTGCAGTATTCTATCGAGAAAGATGCTGCTTTTTGCTATCCATGCCAGCAATTTTTACCTCATGGAAGCAAACAGACTTCTTACACTTCCACAGGATTTAGAAACTGGAAAAATGCCACTGATTCTAAAACTGGTTTTCCAAAACATGAAAAATCAATTTCTCATATTCAAGCTATGTCGATGTGGCAGGAGAAATTACAAAGAATATCTACATCTAGTAGTGTTGAAACAATGATACATCAAAAACTATTAGAAAAATATAGGTATTACGTGAAGTCTATCATTGAAGTAATACAATTTCTAATTGTCAACGAATTAGCCTTGCGTGGAAATTATATTTTGGAAGAAGGAAAAGAACAAGGATTATTTCAGAATTTATTTGAATACACATGTATGAAAGATCCAAATTTGAACGAGATTCTCACCCATATACCACAAAACGCAACATATCGTTCACCTGAAATTCAAAATCAAATCGTTCAATCAATGGTTCAGGCAGTACGAAGTTCCATTGTCAAAGCTATTAATGAATCTGACGTGAAATGGTTTACTCTAATGGAAGATGGGACGAGAGACAAAAATAACCGCGAAAATATTGCATTAGCAATACGTTATGCCAAGGATGGTGTCGTCAATGAGTCGTTGTTGGTGGTTAAGACTACTGAAAACCTTGATGCAGCCACTTTCACGGAATTAACGTTAAATACCCTTACGGAAAATAACATTGACCCCTCTTGTATGCTTAGCCAATGCTATGATGGCGCAAGTGTAATGAGTGGAAAAGTTTCAGGAGTTGCGACTAGAATAGAAAATAAATTAGGCCGAAAAATTCCTTACGTCCACTGCTATAACCATCGCTTGCACTTAATAGTCGTCAGGACTATCTCAGAAATGACTTTCATTAGTTTGTTTTTTGACCAATGCATCATGTTACATGAATTCTTTCATCATGGCAAAATAGCTGCCTTATATGGTGGAAAAAGGATTGGCCGACTCCTCGAACAACGCTGGTCTGGACATTTGGCAGTTACAAAAATTGTATACGATAATTATTCATCGATTTTGCAGACTTTGAAAGAAATAAAAAATGACAGATTCAACGGTGATGACGTCGCCAAGAGTATCGGTATTAAAAAAGTCATGCTTGATCTGGAATTCCGAATTGCCATGGTTGTGGCCAAAAAAATCTTATCCACGCTACAACCAGCAGACGCAGCTTTGCAAGCCCGATGCGCAGGATTGAAAGACGCCATAACAATCATAAAGTGTGTCGAAAATGAAATTATAAAATTAAGATCAGATCAAATGTATAATCAAATTCTGGAAGAAGCTAAGTCTTTAACAATCGACGAATTCGGCGAATCTGAAAATAGGACACAGACCTCGAAGAGGCAAGTAAAAAATCCAAATCGAATGGATGACTATTTAATGTATGGCCCCTCCTGTTCGTCCGCCAGACAAAATATAGAAAAGCCATTTAAGTCTGAGTATTTCGAAACGTTGGACATACTAATTGCCGAATTACGAAGAAGGTTTTCGGACAACGATGATCTAATCAATTCGATTGCAAGTCTCGATGAGTTGGATGTAGATAAAATGGGTCCACTGAAAAATTTGGGTAAGTTTCAAAAAAATTAATAATTAAAATAATTTGCCATGTTCAATTTACAATTTTAACTATTTTTTCAGGTTTGAAAATTCCATCAAGAGAAGAGGTTAGTGTGGTTAAAGCTTACTTGAGTCGTAACGCGGATAAAATGGAAAATACATTACAAGTTTTGTACAGGCAACGAGAGGCGTTCAAAGATACATATGAACTTTTTGCATCTGTGGCGACCATAGGATGTAGCACTGCAGTGTGCGAATCTACGTTTTCAAGTTTAACTGCAATCAACAGACCTCAAAGGCTGTCAATGGGTCACGAGAGAATGGCTGGTATGGTATTTCTGGCCTTTGAAAAAAAAAGAACAAAATCAGTTGATCTGAACGAAGTTCTTCGCATTTTTAATAACATGGCGAATCGTAGAATTCAGCTGTTTTAAGTATTTTTTATTTTACGTTAATTATTATAATAAGTGCTAACTTTCTGCTAAGAAACAATGGGAGCGATTCTGACGGTACACTCTCTAAACCTAAACTTAAAATTAGAGAACGAATTTTAATTTAGTTTTAGAGAATTTGGTATTCTGAAATTACGTGCTAACTAAATTTAAAACACAGTTGACATCTATAAACAGGCATAGGCATCTAAATTGAATTCACAGATTATATAGAATTATTTTACTGGAATTTACCGGTTTCTATAAAACTGTTATAAATATGTTTTTAGGGTGGTTTTGACCATTTTGACTTACTTTAGTGCCTTTATTCATTATTTATTAATGTTTTATTATATAATTAATTACTTAAAACAGTATAAAGTTATCATAATTTTTATTTGAAAATGTATAGCTCCTTGTTATAATTAATAGCTCCTTGGTGTTTCCACTTTAGAAGGGGGTTTTAAAATATTTTTTTTATCCATACTAATATTATAAATGCGAAAGTAACTCTGTCTCTCTGTCTGTCTGACGGCTGTCTGTCTGTCTGTCCGTCTATCACGCCAAAACTACTGAACCGATTTTGATGAAATTTGGAACGAATATAGTTTGAACCCCGGGAACGGACACAAGATACTTTTTACCGCGGTGAAATATCTCTTTCCCGTGGGAAAACGCGATAGCAACAGCCAAACCATTTCTGGTGTAATTTGGAAACTACTTAACCGATTTTGATAAAATTTTGTACGCATATAGTTTGGACCCCGGAAATGGACATAGAATACGTTTTAACGCGGTAAAATACCTCTTTCCCGTGGGAAAACGCGATAGCAACAGCCGAATCATTTATGGTGTAATTTGGTATGGGGAGGTTTTAAGACACGGGAAACGAAATTGTGATGTTTTACTGAGGGAGACATCTCTTTCCTGTGGGAAAATCGAATAAAACGCGGGCGAAGCCGCGGTCGGAAAGCTAGTATATTATATATTATAATATTCTATCATCCCGTTTGGGTCTCTTTCACCGCTTAACTCACCAAAGGTAGCTTCTACAGTCTCGGACTCATCAACCTATACAAATCTGTCAAAATATTACAATTGATATTGAACTCGGAGACTTTGGACATAGGGTGGAAATTTTGTTGTGAAAATTTGACAGTTTTAGGTTGATGAGTCCGAGCCTGTACCCTTATTTATTTATTTATCTTGTTAAATAAACGGGTCTAGCCCAATTACATATTTAACACAGGTACGCTCCTATTTCCTTATGACTGTCTGTCCGTATTATCGAGATCTTTTTTTTATGCGAAGATCGGCAGATGACCTCTTCCCGCCTAATGTTAAGCGGTGAAAGAGGTCCAAATGGGATGACAGATAGAATTCTGTTTTTTATGTTCCGTGGATAGAATAGTAGTAACCTTTGCCTGTCTTTACAACGACGAATGAAGAGCATCAACAAAAACCACTCTATTTCACTCTAATCACTAATCAGTGGCATCAACATCAATGTTTTTTTGTTTACCTAACCTTGGCTCTCTATTTTTAATTTAATTCCTAAGGTTAAACCAGGTTAAACTGTTATTAGTTATAATTAGTTTTTAATTCTAATAATTAATTTAATTCATACCACCTCGGCGACGGAGGCCGTCGAATTCGATTAGCGAAATTTATTGTCGATTAGCGAAATTTATCTTGAATATTTTGGTCGATTTTTATTCAAGATTAGACCTTATTTATTTAGCTATCTACTTAGGAAATCGGTTTTCAGAGACAAGCATTTTTAATTTTTTGGGCCTTTGTTATTGCTATCCGATATACATATAACTTATTCGTAGCATTAAAGTTATTATAACCTATTATTTTAACATTACAAAAACTTCGATTTTATATATTTCTATAGATTGTAAGTACGAATGTACCTTATATTTACCTTTCTAAAGATTCCAAAAGAGCTAGTACAACAATTTCGTCATCCATTTTTGCAAAAAAAATTCAAAATATCGAAAAGTTTTATCAGATACGCTCACCAAAGTACCCACTTAAATTAGCGATGACCTCCGTAGATCCTTCCTAAATTTAGCGTGACATTTCCAATTTTAGAGAAAATTTGACATTTAGAATGCGTTTCAGAATACCAAATCAGCGCCTAAATCTAAATTGAGTAACTTAGCGACGTCAATTTTAAATTTAGAAATATACTGTCACTGCAGAATACCAAATTGAATTTGACAGTTCTATGTCTAATTTTAGTTAGGTTTAGAGATAAGTTGGCACGCCAGAATCGGGCCCATTATAATCTAAATGGTATTTTTAGTCGTATCTATTTACTTGTGTCACCTTACCCAACAATTAATTATTACCTCACTTTCGCTCAGATTTATCTGGAAGTTCAACCATCTTGTTCGTTCGCTGGTTCTTCATCATTGAGATTTAATAGTACTTAAATCCATGCTCATGCTATGTCACAGAAATTATTTGTCTACGAATAGCTATTGAATGTACATCACTGATCTAAAGGTCAATGATATACACGGTAATTCATTTATGTGCCCGTGCTTCGAGGAATGCAGATGCAGATGAATTATGATATTTTTTTTACTTCCGCCCTACCTGTAACCAACGCTGCCCTGCCTCAAATTCGACTCTAGCTACAGCCCTGCCTAATACTGTAATTTTTATTAAAAGATAATAATCATTGAATCAAGACATAGAGCATAGGAGCTTATGTAAACAGTTTGCGAGTACAAGCGACTTAACCAAACCCGAATACTAGACTCGAGTCAGTAGGACTCGTATAAATAGAATCAAGTTAGCGAGTACGAACCGATTCTTCCTGACTCGCGCACTTGAATCAACTAAATTAGTATTCGAGTAGGCGAGTAAAAAGCAGGAATCGAATCTGACTCGAGTAAAACCTTACTCGGCACTGCGCTACTTTGAGTACAACACTAACTGAAGCCAAAAAGATACGTAGTATCTCTAACTAGTCTGTGCCAGAAAGAAAACCGAAGCGTCTATTTCGTTGAGTATTTTCCCTCCTTTTGTAGAAAACCAAATTAGTTGTCTCTCACTGATTTATTTATTAAAAATAAATTAATAATGAGGAAAATTTCAAAAACTCGTACTGATGACGATGTAGTGTCTTCTACGAATGGTTCGGTCGTGAATGATGATCAAGCTATAGACGCCGAACCTACCAATGAGGTACAAAATGTCGAAGAAACTGAATTTGAAGAACCTGTCGATGATAGCACTGAACACAGCATCGACGACACTTCCGATGTGTCTAAAGAAAAACAGCATAAAAATAATAAAACAGCTAAAACTAAAGCCAAAAAGAAGAAGTTTGAGAAAGAGGAAGAAGAGTATGAGGTTGGTAACCGTTAAATTTATTTCTTTTATAAATTAATAAGAGTGGTGACTGATAGTTTGAATAGTGAAAGAGTAATTTTAGATGGTCATACATTTTTTCTTTCTAAGATACTCTCCTAAAAGAGATTTGCCAATTCCTCAGATATTTATTATTTTTAAATTTGTTTATACCTTATTTTTGAAATGTTGGAGAAACTAGTGAATGATAACTAACTGAACTAGTGATATAGTGACATCAAAGGATTAAGCTGTGGGTTTCCATTTTTTTCCTTTTAGTTGATGCATAATTTTTAAGAAGTAAAAAAAAAATCCTTTTAATCTCATGATAATATTTAATATTTTACATTTTAAAACACTATTTTTTTTTTAAAGTAATATATGAATATTAATAATAAATAATTTTCAATTGAATTATTTGATGTACAGAAATAACTTATTTTATAATAAGTTGTTTCTATACAATAAAAAAATATTTAAAATTAAAGTACACTTTAATAAAAAAAAACAAAAACAACAAAAAAAAGAAGGCTTCCTCCAACCTAAGCAAACTCTTCTGTTCACAGACTATCTAGTTCAAAACATGCCAGCAATTTGTTTTATATTATCACTCCATTGGAGGTGCGATTATCCTCATATTTTTTAGTATTACATGGCTATCAGTGTAACACATTCTCAGTCCAGAGACCATGACTCGTTCTTGCGACATCAACTGCCCATTGCCACTGGACTGACATTGGACATAGTTGTGTACCAGCACTGGTGTATGAATCGGATGATTTGAATTTGATATGTACATTTATGTGATGCTCCTACAGTGAAGGAAAACATTTTGAGGCAACCAGCATTCATCTGCAAAGAAAACCGAAAGATATAGTATGGCTGACAAAAGCCTAATCACCCGAACATACTTAGGGTAGGCTCATGCTCATTGGTGGGGACGTTTATGAGTGTTTGACTTAATAGATTTATATACATAATATATTTTATGTATTATCATAAGTCATATATGTAGTAAGGTATGGAGGACATGTATCTTATCTTAGGTGAAAATAATGTGAACAGATTTTGTTTCATTTGGTTTTATAGTCAATCTCTCAATCATTGTGATTGACATTGTTTAAGCTGTTTTGTAATTTGACTGATTTTCCATATGATCTGAGATTAATACAAGATATTGGCCCTATTATACTGCCCTGCATGTCATAGAGTTTTGTGACACTACATCTTGACTACATAAAAGTGTTTATCAATAAGATCAAATGTAATGAATAAGTAGTAATATATGGGTGATGGAGCAAATTAGTTTCTGTGCAAATGCATATTTTTTCTCCTCCATGTGTCTGATATACCTATTATATTATTCTATGACCCTGTCTTAATCCAAATTGGTGTTCAGAGAACAATCTAGTCATTATAATAACTATAAATTTCTAATTCATCAAAAAGAATATTGACGGGATGATAAGATTTCACATCTAGATATATTTATATTGACATACTTGTGGATCAGATAGAATCTAGGAGTGGGATATGAATGGTAGGATGAAATCATTCTTTAAAAATGTCTTAGATGCAAAAATATTGTGACTATTAGAATTTCTTATTTGAGATTTTTAAATATTTGTGTTCATTGCAGGTGGAAAAGATAATAGATTCAAAGAAAATTAAAGGTAAACTGCATTATTTGATACGTTGGAAAGGGTATGCAGCAGATAGTGACACTTGGGAACCAGAGCATACTGTGTCCTGTCCAGACTTGATCAACAAGTTTATTGAAGAGGTATGATTATTTGCATGTGCCATATTATAAATCAAGAAAAAATGAATATTGCTAAGCATAGAGGAGCCACTTCACATATTTTAATGAAAATATTAAATTTCATTTATTTGTGTCTAAAATGTTTGTGGCAGGGGTGCTTGATTTTATAGTAAGAATAATTTAATTATTTTAACATTTTTATGTAAACCAATTTAAGGTGGCTAGGAACGTATTAGCTGAATATTATTATTTACTTATCTGCCAAGTTGTTTTTTTAATGTTATTTATATAATTTTACTGGGTAACTTTAAATTTATGTTGTTAACTTACCTACCCTAAATAGTATTTTTATTTAGCTATGTTTCTGTGTTCTACAAGTTTCTTCTGCCTCGATGCATCCCTTGCATAAAGGGCCCTCTATAATCCTCATCTCTTCAATCCTCGTATCATATCCTCATATAATAGGGGTTATTATGAATAGGTGTTTTACTTTGTGTATAGTGTACAGTTACCGCCTATAACTTCTTACTGTAACAATGTATGTTTTAATAAGGATGTAAGGGTTGCAGTTTCTGGTAAAAAGAAAGCTTGGTTAGATTCAATTGTTACAAAAGCCAATCGGTGAGTGCAACAAGCATTGAATGAGTATGTAAATGAGGCACGGATGAAATATAATATATTGAAAATGTAGCTGTGGATGTTGTGAGAAGAAAGAAGGTCAAAAAAAGTATTTGACACTGGGCTATTCATTATTATCTGATGACTTCCCTAAAATTACATTACAAGTTGTTTTGGACATCCACAAGAACAGCTAGAGGTAAAAGCCAGAGTGTGGATGTTTTAAAAAGTCAAGACTGCTAAGTGCTAAGGAGATTGCAAGGTTTTTTGAAAGTTTGAAAGAGATAATCCAGGGTTAAATCATTGGGCTGAAAAAAATATGAGAAGAGAATTCACATTAAGGGAGTCAAACATTATGTAAAACAGTTAAGATGTTTGAAAAGGGGAAATGCTACAGGATAACTTATTAAATGATGAAGCAAAGGGAAATGCCAATAAGAAGTCAATTAAAAGGTAACAACAGAAGAAGAAACATGAATGTGTTGATGGGCAATATATCAAAATATTTTATCAGATTTTACTATTGTCTATATTGTCTTCTTGCCAATTTAAAAGAATAATAAAACTTACCTTTTACTCAATTTGTTAAACGATTTGCCATTACCGCGCCGAAAATGACGCCAATTAAAAAAAAAAACAATATGCACTGCACGTTAGAATCCTATCGAAACAGGTTTGTATTTAAAATGTTATGTTCAAAATTATATAACGTTGAATGTGCGATAAAAAAACCGCAATGAAAATAAATTGACACTGTCCAGAATGTAAAAATAAAGTCCCAAAGACTGATAATAACACGATACGTTTACGTTCGAGCAGCAATTGAATAGACGAGCACGTATGGAGGCTATTGAGCGACGGCCTCAAAGTAACCAAGACAGGAAATGCCATTGTCTAACATTCCCCTCTGCCAAAGCATAAGACTCGGAATCTTGTACGTTATATAAAACTAGTTGAGCTGCCTTATAGGCTGTCACACAACATTGTGCATGTCGCGGCGAACAGAGATCCCACTAAAATGCCTACTTGTGCTGTTTTTTCGTGTAAAAAGAAGTCTAACACGTCAAGTATGCAAAAAGATGGTGTCACCTTTCATTTGCAAGTATTATTTTTAAGATTTATTGATTATTTAATTCATAATTTCATGTTTTACAATTCTGCAAATTCAAATTTAACGTCATATAGTCTCGTGAGGAGTGCGGTCTGACGTCATATAGTCTCGTGGGGAGTGCGTGAGCTAGGGTTGAACATTATCATATTTCAATTAATTATGACATTTGACATATAGAATTTGTATAGTTCATATAACAATTTTCTAATCTGGTAGGTATTAATTTAATCAGTAACAGCATCATTTGGTACTCTGCTGTCTTAAATTGCCGATGCCTTGTTACAATAATACACAATTTTACTATTTTTTGATACTTTAACAGTTCTATACATAACGATGTACTAGCAATTATACCATTTAAATTAAATATTTTTATAAGTATTTATATGGTGCATTATTTAAAACAATCAATAATGTAAAAATGAACTAAACTCAAACTTCCCTTCAAATCAAGTATAGATGATAAATCAAGTAGCACACTGCTGTTATTCAATCGAGACATACACTTTTTGTACAATACCAAATGGTGAAGGTGCCTTGATAGAATAACAGTTAAGTAACAAGTTTAGTTTCTATTAGCGGTTTCTATATATAGAAATCAAAAAGATGTATGAGGAGGACATTTGCAATCGTTTTTTTTATCTATCGCGAATTACTCAATCTGTCACTGTTAATCTCATTGTATGTTATTTTTGTTTATAAAAATAGCAGTAATAAAATATTAACACTTACTTTGTGAGTGTAATTTTGTTAAAGGAAATATAAGAGCCATGCTTAAAAGGTAAGCATCTGTAAACTAGCGCCAACATCATCTCTAAGAAACTTAAAAATTTTAGTTAAAAAATATTATCTTTTTTAATCAGCAACCCTAATTGATTTTCACACTTGAATGGGTACATAATAGGGATGCAACTATATCGATATTTTGGTTTTACGAGTAAATAGGAATGAATGAATGAATGGAATAATTGACATTAATTAAAAATATTATGCTTAAATCTTATTGAATAATAAAATATAATTGACAAACAAAGTAAGTAAACAGAAAATAAGTACGCTTTATTTAATATTGTTTAATAATGACGTCTCGGATTATAATACACTAAAAGGTGCAGTCGAAAAATTACCTAATGATGTAATATTAATTACATCAGTGACCGGAGTATGGGGGTTCACAAAATATTATAACCCAATATAAATCTGCAAAAAAAATTACTCAAAATTATTGCTAACATATTAAGGATAAAAATCAAAAAATTTCGTTTAAGAGAATATTGTTGATTGTTAAAGTATTTTTAAGATCCCTATCTGATATTTAGTTGTATTTAATACGATTAAACTAATTTAATTATTATAATGACATACATGGGAATAATAGAACTAACTGTCAATCCTGTGTCAAAAAACTCAATTATTTTTATAGTGTGTATCAAAACGTGTTTTTCAATAAAATATTTCTTTTAGAAAACGCATTTCTAATGTTATTATAACAATGTCGATGTTGCAGTATTTAATTTTGATGTAAAAGTACAATTTTTGTTGTATCCGCAACTTGGTGTCAATAAAACTTATTTTATTTTCCGGTTTAATAGGACTTCTGTAGCTTCTCATGCAACAAAATTCGTATTTTTACCTTAATATCCTACCAAATAACAAATATGCAGTTAAAAAGACACAAAAATTAGGTAAAATTATTAGATGTTATAATTTACTATAATAAACTACTGAGTATAAGTTTGCATTTTATTAACCTTCGATATCTGTCAATTTTATATTGACTACATACTAAATGTCGAAGCATGATATTTTAATTATGTTGAAATATTAATGCCAAGTTAACATTCATTCATTGAACGAAAGCGATTTATCGATATCATTCTTTTGGGTGATGTCTCGTTACTTCCCACACTTTTACATTTTTGTGTTCGAATAGAACGTCAACGTACTTTTTTAAGGTTTGTGTGCGTGAATTTCAAAATTGTGTGTCATGTGTCCATGTGTGCATTTGTAAAAACGTTAAAATTTTCTGTTTATGTGTGCTGGTTTAGAGTGTAGTAGTAACCTCGCCCCCCGCAAGATGCGGTACGTAACAATATCGTGTTAATTCCCGTCATACATTTATTTTAATTAACTTGGTACCTGCTATTATTTTTTTTATTGTAACTTTGTTTTATTGTGTGCAATAAAGAGTTTATATATATATATATATATGTAGTATTCGTTATATACTTTCTGCGTGACAGTTGGTACTCAACTCATATGCTTAGACTCAGGGGCCACTTCTACATTGATATAACTTTCAATATTTTTTTGCTAAACAAATTTAGTATTATTATTAGACCTACAAAATTGCTATCCTACTATATAAAGGTTTCCTATTAAAATCTGAAGTGGCTCCTCAAATTTCTTAACATGAATATTAATATATGTTTATCTATTCTTGTGATTTCATAATAAGTAATTATTGGGGCATAATAATAATATTTTTAGAAAGAAAACTCAAAGGCTAAAGAAACCAAAACTAAGAAAAAAACAGGCAAAAGAAGTGCATCTAAAGAAGCAAAAGTAGCCCCAAAAAGAGCTAAGACGACATGGGACAGTAAAAATGCAGATGAAAATGCAGAATATGAGGTATGTTACATATTTTTTCATTTAAAAAAGAGTAGATCGCGCGTTATCGTTATATTTCAGTATTATGACCTCAAATCACAACATTTAGCAATGCATATATAGTATACATAATCTGTCTAAAACTTATATTGAATTATTTCTTTAGGTGGATCGAATTTTAGAAGTGCACCATAAGAAGAATGGAAAGAGAGAGTTTCTTATTCATTGGAAAGGTTGGTCCAGCAAGTTCGATTCTTGGGAACCAGAAAGTAATTTAAACTGTCCAGATCTGATAAAAAAATTCATGGATAAGGTAAGGTTTATTTTCTTTTTCAAATAAGAAAATGAATGCGTGGACTAAAGGTGGATTTAGACTAAAAGAACATAGAGCTAGAGCTAGAACTAGAGCATTCTTTCGTTAATATCTAGTGTAAACTAAAGCTTGACGTATCTATTTACATCAAACGAACACCGAACTAGAACTAGAACAAGAATGTTCTTTCTTAATCTTTTGGTGTAAACAAGAGCTAGATCGAATGTATTGGTAGTGCTTTGTTATGTCTGATTCTGACAGTGAAATCATTATTGCAGACTCATTTATTATTTTGAAGCAAAAACTCAAAAATAAAAGACGGAAGAGACGTTGGTGGGTTACAAATTTAATGCAACGAAGGACACTGGATAATGTAGGTGAAACAATGAGACAAAGTTGTATTTTTATAGTGTTCATATGTCGGATCCCATAGACATCTGGCATTTTGGTAGGCTTCTATGATTTATAAACATTTCTCTTGAGACCAATCCATAATTTAATCGATACGATACGTAAACAATCACTAGAACACAAGAACACTTTGATGAGACCGCTCAGTGGAGCGAGCGCGTCCGAACACGCTAGAATGTTCAAAGCAACTGTTCACGCGCTCTTGCGCCGTTTACATCGAGCGAGCGAGCATTCTTAGAATATTCTATAGAATCTTTGCGAACGCACTAAGAACAACGAAAGAATGCTCTACGCCTGTTTATACTAGAAGAATTTGACGTAGTGGGGATAGAATGAGCATTCGCTCGTTTGGTGTAAATCCACCTTTATGCGAATACTAGTCTTGGTATTAATTTTATGTACTAGCAAGTACGTAAAGATTACTAGCACAACACAATTCTTAAGTTGCTACTAAGAGTGCATGCATGCATGCATTGTACTTTGCACCGCTCAAATTTTTGGAAGCCTTTCTTTAATTTTAAAAATAAAAAGGTATCAGATGTCAAGTAATTTTTAAAATCCTTACATGTAGTCATTTCTTAGTGTTTCCACGTAATTAGCAAACATACACTTTGTGTATGGTTTTTGCAATCGTACCGCAAATGCAACGTGCGGAACACGGCGAGAAAATGCTAAAAGATATATGTCGAACACCGAAATTTCGCACGTTTACCAATGTGCATAGTAGAATTTCCAAGGGATAATACAGGAGACTTTCGGCCAGTCAAGCAAGACCCTGTGGTCCAAGAGCTTATTGTAAAGAAGTATTGATTGCAATTAACGTAGTGTGAAATATTTGGATGATGACATGACATGAGGTGGAATTCACAAGAACATTATACATTTTAGTAATTTTCACGTTATGACTGACGATAAGTCACATGATAAACGATCAGTAAGTTTTTATCACGATCTTTCACCGAAACATTGTTTCGGCAATAGGAATCCACGCATACCGAGCTTAATTTATTCCTATACTTATGTACTATTTATTTAAATAAATATTTTTTGATTCCGCTATGACGGGTCTTTTAATATTGAAAATAACAAGGCTATTTAAATTTTGCCGCTCCTATATATGTGCAATTTAATAGCCTAGTTCACAATTTAAAATTGTATTTGTCAACGAATTCTATTTGCCCTAGCATGAAATTATATGATTTTTTCACTCTCAATTTCATCACTGAACTTTTTTTTACGATTTAACACTAGGGAATAGTGATGACAATAGCAAATGATTTTTCAGTGGCGAACAATTATTACTTAATAATAAGTAGAGATGCAAACGATACTTCGATGTTTTAAATTATCAAGGTATCGTTCATAAAAATCGATATTGAACTACAAGAACACATCGATACATCGTGTATTAATAACGATGTTTTTTGAATGATGTTTGTAAAAAAAATATGCAATCTATGATTTCACCAGCTGAGTATTCTGACCAGCATCTCAGAAAGAGAAGAAAAAGCAGATCGTGAATTATATATATATATATACCACAAACAATTAACACACGATAACATGAAAAATAAAACCACGGACGAAAGAAAAGCAGAATCAGAATTTCATATGTTTATATCTTCACCTGTTACGGTACCTCAATAAAAGGAGATCCTATAGAAATCTGGGAAGATTTGAAAACTCTATTTCCATATTTATATAAACTGGCTATGAGGGCGAATCAACTTTTAAGAGACTCCTTTGGCAATATTTTGCTATAGTAAAAATAAAAAATAAAATTGTGAATTCTTGCAAAATTAAAATGTTATATGTTAAATAATTTGTCTAATTTTTAAAGGACATTGTTCAATTTTGGCCCAAGAACCGATGTGAATATAAATTATACTATAATTTTTATTTATTTTTATATTATTTAAAACATATTTTAGTATTCCACGGACACTTCAAATAAATAAATTCCAAATAAAAAGTTGGGTCACAATTATTGATGCCGTATAAAATGTTTTCCGTCAGCCAGTGCTGCCAGTTTCGGAAGTTTTCGCGATTTCGGTAAATACGGATCGAATTGAAAACCTCCTCCTTTTTGAAGTCGGTTATTAAAATTAGTTGATAACACTTTATTCATTTAAATACCTAAATTGACTAGCTAGAAAAAAATTAGTATTTTATATTTTTTAAGCGAAATCGCGAATTTTTAGCTTGGCATTCAAGTATAGTATAGTAATAGTAGTATAGTTTTCGTAATTGACAACACTGGTGTACTTCATACCTTATGTGTCCGTTTCATTTAATTTTTGATTGCTTTGCGACTATCGTTTCTTTTGTGATTTTCTATGCGTTTCATGGTTTTATTCTAACAACTTTGGCTTGATTACGGACTCCGATTACACTATACTTGGTAGACACGGATGTGTGTAAAGGACTGGATTTTTTAAAATGATAATTGTCAAAGAATTATCTTAAACTTGACTAGGTACTATCTCTTTTCCTAGTATAGTAGAGTAATCCTTTCCTAGTTCTAGAAGAGAACATATATAGCTGTACATAGTATTGTTAATATTACTTTGATATTACTACTCTGATATTTCACGCAAGGTTGGTTATTTTTTATTTATAACCTCAAAATATTAACTTTTTTCGTAATTATTTTAGTTTCCTGAAGTGTCCGTTCGTAAAAACTTATTTCATAGGATTGCATATAATTTTAAGAGTTTATATAAGTCACTTTCGATTCGAACGGTTCTTAGGCAGAACATGTATGGAGCCGGAACAATGTCCTTTCGTAGTTGGCCACGACATCTGTTATATTACATATTTGTAAGTTAAATTCTAACCGTGAGGTTTGCAAATGGACTGGTTTGAATAATGTAATAAAATTTTGACACGAGCTATATTCAAAAATCCTCAATAGAATTAAGGGACATTATGGTAACGCCAGAGAAAAAATGGTAACGCCTGAGAATTCTAGGCTGTAATGACAACAATATAATGTGTGTAATCATAATAATAACAATATAAAAATCAACTTAACTAATTAGTTTTTTGAAAGGTAGACTATTTTTTAAAAACAAATCTACAAAATTAAAACAATACATAAAATTAACGAGATCACAGGTAATTTGGATTAATCTAATAGGAACGATTGAAGTAGTAGTATACTAGTATGACATAATTAAGTCTTATTTCTTTTCGAATACATCTACAGATGCATCAACGTACACCTTCACTAACAAAAAATTTCCACGTCCAATCTTCATACTTTGGTCATGACTGCCACTTGGTAATTCTTCGTCCGATGACGAGTCTCCATATATGGCATCATATATTCTTCGGTGTCTGTTCGTTACATCCTGTAATTGTTTTGCAAGTTTTAGGTTGCATAAGGGCTCATCGTCATCATCTGACATGATGTCCAGATCTGCAGTTTCCATATCCGGTATTTTTGATGAAAGATTGCGATTTGTGAGCTCCAAATTATCGTTCGTAGCAATGAGATCAATTTGTTCTGTCGTATTGTTTGGCACAGTCTCATCATTTGTCATATTAGAAATGAAAAAACTCTGTCCAATTACTTGCGCACCATAACACACTTCGATATCGTATGCCTTAGGATTGAGACACAAACAGAATCCTCTTCCTTCCGGACCACCCGTCTCACAGAAACAGCTTAAGTCCCTAAATCTTAATTTACCATAACAGCTCGAAAATACTTGATGAACTTTTAAGGTTCCTACAAGCCTAGGAATATTGACTGGCAAGGCTTTATGTAGGTCATCGATTTTATTTACATTGATTAAATAATGTTTTATTCGGCTGACGTTATTCATCTTATCATAAAATTGCAGAACATCCGAAATATCATCACCATTGGCTACAATTTTATCTGCTGATCTTTTCAGAAATCCTCCAACGCCATCAGCTGATAACGCAGGGGAAATTTTCCCCTGCGTTATCAGCTGATGGCGTTGCTTAAAATAGCGACAGATTATTACACAGTTGAAACTAACTAAAACATAGGACACGACCTTCAAATTAGACAACATGGGTCACATGATAACGTATTCATAGCAAAATATTTTAAAAACTCACCGCAATTATTGTCGTAACGCAGTAGAACGATAATAAACCCACACGCACTCCTTGAAAGTTTACCGCCGATTGAGGGGCGGGTGGCGTGAGGCCGGTGTTGTCGGACCATTTGGACAAATTATTAGGCAATAGTCGCTTCTATTGTCATTGAATAAGACGCGATCTCTTAAAAATTGTCTACAACTTTTGACAGTAACGCAGTAGTAGAACAGAGATTTTCAACAATACTTGGGACAAATGTTTAGGGACATCAAATAAATACTTTTTATATAAAAAAACAATAATCTTGTACTCAACAATAAAACTAATTTCATTCTAAAATAAAACTTCATAAATATTAAATGGTTTCATATATTATTTTTTAGAAAATTCATAAACTGTTTCGTCACCTAGGCTTGGGGACACGTATTTTTTGTATGAAGAATGATTTTGTTCCGCTGAGTTACCAAAAAAAAACTCGGAAATCTTACTTTAAATTAAAAGAAGATTATGTTGCTGTAGTAATTAAACATCGTATTATGTGTTAAAGCTAAGAATTAAATAAAAATAACTGGAAATAAAAAAAATATGATCACTTTTATGACGAGGACATGAAAGGAGTGCCTTAAAAGTTGATCAACCCATGAAACATTTGCCGATAGTCGCAATTTCCGTCCCCAGTGAGAGGTTATTGTCTGAAGCTGGAGTTGTAGTTATCCAAGAAATAAACCGGTTGCTAGGCAGTAGATAAACAAAATTATTATTTTTGAATTCTGTAATGAGAAAAAATAGTAAATAACTTTTGTTTAATTCATAATAAATTTGATTATCTTTGTATTATTTGTTTAACTTGTCGTTCTACTAATTTTCATATCCTAATACATTATAGACGTATCATTTAAAGAAACTAATTGTTTGACATTGTCAGTGATCATGATTACCAAAATGAATCTAAGTAGGTTATCAATATTTTTTATGAGAAAAAGCCTTGTCTCTGTATTTTAAGGTAGTATTTGCTGACCCTGCTAGTAATTAAGTTAAACATCGATGTATCGTCCTAAAATATTGCACTTTAAAAAATATCGATGTTTCAGTATCGATGTTTTTTATGAACGATGTTGCATCCCTAATAATAAGTACTAACATAACAATATCTCTAGTAATCCATGTTTCATCATCCGTGGTGTATATCGACCACGGCATTTTAGTCATCAAATATGTTAATATAATAGACAAATATAATATCATCTTATTAAATAATTATTTAAAAAAAAAATTATTATATTATTTGGATTATATACTTTTTTAATCATCATATCATTCAGTACGAAAATATATAGTAGTATTAGTTATGAAGCCTACTTACCTAAGCTATACTAAGAATTGTAACTGTCCTGGATAATCCTCGGGCGAAATTTGTTGCTTCTATAACCCACGTACCTACATAGATGACGCTATATATATATATATATGTCGTTTGGAATTATTAACATAATAAATTGACTCGCAAATTATATTATTAAACGATTAAACTAATCAAGTCGATGATAGCTTCTTGGCCAATAATTCATGCTACTTAGGATTATATAGCGGTATCCAATGGTCATTATGCTTAAATATTTACTGAAAATTCACTTTCTGTTTAATTAAAAATTTTATATGAAGATTTGAAAAATAGTGTAGAATCGATATATTTTTTTAAGTCTATGCCTGCCCAAATTATAGGAAAGTAAGAGTGATGAAATTAAAGTATACACATTTATCTAAGCAAACACGTTACCTCTCCCGCGCACCAACTTGAAAATGTACCTAGTTGGTATATCAAAGTTAGTTTATTTAAGACAGAAGTTATAGTATTTATTTTTTACTTTTTGGTTCTTTTATATTCTTTCTAAACATAAGTAGGTAAGTTTGTTGCGTACAATTTTGAAGTCAGTTTTTTTATATTTTTAATTCTTAATTTTTTTAACTAAAGTCGTAGGTAAGTCCATAAAGGTTCCTGATATTGGTATTGTAGGTAGATATATTTTTCTTTCTTTCTGCAGTTGTAAGTGAAATTTTAGTTGTGTTGTGTTTATTCTTTCTAAACTTACGTAAGGTACGATTGATTCGGTTAATTTTTTTTTGAAGTCGATTATTAAATAATTCCCTATCTCAAAAAGCACGCAACCGATATCGATGAAACTTGTAGTATCCCTAAGTTGAACAATACCTTTATTTTTTGAGGGGGGGAAATGCGACCTTGTTCACCATGACACCGCGCTGGCAAGACGCGGCCGTGTGTGGGGCTCTCCGGTCAAGAGGACCGGCCTACCCACTAAAACCCCCCCGAGTTCTCTGGGCCCATGGCGGGGTGCGCTCTCACGATTCGACCGCCAAAGTTGAACAATACCTAGTAAAACAAAAAAAGAATTACTAAGATCGGACTTGTAGTTGCGGAGATATATTTATAAACATACATACACTTTTGAAATTTGGTAGATTTGTTCAGACGCTGACATAGACTAACATATACGAAAACTGGGCAGTTCTGGAAATATTACATACATACGGGTCGAATTCATAAGCTCCTTTTTTTTGAAGTCCGTTAATAAGATGGGGCTGCAGGAAAGGCTAGTGTAAGTTTTATACTACAGGAAAATAATTCTTTTCCATGAGAAAATCCAAATAATACAGTAAGGTCGCGGGCGGAAAGTGATTACTAGTGTAAAGTATAATTACTCGAAACACACACAAACCGCAGCTAATTCATTTGCTTAACGTCGCGGGGCAAGGTGAGCGCCACAGGCCGCGATAAGCGAGCCACGCACACAATGATAGTCGTCGCGCTCGTGCATTAATAATTATAGTTACATTTACAATAATTAATAAATTTCTTTTTTCCATAATTTTATAACTATGATATTTGTTACATTCTTCGTAAATACAATATTTTTTTCTCTTACCTACTTTCCAGTTCATTAAATCTTACTGTAAAATCCTATTTTCACTCTCACACACTCAAAATTCAACGATAAGTGGCCACCAGAGAGTAGACTCGTGGCTACTCGAGAAAAAATAGAAGAAACAAAATCTCATTTTTTTTTAAATTACTAAATAAAAATGAAGTTCTTCGAAAATCTACACTCCTGATGGTATTTGTAACTACCATCACTACAATTTTTCAAATATTTCACATATTTTTTGTATTGATAACCTAATAGCCTAACTGCTATCCACCAAAACCCTCAAAAATACCTGAATACAAATAGTTTTTACATAAAAATTTATCAAAATATATTTTTTACTAAAATTTTCAAAGATTTTTCTTTCACGCATCGTGGTGTATAAAAATTGTATCGTCACTACGACACGGCGAATAAAGCGATTATTTCTAAGGTTATGTCGTGCTTGTATTAATGTTGATGGCAAACAATTTGGACATTTACTGTAATTTTGGCACACGTTGTATATTGTTTCCCTAACTTGTGGCTAATACACAAGCCTTGGCAGCCAATAAACAGACAGAAGAATAAACTAGTTCGAGTACATCGCTATTTTTGAAATCGATTTTATAATACCGATTTTTTAAATTCTCGCGGTCGTATTGTTTCCTCTTATGGAAGGAAGGGGCTTACCCTGTGTGCTAATTTATCATATCACACTAATAATACAATAGTGTATCAACTCAAAATCGAACATTTTTCAGAGTCAACAAAAAACTTATTACTCACTTCATGTAATAGTTGCAAATTGAATAACTGTCACATAAGTTTTTTAAATTATCCTTATTCTGTTTTTGCACTAATCGAACGACGGTCTTGATCACGCGTGAGGAATCAAATTTTGCGTGTGTTTATAGTATTATGTCAAGTACGACGTTTTGAGTTGATACACTATTGTATTATTAGTGCGATATATAAAACTTGTAATGGTTGATCTGAGGAATATCAATAAAACGGTTCTATTTGAAACACAATCATAATGAGATAACTAGCAAATAATTGTATACTTGTCTTGACGTCGTTAATCTCAAATCGTCACTCTACGAAACGCCACAATATCAGTCCGCTATCAGGACCAGAACCCGGGTCCAATACGGCTCCAGCGAGATGTGAGACGGTCATGTGATATAGCTGAAACTGTTCACAGCTACGCTGGAGGATAAATTTAGACCTGATTTCACCAAACTTTATCTAATAGTTTGTTAAGTAACGATTGTTTAAAGTTAAAGACGTTAAATTATTATAGGTCCTACACTGAAAAATTAACAAGATCGACTGTTAACTAAATGAGTTCCGCAATGTTCACTCAATTTATAACACAACCAAATTAAAGTGTCACCGTTCGTCACTCTCCGTATACGGAAATGCGTCTAACTTCTTTTGGTCGTTTAACATGTAATGTCGTATTACAATTAGAACAAATTAAATTGTCGGTTTCTGTTGTTTCTAAAGCAAACCCAACTTTTTCGTTTTGCCAGGTTACTTCACTGTTTTAATTCCCAACACTTATGGAAATTTTGCTATGCTATAAAAATTTAACTGTGCAGTCATAAGGTCATCGTGAGAGTCAGGGAACCTGATGAATTGTTGATTGAGGGATGCAATTGCAGTGGATACCCTATGTATGATTCTATGAGAAGAAGATTTGCTTATTCCACAGTAATCCCCTACTGTTATTTGTTGCGAACCAGTTGCGAAGTATCTCAGGGTTAATAGAAGTTGATTGATCGGTGAAATAGATTCATTCCTGAAACAAAGTATTTTTACTACTATAGTGTACCTACCTAACATAAATCTTTATTTCTCATTTTCATTTATCCGATAATATACTTTTAGAAATATTATCTACTCACCGGTCCGATGGATATTCAAGTTTGTCTTCAATCAATTCTAATATACTCATTGCAGTTTCTTTAGACAAACGAAACCTTGTAAAAAATTGACATCGTCGTATTCTTCGAAATTAACTTGCCATTCTTTAAAAATTCTTGGACGTCGTACGATGCCGTCTAAACTATCTAAGATTTCTAAAAAATCTTAATTTTCGAAAATAACATTGTACGCTGCGTCCATCTTGACAGTAAAGTAATCGTCTGACTTAACAGACCACTAGAGCAACAGTTAAATTTAACAATCGATGAAGCTAACTAATCTCTTGTTTGCACGTGGTGTGACACTCGCTAGCCCTAACAAACTGTTGATACTTAAACAAGCCATTAGTTTAACAAACAGAGTATGGTGAAATTAGCTCTTAAGCTTTTGGACTGGAGAACATCAATGGTAAGAAGATGATGCATCTTTGCTTGTCATGGCTGAGACCATAGAAGAAGATGCTCGAAGACCTAGTAGTTTCGCAACAAGTGATCTTAAAATACGGATAAGACGAAAAGCATTTGGAATTCCAATGTAGCACTCACTCTTGTGAAGGTTGGAGGTTCTACTCTGGCAGTTATTGATGAGTATGTTTACTTTGGACAAATAGTCTTAACTAAGTAGTCCAACGGATCGATGGATCCAACTCGGCTGGGCAGGGTTCGGTAAATTTTGCGGTGTATTCTCGCCATATTTACCGCAGGCTTCAAGATAAAGTTTGATTGGCCACTCACAATAGGCCTTGTAAGGAGGCGTAAAACCGACTATTAATTTTTTGCACGCTTTGGAAAATTCGACTTTACTAATATTTTTATCCTGTATCGTGATTGCTGTTACAAACAGAATCTCATATGCACGTACACCCAGACCTTAACAATTTTTTGTAAGTCATACAGTATGTCCCGTGCGGGAATTGACTCCCGATTCGTTGTGTAGTAGTCAAAAGTAAAGTCATTTGATGAAACCGGAAGAAAACGGAAAGACCTTTCAGAGAGGAAGGATAAAAAAATTAATAATATAGTTAAGGTAAACGAATGTTGGTAAAAGAATAGAGCATACACAATGTTCTTACTGTGCCCACACTGCCATATACGCAACGATGATGTCATGTCATTTCTTATTTAAAACCCGAATGAAATGCAGTTACTTATCATATATGGAAATCGTACAAGATTGTTGAGCAACTCGGCATTCCATTTAGTCAATTAGAAGAAATGTTAAGGATTCATAAGAAGAAATTCTGATTAGGACACTATCAAAAATATAGCAGAAAATATTTCCTGCACTAATGACGAGGAGGAAGAAGTGTATACATTTGCTAACCTCAGTTGACATAGAGCGATCTTTTTCAATATACAAATTTTCGGAGAAAATCATTGAAGCCAGAAAATATTGAAAGCTAATGGTTATATATATTAATTCTCACAAAAGTTATACAGTAATGTCGGAAGCGAACACTTCAAATCTTATTGGTAATGAATCGGACAAGGAAAATGATTCTGATGGGCCGTTTGAATAACCTCACGAGCCTAGACTAGAAGCAAAAGTATTTGCTCGTATTTATAAAATAGGCGAAATATACGTATGAGAATTTGCTTAAGACTATCAATAATTTGTATTGTGAATTAATGTAAACTTGTATGTTAATTATCTTTGTTTTATTTGTCTTTTTGGCCACACGGGATTGTCCATTAGAAATTCCAGAAGGTACATAAATAACTACCTAATTCCGGATTCTGCATAATATGACACGATGCCTTTTTTTGTTCCGCTGAGGAAAATGCATTGAATTGCATACCCCGGCTGCGGAGAGCCGGTGGTTATGTGGGGCTCTCCTCCCCAGAAGGGGAGGCCTACCCACTAAAAACCTCAGCGATGGCCATCCTCAGGCGTTGTAGGGGGCCCTCAGGATCGAGTGTCGCATCTGAAAACCCCCGGCCTTTGCTCCCCTGGGTGCGCTAAGGGAGCCCTTCTCGGGGAGGACTGATCTTGCCGCCTACTCCCCTCCAACCTCCTACGACGTACCCCCCGCCCATCCGGGGGTGAGTTCCTCCCGGGTCGCCTCCACCTACATAGAAACAAAGTGTATATGAAGGTGATCAGCTTCCTCTCAGCTGGCGCGGTAAACTTAAACCTAAATATTCACATTTAACTTAGGGTAGGCTTGTGCCGTTTGCGGTGACGTATACGAGTTGATATAGTTCTCAGTTTGTTCTAGTTCTCAGTTTGTTCTAGGTAAGCGTCGCCCGCTCCTCTGACGCAAGAAACTTACGAGTGGCTCCAGAAACGACAAACCGCTTCACTCTACAATCTCCCTCTTCAGGTCGGCGCTTAAGCAAGAGAAAGGGACAAAGCCAACGGTAGGTAACGTTGCAAGATTGTTTTTATAAGTGTGACTGCGTTTGCAACTTAACCGCGGGGTCGTATTATAATAAATAAATTATAAATGTCATATTTTAATTTATTATAGCTATAAGTATATTACACAATAAGCTTTAATGGAGAATATGCATTTTATATGTTAGTAACAGTATATTATTAGACGAACAGTCCATTGAAAAGTTTTTTTTTAATATCTGTAGAAACTGCAAAGTTATTATGTTGCTGTTTAGACAGAGAGATTGGAAGCGACATTGTACGTATACCAAATGTTTAAGAAATAAGTGGTGGAATAACCTTTTTTTTATTTGAACAAGGCCGTGCTGCCCGTGATGTCTGATCTTATTGATTGAATTTGGACGTATTACTAATAAATAAAATGTACGAATTTTATGCATGTCTACAGGTTTATATTGTCTAGTTGATTGTGGACTTAGACAATATTGCACATTTAATTTGTTTTATAATGAAATATAATCTAATCATATATTTATATATATATTTCGGCAAATTCAAATAATATATTATTTATTTTCCTTTACAGAGTTCGGTACGACAATGCAGAATAAATGTTAAAAATTGTAAAGTTACATGTATAGTTGTCAAAAATTGTTTATTGCTTTGAATATCTGTTTTGAATTTTACCTAACTACAATGTGATCGTCAAATAACAATAGCAACTAACACATAGATATCATGTTACTGCCAAAAATAAACTGCGTAGTTATTTAATTTACTGAATTTTTTTATTCTAAATAGATATATACAAATAATATTATCTATTATAACGGTGCATTTTCGTGGTGCGTGCTAAGCGATAAAAGCCGAGGAAAGTATAGTGGTGACATCTTAGGCAGTACAATTTTTAGTCATCGATTTGGCACTAGTGCAATTATTCTGAATGCAACGTAATTCGTTAATTTTAAGTCACTTTTAAAACATGAAATGGTTTATTATATTAATAATGCCGCCATTTAACATATTTTTTCATTTAGTCGAATTTTTGGTACCTATATTGTATATTGCTAATATAGATATATCAGTAATATTTTGCTAAATAAACTTTTTTTTATTAATGATAATATTTCTTTATGTGTAGTCATTTACAAAATAGATAATGGTATGTGGAGGAGAACGAAAAAGTTATCTTTTTTAGAGTTATTAATTTGTGTAAGTTATGTATAAGATTTTGTGTGTGTAGTAAGAAATGTACATTGTATGCAAACAAAAAATTGCAGTGAGAATATTATAAAGATATTTTATGAATAGTGTGAAAATAAACAATTTTGCGCAGCCCAGACGCTACTATATTAGTGTATGTATCAATGTTACATTATACGACTAGTTTTATGTTTACAAAATTTTGCTGAAAGTAATGCACAGTGTGTAATAGAAAATTGGTATGTATTCATGAATAATTTTTTTCACACATAGTTATAAAATATAGTTGATGATAGTAAAACAGCTAGTAACCAATTCAATAGTGTGAGTCCATACTCGTCTTCGAAGATTAGGTTTTGAAACAGAATACAGTCCTGGCACCCTAGACAAAGTATCATCTGCGCTGGTTTCGTCATCGAACGGCATTCTATGAGAATGATTCCAAAATGTTACTATGGCCGTTTAGGACCAGTGACGCATTTTCTTTTCCACAACATCACTTTGTGACAATCTAAATAAATTAACAAGTGATCAACAGCAACAATTTGCATTTAAGTGTGTATGCTATGAATCAGAGACTGTACATTGAGTTTGCGATAGGTATTGACGTATAGTAAACATGTCAAACTTATATGATCAATTAGTACAATGATTGTAAACGAATGTGAACTCGTGGATAAAGTATGCCTAATTATCATACATTGTCTTTGAACATCCTTTGATTATAAGTTGATAGTGTTTGTACTGTGTCTGAGATACATAAATATAATATGTATATTGAAAAACATAATATAGTTGCACTTATGTTCATTCAACAGTAATAATATATAAAATTGGTTAAAAATTTAATTGGCTGTTGCGTTTTGCATATTGTTTCTTATTTAGCTAAAGACGTTAAGGTTTTACAGATGTGAATGTAGTAAATATTAATATAAATAAGTATCATCTACAAGACGTTTTAGTAAGTACCTTTCTATCGAATGTTCTTTATTGCGTGTTTGATGTCAAATTAGTTTAATATATAATAAATTCTCACTTTACTGTTTCTTTTACCTATTTCAAGAAAGCAATAACAAGTGTATATTACAGTTGAATCGATGCTCCGAGAATCGATCATCATCAGTTTATAAAAATTCCCACTGAGGGCCTCACTGTGCCTTTGCTTATTTGTTTCCCTTGACGTAGTTAAGTGCTACGAATGTTGTGTTGTATCTTTATGGGGCTTGCGTGGCCCCACCCAATGACCTATCAAATAAATGCAGCCTCAAACCTTGGTCCTATACTTGTGAGTATTATTGACTATACTTGTGAGGGTAACCAGTACTACGAGCACGGTGCAGACGTGTATGCCTTATTATGGGTACAGTTAAAGGCATTACAATTATGGGTACCGAATACTGGCCTACTGAACTGTACTGACCTGAGAGCGAAACATCGAATTGACTGCGTTTAGGGTTATGTTTGTGTTCTACAGTGGTGGTCATATAATTAAGAACGCTGATATATATTTTTTTACATACATACATTTTTTTTATTTCCCTGGGTATCGCAAAACATCCATAACACCACTGTATTCATTGATACACATGATTAGATTAAAAATAAATAGACAAACTTTTTACACTACTTCTAAACATATTATTTCTATTTACTGGCTGGTCACATAATTAAGAACGCTAAATAGTTTATTCCTTTGTCCAATTTAAATAGTGAACACTAAATCGATTTGTTATTGATTGAATAATTTGACGCCATTTAGTGCCGTAAAAGATTAAAAATGATTGTCTCTTATGAAAACACAATGAGAAAAAATAAAAGTTGTGATAAATCTACTAGGGAAGTAATAAGAAAACTTCGCCGGAAGGATTGGTCTTACAAAAAGATAGCGGACCATCTTCAATGTTCACAAACGATGGTTTTCCATGTTGTAAATCATTTTGCTACGTATTAAACTACTTCAAATGTTCCACGTGAACCTGTTTTTTTTTTTTTTTTTTATAGGATAGGGCAGCATACGAGCAAACGGATCACCTGGTGGTAAGCAATAACCGTTGCCCATGGACACCCGCAACACCAGTGGAGTCACAGATGCGTTGCCGGCCTTTTAAAAGGGAATAAGGGGAATAAACGGGAATAAGGGGGGTTGGGCCTCCGGTACCCTCACTCACTCGGCGAAACACAGCGCAAGCGCTATTTTACGCCGGTTTTCTGTGAGGCCGTGGTATCACTCCGGTCGAGCCGGCCCAATTCGTGCCGAAGCATGGCTCTCCCACGGTAAAATTCGGTCATCTCGAGGAGTTGTTTTTCTCTGTACAGGTGGGGGAAATGTAAAAATTTGGGATTTTCTAACAGCGCAATCACTTTCTGTCCTAGACTAGCCAGCTAACAACCCAGATCTAAACCCAATAGAGAATTTGTGGTTCGAAGTAAAAAAAAGGTATCAAATACACAGTGTGGAAATTTAATAGAGCTGTACGACGTGTTTTTGAGGAATGGAACTCTATTTCTCTTGCGAAACGTCAAACATTAATAGAATCAATACTTCGCCGGTGTAAAGCAGTAATTAAATGCCGTGGATATGCTATCTATTAATTTTAGTTAAAATGTATTAAAATACTTTGAAAATTTCCGTACTACCTATTATTGTATTTTTTTAATTGTAAGTGTCATACAAAACAATTCCCGAGCAGTTTAGTAAATCGTTCTTAATCATTTGTTCAGCTTCTACTACTACGAGAATTGCCTTTTATATTTCGGGATTAGAGAAGAAAAACAAATGTTAATCATCGAAAATCACTTTATTGTTTTTCAAAATATTCCCCATGAAGATCTATATACTTTTGCATGCGTTTGAACCAATTGTCACAAAGCACTTTTGCCACTCTGATTGAGGTATCTCCAAAACATGCATTCTGAATACAGCGACCGCTTCTTCAGGTGTCGAAAAACGTTGACCTCTCAGTTTGTTTTTTACGTACGGGAATAAAAAGAAGTCATTCGGTGCCAAGTCAGGACTATACGGCGGATGACTCATCAAATCGATGTTTTGGGTGCTCAAAAATGCAGTTGTTTGAGCCGATGTGTGAGAGCTCGCATTGTCGTGGTGAAGAGTGATGCGTCTTCGGCGGTTGGTTTTCCTGATTTCTTGGAAGACAACTGCCAAACAAATGGTTGTGTACCACTCAGAATTGACTGTTCTGCGTTGTTCTAGTGGTACGGTTGCGACATGTCCAGTTTTTCCGAAAAAACAGGCGACCATTTGCTTGCTGCTTGGAAGTGCTTCGTGCGCGAACAACTTTTGTTGGATTTGGCTCATCTTGAAACACCCATACAGTCGACTGCTGTTTACTTTCGGGCTCATACGTGTAAATCCACGATTCATCACCTGTCACGATATCATAGACGTGTTTCGAAGCACCGCGATCGTATTTATTGAGCATTCCTTTCGACCAATCGACACGAGCCTTTTTTTGAGAGATTGACAAATTGTGTGGGATCCAAGGCGAACAAATTTTTTTCATTTCCAAAATTCACTTTACACACATGCACTTGCGCACTACTCATGACTTTGGTGTACATCATATGCATCTTTGAATTTCTACGTAGCTGTATGCAGCTTCTTCACGATGTTTTCTTTCACCGTAGCAGCGTCAGATAAATGTACATGAAATTCGATAAACAAACACACATAGTACATTACGAACCCGGGTCGCCACACGCACAACACTGATACAAAATACTTTATAATACATAAAGGGCTTAAATATAATGACGCTTTACCAAAAATATTCACTTAACACCAGAATAATGTCGCAAATTACAATAGTATTATAAGCTATTAATTTGAAGTAGTCGTGAAAGAAAAGTCACGACTACTTCAAAATTGTATTCGAACATCAAATGTAGTAAATGATCACCAAATCTTAGCGAGCAAATTAATGCGCTATTTGTGCCCGCTATTTATGTTGTGTTATAAAGCACTACGACTGTCGTATAATGTAGTCTTATTACATTTATTTTCACGGCCGGGAGTATTATTTGCAATAAACCTCATATCGTTGTGGTCGACTGGAACCAACGCCGAGCAATGCTGACCAATATCACCATCCCTCGTGAAAGTTGAGAACGAAAAGTCAGCAAGTTACTTGTCTTGGCCCATACTACTACGTACAATGTTGATTCGACCATTATTGTTCCTAGTCGTTTTGGCAAACGGTTTTGATAGCGAAGAGTCTCAAGCAATATCTAATTAGGTCTCGGTTGAAGGATGATTCAAGGGTCGGTTACAGAGGCTGGAAATTTCCGACACGGGACGTATTTTCAGGAGATTTCGTCTCTATACAGCCCTAATCACCGGTAGATTGGGTTATTTAATATTTTAAGCCATACTATAGTCAGTCATACACTATTGCTATAAAGCCTTGTTTCTCTCAACTCAAATTGTCAGGGATTTGATCGTTACATCATAACTGAATAGTTACACTATATGTGTAACAGCTACTAAACAAAAAATATATTAATTACAATATTATTGAAGTAAGCGCGTAACACAAAAAGTATTAAGAACCTTATTATTTATTAAAGTTATTTTATAAAGCAGTCAGTTATTTTATAAGGAGTAATGTTCTGCACGACTGGCGCGAGATAGAATGCTGCGAGAGCTGCGGAAATTATTTTTCATATAGTGCTCGCAAGACAAGTCTAAGGTAACGATAATAAAAAAAAAAACACCATAAAAAATTAAAAGACGCATAAAATACTTACAGTAAACAATTATTATTATAAAATAATAATAAGGTTGTGGTTATCGTATTGTTCTTAAATATGGTATATACAGAGTTGAGAAATATATTCACATTTTTACACGATGCCTTCGAGATCTGGGCGCGGTGGTGCTACAAGTCTGAGAGCGTGTTCGGTAGGAAGTGGTTCCGCGACACGAGACGGGAATACCGGCAACGACCACAGCGCGTCCGGCACGCGTCGGCCACATGTACAGCTCGGTTCCGCGCCGCATTCTAGGTGCACTGCGCGTGCGCAATGCGTGGTGCGCACGGGCCCGGCGGTCGCAGCCAGGCGGCGCGCGCAGCACGCGCAGCGCGCTGGCCGCACTGCCAGCCCACGGCGCGACGCTGCCACCGCATGCGCCACAGCGTCGTACGCCTCCCGCTGCGCCACACGCGCCGCACACGCCCACGCCTGGCGCCGGCCAGCCGCGCACGCCACTAGCGCCATCGCGCCGTCCGGCCCGGGGCCGCATAGCGCTAACAATGCTTCCACTGGAACATGCGCGGCCGCTTCCAGCAGCAGAGCGGGCGGCGCGTGTCGCGCAGCTCTCACCAGTCGTGTCCACATGTCCGCGGCGGTGGTGGCGGGCACACTGGGCGCGGCGCGCGCACACAGCGCTGCCGCCTCGCTCACAGCCGCTGCCGCCGCCGCCTCGTCTTCCGCGCTTGCACGCCGCAAGATCGCGTCGAGCGCTCCGCTCGCGTCCCCGGCGGCCTCGAGGCACACCGCCTCGGCCTCACTCGCACCCGTCTCACGAACCGTCGCAAGCGCATCCTCCGGTCTCACTAACCCAGTGTTTCTAAGGAGGAAATCTTTTACTTCTCCGGGCTGAGAGACACACAGCGCTCTCAAGTGAGCGACCGCTGCCGGGCCGCGGAGGCGTCCATTCTCAAGCAAACACTCGGCGAATTCGATAGTGCGCTCCGTCGGGACCGAGTTTAATATGGGTGCTATAGAGTTTAAATATCTTTCGGGAAGCATGCTAGCCGTCGCCCTCGGTCGGAGGCCGATGAGAGTAGACAAATGAGCGCTGAGATCGACGGCTTCGGCATCCGCCTCGAGTGTCGTTCGGAGGTATTCAAAAAATTCGTCTACTTCGGCAGTAGACAGGTCTTCGACGAGGAAGAAGTTGTCGACGGTGTCCTGATGGCGACGCAGCGCGGCATCGAAGCGCCAGAGCACGCGGGTGCGGCGCGCGCGGCGGGCGCGCTCGGCCGCCGCCGCCGCGCCCGCGTGGCCGCCCGCTCGCAGCGCTAGTGCCACCCACGCACGGTCACTACGCTCACCGCTGGTCGTTTCGGCTAGTTCTAAGCTTGCTTTCACTACTTCTTGGTCTGAGGGCAAAACTCCGGAGCAAAGTTGGCCACTGATAAATTCTAATATATCCGCGCGTGCTTCGTTTTCCTACAAACAGTAAATTACCACGTTATGAAATATACAAATTGCTGCAACAAAAAGATAATAGTTATTTATATTACTGACGTATAATAAGAAGCAGTGAAACACGAATATGGGATAATAGTATAACATGAAAGTTTAATTTGTTGTAATTAAGTATAGAAAAATAAATGGCGCCATTGGTGACACGAATACTGGATTTAACTTGATGACATTCGCAGTTGAGTAGTTAGTATACCGATTTTAAAGAGTTGCCATCTCTGAGGTCCAGAGGTCAAGTCCCGGTGGGGGTGGATGGTTGTATGATTAATGCGAGGACTTGAATATTAGTCATGGTTGTTAATATATTTGATTAAAAGAACAATGGCCATTTTGGCCCTGACAATGGGCATTTATCAGATACATGTTAAAAAATACACTAAAAAATTTTAGTTTTGAAATTGTAATTCCTAATAAATTAAAAGCTGACGTTTCAGAAAAAATAATATTATAAATAAGATTCATCATCTTATCGAAGAAGTATTAGTGTTAGTTTTCGAACGGTCCTACTTTTTTTTTGAGATGCTTTACTCTTCGCCACGGCGTCATGTTTCATTTCACGAATATGCATGTAACATTATCAACGGGATGATTGCAAATCAATATTTTATTCCTCAAAGATTAAGGAAAATTGATTTTTAAGTTTATTTTTTACAAAAAATATCTATTTAAACAGCTGAGGTATAACTATAATTAATTAAAAGGTACCCGTTTCATGTCATTATTTCTTAGATTTGCGTATAAAGGAACGTCACAATTTCACTCCAACGACGGATGTCATTGATTGTATTTTTTTGCAGTTGTTCTTTGCGTTTGCTTTGATATGTACTATGCGATTTATGTTAATAGAAGCCGTCTTGTAACAATATGTCGTTGGGTGGTTGAAGTTGTAAACGGGTATTTCAAACGAGATTTCAGTATTAAACATGTTGAATAATAAAACTGTAATCCTAACCTCAAAAATTAAAAATGAATATATCTCCGAATCCTGAAGTTTTAAAACAATTTATTAGCTATAACATTCATTGAAATAATATAAGGTCTTAAAACAATACAAAACGTTACATGCCCATGGACATGGAATTTCAGGTCCAGCTACTATGCAATTTTGGCCATTGTCCTTTAAATTATATATGTATATATATATAATATATGTATGTTTATCCGATACTCTACAACCCATAAAATTTGTATAAATGTAAGAAATATTTATTTAACAAAAGAATCGCTGTATTAATTGCTCACTACAATAGTTAGAAGACCATCCTCACGATATATGGTGTCAATTAAAATAATCTAAACAAATAAGTGGCTTTGGATGGAAACTAAACAATCTACGAGATCCTATGTTGAAATGTTGGAATTAAAAAAGGAAGTTACGAAGACAAAGCATTTTTAAATAAAGCTATATCGATCAGTTCTATACACTATAGGAGTAGTAAAACCAGGAGTTCCGAAACAACACACTATATATATAACGATTCAGCAAATTTTAGTGAAAAACTTATACATGTTTCTATGCAAAATACAAACAGTGCAATAGTTAATACCTATCTGCTGATCGTAAATCGTGTGTCAATTAATGACAAGCCATCACAATTTCAACAACTAGGAGAATGATTTTGGATCGACAATCACGAGCGATAAGACAAGCGGCATGAGTGATTTTTATTTAATAACAAAGTTGTACAAACAAAATTGAATGATAAATTTTGCGCCATCCAAAATAATTTATTTAGAATTTCTTACAAATTACAATGAAACGATTTATAACCTGGGTGTAGACTAAATACTTATAAAATTATTTTAATGAATGTGGATAGTATTCACTATAGTATCTATTCAATTTAATGCTTCACTAATATGTTGAAGGGTTAATGCCATTGCAATTAAGGGTATAACTTACCTGTAGATCCGGCGCCATAGCGAGCAACGCACGCGCCACTCGCAACCGATTCTGCTTGGCCAATGGGCCAGCGAAAGGTGGCTCACGCGCACTCTGTTCCAGTAACCGTACAGCTGCCGCCGCATCATGCCACACTGCTACTCGCAGCGGAGACCGGCCGCCACATGACGCCTAGTAAATAACACAAGATACACATTGATCTATTTTCATAAATAATGCGCTGTACGGGCAATATTAAATTCAAAAATCGAACGAAAACCTTACATGCTCTATTACAATTCATTACTCCAGGCTTTTGCTTAAATTAATTAATGGTAGCAAATTACTTTTGTAGTCTCAGTACGATTCAATTTATTGTCATTTTTTACTTTGTCACTCAAGCTCAAATTTAGTGTTTAGAAATTGCTCCGTCTGCTTTCGATGACATCCTAAATTCTATATCAGAATACATCATCTGTAACGTGATTTAAATGGCTTATTCCTACTATGAGAATTGCCGAAAAAATCCTTATGATGCCTATATTATGAAAGAAATTGGTTGAAGTACCTATTTTTAAAGGTGATAACACCCTATAACCCTGTTGGTAATCTCTCAATACCAAAAATGTGCGTATTTTAAATTACTACTCTGTGTAAAAAGTATCGAGAATATGTCAATAAAAAGACCCACATAAAAGAGGTCGTTCTAATTTTTTTACTGCATGTTGGTAGCACTGTACTGATTTAGCGCGCAAAATTTGAGCGGGATCTGTGTAATTTATTTTAAACTACACTTTTTGTTGGTCATAGTTTTGAGTCCTCGGCGATTTTTACAATGGAAAATATTGTTGAACAAAGAAGTAGTAGTACACTTGCCTCGTTCTGGTAGACCTTCAACCGCTACGACCAAAGAAAACTTCGACAGAATCAAGAAGCTAGTACTCGAAATCGACGTATGAGTCCTGAGAGAGTTGGCTAGTGAGGTGAACATATCTTTTAAGTCCGTCCACAATATTATCATTGACATTTTAGGCATGAAACGCGTCGCCGCTCGTCTAGTTCCAAAAGAACTCAATTTTGTTCAAAAAGCGCGGCGAAAGCATTTCGCTGAAGACATGGTTTCCCGAGCTTCTACGGATCCCACCTTTACGAAACGTATAATAACTGGCGACGAGACAAGGGTTTATGAGTATAACATACAAATAAGCCAACAGTCTTCAGAATGGCGTCTCGAAAACGAGCCAAAATCCAAAAAAACGCGGCAAAGTCGCTCCAAAATCGAGGTGATGCACTCTGAATTCCTTTCAGAGGGAGAAACAGTGAATAAAGAATATTATTTAGGGGTCAAGAAGCGTTTGTAGTATCCGCCGAAAACGTTCAGATTTGTGGCGACACAACTTATGGATGCTGCACCATCACACACAGCCATTATAGTGAAAATTTCAACAAAAGTTCTCGACCAAGCACCGTATTCACCTGATATGGTTCCGTCTGACTTTGTTTTGTTTCCAAGGTTAAAATTACCACTTCGAGGAAAACGTTTCGAGTCGATAGAAGCCATAAAAGAAAATTTGCTGAATGAGCTAAAGGCCATAACGCAAATAGCCTATGAAAAATGTATGGAAGACTGGGTGAAGCGGTGGAGATGTTGTATTGCAAGCGATGGGGCCTACTGAAGGCGATAAAATAAATTTTGATGAATAATTTGTATTTTTTGTTTTATTGACAAATTCCCGATACACAGGTACCTCCTACACAGAATGTACAAGGCATCGCATCGCACATTTATAAGTTATTGTGTATTTGTGTAAATTTTTAGACCAGCTCATGAATGGCATGGATGCGGATATCCAGCTGGAGGCCGTATACTGCTCACTCTAAGTGTTTTCATAATATTAGCTTTTGTTAGAAGCTTTTGCAAAGGGTGCCTAATAATATGTACCAGGAAACAAGCAAATCAAAAAATTGCGAGTAAAAGTCTCACTGTGGTAATTTGCCGCAGTAGAAGGGCCACGGAGTAGATTTCTCGAGTGCAGTCGTGAACTGTAACTCAAAGTATTGTAGGAACAGCGCAGGATACATCAGTTGGCAGTCAGCTTGTTGCGTGTGTCGTTGCAATGGAATAATCAGCACTAGCGCGTCCTCAAATGGACGGCGTGTGTTTACCGCCCAATGGAATCGACCCTTGTCCGATTAGAAACGGTCATAGCTTGCACTCGTTAAATCGAACGTACTATACACAAATTTCTGTGATATTTGACATTTTCTAAAAAAAAAAACGTAAAATTTATACAAATTATTATATTTCATTTCATATTTATTTACTATTTTATGAAATAATATAAAAGTTTAATTTTTGTATTGATCAATGATTATTTTTCTGCAAGTTTTAGCAAGATCACTTGTTTAAAGTTGTAAAAAGTTATGGCTAGTTTATCAATACAAGGTCGTGATTGCAAAAAAAGGTCAATAATTTCTAAACCATGTCATCAATTTCATTTTCCTTTTCTTTTATCGAGTATTTAAGTTAAAGTATAACAAAGTCAAAGATATATCTTTGTGTTTAGAGTGCAGACCCTGTCGACTCCATTTGATCACGGAGGTAACTGTGAAGTGAGCCTGGCCTAGAAATTCATCAGGAGCGATCGCCTTCAAGACTTGAGGTCCCACTGTTGTTCCAGGTCGCTATAAAAGTGATCTCATAACGTCATAGGTTTTTTACAACCTTTGTGTATACAAAGGAAATGAACAACGACTTGATTGAAGTATCGTTTATTACTAAGTAATATATAATAATTATATATATGGAGAAGTTCGTCACACACTACATCTCCAAAGGTTTTTATGGAAAAAATCATTATGTGTGTGTTTCTTTAGTAAAATGAAACTTATATAATATATTAACATTAAAGTATACATTTTACTAATCATATTTGCTTAAATTTAATGCATTATTATTAAGTAAAGACTGGATTAAATTTAACAATATGTGACAATAGGAAGGAACAATACTTTTTTTTACTATAAATAATTTGAAGAAACATGTTCCGAAATCATGGTTCGGCTAACGTCTAGCATGAAGATGAATTAATAAGCCGTAAAGATTACTATTATGTGAAACTAGCGAAGTCAAATGTTCAGGTTCAATCATAGTTTAATAGATTAGTAATGTGTAAATAATTGTACAACAGAACTTGGCACCCATTAAGAACTAGAATCGTTTGCCGATGAAGTCGACAGTCACATCATATTACAATGATCAGCTTAGCTTCTATTGTCACGATTGTTCATTATATCGAAAATATGATTAATCGAAATTTTATTTGTTACTTATATATTAAGTCAAAACAATCTTTAATCGTACAATTTGACCTGTGAATTAGAAATAAAGACATTTTGTTCATATAACTATCAATAATTGTTCTAAAAAAACTTATTTATATTTTTTTTATTTATTATATTTTTAATGTTTTATGTACTTTTTCTATTTATAAACTAGGTGCCAAATTTTGATTTTTGTTTATGTTGTTCTCTCAGTAATAATAATTTTAATCCAATAATAATTTTCTGCTTGTCTGTTTGAACGGTGTTCCTGAAATTTGAGCACATAGTTACATACGGGTCTCAATGTAAGCACCAAATTTGTTGTGCCTATTTTAAATAGGTTTTGAGATATGAAGTGAGCTATATAGTTCATACAAAGTTGTGCAAAACGCTGTTCCTTAGTTCCCTTTGTTTGAACTTTATTTTTGAAAATGTTTGGCACTTTCAAAACTAGTATCACTCAAAACGCACCATGACTACTAGTCTAATTTTAATAGATGTATAACTACTATACTTAAAAATGTTGGTTTTTTATGTTCACAAAATAAAAATAGTCTCCCATAAAGAGCCATATCTCAATTGAACCGGAAAACGGTCAACAGGACAACAGCATTCAACGGACGAGAACCTATATAAGTAAAACAAACCAACAAATTCAGTACGAATTATTAGGCACGAGATCCGAATGTTAATGTCATAATATAGGAACGTTATAATCTTTAACGTTGACAGTTACTATTACCCACTAACGTAAACAAGTCAGCTTTCCGAAAATTATCGATAAATTAACGAAATTAAACTCTCCAAACAAGACCGGATTATTTATATAATTAGATATATCACGATTTTGCACAGGGAATACTTTTTTTGTAAATAATAATATATCTATTTACCCTTTTTTCTTGGAAGTATGTATTTAAAAACAAAGAGCAACTCGCTTGTTATTTACGATAACAATTATTATACAATTTCCGTCATTGTCCTTATTACAAGAACACGGCTCAAGCAGTGTTTAAAATCCAATCACGCAATACTAATTTTGAATAAAGATGGCTATTAAGTAAACAGGGAACTGAAATAACGCTAAATAAACGGAGGCTAGAAGAAGGCGGGTGCGTACGACGTCAGACGCGCACCCTCGTCATCTCGCGGGGGCTAGCTGCATCACCTGCGCGCCCCGCCGGCTCCGCGCGCGTACCCGCGCCCATGACCACGTCCGCGATACGCGGGGTAGTAATCTGTCTCGGCGTAATCGTAATTCGTGAAGTACGGGGATGCTGGCTCGGGACGCTCGGAGCTTTGGGTGGAACCTGTGGGGTCGCTCATGTTGACACTCTCGTTGAATAGCATGCAGAACTCGCCCACCTTCTGCAGGTCACCCGTTTTACCGGCGTACAGTGTGAGCGCGCCGCGCCACAGTGAGGCGTAGCCACGCGTCAGGCGGAGAATGTCGCCCTCCTGCACCAGTTCACCTGGCTCGTCCCATAAAGACATGTTGACGCACGCACTTGCGTCGGCCACGCGCACGGTGCGTACCGAGCGCCCGTCCTTGGTGATAGTTGGTAGTCCCACGTCGAGCACTATAAACACCATATTAAGATTCTTCATACCAGCGCGCAACTCCTCAATGAGCGTATACTCGCCGTTGGTATCAGGCATATTGATGCGGTTTACGGTGCTCGTCACGAAAGGGTTTGTTAGAGTTCAATCCGTGCGTGCGCTACGACCGGCGTCAGCCGCTATTTTGTCTATTATGATTTACAGCCGCTTCGAGCCGCCTCGACGCGACTGCGCGGCGCGGATCGATATCGCTACACGGAGGACGGGGTTGTGGAGGGGTGTTATAAGGTTAAATATATGGAGACGCGTTGCATTCCCGCCTCACCTGACTGCATCGATTTAGTATCTTTAATTTTCGTTTTAATACCAAACATTACAATTATACATGTAGGTATTATACGTGCCATGACTTTTGAGTTTACATAAAATAGAAACATATAAGACTTACATGTTCTTGTTTTTAAAGTGTTGTCTATGATATTAAATACAATGTTCTCAAACATGCTTAGAAATTTGATTTTTGGTTTTACAACCTTCTTCGAGATAAATCGATTAAATTACGAACTGGCCTGCAAAAAGACTGCGAAAATATATGTTAATTAATTTTGAACTTAAAAGGCAGAACTTACAAGACTTAAGAATTCGACTATAAATCTTGGCTTTGTAAATAAATGTTCTTCAGTCAAACTAAAAAAAACCTTTCCTTTTTATCGTAATATTGTCTAATATATGATAAAAAAATGTATTATTATTTATATACATTTTCATAATGCTTGACATGGAATGCTGTGTTGATATACACAAAAAGTAACGTTTAATTTGTGTTGGTTTCGGAAGATATTTCAAATTGAAATCGATATTTTCTTCTTTTAGAATAGATAGCGGTGCCCCCGTAGAGTTTCACGAAGTTCGAGTGTTTGGATTAGATTACTATTTTTCTTAAATATAATAATATTAGCGATACATTTAGATTATTGGCTTCCACGTATCGAAGAGCTTCCAGGATTGCAATAGCTTCTCCCGATAAAACAGAGGAAGGGGCAAGACATTTAAAATTCAAAATTATCTGATAAAATTAAATTCTGATCAGTCAAACATTGAAAAACAGTTTAAGCTTTAATTGTATCTTTGTGGAATCAAACACAATTTCTGATCGGTAAAGCAAAGATTGAAAAGGTTTATCAAATAATGGATACAAAGGCCATTGATAACCTGAATTAGTAAGCTGAAGAAACTTGACGAAACTATTAAATAGACATGGTAATTAAGTAAGTAATTGTCATATGATATATAGTCTGAGTTGATGCAAGTTTTCAATAAAGGGGTGATTAGAATACGGCGTTCCGTATTCTAAACCATTGTTTAGAAAAATTTATTGTCTTCTGATTGCAAAAATCGTAACACTCAACTTGGAGTGCATTATTGGGCGAAGATTACATAATACCTAAAATTAATTGTAAGCATAGGGATTGTTACCGATCTAAAGACCAAAGAGCTAATTTGAGACATGGTTCCAATAAGAACAAACAGCTGCCAACAATAGCATTCTACACAATTTTCTGAAGAACGGATGAGATCCTCACCAAACACCAGATAAACAGCGAAGGATATAAACATTAAAAGATACTCAAACTGGCCCTTTTGGGCGGAGGCCACGAGGAAGGAAACCTTGTTAAAAAATAACCTTGATGGGGTTCGCTCTGAGGGGAAGAGCCCTTTTCAGGGCTAGCGGCCGATATCGGCGTGGGCTGGCCGGAGGAGTCCGGCGGCCGCCCTTGTGGCGGTTCTGAGTGGGCGCTAGTCGCCACACGCCGGCGGCGTCGTGGTAGTTGTCCGAAAGGGTTCCCATGGCCTCGCCAGTAGTGTTGCCCAAATTCAGTCTTGGTCTTGCAGTCTTGGTCTTGCTCTTGCGTTTTTGCAAGACCAAGACCAAGAACAAGACCGCGTATTTTTAGCAAGACCAAGACCAAGACTGACCGTGCAAGACTTGAGCAAGAACAAGACATAGCCTGCAAGACTCTTGCGTCTTGCAGCTAGGACTTAGCGCTATTTCACTGAGTAGTTAGGTGTAACAGTTCGGTGTATAGGTAGGTACGCTTAGGAATTCTATGAGACGCAAAAAACTGTATCAAAGAATATGAAAAACTGGACCTATGCGCATTACGACTAATACCAAACATAGCGAATAAAAATTTTTAGACCCAAGGCATAAGGCTCAGACTTTTGACCTGACAATGTGGGGAAGCAACTTAAAACAGAAAGTCTGCGCAAGTTCAATGAACTTTATGAAGAATATAAAAGTCTACACTCACTGAACAAATCTCTGGAATTACCAAAAAAGAAAATAAAGTATGTGATGAAGATGAAGACGTAATAGACTTTGATAAACTCTATGAATGTCCCTCGACGTCATCTGGATCTTGTCTTCAAGGCTTAGTGATAGACGAGTTGGAGGAGTACCTGAGAAAACCAAGAACTGCCAGCTCGGAGACATTTTAGATTGGTGGAGGACGCATGAGACAGAGTATCCGATTTTATCGAAAATGGCCCGTGATTTTCTCTCAATACCTGCAACTTCAGTACCTGCTGAGAGGTTATTTTCTAAAGCATCATTAGTAATTAGAAAACATAGAAATAGGTTGTGATGAGTCAGCCAGATGGTTACTTTGTATTAATTCTTGGTCAAAAAAATTATATAAAGTTTCATAACCTAATGATAAAGCTGTTGATTTGTGTTGTATTTTTTTTTTATTCAAATAAATGATAAATCGTAAAACTCTTTTATTAAATTTCTTATAAGTTGAGGGTTCAATCTCTTTCTAGACAGATAAGTATTGTTCTTTAAAAATACAGTCAAGTTATTGTAATTAATTTGTTTTTTTACATGTTTTAGCAAATGTAAGCTTATAATCATAAATGTTTATTAAGAAAACAGTTACTTCCATGGAAAACGACATATAGGTCAGTTGATTTTTCGAATTTCTTATCAAATCTTCAGTTATTTATTAATCTGCTTGATCTTTACTATGGCTATGTTAATTCAAGCTCACAATGTTCCAATTCTAATACGTTTTTCTAAGATTTAAAGTAAACTTTAATAAACAGTAATAGACTAATAGGTAATTGCAAGACTTGCAAGACTCTTGCTGCAAGACCAAGACCAAGACTGGGAACGCAAGACCAAGACCAAGACCAAGACCAGGTGTATTGGCGCAAGACCAAGACCAAGACTGGCTAAGTCTCGTCTTGTTCTTGCATTTGGGCAACACTACTCGCCAGGGTGCGATGCTGCTCTCCTTGGGGATTAGCGCTCGTGTCAGGGACGTGTGTCCTATTGGATCGGTGGGTTTTTTAGTGGTTAGGCCCACCTCCTTCTGGGGAGGAGAGCCCCACATAACTTGATTCGGGGGGATGCAATTCAATGCATTTTTACCCCACCTTAAATAATAAAAAAAAGGTCTTTCGGGGGCCCCCTGAGAATGGGGTCCTGCGCACGGGCCCCGTGTGCCCTTATGGTACTGTGTGTGACGGTGACGGTATTGTGTGTGTGTGTGTTTTTTTAACAAAAATGGACCAGCAAATCCGTTTCCACGCCCGCAAAGGGTCTTATTTCCGTAATCCAATCCACAGGCAGATCTCCTATGAAAGGATATATTGTAGTAGCTTTTATCTATAACAAGATACACAATGGAATACAATGCTGCATATATTTCTGGTGGATAAAATCTAAAACACCGAATGTTATGTGTGTGTGTGTATGTCTTAACATGGCGATCTCTCACTAGCAAATAAAGTAAATGTCCGTCTTTAGGCAGTAACAATGGACCACCAGCATTTCCAAGCAAAAGAAAAGTCCCTGGAAAAAACTACGGAAATATTAATTATGAACATGTACGAAGAGATGTGTCATCTGACGGAAACGGTCGCTCATAGCAATCAAGCGAATTCCATCTTCGTTAGTACCCACGTGGGCTCTCTAAGCGAGGACGTTCAATAAGCGGTGGCGGGGCTCGGATATCTTCCGTAGCAGCCCCATAATGGGTAGATTTTCTTTTATCTTCGGGTAGAGGGTGAGTTTAACCCCTAGAGAGTAGAGCCCACGTCCTCACAGGAACCTTGTTGTACTTGGGAACGCCTAGTTTCAACAATTCAACGCAACTCTCCTGCCCGTGCACGGTGCCTCACTAATTCCCGAAATAACGGTTTTACCCCTAAACTCTGATCCACAACCAACACATAGTACCTGAGAACATTCACGTTGATAGTATGATTCCAAACATGTCTCGCATTGTCCCCTTTGGCTAGCTATAACCCTACGATCTTGAATAAGTCGACTTAAGAACTTCGAGCTATCCCCGCCATATGTCTGTTCAAATAGTACCTTTAAATTATTTCTCTATTGACGAGCGATATTGTTTGACGAGCTTTGTTGAGATAAAGTTACATTTTGGGTTGAGCATATAAATGATAAATACATAAGGACAAAGTAATCCAATTGAATATTACTTACATTTTTAAAACCTAGCATAACACAAAAGATTTTGTGCTGTTTCTGTAAATTTACATTAGTTAATTTTCTTAAGTTATTTAGTTACTTTTCTTCTACAGATGAGATAATACATTCGCGGCAATGCAATTTCTTAGAAAAATAAAGTGTAATGCTTGAATTTGCAGTCGATTATTCTATAGTTCATTTTATATTTGTAATAATTTCGCACAGATGAATTTCTTTCAAAATTCCTCTACCAGTTCTACGATTGAATAAAAGTATGAAAAGGTTCATATATAAGTAAAATTAGTTTACTATTTTACTTTGATGCTAATACGTGCTAATTACCATTATACACGAAATTAAAGACCGCATTCGCATTGATTCATTGACGAAATGTCGTTTCGGAGAAACAGTGTTGACCTTCAGTACCGAAAGCACAACGGTACTGATATACATTCGACGCATTAAATCTTAAAAGGAACTAACGAGATTAAACAAAAATCCACATTGCTTATTATGAGTGTTGTTGGAAATCCGTCGTTAATTGTACCACAATAAACACAAATATAATATAGATATAAAAAACTACTTTTACACTTTTCCAAAAATTGCAAGCAAAATGGATTTCGGTTTAACAATTCAATTTAAAAGATAATAAATATACGAGACATACAGGCTCTTTTAAATATAAAATTCCGCATACAGTGCATTCGCAGGGTTTTAGCTATAGTTATATCGCTCAGTCCGGAATTGAATTCCATTGAGTACGTGTGGAATGAATTGTAGAGGAGTGTCCGTGTCAGTCGTTTCATCCCTTTTCTTGTGAAGTGTAAAAGCTGAAATCTGCTTCGATCATGGAATGGGTATACCTTATACCGCAAGATCGATTCAGAGGCTGATTAATAAATAAAGACTCATCTTCAAGTGGTTATTAGGGCTCTAGCCCTCCTCTAGAAGGAACACAAAATATTGAAACTTAATTTCAAAATCAAAAAAATATTATTAATTAATTTTTGTTGTTCTCTGCTTTCATCAGTTTTCCTTGTTTTTCTAACTCCTTCACTTAATCCGGTATAGTTCCTAAAATGATGATTGCAATTCGGTATCAATTCAAGGTAACTTTTAAAATGATATTTTTTATTATTTTTAACTAGTTATTTAGATTAAAACCTATAAATAACTTATATAAATATAACGTATCTCACAAGTGTTATCAGCAATAATTATACATCGAGTGGTACATAATGACATCCCGCAAGGAAGCGGACTAGGCACCTTTTATTTTATTTATTATATAACCTGATCTACCAGATATAACTAACCATCTTATGACAATTTAGCTGAAGATTGTACGTTTTTATTCACTAAGATTAATGTTGACAAGGAATAAATAATTATTAAAAAAAATTAATTAATTGGTTGACTTTTAACAGTTTGACAATTCATTATATAGCTATAACGAATTTAAAACAATGAAATAATCATGTGTCACATTTAAATAACATTTTTAAAACACACAATAAGTAATTGATACAGAAATGAAATATGTTTTATGCACTATACAAATTAAGATATGTTGTTAATATAACTATGTTGATTGTTGCAAATATAGCTTACCACGAATATGTTGCTTTAGTCTTAAGATATGGCATAATATTCAGGTTTATTTATTTATTGAGAAGCAGCTCAAAGCTTTGCTCTAATGTAAGATAAACCATAATTTCGGCAACGAAAAATACAATGCGATTGACGTTTATAAGCGAGATTGCGAAATTTGATGGTTTTAAAAAAAAAAACATTCAATCGGATCCCGTGATTAAGGTTAGAAACTTCCGGTTACACAAATATGTAGACCACCAGCTTCTTAAAAAGTGCGAGGTGCATGCCTCCTACTATTTATGAAAATTGTGCAGATATTAGATATTGAAAATAATCACAATTTTTAAATTGTACTCAGCGGATTTCTTGCTACACAGCTTGTAACTATAATAATTTATTTTTAAATTATAAAATGAATAAAATTTAGAAATTGAATTTATAACTTTATTATTGTAATTAATTGTATTTATTATACTTTTAATAAATATATATAAATAAAATATATTTTACAAAAAGCAATTTTATATAATATTATATATATATATATATATATATTGTAACTGTACTTAGTAGTAATTATCTTCTTTTTATGTAAATTCACATAATAGTCTTAAACGGCTGTTAGAAACTGGCTGACAAACTTACCTTTTTTTTTAGATTAATATATTATTTTTGAACGTGTCTATCAAGTTTACTATATATGTCAAATCTATTTTGTTTTTTGTTTTGTTGTTCGCTTTCTGTCTGCTTGTCATATTAGTCGTATTTCTGTGTTTCTCCTAAATTATAATTATTTTACCTAAATAATCATTTCATTGTAGTCTACTAGCTCACCCGTCGTTATCAACGGCCTTAAATAATTATGCTGTATAAAGTTTTTCTTTCAAGCCCTCCAACATAGACAGCAGTCATGTGTTCCTTTGACTTTAGTATTTTCTTACTAATATGCCTACTTCTTACTATATTACACCGCGCGTATGCTGGTGTGCAGTCTTCGTTTATTCACAATTCACGTTACACGTTAAGGAAGAGAGTTGGTGACAAAGTGCGATATTGTATGACAATGGGTTAGTTAGATTGGCTGGGCTTTTAGTCGCATTTAGCCTCACAATTGGGCCATTGTGCGTCGACAATGGGTAATAGAGTTGTAAATTTTATGATGTTGCCTCTAAAAATGTAATATCTAAATTTTAAAACATTAAATTGGAATACACGCGCATTACCGTGACTTATTATTTCTATGTAATTTGGCAATTGATTCTGTGGAACGAAAATCGTCAGTTTCCAAGTTCTACTATTTGATGGTCTAATTATAATATTTGGTATTATTATAAATATGTATAAATAAATGAATATCAATATTTCTTACGCAATGTTCAATTATCAATATATAAATGCTCATATTCATCACACAAACATCTGCCCTTGACCTCAGCAAGGCGTAACTTTGAAACCGGCGTATTATTCCCTCGGTCACAGGTATTCAAACTTTGCAACATTTATAACATGATGTTGCACTAGGCGGAGAGTAACAATTGGAACCAGCTGTGACAAATAAGAAAGGAACAAGTAATTCGATGAAAGAAGACTTGTAGTGAGGGGCGTAGCTACCGCCGTATCAGCAGTATCAATGATTCGGGGCCCCCGGGCTACAGAGGCCCGTAACGTGTGTAAACAAAAATTTATGAAATGTTATCCCCAATGTCACTTAATTGAAATGTTTCCCGGGAAAAACATAAAAAACCGATGTATGATGATAAAAAATTACTTCGATGGGGCAGGAACGGCTATCAGACTTGTCACTACTATCTATATAGAGGCAGAAATGTTACAAATCAATTTCTCAAAAAAAAAAAGGCAAGAAAAGTGTATATTTATTTTAATTTAATGCAAGCATTTTTGTTTCTTTTGTGATAATCTTTTGTCTAATCCTTCATATGCCCCCCCCCCCCTTTTTTTCCAGGGGGAATATTCCTTATGCGCCTTGTCACCGTGTGTGGGGCTCTCCGATCTGAGTGACCGGCCTACCCACTAAAACTCCCCGAAGTCCTCCAAGCCCATATCCGGGCGCATGGCGGGGTGCGCTTTCGCGATTCTACCGCCACACGCCCATGGGCTAGCTCGACCTTCGTCGGTTGAGTCATCGCCAAGGGGGGATTGTCCGAAAACACCAAGACAATCTCCAGGTAGAGAGGCACTTCAACGGCGTGCGCGGTAATCCAGCCGCGCACGCTGCCTTCACGGCAGGGTCATTAGACGAACGCTTGCTCGCCTTCACCTGCTCATTTAGGCCCCCTACTAATTTTGATACAGGGCCCCTCCAACGCACGCTACGCCACTGCTTGTAGTATTATAAAAAAATGACTTACATCGTCTGCTAGCAGGGTGTGCAGTGCGTCGTGGCGCGCGGAGGGGCGCGCGTGGGCGGGCAGCGGGCGGCCGGCGGCGCCGCGGCCCGCCAGCGCGTCGGCCGCGGCCAGCACCAGCGCGTCGCCGGCGCACGCGCCGCCGCTGGCCGCCGCGCACCGCCCGCCGCCGCCGCACCCCGCCACCACGTGCGGCGCTAGTTGGCGCATCGCGCCGCTGCTGCCCCCTGACAAGCATTCATTCATCATTGTATATGTCACTGATCAGCGTCGGACGGGCCATACAGTCGAGGCCATACGGCCCCCACGGGCCTGAGTTGCGCGGCATGCGGCAGGGCACGTGGCACAGGGACAACGCTGCGCGGGCCCCCTGTGTTACGGTTGCCCGCGTGCATGTCTCGAAAACTATGCGTCGTACAAAAAAGGTGTCTCGGGCCTCGGGATTGCGATCAGCCACCCGGGCTCTTCCGGTCCAGTCTGACCCTGTCACTGATACTATGTGTTATCTATACTTACTAATATTATAAAGCTAAAGAGTTTGATTGTTTGTTTGTTTGGACGCGCTAATCTCTGGAACTCCTGGTTCGAATTGAAAAATTCGTTTTTTTATTGAATAGCCTATTTATCGAGGAAGGCTTTAGGCAATATAACATCACGCTGCGACTAATAGGAGCGAAAAAATAATGGAAAATGTGGAAAAAACGGGGAAAATTATTCATCTTTGAGGGCTTCCGTTGCGTGCGCTTCGAAAACGGTTCTAGATACAAAAAAATATGTATGGAAGAATTATTCCTCTTAAAATGATCTAAAAAATGTCCGCGACAGTATATGTCTATCTTTTAAGGTTAACTCACTAGAATCGTTTTTATAGTAATCATATTTGGATATGTCGCATTGTCAAGATCGGGTAACAGCTGAGGTGGTTGTTTGCAAAAATAAATATGATGCTCAAAATAACTATTCCACGCGGACGAAGTCGCGGGCACAGCTACTTATTTATATTTAAATGTGTGAATGCTATGTTTTTCTAATCGTTAACGTAATTAATATTGTATCACGTTTGATGACCATCGTAGCCCTGTAGTTAGTACACTTATTTCAAAGTGTCGCCATTTCAGAGATCCCGGTGGGGATAGATGTGATTAATACCTGCATGTCATTGATGTTATAGATAGTATATATCTGTTACCCTAGATCCCATAACAGAAACCCTGTTGTGAGTGTAAGAAATATATTTTTATCGAATATAAAGCCGGCAACGCATCTGTGACTCCTCTGGTGTTGCGGGTGCCCATGGGCAACGGTTATCGCTTACCATCAGGTGATCCGTTTGCTCGTTTGCTGCCCTATCCTATAAAAAAAAAAGAATCCAAATTACTTAACGATACAACTCTTTCAAACATATACAGATGTAACAATAGAATCCGGATGTACAAGTTTTCTACGAGTAGTAATATTAATTGTAAGTTCTAAATTAATTGTTTGACTTTATATGCTTCAGCATATAAATTAATTAATTAGTTTGATTACGAATGCCGATGAATCGACGCGTTAAAATATAACCACTCTGATATATATATATATATATATATTTGCCTATATGGTTTTAGAACCTAGGCCAGGCTGAGTTTAGTCGGTAGGTCACGTGGCTGGACCGTTCCGTTCGCGTGGAGTCCGACATAACCTCCGTGACACTTGCCGTTGCGGGGGTATCCTGGGTACGTTTCGTACCCCTTGCGAGGATTCTCAGCCTTCCTCTCCTGAGGAAATATATATATATATATATATTATAAGGTATGGCTTTTTCAACATCCTCCGACTTGCTTCTTAACGCATCTCACATTAAGGAACGGAGCTGATGTAGTGTATCATACGTGGCAATGTTAAGTTAATATGTTTGGAACAGATCGCCCGGATAATCTCATCACGATTTTAATAGAAATTGAATATTAATAGGTAGTTATTAACAGTGAATAAAATATACTCCGACTTAACAATGTATCGAAATATGATGCAGAGCAGCTGAAATGTTCTATCCAGAGAGAGAACTGGGTGGCCGAATTGGTTAAGGCGTGAACACGGTATGTTGACACATTCAAGTCGAATTTTTTATTTGTATTTTTATATTTAGACGTTATATAATATTTTAAAATAAAATACAAAGTCACAAACAAGTAGTATTATGATGAATATGAAATAATATATATTTTCTTCCAATCTATAATTATAGTAATAAAATTACTGATTCCCGTGACTTTATATCTTATGTCATGAGTTGGCAACGTAGTTGTAGTTCTTGTAGAGATTGCAACCGAGTTTGCAAGAATCACATGTGCTGTTAGCGACTGTAAACACTTACAATGAGTTTGGCATTGTAACTGGTTGTCCATTTATCATAATTAAAAATACACTACAGCAGTATTTTACAAACTAACAAGTCATGATTATAATTGTAAACAAGGCGATTTTTAGGCATACAATATAACCTTTGATAAAAAAACAGACACTTTCATATTCATATTAAGAATTAGTAACGATTATGTACCTACTAATATCATAATACAAATGGTTACCTAGTGCAGCTGCAATAGCCCCGACTCCACGCCAGAGTTTTTTTTCTCGTGTGAACACGCTCGCTCGGTGTGGGTCCAAAGACGTTAAAGGTAGCGAAGCCACTACTCTCTCCACTAGTTCAGGCTCAACCTCAGCCAATTTTTCTATAAGTGCCTGCGAAAATAGAAATATATTTTTTTATGCAGCTTGTGTAAAATTTTAAAAACTCATTTACATATCTAGCTGCCTTTTCGCTTGTCGTTTGTTATTACAAGAAAGCAACGCTCAAGACTCAAGGAGGAGCGTATGTGGCGCTGTGTTCGATTGGCGAGATCCGGAAAATCCGGGCTTGATCTTGCCATGTGTGGACATGAATTTTGGGATATCATAATATCAGAATCTCGAAACAAAAGTTTTGATATTCAAAGATTCAATATCGTAGTCAAACAATTTTTTTCAAACATATTAAAAAATACAGTATTTTAGCGAACCACAATAGTTCTGAAAAATAAGACTTATTTGGTACATCTATATACTAGAATTAAAAAAGAAAATATAGAAGACTCATTTACATTTGATAATTTGTAATTGTAATTTGATAATTGTGTAATTATTACATTAACATTTTTTTTAAATTACATTAATAAGATGCAAAATATTTGTTGATACGTCAACAGCAACATTGCCTGAAGTGGTTAGTTTGATGCGTGGTATTGCGATCATAATATGTACCTAATTTGCAGTTGTCGGATTATTAGGTGTCTAAAAGTATATGACCTATGCTTTAGCCACAAATTATGTTTAAAGGACATGGACAAAAAGTGGGCCTCAATCATGTGCAGAGACATAAGATATATCAATCGATAGGTAATTTTATGTTCATCAATTTACAATTTATTCTATTTTTTTCAAGTCCCCCGTTTTTCTGTAAATGATGTTTGAAAGTACCTAGATATTCAAGTAAACACATCCCAAAACGTGGTTGAAATTTTTTAATTAAGTATATAAAATGATAATTTATTTAAATCTTATTGAAAAATGGTTATATAGTTAACAAAAGAAAAGTAATTTAGTAATTATAAATTCATGAAGTTTAGACATGTTGTGTTACTGACTACCCTGAATGTACATAGTCTGTGACCAATGATGACACTCGTTCGCTGTCAATGCGACTTTGACAGCATGTCTTGCGCAAATTAATAAAAAGAAAAAAAATTTTAAAAAAAGATTCCACAACTTGCTAGTATTAAATAATTTAAATTATTAATTACAAAAAACGGAAGATATTTAAAATCTAATCTTTATCCAGATTATCTTATTGTAGATCAATAATTTATACTCTTCTCTGGTAAAGTTTCGTCGCTGCACATTACTCAGGCTCACCTTCATACAAATTTTGACCATCACCTTTAATTTATTTGATTAATAATGTTGAACTTAAACAAAATAAAGAACGCGTACATTTAGCTACTTTGACGATTTCATACCAATTTACACAAATACAATGGAAAATACAGAACAAAATTAAATATTATGCGAGGGTAAGATAAATATCCTCCGATGGTTTACTGCGCGTCTACACGATTCGATCCCCATACGCCATCTAGATCGCAGGTATATCATGGACATAGAATGCAACTAGATGTGCCATCATGATCAATTACTAATTTCGTACATTTAGAAAAGTTAACCAATTTTACTAAATAGTCATACATAAAATAATTTCAAATAACAGTTTACATATAACGAACACAACAAAAATAGAAGCAGTTAGTTGAAATTAACATTAAACTTTATAGTTTATATATAAACATATACACGCACATACTGGCATACACATATACATCATTACTAGTGCTCGGAATAGGTAGTTTAATTTTATGTACTTGCGATTTTGTGACATCAATAGTATGGATATGCCTGGGAACTTACTATTTTCAGAGATTGTAAAAATATTATATTGACCTTCCAAATAGTATTTCATCTTTTAGCTTATTGTTGTAATAATAAGTTGTAAACAGAAAATTTTACAATAAAAGCTTAGAATAGTAATTAAAAACATAAAATTTTAGGTTTATCTATGTTATGCTTACATTGATTTTCTTTCTGCAAGTATATAAAATTAAACTACCTATTCCGAGCACTAATCATTACACATGCATTTATACTTAATCTCTAGCAATCTTAATATTGCTATAAGCGCCAAGTATCAGAAGAAGCCATCAAAATGTTATTGTACGAAGGTAAGTCAAAAATTATCAAGACTGACTATTTTCAACCTTTATGTTGGTCATAGCATTATTCGCACCTGAATGCTTACAGTTGGTAGTCAGTAGTACTCACTAATCACTGCAGTTAGTAACGTATGATACTTTCAAGTTGAATTAAATCAGTGGTAGTCTAACAGCGATAACAGAAGCATGTCCGCTCCGTGAGAAGTTTGCACCAAGGAAAAACAAAGACCCATAATTTGTTTTCTTTGATCAGAAGCAGTAGAGCAGCGGGGTGAAATTCAGCACACTACGAGGACAATGCCTTGTCATATACAGAGTTTTATAGCTGGTTTAGAGAAAAATTTAAAAACGACCGAATGAATGTGACTCCAAAAGAGAAACAGAAAGAGAACAAGACGCCATAACGATTTTAGCGTTAAGTCACCATCGATGAAATAGCGTTATCTTTGTGTAGGAAGCGGTGCATGAGTGATTTCATGAGCATCCACAAACCTTCTTCTCAACAGGAATACGCAAGCTTGTGAAGCGATGGACCAAGTGTAAAAAAATAAATTCCGGATAATTTTTGACTTACCCTCGTAGAATAGATTTAGCCTCTTTAATGTCAGTAGGTATTTAATTATATAATTTGGCTCCCTCACATAAAAAAATTTGTTTGCCATGGTTTGTACATCTCGTATGTAAGATTAGATTTTACTCATTGCCTAATATTTTTTTTGTACTTGTTCTTTTAATACATTACTAGCTATGCCCACGACTTCGTCCGCGTGGAATGTAATAAAAAAAAATGTTTTTTTATTATTTTTTTGTTTTTGACATTGTTATTTTTTTCTTCTAAAATAACCTAAGTAACTCCTTATTACATAAGCTATCTGCCAGTGACAGTCCCGTCCAAATCGGTCCAGCCGGTCCAGAGATTAGCCGGAACAAACAGACAGAAAGACAATAATTTTAAAAATATGTATTTTGGTTATTTTAATATTACAAACAGACACTCCAATTTTATTTATTTGTATGTATACATGTATAGATTGGTGAGACTGAAACGATACAGTGATTTCCAGGAGCAATTTGCTTCCAGTTTTGTAAATAGGAGTCACTTTACCAATATTTAGCAAGATAGGAAAGGTACCGTGTTCCAGACGACTGTTTATACTACTGCTTGTATTTGGGTTTAAGTTATCGACAATCTCAGGGATTTCATCTTCATTTGTTGGCAAGAAGTGACTTGAATTTTTTGAGACGTCTTTAGAGTAGTTTTTTAAGTCATTAGAGATCTTTGAGGGAATCCACTTGGCTAAAGTCAAGCTGACATCGGAAAAAAAAAATACAAATATCTTTGTGATATATACCGGTCTGCCGTTAGCAATTTATAGTTTTGATAAAGGAATATCGTATTATTCGAAAGCGTATTTATACAATTCCACATTTTTGCTCGTTTATACCCCATTTCAAACCCTTACAGCTTTTTATACGCATTAAAAGGTAGCTTATGTGCTTTGTTAGGTTTTAGAGGTATATAGTAGTCAAAATTACAGCAGCGTTTAAGCTAACAGCTTTCTTATATTAACATTACGAAAAATACAATACCTATATGACACACTATTCGACTCGAGCATTTCTCGAGCCCACTGATAATCAAACTATTGACTACAGTAAAAAAAATATCTGAAAAGGATACCAGCCTGCGTAGAATCGGGAGAAGGTGGAATAGCAGATAAATCACCACGAACTGCAGCGTCCCCTAGAGCTTCCACAAACTCTTTTTCATGAGAACAACTGTCCCAGAGTGTGGTCCATAATTCATTACTGTAATTTAAACACTAAGATTATAATTTTATTTAAAACTATATTTTTAAGAAATTACATGGCACTACTACTGTATTTCAAAAAAAAACAAGCTACATTCTAAAACTTCATATTACAATAAAAATATTTAGTAAGTTTTTTGTATTACAATAACGATGTATTGGGATTTTTAATAAATAATATTCTACCACCAATAATTATTAATGGCGTCAATCGTTTATAAGTTTTTGAATTAATCTTACCTTATACTATACTTTAAACATAACTTAATTACTTGTTCTGCCACATTTTTGTTTTTTAGAATTTGGGGTCTTTCACATATACTATGTATGAACTGTTGAGCCAAAGCCTTGGCTTCTGGACATTGAGATGAGCAGAGTAAACGTAAAGCCTGCAAATGATGACCAGAAAATAGCAACGCTTTTGCTCTTGTGAGTAGATCTCTGGGTCTCACACGAACAATTCCTTTTCTACCAAGGAGACACAAACTTCCTTCAAATACGCAGGCTCCACCTAGTGCACTTACGCCAGCGTGGCACATAGCCTGTGAAACTCTTCCGTCCGTCCACAATCCCTGAAATATTAAAATTCTTTGAATATTACCATTAACAAGATCATGGAAGCATTACTGTTCGTGTAACCTGTTCAACACCTGAGAATAGTTAAGTAACCAACTGCAAATAAGTTTATAATCGTTTTTTTTTCGTGATGCTACATATATCAAATTTAACATTTCTTGGATAGAAAAAGTAAACGAAAATTTTTATGTTACATGCCATTGATTTATGCCATTTCATGAGTCTAGGATTTTTTTCACTACTGCCAGGGATTGTAGGCCTGATATTAATTTCAACTTGCACCTCTATGCGTTCCTGAGAAAAGCTATTTTGACAGACAGACAACGAAGTGATCCTATTAGGGTAACTTCTTACGGTAACCCTAATAGGATCACTTTCTTGGTATGGGGTACGGAACCCTAAAAAAAACTTTTTAAATATCATTACTTAATCATACATAGATATCTATTTGCTTTATTACTAACTAAAATAAAGAACTGTTGAACATACCTTAAAAAAAGCTGAAGCATATACAGGCTCAATGTCTGACAAGTCAAGAGGTTCATCGTAATCATCACCCCAAAGCCTGAGGTGTTCATTTGAATCAAAAATTGCTAATGTTCCACCAAGCCATCCAAGCCACAGAGGCGTAGTCTTTAGTTCCACACGTGTTAAATTACGAAGTGATATAGATGATCCAGTAACGGTTACTAACACTGACTGTAATATTTTAGATCGTCCACAAACAAGCACTCGTTCGTCATTTTCAGACCATTCTATCACCGGAAGTGTGTTTGGTGGGCCATCAAGACGTACACCTGCTGCTCGACCTCCTGCTACGATAATGACACGTGTGAGAGTTGCTAATGCTAGGACACGGGCGTCTTTAGCTGCCATTGCAACCACTTCTCCTCGAGCACCAGAGAAGAGACACGACGTGCGTGCTGACCGTACGCCTAAAGGCCTCGAAAACTTCATCAACCAGACAGAACCACCAGTGTCAAGTGCTAATCCTGATGTACCTGCCCACGTTACACGCAGAGTTCCCCAAATTTCTCCTCCTAAGGTAACTTTTCGTAGTAATATACCTCGTATACTTTCATACTGACAAATTAATGCTCTGGCATATCCAACTAGAAGTCTAGTACTGTCTTGATTGTACGCTAAACACGACACAGCACCTCTATCTACATTAGAGTCACAAACCCATCTTAAAGTCTGATCACAAAATGATAGAAGGTGTCCATGTGCCGTTCCCACAGTCAAACGACTTCCAGCCCCAACACTTATTGTAGTTGCTGCTCCTGCTGATGATCTCTCCTATAGGACAAAGAATAATAACTATCGTTCTAATTAACTGTCATGCAGATATTGAAAGAGACTAAAACGTTGTATAATTTCTTACTTGTGCTTGTGCAATCTGTTGAGATACAGCTTGCATAAGTTCTACTTGGAGAATGGAGCAAGTTGGCGATTTTTGAAGCTTATTATTTAAATGTTCATTTTTTATTTCGTCATCAGCTGATAAAATCTCAGCTAATGTTGGATCTGTATCGCTTGCAGGCAATGCATACTCAACTTCATCTAACTGAAAGAGATAAAATTAGAATTAGAATATTGTTTCAAGGTTATATTATAATGTCTTCTTAGATTTATTGGAGGAATCCGCCTGGCAAATGTTGTTGACTACAACTTCAGGTACTAATTGAAGGACCGAATTTCTCCAATAGGTACCCGGGGGTCCGATCCCTGAGTCGTTTAATAAGTTTAATTATTTAGAGTTTCGAAAATTTACAATTATATCTATTCACTTACACTGACATTTTGGAGAACAACGTTGAAGAGGTATGCTTTTAATATACCTTTACCTACGTTCCCGTGAACGTAGATATAAAGATCACATCTGCTTCCTCCTAGAAACAGATGTAATCTCTTATATCTAATAAAGTGAAAGTCCTAAGCAGAAATAATATGACTAATGAATAGAAGCAATCAGTATGAGATTTTTTTCTATCCGGTTTAATTGGTAGTAGGGCTTTAGAACTTGTCTGGATAACTACCACGTTAACATCTAATCATCGATGTGATCGAAATCTTACGGCAGGCTTAAACAGACAACTGTCTTCTTGGTACCCTTTTATTTATAATATTTAAACAATTAATAATCAGTCTCAAAATATTTATCAAAAATTCAAGATAGGTAAAAATACGTTTGGTGCCTGTTGCTATCAGAGTTTGTTATAATATTATCAGAACAGTGTTGAAGTGGTGGTATGCATCTATGAGACCGATTTATTTACCGTGGGAGAGCCATGCTTCGGCTCGACCGGAGTGATACCACGGCCTCACAGAAAACCGGCGCAAAGTAGCGCTTGCGCTGTGTTTCGCCGAGTGAGTGAGGGTACCGGAGGCCCAACCCCCCCTTCCCCTCTTATTCCCTTTTAAAAGGCCGGCAACGCATCTGTGACTCCTCTGGTGTTGCAGGTGTCCATGGGCAACGGTTATCGCTTACCATCAGGTGATCCGCTTGCTCGTTTGTTGCCCTATTCTATAAAAATAGACCTTATTTTTTCGCAATCAGTCTGAAAATACCTATGGATGTCGTAGTAAATTCCAAATAATTTTTTTTTGCAAATAGATGTTTTAATGTATATATATAGGATCACTAGTCGCCATTATCTGTTTTAAAAAAAATATCAGATCCAATTTGTTATATAAATTAATTGTAATTAATATAAATTAATTTATAATTAAATTTTCACTTGAAAAAAAAACTTGGTATTCACAAATAACTTGATTGATAAAATTTTTGTAGCAAATATGGCGGATAGAACTACGTGTGCACCGGGACTGATTAAAACGCGGCCTTTTATACTATTCCAATGATGGGGTGACCGGTAACGTAATGTCCGTTGCACACGTTGATTACAAATATGACATTGGCGCCTTCACATATTATTATATATTATCTATGAACATTACATAGTAATGGATATTTATTAATACGAGTTTCTTTTTAGTCATTTTTTTTTCTTGCTGCTTCTTAAATGCTGCTGACCAATACATATTGGAAGTCCTGGAGTCACGTGTGGTCTCATGTGCGGGTTTTGTTGCCGAAGAATTCCTTTTGATACATGATAGCGCCCGTTGCCATACTGGTATTCATTGTAAGGGATTACCTTGAAGAGGTTGGGACTCCCGTTACGCAGCGGCCAGCAAGAAGCCCAAACCTAAGCCTTGAGCAAATCTAGGACGAGCGAATTCGAGCAAGAGATCCCGCCCCAGCGACCCTACAGGACCTTCAGAATGCTGCCATTAAGGAATGGAGAAGAGTTCTTCAAGATGCCTTCGTGCCACTCATTCGGTGAAAGAAGTTATTTTGGCAAGAGGGGGCAACACAAGGTTTGAATTAAGGTTTAATCATATTATATGTTTTGAAATTGTTCTTAAATAAAAAATCTTTTTCTTTTCTCACTGTTACTTGATTACTTTTTTCTAATTAATGATTTAGAAAGACTACTTATGTCCAATAAAAGGTCAATAAACGTACTTTAATTTGATACCAATATTATTTAGGTAGGATGCTGTTATCTTTTGGATATTGAAGGTTCAAAATTATTTTAACATAGGAGCGATTTTTTTGACGCAGAGTGTATTGATCTAATGCTAGTTCTTGGTATCCCGAATATTATAAAGCCATCTGTGATAGGTGCAGATACATATTCATTTTCATACAATGCCTATGGACTTTGATTATAAATTTGTTTACAAGTCTTACAAAACAAAAGTCTCTTTTTTCTTGGTTCACAGAAAGTATCATCTTAGAGAACTTCATGTTCTCATGGACAATAAATATTTTCGGTATACGTAATAGTCCTCTGGAGAGGACTAAATCCCTTCGTAGACCACCGCAACCAAGTTGCACGGTGATACGGTGATAAACCGATCGCAGCGGTTCTAATGACCTATCGCATAAACTCAGCCGAAGTCTAGATCATAAGAGCCCTAAAGCTTGGATGGATAACCTTTGTTACACGGCTCTATCCTTTTATTAACGCCGGCACGTATCAGTGTGGTGAAGTACAAAGGCGACTAAGGGTAGTATCTAAGCGAAAGGACCACGCCGATACGTACGCCGGCCATCGTCGGTCGGCGGCAGGTGTATTGAGCTTACATAGGATGCATGTCCTTATGTGCACTATCTCGTCGCTGTATCAATCAATTTATAATACTACTACAGTGTTTTCGTTTCATTGCTGTGGCATATTAGTGTTCCTATATCGTATTCACGAAAATAGTGGGTATACTTTCTAGCTGTGATAAAGATTTGTCGGAAGTCTGCCGCCAATATATGTTATAGGTGTTTAATTAAATTAAACCTATCTGTAATTCGGAAGAATTGGGGCAAGTCAATGAAACTGTGAAAACATCTTCATGTGTTCTACCAACATAACTTTTGTTCCGATTGGTGTTATTGATGCATTTAGAGCTGCTAGAAATAATTTATAAGTTTTTCGTTTTACAATCAATTAAGGATCTAATAATTAATAAAATGATGATTAGTAAAAAAAATATATGTAATAGTGGAATGATATTTAATGTAGCAACATCTTTAGTTCTAAATTTCTCTAATGAACAGATGAGTACTGGACTGAAATCTATCCTCAATTATTTAATAATAACTTTGGTGTGTTTAAATCACGGGGAATGAACTGTTATATCACAAGAGAACAGTACTAATAGATACTGCATTTTCAATAGTTTATAGACCACAAAGAAACCATTATATAATTTTAATAAGAATTTTTTTTTACAATGTTATTGATTTTCTGTGCTTAGAGTGAATAATGCAAAAAATCCTGTTTTTTGCATTATGAGATCTACAGACCCCCAAAAGTAATTAAGACAAAGTAAAATAATTTTAATTTTGATAACTAAACTAACAAAGTTTAATTAAATTCACTGCTTTTATTATGTATTGTTCATGGTTTTTGTTGCTTCCAAACAAATGCATATTCACAATAATCACATAGGTCTCAGTAACCTAATTAACATTTCTTTCATTAAATTTACAGATTTGCTTTTGTAATTTAGAAAAGTTGTGACTTCAATTTTATTTTATGGGGGCAAAATTACAATACTTAACTAAGCTGAAACTTACACAATGAATTAGTAAATTTTTATTAATAAGGACATAGACAATTAGCAATCCAGTCCTGTAAAGTTAGTGGTGTATTACACATTTAAATGTGTACTACTAATCATACTGTATGTATTTTTATTGGTTATCAATGATTACTAAATAATTTATCTATTTTTTACATATATATTATTTACAGTTTAATACTACAATTATAGACTACACTTCTTATTTACAAAGGACACACTGTTTACTTTTGAATAGTAATATACAGCTTGATGTAACATTAATATATAATATGCATATGATATAATACATATCCTTTTATAATATACTTAGATATTTTCCATAAAATATGTGCAACTGTTACTCTATGTTAACATTCTGAAAGTAACAATAGAATTGTACCTATACTGTGCAATGCATCAACAAAAATTATTGTATAGGTAACTTACATAATACTTTCTTAAGCATATGTACACATTGGGCCAATAAAGAAATTGCTATTCAAAATCTTTTGATGTGTAGAGGGAATAGCAATATAATGCAATCGGCTGGCCAACATTGGCACCAAGTACTACACATTGGGCCAATGGCTACAGCCAGCGTTACAGTTGCCACATTCATTGATATTATTACTACTATTTGTTAACTGACATTCCCGTATCTATTAAGTGTTACAGCAACGTGTATTACAATTGTTACATAGCATACATTTTTAGGCATGCAAATATGTGATAACAAGATGCCCACAACTTACACATGCCGCTATCTTGCAAACTAGCTACCGGTTTGTTTTATAGATATCTTTATTTTCGGTTTTAGTAAATTAGTCATTAAATACGTTGAAAAAAGTGGGCGTACTATTTATGACCTTAGATATGAAAAAATTAAACATCGTGCTAACTGAACGTATTAAATTAAAATGAATATACATTAAATACTTCATATTATGCTTACCTCTTCAATGTCTAAATATTGCAAACTATCGACAGATTCTATATCCGAGTCTAGTAAAGACTGAACTGACGGAGTTTTAAGAAGATCCATTATAAAATATTTTATTCAACATAAATCAATTAACTTTATTATATATATAAATATACAAGGATGAATATCAAATGAATGTTTATCATCGGTGTAAATCTCATATGATTTTTGAGTTTTATTAATCCTCTTTATTACAAAAAAATTGCCGAACTAATCAGAACTAATACCTCAACAGTCAAAAACAACAAACAGAGCACAGATTAAACAGACTGTGGTCACAGACTACTAAGATGACTGTACTATTCCACAAATGTCATCATACCATAGATTTATTATTATACTATTTAAACCTCACACTACACTATGGGACATTCTCGTCAATAAAGCCAGTAGGGTCATTAGGACCAAAGGCTTAGGCTGAGTTTAGTCGGTAGGTCTGGTGGGTCGAGCCGCCTCGATTCACCAGGAGTCCGACATAATCAACGCATCCCTGCTTGCCTGTTGCGTTGGTATCCATGATGGATTCTCAGCCTCCTCTCCTGAGGAAAAAAAAAAAAAAATATGGGACATCAAATATCGCATACATAAATAAAGAACATGTATGATAACATATTTGCAACTGGATCAAGGACTTTCTGAGCGAAAGATCAATACGAGTGGTCCTTGATGGCTACTCATCGGATCCGAAGGCTATTGACGCCGGAGTTCCTCAGGGTTCTATCCTTTCAGCGACTCTTTTCTTACATATCGACAATCTGCTTATACCCGCTATCTTTGGGTATGCAGATGATAGCACGGTCGTTGAAAGGTACTTGTCCAGTGGAAAGGCCAAGAGTGAAGAGATTCGGTCTTGTTGAAGGTCGATGATTGACCGTTTGAACTTGGCCCTTGAGGCGGTCTCAAACTGAGGTGACACTAATCTAGTTGAGTTTAACACCACTGAAACCCAGGTGTGTTTGTTTACCGCGAAGCGGAGCCCTTTCCTTCTGACTCCGACACTCCGTAATGTGCCCGTTCCCATCAGTAATCATCTCGTGTTTCTTGGTATGGACATCTCGTCCCACTTAAACTTTGGCCAATACATTGAGTCCTTGGCAAAGATTGCAGCTAAGAAATTTGGTATCCTCTCCAAAGTTAAGCGGTATTTCACACCAGGGCAGCTTCTAAACCTTTACCAAGCTCAAGTCTGATCGTGTATGGAATACTGCTGTCATCTTTGGGACGGCTCTGCCAAATACCAACTGGCTGCCTTGGACTCAATCGAGAAACGTGCTAGGAGGTTCATTGGTGACTCATATCTAATAGAGGCTAAACTGCAGAGCCTCGATCACCGACGCAAGGTAGCCTCTATGGCCATCTTTTATCGGATGCATTTCGGAGAGTGTGCGATGGAATTGCACAATTAGATTCCAGCATCCCCATTCCACCTCAGGGGAACTAGACGGCGGTTGGGCTTCCATCCTTATGTTGTTGATATACCACCTATACGCACTAAGCGTTTCGCTTCTACTTTTATAACGCGCACAGCAAAGGAGTGGAATTCCCTCCCAGATATTTTCCCTGATAAATACAATCTGGGGGCAATCGTACTAACAAATCGCAGCTGAAACGAAACCAAATCGTTCCACTCAACCAATCCGAGAGCTAGAATATCACGTCATCGAACAGGTGACGTGATATTGTGGCGTTCGGATTGGTTAAGCCGAACGGTTCGGTTGCGTTTCGCTTGCGATTTATTAGTGCGATCGCCCCTCTGGGCCTTTTCAAGGCAAGAGTGAATAGGCACTATCTGGACAGGCATGGACCATCTTCGGCCTCATCGTCATTTACCATCAGGTGAGATCGAGGCCAAATGCCTGTCCATAATACATTTAAAAAAAACGATAAGTCAATCTTAATGAAAATTTAACTGTAAATCAAAGTATTTATAAAAGCTTAGTTAATTATGTCGGCAATAATAAAAACGTAAAATATTAAAACATAGCCTGTATTGAGCACCATCATGTTAGCCCTAAAACTGAATTGATATGTAGACCTATATCCCAGGGAAGGTTATGTAAATTAAAAAAAAAAAACATCTCAAATTACATCTTTGACACTGGGACAATGTTCGGTAACAACATCATTTATAATATTGTATTATTTTTATTTGTGTATGTAAACATACATACGACTGTAATCGTATTAGGTATGATTATATCTTATACTATATTGTGTTTTTATATTATATTATTATTATTAACATTGAAAAGAGGAGCAAAAAATAGACCTTCAGAGTTTCTTGCCTGTTCTTCTCGAGAAGGCTCTCCCAATTTCCGAACAGTCAATATTTTTTTTTTCCTTATTCGTACGTACGGACAGGGTTTTTGTTTTTTTTTTAAGCTTTTTTTTTGTTTTGTTTGTTGACGTCAATAAGTGCCTGTAAAGGTCTATGTTGAATAAAGATTATTTTGATTTGATTTGATTTTGATAGTATAGTATATTCATCTGTATTATCCAGTAAAGTAATGATGGAAAAAACGTATCTTTGTTGAGATTTGATCATTTGTATCCGGATCAGTACAAAGATTCGAACCAGTAAAATGCTTTGTATCAGTGACTCTGAACCGATTAAATCAGTTCAGAGACACTGACATAAATATTCTGATATATGATACAAGTGAAAGTGGAGGAAGCAAGAGAAGTGTGCCAGGATCGTAGCAAGTGGAGAGAGGTGGTCTCTGCCTACCCCATTGGGAACAAGGCGTGACATATACATTTATATGTATGTATGATACAAATACACTGATAAAAATATTGATATTTATTCATTTGTATCAGTGATTTTGAGTCGATCGTGTAAGCGTCACGTATCAAATGAAACCGAGATGCAATTGAGCGACGTGATTCGAAGCGCTCAGACTCTGAATTATTTACTTATCTCAATCATGCGAGCGCCGCGTGCCGATTGAAACCGAGATGCAATTGAGTGAATGATTCATTTGAAGTGCTGTTAGAGATTTGAATCAGTGACTCATTTGGAAGACACAACTCACTGAGTCGTTTCTGTAAAGATTGACACCACAGATTCTCTACAGTAAGTAAAGCATCCATTACTCTATGAAAGCATCTCAAAAAAAAACTCATCTGTCTTCATGTGTTGTAGTGCTCCCAGGGTTCCCAACATAGGGGTTTCCCCCTAGATTTAGGGGCTAAATAAGTGAGATGGGATTTTTTTAGGGACTTGAAATTTTTAGGGGTATTTTTAGGGATTTTTGACTCTTTATATTTTTAATTTTTTTTTAAAGATAAATTTACAAATGGCTCTCGTGTGAATCAATGTAGCCAACAAAAACATTAATATTTATTTCTTGACCTACCGACTTATAACATCTAGTTCGTAATTCTACAACCACTCTGTGGTCACGTTTTTAAAAGTTACCTTTCCCTCAAATTGAAATTAGTTCCCCACTCTAACTAGCTATTGGCTACAAATCTCTTAATTACGCCTCTGAATGTCCGTTTTTAAAAGTTACGCTACCCCCGAAAGCGTAACTGTATAGAGCGTCTACTGTAAATATTTTTTAGGGGGACAACTCAATAATTAAGGCGATTTTAGGGGTTTTGACACAAACTTTAGGGATAAATATTTTTGAGAGTTGGTAACACTGAGTGCTCCGCTATTAATAATGTTCTGTGTTGTAGTGTGCGCTACATATATGTTAATCTGTGGTGTGCGTTAGAAAGTGCTTTAGAAATATATTTCAATTTCAAAATTTTACTTATATAACATGTTTTGGCTATGTTTGCCTTCGCATATAATTGTTTTTGTTATTTAATTATCATTCTTGAAATATTTGATGATTGTAATCTGAGTGTAGTGGTGCAGTTATCTGACGCCATTTTGTGATTGCTTCGCCTTTTATTATTAAGTGGCTGACGTTATCACCTGGATTTAAAGAGAAGTGTTTTTATATTCCTAATTTAAATCAAGTGAAAAATGGCAGACAACAATTCAAAAGATCCACCTATTCAAACCATGAGTGGGATGCCACCGAACTTTAATCCATGGATGTACGGGGCCTCTCAGTACAACGAGTATGGTGGCATGTACCCGCCACCACCTTATTTTAATTTTTATAATTTTAATAATTTTAATTCGATGGGAAATAAACCATATCCAAATAACAATAATAATTATCACCAATTTCAACCAAATAATGATATTAAAAATCAACTTGGTCCAGCTCAGTTTCCTAGACCACAAGTTCCGTTTTTAGGAATGTCTCCTATGGACACAACTCGTCCTTTTCTAAATCAATCACCTATAAGATTCAACCTTAATGATAATAGGAAAACTGTTCCTATTGCTGCTAATCCGTTTTTAACTACTAATAGCAATAAGAAGAAAAGAAAAAAGGGTAATAAAGTAGAAGAAAACTTAACTAGTAACCTTTCAACTGATTTAATGCCACCTCTTCCTGATCATCCACCTCCATTACCACCATGTCCTCCTCCTCCACCTCCACCACCTCCTTTGGATATTCCTTTGCCTCCACTTTTAGCAGTTGAAGATATCCCCAAACCACCGGAAGATCCACAGGAAGATAGCACCATAGAAAAAGAGATTGAAGAGCCAATAGAAAATGATACTTCAAATTTTCTTCAATCTTCCTCATTGGGCCAAAGTTCACCTAATTCTTGGCCAGATAGTCTTAAAAGATACATAAAAAGGTGTTATGAAAAATGTAAAACTGCCTTTGATCGTGATCAAATTGATATTTGTCTTAAGGGTAGAATTACAGCTGCTGCCAATAAAGATGAAATATGGATGCGGAATTGGGATGAAGAACCAATACCAAGTGTACATAGTGAGCGTAACTCCTTATCTGTGAAACCTGTTCGTGGAACATTGTCGTTATATCAAAAACCAGAAATTGAAGTACCTAAGAATAAATCTTATGCTGGGCGTAATTTTACCGGGCATAAAATTTCTCCCCATAGGAGGCGAAGACATTCTAGAAGTAGATCAAAGTCTAGAAGTCCTGTTAGGAAGCGGCGTAGGTAAATATATTTTTTGAAATATTCAATAATTGTACACTAGCTTGTAATATGTACATTTTAATTTTTTTTGTACTGGTTGGACTACCATTTATGATTGAATGATTTTATTATACATTATAATAAAATCATTCTTTTTGATTTCTATTGAATAATTTTTATGTAATCATTACTTTTGCTGTATTGAATTCATTCAGTTACATATTATATTAGGTGCATGATACAGTTTTTCAAGATAATACAACAACTTTTTATGTCAATAGACATGGATATCATAGGTATGTAAAACAACTTGACCATTAATTCTGGAAACATTGTAATATATTTTTTATTAAACTTATGTCTCTGCTACAAAATGCGATATGGTAATGAAATCTTACTTGCTGCAATCTCTTGAATAGTTATTTTGACTGTAGTTCCATAACTACAGTGCCTAATATCTGAAATTAGGTACTTACAACCTCATGTAGTACAGTAGGGTTGGAAAACTTGTGTACATAATGAAGATCATTTACAAAGCTGTATCTCATATACTTCTGAGTGCTTACACCACCCTCTGAGTCATATATATTGTAAATATTGCTACAATATGGGGTTGTTGTAGTTTTACAAAGATTATGTATCTGGAGAGGGCACAACGCTTAGTTCATAAAATGATGCTCTTAAAAATATGTACACATCCTACAGGTTTGTTGTATCAGAGGGTGTGAGTGAGCTATCATGTTTAGAGCTACCAAAATCACACACAGGCATGTACTATATATAAAAGACTATATAATATAGATAATGAAGTTATGTTAATAATGCCTTTAATTAAAACATATTTAACAAGATGTTTTTCAGTGCATATTTACCAAGACTTGTACAATAAAGTACAAGAAATATGTGTAACATTTGTTAGTGCACAAGTGTAAGCAAACAGCTAGATATACATAAATATTGAGAATACTGCTCAAAAATGTCTGTTTATGAATACTGTATGTGACAGCAAGTTGTTGCTGTGTGCAACTCAAAAAGTACAGAGAAACTGTTTTAGGTTCAATTTTAACTTTTATTTTATCATTTATTATGTTTACACAGTTATACAGTTTATTTGTATTATTTGCTGAACACTAATAAAGATTGATTCATCATCGTCAACAAAGATTTATTATATGCAATTATTACTTTACTTTTCTTTTACTTGTTACGAGGTTGTATCTGATACTACTGATTGCATAATTTACATTATTATATCCCCACCAATAATTTATTTTTTTGCTTATAATTAGGTAAAGACTTACAAAAAGTATTGTATATAATCCTTGATTCATTATTTATAATAAAGTAGGGAAGAACATATTTCTATAAGTTTTATAACAATTGTTTATGCCAAATTTTGATTGAGATTTATTTATATATTTACTATAATTTGCAGTACATCATCTTCTAGTGATGAAATTGAAGAAAAGAAAGTCTCCAAATCAAAGAACCGCCAGAAACTGAAGGACAGATTATCCTTTGATCAAAAAAAATCTGACAAAAATAAAACACAGAAAAAGAAAGCTAGTTATACTGAATTTATTGTTGAAGATGTCCCTGGAAATGCAGAGAAGTTACAAAAAAGAGCTGAAAGATTTGGAGGTAATAGTAATGTGCCCTCAATAGCAAGTTCTATTCAAGCAACAAAGAGGGTAGAGCCCACTACAAGGAAACAAATTGTTCAAGACACTGAACCTGATTATGATTTAAATGATATGCATATTGTGGGAACTTGTTTAGATATTGAGAAGTCATTTCTTCGTCTGACTAAAGCACCAGAAGCTTGTGAAGTGAGACCTGTTTCTGTGCTTAAAAGTTCACTGAAGAATGTAAAGGAACGCTGGATTGAAAAACAAGACTATAGATATGCATGTGATCAGTTAAAGTCCATTAGACAAGATTTAACAGTGAGTATAATCCGTTAATAGTCATTTGCTTTATTGTATTATTATTACTTTATTTGTGACATTATTCCTTTAGATATTGGATAACTATATTCATAGACATGGACATTACACTTTTCATTAAGAATATGATTGTACAAATCATAGGCATGAATTGTTAATGTTGAGATAAATTAATTTCCTAGGGGCTTTTCATATAGTGATTATGGTGACCATCATCACTGTCATCTCAATAAAAGAGTTTCAATTGAGGAATTAGATTTCTGCCATCACTATGAGAGTAATTGTCAAAATGACAAATGTCTCTGTATTGAACTTGATAACTAATAGTTTGCATTGAATACCTTTAATACTATTTATACATTTTACTAGTTAAATTTTAAATGTTGATATTTCATATGATCATACTAGTGTTCGGCTCGAATTGATATTGCAACGTCTGTGATAATATCACCATAAATGAATTGGACCATTTGTGAACAGTGTCATTACTGTTGTTATAATGAAAAAGCATGGCCTCTGAAGTTTTCCAAGTAGATTTAAAAATTGATTAATTGTTAATGCTAGGATTAATCAGCAATTAGATAAACAAGTAACATAAACATTAGATAACATATAGATAGATATGATAGATGTAATAAAAAGATGATTTTATATAAATTCTACTACTGTAAATAATAAAATACTGTAAAAAAATATTTCACATTTCATGTAGCAAATTTTGTAATAAACTTTGTTTTAACATAGTTTATTAACAAAATTGCACATCATTAAATTGACAGCAAAAATTATGTTTAACTTAATAGTTATTATTATCTGGTCATTTTAAGGTACAAGGAGTTCGAGATGGATTTACAGTAGAAGTTTATGAGACTCATGCTAGAATAGCTTTGGAAAAAGGTGATCATGAAGAATTTAATCAGTGTCAGACCCAACTGAAAATGTTATACAAAGAACTTCCTAATTGTGGAGCAAATGAAGCTGAGTTCACTGCATATCGAATCTTATACTATATTTTTACAAGAAATACATTAGGTAATTGTATGTTTGGTGAACAATTTTATGATAATACAATATTTGAACTTACTATTATTAACCAGTACACTTGTTTTAGATATAACAACAATATTTCAAAGTTTATCTAAAGAAGACAGACAAAATGAGTGTATTAATCATGCCCTTCAAACTAGGCATGCATGGGCCACTGGTAATCTACACAAATTTTTCCTGCTATATAAAACAGCACCTCTCATGGCGGGATATTTGATGGATTGGTTCGTGGACAGAGAGAGGAAGCTTTACCTCAAATACATCATCAAGTCGTATGTGGATCATATTATAATTTTCATTCTTTTTTTCATTTCGAAAATTGTAAGCATCATAATCTTAAATAGCTATCAAAGCCAAGCTATAAACATTTATGCACTGACATATAAATGTTTATATTTTGAATAATATGTGCAAAATAGCTTGTTCTGATTGAGTTTCCCATTTGAAATTGTCTTCTGGACTGTATCAGTATCATTTCTATTTGATTCGTTATTGGAATCATTTACGTAATCCATGGCAATGTATGGAAATGATTCCAGGTCCAGAATCATAGCCAGGATTTTTTTTCTTATAAAACACATGCAAATGTCTCAAGTGAAACACAGTTAATTATAAATTAAGAAAAAAAAAGTAATTAATGGATTATTAATCACACATGAAGAAATTTCTGGTTTTAATTTTTTTTTCTATCTTATGGCTAAATACTAATATTATAGACAACTTGATGGTTACATTTTTCTCTATTTTTCAATTTATTTTATAGTATGAGATACAATTAAAAGGACATTTATTAATGTGTTTCAATTAAAGAAGTAGATAGTAGAGAAGAGAAATAATCAAAAAGCTTAGTTACCTCTCTTGAATGTAACATAGAGTGTCCCACGGTAATTCAAACTAGCCAGTTTCAACTACCAGGTAGTATTAAACTACTAGGGTATGGATTGAACAATAATAATATCATTTGTAATAATAAATTTCAGTTTAACATAATTAGCTTAATAAATAAATATAAAAATCACCTTTTCAATCAAATTATTATAACATTAGGTTATTTTTGTGATGTACAAACAAATAAAAGGTTTCAATTTTTTTTATACATCATAACCTTGTCTTGGCAGGAATCAGATTTATTAAGGTCATTTTAATGATGTATCTAGTAGTATACATAAAAGTTATGTTTGAAGTAAATTGATTAATATTATGGTAACTCCACATTCATGTCAGTTGTACTCTTAAACAGAAGGCAAACTAAATTGATCTAGTCAATTAGAAATCAAATCATTTTTCAGGACCTGGAGCTTTTGATTATACTAATTACAACTATTTTGGCTTGTAAATTTATTGCAATTCAGTTGTTCAAAAATTGGTGTCAGTCTCTCAAACTCTAATTAAATTTGATTTTAACTTTTAACTTAGACAAGTAAAATATATATATAAACAACTTATAAGTTTTGCTCTGAGTATTGACAATATCTTTAAAATTATTTATTAAAAACCATGCTTTCTGCCCTCAGCTTCTCATTAATGGTAGATTTTCCTATTGGAAATGCATATTATGTTATGTTGTTGTCAAATAATAATTAAACTATCTCCATATAAAATTTCATCAGAATAGATTTTGACATCAAACAAAACAGATAGACAGTTACTGTCACATTTATAATTTAGTAGGGATTATCTTAGATTGGGTTTGGAACATTTAACTCAATGCTATAATTGTCAAATTTAAATGCCTTGATTTTCATAACTTAGATCTCATAAATTAATTTTTATCAAAAAAATATATATTTTCAGATCTAATAATTACAGTATAACAAGTGTACATACATATAAATGCACAAATAACAAAATTATTGGAAATTGTTTATACACTTATATAATACAATATTTTGTTCATATTAAAAACTTGGTGACTTTCCCAAATTATGTCATGATACTGTTATCAATCCATACTAACATATATTCTGTACGATTTTGTTAGTATGGAGTGTTTTTGAACAATCCGCATTAACACTATACTATATAACATACAACAAATATATTGCTGTATATTCAAGTCATAATCGCAATTACTTTTAGAATATTTCTCAGTAGTTCCTTTCTTCTTCCTATGGCATAGTATGTATGCTATGCAATATATGAAAAAGATATTATTAGGTAATAGTTGCATAATCCCTATTACTAATAATATCTTATTATGCAAGAATAACTTATTCGATAAACAGCAGAATGAAATAATCTCTAGGAAATTTTACAGTTCACATTTAATATTCTAAGAATATGATTTTACAGGACATGGTTAAAGTGGGGAAATTTTGCTGCCACTTTAGAATTGGTCCAATCTACTTGAATTAATTTTTTCATGTGTTCAAATATCTAAAAACATCTTCTATTTTATTTAAAAAATATAAACTGTTTTCAGTCAATACCCTATCAAGCTAAAACCTTTGTACCCATATTACAAGTTTATAAAAATTCTAATATTATTAAAATATTGAAATTGTAAAATCTATTTTTAAATTTTCCATACAAACAGATCTTAGATAAAAAAAGTTAGGAGAATATTAAAATTAATTTCATAATTTTGAATATTTAAATGATACCGTCACTTTATGTGATTATGTTAATATGGGTGGGTTTTGGATTCATTGGATATTGATCTAACACCTTGTATATTTTCTAGTAAGCTAAAGCGAGAGTTTATAGTAATATATTAGTGTTCTGCACATTTTGCATATAAACTCAATATTGGCTTTAATCAAAAGATAGTGAATAGGGAAAACAGCTGCTAAGGGTAGTTAGGGTACAGTGCCCTGGACTAAAAATATCCATAGTACTTTGGGAAAAGAAATGCCTTACACTACAATGAATTACTATAGAATGGTTTCAGTACTGTACTATTATGATAAATGAGATCTCCTGTATCGTCCTGTACAGTACAAGCAAAATGAAGAGAGCAATAGGGCATGAGCCTATTGTCACCATTACGATAGCAACAAACTCTTTTCGGCCGTTTTAACAACTTTCATAGATAATTGTCCATCACTACACACAAAATTCATTGACGCACTTTATAACTCGCACCCAATTAAACAAATATATTTAATTTATTAATTTACAATCTGAGGTATGTTGCTATTTTGAAGAATCAAACTATTAACTCATATTTTAACAAATTCGAGTGTAACAAGTACCTAATGGCTTTCATGGTTATAGCATTGTGTGGTGCAAGTTACTAATTATGTATGCAATGTTTATTATATTTGCAAAGAAAATTTTATTCATATTATATTCCAGGGTATGCTGGATATGTTATTTTTAATCATTTTATTATGTACACAGCTACAGGCAGACAGTTCCAGTGGAGTTCATCACCCGCGAGTTGGCGTTTGAGTCGGATGCAAAAGCATCCGACTATCTAAGAGGCTTACCTCTAGCGTACACTAGCAGCGATCAAACTCAAGTAGATTGCAAAGCTAGTAGCCAAATTTTAGGCAGTATATAACATTTTCTTCTCGATGGTTGTATCATTAATACTATTTCTTGCGTGGTCATGTAATTACCACGTAGTGGCAGGTAACCTGTTTTCGACATATTTTCATCAGCTTCAATAGGAATAAATGGCGCCACTGCTCGACTTATTTCTACCAGCTCCAACAGGATTAAATGGCGCCACTAACGATATCTCAGCAAAAGAAAATGTGATGACTTATGAAGAAAGAAGACGCTACATAGAAGATACAGCCATCTACGATGTTTGAAAATGAACAATAGTGCTTATGGACACAAAGACTACAAAATTTGCGAAATAAAGTGAAAGTTTAAATCATTCATATAATTTGTAAGTTTTCTGTAAATATATTATCTCATTATTTTAATTGTATTATATAATTAGCATACATCAATACGTAATTAAATTATAAATTTTTAAAATTTTGTTTTATTTTGTACACAGAAAAGCAATAGTTGATTATTGTCTAAATGTGACGTTGCTTTTTGCCCTACTCTAAAACAAAATACTGCTAAGAAATATAGTGCCTTTTACTTGCTTATTTATCTTGTTCAGAGTATGTACAGTAAATTTGATAAAGAATATCAGCAACGCTATATCGATTACGAGCGTCGGTGGCGCTGTGGTCTTCCCAGCGACTGATCAAGAGTTCTGACCGCCCTAGGCTAATTGTAAGAACGCGCCCCCGCCAGGTGTGTTACGGTCGGCCTAAAAGGAACAAGTCAAGTCAGGGTTTGTTTTACGCGCGTTTTTTTAAAATTCAATATGTCTGCCCCCGATCCTTGCGCCCTAGGCTGCAGTCTAATTAGCCTAAGGGTTAATCAGGCACTGGGTCTTCCTACTGATCTTTTATTATGTAGTCCCAAGGGTCTATCGTGCCATATTTTATTTGATTGATTGCCCAAACATGGTAGGCTTCTGCGTGACCATGATTAAGATGTGATGAAGAATGATTAAGAGCCATATTACATCTCGAAAGCAATTTTTGCGTAAAATGGACAATTTTGGCGTTCTTGATCTCGGAAACAAAGATACATCAACAATTTTGTCTTAATGAATAATGTAGAATAGCTATTGACATAGTTCGTAGCGGCCTCGCTTTTTGTGAATTTTGCTAAATTTTTTAATAAAACTCAAAATTGTAGAGAAAGTTGTTCATAAAACGCGCAAAGGCACTTTGAGCTCCTGGATTGAAATACTGTTCTACATAAATGAAATGAAAAAATGATAATTTTATCTCTTGTAGTCGTATAGTTCGTAGTGGGAATTTTGATATATTATTGATTTAATATAGAAAAACAATCTTTTCTAAACAAAACAACTTCAAAAATCGCTTTTAATACAAGTAGGTAGTTACATAAAAGATAATATATATGAGTAGCCGATACATTACATTTGTATAAATACCAATATAATATGCATCAGCAATAAATTATTGTGATATTTAATTTCCGATGCATTCTTTCTTACATATAAGTATCTCACAGCAGCTTTTAGGTATTCACTCTTCACAGCACACACTACTCAAATATAATACAGATTGATAAAGGGTAAACTGAAATAAGTCAAAATCGTCCTAAAACAATATGTATTACAGTTTTATGTAAACAGTTAATTACCGTTAAAAATGGTGCTATTTAATGTGTGAATTTAATTTAATGTTCTTTGTAGCTGTTCATAATCGAAATAACAAAATAAGTTTGTGAATACTTATAGTATTTGTTTTTATATCTATGACACTGGTTAACTAAGGCACAGATTTCTCTGTATATTCATTAATGCAGACGAGTAACTGTAAAGTATACTGTAATTCTTAGTTTACAAGTGGCTAAGCTAATTAATCAATAACGATATTCCTTTTCATTAACAATAATATTTTCTTTTTTATTTAATTATACCTATATGTGTTAATTAATAATACTAGAAATGTGGCAAACACACTTTTCCAGCGAATAATTCGGATATCACAGTAATCCACAAGGATAGTACAAACAAAATATAAGAAATTCCGACTTGATGACTGTTTGGTAATTGATAAGGTTGACCTCCTATTTCGTCAACATGGAATCCCATTGGAAATATCACAGCAGCTAAACAGAATACCACCACTGGAAAAGAAAAATTATATTAGTATACTACTATATTATTAAAAAATGGAAGGGCGAGCCATATTTTATATATAAGTAAAATATACATTTAAGTTTGTAGACAGATCTATGAGATCATAGCTGGTGTTACTCATTAGGTATACATAAATGTATCACTTCCACCAATGACATACTAATGTTAACATAAAATATATAATATTTCCTGGAATCTTTGAGGTTTATGCAATACCATTTATTTACCATAAAGGCAGGTTATGTACCATGCCACACTATATTAAGAGTTTAATTTGATTATTTGATTAACTGTATCCACCTCTGATAAATCTGATAAAGTAGCAGTGGCATGCTCAGATGGTGTCATGTCATCAGTTTAAGTAGTATTAATTCGGCGAGCGTGAGCAAGTGTATTTCACACCCTGCTAAATTATATTTAAGGTATGTACATATTTGTATGTATATATTTGTATATTTTTTGAAAGGACATCATTCACTTTGGGCCCAACTGTGAACAGCGTTATTGAAAAATAAGAAAATTATTATATATTTTTATTAAATATTAATGACCATTTGGTAGTATCAAAGATTTCTAATAAAAAGCAAGATTTTAATAGGTATTAGACTTGTCTCTAACACACAACACACGTTAGTGGTCTTGCCTTGTCTATGGAACATACTAATTTGACTAACTCAAAAAATTTACTAAAATAATCTACTAAGAGTAGGTAACTTTAACCTTGGAACTGAAATAAATCAATGCCTACTTTTGCCCATGGTCTATTCGGAACCTCATGACAATGTAGTTCTTCCTTTTGATTTATATTTCTATGTCAAACAAACATTGCATGTTAGAACCATATTGTCTATGTCATGACGACGACCTCCATAGTCGAGTGGATAGTACACCGGTTTCAAGGTGTCGCCATCTCTGAGGTCCCGGGTTCGAATCCCGGTGGGGGCAGATGTTTGTGTGATGAATGCGAGCATTTGTACCTTAGTCATGGTTGTTGATATATATTTCAATAAAAATTATTTTATATACCTATGTATAATATATGTATGTCTATCCGTTACCCTAGATCCCATATCACAAGCCTTACAGAGCTTAGTTTGGGCTAGGCTAATTGGTGTAAGTGTAACAAACATTTATTTATTTATTTATTATTATGTCATTATTTATACCGGGCCAAAATATCAATTCTCTAGCCCTGAGTTTACATTTCTCAATACCCATATGTCCGACATGTATATTTTTTCAAAATGTCATTCCTCAATGTTTTTGGAATTACAACCCTATTAAATTTCCAAATTCACCCATTCGAAATTGTCAAATCTTCTCTAAATTTCCAATATGGTTTAATCATATCTACTAAATTCTTCTTATTATCAGGAAATCCATTTAAAATGCATTTCTATAATTCTATCATTTCCTCATCTGTCTCGACTTGCTTTAGTATCTTAATAAATTGCGAGTCAGTAAAATATTCACACTTGTCACTTACTATATCACTTATTGAACAAACTTCATCGCTATCTCCTACACTTTTATGTAAAAATTGTTCTAGCCCAGACTCATATGCACGGGACAGTGCATCTGCTATATACAAATGCTTACCTGGTTTGTAGACCAAATTAAAAGTATAACTTTGTTCTTTGTTCAGTTTTAGTTAGTGCTTTGGAACCATAGCATAAAGGATGGCCATTTTTCGGTTTTCTTTTTCTTGAACGCTCGTTTTCTAGCCTGATATTTTCAGAACACATTTTTGAAACAATCACTGCTTGACATATTTCCATAGCTTTCGGCAGCGTTAAATCACTCTCACGTAACAATCGTTCTCTGATCGCGGAATTATATATTCCACACACAAGACGGTCTTTAATCAAATCATCTCTCAACTCACCGAACTCACACGTTTGGGCTAACTTACGTAAATCAAAAACATATTGTTCTATTGATTCGCTTTGTTGCTGACTACTTGTAAAAAAATTATGTCTTTCTACTGTTATATTTCTCTTAATTTCAAAATATTCATCTAACTTTTTCCATACGCCATCTATGGTTATTTCCTTTGACTGCTCTACAATTTCACGACATTGCTCACCGATTATATGTAAAAGTATGTTAAGCTGAATTGTTGTTGTTTTTTTATTTATTTTACATGCTTCAAAATATATAGCAAAACCCCTTTTCCACTTTTTCCAACTGTCACTTAGTTTTCCTGATGCAATATCTATCGAATTTTCCTCAAAACGGAACGGTTGCGGTGGCGATAATACAGTTTCCATGTTATTCTTTTTACTTATTTCGTTTTTTACTTAAATTCACACTATACGCATTTATATTTTCCTTTAAATCCTATCGGCTGCGCCATGTTATGTTAATGTACAAATGTTCGCATTCATCACACAAACATCTGCCCCCACCGGGATTCGAACCCGGGACCTCAGAGATGGCGACACCTTGAAACCGGTGTACTATCCACTCGACTATGGAGGTCGTCAAAATCCAACTCGAGTTGAACTAGAGTTGATTGGATGAACATTTTGGGATTATGTTACATAATAATTATCAGATTGGTCTTACATATTAGGACAGTTGTAGTAAGTAGATAGATACAATTTCATGAAATAATAACCTCATATCGGAAATGTTGCAATACCATGAAGATAGTAACAAACGATTGGCAAACTTCATGTCGTGTAGGTGTTATTAGGTTGGCAGGAGGGAGTTTTCAAATTCGAGTCGTAGAGTAGTAGTAGTAGACAGGAAATTCCTGAAGGTGGTGCAGGTATATGCGCCGACTTCGACATACTCTGATGAGATAGCCGAAACCATGTACGAAGACATAGCTAAAGCATTATATGGTACTAGGAAAGCTCAATACAACGTTGTAATGGGAGACCTCAATGCCAAAGTGGGAGTACAAGAACGCGGCGAAACGATAATCGGACCTAACGGTGTGGGGCGCCGAAATTACAGGGGCCAAATGCTGGTTAACTTTCTAGAGTCTCAGGGGCTCTTCTTAATGAATTCCTTCTTTAAGAAGAAGCCTCACAGAAAGTGGACATGTCGGAGCCCCGATAATGTGACAAGGAACGAGATAGATTTCATCATCACAGACAAGCGGCATATATTTAGAGACGTCTCGGTGCTCAATAGGTTTAATACCGGTAGCGATCACAGACTCGTCCGAGGCTCTCTAAATATCGACCTAAAGGCCGAAAGAGTTAGGATGATGAGACCTACTCTCCGACCTACGCTGTCCCAAATAGCCTTAGGTTCCGAAAAGTTCCAGTTGGAACTCCAAAATCGTTTCGCACTGCTGGAAACCACGGGCAACGTTGATGAAAAAACCGACACAGTGGTCAAAACGCTACAGGATGTGTCTGGAAGGTTGTTTCCCGAAAAACGCGGCAATAGGGAGTCAAAGCTCTCACCCGAGACTCTCGAACTTATGAAGAAAAGACGAGAAACGTAGGACGCCCAGATGTCTTCGTCAGATAGGCGGTCCCTAAACCTGAAAATCAGGAAGCTGACGCGACGTGACCTCCGACGCTGCAGCACTCGTAATATCGAGGCTGCTATTGAGCGAAATAGAGGCACCAAAGTCTTCGCTAAGCCATTATTAGGTAGACCCCATCTGGCGAAACTTAGGACCAGGGATGGCGTAACCGTCACCTCTAAGTTCGAGATTCTCGAGGAAATCGAGAGCTTTTATAGGCACCTATACGCATCACGGATGACTAAACCATCGAGACCTAGCGACGATGACCACAGAGCCCCACTCACGCGCCACTACACCGAGGAAATCCCGGATGTCGACCCGGGCGAGGTTGAGGCAGCTCTCAGACAACTGAGTAACAACAAGGCACCGGGTGATGACGGAATTACAACAGAGCTCCTCAAGGCCGGTGGGACTACAGTCCTGAAATAGCTAGCTAGTCTCTTTAATTCCGTCATTCACCAAGGCTTAACACCACAAGCGTGGAGCGGGAGTGCGGTGGTTCTGTTCTTCAAGAAGGGTGACAAAACCTTATTGAAGAATTACAGATCTATCTCACTCCTGAGCCACATTTACAAGTTGTTCTCGAGAGTAGTCACAAATCGCCTCGCCAGAAGACTCGACGAGTTCCACCCACCGGAACAAGCCGGGTTTCGAAAAGGCTTCGGTACCGTAGACCACATCTATACTGTTTGCAGATTGTACAGAAAACCGAAGAGTACAATCAGCCGCTGTGTTTGGCTTTTGTGGACTACGAGAAAGCCTTCGACTCCATCGAAACATGGGTGGTTCTGTATGCTCTGCAACGATGTCGTATTGACTGGCGATACATTGAGGTGCTGAGATGCCTATACGACACCGGCACCATGACCGTCCAGCTCCATGACCATTAGACCAATCCGATCGAGCTGCGTCGAGGGGTGAGACAGGGGGATGTTATATCCCCGAAACTGTTCATCAACGCGCTCGAGGATGTCTTCAAGACACTGGAATGGACTGGACGGGGTATAAATGTGAACGGTGAGCACATCTCACACCTTCGATTTGCCGATGACATCGTCATAGTAGCAGAGTCGCTGGACCAGCTAAGCGAGATGCTGCATGACCTTAATGGAGCCTCACGACGTGTTGGTCTTGGCATGAACTTGGATAAAACCAAGATTATGTTTAATGGACATGTCATGCCGAGACCGATATATGTCGAAGGATCGATGCTCGAAGTTGTTCAAGAATATATCTACCTAGAGCAGGCAATTAAGCTTGGTAGAAACAACTTCGAGCGAGAAGTCGATCGAAGGATCCAACTGGGCTGGGCAGCGTTTAGCAAGCTTCGTCGGGTCTTCTCTTCGCCTATACCGCAATGCCTAAAGACGAAAGTCTTCAACCAGTGCGTCCTACAGGTTATGACTTACGGCGCCGAAACGTGGACATTAACGGTCGGGTTAGTCCACAAATTTAAAGTCGCGCAGCGGGCTATGGAGCGAGCTATGCTCGGAGTTTCTTTGAAGGATCGAATTCGTAATGAGGTCATTCGACAAAGAACCAGAGTAACCGACATAGCTCGCAAAATAAGCTCGCTGAAGTGGCAATGGGCTGGCCACGTTTCCGAAGGACTGATAGCCGATGGAGCAGACGAGTCCTTGAATGGAGACCGCGACTCGGCAACCGTAAGGTAGGACGCCCCCCCGCCAGGTGGACTGACAACCTGAAGAAGGTCGCTGGAGTGGACTGGATGCGGAAGGCGGAGGACCGGGTGTTGTGGCGCAAATTGGGAGAGGCCTATGTCCAGCAGTGGACTATGATTGGCTAAGTGATTGATTGATTGATATGTAGGAAACCGTTTAATACAATTAGGTATAAAGCGAAGTGTGCCAGGATCATAGCAAGTGGAGAGAGGTGGTCTCTGCCTACCCCATTGGGAACAAGGCGTGACATATATGTATGTATATATAAAGCCAAAACACCACTTGAAATTATACATAGTGATATTTGTGGACCAGTTGACAGTTGACATTAAACCAACAAATATTTCATTACATTTTTAGACGATTATACACATTTCACTAGAATTTGAAAAATGAAAAATTATGTTAATCTAGCAGAAAATCATTTTGGTAGGAAAGTTAAAACATTCAGATGCGATAACGGAGGTGAATATACTAGTCAAAATTTTAAAAATTATTGTTTGGATAAAGTATTTATTATCGATTACTCTATACCATATAGCCCGCAACATAATGGCAAAGCAGAGCGACTAAATCGTTCAATAATGGAAAGAACTAGAGCACTCTTACTTGACAATATGTTACCGAAAGAATTGTGGGGCGAGGCTACTTTAGTATCAGCTTACTTATTAAATAGAACATTTAATACTATTAATGACAAAAACTCCAGCGGAATTATGGTTCGGCAGAACACCAAATCTTTAGCGATAGAGGATCTTTAGCATATTTTAAAAAGAATTATCAAATTGGTAAATTACACTCTAGATGTAATAAAGAACTCTTAGTTGGATATACGAATAATGGTTACAAGATATGGGATCCAGTGAATTATAAGATTTATTATTCGAGAGATGTTAGGTTTATTGATGATAGGGAAAAGATTGGAATGTTTTTAAAACAGTGTAAGAAACAAACGAACTGGAAGGACTTGATGAATTTATATGATGATCATGATTGTTTAGAGCAAGAAAAGAATGATAGTTTCATGAGAGAATCGTTGACAAGAAATGCTGGATTTGAGAGGGAACAAGTTAGTTTGGAGAATACAGATAAAATGAGGAGTAGTGAAACAAGATGTAGGAGGAATACTTGTGTGGAAAGTGAGGAAAGAATTATAGATGAAGGAAATATTGGAGATGAAGAAGATATTATTGATGACGATAGAGTTTATATTGAGAATAGAATAGATTATGAAGAAAGTGTCGATGGTGTTGAAAATAATAATGTTTTTGTAGATTGTTGTGATGAGTTGTTGACTGAAAATAAAACTATTGGTAGAGATGATAGTATATGTAGAAATATTAATGAAAATAATGAAATTATAGATGATAGAAGGAATGTTGAAAACAGAGAAATGAATAATAATGATGAAAATTATATGAACGAGTTTGAGGAAAATTTACAAAAGAGGATTTTACCTAAGAGGAATAGATGTTTACCGAAAAAGTTTGAGGATTATAATTTAGATATGTCATTTTTAACCCATAATGAGGTATTAGAAAGTGTCGAAAAAGAGAAATGGAAACAAGCTATTGAAGAAGAAAAAGACTCATTAGAGAAAAATAAAATTTGGAGATTAGTAGATAGGTCTGAAGCGGAAAATAGGAAAATTATAACTAGTAAATGGGTTTTTAATATAAAGCCAGGTGGTTATATAAAGCAAGTTAGGTTAGTAGCTAGGGGATTTCTTCAAAAAAATAATATAGATTACAAAGTAACTTATTGTCCTGTTGTGAATACTACTAGTGTGAGAATTTTGTTGTCAATTGCTGGAAAGAAAGGATATAAAATTAAGCAGTTTGATGTTAAAACAGCATTTTTATATGGTGATCTAAAAGAGGATACATGGAAATTCCATTGGGTTTTAAAGCAGAAAAGAATAAGATTTGTAAATTAATAAAAAGTTTGTATGGTTTGAAACAGGCGCCTTTAATGTGGAATATAAGATTAACTGATTATCTTAAAAAGTTAGGGTTCGAACAACTAAAGTTAGATCCATGTGTATTTAAATGTAGAAATAAAGAGATTTATCTAGCTATATATGTAGATGATGGGTTTTTAATAGATAATAATGAATTGGAATTAAATTCAATACATATAAATTTAGAAAAAGAGTTTGAGATGAGGTTTGACAAAATAGAAAAAAATATTGGTTTTGACATTGTGGTTAATGAAAATATGATAAAAATTTATCAAGAATCATATATTAAACAATTATTAGAAAAGTTAGGGTGTAACAATTTAAAACAGTGTGTGTATCCAGATATCTTAATTGATGTATATCAAGAGGGGAAAGGGAATAATGATGATGTACATTGGTATAGACAGTTGATTGGTTCATTATTGTTTTTGGTGAATAAAACTAGACTAGATGTATCTTTTCATGTTGGTTATTGTAGCAGACATCAAGCATGTCCTAATATTAACGATTTTAATAATGTTAAAAATATTTTTTGGTATTTAAAAAGTTCAACAACGTCTGGCATACAATATTGTAGGAATAATGACAATATTTTAACAGCATATTGTGATGCAGATTTCGCAGGTGACCCTGATTGTCGAAAGAGTACGACTGGCTTTGTTATTTTGTATAGCGGTGGACCTATCCATTGGTGTTCACGGAAGCAATCTGTCACTGCCTTATCAAGTACTGAGGCAGAGTACATCTCGGCTGCTGAATGCATCAAAGATTTGTTGTATGTACAGAGTTTACTGAAGGAAATTACGGGTACAATTCCAAAAACAGAACTGTTTGTTGATAATCAATCGGCCATTGTACTAATTAGGAACGGAATTTTGAATAGAAGAAGCAAACATATAGATGTCAAATTTAATTTTATTAAGGAATAGGTAGAGCGAAACCTAATCGAAATTTACTATTGCCAAACAAACAATAATTTTGCAGACATTTTAACTAAAGGATTGGACAGAACTAAGTTTTTGTGCTTAAGGAAGTGTATTGTAAGTGATCAGTGATTAAGCTGTGTCGACTTTTAGTGGTTAAGTAGTTATTTAATTTAGTATTAATTATTTGGTTTTTAACTCGAAAGTTAATTTTTTTATTATTATAAGTAAGATGGGTTTAAATGAATTACGTTAATCAAAGATTTTTTATGTAGTAGAACTTAGAATGTAGTTGTTATGAAGATTTAATTTGTTGCTGTTTATTAATGTTGAAGTTAATTTTTGGGGATGAATTTGATATGTCTATAATTAAATACAAAATTTAGAGGGGATGTTAAAGAGGTTGAAATTTTGTCTTTGGTAGGTTGAGAAAAAGAAAATGTGTTTGGCATTAAGATTTTGATTGTTGTATTTGAAATTGTAGTGCAAGGGTTTTTGTAATGTTTTAAGTTTTTATCTTGTATATTAAATAGAGATATAATGAAGAACAAAATGTGTATGTTAATTTCATCCCCGACAACACTAAGAACATTACCAATGACCAGAAAGCACCAAAATTAGTAATGTGGATAACTATGAAGTGTTGTGCTAGTAATAGGCTAGTAATATTTGGCAATTATTATACTAAAAAGATTTGTCTTTATTAGGAATGAAGTATATTCTAAAGTAAGATGAATTTAGATTTTAACAAATTTTAGTACCAGCAAATAAAAAGAAATATGAAGTTAACATTTATGAAATGTAATTTACATTTGTAAAATTAAAAAAAAAATACTTACTTGCAGCAAATCCAACCCAACGTGCATATGGAATCACATTACGATCGAAGTGACTGGATGCTAACAATATAACTGTAGTTGTAATACATATGCAACCAATGAATATACATATTAAGGCAAGTAACCACTCTGGTTGTAGATCTGGAGTGTAGCAAACTTGTGGCCTGTTGTACAGAGTTATACAGGACCACATAAGACCAAGACGAGTGTCTCCTGTAAACTCAATTATCTTAATAAAATTTAAATATATTTTGCAATGGCAACTCACATAATCAAGATAATTTGATCTTTAAACCGAAGTTATTCAGATTTATTAATTACCATAGTAGAACAACACAATTTGAAACTTACCACCAACGTCTGTTATTATCCAATCTGGCATAGCAAGGCTAACAATTGCAAAAATATCAGCAGCCATAAATAGCGTGCCTGAGATTACAGTAAGTTTATCCATACTTTATTAGTCATAAATATCAAATCATATTAAACCGAGATTATGGACAGCAAAAAAAAATGGAGTCACGCTAAGTGCTCATTGTGCTTTATTTCTTTTTCACTTATAATCAATAAAGTATACACGCCATGCAATCCCAATATTTCTATTTTGCGATTTTGTACAACATACATAGATAAACTTGTTTTCCACTTTTCTAGTACCGTGATAACTATACGTCAGTTGACTGGTACACAGACTATAGAGATTATCACGAGATTATGTCTAACCTAGTTTAAGTGTTGCCAGCTCATAGAAAAAAATCTCCAGCTAAATTAAAAAAAAATTCTAGATTTCTTCATATTTTTACCTAAAAAAATCCCCAAAATTCACTAACGAATTAATTTTATCAAGGGCTGTATTAGTATTAAATAAAATTACAAGTTATTTGTTAAGAAACATAATTTTAATCGTAAGAATAATAATTATTAATCTTAGTGTAAAGTTAAAAAGCAACTTAAGTATTAAAAAAAAACAATTTTACTTATGATAAGTAAATCAAAACGTTAGATTAGAAATCAACATTAAATATTTCGTTTGGTATTTCTTCACCATCTTGACACGGTGACGGGTCTACTGATGTAGACGGCTGAGATGGATCAATTTTTGAGTATTTCAAATTTTTGCCAACAGCAGAGATCACATCGCTCGGGAGCTCATAGCTATAACAAGTTTTCTTCATTATTTTTAATTGGTTTCTTATGAAGAGAATACTATTTACAGTGTTTACAGCCATTTTGTTTCTTAGTTTATTTTTAACAATATTCATAGCATTAAATGCTCTTTCCACTTCAGGTATTAATTCATGCAGCATTTTTGTAATTTCGAACTTCAATCCAAAAGTCAATAACGTCACGTGTAGCCGTCCATTGCACAAAATTTACTCCATGCCACTGTTGTAGCAATGTGTCTATTGTCTCGTCATTAAATCTGAGTTCTTTGGCTAGATCTGCTATTTGGTTGTCTTTGCCCTGACGAAGAGTATTGTCCACGCTCAATAGACACATTTTTTCCAAAATTATATAATTGGAAGGAAGTTTCTGCTGAATCTCTTTCGCTAATTTCACTGTGAAATCAATGCAGCGTTTTCTGACTGCTTTAACGACATCATCGGTTAAAGAGGTTTTTTGTGCGTGAGTTTCAAAAAGATATCCTAAATATGAAACTGGATTTAAGTGGGCTTCTATGTTAACGGTTAAATAATCATTGTCAGTTGTTGCAGCCGACGTCATCAATACTCTACTGCAAACAGAACGAAGCAAACTCCTCAATGAATTTAGTAAGGCAACAGGATTTAAGTTCTCACTCTCAAAAGTCTTTACTCCAATTTGTACGTCATTAAGGATGCTCTTTAAAAAGTTCGTGTAAAGTAAATTGTTCTCATCGGCATACATGGAAGGAAGTTGGTCTGCTGTGTAACATTTATCTTTATGCAAAGAAAAAAGCAATTTTAGTTCTTCCTATTGAGACAGTATCTTAGTCACTGTTTCTTCAATGGAGAGCCACCGAGTATCACAAGAGCGTAATATTTTTAAAGGCTTCTCGCCACAATTTATAGTCTCATATATATCTTTGTACTCGTCATAGCGTTTAGGTGAATGTGAGAACCAATTATAAGTTTCTCTAATTAGAAACTCTATATTCCGCGGCAACGTGTGCTCTGATGCATGTGACACAGTTAATTGAAGTGAATGGCAAACACATCTAACTAGAATTAAGTTGGGCAAGCCATACTCCGTTTTTAATATAGTATGTACGCTATTATGGATACCCGTCATGACAGAGGTATTATCCACCCCAATTCCAATTAAATTTTTTATACGCAAAATATGTTCTTCTAAATAGTTGACTACGGCAGTAACAATTCCTCGAGTATCCGCGGTTTTAAGAGGTTGTAAGGCGAGAAATGATGAAACCACTTTTTTGTGTGTGGAACTGAAGTATCTGATTACTACACCCAACAATTTTGACACACGGAGGTCAGTGGATTCATCCAACAGTAAACTATACTTTTGTAAGCCAATATCATCCAATGACTTCTGTTTAAAATGTGGAGCCAACACATTTTTTATTACTGCACTACAATTTGACCTGTGCATTTTTATATCCATAACACTCCTTGAATCGGATAAGTACATTTTTTTAAAGCCTCAGTTAAGTGGTCAATTTGCTGTATGGACGTGTGTTCAGCAATAAATAAAGCCAAAATTCCTTCTATTTTCAGTGAGTTTGTATTATCTTTGGAAGCGGGGAGAAATTCAAGTTGTTTGTTTTTAGTCACCAAGTCTGTTGGGTTATTTTGAAACGTCGGAAACTTTTCTGTTAACAATAGAATAGCAACCTAAACTTTATTATCTTTGTTTGTTGTCTATGGTAGCTTTACTACTTCCTGTGCTGTATAGAATAAAATGTCGCATGTCCGCATCACCAAGAAAGAATTGTTTTATTTTCTATCAAGAAGATCTACTTCCACAACTAAATAATGAACAGGTTATGGGCCCAGATCAAATATAAAAGAAAAGACGATTGAAAATTAACAACAGAAGATTTTAATTGTTGTGAGTTCAACTACTCAACAAAATGGATGCCGACAAAAGAAACAAGCACGGAATAGTCCCTTTCGCCGGTACAGACTTCGGCAATTGGCTATTTCGACTTAGAATAATATTAGAAGAACATGATTTGCTAGAAGAAATTGAAATCAAAGGAGACAAAGACTTGAAAAAGTCTAAGAAATGCAAAAGCATCATTGTTCAATGTATTGCCGACAGCCACCTTGAACTTATCAAGGACGTGACCACGCCTTACGAAATAATAGAAAAATTAAAAATAACTTATTTACAAACTGGAATATCCTCACAACTACTTGCTAGAAAAAGATTATTAACCATAAAATTTAACAACAGTAATAACCTTAGTGATTTCTTTCTAGAATTTGATAAATTATGTAGACTGCTAAGAGAATCTGGCGCGAAACCATCAGAAGACGAACTTATTTGTTATTTGCTACTCTCAATGCCATCATCCTATGACAATACTGTTTCTGCCATAGAAACCATCAGTGGTGAGAACTTAAATATGGAATTCGTCAGACGCCGTCTATTAGATGAAGAAATAAAGAAAAAAGGCTTTACTAGTACAGAAGAATGCACAGAGGTGTTTCAGGCTAAAAGACACCCACCAAGTAAGTTCAGACAGTCAAAGAAAGAAAGTGAATTTAGAAGGGATGACAGAAAAACATTGAAACTTTTCCCAAAACTCCATAAAAATATAAATATTTTTATGGAATAATTATTTTTATGGAGTTATTGCTATATATATCGTATATGAAGAAACACATTATATGAAGATGATATTATAAATAGGACAGATGATATTGTTAAAAATAATGTTTATTAAATATTACCTAGTATGTTATTTAGCAAAAGCTAGTTTTAGTTTTAAATTAACAATACTTCAGATTAGAAAAAAAACTAGTTATCAATTTTATAGGAGTACAAATCATCATAAAACAGAATCATCTATTTGCCGAATTTCCATCAAATCGATCCAATGATTTTGGTGTGAAAAACTTTAGAAATAATAGATAAAAATAATATATAGAATAGAATAACTTTAGAAAAAATATGAAATTAAAATAAATAACAGTTCAAAAAGTCGCAAAAAAATAATTTTAGTTACGTGATCAAAACTGATAATCGCGCTATACACTGACGCTCAACGGCACGATCACTGGATTCGATCGATGTTGGCGCGAAGAAATTCGACATAGGTCCGACTCTGAGGACTGTGCATCGCATTTTGCAGTAATTTTGCAGTATGATTTATCGTTTTTATTAAAATAAGATAATAAATTCATGGTTAAAAAATATAACATGTTTATTCCTCATAAAGTGACATTTATTCTGGTATAAATTTTATTAATAAATACCATCGTAGTTAGAAGATATTCACAGCTAGTGGAAAATAAATGGGAAGTACTTAAATGCTTTAGAAAATATGTAAACATAGTGGAAGCTCAATTTGGTACAAAAGTAGCCAGGATTAGAAGTGACAATGGAACAGAATATGTCAACCATGAATTCATTATGTTTTGTGATAATAAAGGTATACAAAGAGAAACAACTATTAGCTACACACCACAACAGAATGGTGTATCAGAAAGGTTCAACAGAACAGTTGTTGAAAAGGCTAGAACCCTGTTATCTGATTCCATGTTCAATAAATATTTGTGGGGAGAAGCAGTATATACTGCAACATATATTATCAATAGGCTACCTACTAGAAATGGTATTATACCAGCAGAATTATGGTTTGGTAAGATTCCTAACTATAAAAAATTTCAATATTTTGGAACTGAAGCATATGTTCATCAAGGGTACCATCACAGAAATAAAGGAAAATTTGAAGAAAAATCTAAAAAATATTACTTGATTGGATACTGTACAAATGGATACAAATTGTGGGATGGTGACAACAACAAAGTAATACGTGCCAGGGATGTCATATTCAATAATAAGAACACTGATAGTCAAACAGAAAAACTTAAATTGGAAGAATTTACTGATTGCACAGAAGAAAATAGAAATGAAAATTATGATTGCCAAAATAATGAAGAACTGATAAGTAATGAAATAGAACAGGAAAATATGGAAATAAACGAAAGCATCCAAGAAAAAAGATCAAGAAAAACCCCAAATTACTTACAGGATTATGAAGTTTATCATTGTGCATTATTATGCTCAGATGATCCTATCACTTTAGATGAAGCTTTAGCCAATGAAGAAAGAGATAAGTGGAAAAAGGCTATGCAGGAGGAGTTGGATTCACATAAAAAACACAACACATGGACTTTAGTTAAAAGACCTAACAATAAGAAGGTGATAGACAGCAGATGGGTTTTTAAAAGGAAAGACAATGATATTTTCAAGGCAAGATTAGTGGTTAAGGGGTTCCAGACACGAATATGATGAGACTTATTCACCTGTGGGGAGACTGACAACATTGCGTTCCTTACTTGTCATTGCTAATAAAGAAAGATTACAGGTCGAGCAAATGGATGTAAAAACAGCCTTTCTTCATGGAGAACTTCAGGAGGAGATCTACATGAACCTACCTGGAGAGAAAACACAGGAAATGGTATGTAAATTAAATCGCTCCATTTATGGCTTGAAACAAAGTGCACGTTGTTGGAATGAGGTATTTCATGAATATATATGTAATAAAGGTTTTCAATGTTCTAAGTATGATAATTGTCTATACATCAGTAATTCTGGGGGGCATAAACTTTATGTTTTTATTTATGTCGATGACATATTATTAATTTGTGACAGTATCATAAAGATAAACAAATTAAAATGTGATGATTTAAGTAGCAAGTTTGAAATGGTTAGTTTGGGTCCAATAAAAAGATTTTTAGGAATAGAAATTGAGAGAAATTTTGATAACAGAATTTTAAAATTACATCAGAAAGGTTATATAGAAAGGGTACTAAGTAAATTCAAAATGCAAAACTGTAAACCTGTATCTACACCTTGTGAAGTTAATTTAAAACTAGAAAAGTGTGAATATGTTTGTACAATGCCTTATCGCGAATTGATAGGTTGTTTGTTCTACTTGGTTATATGTACAAGACCAGACTTGTCATTTGCTGTAAATTATTTTAGTCGTTTCCAGAATAATGCTTCAGATCAACATTATAATTATTTAAAGAGAGTCCTAAAATATCTAAACCAAACAAGTGATTATGGTATAGTGTATAGTGTCAAAGAATTTGATAATGTAATTTTGGGATATTGTGATGCTGATTGGGCATCTGATATAATTGATAGGCGATCAGTATCTGGCTATTGTATGTTATTATATGACAATATTGTGTCCTGGTCTACTCAGAAGCAGAAAACTGTTTCTCTTTCGACAGCTGAAGCAGAGTATATGGCTTTAACTTCAATTTGTTGTGAAGCAATTTGGTTTAAGGGGTTAATAAATGAGTTGGGTATAAACTGTAACAGTGTAGTAGTATGTGAGGATAATCAATCTTGTATACACATTGCTAAAAATAGAGAGAATAGCCGTAGAGTAAAACACATTGATATTAAACACCACTTTATTAGAAACTTAATTGAAAATAAATTAGTTGTGTTAAAGTATGTAAGTTCATCACACCAACTGGCTGATATCTTCACGAAAGCTCTCTCTAAAACTGTTTATTGTAATTTGAGATCATTAGTTGGTGTTCAAAAATGTTAAAATGTTCATTGTTTAATTTGTTTTTGTAATTTTGAAGAAAAGAAATGTCATTGTCAGATGTCAATATCAGTCGTGTTTTTAAGTCGAGTTCCTTTAAGGCAAAGGAATCATGTTTTCATACAGCCTGATTATTAAGTATTAGAAATGTTTTTGTTTTGTTAAAGTTTATGTTGAGGAGGAGTGTTAACAATAGAATAGCAACCTAAACTTTATTATCTTTGTTGTCTATGGTAGCTTTACTACTTCCTGTGCTGTATAGAATAAAATGTCGCATGTCCGCATCACCAAGAAAGAATTGTTTTATTTTCTATCAAGAAGATCTACTTCCACAACTAAATAATCAACATTTTCGAATCCGAATGACATTCAATCCGAATCGAATCCGTTCGACTCGAAAAATGCTATTCTAAAACACCGTCGGAAAGGCCACGGAAACTTTCCGTTCGGAAAGTCAACCATAGAGTAACATGCATTTACCTTTACGTTTACAAAGTATGATTGAAAATGGTAGGTTTAGTAGAAAATGACACGCACCATATTTTAGTCATTATATATATTTTATAAGCATATTAAAATAACCTATATTTTTTGGGGTTTTCATAAGTGTTTTTTTTTTCATAAGACCATATTATTCACGACTTCCTAGTAAAACTATCGTGATTTTAACAGTAAATAATCAGTTAATATTTACATAAGATTTACATGAACAAAATAAACAAACTTATTACATTCTATTTTACATTTACATTTCCATCATTCCTTAATCAAAATCTTTTTTATCTGATGCAATTTATTAACTTACCTCTAAATGTGTTACAAAAGGCTGAAAAGCGTTGAAAATACACTCTTTTGGCCAAAACTGGAGATTCGACAAAAGTTTCCGACAGCAAAAACCTCACGGAATAGTTTCCGTAAGCTAATGTTATTCGTTTCGAATCCTAATGTCGATCCGACATTTCAAAATAACTCGCCTTCGGAAAGTTTTCGAATCCGAACGGAAAGTGGGTTTCCGACGTTTCAAAATAACCCTACAGTCGGAAAGTTTTTGAATCCGAACGGAAAGTGGGTTTCCGACGTTTCAAAATAACCCTACTGATTTTTCCTTATGTTTCTTCGTTTCTTTGTGTTTCTTAATGTCACCAATTCTAGCATAAACTTCAGCATGACAAAACTTACAAAAAGCTTTAGTAGGATCATTTGACACAGGCCGTAACCACGTTTTAAATTCTTAACATCGACATTTCGAACGCCCATTGCGGTCCGTGGAGACACATCCAGGACCACTCCTGTCTGAGGGCCGGCTGCATAAATACAATGACCACACTGCACGTGTGATCATAGACGCGACCATAACGTGGTCACATATAATTAATAAAATAATAGTTTACCGCACACGGATTCGCAAGCATTATATCAATTTCCAATAGGAAAGATTTTCTCGCTATAAAAATTAGCTTATGTTCATCCCCGTGTCTCCAACCACCCTCATACTAAATTGCATCTAAATCCGGCTAGCTGTTTTTATTATTTTTTTCCTGTAGGAATAAAAAAAAATTGTATATAAAAATGTCCCTATGTCTTTCTTCGGGTCTCAAACTATTGTTTGAGAATTATTGTAAACCCTGTATCAACTTTCATAAAAATTGGTGCAGCAATTTCTGAGCTTATTCAATCAAAATCTTTCATCGCTTTTTTTTGAATTCGTTTAGGAGGAGTTCAGTCACATACACACGCACACAAGAAATATATATATTAAGATTAGTTAATAGTTCGCGCTTTTGTCTTATTATCTTCATTTAGATCGTTTTATAGTTTTTGTATATATGCATAGTAAGCTTCTCCATTACTTTGCACCTATTAAACTTAATAGTATAACGAGGTGCGCAGTATATTATTTGTGCAGTTATAAATAAATTAGAAGTTAATTTGTGGGTATTTTTAAGATGTATTTTTTTCACAAATAGTCTAACGTACCCACAAATATATAAATAAAAATACAATAAATTCTTATCTAGACTATAGTATTATATAATATCATAAAGGCTGATAACTCTGTTGCGGTTTTGAGAATTAAGCAGCCTATTACAATTCTTCATTCTGCGAGATTAGGTATTTCGAAGCGTCCCGACAACTTATTGAAGGTCACACGTCCAAAATACGTTGACGCTACGACTAAGCGATTTTGATACTTTTCCCAAAACTCCATAAAAATATAAATATTTTTATGGAATAATTATTTTTATGGAGTTATTGCTATATATATCGTATATGAAGAAACACATTATATGAAGATGATATTATAAATAGGACAGATGATATTGTTAAAAATAATGTTTATTAAATATTACCTAGTATGTTATTTAGCAAAAGCTAGTTTTAGTTTTAAATTAACAATATTTCAGATTAGAAAAAAAAACTAGTTATCAATTATATAGGAGTACAAATCATCATAAAACAGAATCATCTATTTGCCGAATTTCCATCAAATCGACCCAATGATTTTGGTGTGAAATACTTTAGAAATAATAGATAAAAATAATATATAGAATAGAATAACTTTAGAAAAAATATGAAATTAAAATAAATAACAGTTCAAAAGTCGCAAAAAAATAATTTTAGTTACGTGATCAAAACTGATAATCGCGCTATACACTGACGCTCAACGGCACGATCACTGGATTCGATCGATGTTGGCGCGAAGAAATTCGACATAGGTCCGACTCTGAGGACTGTGCATCGCATTTTGCAGTATGATTTATCGTTTTTATTAAAATAAGATAATAAATTCATGGTTAAAAAATATAACATGTTTATTCCTCATAAAGGGACATTTATTCTGGTATAAATTTTATTAATAAATACCATCGTAGTTAGAAGATATTCACAGTCAACTTGAAGCGATTTTCGTAGTTTTTTCGTTTAGAATAAGATTTTTTTCTATATTAAATCAATAATATATTAAAATTCCGAGGCCGCTACGAACTATGTCAATAGCTATTCTGCATTATTCATTAAGTCAAAATTGATAATGTATCGCGTTCGAGATGTAATATGGCTCTTAAATGTTATGTATCAAATTAAGGGTATATACATATATGTCGCAGCCAACTGGTTAAAATAATCGTTCAATCAAACAGCTAGCCCTTTGACTGAACAACGCCATTTAACCATACGTCTAGCTTATTAATTGAATATTTGAGTCACTCAAAACGTTCAACACTTCAGCTGATTCAAAAACCGCTGTCTAATTTCATTAGTTCAGCGCTCACCACCGCGGCGCTAGGTGCGTTTTGTTATCAATATGGCGTCAACTAGCCGTGGTTTGTGATTGTTTCAAGATATTTTTCGGAAAGTAAGTAGTAAATATACGTTACACGTGTTATTAAAGGCACAGAAATTATGAGGTCGCTTACGAGTGAATCTAAATTTAAACAAATATTCGAGGAGAAATTACGGGACTATGAAATGATTCTTGCTTCGTAAAGTTTTGAGCCTCATAATTTTTTGCTTGGTGCAGTAAACAATATTATAATTAATAATTTCTTTTTCATTTTTCCTTATTTCATCAAACTTTTGGTCATCTATTAAACTTAATTCAAGAATAATCTCAAGAAATTACAAAAAGTCTTCCTATTGTCTCAAATTAAGTACTAAACTAATGGTCACCTTATTTAATTTGTCATTTAACCAGTTGGCTAAGCGTCGTCTAGCTGTATTGTTGAATGACGTTGTTCAGTCAAAGGGCTAGTTGTTTGATTGAACGGCTATTTTAACCAGTTGGCTGCGACATATATATTTTTTCAAATTATTGGAGTAACCACTTGACAAAAAATAAAACGTTGTTTATGTTATAATGAATGTAAACAACAGAAAGACGAAAAATAAAGGTAGGCGGTTGCTTGTAGTTTTTTTTTATGAGTTTATAATGTAATCTGCGCTTTAACGACGACTCTTGCAATTGCTAGAATCACCTAACTTATTTGCATGTATATTATATTTACAGGTAATACGTTAGTAGGCGCAGATAGTGCCATAGTGGGATTAGCAACACATTATGTACCAAGTACAAAATTAACGGAACTGGAGTCTGATCTATCAAGATGCACTAGTGAATATGAAATAGAACACGTGTTAGATCGTTACCATATAAAACCTACGAACTTTAGCTTAGATCCACACGTTAAAACCATAGATTACTGTTTTGCTGGCAAAACTGTGGAAGATATCATTTCACGTTTAAGAAGGGTAGACAATGACTGGTCTAATAAAACAATATCGGTAAGTATATACAAGTATCTACTTGGATCTATGAATGTACGGACGATCGAACGAACGATATCAATTTTGACATAAGAAAGCCTCAAATGACAACGATGAATTGAATTCGACAGACGAACATTCGCAAAATTTACGTCAAATTTGCGAAAAGTAATACGATACGGTGTCGTTGTAATTATCGTAAATTTGACGTTTATTTTGCGAATGTTCCTCTGTCAAATTCAATTCATCGTTGTCATTTGAGGCTTTCTTATGTCAAAATTAATATCGTTCGTTCGATCGTCCGTTGAAATGTTTTAAACGATAGTAAGTAAGAGTAAGATACGACACGACGAAGTCCACGATATATCGAATATCGTTTTTAAGAGTACGTCCACAGGTGTACTCAATAGACATGATATTATCTAAATTGAGTAGAAATCTTTAGTTAGTAAGAGCAATTGTATCCTGGACCTAACTAAATATCCGGTGGTCACAACTTATAGACATTAAAGGTAGTTGTTAATATGAAATGTAATATTGATATCCGTGTTTATCTAATAGAAATAACAATAACATTTTCTCCCCAGATTATACAGGAGAGGTGTCCATTGGCTATCAAGTTGACACTAGAAACTATGCACCGTGGTCGTACCTATACAGATTTGTGGCAATGCCTTATTATGGAGTACCGCATTATTTGGCGATTGAGCCTTAATCAGAACTTTCATGAAGGTAAAAATACAAATATTCAGATTTATCTATAGGGTATTTCTATATCACATAGTATTTTTTATAAAACAGTAGCTCTAGCATTGTTGATGTCCCAATTTTATTATTTTTTCTGAGAGTAATACTGGCAATGTAATCACTGGGCACTAGGAATATATGTAAATCCGAAATCGATAACGTATGCTGTTGTTCTATACAGGATTGTATAACTATAATACCTAGACGACCCGTAGGAGATCCTATCCCTTTATTATAAGATATTATATGATATATGATATCACTTATTGGTTAGCTATGATTTACAAAATATTAAACCTTTGTTGAGTTGTAGCCTCGCATAAGCTTTACGTAGAACATAAAAGTCCCTCGTTAGGTGCAAGTTTTCGCCTCGGATTTCCGTTCAAATGTGCCGCTAAGACACGTGGTATAAAAGAGCCTGATAGGCATGATCAGTAGTCAATCAGTTCGGCGAAACAGATACTCTCTACTATACTTTTTTTTTTGCGAGGGGAAAATGCACCTTATGCACCTTGTCACCGCGCTGACTAGGCGCAGCCGTGAGTGGGGCTCTCCGGTAGAGTACCGGCCTACCCACTAAAAACCCCCCGGTGTCCTTCCAGCCCATATCGGGGCGTGTGGCGGGGTGCGCTTTCGCGATTCTACCGCCACATTCTCTACTATACCTATATATTGACTACAAAATAGCTTACGTTTAGGTCAATCAATACATAAAATCCTTTTTAAGTAACTGTTTGTGGCAGTGGACTACAACTCTGTTCTGTAAGATTAGATTAAATTAAAAAGAGGTATTTCTCAGGGTCACTGTTTGAGTCCCTTGTAGTTTTGCCTGGCATTGAAACCTCTTAGTATTATACTATAGGTTAACATTTTTTGTTATTACTATATATGGATATTCTCACACGTTTACACAGGAACGTTCAAACGTGATGGAGTTGTTGAAAATTACATTGATTTTCATTCACTCTATAAGGTTGTTCGGTTCGGTGGAGATAAGTATGGCGGTATTTTGTGCGGCAGATAAAAATACGCTCTGTGTTGGCGTCTTCGTCGACCTGGCTTTCAACACCACGGAAAATCGTTCGACACAGTATCCATTCCAATCCTAATCCATAAGTATCTATGGGCATAAAGGGCCTTGCTCTGGATTGGTTTCGATCGTATCTAACCAATCGTCGTCAATGTGTTAAAACTGACGCAGCCATTAGCGAAGAACTGCTGGTTACGTGCGGAGTGCTACATGGTAGTATCCTTGACCCGACACTCTTTCTTGTTTACATGAATGACATTTTCATTGTTTCAAATCCGGGCGTCGATCTGAAGACGAATTTTTGAAACAATAGAAAACCAATTCACATTCGAAATCGTAAGATTCGTATACGAATTACCGAATTCACTATTTCTGAACTTTCATTTCGTGATTTGTGCAACGAGTGGTTTAACCCACTTGTTTTTGATTTCTACTAGTAGAATATCCAACGCGTAAGTGATGTTGACAGTGATAAATTCACTCTGGTTAATGTAAAGCTTGTAAATAGGTACATAATAATAAGCAAATATTGTGATTTTTAATTTTTCTGCGTGAAACGGGATCTAATTAAGAATTTGTTTTTAATGACAACACTGAATTCGAGTGATTCAAAAATCTATAAAATTGTAAGCAGTAGAAAATAATTACGCGCACGATTAGTATTCGTATTCGAATTCCAAATTCCCGTCTAATGATTCAAAAATACGTCTCCTGGTCTGTTATGCTGATGATACTGCTATACTGGTACATGGAAACAGCTGGATGTCTGTTTTTAGCTTATCCAATCAGAACATGTCAGAGATTATGGACTGGCTTAATAACAACCTTCTAACTCTGAACTTGCAAAAAACTAAATATACGACTTTTAAAAAAAACACGTGCATCTAGACCCCAAGTCCTTCCAAATCTTTTAATGCATTTATGTGACACTTCTTGTAATTGTTTCCCTATAGGCAGGGTGGATAACATAAAATTCGTGGGGGTTTTCCTTGATGAAAACTTCTCCTTCAGGAATCGTATCTTAATGCTTTCAGGTAAAATCAGGAAAAGCATCCTTATTATGAAATTCCTACGCAATTCTTATATTGCATTTCGGTCTGGGGTGCTATAGGAAAAACAACTAATAAATTGGAAAAGAGCACAGCGTGCAGTCGTGAACCTAGACTAATATGTATACGTCGTGAAGGTTATGTTGCGCAAGCCCTTCAGATTCTCCGCAGATTAACTGTACATGGAAAGCGGAGTTGCTCGAGTTCGACAACTTTATGTAGTAAAAATTTTTGTATCTGTTCATAAAAAAAACACCGGTAGCACTCCGGGAGTGCCGGCAGAAGTGAAAACTTCAATATTAACGTTGTGTTTAATTATAAGTACAAAAGTACTATCATTTATGAGATAGAATACAATGTTTATTTATTGCGCTATCGTACACAAATATGACAGACATTTGCGCAAGCGCCCTGGGCCGCCTAAACGGAGCAGCACACTCAGGCACGGTAGAAAGAGTGGGAGATACTAGTTCCTCTCCCTTCCCCTCGATCTTACGCTTTTTCGATCAGCATCACGTGACCCTGACGCGAGTTTGGAAGTTTTTACCCATACAAAAAGTGCTCAGCGCCGCTAAAGAAGTTTTGACTTCAAAAATATTTCATCCGCTGACTTCAAAATCTTCATAAACCTAAGAATTTTCCAAATCCCACTACCCACTACTAGGACTAAGTTTGCACAGCAGCTCTCCTCGTATTTCCATTGTTTTGTATACAGGGTTACCTGGTAAGTCGTGCGAACCCCGTTAGGGGGTCGTGGTTCCCACCTTTTCTGACAGATTTCCCCTTGGAACCCCGCCCCCCAACTTAACCCTTTTCAAGTTATAAGGCTTTTTTGAAAAAATGTCTGATTTTTGTCTATTGGCCCATTTTTTTTGTTTATTATAATTCAAATATTTAGTTTTATACTATTTTTGTGTAGCAGATTAGTTTGTTCATCATAATGCAAAATAAAAATAGAGTTAAACTAAATAGGTTGTAGATAGAAGTTATAGCATCAAACAAAAATCAGTACAAATCAAACTTCAACCAGCAATAGTAAAAAAAAATCTATGACACGTAGGCTGCAGACACCTTTAAAAATATCTACGTTTCATTAGCTATTCAACAAGGTATAACAAGGTAGGCTGCTATTAGATTTCTTGGAATAATCTTTGGTAAAAGTCCTAAAAGGAGTAGTGAAATTAATGTAAAATTTATCAATTATGTTACAAAATAAAATAAAACAATTTAAATTAGGTTAAACAAATGTATTTTATTTTATCTTTCGTGTTCAACATGTCCACCTCTGTTTCGCACACACACTCGCATTCTGTTTCTAAGTCCACTTTTAACCACCGATGTTGTTAAACCTCTTCTTATTTGATCTGCTGCCTATCTATTGATCTATTTCTCATCTCAATGGTAATATTACTTACGTAGACACATACCTACACAAGTTTACACTCATATTCTCCTACCAACACACGCACGCATACCCTCCCATCCTGTAATAATAGAATTAAATCATTGGTATGTAATTCATTTTTGTTTAGTATTTTCCGTTTAGCATTAAGTATTTCCGTTACAAAGAAACAAGCCGTGAAATGGCAGAAATGTATATTATTTTCATGTAACTGTACCGGTTCCTGCGACAAAGGCCTCGAGTTTAGTGCAGTGGCCGCTGGTAAGATGTTCTTTGTAATAAGTTAGTAATTTGAACGTAAATTTATAAAAATATCGAATTTGTGAATCGTATTTGAGCATTGTAAGCTAACTTCCCTGTACTACACTATTATTATTATTATATACAATGGGAGAAAGTTGCAGATTTATCAACTGTGCAATTTTCCGAGACAACGACTCTCATAACTCTCCGAAGCCGAACATATAAGTATACATTATTCATATTAATATTCAAGTACATTTCAGAATATTGGTTGTGGAAGGAACATGCAAATTTAATGAGTTTGGAGCGACGTGACGGACTAATTGTAGCGTCATTCCAGAAAACAGTGCTGCCACTACTATCCAACATCTCACAATATTTCATGTCTATTACCTACCTACCACTTAATGTGAATACGTTGTGTTTTTATGTAGTAATTTCTTTCCAGTCTTCATCATTTATTTATTTAACAAGAAAAACCTAGATTAAGAAAGCAGGAAATTGATTGAAAATCATGACGAAAGTTTCCATAGATTCCATTGTAATTAATTCGTTAGCTTTTTTGTATGAAAGCGTACTTTTAATGCCGATAACGAATAAAAAACTCACACTGTCAATATGACTGATTTATTCTCTTTTTTTATTTTGTTTGTTACAGGTGTTCGAGCTTTGTTAATAGACAAAGACAAGAAACCGCAATGGAATCCGAAAACATTAGCCGAAGTAAACGAACATGAGATGCTGTCATTTTTTGAGCCTTTACAGATGAATCGAGATCTACGACCGATCAATTATTCTAAAATTTAAATATCGATATGTACAAATTTCAGCTTTACACATTCACGTAATGAACAAATGTCAATAAAAAAATACTTAATGGTTTTTCTAAGGATTAGATAAGAACCTGTCGACCTAATCGGGATAGAATTTTAGGTCTACAAATACAAGAAAAGCACAAATACAAAAGCACAAATCTCTCAATGATTTGCAGTCGCTTTCCTAAGAATGAAATTGTTTTGGAATAATTTTAAGCTAGGTACCTAAGTACTTCAGATGCGTTAAGTTATCGCTAGTGCTCGGAATAGGTAGTTTAATTTTATGTACTTGCGATTTTGTGACATCAAGAGTATGGATACTTACTACTTACTATTTTTAGAGATTGTAAAAATATTATATTGAACTTTCAAAATATTATTTCATCTTTTAGCTTATTGTTGAAATAAAATTTTACAATAAAAGCGTAAAGAAACGAATAGCAAATAAAAACAGAAAATTTTAGGTTTATCCATGTTATTTACGCTTATATTGACCTTCTTTCTGCAAGTACATAAAATTAATCTACCCATTCCGAGCACTATTTATCGTACACACACACACACACATATATATATTCTGCAAATCGGTGTTGGGTAATTTTATATCACACACACATATATATATTCTGCAAATCGGTGTTGGGTAATTTTATATAATTGTGTAGGTGTGTATTAAAAAGTAATTACAATAAAAATTTACGTATTAATATTAAATGTTTTTATGTCCCTATTAATGTGAATGTGTAACGTTTTATACATATAAATAAAAAAATATATTTTGTTTTACAATAATTTTGAGACTGGTAAATGATGTCAAATTATTAGTACACTACTTAATATTAAAAAAAAAGAACTTAAATAAGTAGAATCATATTTGTAATGTTAATAACGCTGCAAATTACGCAAAATTTGTAGCATCAGTTTCTTCACAAAAATTTATGCTGTCGATATGAACTGCAAAAAAATGGTAGCAACGTGAGTTCATGCTGTAGAACTTTAATGTGAGATGCTGAGTGATACTTTAAGAGATTCGCCGAGTGTTAGTTTCTCTACAGTTTGTTTAATAAAGTTGATAGCGCCAAAGGCAGCAAATATAAAATACAAAATAAACGTTATTGATTTGGACTTGTTTCTTTATTTTTGTAATGAGTGTAAGTATGTTCTACTTGGAACCGAGAATAAAACACAAGATTAAAAACCCATAATGTTAATAATAAAAATGTCTGATACCTTATTTAAGAGTTATAATATAATGATAATTACATATTTATTTTAAATACTGATCACATACATCCTTCCATTCCGTTCCACACAACTATTCAATTCATGTCATTACAACACAATTAAAAAATACTTTGATGATAATTGCGAAATAAATATTTGAGAAGTGTGATCAAGCTGATTTACTGTTTACGATCTTGCTGTTAAGAATAAAATCGTTTAACAGTCATTAAATTCATCAATTCAGTTTTCACTAAACAAACTCTATTTGTGTAAAATCATTTCTTATTTGTTACTTATTTGAACTTTAGTAGAGATATATGTAATAGTTTTCAAACTGTTTCGCCAGAATAAAAAAAGTGTCTAAGTCCATAAACTTTTATTAATTGCGTTGATTATAGTTATATTGTTCTACAATTACATCGAAGTCCATCATTAGCGCCGTTGTCGTCTTAATCCACGATAATGGAAAGGGAGGTATATGAAATCTCTTTTGAGCTTTTATACAAGATGGAATGGTCCAATATATGAAATTATTTGGATATTTGGTAAATTAGGCGGAGGCTGCTGGCGGGGCACTGCTTACAGTGTTAGATGTCGCCGTTGACGTAGTGTCATCTGGCTCGTCTATTTGTAGCCATGGCATGCGTTTTTGTAGCTCCTGTCTGTAAACAAGGTAAATTAAATTAACAGTAATAAATACTTGTAACAAAACTGACTGAAAGTAGTCACCTACTCAACAACCTCTCTTAAAATGAAGTTTGAAGAATTGCAACACACATTTGCTCATAAGTAACTCATTACAAATCGACTCGACTACTCTATTAGGGTTTAAGTCAAACTGTTGTAATCAGAGGCACCCATTGATTGGATAAATCAAATAAATCAGAATAATAGTACCTATGCGAGGATACGTAACTTAATTATACATATAATTGACATTTCTAACTGCAGCAGTTAGTCAAACAAAACAAACCTATGTCGTATCAATCATCTGTTTAATACACTTATATTAACAAATGGTGTTTAATATTAAACTTTAAATAAATTTTTAAACCGTTTGTTCAACAAGCCATTGCAATATCGATAGCGTATCGGTTTAGTATCGACCACTGAGGACTTAATTTCTGTGATTTTATCACGCGGGCGAACTGATACCTTGCCCCACACTCAACTCTATACACCGACATATACAACAGTCCAACCAAAGCACTCGTAGAATAAGTGCAGGACTTGGCTTATATTCTATGCGAACTAACCAACAGACATGTATCGGGTCGCTTTTCCTTGCCCTCTCCTACACGGAGAATATGAATATCCGAATCTGAAGCTTTGCGTTCATGTTACGTCAAAATACGAAGGGCTTTTATTCAACTCACCTATATTTCGGATGACTTATAGCGTAAACCCAAGGATCAATGCAGGCGACCGTTTTGCACGCTACTGCAGGAATCATTGTTACCTGTAATTGACAACATTATGTTTTACTTTTTATGCGCAGAGCAAGGGTTATGTTTTATCCAGTGCATGTATAATTGTTTGGCATATTCTGCGGCTAGAACAGCTTGATCAATTTTAGCTTCTGAGGCGTATCCACTGGGTATATGAAAATAAAAAAAATATACAGAGTTATTTAAAAAACAAAAAGACATTTAATTGTGTTTCTTTGTAAGTTGGAAATGAAAGTTATACCTAGCGGTAGGATTATTTAGTTCTTTCAAATAACCTTTTATTGGCAGTAAAATGACTTTATTATAGCAATATAACTTAAATAATACGTTTGAAAATATACTTTTCATTAAAAAACGCCATCCATCATCCAAAGACGTTATTAATACCGATGAGCTTTCTATTATTAAGAAAATTTATATTTAAAATATATACTATAATAAATTATTAGATATTTAATTAAATTCGGTATTTAATAAATGTTTATTTTAAATTATTCATTTTATTGGATTCACAAAGAAATATATTAACATTACTGTAAGGTTATTGGAACTGTTTGCAGATTCTAAAGGTTTTCATTTTGAAATAACAACGCCAGCCGAGTACATTTAATATACCATTTTAAGAAAGCTTAAGTAATGACAAAGTAATAAAAAAATAAATAAATTATACTCCGGGTGTAAGCAGGTCCTGGTCTCCAAAAGCACCTATGAGTGCCATCACGCCGTAAGGCGTCCAGGAGGCGACGAATAGGAAGCATACAGTGAGCGCTGCTTTCGCTATTCTGATCTCCGCTGATTGTGCGCCGGCTACTTGGTTGGATCTCAGCGATTCTACGTTCATTTTTTTTGCTTGTTCCCTGTAATTATCATCGAAAATTTAAACTTTCACTATGTTTTACTGTAGTGATAACGCATCTGATGGAGAGCTTTGTCTGTAAACATTTAATATATCATTAAAAGAAGCAAAATAATTGATTTTTGAGTACGATTTTAAATACAAATCTGCCTGTATTACAGTTTTTATAATCTGCTTACGCAATTAAACATCAGTCCCTACTTTTGCAATGAAAAAATCTGATAGCATATTGTAACATCAGCATGTATCAGCATAGGTGTATAAGCCATATAAGTGGCGCAGTTTTTGTAAGATATATCATCATTTTATAACGTGTAATCTACACAGCTGAATTTTGAATTTATGAAATTTGTAAAGTTGTGTATATCAGAATGCTCTAGTAACATAAGTCGGAAATGCAAGCGCCACCTATAATGGATGGTTTGGAATATCTACACGTTATTTTGTCATTCGCAAATAAATATAAGGCATGTACTGTATAGACTTCAAGTTTTGGATTATGGAACAAATATAATCGGCATAGACATAGTATCGAATCGGCATAGTGTTATGGTATGTGCAAAGAACTTTAATTTTAATGAATAATTTGTACAGTAGGAGTACTGTAAGAACTCCTGCTGTACAAATTATACTCAAACTGTAATCAAAATTTAAGGCAGTTGAAAAAGGCTAGAGCCCAGAAATTTGAGCTTGAGTCTCGTCCTGTAATACGAGCCTTAATCTTTACTCTACGAATCGTAATATACAGTAAAACTAATAGATAGACAGATAGCATATTCCTTTCAAATTTCGAACATTAAGTAGTACCGTCGACTTACTTATGTAAAGTTCGAAAAATCAATCTTTCATGTGACTACAAGTAACGTTTTCTTTATATTACCTTGCTAAATAATGTTTGTTATACGTAGAAAGTCACAGAAATATAGTTTTGAATATTTTTGGCACTTCTATTGCCTACAAAAGTAGTAGTAAATAATACATGAACAGGATAAATCTAGATGTTGCAGATAATTCTTTTCTACTAATACAGAAATAGCGCGTTTATATAGGGAGACTAGAAGTCGCTTGCTTGCCGCGGGGTGCAAGCACTCCGCGGAGGGGTGGTCCATCCCGGCTGTCTTTTTTTTTTGTTCCCCCTGAGGAAAATGCATTAAGTTGCATACCCCGGCTGTGGCGAGCCGGCGGTTATGTGGGGCTCTCCTCCCCAGAAGGGGGAGGCCTACCCACTAAAAACCTCAGGGATGGTCTTCCTCAGGCATGTAAGGAGCCCCCGGGAACACCAAGCTACTTCCGGGAACTCCCAGCCTCCGCTCCCCGTCGATACAGGGGAGCCCTCCTCGGGGAGGCACCCCCGGTCTCCTCCACCGACGCCGCCCCCCGGCCACGGAAGGGGCGTGGTCCATCCCGGGTCGCCGTATCCGCGGGCGCGACTTCCTCGCGCCCGCCGGTGACCCGTGGCGGCGCCGTAGCTGTGCTACCGAGCCCGGCGCCGCCTTCTTCGAGCGGGATCGGCCATCTCCCGACCCCGTTCGGTGGCCTCCTTCTGGAGCATCACTACTTCACAGAAGGAGGCCACAGCCCTCCAACCCCCCTCGTCCGCCAGTATTGTCGCAATCAATGCCGGCGGAGACAGATCTCGCCCGATCTCTGAGACCAAGACTCGGCGCTCGGAGGCCCACGCGGGGCACTCCGCCAGCGTGTGCTGGGCCGAGTCGAGGTCGGATGCACAGTGGTGGCAATGTGTCGATCCCTCCCGTCCTATTCGACACAGATACTCACCGAAGCAGCCGTGCCCGGTGAGTATCTGAGTCAATCGGTAGGTGACCTCCTCCTTCCCGTGGAGTCAAGCTTCGAGGTGTCGGTGGTGAAGGAGTCCCGTAGTACGTTGTACACTAGGGTCGTTAGTAATGCTGAATAGTTAGGAAAATAACCTTAAGTTCCTTCCCGTACGAATAGGTAACCATTTGAGCTTTATACGAAATGAGGAAATGTGGTAATTTATGAAGGCAGTAAATATACCAATTGCAACTGTTCAACAAACGATCCAATTTATTAATGAGCAGTTCGTTGGCATCAGTGTACATACATCAGCATAGTCAAGTATAGCTAAGTCAAGAGACTGTATCAAAATAATGTTAGTACAAGGTGGTATGACAGTTTTAAGCCTATACAATGAGCGTAGAGTACCTTGACCCTGTTGCACACGTTATCGATATGAACATTTCACATTAGATATTGATGCATATGTAAACCTAGGTTCTTTACAACGGGCATGATTTGAAATATGGTGCCATCATAAATCACAAGGCTTAGGGAGTTCATGTTAAGAACAGTTGATGGTAAGAACAGTTAAGAATATTGGTGAGTAATAAATAGAGTGAATAGGAGAATAGGAGAGAATACCTCTTTACAGGTGTATCAGCAGTAAGCTCGCACCATTTCGAAACTGACTGATTTTAAATCACAACCTGCTGGCGACCCTGAAGATAAGAGCGGAACCAAACCAAAGCCAAAGCGGTCTTATAATAGATCAATTGAATAGGCTGACTGCTGGAATCTAATTGCGTAATACAAGTAGGCTTGTTTTTTCTTTTCAGATTTCATTTGTTATGCAGCCCTAATGTATTAGGACCGCGTTGTCAGCATTGCCCCAAATCAACACTGCATACGGCACTACTCTGAACGAGGCGCAGACTCGGCAAAGGTGACTCAAAACTTACGATTCTTTCATAAATGAATTAAGTGAATAATTTTAATTACTTCTAACATCGAAGGGTTAGCACTTAAAATTAGTTTATAATCTAATTGAAATTTTGTTAAAATTAAATAGTTTTCAAATAAAGTTTGATTTTGTTTATAGCCTCCAGTGTATTTTTAATTAATCAAAATTTTTTTCCTAGGGAAAGTAAAGTTAGGTTAGAGAGTAGGCTTAGAGACAGGGGACCGAGGGATGGAGTTCGCCGCCTGTACGAGGGCATAGTGCGATCCGTGGCCATGTATGGGGCTCTCGTGTGGTCGCAAGACTGCGCGAGGTCCCCCCGCTGCAGAGCTCTGCTACGGAGCCTGCAGCGGATAATGGCCATACGGATCGTACGAGGCTACCGTACAATCTCGTACGAGGCGGCAACGGTTCTGGGATGCTCCCCCCCATTCGACATCCTGGCCGACATGTACGCGGCGACGTACGCGTCGCGGCGTGTCGACCGGGGGAGCGATGGGGGGAGCACCCTGGAACCCGCGCATGAAGTGCCTAAGCGGGAGTGGCACCGACGGATTGTGGCGGCCTGGCGTGCGCAGCTCGAATTACGAATCTGCACGCGCCAGCGGGCCGTCGGTGCCGTACTCGCGCACCTCGAAGCTTGAAGCTTGGCACCTCGAAGCTCGAATCTGTCTCCACCGGCATTGATTGTGGCAATGCTGGCGGACGAGGGAGGTTGGAGGGCTGTAGCCTCCCTCTGTGAAGCAGTGATGATCCAGAAGGAGGCCGCCGAGCGGGGTCGGGAGATGGCCGATCCCGCTCGAAGGAGGCGGCGCCGGGCTCGGTAGCACAGCTGCGGCGCTGCCGCGGGTCGGCGGCGCGCGCGAGGTAATCGCGCCCGCGGATACGGCGACCCGGGAGGGACCACGCCCCTTCCGTGGCCGGGGGGCGTCGTCGGTGGTGGAGATCGGGGGAGGTATGGTAGCCTCCCCCGAGGAGGGCTCTCCTGCTCCGGCGGGGGAGCGGAGGCTGGGGGTTTCCGGAAGTAGCTTTGTGTTTCCGAGGGCTCCCTACATGCCTGAGGAAGGCCATCCCTGAGGTTTAGTGTTAGGCCTCCCCCTTCTGGGGAGGAGAGCCCCACATAACCGCCGACTCGCCACAACCGGGGTATGCAACTTAATGCATTTTCCTCAGGGGGAAAAAAACGGCTTAGAGGCGGACTTAACATATGTGACGGACACCGTAACTTTGAATTAAATATGTCACATTCGGATGTAGATATTATCTACAAATCTCTTAGGTGTCTGCATTCAACGGGAACCCACATGTGTTAACCCGTTTAATTCATCTTTGCGATCAGTTAGTTATACTACATTTTAATACAGAACCCGGTAGCGAACTTTCAAATTTAGCTCTTATAAACGGCATTTTGAATAAATTGACAGGCCCCGCGGTTAGATATATGTATTAATGCAACGGAATTCCAGAAAACTGGAGAGCAATCCGCTTAAATTAACAATTTTGCTGACCATCGCGATGAGACTGCTTTGTATAGTGATTTATCATTACAAACTCAAGGTTCCAGTTCGCCTCATATCAGGAGTTTTACGAACGTTGTCAAAATTTGATTAGTACCATTATGACATACGTTTTACTTCATGAAAGTATCGATACAACAATACAAGGGAAACGTATGTTATATCAGAAATCAACCCTACAAGCGTATTTACGGGGACTTAAAGACCCTCTAGGATCAAAAATTCGCTGTATGAGATCGGAAACAATAGAAAAAGCCCTCCAGTATATGCAAGATGAATTGAATACTTTATACCTTCAAAGCTGAAATGAAGGCGGACCCTCTCATAAAAAAGAGTGGTCGTCTCAGTCACTATCTAATCAAGTATCTAATCAAAATTTCAATCTACCGTTAAATAATTTAATTCCTAAACAATCGAGTCATACTATACCTAGTATACCTCCATTTCCAAGACCTATAATTAACTTACCTGGTACTTCACGGCACCAGCCGATACAGCATTACAGTCAAGGCTAACAATATACATAATAATAACTTACCCCGCGGATTCACTAGTACACCACAAATGTTTCGCGCTCCTTCACCAAACTATAATACCAATAGCAAGGTATATAAACTGCCAAATAAGCAACCTCAACAAAATTTTGCACTAAGCCCTATGAGACCTTTCGTATCTAAAGTTTTACCGCCAACGGGACGAGATTGGAGACAATTCGGGTATCCACCCCCAAGTAATTATTTTAAAACTCGAGAAGTCAAGATTAACGAGTTTGACTACGACCAAGACTATAACTATTACGACTATTATAACCCGCAAGTCTATTACCCTACAGAGCAACAATCAGATTTCGTGTTTTGTGGAGAGCCGTATATAGCCGGATACCACGAATAGCCTATAGTTGAAGAAATAGAGCAGACAGCTACTTCACCTAAAAATTTTCATCAGTATCAAAAATTTGACAAGCCAAAATAGAGGTAAACCTTCACATACAAAGACCATTAGGGTACATTCAGACGAGTAACCCTCCATTAAATTTTTTAATAAATACCGGAGCTAACCAATCTTTTATTATTTTAGATGCCGTGTGTACATCAATTTTAACTACGAGCCGTTTGAAGTGAAAAACATACACGGCACTAGTAAAAACGAATATTCTATCACGTTACCTTGCTTTCGCGAACTTAAGGAAAATTCTGACATAAAATTATTCATATACAAATTCCACGATTACTTTCACGGACGTATTGTTCCAATTTTCTAATAAATCAAAACGATTTATTAGAAAATTGGGATTTACAAACTGACCTTCAGAATAAACTACTAATGAGAAGAAACTCTCAGGTACCTATTAAAATGTATGACTCACGTAAAGTCAACCTTTACGAAGATATAATTCCAGCTAACTCAAAATTATTACGTTTGCCTATTAATACTAGCAACGGAGAAGTTTTAGTTAATTAGCAAATAGTTTCTAATTGCTTAATTTCGGACTGTTTGACTATGGTATACCTACAGCAAAACAGAGGCTGGGTAGAAATCACAAACTCCTCACCTAATGATATCATTTTTTCAATGGACCACCCAGCAGAAGCTGAAAAGTTTAATTTTGCAATTCAACACACAGAAATGGTGTCGGATCATACTCAACAAGTTCTGTTGTGTTTTCGCACAGACCATCTAAACCCAAAGGAACTTGCAAATTTAAAAAATGTATGCGCAAGCTATTTTGATGTGTTTTATCTTGAGGGTGAACCACGTACATTCCACACCAACAAAATCAGAATAACCGACGAAATTCCGGTACACACTAAAAGCTATAGATATCCATATATTCAAAAACAGGGTTATTGCATGCCTACATCCTACAACTTACAAAATTTTATAAACATTTATAATATTTTTTTTACTTCATAGGTACTTTTTTAAAATAATTTTGTCTTTAGGTATATTAGAAGATAGTATAATGTAAGTAAATAGATAGCAGATGGTTTGTGAGTACTATCAGTGTATGTTGTGATCCATTATCGTGGACCCCCGTTTTCATTTCATGGACCCCAAGTTTTTCGCTAACGTAAACCCCTTACAGGTTGTAAAGTGGTATAAACGAAACTTATTTAGATTTTTTTGGAGTCTCCGGCGGAAGTCTACACTTCGTAATTCATTTCAAAATATCATATTTATGTTATAAACAGAAAGAATACTATTATCTTACCTCAAGGCTGCTTCATGGGCAAAGACCTGCTTCACAATGCCACTATAAAAGTAGATTATGAATGACATGGGGAAGACATAACTGCACACGAAAATGCAGGCCACAAAGAGTTTGGTGTCGAAGGTGTTCGTGAGGTAGTCAAAGGTGCAGGATGTCAAGTACCCCTCTGTAATAGTTAAGCTGATTTAAGTATCTATCGATTGAGTGCATTCGAAAATATTTACAATAAGCATAGTTTCTAAGAGCTAGTCTAGTCTAACCATGTTAAGGCAATAAGGCTTTAGTTAACCACGTTGACCCAGTGCGGATTAGTAGATTACATACAACTTTAAATTTCTTGGTAAGTGTATGCAGGTTGCCTCACAATGTTTTTCCACACCGTAGGAACGTCAGATAAATTTGCATATGAAATTTGAAAAAGTTATTGGTACGTGGCAGGATCGATCTCGGAATCCTGAATCTTACGATTGGAAGTCCAGTGTGCTCTTGGAGCACCGAGCCACCAACTTTCCCCGTTGCAATAAGTTCGTTCCTTAAGTTTCCACATTTAATTAAATTTTATTGCTGATAAATACATTGACTGCGCTGAACCGGAGGGAGACTATACTAGAGTTATCTAATTGGGTAGCAATGGACAAAACTATAAATTGACCCTTGTATCGTATTGTATTGGGTTAGCGTCCTATTAATTAGTCTCTTTTCATTTCTATGATTGTTTATTCTGTTACCGAAAATCAAAGAAAGTTTTTTTTTAATATAATGAAAACATTTTTTTTATAAACATTATAAGAAACAATTATTTTATTTTGCGTTAATTACCTGGTACGTATCGGCCCCATATTTGAAAGAGCGGTAGTAATGCCCAAGGTGTCGCATATATCCATATAACAGTTATCATTAAAAGTGCTTTGCCTCGGGACAGGCGACCGTCTAATGGTCGGGTGATGGTTGAATGCCTGCAAACAGTAACAAACAGCTTACCGAAATTCTGTTAAATCTTTTTGACATTTTAAGATTGATAAATTTAAACTACATTTGCCATAACATTAATTACTTTCTTGTATTACACAGTTCTGCTAGCCGACATAGAAGGTTGCCTCAAGTTGTTTTCGTTTACTGTTGGTGCGTCGAATAAACATATAAATATGAGATTGTTTTGATTGATAGATTGAACCACATAACGACATACCATCAAGTTGTTAATCTGCTAGTTTGCAACCTAGTTGTATAATGCCTTCATAGTAGTGATGAAACGGATATCCGGTAACTATCCGGTATCCGGCCTATCCGGCCTATTTTCACTATCCGGCCGGATACCGGATAGTAGGGCACTATCCGGCCGAATACCGAATACTAGATGTTTCCCGCGATACCGTTCGCGCTGAGTGCTTTACGCCCTAAACTCGTCTATATCGCGCTTTTCTGTGGGAATACAAAAGTTTTTAAGCCTATCTATATTGTTTCTCGTTGTCTAATCTATCTCTGTATCAAATTTCAGCAAAATCAGTTCTTTAGTTTAGGCGTGAGAGAGTAGCAGACAAACAGACTGAATTTATAATATTAGTAACGGATTATTTTGCACATACACACACATATATGAAACGCGATAAGCGGCCGAATATCCGGTGGCCGGATATCCGGCGCTCCGGCCTCGTAGTTAGCCGAATATCCGGTATCCGGTATCCGGCCAAATCACTATCCGTTTCATCTCTACTTCATAGTCATCGACCTTGTTTACCTGTCATATGCAATGCACGCGTTCGTCATACCAGCTCCAATGCCACTGTATGCACCCATGACAGCAAATATTTGGCAACCGACGGTTCCGGATGCAAAACCTTTCATTGCACTATTGTATATAAAAATTGGTGCTTTTAACATCATTATGAAGTCGAGTATTGCTAATTGTAAGATGAGAAGGTTACTAGAGGTCCGTAAAGTTTTTGTTCTGTGAAAAGAATAGATTTAATTTATTACAGTTATCTAATCTAAATTATAAAGTTTATTTTTATTTGTTATATTAAAGAATATCTCTTTCAGCTCTCTTATAACATAAGGTAATAGACAAATCTATTCTGCGATGGTTTGTGAGTACTGTGAATTGTCTGACTGAAGTTTAAAATATACATTTCTTTCAAATGATCGCGTACTTATACGTCGCATTTGTGAAAAAGTTCTTTTTTTAATAGTAATAAAAAACTTTACAATTAAATCTACATGGATGAAACTGAACTATTGAGTTATACAATGGATTTCTCTATAGAATTCGTTTTATATGATCAATTTGATTTGGTTCAAAAATACGAGTCTTAATTTCCCATAAGTAATATGTATCTTTGTGAAAATTCTTTTACAAAAGTATAATTACTTTCTTAAATGTGTAATTTTTTTAACAAATGCGATGCAAACAAATTAAGGTAGTTACGATTTTTTTTCAATTCATTAAAAGGATACTGACGTTATAAATATGTATATAACTAGACCGTTGCCCACTAAGGCGGCTGCTGTGAAAAAGGTGTAGAGTAGTGCGAGCGCGGTGTGCGCGCTGGCGGGCGGTGCGGGGTAGGACAACCAGTGCTCCGGCACCATAGCCAGGTCATCGCCCGTCAGGCCTTCGCCCAGCATCTCCACAGCAGCTGCTGCGCCCGCTCTACGAACAAAACGGTAGCTAATGAAAAGTGGGAACTATTCTTCTGCTATTAAACACTACTTTATAGTAGTTATCGTATAGTGTTAAAGGACAATGCCCAAATTATAAAGAGCTGTGCCCCAGTCACATTTATGCATGCCCACTAATGAGAATTTTTTAATGTGTTTTTTTTATTTATATTAGCATAGCATTAAATTAGCATAGATTTTTAAATGAAGCAGATATAAGTCTGTATAATGTAATGTATAATGTAATTAGTTGGAATCACAGTATATTCCTAGCATTTTCGTGTATTTTTAGCAGCTTACACCATAGTGTAAAAAAGAAAACTTATTTTTACAAAGCACATGTTGTGCAACGTAAAAATAAGTTTATTAAATATATTTAATGAAATAAGAAAGCTTGTTTATTTAATTACAGTATTTTTAGCCTTTTCATTGATTTTCAGTAATTTACATTAGGTGCAGTTTAATAATAGAATTTAAATTAATTTAATTTGTCGTTTTGACTTTTGGCCATATTAATCGGCCATATTACTCGGTTTCGTATTTATGTCATACTAGCTTTTGCCCGCGACTTCGTTCGCGTGGACTTCAGGTTGTGTTTTTTTTACGACCTCACATTAGAAACCTCAAAAATTGTAACCTATATATCAGAATAACAATTCTGATGTATAAGCTATATTGTGGTAAAGTTTCATTCAAATCCATTCAGTAGTTTTTACGTGAAAGAGTAACAAACATCCATACATCCATACTTACAAACTTTCGCCTTTATAATAGTAGTAGGATTGCCATTTCCGTTTCTAAGAAACACTTTATTTTATTGTGTTTTACTCTCGCACGCCTATTTGCGAAATAAATGCCACTAAATTTCGTAATTTTATTTTTATATTTATTTACATTTTGTTATAGCTTTGGGACCAGTGGGGCAAATTTGGGCATTCTCCTTTAAATCTTGTCTTCTATATAAAAATGAATCGCAAAATGTGTTGGTAAGCGCATAACTCAACATCGCCTGGACCAATTTGGCCAATTCTCAGTTTTTAATGTTCGTTGAAGTTCAAGGATGGTTTTTCGAATGATTCGAATAATTATCAGACAAACCCTAACAGCTCTTTTTCCCATACACACGTTTTCTAACTAAAATGTACAGTCAATTTGAGCTTTATTGTTATTTTTATAAGTTGTCTAAGCAATGCAGATGTGTTCCTATCGTCAAAGAGTCAATTTGCCTTTATTAACGTTGCAATTCAATCATATCTATCAAAACAATGTGCGTGTGTGCGTTGGAGCACAGAAAACATCGTTGGAGAATTTAAAATCACGTTCAAAAATTGAATAGTCACAAAATGTAATAGTTAATTTGGACCTTTTTTTGCAATTTGGTTGGTTATGCGGTATTATCTATAAAATAAGTAGGAACAAAAAACTGCCACTTTACAAATCTTTTTGAAAGGAGGAAGTCTGTCGGAGCTGCTAGTTTTAAAAATAAAATGAAAAGAGAAAATGTTTACTTGTTTAAACTTATAAAGAAAGTTTGGTTCAGACAATTAATTTACCTGAAGCCAACTTCTAATTAACGACTCTATAATAATTCAGCGAGAAAAATAAATTGGCCTTGCTGGTTTTTTCAAGTACAAGGCCTCTCAGCGTAGACTTGTGTATATACGCAAGATTCACAATATTATTGATTGGTCAAAAGTTGGTAAAATTTATTTCTTTATTATATTTTTACTGCAAATCTTACTTTAACTACAAATATCATTTTATCCTAGCTTTAAACGGAAATATATAATTAGTCTATTTGTTGGTCTTGTTTACTTTTTAAATTATCATTCACTTTCACACATGAAAAATGTTTTAAAGAGCGAAATCTCCTGCTACAGACTTTTATACAAACTAACTAGGACGATTTCGAGAAATATAGAATAAGGCTATCGGTAATAAAGAATTTGAACAGAACTATTAAGTTACGTTATTGGGTTCATTGAGCCACTCGTTAAGCCGTTTCTTATAATATTAATATTATACTTTTTATGATCATAAATTACATTTTCCATAAACGCTTACGTATTTTCAACCGTACACAGTTTTATAGTCATTTTTTTGTAACATAATAGATGACAACTTTTAGCCAACTTTTGCCCGATTATATAAAATATTTTTTATGTAAATCCGGGATATTACATGGTTCGCACCTCTGGACTGGGATATTAAAATATCCGTTTGACCCTTTTGACTTTACTAAGACATAAATTCCGTGATTTTGGGAGCGTAATATTACCCCCACCGCTTGATGCAGCGTTACTGCTTTGGTTCTCTCTGTGTTCTCTATAGGTTCTTCAGTTAAGTAAGTGTGGGCTGATTGTAATGGAGTCTTCATCACCTTTTTACCATAGCACTAGATGCGTAGTAGTGTTAGTCGTGTCATTTAAAACGAATTTGATCTAGCCCAGTTCAGTGTTAGTGCTCGAAATCTGTATTGCGTAGGGAATAGAAGCGGTTACAAGGTCATCATATTAGGTCTCATTTGCAGCCGTGTGTATAAAGTCCAATTTTAAATGATATTTAAAAATACTATTTTGCTATTACCACTGACAATCAAGTAGGAATCGTACGCGTTTACCAATAACAGTGTGTAATCATAGACTGGTGTACTTTGATATATTTTGGTTCTTTAAAGCTCGCTGGTGCCGTCTAATGAGATCTTTTTGGTGGTTTTTTATAAAGCATGTATACCGCACATGCAGCTTAAGTTAAACCATTCTTGGTTTTGAGGATCTAATCCTCCTGCACATATCCCTGTTACATTTATCTAGTGTTTTTATGCTAAAATAAACCTTGTAAGCTTTACAATATTTTCTTTCATCATACAACATATACCAGTAGTAAAGTTGACCAATCTGTAGGTACTGGGCTAGCTTAGTTGACTCACCAAGTGCCTTATTTTATTTAGTGACAGCTTGAGCTCTTTGGTAGCGACTTACGGGTACTCGACAGTACGGGATTCAGGATGATATTTCATGATGAGATGATAGATTTTTTTTATAATTAAATAGATAAAGAAATATCATTAAATTAGCTTAGTAAGTTACCTTAAGGGTGCAAAGTGGGGACCATGATAATAGTCGTCAGTCCGGTTTTCCATTCTGCCTGAACTGTCCCGGTGTGAGCAGTCCTCAGTAGTGTGCCCGAGCCCACCCGACTAACTGCCAATTTCCCCATAGCATTATCCACCTTTATAACGTATACCTTAACAAGATTCCAGGGATTATCCACACTGACACCTACGATAGGATTACTGGATTACTTATCGGAGCACAGATTTGTCATCAAACCACGGCTTTATTCAATAAAACCGCTCGGAGTAGGTATGCTATGTTCGATTACTGGATACCATACAAGGTTCTCTATTGTTCAGAGGTGTTACGTAACTACGATTATAGTTGGATCATTCCATAAGGAATATTCTGTGCTAAATTGTCAATTTTAGTTATCACAATATATTTTACTTTATAGTAAAATAGATTTTTTAACACCTGGTTACCTCATGATATTTTACATCAATGCAGGAGTGCATAAATGCACATATACACTTCTCATCAAAAAAATCGAAACACCTTGCAAGTTTACGTTTTGTCAGGATTATCAGAAAAATGTGTACTTTTAGGAATAAATGTTAAATGTCGTTTAATAGTGAGTAATATGAGCTTATCAAATCTTAATGTTAATGTTCTAAATTTAAATGAATTTTTCATAGGTTTCGTATTTTGTTAAAAGAGTCATTTTTATTCCGTATGGAGTATAAAGGAAATGGATAAAACAACACACGTAAATGAAAAAAAAAGCTAAAAAACGTTTATTTAATAACTTGTATTCCCTCCCCGAGCTCTAATTACTGCTTCCATACGGTTCTTCATCGATCGGATGAGAGTCACGATCACATGCTGTGGTATATTGTCCCATTCCTCTTGGATTGCATCTTGCAGCTGGCTAAGTGTTTCTGGGGCAGGATCTCTTGCTCGAATTCGTCTCTTTAATTCATCCCACAGATGTTCAATGGGATTCATGTCCGGGCTTCTTGCTGGCCATTCCATAATAGAGATATCGACTTCGTTAAGATAATCTCGTACGACGCCCGCGGTGTGAGCCCTAGCATTGTCGTGCATGAATATGAAGCCGTTGCCAATAAAATGTGCATAGGGCATCACATGAGGCTCGAGACACTCTTCGACGTACCGATGACAGTTTAGTGCAGGCAGACGTGGCCCAGACACAAAAGCAAGCTCTGTCTTACCGTCGGCGCTGATTCCTCCCCAAACCGTCCACGAACCGCCACCATAGCTGACCTTTTCTTCAATGCAGCATTCTGCATAGCGTTCTCCGTCTCTTCTGTAGACCTTGTTCCTTCCGTCGTTACCATACAGCATAATTTTACACTCATCAGAAAAGAGAACTTTGCTCCACTGTAGGTATGACCAATTTAGGTGCTCACGTGCAAAGTTAAGGCGCGCTCTTCGATGGTCTGCAGTTAATTTCGGCCCATTTGCTGGCTTATGCGGTACCAGTCCACGATCCTTCAACCTTCTTCTAATTGTAGAGTCACTTACAGCCACCCTTCGTACAACACGAAGCCGCTGCTGCAGTTGAAAAGCGTTAAGGCGTCGATTTCTTAAAGAAGTTGTTACAATAAATCGATCATCTCGCTCAGAAGTGACCCGATTCCTGCCAGATCCTGAACGGCGCGTGAACAAACCACAGTCTCCCGATAACGTTTATAGACTCTATGAACAGATGACAGGCTTAGATGCAGTCTTGCAGCCACAACACGCTGACTAAGGCCAGAATCCAGCAATGCCACAACTTGGGCGGCTTCTGTGGGCGAAGTATCCATACGTTTTAGAAAAATAACCTTTTTTCAGACGTCCCAAAGTCACAGTATTGAAATAAAAAACAAAAAGTTTAAGGATAGGCGCCAATTTTTAGTTTTTAAACGCTAAATGTACTCCAACCCTAAACACACATTTGTCTCAAAACAGTGATTCATTTCGTTTATAAGATAAACAAATGAAATTCTAATTTTGAATTTAGAATTTTCGCTTATTACTGTAATGGCCAAACTGCCAGCTATACATTTATGTTTTTTTTTTCATCGTATGAATTCTTTTTTGTGTTAAATTCAGACAGAAACAATGAAAACGGAAGTGTTTCGATTTTTTTGATGAAAAGTATATATTAAGTGTTACCAGTTTTTTTTTGCCAAGTAGGGACTTTGGTACTTTTTGAGTGAAAATAGCGGCATTCCTCCGTCAGAAGCGGGACATAGTAAAAAAATATATATGTATAATCAAATCAAAATATTTACGTGACAATAGATAGCAAAAGTAGCCTATGAAAATGTATTTTAACAAAAAAATAATATTTTCTTGTTAAAATACATTTTCATCAGATTTACTCTATCGTTAAATTCGTCTTTAGAATAAAAAAATCCGGACATCCCTCCACAAACGGGACGTCTGACAACGCTGATATATATACATACATATATACTCACGCCTCTTTACAATGGGACATGGCAGAGATCACAATTTTCCACTTATTACGATCCAAACATACTCGTACTTCTCTAGCTTCCTCGACTTTTATTAATTTTATTAATAAATTCTTGAACTGATCTTCTTTTAATTTACAAATGTACATATAAAAACAAGAAACACATTACACGTAGTAAGTGGCAGGATCAATCTCGGGCTTCCCGATTGGAAAAACAGTGCCGAAATCACTGACGTTTTTATTTAACTACGGACGGTAAAATATTTTGGTTATTTATTCCATGAAAAAATAATGTCAAAATAAAAGAATCCATATTCAACACGATTGTTTTGAATATAGGATCCGGATATAAGGCACGTATCATCTCTAACTATTATTAAATTAGAAAGTGACTAAGCATAATGAATACTTAAAAATATTAAATGACGTCTCGGAGTATGGAAGTAAGACATACTCGTACGTACTCAAGTTTCAAATTCCATATATATGTGCTTACAATAAAAAAATATACACATCCATGATCAACAAGTTTAATAGACATCACAACAACCATTTGGAATTGAATACACAACTATTATACGATTATAAATACAATAGTACTTAAGATACAAGGTCTGTATAATTACCGTAAATATAATATTAAACATTTTCAAGTCTGTATAAAAAGTGTTAACATCAATTGGCGAATCAGTCAGATTGACTTAGGTCGTGGAACAGAAACGACCCAAGCACATTGACATTATCATAATTAGTTAATAATATAGGTACATGGTACCAAAATCTCAGAGGATCTTAAAATTTAACCAAGGAAAAAGCTTTGCTAATATTTGACAGATCTTATATTTTGGCAACTTTAAAATTTGATTCTAATGAATTAACAGGATATTAATTATTACCTACAAGTGAACAAAGCGGGGTTAATTGGATCAGTCATAAAGTGTTTAATTCAAATATAGTTATAAAGCATGTTAACATTCATAACTGACACAATACTGAGTCAAATAGCAAAATTAATATTTTTTAATTTGCGAGAAATAAGCTATGTTTTTATGTTGCAACCTAACGTTGATGAAAATCAACGTTTTACATTGCAATAAAATTATTACGAAATTTAATAACTATTCAGTAACAGCTATGACTACAACTTCTTGAACGTAAGTAATTAATCAAATGATCAGCTTTTTATAATAAACATATTTATGACTGATACCTGAATTTATTTTTATTAGAAAATTTATGTAAAATCATATCTATTTCAGATAGAAGCGATATAATCTTGCTCTAAAAATTATAAGTACTCGTATCTAGTAAAGCAGACTTTTTACTAGAGGATAAATATAGTCTATACTCGTATTACATAGAACAGGCTTTACTGTTTTCATTATCGAACTTAATAGATTTTATATTTATGTTACATATCATTATTTAACTGACATGCGAGCTATATTCCAAAATTGAATAAGTTTTGGACATTGGTCATTGTTGCTAACTAATATCAATAAAGAACAAACACTTTCCTATTTTTAAGAAACTACAGCAACAATATATATAATAAAAATAAAAGTTGTGACGTATACGAGTAGAGCTATCTAAAAATAATTCGTCATTAGGCGTGGGTCAATGTTTTTAAACGTATTGTACACAATTTTCCAAATCAATCTATTGGTAGAGGCTGCCTTTATATCTCGTAATTTCAATTTCGCGGTGTCCCTTTATGGACTTATTTTTGTAAATGCGCTTATTATCTGATTAGTGATTTTAAGTCGTGAAAAAAAAAAATTATTTTAACACAGGTTTGTTAAAAAAATACAGAACTACTTCCATGCATCAATAAATTATAAGAACTACAAAATTATAAATTAAAATTTTTTTTTATTCTTAAGCACAATTCCAGGGCAAGACTTTTAATAGTAATAGTCAAGTATAGATAATAGTCAAGTATTGTCAAGGAATCCTACTTATCTCTAGCACATTTAATATAATCATAATTACTGAACAATTATTACGAAACTTAATCTAATATTTTCGTAACGACATAGAACGCAATTTCTAACATTACTTTAGAAACAATATCACATTTCACTTATGTTTTAATTTTTACAGCTTGTGAAATCGTTTAATCATTATTAACGTTTTTCTAAAACTAGTACCACATGATGTTTATATTGCTATGTGATTATATTAAGTCCTAATCTAATTTCACATTATAATAGAAAATAGGGCCATGAAATCTACACAATGTTCAATTTGAAACTTTGTACATTTAAGAAATGAAATAACTGTAACTAATCAATGTACTATTACATTAAATCTAAATAAAATATACCAACAAAAAAATTGCAAGTGCTCAAAATAAAACTTTCTAAAATATTAAATTTATATTGTTTATATTTGGATATTAATTGTTCTACACAACTAATCATATGATTTAGTAGTAAATGATTTCTTTTTAAATCTGTTTTCATATTCTTCTCATTTAAATTGATAACATGGATAAAATCTGTAAATGTCTTATACATATTTGCAAATTTACTCATCCTGACTTATCTCTTAATGACAAGCTATGTGGTGTTCAATTCATGCTATAGTCTAGTTTAACGGAAATTCCTTTCGATCCATAAACAATTGATTATATTCTGTTATCGCAATTTTAATTTACTGTCAGTAATCAATTTCATTTGGAAATGTGAATACACGGAGAAAATTTAAGTGCACTGTTAAATAAAATAATAAAAAAAAAGATAAAGGATTCCCATGTGTATATGATCCATATTTTTTGAGTACATGAAGTAAAAAACTGTCTGTGAGTTTGCCATTGACTAAATTCTTTCGATAATATTTTCTACATGTAAAATACAAAGTTCTGGCAGTATTATACATTTAGTTATGATAGGTTTTTTAATTAAATATAAAGAAAATTCTTTCTGTAGTGCATAATTCTAACGGGTAACTATGTAGTTTATACGTTTGTTTTATATTCAGTATTTCTTGAATGGTTTATAATTATATTAACTTGTTCAATTTTTATTAATGTTTTGATGAAATGAATATATAAAATTCGTAATCATCATTATTCATCAGCAATTTATATAGAAAAGCAAGAAGTAACTCTGGTTCTATAATAGTTACAGCGTTTTATATGGTAAAAATGATCGACTCTGTAACAGTGCTGAAATGTGTTCCCTTTTTACCCCCTTAGATCGAAATGTAATTTTATACAATTTAAGTCAATCTTACATTTTAGTATAGCTTTTAACATGATAACTGGCGTGGGATATATTTATTTTTGTGAGTTAAATATTTATTTTATGGAGTATGAACTATCATGTTTGACTTTTAAGAAATTCGCTTTTATCAGTCTTTTTTATTTTAAATACTGGGTTTATCAGAATTATCTAAATAATATTTTTTTTAGATTTATAAAGTAATAAATGGGAAACTTGCACGCATGCATTTATAACATATCAGAAAAAAGTCATATAGGTGAATGCTGTTGTGATTTCGAGTTGTTAAGCAACTCGAAATCACAACAGCAACGTGAAGTAATATATTATTAAAAATATATATATTTTACCGAAGCGAAATGTCTTTTTGTCAGGTGAAATTGCTAATGATGTTATGTTATATTATTTTTGTTTTTTTTTTATTTAATAGAAATGATTATTATTGTATATTTCATACAAGTTGCCCATTCGCTTCTATAATTATAATGTAAAATGCAACGATTATTTAACTTTAAACACAATCAAAATTTTATTTTTGTTACAAATGAAAATTCTCTTAATTTTACATCATTACAATTATATAATATTATGTGAATAGTATAGAATATTAAAATATACAATAGTCTCAAAACGTTACAGTTAGATGCACACAGGGAATAAATTACGTAGGGAGTAAAAATTACTCTACCAGGTAAATCTATGCGTCTTATTTAGTTTAGATTAGGCATCAATAAATTATTTTAGACTTAAGAACAAACACAAATTCATATCTCCAAATGTTCCTATTGAGATGTTAAATAGTTATCCAAATTCACTCGCGCGCACTGATGTCAGTCATACAAATAATTGTTATCGATTATCGCTAGTGATATCACATTGACATCAAGCTCAAATAGTTTATCTCCATTCATAATACAAATTATTATATCATTTCGAGTTAGAAACGAAGTAACACTTTTAATCTAACTACGCTACTTTAAAACCTTAATACGAAAAATAAAATAAAATTTTCCATTAACATTCTAATAAAAAACGATTTTGCTGTAGATTAAAACCTAATTTTATAAATTAAATCTTTTTGAAACTAATTCCACTTCATAAACACACTTTTACATGTTATTATTTATTGTGTTTATTTTATCGTTATCGTATTGTATAATTGAAAATTAAAATAATAAATAAGTCTGTAACTAAGAAATTGCCGTTTTCTCTTCCGTACCTCGTACATTATAACTTTTGCAATATAAGGGATTTTCAACAAGATCTTCGTTTTAATTTAAAGTATAATAATAAATTTAGATGATAATTATTAAAATTTGTATTAAAAAAATAAGGTTTGATAATTAAGAATGATATGTTGTGAATATCCGCCACGTCCACGATTATAGATGTTGATTTTTTTAACAGTTTTAATATATATATATATATTTAATATGATAGGTATATTTCGTTAATTACTTTATTTAGGCTGCAATTGATTCGATTCGCTCCGTATAGACACACATTATCATCTAAATTCAATATTTTGTTTTGATTCCGAAATGTAGTTCTTGAAGAAAAAACCTCTAAACAGTTATATAAACTTAATTTTATATATAACATGTTGAAATTTGTTAATTTTTTATTATTTAACTTAAAACAGTCAATATGGAAAGTAGTTCGTATTATATTCGTCAATATATATTACTTTATTGATTGTAACTTTGTGAAAGCAAATTATCTTTACTTAATAACAAGATATTAGGTAGTTTATGTCTACTCCACGTAAAGGATTAAAAAACTCCACACAACATGGTATGTTAAGTAAAGATACTCGTATGTTATTAAAAAAGAAAAATATAGTTAAAGTAAAATAAATATATACTGATAGTAGTACTTGTCAGACTACTATCAGTATTTGTTTATTTTACTTTAACTATATTTTTCTTTTTTCTGTATTGTCATACAGGATATTCATTTCATTGCAAAGATATAGAAGAGAAAATTCCTTACACTCAAGCTCATTTGGTGCTATGTTGAGCTTCACGTTAGTAGTTAGTTTTTTGATTTCGATTTTCCAGAAGTTAACTTCAGGTGATTAATGGCCGTTTTCACCAACCTTGTCTTAGCTTAGGTGACTCCTAAGTGACATGCTGTCACTTTTTATATTAACTGAAAAGAGTGAGACAGCATGTCTCTTAGGAGTCGCCTAAGCTAAGACAAAGTTGGTGAAAACGGCCATTAGTCTTAAATATGTTAATTCAGATTGACAAATACTTAATATTACTTTTAATAAGAATTCAACGAAATAGGTATACAAAAAAAATTCGAAAGTTTTAAAATATATAATTAATAAAAACAACGTGCAATATGAAGTAATTTATCTAACTGTTGTTGAGAAAATTTAATGAGTCTTTTTCTGCACCCTCCCAAATCTCATTCACGAATATATTCGGACTATAGTTCTCATACATCGGGCGGATTAGCGGGGGATTCAACGTCGCAGATGAGAATGCGGGTGTCATCACAGCGCGGGCTCGCCGGCGCTGGCGGGCTCGGCGCGACAAGTTCGGGTGACGGAGGCGGGCTGGGCTCCGCGAGCCGCGGTGACGGAGGTGGTGACGTCACTTCTGCTGGCGGAGCGCTACTCGCACGTATAGTCTGCTCCGCGCACAGATATGTCATTTCAACACTATCTTTCACCTCACTGTCGTTTCTAAGTAGAACATTAGAATGTCGTCATTCATTAAGGAGTAATAGTGGTAGGGTAAGGAACAGTATCGTAAAATTAACGTAATTAATACAATTTTATACAAAAATATTAAAATTAATCACTATTTAAATAATGTTAATAAATTATCAAATTTCCATACCTCGCTATCGAACCTTCAGAATTATTTGAGTTAATTACGTTCTCCGGAGTGGCAGCTAAAAATAAAAAGCATTCATTACTACGATTTCTACAGCATAGCTACGATTAATATAGTTATAATTTATTGCAGCCGTCGCTTTGATTTATCATTCAGTAGCTGTATGTTTATAGAATTTGAACTATTTGAATCTCTAACTATAACTTATTTATTAAAAAACCGATAATGCTAATTATCTAGTGATACTAATAATAGGAAGACTTCACTGAAACCGTCCAATAGACACATAAACAAAATAGCAACATGCGTTATGTTAGCAATGTCTGTCTACGAATTATATTAGGAAATCTATTATGTTTTCTTAAGAAAGGTTTGAATATAATTACCTTAAACAATTACATTTAGAAAAAATCTTTTAACATAAACAATATGCAAAAATATTTGATTAGACGTAGCGCCATCAAATATATTATAAATATATTTATTTATATAAATGCGCTTATAGGTAAACAAACATGAACACCTATCTATGAATCTACCTTTACCTTCATTCTTTATCGGAATTAGGAAAATGTAATTTGTTCACGAGTAATTTTAGCGTACTAAAAAAGTTACAATGATCATATTTATAAAGTTGATTATTATTAAGTACACTACTTATAACAGTTGCTCTTTTGCAAATAGGTATTTTAATGATTGTTCTAAGTACCCTGCTTCCAAAGTTATTATCACGTAATATAACACACAAACACGCCTGTATTTGAAAATTAATTTTAATGAAATTAATTAAAAATATTTTTTTGTTTAGTGACACTTAAAATGTCAAGCGTTTTATATTTTGTTAACATTACTACTGAGTGAGTGAGTCGCACTTCAATAGTGGTAGGTTCAATCGGATACAATTTACGATTCATACTCGTATTACTAAACAAAAGGTCGAAATGTGTAGCATTTCCTTAGCATGTAAGCCGCCGTGGCTGAACTACACAGGTTAACTCTTTGCTGAGATACTCCGAAACATCTCAGTGGTAATGTGGCCGTGCATCGTCTTACCGTAACCATAATCATCTTAAATTCATCAGCGGAATACCATCTAATATTCGCTATGACTTAGCTTCTAATAAAGTACGGGGACCGATGGTTTCTAATTTAATATTCTGAACCAAATGTTTAAGTCAACATATGTTGAAATGAAAAACATACATACTTGGTATTCTAAGAAGACTACAAATGTTCATTGTGTTATTACATATATAACCCAAACAAAGCTATTTGGATGAAAAAGCACTCGGCAAGAGAAGTACGTTGAAGTTCGGATTACTTATTATACCTATTTAAAAAATTAATCATTATGACGATATTCACAAGACAGAAAAGGCTAAGAACTAATCTCATCCTATGCAACAAACTCCTAAGTAATAGGTTTCAGAGACAGGCGTGTCTGGCCATTACAGGGGCATTCAGGAAAACTTCTTCAGCGGTCCTGCCATGACAGTATTCCATAGGATAACTGTAGGACTATGGAGTGTCAACGACATGACAGCAGATGAGATACAAGGCGTTAAAGCATAATAGAGAAATTTAATTAATTTATTGCTGAATAAGCTCTGTGATAGAATGGCATGACCTAAGTACATATTTAGACGACTTTTCAAAGTGCATATTCTGATTAGAGACGCTAGTATCCCCTCAGAGGTATTCCTCTGAGCTAATACTAGCTTCTCTAATCAGATGTGTGTAGGTACCACATCAAGCTACGGTACACAGACGGATCTAAGATGAAATCTGTTGCAGGGACAAGAAATGCCAATAAAATCGTGATTTCCATTGACATGGGCTAGCTGGTTACTGTATTTTAGGATGAACATATGCTATGTGCATAGAAAAAAATATAATAAAGGTCCAAAAGCGTCTTATCCAATCCAAAAGGTATCTTAACGTGTTAGATATTGGATAATAAGTTGTGACCTAACTCCGATTAACACTTGTACATGTTTGGTTAGTATTGTAGTAACTCTTACGGTGCAGGGTGTCGTCCCGCAGCCTCTGTTGCCTGGCGAGTGGGCGGCGCCGCGTGTTGTCGCGCACGCGCAGGGTCACGCCCGCACACGCGCCGCTGCCGTGCAAGTCCAGCGCGAGGGATGACTGCGACCCACATTCCGATTCCGCGGCGCTTGCACTGAATAATACATACTATAATTAACGAGACTACATGCGTTTTTTATCTCACTTAAAAAAATACTGGTAGTCAAAGCCAGGGCTCCAACATTCCTTTAGTCTACATTATAAATTATATAATTATATAAATATGACAAAACTTAGTTCAACATTCTCAACAAGTGCTAATGTAGTGTTTTCCGTAAAACTTGTCTGGGTCAGTATTATACTCAGCAGCAATGTTGACATAATTTTTAAATAACACTTATTAATTGCTTTCTTATAACTATTTAGTAAGTAAGAAAGCCTTTTTTTTTTTGTTCCCCTGAGGAAAATGCATTAAATTGCATACCCCGGCTGTGGCGAGCTGGCGGTTATGTGGGGCTCTCCTCCCCAGAAGGGGGAGGCCTACCCACTAAAAACCTCAGGGATGGCCTTCTTCAGGCATGTAGGGAGCCCCCGGGAACATCAAGCCACTTCCGGGAATCCCCAGCCTCCGCTCCCCTGTCTAGAGGGGAGCCCTCCTCGGGGGAGGCTACTACCTCCCCCGGTCTCCTCCACCGACGACGCCCCCCGGCCACGGAAGGGGCGTGGTCCATCCCGGGTCGCCGTAGCAGTCGCGACTTCCTCGCGCCCGCCGGCGACCCGCGGCGGCGCCGCAGCTGTGCTACCGAGCCCGGCGCCGCCTTCTTCGAGCGGGATCGGCCATCTCCCGACCCCGCTCGGCGGCCTCCTTCTGGAGCATCACTGCTTCACAGAAAGAGGCCACAGCCCTCCAACCTCCCTCATCCGCCAGCATTGCCGCAATCAATGCCGGCGGAGACAGATCTGGCCCGATCTCTGCGACCAAGACTCGGCGCTCGGAGGCCCACGCGGGGCACTCCGCCAGCGTGTGCTGGGCCGAGTCGAGGTCTGATGCACAGTGGTGGCAATGTGTCGATCCCTCCCGTCCTATTCGACACAGATACTCACCGAAGCAGCCGTGCCCGGTGAGTATCTGAGTCAATCGATAGGTGACCTCCTCCTTCCCGTGGAGCCAAGCTTCGAGGTGCGGGAGTACGGCACCGACGGCCCGCTGGCGCGTGCAGATCCGTAATTCGAGCTGCGCACGCCAGGCCGCCACAATCCGTCGGTGCCACTCCCGCTTAGGCACTTCGTGCGCGGGTTCCAGGGCGCTCCCCCATCGGTCCCCCGGTCGACACGCCGCGACGCATATGTCGCCGCGTACATGTCGGCCAGGATGTCGAATGGGGGAAGTAAGAAAGCCTAGGAATAGCTAATAGTTTTGAGATATGTAGCGACTAAACAACAGCAGCTAAGAAGTGCAAAGCAGCACAGAAAATGAGATCAAAGTTAAGAAAGTGGGGTAGGTACATCATTAATACAGTAAAGCTTTTAAGCAGAGTGAAAAATAAAATTCTAATAAACTACTATCACATATAACGTTCATAATGATAACATTAATATCAGCTGTGAGGATTTTCGCCAAACAACAATATAACAAACTTTAGTTTTCAAACTACTTTTGATGAAAGCTTTTATAATATATAAAATATATAAAAGTGCATGCGCTTTAAAATGGAGGCTTAAACAGTAAATAAATGTATGTCTGCATAAATACCAACTTTAGCAGATAATAGAAAAATGTATGGAGGTTATTCAAAGAGTTGATAGTTTGTCTTTCATGCATGAAAACATCGTTGTTTATTTTGAAAGTTTTGTTAAGTATTCATCATATATTCATTCGCGGCATAAGAAAGTTATGATTTATCGTGAAATATTTTTCTTCAAATTTCAACTCTGATTAAGTACATTGTCTTTCGTTATCGTTAAACAGCATTGTCTCTCATAGCATTGATCAGTAGAGTTGTGTTAATCTGTTTAAGTTATATAATGTAGCATAACGTTATGCTAAATTTAAATATCATGTTATTTTGTCTGCTATAATTATAACAGTTACTTTATACTATATTTGCTATTTAATTTTAATATCTATCTAAATTGTATATTTACAACATTAAAATGGCCAATTTACGAACGAAATGCACAATCCCGAGCGCATGAAACTCCGAACGTCAATCCTCGCGATCGAGTCTCGCACATTACTGGGGTTTAAATGAAAATAAAGCAGAAAAATAACATCTTCATTTAAATTGAATGTTATAAGTTATAACCTGATTTGCTTATTATAATCTAGTCATTATTGACAACTCAATAAAGTTTTGGACACACGTAATTCATGGAAATAGAGTTCAATTTTGAATGACCGTTGTAGCGCTATCTTGCTAATCCACGCTGGATTTGGTGTGATTTGGCAGTTCTTCTCAACTACACTAGATGTCGCTAAGTTAAGCATTTGGTTTCATTTATTACTAGATATTTAACAGTAGCAGTAAAAGTTATAATTTAATATTAGGTGTAATCATTAAATTTTTATAACGTTATAATTTATTAGTAATATGTTATAACGAACACTTTGATTGATCAGTGGTTACCTAACGGCGGAGTGCGGCGGCTCATCTACAGAGAGGGCGTAGCGGCGGAGTGGACGGCGCAGCGCGCTGGCGGGCACGGCGCGCGCGTTGCCTGCGCGCAGGTCTGGCGCCGAGCCGAACCGCGCGCGCCCCTTACCGCGCTCCTCGCCCATTCTGCGCCCAACACCCAAACCCCGCCTCCATTGCAATACTTCTGATCTCAGACTTCGCATTATACTCGTCATATCACATCTTTGATTCTTCCAAAGTATTTTTTAGGTAACCGAAAGGGAACACTAAAGAGATTAGGTTCACATCATGCAGAAGTTTATTGAAATATAAAAAAAATGAATTTTTGATTTTTTGTGTCGGTACACTACACATCGAATTTTTTATTTAGTGATTGTAATTCACGTTAAAACTTATCGGCATGGGTATGGAATAGCTTATGGAATTTTTAAAATCCTTAAGTTAATTTCCCCAAAAAATTATACACAATATACCATACTGTATCAATTATTAGCGAAACGTGTTTTGCATCTCAAAAACTTTTGTTAATGTTTTATAAAATTATTAATGCGGAGTTGAGAGTAGTTTGTGATATACTAAATTATGACAAACAAATACGGACTGGATTTAAATTATTAATATCATTATGTATAGTCATAGGCAATGTGCATTGGTATTATTGTATTATATATATACATCAATTTCCTAATAAATACGTCAGTATCAACGATCACGATCTACGTCTGTTATAAATCAATGAGCATTTGTAAGTGAAACGACTAAAGCTAACATTAAGTAAACAAATGTACACTGCCTGATATTTACTTAACTGCAAGGTTAGCTTAGCTACGGGGTAATTATACTACATTATGTATATTGTCAAATGTACAATAAATTAATTTGATATCATGAAAAAGTCAATGATCTATTATTTATCATAAAGCTATTGCAGAAAGTACCTGTTTGAGACGGGGAGTGGACGATGCCTGTGGAGTGGAGCTAGTGGTAGTGCATGAGGCAGTGGTAGCACGTGGGGTAGCCTGTACACACCTGTATCCACACAATATAGTAAAATGTAAATTTATGTCTATTATTAACTGGTACAAAATGTCAGTTATCAACCACATAATAACAATGTCATATCAAACTAATAATTCTTCTTCTAATCTTTGTTGAATATATTAGAAAACGCAAATGGTACTAATATTTAAATCTAATTTTTGTTCTTTTTATAAATATTCGTATATATACAATTGTGGAGTCTGACAGAATACTGCCAAACCCTATTGTAACATTGCGCGTTTTTAGCGACGTTTCTCATCGGAAATTGTACAATCATTAATGTACCGTAGGATAAGGTAATGTTAAATAAACAAAATAAATGTGTAACAAGTTAAGGCTAGAAATACTAAAACTTCTTCTGGTGGTGACCATAAAAAATCAGGACGGCCGCGCTTTGTTACAACTATTCGTATACAGATTGTTAATGCTGTTAGAGCCGGATTTGGAGAAACTCGTTATTGAATCAAAGAATCTTATAAGAAGTGAAGATACTTCCAAATCATATTTAATAAAAGAAAACGTGGTGATGTACAGGAAATGCATACGTAATGGAAAGGAATAGAAATATCCTCTATACTGATGAAAAATTTTCACGATAGAACAGCACAAGGAAACGGCAAAGTATACTCTTTTTAAAAATACATACATTTTTTAAAAATGTATTAATAAATTATCTTGTTATTTTATATGCCTTAAATTTACCAGCACGGCTCTGCACCTGGTCGAAAGGCTTATATTACCTATAATCGCCTCGAGCCACCGTTTCCGGAACTTTATTTTCATTATACAACATATTTGTTTTCATTATAACAGCTGTCGTGAACACTGGCTTCCATCTAATTCTTTACTCGGCCTCAGAACTATTTCAAATAAATACAAATTATGGCCTGTTTTAGAACATATAGCCTCACCTAAATGGCACGCCAGGATTGAGCCTATTAACCTTGCCTTGTAGCAAGCAGTGGCAAATTTTACGTAGTTTCCATGGGAAACTACAGACATTCGTATTCATACAGTTTAAAATTCTGTATCAAAGTCAAATTATGAGTAGAATTATATTTTACTTTCTTACTGAGAAAAAAGTGCTGTAAAGTGTTGAAATAGAGGATGAAAATGGGTATAGAAGGTGCATATTTTTTAAAGCGAAAATATATATATTTTTTAATATCTTGTTCCAATATAAATTAATATGAAATTCAAAGCTTATTAAAAAATACCTTAGATAGTAAAATAAGGATGGAAGTTTTTGTTTGAATAGGTTCAGAGACTAGTGAACCGTTTTTGATGAAACTTAATATAGGAATTGCTTGAAACCTGGAGAAGGAATACATATACAAAAAAATATATTTAATTACTGCGGGAAAAACTATTAAAACAGCAGTTGCGGCGCAATTTGGTATGGGGATGGTTGGAATTAAATTTAAGAACATTAGATACTTTATATCGCGAGAAAATAAATCTTGCCTTTTGGAAAATTTGATATAACGGTCGCGAAGCCGTGGGCGGAAAGTAAGTACCTACACATATTTTTATTAAAATTAGATTTTAATTATTTCGATGTACTTAATTGTATAATAACTTACGATCAAATTAAAGATTTTGACGTTTCTAAAGCAAAGCGCGGAAAGTAAAACAGTTATCGCTGCTAATATTCCAAAAAATATTGTCACCTTGGAGTATTACTATAAGGATTTTATAAGGCTCGTGAGCAAATCTTTGGAATTTATTGTACAAATAAATAATCTTAAAATCAAAATCTAAATTAGAAGGTACATAGCGGGTTTGTTTTGTTTTACATGAAATTGTAAATAAACACGTAAAATGAAAAGACATTACCAAGTTGGTCAAGTCGCGCAGGCGCCGCGCAAGGCGGGCCGCGTCGCGGCATCGGCCGTGGCATGGACTGCGGTCGCGCAGGTGTCACCTTGGCCGCGCTGTCGCGGGCTTCGAACGTCATTACACAAGCTGCCACTACGATGAAACCTGGAATTAGGAATAGAAGTCAAAAACAAAATAAAATTTACATTCGTTCTCAGCAATCAACAACAATTTTATGTACAGTAAAAGTTTCTTATTCGCGGGGGATACGTTCCATAAATATGCCCCGAATACAGAAACCGTGAATACAGAATGGTAAATTGTATGGAACTATAAGAGATACGTTCTTAGGTGACAAAATAAATAAAAAAATAATAAAAAAATCAATTTAATTGAAGTTTTTGAATATTTTGATTCATTATCTTAAAGCTTAAGTAATGGTTTGAAGAATTATGTAATATTCTCATACTTGGCAGTTTTTAAAAGCTTCTTCAATTCAGACTAATACGAAGCAGTCGCATTTTAAATTTGCCTCTTAAAAATAAGACTTCATCCCATAGACGGACCAATGTTGATAAAGAAATCGCAAATTGGAATCCTTTTATTTTTATGTATGTACTTTTTAGTAGATCCGCGAATAATAAAATTTTTAGCCGCAAATAAAGGAATTGTGTCGCATTTTTTTGATCCGCGAATAGTGAAAACGAAGGAAGCGCGAATAAGGAGCTTTGACTGTATTAACATGAAACAAATATGAAAAGTCGAATCCTTTTATAAACTTAATTTACTTTATGTTAAATATATTTATGCACTCAACAATATCGATAAGTCATTTATTGGGATAATATTTATATAAATATTGAAAGGTCAAGTCAAGAGTACCCATAACCGACGAACGTACAAGAAAGTATTGATAAAAGGTAAGAAAGTTGAAAACTATATGGAGACGTGGTCTAGCAACACGCTACGATAGGGGCATGTGGCGCGATACTTGGAGTGACATGACGTGGTGATTTGAACTTAGCCAGCGAATCGGCATTCGCTTCTTAACATTTGGGTAATTTCAGCGAGTTTGACATTATACCATTTAGTAATATTGTATTGTAAAATAATGTTGATTTTATATTTAAAAATAATTGTATCTTATGTAAATTTGTATTTTTATAATAGACCAAAGTTCTAAATAAAATATTTTAATTTATTGAGTACTCTACTTAATTATCTCTAATGCGAAAATAAAACATTAGTAGTTATTACCGGATGGAGACTATAGTCAGGTCGGCAGTTTTGGGTTTCCTAATCCCACCTTCCTTAAGTGGGAGTAGCAAGATAGGTAGAGAAATTATTGTGTATTGTAACTTTTTGTCTTATGATGTCACATGTTGGCAACGTAGATGATGGGTCTTGTGCTGGTGGTCAATTACGGATTATTCCGAATCTCACAAGAACTACGAGTACGTGTACTAAGTATAGACTATTAACCACTTACCATTTGGTAGGCAGTCTGCTTGATTGACATTATATCTGATCGAAATCGAAATAGAATCATCGAGACGATATATCGATAAATTCACCAAGTAGTTCACATTTCAATGTATTAGGTATCATACACAATATTAAGAATTAGGTATAAACCAAACTTGTCAAAATAATTTTAATATAAATATTACAGGAAATGTATTTGCTCTGCTGTGCATATTTGGTTGACGCTTGTGTATCGCCATCCATTTCTTTTGTATAGGTACTCTAACTTTTTACTTGAGAAAATCGAAATAAGGCTATTACCTAATCCGCCTTAAAACGTGATACAAGTATGTATGGAATATAATGGTTAATTTGATGTTAAATTAAATTATAGGAAACAACTAGTTAAAGAGAAATAATCATAGTATTAACTAACTAACCTCCAAATCCCATGACGATGGGACCCGCGTAAGAGAGATTGTTAAGATGAAAGCCTCGTGCTTCGTCCTTGACCGACACCGTAGAGTTCCCGCGTATTTCTTGCGCTACCGACAACGTGTCTGCATAATAACCTGGAAGAAGGAGACTCAGAAACATAGTACTGAAGTTTTCGATGAGATATAATTATAAAATATTATACTTAATGGTTGCAAGCTAGATTCTAATTACTTGAGGCAATGTGACGTGGCTACGCGCAACGTGTTTATTGCGTAAAACAACGCTTCTTAGAGAGGTAACGAATGAAAATAACAGGTATGTGGCCTCGTTTTCTTCTTAAATTGCATTACCGTTCTAAGTATTTAAAGTAAGTAACGCATGAGACTTTCATTTATCGGAAAGTTAGCTCACTTCGTGGAGACACGCTATCAGACTTTTGGTCACTGTTACCGCCATTAATATGAATTAATTACTGACGTCGAGAACAGTTATGAAATTATAAAATATTTTTCTTTATTTTCCCATAAAGCAAAGATGAAATGAGGAAAAGCAGCAAACAAAATAGTTTATTGAAGTTATGTTCAGCACATTACAAAGCGGAAATATTGTAAAATTTACTAAAGATATAAAAAATTACATGTCTTCTATTATCAAGCGACGCGAATTTTAATTTATTAATGTAGCTTTAAATGTTAAGTTTCTTTATGGATCAGAATTATAATACCTATCGATACAAGAGAATCCCCTCCGTCCTGATATTAACGAGCCTATCGTTTCAACGGCTACCGGATGCGTCAGCCGGAAGTGTCAGCACCGGGACCGCTCGTTGACAGGAAGTACCCCATCCTACTCCATGAGATGCGTCCCCGTGACCACGGACAAACAAATCGTAAATAAACTCTCAAGTAAATATTCAGGATATAACATCCACTTGTTTCTTTTGCAAACTTTGATATCTAAGCGAACATAAGGGCATGTTTATTTAACCAAAACACTTCTAGAATATGATTTAAAATAAAATTTGTGCGAATTCTAATTTTTATGTAAAATTGAATAGTGATTTGGTTGGTAAAATTGAAGTAAAAACGTCGATGATTAGTATGCATGTTACTTATAGTGTTATTGTGAAATTGATGTAAGATCTCTCGATCGCCTGTCTCAGCTGACCACCCACTTACTACATAGTTACCAGCATTTATAAGTGTGATGTCAATATCATTAGCATTGTTGTTCCGACAATAAAGGTAACTTCATTTTAAGTCTACTCAATTGTTGAGGAATTTGGTTAGCAGGCTAGAAACTTCTTGACGCATGTACGTTCCTATTGTTCTGTTTTAAACTTGCTACTATGGGATGGATATTGTTCTGATTTCACGATTTTTTTTAGTTTGTTTGATTTGATCGTTATTTAGATCATTGGTTTTAAGAGAAAGTTGATTTCATGGTTTCTCGGAAACTCTCTACAGCTAATTCCTCATTCCACGATTGCAATGCATAGGCTCCAGTACTAATCTACTACTTCATTGTAACTACACGATGCCTTAGGTTAAATTGTAAGTGTTATGCTCATGCCGAATTGCAATTACGCGAAGTTCAGAAAGTGGAGCCGATGGCATCATTTTTGCTTTCCCTTTGCTCTCTTCAGAGCACAACACCGGCGCTACAGTACACTATTGATTTTGAGGTATGATATTAGTTAAATCTGAAGGATTATATCGAGAGCGTGATAAAAATAACTCCACGAAAACTTGGTGTCCTTAACAAGGTGCTGTGTTTTTCAACAAATACGGTTAGGCACTTATTCGATGCGACATGCATGATGGGTAACATAGATGTGCGAAAAAACCTTGAATCTCCACGATTATGTCGGGACATAGAAAAGCGAATTCTATCTTTTACACTAAAGTGGGTATTTAGAAAAGTATTCTGAGAAACCACGTGTGCTACCCTGCACATAAAAATGGTACATATCAATTCAGAGCGAGCAACATGTTTATATTGCACTATCAAAAAATAGAATTCTTACTTTTAAGACTTCACTTGAGTCTAATCATGATTTAAACAGCAGTATTGCAATATTTACTTCGACTATATGGGATTTTTGTCTTCTTCTTATAATCCTGAGTAAAAAGAGGCGCGAGGAATCCTTTCCTCGCGCCTTCAGGTCTCAGGTCTCTGGTTTCCAGGTCAACAAGGCGATAGTGGCTAGTGTAACGTATTTTCTTACATTATCTTTGTATTTGGACTTCATTCCCACTTGTAGTCAGGTGGGATTTATCCACATGCTTGGCTATTTACAAAAAGACGGCCTGAGCCTATATCGCGCATGATCAATGCAGATTCACCGACATATGTGCATGTTTGAGCTTTTTTGTGGTGTATTCAGGCTCGCTCACGATGTTTTCCTTCACCAATAAGCGCCAAATGAAAAATATAAAATGAATTTCGATTAAAGAAATACACAATGTTACATTTATGTGTGCCTTTGCATTTTATTTTAATTAGCTAAATATGGCGTATATATATATGAAAAAAGGCAAACAAAAACCCCGAATCCGAGTTTATAGTGTGCTGTATAGTCAATATCCTTAATCAATTCGGCCACCGAGTATTGTCTGTCCCAATCTAGTATTTCATCTGCATCCTCCTCCTTTACATTGTTAAGCTAAACTAGACTTTATTTACAATAACTACTTAGAAACCAGTATAAATTTATTGAAAAATCGTTAAAAATAGAGCAATATTACATATTTGTGTTTGTGACTTAATTTCTTTTCAAATACAAGATAAATGTATTAATATATAAGAAAAGATCTATTTATTCATTTATTTAGCACTTAGTTTGTTTAAAGATGAAGAATGCGATGGCCGATTAGGTTAAAACGTCAACACGGAATGTTGAATACGCGGGTTTGAGTCTCGCCTGAGCCAAATATTTTGTTTGTGTATGCTACTGATATTCATATAACAGTAACTCTGTTTGAATTATAATAAAAATAGTTACCTATAACAGCCATGGCAGCTCCTAAGAGCATTAACAGCAAGCCCGCGGAAAGAGCTCTACAGGCGTGCCACAAGCATTGCGAGCTCATTTTGCCCCGCACCACCTACAATAAATAACAATTGATTTTTTTTAATGTTGTATATTGATAAACAATGAGACTGCTGCCTGTAAGTGGTTACAGGCGTCTATAGTACAAAGGCTCGTAGCAAATCTGCAATCCCCACAAAAATCACAGTGTACGTCGCACATGTGACACAAGATGTAACGTCACAGTACTTTATACAATTATGGCAGAAATATGTAAGACGGTTATACCTAAGCAGACGACCCTGATATAGAGTTCCGAGTTCCTATAATACTGTAATACGATAATAATCAGCATTACCGTGCTGATACGGTAATTTATAGATAAAGATTTGATGGACATATATATCCATCATAGACGTAATAACTGAAATTTACATAGATATCTGTAGATATATTTGTAAATTTCACGTATTACGTCCATATTCACAAAATAATTATAATGAATTCTGGTTATAAGATGTTGCCATATCTGAAGCACAGGATTCGAGTCCCGTTTACAAAAACTATTTCTATGTCAATTCAGTACAATAAATGAATAAATACGTCATGTTATGGCAATTAGGCATAAGCCAGTTAGTCCGAATTATTATACATGTATTGCATATATACTTATAAAATTATATAATGAATACCCACAGGTGTACGCAACCTAAGGATGTTTTCCTTCACAGTAGAAGTGTCATATATAAATTCGTAGAAATTTCGAAAAACATATTGATAAATGCTAGGATTGACCATGCACCCGTCGAAACTTCATTTAAAGGCCACACACAGCGCCACCGACACTTCAAAAATATTTATCTATATATTAATCATATATGCATGTCTATCCGTTACTCTAGAGCCTGAATGATGAATGAATGAAAGCCTGAATCTACGAGTATACCAATATTATTGTATAAAGCCGAAGAGTTTGTTTGTTTATTTGTTTGATTGTTTGAACGCGCTAATCTCGGAAACTCCTGGTTCAAATTAAAGAAATATTTTTTTATTGAATATAGACCATTTATCAAGAAAGGCTTTAGGCTACATAACATCACGCTGCTTCTAATAGGAGCGAAGAAATAATGGAAAATGTGGAAAAAACGGCGAAAATTATTAATCTTTGAGGGCTTCCGTTGCGTGCGCTGCGAAAACGGTTTAAGATACCAAAAAAAAATGCATGAAAGAATTATTCCTCTTGAAAACATCTATAAAAATGTCCGCGTTAGTATATATCTATCTTCTAAGATTAACTCACTAGAATAGTTTTTATGGTAATCAAATTTGGATAAGTCGCGTTGTCAAGATCGGGTTGCGGAGAAAACCAATATGTTCTTCCGCCACAAGAAAATAAAACTAAAAATATAATTTACGCAAAAGTACTTTAAAATAATTATGTTCTTTTAAAAACTTAAAACTAAATTGTCTTAGATAATAACAGAAATTTCCGCGGACAAAGTCGTGGATAACAGCTGAGGTGGTTGTTTGCAAAAATAAATATGATGCTCAAAATAACTATTCCACGCGGACGAAGTCGTGGGCACAGCTAGTCAAAGATAATATAAGTCTTGCGGTGCTTACTTTTTAATAATATATTTTTAGACGACTTGATATCTTGTCTTGGCTCGTATTTCAAAATGAGACACAAACTTAAACCTCTGCTTGAGTACAGGTAGAAAGAGTTGATGTTACTAAGCCTACATAGTACCGTCCCTTTCTAACTATACCCAATTTGAGTCTCGTGCTGTAATACTGATTTTAGAATCAGGTACATTCTGTTGGTAAGTGACTATGGTCGTTTACATTCTTTCTGGGATTCAAAACAATTTGGATATTTCCAAAAAACTTCAACTTGTCCCATGTATCAGTAAGCTAGGTCCAACGATACCACTTTGATACTATGGAAGATGAAACTTTAAGATTTATATTTTTAAAAATACATTTCCAAAAGCTTGTTAGCAGCTTATTTGCTTGTCGTTGTATAGATAAATCTATTATTTTGAGTACTTCAGTATACCCATTCCCAACAGAAAGACTTATTTCAACGCTTACCCAGGGGCGATAAATGTTTGCAAGGCTTCAAACTATCATTTTATTTATAGACGGCACTCCTTTGTGTACATCGACTAAGAATATGAAAGTATCATGTGAAAAATATTACATACTGTTACATAGGCTGCTTGCTTAGTTGAAACTTTACAATTTTTGATAATTTTTACGTTATTTTTTTGTGATGTATGCCATCTTTAAATAACATACACACGTATAAATAATTTTCATAACGTGATTGAATATACAGTTTTAAATCAATCGAATTAGTTATCTTTGTTGCCATCACCATAGATTCGTTTTCAATCGATAGTGAGTACTACTAGTACTTTAATCCTTCATCTGAATAATATTTTTAATATATTCAGCAATGAGTTGCGTGCGCAACAAGTACTCAGCCAACTGTTGAGTTGTTGTACTTGCTATCTTAGTCGGAAAATTGAATGAACACCGCAAACTTTCGAAGCAGCTATCAGTATTCATACATATTTTTTAATATCTATGTTTTGTCTGCTACCATTTAAATGGAACCGAGGGAATACGTTTTGCTGACTAATTTATGAAAATTTACGAAACGATCAATTAAAGCTTACATATTAATTTAGATTAGCTCTAAAAGAATTTATCAAATAATCATATTGGATTTATTTCATGCAAAATTGATTAAGTTGAGATTGTTTTGCGATTGTCTTGCATAGTTTATCATTGATTTTAAAAACATTAAATTGAGGTAATAATATTTGATAGTTTTGTGTAATTAAGGTGGTGGGTTACCTGGACATTCCAGGTGGCGCCTGAAGCGGGGTGCGCCCGGCGCAGCGGCCCCGTGACGCTCCGCGCGCGCCGCATGTCGACTGCCGCCTCCACGCGCCTGTCGCTGCGCGCGCATGCAGCCTCCTTGCTCCAGGCCATCTGCGTCCTACAAATCGAACAGAAATCGTATGGGAGAAAACATTAATTAATAATCAGTTACCAAAAAGTGTTAATTAATATTATAATTACTATTATTTTGATCAAGGTAGCTTCTTTTTAAAGTAATTTTAATTGTTTATTTTTATATGTAAAACCAGAAATTCTTTCATTTTGTTCAGTAAATAAAGATTTTTAATTGATATTTATAAAGTAGCTTAATAAAAAAAAAATCAATGAAAAATAAGCAGATTGGAGAAGAAATATAGGAACAAAAAAAAACATTTCTCAAAGAAAATGGTTACTATACTATGCTCGATATATTTATAGCCTATATTACAGAATCACCAGAACCTTAAATTCAGCAGCAAAAACTACAAGCTTAATTACACAGCATTCCATTATTAACAGAAAATAAAAAACAAACTATAGAAAAAAATATCAGTCAATTGTGAATCGCACCCGGGCACTGAGGCTTGCGTATGCAATTAAATTTATAGTACATTTTTTTTTGTATAGGACTTTGTTTTTACTTGTGTTATATGACACTATTCCATGCAAAATTTCATAATTCAAATTCAACGGGAATATTCCCTATAGGAATCGTTTCGCTTGAGAGATGGTCGTATGTTTTGGTTGTGTCGATTAAGAAGATTGCAATGCTAATTATCCGGTATTTTCCATATTCAGTCATTGTGATTTTGGGAATTAAGAAGTAAAAAGTAATCACGTACTTATATATCTTACTATGTACTTATATAATCACGTAATAGCATCATAAGAAAAACAATCTGGTTTCTGTTTACTTTTGGTAAGTTGTTCGGGTTCGAAACATAAAACAACTTATTGCTTGATAATTAATATATAATTTCTAAATGATAACAAATATGATAATAATAGCTATGAATGCACTCAGCTACGTTGATGATTGCAAATGCACTGATTTGATAATCCCAACTAATATTATAAATGCGAAAGTGTGTTTGTTTGTTTGTTTGTTTATTTGTTTGTTTGTTTGTTTGTTTGTTACCTCTTCACGCTTAAACTACTGGACCGATTTCAAAAATTCTTTCACCTTTGGAAAGCTACATTCTCCCCGAGTAACATAGGCTACTTTTTATCCCGGAAAAATCGACAGATCCCACGGGATGCGCAATAAAGGCTTCGCTCAAAAACTACTGCACAGATTTTTATGCGGTTTTCATCAATAGATAGAGTGATTCTTGAGGAGTTTTGCGGCATTTTTTATCTCGGAAAAACGGATAGTCCCACGGGAAGCGCGATAAAATCTTCGCACCATAAACCGACTTCCGCGTATATGTAGCCGTGGGCAAAAGCTATGACCCTTAACCCTCTATACACCCAATCCCGAAATCCACGCGGGCGAAGCCGCGGGCAGAAAGCTAGTTTAATATAAAGAGACACAGTGCCGGCGGTGATCGTGTGAGTGACGTCAGTCGCGGTGTTCGGTGACATTATAATGACCGAAAATAAGTTCAACAAAGTACTCGTACGTAATAGTCAAAAGCAAAAATGTCTCATTTTAGATTATAAATATGATAATAAGTATATTATTTTTTTACATACATAGAAAGAAACAAACAAATAATAGTCTAAATAATATCTTCGAAATATCATCTAACGAATTCAACTCAAGTACAAATCAATAAAAATATCCTAATTAATAACCACAAATTGTACGTAAACTGTATATATAAATACTTAAAAATCGACCTACTTTTGAGCTTCTGGCTTATTAAATTATTATCTACAAAACGTAACAAACAATTCAACAACATATAAATAGTTACAAAAACTTATAAGTTCAGTCAGATAGTATCAATATAAAAACGGGAATATGAAATCAAAAAAGAAACCTCACTAAATGTTCAACAACAATTATAAGTACACCAATCAAGGTGTGCAAACGAAAACAAAAAAGTAAATAAAATATTGAATTTTAATTCCGACATATTTAAAGAGCGCATGTGGGTATAGACCAAACTAGCTGACAAAAATTCTTACTCTGATTCGAGGGACGGGTAATTAATTTTTACAAACTATTTCCAGTGGCTGACTGATGAGTTTGCTGTCGTTTTTAATAGGTATTTGACATGTAGTAAACTACAGAACTCATGTTAGTTTAATATGAAAGAATAGTACAGTTACGTTCCGCTAGGGGCGCTGCACAAAGTTTTCATACAAATATTTACGCTGTCGATATCGTTTGCAAACCATTGTAAACTCAGTAGCTACTAGTGAGCCGTCAATTTCAAATAACGTCACCTCTATCTTAATGAATGTGTCTATGTCAGCAGGTTCTTCTGATCATGTTTTTGAAAGTCAATCTAGTAATGTCTTTTGAATCGTCATTTCTGACTGCTTCTTAACTCACAATGATTCGATTTCATCGTTCATGTTCTTATTATCCATTGAATCATCAAAACTGCGGCTATAGCAGAGGTTCCCAAAATTTTTGATTCGTAGACCCTTTGCCATGTATTTCGATTTTGCGTAGAGCCTTTACTTACCTGATATTGAATGCTTACATTCTAGAACTTACAAAATTTTCTAAATATATATAATAGTTTTTTTACTTAACAGATACTTAACCTTTATATTAGAAGATAGTATGATGTAAGTAAATAGGTACTATCAGTATATGTTGATAGGGCTTTTCGATTCTATTATATCATACAAACTTAAGAGACTCTTTGATAGAAAAATGTAAAGAAATTATTCTGACAGTCCTGCTACAATATATTTGTAAAAATCTTGTATACGTTCGTAAAAATATACATATATTTTGTAAAAATGGAGATAAATTAATAATACCAGGCAGAAGAATGTGTTAACATTACCAAACACCAGACTATAACTCTTTGACTATAATTCTTTGACTATATGAATTTATTGAGAAAGTCACGTTTCTACAATAAATTCAGGAGCGTTGTTTAAAGAAATTTAAAATAATATGATTGACCAAACTTTGGGCTATGATAAACAAATAATAAATGTTTTGACGTTAGTGAAATAAATAAATATTGTACTGTATTTTTTTAAAAGAGCATTTATTGAAATTAGACCTTCTGAGTTTCTTGCTTGTTATTCTCCTCTGGTGGTTTTTCCAAGTTCCGAATAGGTGGTAGAATTAGCTTGAACATTTTATTTATTTTATTTTATTTTATTTGGGTAGCTAACAGCTTGCAATAACAATGCAGTAATAAAAATAAGAAGCTACAAGCTAATAATAAGCTACCACATGTAAAACTACTTACTATCTATCAACAACAACGAGGACAATACAAAATAATCACAAATTAAACTAATCGAATCAATTCGGTATCTGAGAAATTGCAGACAGAATCGGTATCAGTGCATTTTTTATCTTTTTTAAACTATCACTAAATATGTCGACTTCGCCACTTATACTATTTATAAGATTAATCACTCTAATGAAATAGCTATTACGAGTACGTCTATAGTTAGTGTTCGCAAAGGGCACATTAAAAAGATTATATATAAATAAATAAATAAATAAATAAATAAATAAATATAAATTATTACGTCTCATGCTCATGTAGTATAAATAAATGATAAGATTGACTAACGCTCCGTTCTTCTAACCTACATAAGGATACCAAGATGCTCACCATTTCGCAAAATTTTCAATCTTGCTGCCAGCAATATTTCAAGACCGCGTAGGATTATTGCATCATTGTAACGTTGTTTGCGAGTTGTCTTCACCCTTGCACCTTGGCGGTACGACGTCCGATGAAGCTTGAAGCGCCAACATATGGAAAAGAGAAAGACAGAACTTAGTCGGAAGGAATAGATTGATTTAGAATACCCGTTGTTTTATGCAGCTCATTGTTTCTTTTTCTTAAGCATCCCGATCTAGAATCTGGTTACGCCATAAAATAAAATAATATAATTTTGCCTGAATTACAGTTCATCTGTAATGACCGTAAAATTTTCTATATGGGAGTATAGTCAAGGTGTAAGGGGGCGAAAAAAAGTATCAGAAATTAACAAAAATGTTTTTATACGCACAATTCCTTGAAGCGTCAAAAATAAATTTTATCTTATGCTTAACCAATAATTTCACACTCATTCTTTCTCAATTTTTTTATTACAAATCTTTTTACCGTTATTTTTTACTTTTTACTGTTAACTTTTATAGACTTTCGGACGACGAGCGAGAGTGACATTACATCTTGCTAAAATATATAATAACAATATAATATAAAAATAAAAGTTATAATAAAAGTTTATGTCAATATTATAGAGCCTGTATTTCTTGAGTTTGAAATTTGATTTAGAGGCAAAATTAAAAATTATCTGAATTATATCAGATGAATTCAAAGTGAAAAATTTTCATGCAATCCATTTTTATAAAAGAAAAGTTATGATAGATTTCAATTGGTCATTATAAATAAATAAATATAAATATTTGTTACACTTACACCAATTAGCCTAGCCCAAACTAAGCTCTGTAAGGCTTGTGCTATGGGATCTAGGGTAACGGATAGACATACATATATTATACATATATAAATAATTTTTATTGAAATATATATCAACAACCATGACTAAGGCACAAATGCTCGCATTCATCACACAAACATCTGCCCCCACCGGGACTCGAACCCGGGACCTCAGAGATGGCGACACCTTGAAACCGGTGTACTATCCACTCGGCTATGGAGGTCGTCAAATATTGAAATATAAATCTATTGAAAGTGATATTACGATCAAAACAAGGCTTACATTTATTTATATTACCAGAAAAAATTACAGGATTTTATGAAAAATGTGAAGGTGCATTTGAAGTCTTATATGTTTTATTTTGAAAGAATATTATGATTTCCAGTGTCATTAAAAGTAACATCAACCTTAAAATGCAACTTAAATTGGTCTCCGCCTTCAATTTATTTTATAGCAGTTCTTCTTGTTGATATTGTTACCAGAAAAGCTCTTATCTTCGTTAACGTAGACCGTGTAGACGCCGATAAACGACATCTGAAACCATGAACATCTTTAGATCTGGTCGGAGGAAAAATGTGCTCAGTGGTAAAGATGTCCTAGATAGTCTATATCTGAGGATTCAACCCACCTACAAATACGCCCGTGTACGAATTATGTACTAGAAGCATGGATTGAGTTTGATAGAGAGAGATTGAGGTCTGGTTAGCAGGTTTAACTAAAACACCGATCAGGAGGATCAAAAACTTTAGGAAAATGTAAATCAATTGTAAAGTTCAATAAAATCTTTATTCATACATCTGAAACAAACAATTTACATCTGTTGATTTAATATATTCAAAAACTTGCCAAGACCTCTAAATTCTTCTACAAATCAGATATTACTTAGTCTTTATATTTTTTAAGAACAGTGATCAATCTAAAATTACGAAATCTTTGATAAACTCAAAATAATTACAACTCGTCAATCAAGGAAATTGGCAGTACAGATCGATCAATTTATGTCTGTGAAATGAAGAAGTTGACGGCGCCTTTGATAGATTTAACCGATCACCATATTTGAAAAACTAATTAACCAGTAGAAGTAGGTATAGATTATACGAACCATGGAAGCTATTAAGGTATTTAGTCAACGTTCGCTAATGTGCAAAATGAACTATTGTTATCAAAATGATCATGAAAAGATAATAAGACGAAATTGTAATAAATTGATATTTTATAGTCACTGTTCGATTCAGATTCTTAAGGACTCTCAGAGTAATCAATGGCCATAATATAGGATACAGTCGTACGACCCGAAATTCAACGCGTATTATATGAAAAAATTGCGATTAAATTTTTTATTGATTTATTTGGAAAAATAAAATATGATTGAAAAAATTTGTGAATATGTAAAAAATTAGATTTTATTGTAGCTGTTACTTATACGAATGGATATTAAATCCTATTTGAAAAATTAAAATGGTAATAAACTAGACAAAATTATTATGTAATTATTAATATATATTTTCTAAGTATAAATAATTCAACATTTTTTTAATATTGGACAGAACATATTTCATATATTTATACAGCATGACGTATTCAAAATTCTGAAGTGTGTGCATTTTTCTCAGAAAGGGTGGTGTGTGGGCCCGACTTTTCCAAGGCAGATGAGTTGCGAAATTTAACTTATAATCGAATTATGAAATGCACGCGCGGTATGCTAAAGAAGTTCATATATGTATATGTATAAGTAATAAAGTAAATATGTGTATTTAAATGCTTTCATTCAACGGACATTAAGATAACACTATTTTCCTAACCCAATGCCAATTTCCACATGTTATACAGCGACCAACCGAACAATAAAAACTACAAATATGAAAAATAAAAGACAAGATGATTACATCTTTGAAGAAGGAAAATTTAAAAACACTTTATGAAAATTCATGTTGGAAGTTAATAGGAGAAACCTCACAAAATAATAAAAGTTAAACGTGGAATTATGGAAGTTCTACTTATAGAAAAGATGATCAATTTAGGCAATTATGTAGAATTGTTACGAAAAAATGCTAAAACTGTATAAATAAAAAAAGGGTGATCATAGGGTGACAATAAGACAAATTAGAGCGATCGGATAGAGCACAGTACATTCTAAGACACAATACATACAAATGTATTTTTCCATTGTAGCTAGTAATAATACAGAGAGCAACACGACTGTAATAAATAAATTATACCTTTTTTGTTTTTTTGAGGGGGGGGGGGGATGCGACCTTGTGCACCATGACACCGCGCTGGCAAGACGCGGGCGTGTGTGGGGCTCTCCGGTCAAGAGGACCGGCCTACCCACTAAAACCCCCCCCGAGTTCTCTGGGCCCATACGGTGCCATACGGGGCACATGGCGGGATGCGCTCTTGCGATTCGACCGCCATGAAATGTAAATTATACCTACGTTTTATGTGTTATGTTCTTGTACCAAATAAACTTTTAGTTATTCATTCAGAATTAATGTTTAAGATTTAATAAGCAATCCTAAAATCTTAGGATATTACATGCTATTATCCCCACTGGAATACAACAAAGAATCCATCCACAACAATGTTTACTTGGCTTAAGTAAAAAAAAGGCGAAATGACAAAGACTGACTCATTCATTAATAAGAAAATGATGACAGTAATGATCATAAGTCACAAATATCTCTCCCACATTTCTTTATCCCACAGGTTAATAGGCGTAACCACAGGGCAATCACTGCCCGGGAAAATAATCGGCCACAGATTAGGTACGTAAATAGTCATTTGTTATCAATCATTTTCTTCTCCGGAGTTAAACGATTCTTTTATCGCACAAATAACGCGTATTATTGACATTCTAATAAACGCAATATTTTCTTATTTACTATGAATCATTTCATTCTGCATACCGGGAAATCTTGTTTTACCGGGCGTAATTAAAATAGTTTAATTTTATGTTTGGTTTGTGAATTATCAGTATCATCAAAATAATCGAATCGTTGAAGAGGCGGATTTGAGTCTCTCCTAAGTCCTATATTTAGTTTGCGATCTTTCTCATTCAAAGTACTTAATATTTAAATAATCAATTTCGCTTTTTTCATGTAAGTTCATGAATTGGAGACGTCAGCCAAATACGTATATTTGTAAATATCCCCCCTAAAGGGTGGATGTTTGCGTGAAATATTATAGTATTTTTGGTCTTCGTATATAAATATTAGTACGAGTATGTTAACTATAGACTGTCTTTAAGCTAATCAAAATGAAAAGTATCACCCTTTCGAGAAGAAGAAATAGAGTTTATAGATTTTTGACGAAATCCGTAGTTTTGTACGTTATAATTATAATTGAAGTCGGTAATTAGACTTTTAATTTTCGAGAAGTTAATTGCGGTTCTTTTGTTTTGGATCATATATACATATGTATATATGATCCAAATATAATTTATCAATATATTTGTCAATATATAACGTTGATTATTGTTTAATAATGCATGTACTTTTTACACTCAACCTATTGAATGTACTGTAGGATCCTGATGCGCATACGCAATACTTCATTAACTCACATCCCATGTATGAACTCTAAAGTACCTTTAGAATATAATAAACTACTGAGTATTTAATATAATTTTATCACTTAATAGTTGTTCTTTTCATTATTTGCCATTTTCTACTATTTGGTTATTATACACATAACTAGCCTTTTCCTTTTATGTGTAGTAAATGTTCATAGGAAGTAGAAAAACGTTAACATTACTTATCATTATGTGGGTCATTTCCTTAATAGCCGCCTTACCTTTTAGTGGAGAAATACGTATTTATTTATACTTAGTTGAACTGTGTTTCACGATCGAATGATTTTGGTATATATACATATATAATCTATTTTATATGTACAATCCCCTACAAATATAAATCTTAAAATCATTTAATTAAATATTATTAGAAATATTATCAAGATACTTTTCGACTGAAACACATTATTTGAAGACTATAAAAATAACATTCGAACTAGTTTTCTTTGTACGCGTGAATTACACGTATCTTTTTCTTTTATTTGACACCTTTTTTACTTTCTTAAAGAAGAGTATTTTACATAACAGAAATTTTATAAATCTCGAAACTCGTTCATTTCTAATGTTTTATCTAACAATTTCTATAGCAATCTATAATGATTCCGTATTAATAACGATTGAGTTTAACACAAACTTACCCTGTTTTTCCAGGGCTTACTCTGTTTTTCCCCCACTAAAAAAGGTAGCCAATTGCAAAATTTTAAACTCGAATCCAAGAATCCCTTATGCATTGACGTGTTAGTTAGATTTTTCGGTTTCCAAATTTATAATATACATATTATAATATGTTTCTAAGGGGTTGATTTGCAAATGGTCAAGCGTTACCTCGATTGTTATTCCGAAAGTTGATAGCCACGGCGTTAATATAATCTCTTTTAACCTGAAACAACATTGAAACGATAGTTACATCTATTAAGAAGCTACGTGGTGAAAACAATTGGCCGCCTATGTTTCATTCATTTTCCTTATAATTTTAAAATTATACTTCACTGTACTTTCCTGCGCAACATCGCAAATACTACGAAGAGGATACAATTGAAGTTGCGCGAGAAGCTGTTCGTGTTATGATTTTATAATATTTTTAACAACGTTAACTGTCCTCCATTAGCAATAATAACTTATTGGTATACCAAATTCAACCATGATTGACCGCTATCTACAGTACAGTTAGTTACTCGTGAAAATGTCATAAGGATGTTTATATATCTTAATACTATCGTTGAGTATAGTATCTACTTATATATAAGTCATATATAGTATCTATTTTCCTGCAATATAACTCTTTAAGTTATATTGCAAGAAAATAAATATAATATAAGTAGGAAAAGTAAACAGACACAATAAACATAATATTGTAAGATAAGTGCTATAAACATCATTTAACACTGGATTACCTTATTACTGTGACACTGTGACCTTTGAGCAGCTATGCGTGGGCACTAATATCTACATATCTGCCTTCTAGGAAATTAGCAATAATCTACACTAGTTACCGAAACAACTACCGGAAACTAGCTACTTGAAACTATACCGGAAGTTAATTACCAGAAACTATCTACCAGGAATTAGCTACTGGAAACTAACTAGCTACCAAAACAAGCTACCGAAAACATTTCTTATAAAGCAATTAGCCATACATTTTAATATTGGAAATTGATAAACCGGATTGATATAAAGTTCGATATCTGGATTGCAGCCGACTACCATCTACCGCAAGAACCTCAGGTCAGTGTCACATTATCTATCGAAGCCTATGGTCGAAATGAGACGCGGCCATTAGATTATTATTGGGTTAAATATAAAAACAAGACGGTGAGTGTTGGCGAGTGATTTTTTTTATGGAACGTACCTACCTGCCTGGCTGCGGAGAGCTGGTCAGCTACCGAACAAGTGCTGCATTACCGTAGTACCTTCAGACATACATTTTAATTTGTTCGTCACTGGCAACATATACCACATAATGCACCGAAGCTGTCATTTATAAGTATAAGCCACTGAATGAGCAAGATACCTATGCTCAGTGTCTCAGCATGATCGAATCAGAAATTATATAATGCCCAAAAGGACAAGCGTCACTGACACACACTAAATAATAGCGAGTGTTGAATGGCAGTGAATGGAAACTATGCTAAGATTAAGCTTGCAGGCTGACAGCTGTTGGAGACGAAAGGTCCTCGAATATCAAGCATATGCCGATAAATGTAGGTAGACTTCCCACGAGATGTACCGACAATCTTTCTACCGGCGTAGGATTGATCAATGTGGAGATCTAAAGATCTCCACAAAGGGGAGGTTAATGCTGGTAGGCGAAGGCGGGCACACGCAAGCGCGATGTTGCCCGTCTAATGACCCTACCGTGAGGCTGCGTGCGCATCCGGCTAAGCGCGCACGCCGTTGTGAAGTCTCTCTGTCTGGAGGACTGTCCAGGGGTTCTCGGAGAGTCCCTCCTTTGGCGGTGGCTTGACCAGTTTGGTCGAGCTGGCTCCGGGACACATGGCGCTCGAATCGCGAAAGCACACCCCGCCATGTGCCCCGTATGGGCCTAGAGAACTCGGGGGGATTTTTGTGGGTAGGCCAGTCCTCTATGACCGGAGAGCTCCACACACGGCCGCGCCTTGCCAGCGCGGTGTCAGTGCATAAGGTCGCATTTCCCTCCACAAAAAAAGGGAGTCTAATGTATAGCAATAAGACAACTATTGACTGAGATGATGACGAAGACATATTGGCAAATGAAATACTAATAATTTTCGACAATTGGTTTTTCAAATTTTTATGTTCATTTTCCTCAACATGCAGATACTGTTGTGTTGACAATAAGGCTACTTTAATATTATGTGAATAAATTATGTAATTTTGTTATATATTTGTGTTATTTTTCATTCCATATATCAAATATAAAAACCTTATATATAAAATATATATTTTGACGGTCGTAATACCTACTAAAAACTTACATATAAAAATTCTAGGTTTTCTCTGTGGAGTTTTATTTGGGTTGGCCGTTATGATTCCACTGTTACCACACTAACTACTTAGTTTGGCACATGCGAATAATTAATATGCAAATATGCACTGCGTCTCCGCACATATGAGTTGTCGCATGCAGTCGTCATAACTATAGGTTTAAATACTTCATAAATGTTGGGAAATCTATGTTATCTGTTGTAAAAAAGTAAAATAGGCGTAACTTTTATACAATTAAGGTAATTGATCAACTAATAGTACTACTAGTAGTACAAACTACATATAAATATTGAAATTTAAGTTCGTCTTTGTCTTAGAATATTGTTCTACAATTTACTTAGAGAGTTCTGTGGGATATCTGTAGCATATTATGTTATACATTTATTGTTACTTACATCTTTGTGAATAAGTAAATTGTTAGGAACTTTAGGGTTTATTACAATCAAAGAAGTTCAAAGCTCATGAGATCCATATATCTCTAAAAGGATTCCAAATGTATGTCCTTTCAGTTTGAAACAAACTATGTAGTCAGCATTGACTAGGGACGAAACTATCATAATTTGTACAGACAAATTATGATAGTTTGATAAAACATTTACACGTACAGACGTGTAAATGTTTTATCAAACGTCTCTGTAGATAGCAGAGTATCTTAATGTCCCGATTATTATTCCCGCAATACGAGTTGTTGTTATTAATGATGTTCCGAATGACGAGAACACAAAAGGATTTTCTTTCTAATCTGGAATCCAATTTCCGACTAATGTACCTATGTCGAAGAGTTAATTGATGGCTGACGATTGTGCATCTGAAAGATGTTGTCCGGCGCGACGAAGGCGGCGCGGGTACGAGAGCGAGACGCGCGGGATGAGAGGTGATCTGGAGGCGCGGGGGCCCGGGGGCGCGGTTGTCACGTGGAGCTCGGGGCGCCGGCGCGGCCGGGCCGCCCGGGCTCGCTCCGGCCGGGCTCGAGCGCGCGGCATACCCCTGCCGGTGGCCGGCCGATACGCTATGCGAGCCCACACGCGACCTATCGCGCGCACCGCGCCGAGCTGCACTTCGTGTCTATCGAGGCGAGCGCGGTACCACAGCCAGGGTTGCCGGAGCGGCGTCGGGTCACGCTAGCCTTGCATGGTTCAGCAGGCCGGGCGGGGGACGGGGTGGCAGGTGCCGCGCAGGTGCCGTCCGCGCCCGGCCCGGAGCCGCAATCGCAGCGCGCGGAGGCGCGGGCCCGCTGCGGCGAGTGCTCGTTCGCCTCAACGCGCTCATGGAGTCACCGTGGGAAGTCGAGCTGGAACTGAGGCAGCACATCGAGAACTGTGCCTGCACCTGCGACCACATGGGCTATGGGAACTATATGGACTACCAGGTGCCGCCGCCGGCGCACGCCTGCTTGTGCCGCGCGATCACGTCGCCGCACGCCCACGTACGTGTGTTGAATGACCGTCTGCCTCGTCGTGCTCCCGCATGACACCCCGACGCCCCATAGGGGCCGCCTCCAAGCTGATTTTGTTTGTAGTGCTCACATCACATGTCACCTGCATTGTATGTGTTGTTTGTTAGTTGTGACTGCCGCGGTACCTATATGTATGTATAAGTGAACCTTTGACATCCATCAGTTTCGTGTTCAGCTGTCTGTATGAATACATACTCATTCATTTCATTTGTTGATTTTTTAGCATTTTTATATGTCCCTACCTTGTCCTTCCTAACCTTCTTATACAGATGTGATTTGGTTTGCGTCGCTATAAATGTTATAAACTTTTTATTGATGTGTCGTTTTGTAATCATTAAATCATGATTCAATTATAATTTAATAACCACAAAATATTATCAGTTGCAAAATACACAAATATTTTACATAGATATTTTTCACAATTTTAAAATAGTTAATGTAAAACAATACATCATCTCACACTTTGAAGAACATAAATAAGTTTTATTATCTATTAAAGACTACTAAGGGCTGGAGTGTTTCCTTATGAGACAGGTATAAATTAGACATATTAATGTGGAAAGTTCTGAACTGCTTAGCTCGTAAAACTGTGTGCGACTCGACACTTATCCATTATGTATGAAGTTAGTAAATTCCGACATATTTATATTAAAAGCTATTTGCATGTAAGGGTAATTGACTTATTATATGATAGGATAGCGACTAATATTCGGCTATTAGGTAGAAAGAGAAAACGTCAAGATTGTAAAAATAATTCAATTCGAATTTTGAAGACTATTCTGCCACTTTAAAAGCAGTTTGTAAATATATAAACACAAAACACAAGTTAAACAAACTAAATTATAGAATATACGATACGAATTGTTATATATTAAATACATTTTTTTCATATCAAAGCATTGGAATTGCGTCACTTGTGAAGTACTTATTAAAATTTTGTAATGTTCCCTTACGATTTCGCTACAAAATGTCATCCTCTTAAGCCCCTGTCATCCTTGACAAGAAATGTAACGGTATCCGTCCGTAGCTAAGGAACTACTCTCTCAATTCATACCAAATAAATATTTTATTCGTCTTACGTTGTAGACGCTACAATACCGGGGTAGAAAGCATTGGGTAGTTATACGAGAATGCTAGGAGCAATGTACAGCAAACTATGGGCTGGGATGATATTGTGGGATAGAGAGTAAGCCCCCTATTCAGACACACTTCGTTTTAAGTGAAAGTGACTGGTATGACGACATTTTATCCTGTATATATTTTATTTTACTTACATATGACTTCTGAAGACTTCTATATAAGATGAAAAACCTTCTGTTTTGGTCTAAGAGGCTACGTATACAAACAGGCTTTATTAATTATATTATTATTTCATTTAATTATAATTTTTAAGACTAAGACATACTTTAATTTTTACTAAACTTTACTAAAAACAATTGCCTCCTACATTCTTCAAGACCCGCTACTCACGAGAACAAAGCCAGTTCAATGAGACGTACATTGTGATGTCCCGACATAACCAACGGCTATTCATTAATAACGGTGAATTAATTTCGTGTAAAATGTTTGAGATAAGCGGGAACTGCGCAAATGATAAGGTTGTAACATAAAACATTTTCTGTAAGCGTAGAAATATATATAAAATTTTGAACATTTAATTAAATAATTCCGAATGGAAATCAAAATAAATAAATAAATAAATAATAAATAAATATTTGTTACATTTACACCAATTAGCCTAGCCCAAACTAAGCTCTGTAAGGCTTGTGCTATGGGATCTAGGGTAACGGATAGACATACATATATTATACATATATAAATATTTTTTATTGAAATATATATCAACAACCATGACTAAGGTACAAATGTGCTGCGAGCACATTTGTACAAACATTTGTTTTCATCACAAAAACATCTGCCCCCACCGGGATTCGAACCCAGGACCTCAGAGATGGCGACACCTTGAAACCGGTGTACTATCCACTTAACTATGGAGGTCATCAAAAATATGTTTTTTATCATTCTTTTCATTTCAAAATCTTATGAAATTACGTAATAATTAAGCCATCATAAATGTAATATAATTTAACGGAAATAACACATGTAGATACAATAAGTATTCACGACCTTATAAATCGCGTCTATCCTTGACAAAGTCCCTGCTGTGAGCCGTCTCTGGTTACACACTTCATTTCACTTCGAGGCTTGCGATCTCAAGTTCATTCATCCCAAACGCTTGTTTATATGTTTATTTTTATGTACTGTCTCGTATTTGTTGTAGGAATGCGACTGCTATCCTGCTATCATTTATTTCCTTTCGATTCGACTACATCTTTGATTATATTTAATTAATAACATAAGTGTTTCAGAATCTAAGCACTCCGTATATCGGAATTAAGTATATCGCAGTTAAGTTAAACACTGGTATCAGATTTAAAGATTGTATTTTAATCCCTTTATAGGCGAATCCCAGGCGAATTCTTGGTCGATTATTTATTTCTTAAATTAAGTACTCAATTATAAAAGTTACTTTTAATCACTTAAATAGGTTGTTACACAGATTACAGTCGTTTTATTAATTATAAACATTAATTTGCTACTGCTTCTCATGAGAAATAACGTAAAATAATAAATATACTGAGTTCTATTACGGACGAAGCTCATCAAAGAACCTTGCTTTCCTTTCGTGGGACATTTTTTAAAAATTGTCTCAGAGAGGGTATATAGTTTCTTTTGTGAGCTACGTTGTGGAGTTTCCCTTATTTATGAGGCTTGTACACATTCTACATTGTTGCCCGCTCACAATCCCACACACTCATACACGCACTTTCGACAGTACTGTACCTAACCACATATTTGATCGCCATAAAAAGAACAAAGGACACTCGTCCTTTTCAGAGAATACCCCGAGGAGAACTTTTGAGGTTTATAAATACGACATTTGAAAAGAATGTCTCTTTTTATAGACACAATAGGTAAGTTAATACTTAAGTATTAACTTTACTAAGTGTATCTGTAGAAATCTGTATACGTTATACGTAGTATATATTTATTTTAAATAAATAAATAAATATAAATAAATATTTGTTACACTTACACCAATTAGCCTAGCCCAAAGTAAGCTCTGTAAGGCTTGTGTTATGGGATCTAGGGTAACGGATAGACATACATATATTATACATATATAAATAATTTTTATTGAAATATATATCAACAACCATGACTAAGGTACAAATGCTCGCATTCATCACACAAACATCTGCCCCCACCGGGATTCGAACCCGGGACCTCAGAGATAGCGACACCTTGAAACCGGTGTATTATCCACTCGTCAAAATACAAAATAAAACATTATTAAAATATACAAGAATACATCAATTTATTTTTATTTTTGCATATTATATATATATATATATATTATATATATATATATATATATATATATATTATATATATATATATATTATATATATATATAATATATATATATATATATATATATATATATATATATATAATATATATATATATATATATTAACTAGCTAAATTTCATTAGTATTTGAAAATGTTCATCATTTATATGAACATTAATTTGTTGTTTAAGTTATAATATTTATTTTTGTTTATAATATTTCTTTCATATTTTTGTTTATTCTGCTTTTACGTATTAATATAATTATCAATAAAAAGTAAAAAAAAAACGAAACTATATTTAATATTTTCTATCTTTCTTTTCCATTAGTCTGTACAATCAGTTTAATACTTTTGGTGATGTTTATTTCATGGATGCTATAAGAGTTACATTGTTAAATCCTGTTTTAAGTCATGTATTAATGCTATAAAACTTAAATAAAACAACATTTACTTGCGATTCAAAACTCAAAAATTTGTTTAAGTACTAAACAAATTCGATGAACGACGGGTAACACGTTATCTTTTTCATGGAAAGCATAAAATCAAATCGTTTTACTTTATATTTGGCTGCATTAGGATATAGCCATCTCGGCTATAAAATTTCAAACTCTGTCATTTTGCTACGGTAATCCGGATTTTGCATGCTGCATGCATGCAAAATCTATGTATTATTAAGTTATAAGTAAGTTTCCTTCTCGATATTTCAACAATCGGTTTAATATATTTCAATTACAAAACGAAATAAACTAAAAATAGTCAAAATTAACTTTATTCAAATATGACTTAATAGAAAGCTCTTTTGAATCGTCCAAATATTTTTCCTACTACCCATTCAGGACGTAATTTTAATATAAAATATATGGCAAATATATAGTTTTTCCGATGTTTTTTTAAATGAAAAACACATTCAACCAATAAGATGAAGACATTGCAAGACATTTTTTATGACATTCATGTGTGTGTACACACACATCTTATTCATTTGATTGCATTATTCATGCATAAACATATAGTAGCGAAATATAAAAAAAAACCTTATAACAAGAAATTTTCTTTGTGCGAAGTTGGTTGCAATACTGAACTTTCACTCCACTTTTATTGTTGTTGAAGACAAGATCACTTGTGAACAAATTACTTCTAAGCAGCGTCAAATAGTCATCACATATAAAGTCAAAGAATAAACGAGTGCTGAAAATGCTAGAGCAAAGGTTCCCCAACTTTTTTGTGTTGTTTCCCCTTGTCATGTTTTTCAGTTTTGGGTAGCCCCCCCCCCTACTTTCCTGATATTGAATGCCTCCTACAACTTACAAAATTTTATAAACATATATAATACATTTTCTACTTTACTTCATAGGTACTTTTTATAAATAATACCTTTATATTAGAAGATAATATAATATAAGTAAATAAGTACTATCAGTGTATGTTGTTTATTTATTGTCGTGATTTCATTTTAATTTTGTAGTTTGTCGTAGACTTCTAGAGATCCATATAGATCCACTTTAGGAATCATTGCGCTAAATGTAGCTATCCTATTAACAAAATATTTCAGAGTTCTTTTTAGTTTCAATGTGTATAAGTGTAGCAATAACATTAGTTTAAAAAATGGGGTTTATCGTTCAAAAAAACCAACTCGCTCGTATGTAATTGCAATCATACTCTGGAGATGTTGTAAAAAGGCTTATTAGTAAAAGTAAAATTCCCTTAATTAATTTTGATTGTAATAATTAGTATTTATGGATTTTGTTTATGGGTTTTGGTTCATACGAGTACCATCGTTTTTTCCATACCATCGTTTTCATTATCAATTTTATTTTAACCGAGAAAGCATATTTTAGAAAAATTTTAGCTATATGTCCCATGTCACATATATATTATTAACTTTTAGTTATTTTAATATATATGTGACATGGGACTATTTTGATAATAAGAACATTTGTTTTCATAAAGTATTTACAAAGTATATGAGAGAAGAAATTGATTAATGGCAGTCATATAAACGTACCATACAAATCGCCGATTTCAAAGACTCCATATTCGAAGGTTCCTTCGGAGGTCTAGAAGTGCACAAAGAAAGGATTTTTCAAATTCAATCCCTAAGGTAGTAAAACAGCGATCCAAAGTTTGTCTGGAGCAACAACATTCGTTGGAAGATTTTATACAATACTTCACAAGTTGGCAAATGTATAGATACCGGTTTCAAACATTTTTAAAATTCAACAAGGGAACAAAATTGGTTAATATGTGAAAATTAACTATTACTATCAATTACTTGTTATCGTGGTTTTCCACAGGAGTACTCCAATAGGCAAATGAGTTAAAACGTTTATCAGGTTTTTTTTATTATAAAACTGTTAACGGGGGATTTCCAGTTGTTGATTACAAATAACATTTAATAGCTAATCTAGCAAACGTCTAATAATATCATCTTTAATTGGGTGCAATGGAGTGAAATATCTAAAACCTGGGTTTCCCCAGGTTTACATAACATAACATAATTTTTACTACGGAAAAATATCTCCTTTCTTTGGAAAATTTGGGTAAAACGCAGGCGAAACCGCAAACAGAAAATTATAGCTAATTCGAATTCTGATGATAAACACTTGAACAATATTCCAAATTAGTAGAAATTATTAGAATCAATAGTAATAAAATATTGCACTATTAGTAAACATGCAATACAAAAAATGATGTAAAGTCTGATGTAAGAACAAGGAACACTGCAATATTAAATTGATGTATAATAAATAATAAAAGTATAATAAATTTTCATTCCTTTTTAGTTATTTCTATGAAAATTATAAAATTTAATGGGATATCACATTTCGTGTTCCTAACTTTGTATTTCATAGAACAAAAGTAGGAAATCGACCTTTCTAGGCCAACATAAATTTTATTTAGAAACCCTTTTAGTGGCAACATCGTTCCAATATTAGCGGCGGATATTTGCAGATATTAGGCGAAGTATCAAGTTGGCCGTCTTTATTATTAAACTATGCACTAAAATAGGACAGTATAAAATATCCATTTGCTGCCCAGTTTGTCAGTTGTCTCGACGGACAATGGTATTTATATTTCCGCCCTCTTATATTAAGACAGGCTTATTCGAGTATTATTCAGAAGTTAAATGAGAGAACATTTGCACTGAGGACAATATTTTGTGTTTTATTTTAGATTTTATTCATTACAACAATATTCTTATCTTTTGTGAATAGTAATTTAATAGTATAGAAACTGTCTGTGCCTGTAAATTTTGTTTCGCTTTTAAGTTTTATAAATTAATAAAATAATACATTAGCCAACAGAAGTCCGTCGCTGAACATAGACGATTCTTCTTTTGTATGATTACACAAGTCATGGTGTCATAGGATATCACATCACCCAATGTTTACTGATGTCATTGGTGATGTCGTAATAGCTTAATTTTCATTATTTAAAGGTTATTTATAACTTAAAAGAATGTGAAAGTTATTTAGTTAAAATATTGTAACTTTTTCTTGGTTCATTCATGTCGTTCTAACGATAAAGAGGTATGAAAAACACAATTTTAAAAATTTACAATTTTAAACAATTAATCTTTTGTGACTTATAATGTAACATATAACTATTTCATAACAGATTTCTTGGAGAAACTTCTTTAATCCCCTAACATCAAATTCAAGTTCAAAGAATTTGTACTCGTAGCTCAGGAAGCGAAGACGTAACACTACGTAGAAGGTGTTGCTACATCGTAGCGTGTAGTATACTCGTATGTTTTTTTCGTAGATTGTAAGTAGTAAATTCCTAATTTGTGCAATACATAATAAGCTAGTGAAAAAATCTTAATTTTAATATTGTTTCGTTAACTACTTATAATTTTTTTGTAATTTTTACATGATTTTGCTCTTTATTATTTATTTTGTTATATATAGTAGCTTTCATCCCGCGGCTTTGCCCGCGTTATACCGAATTTTCCAAAAAGGTAGGTATATTTTCCTGCTGTAAATTTTATTTCATGGTCTGCTACAGATCTCCCGAAAATCCCGAAGTTTCCATCACAAATTACACTGAGTTTTGGCTCGCTGTTCTTAACTTATTTATTATATATTTACCTGTAGTACCCATGTCCTTATGTCCTTTTTCGAATCTCGAACTATCACTAACCGAAACAAAATTGGTTGAGTAATTTCTGACACTATTCTCACAAAAACTTCATACTCTATTCTTACCTCCTTTAGGATACATTTTTTACATTTTAAAAAAAATTATGTCGTATTTACTTATATCTAATCAAAAGCTTAAAACTAAGTTTTAAACATGTTTAAAAATAACATACTTTTCATACATTATTACAACCCCATACGGCCCTTTTTTTACATTAAAAAGCCTATATCCTATTAGGCCCTAACCTATAGGCCCTGGACTATCTGCATACCAAAATTGTTTAGATCGGTTCAGTAGTTTGGTACTAATAATATTAAAAAAAATCTCTTACTTTATGAATTTGATGTAGCGTAGCCTGGTTATTTTAGATGTGCATAGATATTTGAAATATAGCGTCACTATTAAAGTATCGTCTTGATATTAATTGATAGAATATTAAATATTTCTGAACAGCAATTATCACGATTAGCAATAATTACAACAATAATAGTAATAGTTAACAACTATGAATATATTTAAATATTAGTAACCAGACAGGTAAAATACTCAAAATCAAGGCAATAAAATATACTGCCAAACGTTTTACGAATGGTGTAATAATTGTTGAAGAGGTTGAAATTTTGTCTTTGGAAAGGTTGAGAAAAAGAAAATGTGTTTGGCATTAAGATTTTGATAGTTGTATTGAAAATTGTAGTGCGAGGGTTTATGTAATGTTTTAAGTTTAGTTTTTATCTTGTATATAAATAGAGATTTTATGAAGAATAAAATGTGTATGTAAATTTCATCCCCTACAATAATAATAAGACTGTCAAGAAGGATCTACACCTCCGATAGAGTCAGGAAAATGTGTTTGTAGACATAAAACATACCTCGACAGCAGCCGAGCGAGATCAAAATGAGATCGCCCATGTGATTACTCGGAGCCAAACAGGAAAATGTTGACAACAGGATATTAAATCACTTTGGCGTAGATGAAACGTGGCAAAACATTCAGTGCCTCTCATCTGTATCGACTACACATACTTATACTGCACATCGCAATGTGTTATTTTGCCAAGAGATTCTTCATTGACGACATATTGTGATACTTATTTATTATTTTACAACAAAAATATTAGTTATTTCATGTGAACTGACGTTTTATATTATCATCATCATAGCTCACACACGTCCCTATCCTACGATAAGTTATGGCGATTAGGCCTTATTAAAATACATTGGCCTATTGCAGATTGGTTGCTTCATAGTTTTTTAATTTCTTAACAATTGTATGCTGGTTGCTTCACGATGTCTTATAACTGGATAAAAGTTCATCTAAAATTTAAAAAACGAAAAATTCATTGATACTTAGCAGGATCGAATCCAAACTTCCGAGTTAAAAGATCAGTACTAAGACCACACCGCTACCCACGCTCTAAAATTTTTGATTTGATAGTTAAATAATAACATAATGTTAATATAATATAAAATGTGCCACATCGCTGTCGTTATGGTGATCATGTTGACCAACTAGGTCATCACGGCCTATCTTGCAGCAGAAGCGCGGGGCGTGCCTCTCGCCATGCCAGCCTTAACGACGTCATCCGTAGGGCCTTAGCCAGTGCGGGAGCACCGGCTGTTTTAGAACCGGCCGGCATTAGCCGTGACGACGGTAAGAGACCCGACGGCATGACCCTCGTGCCATGGAGGATGGGACGACCACTAGTTTGGGACGCGACATGTGCTGATACTCTAGCGCAGTCCCATCTTCGTGGCACCGCAGTTAGGGCTGGGTCTGCTGCTAACTCGGCTGAACTCCTCAAACGGCGCAAGTATGCAAACATAAATAGTGGTTGCATATTTGAGCCTTTTGGGGTGGAAACTCTGGGGCCCTGGGGGGAAAGTGCCCACAGAGTTTTTAAAGAGTGCAGCTATAGATTGACCGAGGCTACATGTGACCAGAAAGCTGGATCATATCTAGCGCAGCGAATCAGCATCGCCATACAACTTGCCACGTTGTATGGCGATGCTGCTAGTCTTATGGGGACGTTGCCTGACGGCAGCGATTTATTTCAAATATTTTATTTATAGTTTAGTTTTTAATTTTACTAAATATATTGAATCCACACAAATCAAACGTGTGAAAGTCTCTAAGAGGGTAATCTGTATGTATACCTGTGTTGTAAACTGTTCCCGACTGCCTAATCTATTGAACAAATTAATGTAAAAGCATAGCAAATTAATGTCAAATAATATAAACATTTCTAAAGAAAAGTTAATTAACAGTAATTGTGTATATAGCATTCCCTAATTTTTAAAGTTAATACAAGACTAATCTATATATACATACAATAAACTTGTGTTGGTTTAGCTTTAAATCGGCTAGGCTGTTTTTGAGATATAAGTATCTCTAAAACAGCCGAGCCGATTTAAATGTCCACCTATTTGTTACCGTCAAAAAAAGTAGAATAGCTTTTCAAATAATACAAAAAGGATGGAAAATTAGGAAATAATTAACATATATTTACATATTTATTATAATATCAGTTTTGGAATTCCTCGATCTTCAGAAGTATTTACATCATTGACTGTAAGACGGTACGAGGTCGTTGGGTCCAGCGTCGGACTGGCCATACAGTGGAGATGGCGTTTGCCAGCCGGGCCCCAGCCTGTGCGGGCCCCCCACGGGCCTGGGTTGCGGGCATGCGGCAGGGCACGTAGCTCAAGGGCAATGCTGCGCGGGCCCCCTGTGCTACAGTTGCCCGCGTGCATGTCTCGGAAACTATGCGTCGTACAAAATAGGTGTCCCGGGCCTCGGGATTGCGATCAGCCAGCCGGGCTCTTCCGGCCCAGTCCGACCCTGGTTGGGTCTGTTTAATGAAACCTAGCATCAGCAAATGGCGGTTAATTTGAAAATTACAGTATATTATACTATTTTAGGATAAAAGTATAAAAAGATAAAAGTAGTGGCATGTAATTGAAATCTAATTAGAATGTTTCTCTTTTATAATGACAATAAATACAAAATCAATATTAAAAACGTCTTATAAAGCTTTAATTATTACATATGTTGAAAAGGTTTAAAAATAATTATAAAAGTAAACGAGAAATATATAACAAATTTCATTAATTTCAAGCGTTGTCAATAAAAGCATATGCTATATTCAAAATATCATTGAAATCATTACTGACATTATCACGAACCTCATTAAATAAAGATTCTAATTCTGCATTCAACATTAAATTTTAATATTAATCATATGACTTACATTATTAACACAATAATTTATTGAAGGTAATAAATTAATAAAAACCCAAACCCAAGGTAATAAATTAATAAAAACTGAAGCAATACCGACACGATTATGCGTTTAAAATCAAAGTAATGACAACCTTAGTCTTAATCACAAGTGAGAAGTAGATAAATACCAAGAATAGACAGTCAATTAGACAAGAAAAAATTCTTATTTCTATAGAAATGTATAAGAATCTACAAAGGAAACAAAAGTTTGTTTGACATGAAAGGTGCCCAAGTAAGCGTTATAGTAGGTACTAATAATTCACGGTAGTAGAAAGTTTAAGTAGGTACTCACGATCTAGTGGCGCAGGTATGGATAGGAAGGAAAACATCAGATATCTCTTCCTTAATCATGGCGGGTAAGCGGTCCTCCCCGCTCGGCTCTTTAACAAATATTTTCCTGGAACCATTTTATGAGTTCCCCTTTGTGTTGGTATGTTCATCAGTATTATGAAAGTTGACGTCTGAAATATAGCTTTGTTCACGCACCGCTATTTATGTCGGCGTACCGCAGGCGATTGTGGGAATCACTTCACAAGTTTCTTTTATCTTTTTCGTAATTGACCAACCGGGGCAACTAAAATGAGCAAGCGACTGCGGTTTTGTAGAGCTATCGATCTGTGCTATCTTTGTAATATATTAGAGTAGCTTACGAGGGTGACTGGACCATCTAATTTTGAGGGATGACCTAGTTTAAAAATTTGGTCATCCAAATAAGTTCCGTTTTTAAAAACGTGTCAATGCACACACAATACGGATAGGTACCTAATGGGGCTGAAAACTTTGGTACACAACTAGATAGTAAGACAGTGTTAAATCGGTCTAAATGTTGCGACCGTTTATACTGATTAACTCAAATTAACAAATAGTGTCATATTATTTTTTTAAGATTATTAAAATCCTACTCAGTAGATAAATAACAAATCATTAAATTTTGAAAGTAATATATACATAAAAAGTAGTCTTGTAATATATAATGGATCTTCAGTTTATTCCTATAGCACGTTTTTGTACTTTAAAGTTAAGTAAGATATTTTAAAAAATTTAAAATATCGATCCACTTCCATTATGCTCTGACTATTGAGGAAGTTAATCGGAGCGCGTCCGGAACACTGGGGTCCATCACTACATAAAGCTGCACGCCAGGGCGACTAGTTGTGGGGCAACAATGGAAGCGCAAATTTCACGCAACATTATGCAGACGGACCGAGCTTCACCAGGTGAATGCTCAACAAATACTTTCTACAATAGATTCCAAAGTTACATATATATTTATACTCGCAATTATTTAGTTGTAGATGTTTCAGTCAACAAAATTTTTGCATTTCAATTGAGATGAGAATTCAGTGTGCGATGGTATCTTAAATTGAATTTTATGGCTCGCGACAAATATTAGAGAAAATATACGTAAAAATATTTGAAATATGTCAGACAATAGTTACTAAAAGCTAGAATACACATGACGAGATACACATATTGTACACAGAGTTTGTATCTTGAAAATAAAATATGAAATTTCATAATTTAATTTTCTATTATACGCAAATTGGGACATGTTTTTCATTACATACAACATTAAAATATTATAGCACGAGGATCGTTTTTGAAATTAAATATAATTTACATTCATCAACGTCAATGTAAAATAGTGAAATAATACAAGTTTTCTAGAAAATAAAGAGCCCAACTCGATGCAGTGAATAAATAAAAAGCTCTTGGAGCTCTAAAGGAATTCGTTCTTTTAGGGAAAACAAACAAGAAAAAGAAAGAATTCAAGTGAAAGTGAAGAAGCACAAAGTGACGGTAGGGAACGAATTTCACGCAACATTATACCGAAAGAACATGTAGTCAGCAGGTTTGGGGTTGCGCGCTGCGGTTAATGTAGCTACCGGACTAAGTTTTTGATAAATTACAGGTCGAAAAAACCGTGAACCGGCTTCGATAAAATTAATTTTTAAGCTGCGACATATTAATAGCTTTTGAAATTAACTTGTTTGAATGCCCTTATGTTTTTCTACCAAGAACTCTTTCCATAGGAAAATTCTTCATTACTATCTTTATCGTTTGGATAGCGTTTAGAGAAAGTCATACTCTCTAAAACTGTACACAAATAATTCTGATCGGGATTAAGATCGAGTCTACATGATGGTCAGTCGATCTCCGCTGAAGCCGGAACGTTTGTTTCCAACCAAGCTTGTGTAGATTGAACTTTATGACTCAGCGCTATGTCCTGTTGGAAGGTCTATTTTTATTAGCTTAACTACCTTCTCTAGAATGATGTCTTGTTGCACTTGTGTCCATGTTTTGATACCTTTTTCACAAAAATAAAACTCACTCCTTCATAGCTAACACTCCACTAAACCAGCACTGAAATCGGATAATCTCCATGTTGTGATCTGTTGACTTATTAGAAAGATTTTTTAGAGTTTTAATTATTAACACTACTTGTTAAAATATTGCGTGTGTGTGAAAATATTACATGTTTGTTAAAATATTGCTCAATTATAAAAAAAATCTCATCCTTAAGTAATAGTTTTCTGTAACCCCCCTTTGCGTATCGGTTAAGTAGCCGTTTTGATTTTACCACCCTATTGTTTTTAAAGCGACCAGTGCCGATGTTATAGGCAGTAAAATCAAAAAAATCATTAACGCATCAGTCATCTGTGCTGCGTATCTACATTAATAACCTTTAACTCATTTGTAACACTTTACATTGTACATTATCAGTATCAATGTCCATTTTATTACCTTTTATCTAATTATTAGAAACTTCTCATCAGAGAGAAACTACCAATACAGAAGACAATTTTATACTAGTAATGGCACGAGAGGCGCATCGACCTATAAAAATTATGAAACACTGTTTTGCCAATTTATGCGAAGCTAATGAAATTGAACACTACTGAAATTGTTGAAATGGCACCTGTCAGTAATATTATAATTTTATTATTGTCAATGGGTTTTACACAATTTAACATAAATTCTGTTAACACATTTAGTATTAATCTAGGTGTGAATCATAAGATTTTTTTTAATCATGATTGAATAACTACTTGCAAAACTTCAATAAAATCGGAAACAGAATTGTAGGGACGTTAACGGACGGGCTTTCAGGTTCAGATCAATACCTGAATAAAAATAGGTAAAAAACTTTTTAATTTAAACGGTTTTATGTTAAACATACATTGCAATGTTTAAGATAAATGTACTAAAAATGTACTAAAAACCAAAAAATAATAAAATAGATACAGTCGTGGGAATTATAAACATATGCATAGACTAGACTAAAATAAAACCGTGGGGCACATTGAAACAACACAACGATTGTACACAACGATTGAGACTAAAATAAAACCGTGGGGCACATTGAAACAACACAACGATTGTAGACAATTGATGTGCCCCACGATTTTATTTTAGTCTAGTCTATGCATATGTTTATAATTCCCACGACTGTATCTATTTTATTATTTTTTGGTTTTTAGTACATTTTTAGTACATTTATCTTAAACATTGCAATGTATGTTTAACATAAAACCGTTTAAATTAAAAAGTTTTTTACCTATTTTTATTTTCTAGTTTTTAGTTTTTATTTCGCATTATTCTCTTTTAAAACCTAAGTTATCCGCCATTTTGTAGAGACCGCTATTTTGGATTTTAATTTTATATAGTACATTATATTCTACTAGTTGAGCACTTTCATTTGATACCCATATTGATGGGATTGATAAAACCTACGTTATCCGCCATTTTGTAGCGGCCGCCATCTTGGATTTAATTTTTTTATAGTATATTGTATTCTGCTTGTTGAGCCCTTTCATTTGATACCCATATTGATGGGATTAATAAAACCTAAATTGTCCGCCATTTTGTAGCGGCGGCCATGTTGAATTTATAATGATAATGAATAAATATAATTGTATTGTCACCAAAATCCAAAGTGTATACAAAATTTCAGATTAATCGGTTGACAGGAAGAGGGTGAAATTTGATTTACTAAATTTGACCCAAGAATGAATGAACCGGGCTGAGCTAAATATAAAACCGTTTAAAAACCGTTTAAAAAGGATCTGATTTGGTTTAACAAAACGCTTACCTACGCTATTATATATGGTTCAATAGAACTTAAAAATATTGTTAATAGCCATACTTATAATGCAACAACTCATAGAATAGCACAAGGTTCGTGTGAAATTAAAACCAATGTCTGTGATATGTTAGATTTCGATTTAACAGAGAAGCAATTGAAACCACCCGTTGCGACGTTTCGAACTACTTTACTGTTTCTAATCATACAAATACCTCTTCAAAATATTATACTAATAATAATGAATAAGACCGATACTTTATTGGTATTGGCTTTTAATTGTTTTGTTTTTCCAAAGGAAAAATATATTGACGAAATGCAATTTAAAAAATTATTACAATTAATGAAAAAATGCAAGCCGCGTTAATAATTTAAAGTTGGTTCAATTGTTTACAATCTAGATTTTGGTTGTCAAAGATGTACATCGCTCTGGTTCGAAATTACGGACACATTATGCGCCATTTTAAATAAGAGTATTTTAAACAAGATCAGCATGCTAGTTACGTAAGTGAAGAACTGGAAATTGATGAAAAATCATTTTTGATCCATTTGGATATACAAAAAAGCCTGAAGCTGTGTGTAAGAGTAAGATTGAAAAGGCTTTGTTAATATGAGTTTCACTACCGACTAGGGTCAACAATTCGACTACTGTCAACAGCTGAAGAGGAAATTGAAACAAAACAAGAGAAGCTGGTTGATACGTAGAAAAGGTATAATTTTTCGTCACAATATCGCTAGATCAGACATGTTTAACCACTCAGCAAAAAATGTTGGTTCGTACGGAAATGTTAATGCATCCGCTTTATAGTCCTACCCTCGTATCTTCAGATTTACACTTGTGTCGGAATTTTTAGATTTCTTTAAGTAATAACTAAGGACAGAGGTTAACGATAAAACAAGTCTGTCAAAACCCTTAGTCGCTTTTATATTAAATGAAGTCGGAGGCCTACGAACACTGTGTTTATATGCATATAGTAACCTCATTGGGATCTTTCCCGTCCCTGTCAGCCCATTATTTTTATAAAGTATACGACAATAGAGTGTGATGGGGCTGTGAATTCGGCTCAGGAGACCTATTTTTGAATTACGAATGCGACTTCGAAATCACCGATGTGACTAATAATCACCGATTTTCAATCATTCTTATTTTTGAATATCACTGATGTGACTACCTCAGTCACGGATGTGATTTCATTACGAGTGCCCTCACCCACTCGTAATCAAGTCATACCTACTTGTGGAAATGTTGGACAATTTCTGTGGATCTGTTTTGTTTGATTTTTAAGTCTATATACAATATATATATAAATATATATATATGAATGTAGCACATATATATATATATATATATATATATATATATATATATATATATATATATATATATATATATAATAACCGTAATAGTTAAGCTGGCAATAACCGGCAGCGGTACATTCTGCGTGGAACCGAACTCTTACATTTATGTGTGTACTTTATCTATGTTGGCAGCTCTGCGATCGACTTTCAAAAATTGGATGTTTAGGAATCCGTGACCTCAAAGTCACCGCTGACTATTTAGTCAGTGGTGATTTCGAAATCGCATTCATAAATCAAAAATAGGTCTTCTGGTCTTCTAATCGGGAGATTCGCCCGCGGTCAATCCATGGCTACGCACCAATGTGTGTTTCGTTTTTCGAATTTAATTTTTACACTTATCTGTCGCTCCTATTATGAAGTAAAACATAGCATACTTTTGTGAAGAAAGAAGAATATAGCCTAACTATGTATTAAATTGCCTTTTGTTTTTTGTCCCTTAATAATGTAAACTACGTCACGAAAATTGTATTATTAAACTGTAATACAAAGTTATTGTAATATTATGTACACCGTTCTTGTGATGCATATCAGAACATTTAGTATAGATGTAAATTAATTAAAAAACACAGATAATAATTTAACCATAATGAAATAGTCCTCTTTTCTTTAAAAATATGACATGACCCGAAAATTCTCTTATTATAATCACAGCTTAAATAAATCCATACATAAAACATCGCCCCAAGGAACGCGATCGGTGCTATGTCAAGCATTATATTCTTATACTAGCTGGTGCCCGCGACTTCGTCTGCGTAAATTTCGAGTTGAGAGATTTTCGCCTTATGTCGAAACACATTCCTTTATTAGGCTTTATTTGAAAAAACTACAATAGCGCGTTGTAGAAATTGATTAAATGAAACAGCGCCATCTAGTGATTTATGAAAAAACTAACATACGTAATGAAACTGATTTACACTTAAATATTTTTTCTGTTCTATTATATGTATAGATTAAGCGTGAAGAGGTAATAAACAAACAAACTTTCGCATTTATCATATTATTTTGTTATGTATGTATTGTATCATGATGATGAATTGTCTTTAGATTTTAAATTTCCCATGTAACTTATGTAAGAATGGTGTACATTATAATTCGCAATATTATCATGCCTTGAGTTCATTAAAATGACGATAACTTTTTTTTTAATGAACCGATTTTGATGAAACAAAGTTTAGATAATATTCTGAGTTAAAACAAAGCAAATAGTGAAAGTTTCAAGCAAATCGGTTCAGTACTTTCGGAGATAAACGTGAACAAACATACAGACAGACAGACAGACAAAAAATTCCAAAAAATTTTTTTTGCTTTCTAATAATCTATTTAAGTGCCCCTCTATCCATTTCAGTCAAAAATACTAAATGTACAGACAAAATATTTTTACTGTCTTATTATATGTATAGATTATGAAAACCGCTACTGTCACAAACAACATATAAGCGACAGTGGCATAGACATCAATAAACAAATTTAAAGTATTGAAAACGTGGTAAATATATTTTAGCTAAGTAGTAAGCTTGCGGATGATGGTGATGTTTGTATTGAATACAAAATCTTTAAATATATCAGTGCAATATGACTTCCAACAAAAATACTTTAATGTTTATTTGTGAAATCATGTAAAATCGTGATTTACGATAGCTAGTATCTAGTAATTCCGTATCAGGATTTATTATTAGTTAAATCCCGAAACAGGATTAAAAATTAACCAAATTACATATACAATTTAAAGTTCAGATATATATTCGTTAAAGTTTATGAATAAGAATTAATTTGAAGAAGGTATATACGGAGATAAGTACCTAGTAATAGGTCACAGGCGTAACCTTGGGTCACAGCAAACGGGCTACCTGCCAGCAACCCAGGCTGCAGCGAATCGATGCAGCTCCGCCCGGCTTCATTACAAGGGGCCATCAACACTGGCTGCGTTGCTGCCAACAAACCAACGTCTCATGTTTCTTTCATTTCCTCCATAAATAATAAAGACTTAAATTTGTGTCGGTGATAGTCGTTTGATAAGAATTTATGTAAGTAATGTTGTTTGTGTAACAATCATAACAAAGTTGATTTTCCTGTTGTTTACTTAGCTATATATTATTTACGAGTATGTCGCAAGTAATATGTCAAGCTGCTGCATATAATTACTCAAACATACGTGAAATATCGTCATTATTTTTAACAATATCACTTAATAAAATCGACTTTACCAGCCTAGTTCCGCAAGGATATATAAAAATTCATAACAGTTGACTTTTGCTAAAGGCTTACACTACATTTGAGTACTTTTTTATTTCGAATGTACGTGTAGTTGTGTGTGTATATATATAGTAGGCCTCTTAAACTAATGTAAAAAAGTCTCCGCCATTGGTTCATAAGTCTTCCTACTAAAAAGAATCACCAAAGACTATTTTCTTTCTGTATGTATTTTACTGAGTCAACTTTCTTTACAATGCAAATTATATCTATAAAATGAAAGTGTTATTTACTATATTATACATAATATATGAAAACGCATCGGTAACATTTTGTGGAACTTGGTCGTAAAATTCAATGCATTTTCCTTATGCATTCAATGCATTTATAAAGGAATTATCATTCCTATGAACATAAATTAAATTTGTTATAAACAGAAGTAAATAAAAGTGTTGTTTGAGTAAAGCAGTATACAAGCCTTGATTTGCAATGACCGCGCTGGCGGCCCTACTATATGATGTCCTCGAGCTTAGTTTAGTTTCGCTCTCGGCCCTCAAGTTTGGTCATCACTGCAGCTATAATCATATATCATCATATTAATTTTGCCTGATTTTAGAAACAAATATCGCGAACATGTTATGACTAAACAAAGTCACTGTAGTCTGTAATAAGTTAGTAGTAATTTTGTTTTCGTGTCTATCTTTCCAAATTCAAGATTATTGTTTGTCAACGATAGACTTAAAAAACATAATATACTCAATTAACTTAAATATTACTTAATTAAGATGCTCTACATATCAATTATTTATTGTTTATATATTGTATATATATGAAAATCTTTGCATGTTTACAGCATGTTATATGCTTATTAATTTTTAAATTTTAATATTTTTTAATAAACCTGCCTTGACCTTCCCGTTCTACTATAGTTAAATAATTGAAACTTATAAAGTTTTACAAATACACATGGCACGCTATCGAGCAAGCCGGAATCCGTGCTTATATTTATCACACTTTTAACACTATGTTCTATGACTCAGATGGTTCTTTTCTTTTTTTTTATTAGGTATATATATGTCTACTCCACGGACTCGTAGTCCGTGCCTTTTTTAAACTGTCCTCGTTTGGATCTACTACGTACTGTACGTACAGCGTCATATTATCTTATAATACTATTCCGTGACTTAGCATTAACGTGAGTTGCGCAGCACTTACTTATCTAACAATAGTACTTTCTTATCTAATAACTATCCTAATATATACCTACATACAACCATTTAACAATACACTTAATTTCAATACTTTATACAATAAAATTACTGACTCAGATGGTTATGTAAAACGCGATAATGCAGTCATTGGTGAAATACATTGCTTTAAGTTCTGTGTATATACGGCTACAAATTACCTATAGACATTTAATCCACCTTATATACCCTTATACCTTATGTCATAAAAGCTATTTTCATAGTTAAACTGTTTATTTTGACGTACCATGTGACCATACTTAGAAAAAGTCTAGTATTGAAAGTTCTTCTCACTTAATTCAATGCCAATATATTTGCAATACATACTTCCTCACTGTAAAACACATTATACTCGTAATTCGTTTTTGCTGCGAGTTTTTTATCTAGCAAAGTATCATTTCAAACTTCATGAATGTAGAGTAGCAGGTCAGACGCACAATGCTTCCATAAATGTTACACACGTTACGGAAACACGTTGCCCTTTTTACGATATAACTTTGCTACTAAATTGTATTGGTAAGGGTGGCACTTTTGGAATTGTAAGTCATGAAATCAATAAACATTACTGTTTATATATTCTATTGTTAAAACTAAAGACTAAAGACTTACTAACAGTAAATCGCAGTTTAACAATATTTTGGAAAGATACTCGTAGACCTAATGCATTCCTATAAGACCCATTAGTAGCAGATTACGAGTATGAACCATACAATATAAGGATTAATGGAAAGAGTTAACAGGTTGATAAATAAATTTTCGTATGTATTATTGTTTCTGTGATATTTTTACAAACATTTTAATATGAACGTCCGTCCGATATACTCGTACCACTTTTGCAACGACTATGTCGGTAATATAATATCAGCTATACGGATAATATTAGTTGAATAGCTTATATTTGTGGATATGAGTACTTACATCCTTATACTGTACATAGATTTGTCGTGTGTGTGGATTGTACAAAATGTGTATAATCTCTATCTTCACAATAAGACATACAGGTAAAGACCTACAGAAAGGTAGATGTATAGGAACTATAGTCTTCACACTTCAAAGCGTTTTTTATTACACGCTTTTTATTGACTTACTCTGTCCGTTTGTTTGTTTGTTTGTTTGTCGTGATCAAATCTTGTAATCGATTTTTCGACCACTTCTACTGCTCCAATCGAGCTCAAATTTTTTTTACATGTGTATTCTAGATGACAATACAATATTCAATCATTTTCGAATCATAAAAATACATAATTATGTTGTAATAAATTAAAAACTTTTTAATATGAGAATTGGTTCAATGAAGCAAACAGATAGAATTTGATATAATGCATATGTTTAATTCTAATACTACATTTTCTGAACAATTATGTACATTTCTTTATGTTTGTTATAATAATCACGAGACTAAAAAGTAGTAAATAAAAAAAAATTAAAAAAAACTTTTTAAAAAAACACGCTTTTTACGCAAAGACTAAAAAACGTTTGAAAAAACTTTTGTTTGTTATAAAGACTAAAAAACATTTGATCTAAAAAGTAGTAAATAAAAAAAAATTAAAAAAAACTTTTTAAAAAAACACGCTTTTATTAAAAAGACTAAAAACCGATCTAAAAACTTGAAAATAAAAATAAAGTCACGCTTTTAGAAAATGTGGGTACATATCAAGAAAAATTTCTGATGACAAAAAGAAATGTAACTCAAAAATTTGTCTATAAAATTTAGCAAATTAGTCCAAGAACTCAATGACTATAAAAGCGTGGGGTGTAAATGTTAAGACCATTAAATGAGTAATGTTTAATTTTGAACACCCCACGCTTTTATAGTCATTGAGTTCTTGGACTAATTTGCTAAATTTTATAGACAAATTTTTGAGTTACATTTCTTTTTGTCATCAGAAATTTTTCTTGATATGTACCCAAATTTTCTAAAAGCGTGACTTTATTTTTATTTTCAAGTTTTTAGATCGGTTTTTAGTCTTTTTAATAAAAGCGTGTTTTTTTAAAAAGTTTTTATTATTTGGTTTCTTTTTAATAGCTATGATGTGTAAAAACACATAACAGTAGTATGAACATTGTTAATATTTACCCTCCATAACTAAAATAACCGAATTGCATGACTTTAGCTGAGTTGAAAAGTTGATTTTATTACATTCTCTTATATAAACCATTGCGAGCATTTCAGTGGAATTGCTATAAAATGGATCACGAGTTAATTCACATTGTTATCACCACTTTCCGAGTACAGTAATTGTATTTGGTTTGCTGGTCTGCGGTGGCTTTTGCGGTGCCACCACTCTGAACTTCTGTCCCCTCCGCCAATGACGGCCGCAAGTTAATCTATATATTATGTAGCTCTTTCAAGTTTATATCACATAATGTATAAAAATGAAACAAAAAGTTGATTTTTATTGATGCGCGCCATAAATTTTAGCCATTTTAAACACTATATTAGCCAGTGCGATATATTTAGTAAAAAGTTATCTATGTCGAATACATAGAACACTCCATTGAGAAGAGCGTATGGTACATACAGGGAAATTGTTGAAATAACTTTTTAGCTCACGTAATAATGCTTAAGCATTCACCATTAAGAAACTAATAGAACATAGTATTTCATTAGCCCGTCCGAACACTCGAGAATCGCCTGGGAATACCGAATAATAGTCCAATAATCATGCCTCTGATACAATGATTAATTACATAACTGGTTAATGGAGATTAAATACATGCTTATTATGTGCGTAAATCACAGTCTATTGGACAATAACTACCCAACTAACTCTATTAATTGCAGCCAGGCAGCGATTTGCATCCCTCCCGCATCTATCATGCAGCTGGGGCAGCATATTGTTTGATGATGTAGGGATAAGCGTCAAACTAATATATCGATTTTGCGCTCCGAGTGTTTTAGGACAAGGACTAACTTATGATGTTAGTGAAATGTTTTGTTGTTAATTTTACACTCGTAAGGCTAGCTGAACTTTCGCTTCTAGCTTTATCCAAAAGTGATGATTGGATTCACAATATTATATTCACTAGATAATCAATAAGTATTTGCGATTTAAATCTTATTTCAAATGACTTATTTATGATAATAACTATTATAGTTTCATGATAAAGTAATAAACAATATTACATAAATGGTTATGTCAACATTTAAGCAGATTGATGTTGACTACAAAGAACTTAATGATGAGGGGCCTAGCAGTACACCATCCAGTATTAAGGATGAAGGGGATCAAAGGATTATATCAGTGATCATGGACCGCCAAGGGGATACCCGCGAGGGGAGGGGGGATTATTTTTATTTTTGTGTGCTATAGGTTCAAGTGAAAATAATGAAATAATAAAAATATTTTTTTATTATACGCGCATACAAATTGAAAATAGTTGGAAACGTTTTTGAGCGATTCGTGACAACGTGGTACACATACGAGTATAGCTGTATCTTCAAAAGTAATACTTTATCGCAGACAGTCTATACCAGGTTCGTCAGGGTGATTGCCTCCGCTTTACCGTGGAGGGTAAGATAGGCATTGAAACTACTGGGTACTGTATTTATATCACATGTTGGCAATGTACTTTATGGTTTTAATAATGAACGCTGAAACATTGTTGCTTCTATAATATTTCTTAGGTAAAAGTGTACTTTTATGATATACTGGTAATCAATGTAATCTGTCAAATTATAGGAAAACATTAAAATAATGGATTTATATTTTTTTTAATGCTTGATGTTATAGACAGCTAGATACATGTAGGTAATAAACATGAATTCTTTCTTAATACGTTTACGTTCCGATACCGGCCGCGTTTGCTTTGTGTGTGCGGTGTAATAGCCGCACAGCGAAGCTCACGGGCGTTAAATGCTCATTCCGCTCTATCGAGCTACGGAATTGACCAGGACCAGGCACATAGCACAAAGAGTTAACCGTCTACCTTTAAGTAATTGCACAGATGTAGATTTTATTGCATTTTGTTCGCATAGCGATTAGGGTGCAAGTGCAACCTAGAACAAGAAGCAAATGAACTCACGATTACGTTGAATTAATGGTTTATTAAAAAAATATTTGTTAGGAACACAAATAAAGTTAAATATTGTTTGTGTACTATTATCATATAGCGTTGAAAAATAAAATATTATTAGGCATTTAACACTTCTGACGATATATAAAGGATATCCCATAACAGGCTAACAAACTAACTTTAATAACATCAAAATATACGTGAGGTAAAACCGAAAAGTTGATTAATTTTAGTTATAGCCAGTGTTGCTAGCCAATAATTAATATGATTATGACCCATAATCATATTAATTATTATACCGATCACATCAATATAATATGTTCTGTTCCTTGGTGTAGTTCAAACAAACAAAATGTTCAAATTATCAGACAACCAAATAGGTACTCTGTCTCTACCCCATCCATTTAAGTGGGTTTACGGTTTAAGCCTAGAAAAATCTCCAAAAGTTTGACAAGTAGTGCAGATCTACGTATACCGCTAATTAAAAATAAATTCGATATTAAATAGGCCGATTTTTCTATAGGCAACATATTATTCATTATTTTGATTGGTTTACGTGGGTATACCTCGAAACGCTTGTCACTTATAAAGTTCACTCACGCAACGTTGATAGGTTGTCGCAGAGAAAAGGTCTTTCTATTCATCTGGACGTTGCTTTTCTTATTTTCAAGAAGTGAAGTCGCCAAAGATGAGACCTTTATCATTTTACTGTGACTGCGAACAAAATAGGAAAGACAGCTATTATACTTCGTCTCACGATCCTTTCTTTATAACAGCAATAGCAAAAATGTGATCCGTGTAATTTTCAGTCAGTAGACGTATTTTGAAGCATTAGAATTCCAATAGTATTCGATACATTCACAAGTCAGCACTATTTAGCTATACCTATCTAATAACTAAATAAAAAATGGTGTGTTTTTTTCTTTTATATGAAATTTATTATAGATCATTGTCTATCACTATGACTATATTCAGGAATTCTAGTCTTCAGAAAGTAATGCTCACATTTGTTATAGTTATTTGTAAAACTATTACACGAATATATAAAATAAAAACATGAAGATATAGAAGCGAAGTCATTAGCGATCCAAAAACATAGATTTTCACAAAGTAAATATGTTAATTGATATGAACTGTTATGTATTATGTTAATGAACTGGTCCGTATTTAACATCAATTCTAGTGTTCCAAAAATACTTCCAAGGCTCTCAATGCCATGAGAAATCCGGGCGACTCCATCCTTCGTACTAGTTCTGTGTAAATGGGTCAGAGGTTATTCAGGCCTTGTAGCCAGTCACGCCTGCATCCCTCTACACAAGCCCCTTGCATAAATGAGTACGAAGCAAATGATTGTAATGCTGGTTCTGCTAAAGTCGAACTGTCACGCCCGTTTGGTCCGCTACACACACGTACGAGTATTACATGTCATGTGGATTTACACAATACTTAAGTTTCAGTAGCAGACATAATTACATAGTTTCATGTACATTATAATCAAATGTTGTGATTATGAGCGCACCAGTAATCTATATAATACCTACTATAATGGAAATAGCTCACATCTTTGTATATATAAGCTTATACTAGTATATTGTGACGTGATGGGTGTTCAATGAAGTTATTATTACCCTTATATTAATAACCAATGCCGCTTAAAGATACACGCTTACTCTACAAGTTTATATGTTAAAACGAAACTATAATTGAATAGCATAATGAATATAGTCAAAGTTGTCCAGGAAGTATTTCGTGATTTAAAATTTATTACTCCAGAAATTTGCTGTAAGCTATGCACGATGTGGGCAGTTCCCGCGTTCTCAACCACTCTTTGAGCAGCCTCTAAGTAACATTCGAAAGAAAACCTATTACAGTTGTTATGTACTTGTATGTATATTCTACCATACTATTTAAAGTTAAATTCAAGAGTAATTTTAAGCGTATCTAAAACATATAGTATAACAATACTTTTATACGGTATTAATTTACTTACAAAGAGGACCAATTGGCAATAGGATTATTTTTTTTTTCAAATATACCTGAAATAAAGTTACCAACAAGCTTTTCACAGAATTTTTAAACATAGGTTTTATTTATTTATATTTGTACAGGTCACATTTAATTCCAGGCTGCAGTACCGGAGGGCATGACATTTCCTGGCCCACTGCCCGACGTTGCGGAACGTTGTGGTCGGTGGGCACCCGACTCACTGTCCGCGTCAGCTTCGGGCAGTTCCGACGAGAAGCCGACGCCGCGGCGTCCTCGCTGGCGCATCGCGCTGGCGGCGCTAGTCGTGCTGGCCGCGCTGGGCGCCGCACTCGCGCTGCCGCTGGCGCTTGGCGGCGGCGGCCGCGCCACACCCGAGCAGCGCCTCACCACCATTCGGCGAATGCTACGTGACTCGCCGCTCGTAGACGGACACAACGACTTAGCGTGGAACGTTAGAAAGTTTTTACATAATAAAATTAGTGATTTCAATTTGAGCGCCGGACTTGAGGGACTAGAGCCGTGGGCGCGGTCGCGCTGGTCGCATACGGATATACCGCGTCTACGGCTTGGACAAGTCGGTGCTCAATTTTGGTCCGCGTATGTGCCGTGCGGGGCGCGAGACCGAGATGCAGTTCAGCTCGCACTCGAACAAATGGACGTTATAAAACGTATTGTGGATATGAATACAGCACATTTAGCTTTAGTGACGGACGCTACCGAACTGTTAGAAGCACACCGCGACGGACGAATAGCCTCGTTGATTGGCGTGGAGGGTGGTCACGCGCTGGGCGACTCATTAGCCGTATTGCGTGCTTTTTATCACTTAGGGGCGAGATACCTCACCGTGACACACACGTGCGACACAAGGTGGGCCCGGGCGGCTGGTACCTCCGGGGGATTAACGGAGTTTGGCAAAGCTGTAGTTCGAGAAATGAATCGGCTAGGCATGATCGTAGATTTATCGCATGCAGGCGAGGAAACGGCGAGAGATGCTTTGGAAGCGTCCCAAGCGCCAGTCGTATTTTCACATTCCGGAGCGGCCGCAATATGTAATTCCACAAGAAACGTTCCAGACGAGTTATTGAAGATGATAGCGGCGAATGGTGGCGTGGTCATGATAAATTTTTACGCGAAATTAGTAACGTGCGGTGAGCGGGCGACAGTAGAAGACGTAGTGGCGCATATTAACCACGTGCGGCGTGTGGCAGGCGTGGAGCACGTGGGACTGGGCGCGGGCTACGACGGCATCGATGCACCGCCCGAGGGACTGGAGGACGTGTCACGGTATCCGCATCTGCTGGCTGAGTTGCTACGCGACCCCGATTGGAGCGAGGAGGACGTCCGTAAGCTGGCCGGCATGAATGTGGTGCGTGTGCTGCAGCACGTAGAGCGAGTGCGCGACCAGTGGCGACGCGCGGCCGTGCAGCCCGGCGAGGAGACGGCGGGTGCGCGTTCCGGCGCTTGCGTCTACGGGCCTGCGTGACGCCGGCTCACCGCCGCGCTGCCCCGCGGCCTTCCTCGCACTGCTCAATTGACACTTGTTGGTCGTAGTATATACATGTATATTAGAATCCAAATGTGATTTAGCGAATAAATACCTGACCTGAAAGCACAAATTGTTTAGCTGGACGCGCGCTGGGCGCTTCGTCTCGGCGTCGGCCGCGGTCCATCCGCTGAACTCTTCTCCATCCATGCACACGACTTCGTTGACGAAAGCCCAATGCGATCTAAGATTTATAAAGATATAAAAATGATGTGTTTATAGAAAAAATAAATATTCTTTATTTATAATAAAACGTGTATTTTGTTTTAATATTTTTTATTTTTATAATTCTATACCTACTTACTAATAAATTAATAAACCAAGATGAGCGACGTAACTGCTGTAGTGGACTATATACCACATTTGGTTAACGAGAGGGATCATATTTATTTCCTATACGGCCTCTCAGCTTTATGGCCAGGTAGGATAGTTTATATATGTCAATTATTAATGAATCAAAACTAGAATCTCTGAAGTGACACACTTTAGGGCAAGTCTACACTAACGCTAATAAAGAAGTATACGATATCATTTAGACAGCGAAGTAACACAAATAGTTGACTTTCACTTTCTAGCAAATAATTTATTAAGTAATGGACGAAATAATATAATATATCACTTGAGAAAGGTATTTCTAAATACCGATACATTAAAATATACCTGCTAACGTAAAGTTGCTGTTTTGTTTGAATACTTGTAACGTGTTGTTTTTACTATTGTTTTCAGCACAATTTGATCATCAGGATGCTTTTAATTTCATTATTAATTTACAAATTTAATTCTTGTTTACATGTTCTATTAGGATTTTGTGACAGATATTTAGTTTTTTTTTGTTAACCTTTTAAGTGAAGTAAGAGAGTGAAGGGATCGGAACCTGTACAGCCTCAGCATAAGTGCAATTTTTTGTTCTTAATTTATATTTAATAAATTTTACTTATAACAAGATGGACATAGGGACAAAACATTTAGTTTCTGTATTCATTTAATTAACATACAGATGGTGTTGAGTCTGGATAGGAGTTTTAGTTGGGTTTGTAATTTAAAACTTAAATTTCAATATACAGATTTATGGTTGTAGGGATTTGATAGGGTGAAGCCATAGACTGTAATAGTAAACCTCAACATATTTTCATAACTAATATATACCTAATATTAATCTATTAGGAGTTTACTTAAAACAAATTCTTTTGTTTTGGTTTATTAAAAGAAGTTTTCGTTTCTTTCTCCTTGTTGGACAGGTCCGCCTTTTCTTCACTCGGTGATACTTCCAATTCGGAACGGGACGGCTTGATCTATGGTGATCCCTCCGTGGTTATTTATTAGCTATCTCGAGTCTTGGCTGTCATTTGACGCATAGAGTAACTTATACATATGGAGATAGAGCATCAGTCGATTATATGGTACTAGCGACATCTAACGGAAAATGACAACTAAATCAACCTGCCAGCTGCCTGGGGCCTATTTATTTTTAATTTTACAATTTGCAAATACCAAAGCGAAAGTTTTTTTTTTCAATTTGACTTTGAATGACCTCTTTTTGTACTTTTGTAGGGGAAATAAATCAACAATATAAGTAATTATGTTTTATTGTGTTTTTTCTTTATAAATATATAATTATTTATTTGCCAATATTTTGACTTTGTCCTCTTCATTATTATTATGCGATTTTTGTACACATACTGTGGATCTAGAGATGAAAGACTACTTCCAGCTGCTTCTATCCCAAGCAAGAAATCTTTCCTTTTCAGGATTTGGGAAAGTATGCAAAATTGTATTATCAGCTCCTAAAATTAAAGAAAAATTATTAGTAGACCATATAGTGACATATTTAGTATGTTACTTGGTTAATAAATCAATTTTATTCTATCGGTACTATACTATTGTTATATTAAGCAAAAATAAAAGATATACATAATTTGGCTTTCTTGTTTATTTTACCAAGCAACAAATAATATATTTTTGCATCCGTGGTAACCTCTCTGTACCATGGCGATAATTATAATATGGCACAATAAAACCTCAGACCAACAAAATTGCGTAAATACAACATTAATAAAATTACAGATTTTAAATCTATGAATAAAATAATATGCAATATGTTTTACTTACCTCTTTCTTGTCCACATAAAAAAGGAGAGCACATTCACGAAACACGAGGAAACGGAATAATGAACAATTTGTAAACAGCACAGACTAGTTAGAGATACTACGTTAAACAGATCCATTTAGCAGACTTGTTCCTTTCCATAAAGTATTCAACTTTGTATAGAATAGATTCTCATAGTCTTATTGAATAAAAAATACTGAATAACTAATAAATCACAAGCATCTAATTGTTTCCAATAACTCAACAAATTTTTGTAGCGATAAATCAATGTTTCTAATTTTATGAAAATAATAAATATACTTGTCTATTTTTTTTTTTTGCGTGAACAGGAATAAGGCCGAAATCGTTATAAAAAAAAATTAAAATTAAATTTTCTCTGAACAGCGCCATCTTACGGAAAGTGACAAACTAACTATAGTCATAGTAAAATAATATTGTAGGGAGTGAAAAGACCCTGATTTGACGTCGGCGAGGAGGACGCGAAGGATGGGTCTTTCGGCGTTCCTCTCCTGGCGGATGTGCCGATTTAGGCCGCCGTCATGTAAAATTTAGTTTTTCTTTTTTAAATGTATTTTCTTTTTAATATTTTTTAATAACGGCTTAATGCCTTAATTCTTCCATCCAGCAATCCCAGATAATGGTGAGTTGTATCTTCTTCTTTTGGTCAACTTTAAAGATTTCCCCACATGTTCGTGGGATAGAGATTTCATGTTTAATACATTGTTGTAGGGTTCACGGTATACCTCGTAATCATCACAAATATAGGGCGTTTGGGCCGTTTCATCCCAACGCGACTTCATGCACCCAGCCATGCGGTGATGTAGTTTATCTTGTCAATCAACGGGAATCCCTGCCATCACCGATGGAATTCCAACGTATAAGGTGACCTCTTACAATTTATACCGTTTTGCGTGTGTGAACCACCGTATTTTGGAGGAATTAATTTTTCTTTTGATGACATTCACCTTGGGTGACGAATGGAGATGGCTCAGCTCAACTGAACTTTTAAATGTGTAACGTGTGCAAATACCGTGCCCATTGATTGTGGACGAATATATATATTTTTTTTGTATTTACATGTAATAATTTTAAAATGTAATTATAAACTTACATTATATTAATTTCTTGGTTTAATTTTATCACCTAACCATTTGAAGCTTGTTTGTATTTATGTGGAGGCGCCCATATCATTAATCCTAAATATCTACATATATCACCAGGTCGGTTCGATTCCGATAAGGATTATACCCACACCCTGATCTTAGCGGCAAATTTTCTTTTTCTTAAACTATCATAATTAAACGCTACAATTGGCGTACCCAACGTTAGGCCTGGAAGACTTCAAATGGTGGTGATTTAACTTTTGTTGTAATACAAATCTTAATACTTTTACTTAAAAATATACATCTAGAACAGATGTAATAAATGTAATGTGTAATAATAATATTGTGTCTTAATTTCAAGCTTACCTAATTTAATCTAAATCACATATAATTGTGTATTCTTAGTGTTGTCTAGCTTACCTAATTTAATCTAAATCACATATTTGTGTATTCTTAAGCGTTGTCTAGCTAACTTAATTTAATCTTAATCACATACTTGTGTATCCTTAAGCGTGACTAGCTTACTTAATTTAAACACATTTTCTGTGTAATATTATGTGTCATCTAGCTTACTTAATTTTAATCACCTTTATTGTTTAAACTTAAACTTTAATTTTTTATAATTAACTTACTTTTGTATTAAATCACAACTGTTATATTTTAATGTTTAACTATTTTGATATATTGTTAATCATGACTTTATCACTGCAGGATGTTCTGTTGAGTATCTCTTGAAAGATGAATTGTTACACGAACTCAGTATCAGACATTTACCAGCTGAACCATCTTCCTCAACGGACGACCTAAGGAAGTTCCTCAGACACACAGTGAAATTAGCCCGACGGGGAAGCCTCAAATCCATTGACCAGTTTGGTGTTGTGACCAGTCTAAGGAGGTGACAATATGTACTCCAAAGTTTCAGACATTGAAAAGGATATCCCGGGTGGTAGTTGTACTGAATCTCGTCTGTTGGAAAGGTTAGTGTCTCGTAGTAATTATCTGTTGTGTAGGTTGTCAAGGTGGTCGACTCTAATCCAGATATAGTGGTACTCAAGTCTACTTTGATTTCAATATTGATGCGTCTCGAAGGTGAATCCCTGTCAAATTATGAAACTTAATTTCTTTTAAATAAATATCTTTGACTGAGAACTCAGTCATGTTCTCAAGTTTATTAAATGTCAACTTCATCTCAAATATTAACCTGCTTGGTAACTAATTTTGAATTAATGATTACACTGACATATGTAGTCAAAATGCTAAACTTGCATCTATGTAATGCACTTCTATTAAAATAAAAAGGTTTGTTGCAACAAATGTATTTATTGATCTTTATTCATCTGAATGAATATAATCAGGTTTACACATATTAACAATATGTATGGTGTGTACCATGATAAACTTCCCTAGTAGGAAATCTTCTAATATGGAATTATGCATATTTATGCTTAATTTTCATTAATAATAACTACCAACTGTACACATTATTATCTGTATTTGTTGTGAGTATTATTTAATTCAACACATAGTTGTTGACTTTGTTGCATTTATGAAATGCACTTCTTTAAAATAAATGGTTTGTTGTAACAAATGTATTTATTAATCTTTATTCATCTGAATGAATATAAACTGGTTTGCACATTATTAACAATATGTATGGTGTGTGACATGATAAACTTCCACAAGCAGGGAATTTTCCAATATGTAATTATGCATATTTTTGCCAAATTTTTATTAATAATAACTAACAACAGTACACATTAGTATCTGTATTTGTTGTGTGTATTAATTAATTGAATACATAATTGTTGACTTTAACTTCCTAACACACTTAGTGAAGAGGCGCTGATGTCAGTGACCTTTATTATTCTTTTACAAGCTGATGGATTGTAGCTTGTATATGATATCTTATGCTTTGATTTATTACTCAATTTTTATATTGCATAGAGTAATATATAAATATATGAAATGTCTTGTTGATTTGGGATTTCATCTCTCTTTGTTTTCTTACGCATGGGGTGCCTAAGTATATTTATGTTGATAATGGCCCTCAATTTGTTTCTAAAGAATTTAAGGAATTAATAATTAAATATAAAGTTCCACACTTATTTTATAATCCAGTTTATCATCCCCAGACTAACCAGACGGAGCGTGTGAACCGTGAAATTGTTAGATCTCTTGCATCATATGTGCGTTCTGATCATAGAAATTGGGATAAGAACGTAGCTGAGGTGCAATGTGCTCTCAATACTGTAATCCATGATGGTACTAAATTCACCCCTTTCTTTTTGTCACATGGCAGGGAGATGATCCTGGATGGTTCACTTTATAATTTGGATTATCCTGTAGATTCTGAAAAAATATGGTAGACAACACTTATAAATTTCTGATTCTCTTAAAGACTTAAATACAATATTTAATAAGGTAAGGATCAATCTTAAAAATTCACATATAAAAAATTCTCATTATTATAATTTGCGAAGGCGTCATGTCGAACTTCAAGTAGGGCAAATAGTTTTTAAAAGATGCTTTCCTCTTTCTAATGCAGCCAAACACTTCTCTGCTAAGCTAGCCCCCAAGTTCGAAAAATGTGTCATCACAGAGAAACATTCTCCTGTGGTTTTCACCCTGAAAACAGTAGAAGGTAAACCCTTAGGCCGCTGGCACATAAAAGATATAGTCAGACCAGGCGAATGTCCTACTGACTTAATAATTAAAATAATTTTCTTTAAAGTGTGTTATCAAAATGTATTTCCTTTCATGACTCTTTGAGCATTCCTTAATAATATTTATTTAGATTAATCTTAATATTTATACACTTGGAAAATGATAAACACATTAACTATTTCTATGTTAAGTGTCTTGGGTAGATACTCCAAGCACTTTAAATACTTACTTTTAATTAACATAAGCCTGTATTGTTCAATGAATACTTTCATTTGAGTTGAAGCCATTAAGTCTGTACTTATATGCAGCATAAACATTTTTGTTTGGGCAACAACTTTAAAAGTTGGATAATACATGTAGCTACCTTTAAGTGTTAGGTCTTTATTTTCTTACTTTTCTAACACTAACCTATCTGTTCATAAATACTTAATACACCTATGTTTCTACACATTGAGTGTATTGAGCCTTGTATTAATTAATGAATACTTTCCTTTGAGTTGAAGCCATTTAAGTCTGTAATTATTTTGCAGCACTGAGCATTCTTGTTCATTTTGTCTAGGCGACAACTTAAAAAAGTTAAGTGTTAGTTTTTTTTTATTTCCTAACACTAATCTATTTCTTCATAAATACTTAATACACCTATGTTTCTACACATTGAGTGTATTCAGCCTTGTATTAATTAATGAATACTTTCCTTTGAGTTGAAGCCATTAAGTCTGTAATTATTTTGCAGCACTGAGCGTTCTTGTTCATTTTGTCTAGGCGACAACTTATAAAAAGTTAATAATACATGTAGCTGCCTTGATGGGTTAGACCATTCTTTTTGTTTTTTGTTTGTACTTAAATTACATACTAGAAATCTTATTCGCACATATCTGAAAACTTAATATGTAGTTGACCTACATTAATTGTCCTACTTTGCAAGACAAACCAATATAGAATTTGCTTTACTTGTAATGATGTTCTATTATAGTATAAACCTAGTGGATGATGTTGAAGTATTTTTGAAATTAGGAAGTTTAAGATTAGTTATTTTAACATGATAGTATTTACACATTGGATGTACTAGTGTGTATTATGAGTTCATTGACATTGAGTGATTTCCTAGTTTGCTTTTTGAATTCTTTTGTTAAATAGCAAGAGTGATGTTATAGAAGTAACTATCATCAGTACAGTCAGCCACAAAAATACTCTTAACACTTCGTATTTTTTACGAATTATTTTATTTAAAAATTTTTAATTTTTAAATAAAATAATTCTTTTCCCACCTGGAACGGTACTGTAACGTGTTGTTTTTTACTATTGTTTTCAGCACAATTTAATCATCAAATACTTTTAATTTCATTATTAATTTACAAATTTAATTCTTGTTTACATGTCTATTAGGATTTTGTGACAGATATTATTTTTTTTTGTTAACCTTTTAAGTGGAAGTAAGAGTGAAGGATCGGAACCTGTACAGCCTCAGCATAAGTGCATTTTTTTGTCTTAATTTATATTTAATAAATTTTACTTATAACAAGATGGACATAGGGACAAAACATTTAGTTTCTGTATTCATTTAATTAACATACAGATGGTGTTGAGTCTGTGATAGGAGTTTTAGTTGGAGTTTGTAATTTAAAACTTAAATTTCAATATACAGATCTATGGTTGTAGGGTTTGATAGGGTGAAGCCATAGACTGTAATAGTAAACCTCAACATATTTTCATAACTAATATATACCTAATATTATCTATTAGGAGTTTACTTAAAACAAATTCTTTTGTTTTGGTTTATTAAAAGAAGTTTTCGTTTCTTTCTCCTTGTTGGACAGGTCCGCCTTTTCTTCACTCGGTGACTTCCAATTCGGAACGGACGGCTTGATCTATGGTGATCCCTCCGTGGCTATTTATTAGCTATCTCGAGTCTTGGCTGTCATTTGACGTCGGCGAGGAGGACGCGAAGGATGGGTCTTTCGGCGTTCCTCTCCTGGCGGATGTGCCGATTTAGGCCGCCGTCATGTAAAATTTAGTTTTTCTTTTTTAAATGTTTTTCTTTTTAATATTTTTTAATAACGGCTTAATGCCATAATTGTTTCGTCCAGCAATCCCAGATAATGGTGAGTTGTGACTTCTTCTTTTGGTCAACTTTAAAGATTTCCCCACATGTTCGTGGGATAGAAATTTCATGTTTAATACATTGTTGTAGGGTTCACGGTATACCTCGTAATCATCACAAATATAGGGCGTTTGGGCCGTTTCATCCCAACGCGACTTCATGCACCCAGCCATGCGGTGATGTAGTTTATCTTGTCAATCAACGGGAATCCCTGCCATCACCGATGGAATTCCAACTTATAAGGTGACCTCTTACAATTTATACCGTTTTGCGTGTGTGAACCACCGTATTTTGGAGGAATTAATTTTTCTTTTGATGACATTCACCTTGGGTGACGAATGGAGGATGGCTCAGCTCAACTGAACTTTTAAATGTGTAACGTGTGCAAATACCGTGCCCATTGATTTGTGGACGAATATATATATTTTTTTGTATTTACATGTAATAATTTTAAAATGTAATTATAAACTTACATTATATTAATTTCTTGGTTTAATTTTATCACCTAACCATTTGAAGCTCTGTTTGTATTTATGTGGAGGCGCCCATATCATTAATCCTAAATATCTACATATATCACCAGGTCGGTTCGATTCCGATAAGGATTATACCCACACCCTGATCTTAGCCGGCAAATTTCTTTTTTCTTAAACTATCATAATTAAACGCTACATACTGACACAGCTCTTATGTCCCTCGTTATGACAACAGTTTTCGTAGTGCAAATGTAAAACTTGACGTTGTACAAACTGCCTACTTATAATAGGTAAGACCTACATGTAATTTTCCTCGAAACATGATATACGTTAGCAACTCGAAGTATTGAGTGTACCTATACTCCTAATGAATCAATCTTATGTAATCGATATTGGTATAGTTTTCTTTTGGTAAGTCAATTGTGTGGTCTATTCAGGTTCTGTATCCGCTGCAAGATGATGATGATTAGCAAATCATCATCATCTTGCAGCTTTTAATGATATATAGCAATATATCATTAAAAGAATCAACGTAATTAATTACAAGGACTAACGACTCCATCATATCGTGATTCGAGCTGGATAGTCAGTTACAAAACCCAAGAGCTGTAAGCGAAATGCTACTTTGACAGTTAGCCATTCAGTAAAGCTTTTTATACAGCCTGTTTCAAGACCGCTGAGATAATATTTAAGAGGCATTGAAGACTGAAAGTCTAATACTTTCTGAGATAACTGAATTAAAAATGAATAGTAAAATCTTTAACAACAATTAACTGATAACACCAAAGTAATGCTAACATTACTATTCCTAAGAATTTAGGTTAGTACCTAAGTAACCTATTCCTAAGAATAGGTTACTTAGAACAATAAGTTCGTAAGAAAAAAGACTAGTTTGATTAGCGAAAATATTTTTTCTACAGAATCTTCACTTCTAATGGTTACACCCCATGAAATATTGACCTTTAAACATGTATCTTGGTTATGTCGTTATGTTATAATATCAAAACAATGTTAAATATTTTGCTATGTCAATATGGAAAAATAGATTTCTAAAATAGAACCGAGAAAATAGTAATCATTCATTACACTGGGCACGCTATGTAATCCTTACAAATATAGCATGCTGTTTTACAATATTTATTATACAATAATCCCAACCCTCGTACTTATCCGCAGAGATTTTACTTAGACAATGTATTTATTTTATTCTGTCCAAACATCACCGCTAATTGGACAATAAGGAATCCGAGCATACTTGCACGGAACTTCTGACAATATCACGCCTTCGGTTAAAACTCCGTACGCTTTTTTTTTACCCCGGGATGTTAGCTAGGATTGCTCTGACCAATAACATCCATTGTAGGATTGGCATGTGATGGGCATCGCTGGCTCCGACCTAATCCAACTTGATTAAGGTGCTAAAGGACAGTATGATTTAAGGCGTTACGTTACATTGTAGATATAACAAATAAAAATTTAAGAGCACTTGAAACTCTGGGTCAACCGACCGATCATTGGGACACATTGGTGATTCATATGATGTCCACCAAACTAGACGCTGTCACTAATCGCGAATGGGAGGAACGTAGGAACTCTTCGGACGATCCCCCCACGTTAGATTTATTCATAAAATGCCTTACAAACAGAGCAGATCTTCTGGAAACAATCGAGGAGACCAAACATTTTTCTAAATCTAAAACTGATACTACTCATAATACAACAAAAGGCCTTTATTGTCACGACAGACAGATTACACAGCAAATATAATTTATGTTGCCCTCTTTGCAAAAAGGACCATTATCTATTCACTTGCGAATCTTTTCGACAATTATCTGTCGACCTTCGTAATCAAAAGGCAATAGAATTTAATGTTTGTTTAAATTGTTTACGCACTGGTCACACAAAATCTAAATGTAGGTTAAGCAATTGTAAATATTGTAATAAACGGCACAATACGTTGCTACATCAAGATCAAACACAACAATCATCTCACGACACTATTGCACTATCAGCAAATAATTGTCAAAATACAACATCACATATTTTACTTTCTACAGCTTTAGTCAAGGTGTTAGACAGAAAGGGTACTCCACAAATTGCTAGACTATTATTAGACAATGGCAGTACCGCCAATTTTGTCACACAAGACTTCTGTGGTAAGTTAAACATAAAAATCTATCCAGTTGATTCTAAAATAACAGGCATCATCAGTCAAAGATCGCATAGTTCTCAGCGTTGTTCCTTTAAAGTAGCATCTTACGACGATAGCTATGAGATGTATATAGACTGTTGTGTTGTGCCGAACATAACAACGGCAGTTCCTAACACAATTATAAATGTAAAAGAAATACAAATACCTAATGGCATTTGCTTAGCTGATCCCACCTTCCATGAGCCGTCAACCATAGACATATTAGTAGGTGCGGAATTTTTCTGGAATGCGATCGGCACGAATCGTATTCATATAGGTAAAAATAAACCAACTTTGTTCGAAACCAAGCTAGGATGGCTTGTTTCCGGCTCCATTCGTAAAACTCAATCAGAAACAAATATCTGCATGTTAGTTTCCAATATGTCAACTCTGTCTGATTTGTCTCGCTTCTGGGAGTTGGACACTATTTTACCCAAGCATAAAATGACTCCGGATGAGCATGCCTGTGAGCAAGAATTTATTAATTCTACATATCGAAATTCAGAAGGCCGTTTTGTAGTAAAAATACCATTGAAAGATTCACCAGAATGTCTAGGGGATTCATATCAGATGGCTATGCGTAGATTGTTATCTCTTGAGCGTCGTCGGCTAGATAATGATCTGGACCAAAAAAATAAATACATAGAATTTATGAGAGAATATAAAAACTTAAAACACATGAACATAAATACAAATAATACAATCGACACATTCATAACATAAATAAAACAAACACAATAAAACTTTCTTATTTTTTACCACATCTTGGAATACAAAGGGAGTCAAGCACGACGACAAAACTTCGTGTTGTATTTGATGCTTCCGCTATAACCACATCTGGCAAATATTTAAATGATGTACAACGAGTTGGACCTACAGTACAGGAGGATTTACTATCAATTCTCATAAGGTTCCGACAGCATGCATTTGTTATTACGGCAGACATCGAAAAGATGTATCGTCAAATAGAAGTACATCCATCACAAAGACCTTTGCAGCAAATTCTTTGGCGATTTGATCCTTCGCACAAAATAGACACTTATACACTAAACACCTTAACATACGGTACGTCATCAGCTTCATACCTAGCCACCAGATGCTTAAGGCAACTGGGTTTAGAATCACAAGACGAAAATGCACGTCGAGTAATCTGTCGTGATTTTTATGTAGACAATTTATTAACGGGCCACGATAATAAAGATGTTCTAATTGACACATGTCATACTGTAATTAACACTTTAGAATCAGCAAAATTGAACTTACATAAATGGCAATCTAATGACAAAGATACATTGAAAGCTATATGTAAAGATGCAAGTAAACTAAATATGACCCCTGATTCTGTAAACTTAAGCGAGAATGAACTTGCAAAAACACTGGGTTTAAACTGGCATTGTTCTACTGATTCGTTTAGTTTTTCTATCAATGTTGAAATATCAAGCATTATAACAAAACGCAGTATACTTTCGACAATAGCTCAAGTCTTCGATCCACTGGGTCTTGTAGCACCATGCATAGTAATCGCTAAAATATTAATGCAAGAATTATTGAAATTAAAATGTACTTGGAATGATGACGTACCACCTAAAATAAAGGAATCATGGTTACATTTTGCAATCACATTATCACAATTAAATATCTTAAGAATACCTCGACATGTGGTTTGCATTAAACCCATTAATATACAGCTACATGTTTTTACAGATGCCTCTGAAAAGGTGTCCATAGATGTTGATAGTGTAGTAACCGTTCATCTAATTGCATCTACCAGCAAAGTAGCTCCAATTAGGACCACCACCACTCCGCGTTTAGAGCTCTGCGGTGCCTTATTGGGTACCAAACTACTTAAAAAGTAACTGATGCAATTACCGTTAAATGCAATGGCTGCTTCTTCTGGTCAGATTCAACAATCGTTTTAAGTTGGATACATTTGTCACCTGACCAATTAAAACCTTTTGTTCGATTTCGTGTTTCCGAGATACAGTAGAATTCTTCTGGGAGCAAGTGGTGTTATGTGCCTTCTAAAGAAAATCCTACAGATTTAGTGTCGCGGGGATTATGCGCTGACAAACTGAACAACTCACGTCTTTGGTGGAACGGGCCTGCATATTTACTGAAAGATGAATCGCAATGGCCTAGCAATCCTATTAATATTCACAAGCTCGAATTACCGGAAACATTACTATCACATCATATAAATACTACCTAATGTTAACCCAATATCTATACTCATACACAATCATTCAAACTTTTTAAAACTACAACGTGTTATGGGATATATTTTTCGATTCGTAAACAATTGTCAGAAAAGGAAAAATTCTAGCTCTCATCTTTCTATTCCAGAACTACATCGTGCTAAAACATTTATAATTTTTGTATCTCAAATCGAATCGTTTCCTGATGAGCATCGATTGCTTCTCAATAACAAAGACATACCAAATAAATATAAACTTAAATCACTATCGCTATTTTTAGATTCGGATGGTGTAATTCGTATTGGAGGTAGACTTGCCAATTCAATTTATGATTATAATATTAAACATCACAGTCTTCTCTGCAGCAAACATCATGTTACAAAGATAATATTTGAACTTACCCATAGAACATATTTACATTGTAGTACACTTTTGCTAGCTATAATTAGACATAATTATTGGCCATTAGGTGGCACTAAACTTGCAAAATTAACAGTGCGTGCATGCATTATGCATATTAGATGTTGCAGGTTTAAAGCGCAAGTTATCCAACCTATCATGGGCAATCTTCCCAAGCAACGCGTTCAATTGGAATTCCCGTTTCTCAATACAGGTGTGGACTATGCGGGACCTGTGATGATAACGAGTCGAAAGGGTCGTGGTGCACAATTACTCAAGTCTTATATTTGTCTTTTCATATGTTTCGCTACAAAAGGTTTCATATCCGCGTTACTTCGTTTTATATCTCGCCGTGGGAAACCTCAAACTATTTACTCAGATAACGGCTCTGCCTTCGTCGGCGCTTTCAATGAGCTGTCCCGTATGATTAAATCATTGGAAATTGATATTGCACAGCAAGGTATAAAATTTTCATTCATACCCGCCTAGACGCCACATTTCGGTGGATTGTGGGAGTCTGCAGTAAAATCAAGTAAATATCATCTTAGACGTATTCTAGATTCAACACACTTAACATACAAAGAGATGTATACTTTGGCGCAAGTAGAAGGAATCCTAAATTCCAGACTACTAACACCGCTTTCAAATGATCCTGCTGAACCATTAGCACCCGCACACCTACTTATTGAACGATCTTTAATCTTTGTGCCTCATCCACAGATTACAAATAACAGAATTACTTCATTGCATCGTTACCAGCGCATCGAGTATTTAAAGCAGCAATTTCGGAATAAATTTTCAAATGAATATGTTTTATGGCTTCAGCAAAAAACTAAATGGTGCCAGTCTACAGGGAAATTAGAACCAGGCACTATGGTGGTTATCAAGGAGAAGAGTTCCCCGTTGATGTGGCCGTTGGGACGCATAGAAAAAATCATACCAGGTTCAGATAACGTTGCCAGGGTCGCGGATATTCAAACAAAGAAGGGGATCATACGTCGTGCTTTCAATTCCATTTGCCCCCTACCATTGGAGTCTATTGAAGATATTTCAACGCGGGGAGTTTATGGCAATAATACGCCCGCCGGAACTAACGCAGATCATCACTGCAGCAGCTAGACACGAACCGGTTTTTACCACCTCGGGCGCGCGGCGACCCGATTACGACACAACAGATCGAATATTCGCGAACAATAGTACGTTACTAGCGAGTCGAAAATTATTGTCGGGCGTGACTTGTGTATATATATTAACTAGTACCTTATATACAGTCCACTTTTATTTACACATCAATCTGGGTAAATCATCGTAATAATTAAGTTAGGACATTATCCGAACAGAACCTTAAAATGATGATAAGTAGCATATATAAATCATGTAATTAACTTTAAGGAGTATTTCGAATAAATAACAAAACATACGCTTGATAATAATTCATTGTCAATAATATTGATGAAATAAACAAAACTACTTCAGATTATTTAAGTGTCAATGATAATCTAAACTCTAAAAAACTGGAATATACAGACAAGTAATCCTATACATATATGAAAAAGGACTACGAGACCGAGGAACCTGAAACGAATCGATAGGGTATGACGACGAACAATTTGTCTTCGCCGCTGCAGAAAGGTAAATATGATAAGCCTAAAACATTCAAAGAAGCATTACACGGTAAAGATCAAAACTAATAACTTAATGCAATGTTGAGTAAATTAATTCCTTGAACAACAACACTTGGGAATTAATTGATTTATCACAAAATATAAAAGCCTTGTAAGTAACTTTTTAAGTTGAAATCCAATCTTGACGGTAGCGTGAAAAAATAAAGCCAGGCTTGTGACAAGAGAATTTTTACTAGTCTTAAATTGATTGCAGAAAATCTCCAAATGGGTAAAAGTACAGTCCGATCTCTTCGGGCAATAATTGCAAAAGAGAAATTAGCACTTTACCAATTCGATATTTCAGCCTTGCTTAATGGTTTGTACAATCAGAAATACTTATGAAACAACTAGAAGATAATAACGATGGATTGAAAATAGTATGCCCTTTAATTCGAATTCTGTATTGTTTTGCATGCTTCGAGATGCTAGAACACATGCATTTAGAAGTTTTTGCAAAGTGCAAATTTCAAACAAAGGAAACATTTATATATAAGATAATGTGTGTCAGCTATACTGAACAGTTAAACATAGCATGGATACCCAAGACAGGTAGACTACAGGACCATACTACCAAAGAACATCACTAGACTCATGGACATTATTAACTGGGCTGCAACTGGTGATGACTTTGGAGATTGACAAAAAGAGATAACGTAAAAGATATTTAATGGGTCGAATTGCTGAGGCTCTAAAATAAAATGGGTAACAAACCTTGGTATTGATAGCTCAAAACCGAATTCAGGTCATTTAATCAATGACACTTCTAGTGACAAAGACAGTGACAGCCTTATTTTTGTGAATTATCTATGCAGTATCGCATGAAATAAAATATTTTTGTGGCAAGAAAAGGGAGAGGCTTATTATATATTTCTTTATTATGCAAGCAAATAAACAATAATACATACACTCAAATTAATGTGTCTCATATATAACTGTGATTTATTGATTGTGGACTACGAGTTAACTATCTGCACTGCAGTTGTGTTTTTTACTGGTGATAGATTTAATGTGAGTATTTGTTAATAATATTATATATAACTTCCAATTTATTCATGTTACCAGAAGCTTTTCGCACGATCGTTTCATAATATCCTCTAATATTGCATGCAGCGCTACCTTATTGAAGATGGACCCCAGACCAGGTTGGTTATGGCAAGTAGTACCTTCCTAGCAGGGTTTCATTAAAAACTCATTACCTTTTCATGCAATATTTCACATCTATCACTCAAATTTAAATCAGATATATCAGAATCATAAACAGATCGTAAATTAATTATGTTTACAAATAATTTATACACTAAAAAATGCAATCTGTTGAAATTCTCCATAATATTTTCAAATTTTGTTTATTATTGCCTTTTTATAAACTAGATGTACTCTCTATAACATGTTCTAAATGTCTTAATACTTATAGGTATTTAAAATCTTTGTTTTGTTTCATATTTAATTTTACGATTCTAAACTGCTGTGTTTTAGTATAGTTTTATATTTTACTACTTTTTGACTCATTCAAATAATATATATTACAGATACATTTAATGAGTCTGTTTCTTCAATACTTGAAAGGAAAGTGAGAGGTTGGTTAAGTGGTGTGATAGACGACATGCGACGAAGCAGTCCTGTACAACAGTGGTTGGACTCTTGCCCACCAGAATCTGTAGTAGAAATTAATAAATCAGTTGTGGAAACAGTAGAAATAAAATCGGAAGAGAGCAAACCAGAAACAGCAACTGATAACACTGTTGTAGATCTCAATGAAGAAGACAAAACAGTTGTTATAGAAACTGTGGAGAAAACAAATGATGAAAAAACTTTAGAAGTTCCTAATCCTAAAGATGGATGGCAAAGAAAATCATTAGATAGTGGGTTACTAAGTTCGTCTACTAGAAATACCACTGTGAAGAGGCTACAGCGTGATCTATCTGTTCAGTCGGAGGGCTGTTCGCCAAGATTAAAAAATCCTTTATTTCGAGATCATTCCTTACAGGTTATTAACATTTTATTTAGGAATCTTAAAATTAAATGAATTACATTTCTTTATTTAATTGATATTGACTTTTCTAACCATCAAATATATATTTTTTATTTCTGTCCTAGTCTGATGCAAGTGGATCCAGTGGAAGTTCTGTTTTAAATGTGCTAGGTGCCAGAAAAGTTGATGCAGAGTCAGTATTGATTGCATTAGGTTTTGGACCCAGTGAAAAACAGCAGAAATTGCAGCGAATACCTGACAGATTCTTAGTACCCTCAAAGGTATGATCTATATAAATATCATAGTAATACTAACAGCTAGACTTAACAAGATCTTATGTTACTCATATTAATAACAGCCGTACAATGTTGTCTAATTTTGATATATGATATAAAGTGATAATGAATTATTTTGTTCAAGCTCAAGGGTATTAGCACTGAAGAGTTTATAAAAAATGAACAGCATTCAATGCGCATGCACGATTGTGGTGTTTTCGGTTACCGAGGATTAACAGGTAAGATTGAAATAAGTTTTAAAGTTGCTAGCACAAAATTTGTGCTTCTGACTAATGGTGTGTAGCAGGGCTAATTAACCAATTGACAACATTTTTTTCTCTAAGTATTTCCCTTTAATTATCTTGCCTACATTGAGGAAATGTAAAAATAGTAGACTTTATAGACATGTTTCTAGTAAGCTATTAAATTGTATGGAATTGTAAGATATTAATCTTACCATAAATAACTAAATAATCAAGCTAAATTTTAAATTTGTATTAATATCAATATCTATGAAGTTTTATAAACATTGTTTTTCAATATTATATATATGTACAAGTTCAATATCAGTTGGAAATACCTAGTGCCATCTACAAACTGGCTTGGAATACTCACTAATCTGTTACTTGGAAATTCCCTCATTCTGAACCTCAAATCACATTGACAAGGTCATGGGGTTTGTTGGCATGTCACATATCGATTCTTTAATTTAGTTTTAAGTTTAAAAAATGATTTGAGGTGGTATATAAACTAGGTTATTAAGGATCGTATTTAAAAAATGTTGTTGGTTTTTCATCATGCATTAATAGTAATACATTTAATTGAATAAAACTTTAAATTATCAATAGATGAATCATTTTATTAAACTATTGTGGGATTTATTTATTTAATATATGTAATATTTCACTAATATTAACCCTTCATTAACATGTTAATTTAATCAAACTAACAGAACATTGTACTCCGGTGTGCCGCTTTATGAAACCCGTAGCCTCAGGTTATCATAGGTCATATCTTGTTCCAGAAATAGCTGTGCAGTAAGTATCTACTTATTAACTATTATTATGCATTTCACATTCATTGTATTATACACAACAATTTACTAATCTTTCACTGTATAAGAAAGACATCACAATTAATCATAACATTTATTAAAATGAACTAAAGCAATGTGCAGCTGAATTATATACTTCTGAAGTGTCGATCCAAAAGAATGTAAGTTGACTTACAGTCTTTTACTTAACCAGGCTCAATCAATTTCTTTAAGCTACCTGTTTGATAAACTATAAATAAGATGGGTGTTATTTTTATTCTGTAATAACCCACCACTTCATCGCCATCTAAATTTGGTACACTACACTCAACAGTGAAATACTACAGCTAGTGATCAAAAAACACCATGGTCACATAACAAATATTTGAAATACACTCAGTTTTTGGTTGTATATAATTTTATTTATGGAGCTATAGTAATTAATTATCATGAGCTGTAATAATAAAGGTTTTATTAAATCTGGCTTTATTTATTTCATGTGCACTACTCCTCAGATTACTTGTTATTACTTTATCATACCAGTTCTTGCACTAATGCTTCTTGCATGTCATGCTATATAATTTTTTGTATCCAATCACCTTTCTTACTTATTTTTTTTTTCTATAGGGACCGTAGGTGGGTGTATTTTTTATTTAATTTCTACATTTAATATTTTTTTTGTATTCTACATTAAAGTTTTTGGTTTAATGTCTAGTGTTCCATTTTCTATTGTTTAATGTTTTATTAAATATTATTTATTTCATGTCTTATTATTATATTAGTTAGTACTTTTAGTTACAATATAATTATTTAATACAGACTTCTTTATTATTTCAATTGTGCTATAATTAATCTTATGCTCTCAAATATGTACCTTAATTTTCAATTTTTGTTCTCATGTACAATTTTCTCTGCATACTTTATTACTATCATTCACAAAGATTTTAGTATGATTTTATTTCAATGTTTATCGCTGTATTTCTCGTGTATATGTATCATATATTGCCAATGTTAGCGATTCACATTCACAGTATTGTATTATATCAATCTTGTTTGCTTTCTATCTTTTTATTTAAATATGACTGTCTGCTATGTGCATAAACTAGACATACAGCACAACACCAGTTGTGATGTGCACTCCCCTTAGGGCATTTATAATTCCATCTCACTTTTCCTCGTAGTTATTCTATGCCATACAGAGGTTCCTCTTCGACGAGAGTATAGATATTAGCCACTCAACGTGCAGATTAAATCCTCGTCTGTTTGAATCAATCAATTAATTATGTTATCTTTCCATCTTTAATTAAATAGGATACGTAAGCTTCAAAGAGAAGTAATAGTAAGAATAAGTAAGAAATAATTTATAATCCCAGGTTATAGATACATTTTTAGAATATTTTGTAAATAATGTTGTGTTCGATTTTTTGACTGAATATATTAGGAAACGTAACTGCTCTTCAACCACAAACTTTTTTGAACTTACAAAATTTTTACATCTTATTAACGCAATTGTTGTGACTCAGTTTCTACATATATGTTTACAGGGAATCCTCATGTTCCACCGTCGACAATTGTAGCTAAGATCATGGAGCGTATCCTTCACGATGACGTGTGCCGAGAAGAGGCCGTCATGAAAGCCCGCCACTCCATCGCAGACATGCGATGCTCTCCCGAAACGTATGGATTCATTAACACTCGTTTTCGTCATCACTAAAGTCGGATTTTTTATCTTTCGACACATACGGCGCGGTCCAAAATTTGCTATCACCGTTCATGTGCGCCATTTGCATGCTCTTTTTTTGGTTCAAAATTGATCATGTGCGGTTCAACGTAATCCGTTGTCATAGATTACTTCTAACAGTACAGATAGAAAATGGTTTGCATACAATTTAAAATGAGTGCCTATAGTAAAATTTTGGACTGTAATCTAGACATTTCTTTGCTTAAGTTTTAACATCGGTCATCAAGTTTTAACTTATCCAGAGACGAATAAAAATTACTGCATAATTTACTGTAACAAGCCAGCAATTTATTTTTGTCACAAACACTTAATTATGTACTATTATTAAGTATTGGTGGTAAAAAATACATATTCTTAAATTTACAAAATTAGTAAATTTTTGCCTACTACTGAGATATTCACCATTTTGAGTTACCCGGCGTTAAAACTTAAGCGACATTATGTCAATTAGCCTTACAAATAACAAAATAGACTATAATTTAACATTGCCACAATGCACTATAAGTGTGTAAATAATATGTACTTATCCAGTAGTTCCTCTTTTTTAACAATTCTGGAATTTAATGTATACTGTTAAATGTTTTTTTTTTTTATATTTTAACTTAGGCCGATGAGAGTTTAATTATGTTTAAATATGAGTGACACAAGGAACTATAGACTACGATGGCTGCAACAATAGTTACAATCAGTCGCTGATTGAACAATCAAATAAAAGTATAGCTATGGGTGTTTCAGCTTCCGGTCACCTTCTTGTGGCAAGACATGTCAGGCTGTAGTTAGTCTAAATCAAACATTAATAAAATATGAAAATCTGATACTTTAACAATATTTAGTTCTCGTGTGTGAATAAAATACTAAGTTTGTTCATTGAAGTAGCACATTATTAATCATCGGTGAATATAAAATGCATAATATAATAATATACAATATATTAAATATAATAGTGATTTCCTTGCAACATATCAAAGTATTTACTGATATCAAACAAATAATTATACACAATGTTTCACTATAAAATTAATTATGTATAAGCATATTGCGGTCACTTAAGTCTTATAACAATATATTTAGTGACTTGGATTTGAAAATAAGTACTTAAGAGAAAAAAAATATATATATTCCTATAGTTAAAAGTTCTATTGACTTCTTCTGAGCTTAATCTTACTGTGGAGTAACTTACTTATCGTGAAACCCTTAGGTCTAAGACCTGTCTGTAGAACAACACGTACAAGATTAGTGTTTGCAAATATTACTTGGCATTCATGCAAAAAGCAATTTTTCTGCGGCTTCACTGAGATCCATATTTCTACACAATCATTTCAAATAATATTTACTTTAAGGTAAATAGATTACCATATACTAGACGAGGAAAGAGCTCTGTGACCCTTTCTAAGTCTATCCACTTCAAAACTATACAGGGCGTCCCACGGCCGTGCCACACGGAGGGAAAGTATATTAAATATTGAACGTAGGATATTTTACTAAAAGAAGATATCATTTTATTTTTAATAATAAGTAGAACTGCATTCACAGATTTTTTTAAAATCGCCTACTTCGACCTGGAATCGAACCCGCCAAATGTGATAGAAAAATTACTTGTATTTTATAATAGCGTTTGAAAGGGCTACTCATGAGCATTATTTTTTCCTAAATAATCTAGCATATTAAATGAAACTAAGATTATAAAATTTTTCATTTTATTTAAAATTTTGTTCAGGGGAATTTCCTCTGACTTGGCCATGCTTCCAACAATTAACATTATCATTTCAAAGACCTACCCCTTGAGATATGAGATTTCCGTGGTGTGAGTACATATTACATAATAAAGTAATACATGAAGTGTAGTATGTACTTGTATGCATTTCTTCATGTGCTCACAATTACCATGCAACTGGCTGATATTAGTAAAAATAAATAATTCGAAAATGGAACACGTAAATTTTCAACCGTCTGTTCTTTTGTTTATGATAAATTGGGTGGATGGGTGAAGTTTTCAATAATAGATGAGCCTGATTCAACTTGATTTACTCCCTTTACAAAAATAGCCTTGAACATAATAATAATACAGGAAGACCTACCATAGTATATAGAGTACAACAATCATAGAGATGTTAGGTCTATTCTACCATTGAGTATAACATGTTTCATTAATATTCAACACCCCCTCTTAATGAAACATTTACAAAAAAAAAAACAATAAATAATAAAACACACTTCTATTACAGGTTTACAAAGTTACATCAATAGATTCACCTACTGCAAACCTAAGTTACATCTAAAGAATTGAAATTTTATTCTATTTATAGGTTTGGTAAACAGATCAGCTAACTGATTTTCAGTACAAATGTAAACTAAATTTATTACATTTTCTTTTAATTTATTCTGAACAAAATGATACTTTAAATCAATATGTTTTAGCCTCTTTGGCTGTCCTGTGTTGCTTGCAGCACATATAGCTGATTGATTGTCCTCATATATTACACAACAATTATTGCTATCAGATATTATACATAGCTCAGAGAATAAGTTTCTCAGCCAACATGCATCAGCAACACACTGACTCAGGGCGATATACTCAGCTTCTGTGGACGATAATGATACACATGTTTGTTTTTTACTGCACCATAATACTAAGTTATCAAATACCATTAAACAATAACCCGAAGTGGATTTTCTACTTATAGTGTCACCACCCCAGTCAGCGTCCACATAAGCTTTTAAAACATTATTGTTACAATTATTTATATATTTGTTATTCCTTTTGTACATAAGTTTTAAGTTAACTGTACCTTGTACATATCTAAGTACGCGCTTCAAGTATTTCCACAGAGATTCACTAGCACAATTTTGAAATCTGCTAAGAATACTAATTGAGATTGACAAGTCAGGTCTTGTACCTAACATTGCATACATAATACAACCTATTAATTTTCTACATTTATTTTCTATTTCTGCACTTTCAGATTTTTTTCTTAATAATAATTTACTATCAAAATTAGGATCAAGGGGAATGTGAACACTTTTACAATTAGACATGTTAAATAATTTTAAAACTTGTTTCAAGTATGAAGTCTGATCTAAGGTTATAAAATCTTGATTTTGACTAATATGTAATCCTAAATAGTAAGATGCAAGACCTAAATCTTTAGTTCTAAATGCTGTTGACATTTTTGCTTTAAGGCTTATAATTAAAGATTTATTTGAACTTATAAGTAAAATGTCATCGACATACAATATTATATATGTTTTATTTTTATTATTAACTTGTATATAAAGACACATATCTGTTTTAGATCTAACAAAGTTTTGTTCAATCATGAAGTTATGAAAGGTATCATACCAATATCTTGGTGCTCTTTTTAAACCATAAATAGCTTTTTGTAATTTACCTATTTTTCTTTCAAGACTATGGCCTTCAGGTAAGTAAATAAAGATATCTTCATTAATTTTACTATGTAAAAATGCACTACAAATGTCTAATTGATGTATTTGCCAGCCATAGTGAGCTGCTACAGCAATTAGAGTCCTTACCGTTGTTAAGTTGATAACAGGAGAATATACCTCTTCAAACGAAACACCCGACTGTTGAAAACCACGAGCCACCAAACGAGCTTTATATATTTCTACCTTACCTTCATCGTTTCTCTTCTTTCTAAACACCCATTTAGTGTCAATAATCTTTTCTGCAGGCTTTTCATTCATAATTACCCATGTTTGGTTTTCTTCTAATGCTGCAATCTCCTTTTCTACAGCTTCTTTCCACTTATGTGACTCATCAGATGTCATAGCCTCCTGATAAGACTGTGGTTCATTCTCTAACTCTGAGAAAAAACTATAGCTTAAACTACATTCATAATCTTCATCATATTTTGATCTTAAGGTATTTCTATCTCGTAGCCAATATTTTTTACACTGCTGCTCCATCAGTCCAGAGCTCGTACTTGGCTGCTCATTTTCCAGCACCTGTATATTACTATCACCTGTACCTGTATTACAGTCTTTCTCTGGTGACCCTTCCTTGCTGCTCGATGAACACTGATTTGTGTTTTCAGGCACCAGGTCATCATCACCATTTTCTGAGATATCTTCACTATCTTTAAAATTATAAAATTGTACCTGACTTGTATTTGTAACCTGCTGGCCTTGCAGTAGTTTAGTATTCTCCGGTAAAAATACAACATCTCTTACCGTTTCAATCTTGTCAGTTGTAGCAAAGTATACTCTATATCCCTTTACGTCGTTGTCATAACCTACAAATATACCAAATTTATTCTTACCATCTAGCTTCTTCCGTTTCTCTTTGGGAATGTGTACAGAACATGGTTGCCCAAATTTCTTTAAGAAAGTAATATCAAAAGATTTTTTATACCATACCTCATAAGGACTTTTATTTTTAATTGGACTTGCCCCACATCTATTTAATGTGAAGACTACTGTGTTGACTGCCTCTGCCCAAAAACGTTTTGAGATTCCAGAAATAAGAGTTCTGGCTGCCTCTACCACCGTCCGGTTTTCTCTTTCTACTCTACCGTTCTGTTGTGGTGTGTAAGCTACTGTCTTTTGATGTAAAATACCAAATTTATTAAGCAAATGCATTATATTGTTATTACAAAACTCAAGACCATGTCAGTTCTTAAGACTTTTACTTTATTACTAGTTTGATTTTGTATTAAGACAAAAAAAATCAGTAACTGCCTATAAACTTCATTTTTATGTTTCAAAAAATATACGAATTTATAACCCGATTTGTCATCCTTAATCAGCAAAAAATATCTAGAGCCCCCTATAGAATTTGTTTCCATGGGTCCACACAAATCTGCATGTATAAGTTCACCTAGAACCTGCGACCTAGATTCACTACTTTTATATGATATTCTATGCTGTTTTCCTATTAAACAAGTTTGACAAAAATTTTGATTTGAATTAATATATTTTATATTGTGTCTATTTAAATAATTTAGAACATGTGGAAAATTTTGATGACAGAACTTTTCATGCCACTCAGTTAAACTAAGTACATAGTTTGCTTTTACAGTTATTTCTGACCTAAAAATCAATTTATACAATTTATCATACCTTTTAGCTATTGCTCTTACTTTACCATAACAGTTAATAATATTGCAAACATCTTTATCAGTTTTCATGACATAATTGTGATCTAAGCACTTACCAACAGAGAAGAGGTTAACTTTAAGTGAAGGTACATACAAAACATTAGTCAATCTGGTGTTAATCCAGCACTTTCCGTTCCAGGCTTCAACTTCAACTGTACCTAGACCTAAAATATTGAGGGTTGAACCATCACCAATCTTCACTTTTCTGCTTATATTTATATTTTCACTGAAATCTGTAAATAAAGATCTATCATGGCACATATGCTCACTGGCACCGGAATCTAGCAGCCATTCTGATGTTGACGCTACCATTGCAGTTGCTTCTTCATCAGCTGTGATCATAAAGGCGTTGCCGCTGCCACTCTCAGTATGAAGTTGCTTCATATTGCGATCCTTATCCTTTCGTTGTTTAAACCAACACTGGTCTATTTTGTGTCCTGATTTTTTGCAATATTGGCATTGTTTAAATGATGTGTTTGCATTTATTCGACACTGTTGTACTATGTGACCTAATCGACCACATTTAAAACATTTTCTTTGAACTTTAGATGTTGTTGTAAAAGCTTCTGAGGATGGTTCTACTTCCTTTATCCTAGTCTCCTCCAAATATAAGCGAGCACTCAGCTCATTTAGAGTTTGTGAAGTCTCAGGGACTGAATCCCAAGCTGATATAAAGTGTTTAAAGGTTGCAGGCAGACTCATTAATATTTTACTTATTAACATTTGATCTGTAATTGTATTTCCACGAGCTGTGATTCTAGATCGTATGTCTTCTACTTTAGATAGAAATTCAGCCACTGTAGAACTTGGTTCAAATGTAATTGAGTAGAATTTTTGAAATAAAATGTGCAAACTCACGTGAGATTCTTGTTCGTAAATTGATAACATCTTTTGCCATATTTCGTGAGCGGTGTTGCACGATAAAACGTGCGATATTACATTCTCCTCCATTCTATCTACCAAGAGAGCCATTGCCTTCGCGTCTATAGCATCATCCTTTGCTTCATCTTGCGTTATCTCAAACACCCCTTTGGATTTAAGTAGTATTAAAATTTGGAATTTCCAAATGCTCCAGTTTTCTGCACCACGTAATTTAACGTGTTTTTCCATTTCCATATTATAAACAAATATGTTGTATTAGCAAAAATGGCCTTCACCCACGCCGACATGCAGCGCAGCCCGACACTCGTTGCGTCGTATATTTCCTTCAAACACCCAAATTTTTAAAGACTCAATTATGGCCAGGATGTCTGGGCCCATAACCTGATAAATTGGGTGGATGGGTGAAGTTTTCAATAATAGATGAGCCTGATTCAACTTGATTTACTCCCTTTACAAAAATAGCCTTGAACATAATAATAATACAGGAAGACCTACCATAGTATATAGAGTACAACAATCATAGAGATGTTAGGTCTATTCTACCATTGTATAACATGTTTCATTAATATTCAACAGTTTATTGTAAGTTTCATTTTCGTCTATTAGCAATTTTTGTGTTAATTTACTTACCATGGCGTACCAAAATAATATGGATTTAATAGAAGCATACTTTTTAAATCACAAAGACATTTCATTAGTTTTGCCGTGGTACCGCGAAAGATATCCCGATAGACGCACACCATCTCGATATGTGTTGAAAAGAATGGTGGATAATTTAACAAATTTAGGACGTTTTGATCATCGCTTAGAGAAACCACAGCAGCAGAAAAAACGTCAGCGATGATGAACTCAACATTCTGATTTACTTTGAAGCGTACCCGAAGAGTTCAGTGAGGGAAGGTGAAGAAGAAATTGGACTTTCAAAGAGTAGAATACATCGCGTTCTGAAAAAATACAAGTTTAAAAGTTATGTTGAAGGGCGATTAGTGCAAAAATTACGGCCGGGAGATGCTGAAAGACGATTTAATTTCTGCCAACATATCGAGAGACTCATCCTTGAGGATCAACATTTTTTGAACACCATTATTTGGTCAGACGAGTCAAATTTTAGTAACAACGGTATGTACAACCGGCGTAATAATCGCATTTGGTCCAGACAGAATCCCTTACAAATCCGCGAGACTAATGATCAAGTGCGTTTTTCTTTCAACTGTTGGTGTGGGATTGTAAGTAACCGGGTTCTCTTAATACACTTTTACGAAGGAACTCTGAACACGGAAAAATATCTAGAAATACCTACTTGAGATTTTAAGAAATGAGATTAATAATCTTCCTGATGCAGATCGACGAAATTTCATATTCCAGCAAGATGAGGCTCCGGCTCATAACAGTAGGAGAACAGCCGAGTTTCTTAATGAATATTTTCCTTCCTGGATTGGCACTTTTGGACAGATTAGATGGCCGCCGAGATCCCCAGATCTAACCCCACTTGATTTTTTTTTATGGGGTTATGTAAAAGATTTAGTTTACAGGAACCGGTACAACAGTGTGGAGGAGTTGCAAAATGAACTTAGACGTATTATTTCAAACATCCACCATGCAAAAATAAGTAAATCGACAGGGAGAGATATTGTCAAAAGAGTGAGACTTTGTATACAACAGAACGGTTCACATTTTGAGCATTTGATAAATTAATTTTTTTTTTAATAAAATGATAAATTTTATGATCTTAGTTTCATTTAATATGCTAGGTTATTTAGGAAAAAATAATGCTTATGAGTAGCCCTTTCAAACGCTATTGTAAAATACATGTAATTTTTCTATCACATTTGGCGGGTTCGATTCCCGGTTGAGGTAGGCGATTTTCAAAAAATCTGTGAATGCAGTTCTACTTATTATTAAAAATTAAACGATGTCTTCTTTTAGTAAAATATCCTACGTTCAATATTTAATATACTTTCCCTCCGCGTGGCATGGCCGTGGGACGCCCTGTATACCTTTTTTTTTTTTTTTTGTTCCCCTGAGGAAAATGCATTAAATTGCATACCCCGGCTGTGGCGAGCCGGGGTTATGTGGGGCTCTCCTCCCCAGAAGGGGGAGGCCTACCCACTAAAAACCTCAGGGATGGCCTTCCTCAGGCATGTAGGGAGCCCCCGGGAACACAAAGGCCACTTCCAGGAACCCCCAGCCTCCGCTCCCCTCTCTAGAGGGGAGCCCTCCTCGGGGGAAGCTACCACCTCCCCCGGTCCCCTCCACCGACGACGCCCCCCGGCCACGGAAGGGGCGTGGTCCATCCCGGGTCGCCGTAGCGGTCGCGACTTCTTCGCGCCCGCCGGCGACCCGCGGCGGCGCCGCAGCTGTGCTACCGAGCCCGGCGCCGCCTCCTTCGAGCGGGATCGGCCATCTCCCGACCCCGCTCGGCGGCCTCCTTCTGGAGCATTACTGCTTCACAGAAGGAGGCCACAGCCCTCCAACCTCCCTCGTCCGCCAGCATTGCCGCAATCAATGCCGGCGGAGACAGATCTCGCCCGATCTCTGCGACCAAGACTCGGCGCTCGGAGGCCCACGCGGGGCACTCCGCCAGCATGTGCTGGGCCGAGTCGAGGTCGGATGCGCAGTGGTGACAATGTGTCGATCCCTCCCGTCCTATTCGACACAGATACTCACCGAAGCAGCCGTGCCCGGTGAGTATCTGAGTCAATCGGTAGGTGACCTCCTCCTTCCCGTTGAGCCAAGCTTCGAGGTGCGGGAGTACGGCACCGACGGCCCGCTGGCGCGCGCAGATCCGTAATTCGAGCTGCGCACGCCAGGCCGCCACAATCCGTCGGTGCCACTCCCGCTTAGGCACTTCGTGCGCGGGTTCCAGGGCGCTCCCCCCATCGCCCCCCCGGCCGACACGCCGCGACGCATACGTCGCCGCGTACATGTCGGCCTGGATGTCGAATGGGGGGGAGCGTCCCAGAACTGTCGCCGCCTCGTACGAGATTGTACGGTAGCCTCGTACGATCCGTATGGCCATTATCCGCTGCAGGCTCCGTAGCAGAGCTCTGCAGCGGGGGGACCTCGCGCAGTCTTGCGACCACACGGGAGCCCCATACATGGCCACGGATCGCACGACGCCCTCGTACAGGCGGCGGACTCCATCCCTCGGTCCCCCGAGATTGGGCAGCAGGCGATGCAATGCGCCCGCCACCCTTTTGGCTCGGGGGACCAACCGCACGAAATGCTCCTCGAAGCTCCAGCGGCGGAGGCCCAGGTACTTTATGTACGGCCCCACCGGGACCACCGCGTCACCCACCCGGATCCGGCAACTGGGTGGTTCCCGGCGCCTCGGAAGGCCGTGGAACCATAGCGCCTCGGTTTTGTGAGGCGCTATTTGTAAACCCAGCTGGCGGATCGCCCGCACGACACATGCCACCCCAAGCTCGGCAAGCCTGAGCACCGGCCCGAAGTCGGCCCCAGTCGTCACGACGAGAGTGTCGTCAGCGTAGCAGACGACACTCACGCCACGAGGAAGGCTGGTGCGAAGGACCGCGTCGTATGCGAGGTTCCATAGCAGGGGTCCCAACACCGACCCCTGCGGAACGCCGCATTCGACCCTCCTCGACGTTTCCATCCCGTCCCGTCCCATCACGCCGATCGTCCTGTCGCGCAGATAGTCCCCGACCACGGCCCGCAGGTAGGGAGGCAGCTCGTGGTATACGAGCGCCTCCCTAATGGCCTGCCAGGGGAGGGTACCGAAGGCGTTGACGATGTCTAACGACACCGCCAAAGCCACCCCCCCCGATCGGACTGCGGACTCCGACAGGGAACGAACACGCTGGACAGCGTCCAGCGTTGATCGTCCCCGCCGGAATCCAAATTGGCAGTCCGATAGGTCGGGACCCGCACGCGACAGGTGCTCGCTGATACGAGCGGAGATAACCCTCTCGAAGAGTTTCCCCGCCTCGTTCAGCAAGCAGATCGGACGAAACGAAGATGGAACGTCGCCGGTCCTTCCCTCCTTCCTGAGGAGCACCAACCTGGCCGACTTCCAGTCGACGGGAAACACGCCCTCGCGCAGACAGCTCGTGAAGAGCTGCCTCACCGTGCTCCCGAACGCCCTGAGCGCCAGCGCTAGCACCTTTCCCGGGACCCCGTCCGGTCCCGGGGCAGTGTTGCGCGCAGAGAGCCGCGAAACGGCCCCGGCGAGCTCGCTCTCCGTCACCCGGAGGTCGTCCGACCAAGGGCCGGGCGACGGGGCGGCGGGGGGACTGTCCTGGACCCTCGGGAAGAGCGTATCCACCGCTCACGCCCTGTATACCTACAATATACAATACGCTTACGTTTTAAAAAAATGCCAACAATGGCACACAAAGAAATATATATGCTACGACGATAGATTAAGAAAATAATAAAAGAAAACTATCAAACACACTAAATAGGGAAATAATTATTACATTCTTTGGAATTATAAAGTTTAGCATTTATAATTTTAAATATTTTTGTGATATATTTTATGAACTTAGTCGGACATAATATCCTTTTAAGTAATATTCTGTGAAGAAACATCAATTAAGAATATAATCATATTTATAAATATAATTAAGAAAGAAAAAACACGCTAAAACTTGCCTGTTTTGTTATTTTTTATAGTTTTGTAATACTTTCAAAGATACGGTTTTTCGACGTAAGCAAATACCGACATTACCGAGTTGGTTTTACAGATCTCCGCTCCATACAATCCTACGTGCTGCGATAACGTTATCACAACCAATTTATTATAACTAGGTTTGTTATGAAACGCAACTAACATTAGTATATTTTATATCTTCAATAATGCTGTAAAAATCTACTTTTTGTGTATTAATAAATTATGACATAGCATATACTAATAAATAATAAACAGTTGATGTTAAAATGTTCCATAAAGTAAAAATTTAATGAAAAAATATTTTTTCATCTCATGTGCTCATTCAAGAGGAAGAAGGAATTCGACATCTGAATTTAAAAATTCATTTTCTTTTCAATGATTTGCATACTGCCATGCTACTTAAAATCGATTAATAATACTCACTTCGATTACGCCAGTCAATTTTTTTTAATAATCCTACACTGAGCACGTAAATATAAAATTAAATGATCTATTAGACACATCATCACTATCAGTTTTTATTACCTATGTCGGGTCGATAACGAGGCCGGGCATATTGCCATTGGCCAAGTACTTCGCAGACAAAAATACGTCTGCGAGAAATGAGTGTACCCTTAATCTGTTACAGCAGAGAAATTGGATTACCTTTGGTCTATTTATTATTTGAAAATAATCTTTAAAATATCTTACAATTCACCAATACACGTTTCATATTCATCGTCTATTATTTCATCGAGAAAAATTGTATTTTATTCGGCAGCAAAGTTATTATTGCCTCTTGCAATTATGAAACTATTCGACGCTTTCCTCGCGATTCAATTTATAATCCTACGCTACTGTCAGATTTAATAAACAAGTAATTTGAGCTAAAAAAGAACTCAAAGCAAATATTTATTTCAGATAAATATTTCAAGTATGCATAATATCCTCTAATTAATTAATATATGTCATTCATAATATTGGAACTTATTAAGGTTTTATTTTACAAGAGGATACAGTTTGTGAATGTCGTTATTTAATTTCTTGATCATGTTAACCGTGCGTTTTATCAAAGTTAAATTGACTCAATTTTTTTGTCTTATAGTCGTGCCATGGTTTCGGATCCGCACACTAAAGCAATATATAAAAATAAATTAATGCTGCCCTTTGATAATGGATAGCATTTGTGACATAGACAAATGTCAGTCTCCTCGCCAAAAGCTCTCGAACCTATGTATTTTCTTGTCTAACGTGCAACCTAGTGTAAAATGCGTCCCTATAATATAAATTAAGGAATCTCCGGGTACATTACAAATCAGCTAGTAAAAAACCGCCTCTAATAAACGTTATAAGAGACGCGAACAATTTATTGCTTTACTGGAAACAGTACAGCAATAAATTGTTTTACAATTGCATTATAGATGTCCTCGCAATAAATGTTAAACGATTAAATATTAGAACATGAAATAAGTGAACTATTTTTCACAACGCATTATAAGTATACGGTTAAATTGTATATCCCAACAAATTTGTATAAATATTTTAAAATATACTTAAAATTATATAAAAGTTCAATGTAACTTTGCTTGACTTAAAAATATGATTAATACTTATATTGTGTTTTGTAAGTTAGTAAGCATTATGAAAAGGGCATACGTCGAATGAAACTCGTGCATTTAGAGTTAGAGTGCTTTTATGCACTTATCTGAAGACTATTTTTATTCGTGGTCAAAATTTTACATTGTCTCTGACATTTGGATTTATTGATAATGCTTATAGAAAAAAATCTTTTAGAAAATAAACTCAAATGGTATTTGCTTCTCCATATGTCATTTTTACTTTAGCTAATCTAATATAGTTATCATTATTAATATATTATGTTATTAAAATTGATAAATTCAATTTGTGTTTGGCGTGTTACAATTTTTGATTCAAATAAACAAAGTTAGTAATTAATACAAGTGCAATATAATTTTAAGATTACTTTATGGTAGGTGGTAAATAAAAAAGTTTTAATTAACATAGAATCATTTAAGCTGCTTTCGCGGTAATATGATTTTATGCAGACTTACAAAACAATTTATTTAATTTCAAATTCAATCTCAATTATATGTATCAAAGATAAAATTATATTTAAGTCTAAATTAAGCATAACTGTTGTAAACTAAAATTTGTTGTCTCAACAATATTATTGTATTTATTATATTAGACTAAATTAAATAGAGATAAATTACAATTTATTTAATGATGAGTAAATGTAATATCAATGTAATGATGTGTGCATAATGATTAGTATTACGTTGTTTTTTTTTGTTTTCTTTCCAAATATATTTGTGATACTTATAAATATATGTATTAGATTTGAATCAAATGTAAACCTGTATATGTGCCTTATTTACATGGGTAGTTTAGGATTAATTTCTTCAAATTTTAAATGATGTTAAATATAATATTTTATTTCTAGCATTACGTTCAACCCTGGGTTTAGCTTTTTGTTTAATATCTATTTAAAGTTAGAACACAATTGTTTGTTTCATTGCGTTTAAGTGGGTCCTTGCATATCCAGAATTGAAGTTGTACATCGAAAGATGGCATAAAAACGTTTTGTATTGCTTTTGCCGCGATGCTAGATTTCAAGACTTCATTCAATCTATTAAAAGGGTCAAGAGAACTGTTTGAACCATTCATCTGACGTCGGGCGTACAGCAAGTCTCTACTGCTCTTTGTTTCACTTTCAAAAAAATTGGTATAAGGATAAATATGATTAAAAAAGAAAGTCGTATTAGTCACAAAAGTCAAAGAACGGCTCAGCCGATTTAAATAAGTACTTGTTTGTTGGATCCATCTCAATACAGAATAGTATTACAAATATTAGAAGGCAAGAAAGGAAATGAAGTTAACAATGCCAAATTCATTCCCAAGTATAAAACTTTAATGATGGAAAGAACGCATACCTACGTGTAAGAATTCCACAGTATACTGAATTCCTTTCATTTTGCTCTCATTTTGAAGTTAATTAACTTTGAAAGTCTTAGATTCTTAGATAATTACCTATATAAATTACCTTAGACAATTACCTACTTAAGGTCTTAGACGTTATGTTACCAGCCCTGATATGTGTACCAACTCTCCCCACCGATGCTGCTAGTGCTTTTATTCGTCGAGTTATACTAAAGGCAACTTCAATTCTTGTTTGTGCTGGACCCGGCAATATTTATGGCGTATGCATGGACCTTTAGAGGTCGTATGGATAGTACAATAATCAAATCTTACACGTTTATTATGCAATTTGAACTGATTATATTGTTACAAGATATTTTAAGTAATTGCGTTATTGTGTGTTCCTATAGAGTGAAACTATTATGGTACAACATACTGGGTGGCGCAAAAAGAACGCATGAATTTCAAACCAGTATAATTTGCTTTATTTTGATTACACAAAAAATAAACTTACATCAATGCAATGTTTAGGTTATCCAGTTTACGACTTTGTTCATTGGAATACCGATGTGCACTGTTTGTAGTGAACTGATCACTTTTTGAAGATTACTTCAGACAGATGGCGTCCTTCCGCGTCGATACACATCAAAAGTCTTTCTTCAAAGTTTTCCATTACTTCGCACACCGAGAGATCTGGGGAGCGTCAAAACTGTCGCTATTGGGCTGCAGACTTTTACCTATGGGGCTACCTAAAAAGTAAAGTTTATTGCAACAAACCCCGTACGCTAGGAGAACTGAAAGCCGCAATACGGGAAGAAATCACGACTATTTCCAACGAGACATTGTCAAAAGTAATGGAAAACTTTGCAGAAAGACTTTTGATGTGTATCGACGCGGAAGGACACCATCTGTCTGAAGTAATCTTCAAAAAGTGATCAGTTCACTACAAACAGTGCACATCGGTATTCCAATGAACAAAGTCGTAAACTGGATAACCTAAACATTGCATTGATGTAAGTTTATTTTTTGTGTAATCAAAATAAAGCAAATTATACTGGTTTGAAATTCATGCGTTCTTATTGCGCCACCCAGTATGTAGTAGTCAATCTAAATCATGTGACCCACCCTGTGACGTTGTTTGTTGCTCATTTCAAAATTGTTTTAAATTTATTGTACTTCGATGTGGACTGTGAATGTACAGGTAGCGTGTGAAGTTTAAGGGAACAATGTAACGTGAGAAATAAAATTCCTTATTCTGGATATGACTTTTATTATTAAAATACACAGAGCTTCACATATATATAAAATTCACGTTACATATTTTATTTGTATATGCACGTATATTTGCTTTTTTCTGTTTCCTTTTGCTTCCAAAAATATGGTAGTTTTGCTATAGTTGTGCAAAGCAATACATGCGAAGATCATCGGCAAATATTGAATCAATAACAAGTCAACGAATTGTACCAACCATTGAATAATTCCTTTCTTATACAATACTTTCTGAATTCATCGAATATAAACATGTATAAAGCAAAGGGCAATGCTAAGAACCACCTGTCGAATACATTTAAAGGTCAATCTTGATGAATAAGTATTAATATCTAATACTAAAAGCTAAATCATTAGTCACTGTGGAAGCTGCCGCGCACTCTGCAGTAAAGAACTGTATGTTGATTATGTAGCTGTTGTTATTTTGTTATAAATTTTGATTGAATCTGACAGATATTGCAATTAACATTCAATATATAAAGCACAATCTAATCTAATCGGGAGATCCGGGGTCGGTAAGTAAGGTACTTTCGGTACGTTTTTTTCTTTTTTTTTTTCCCCTGAGGAAAATGCATTAAATTGCATACCCCGGCTGTGGCGAGCCGGCGGTTATGTGGGGCTCTCCTCCCCAGAAGGGGGAGGCCTACCCACTAAAAACCTCAGAGATGGCCTTCCTCAGGCATGTAGGGAGCCCCCGGGAACCCCCAGCCTCCGTTCCCCTGCCCTGAGGGGAGCCCTCCTCGGGGGAGGCTACTACCTCCCTCGGTCTCCTCCACCGACGACGCCCCCCGGCCACGGAAGGGGCGTGGTCCATCCCGGGTTTATAAAGCGCTCCTACCATGAATGAAATGAAAGAATGAAAATGAGAAGCAATCTACAGCCAGAATATTAAAACATTTTTGTGTTCAGAGTACAGGTCCTACATAGACCAACGAAGTAATTCAAAGGTAAGTAAAAGGTAAGGTCGACTAAGGAATAATCGTCTTGACACTCAAGATAGGCTCGTGCCCCTCTATGAGAACGTACATGACCTGTGACGTTAACTATAATAAATATCTTTTTATTATAATTGACTTATACGTTGCAAGAGTAAAAGGATCTACAAAGTTTCAAAAGGTGTGATCCTAACAGAATTAGAGTAAAGACCAAATCTATACAATATAGTATAACTCCTAAATTAACAACTTACCATCGCAATTTCAGAGGGTATGTACGAAAAAAGTCGTTTACACCAGGCGTATAACATATAATACATGTTAATGCTAATTCGAATATTAATCCAATATTTAGCACATTGTTTTTCATACCTATAACAGTAACGTTATTAAAGACATTTTTATAATTTACTTAATATTTGGGGTTAAAGTATGAATTTGCACACCAAATGTGGAGACTTCAAAGAATTTAGCTTATTCCTTATTAACTAGTTTAATAACCAAACCAATAAATTTAAATAACCAAGGGAACAAACTTTTTAAATTTTATACACAAGCATATAGATATTAAATTAAATAATAACTAGGTTTTGAAGGCAAGACATTTAGTTATCACCACAGTTATAGTCAAAATAAAAAATTCTGACGGACTCTGAGATTCAATAGTAACCAAATTTTTTAAACTTGATAAACATGCAAACTGATGGTACACGCGTCTCAGATTTTTTTTTTTCATTTAGGAGAGAGAGGCTGAGAATCCTCACGAGGAGCACGAAACGTACCCAGGATGCCCTCGCAACGGCAAGTGTCACGGAGATTATGTTGGACTCCACGCGACCGGAGCGGTCTGATCGCGTGACCTACCAACTAAACTCAGCCTAGCCTTGGCTATAAGGGCCCTAAACCGCTTGAATGGAGAGAGGTTAGCCGCACCCTCAGGAGAGGGTACGGTCAGCGCTGCCCTCCGAAGAGGACATAATATGCGCGAAGGAAGGCGTGGTACACCCAAGTGGCTCTGGCCTATATTTTGAATTGATGGGGCCTACTCGTACATTTGCAGCAAGCTGCGAAGTATGGACTAACTAAAGGGTGGGCGGCGCAGATGCCGCCTCTCGCAAGGCTTGAAAAGCCAGCTTTAATGAGTCGGGAGGGTCAGAAAGGACGTGTCTGGGTCGACGATGTTCTGTATTACGCGGATTGACTGCGGTACGCGGTGTGTAGCTACACGCCTGCCTCACTAACGGATTGAGATGAGAAATTTAACAAGTGGTTGAATCTTTTCGATGTTATTTCAGTAAATATGTGTGTGTCTTCTAGATAAGCTCGGATTTTCAACATGGATGCGTTTCCTTAGATTTTGGTGTAGCTATTGGTGCTAGTCTTGTTGCACTGTACTCGTATATATTTTCTTATATGATATATTAACAAGCGAGTCGCCTTTAAGACGTGAGATTTGGATGGTTGCTGTGAGATTCGCGACATATCTACCACCCCCACAAAAACCACAATGTACATTCCGATTATGTGATATAAGACGTAAAGTCGAAGTACCCAGTAATTTTAATTGCCTAACTTACCCTTCACACAGGAACACAGCAATGTAGTGCTATTTTACTTAAACATTAGGTTAAAAACTAATGCAAAAATAAATATTATTGTAGAACTTAAATTTAAACAGTTTCAAATACGAGCGAAAAGCGGCAATTTCATCGTTGGAGAGCTATTATATTAGCCTTACCGACGTGAAAGAATGAGTTGAATCTGGTTTTACAGATGATTCCATTCATCATTTGTGTAATCACTATAGCAACGAAATAGGCAGCGTGGCATGCACGCTCCAACTCCTTGCGTTCCGCGTACGTCCACTCTTGCCCCAAAGAATCTCTGACGTCACTTACTGCCTCGTTGTCCCACGTTTTACGAATTCCTATAAAACAAGCATTATATAGTTATTTGATGGATTCATAATATTATGTATAGTTGGCATGTAATTTAATTAATATAGCTCCCCATTTTGTTACCTGTTACCATTAAACTTTTATCCGGAAATTTTATTAGACAATTAGACTTACTAATTTACGAAATATAAATAGAAAATCTATCAAATCGCCATGTTTGTATTGTAGTTGCCTAATCTATATAATACATACGGCGATTTGAATTGGGCTGTTTGAAATTCAGATAATGATGTAATGTCCGCATTGATGACAACTTACCTATATTGTCAGATTGTTTTGGGATACGTAAACGACATTTATTTTAAGTGTAGTAAAAAAAATTCGTAGTCTACCTACATAATTAAATTTGATAATAATACAAATCTATGCGTTGTTTGTTTTCTAACAGACACATTAACAATGTCTTGGGATCAAGTGCTTTTAAGATTAGGTATTACTGCAATGGAAGTTCATTAAATAAACTCTTTTAACGACGTTAAATAATAGGTTTATGTACTTTTGATAAAACAATTTTTCCTGTTTTACTTGAACTTACCAAATAGGTCTGTAGGATAGAACCCATGTTCGGCCATAACAACAAAATACGCGAACATGCCAGCTGCAAACTCAATCAAACCCAAATGACAGTAAACCAAGTTGAGCATTTGTGTACAAACTAGGGCATCAGAAGCCCGCGGGGGGCGGACCATTACGTCGGATTCCGTCAACTCATGGGACAGAGACACGGCCGGCCACATATCAGTGCCCAGGTCTATGCATAGAATTGTCATTACACCTGTAATATATGCTGCTTTTAATATATGTAGTATATTTTTATATAATTTTCAACCAGTATCATTGAGCTAGTTAATGTCTTTATTGAGTCGCAGTGACCTCTCTGTGCCACAAAAATTTCAAGTCTTCTCTCATTTCAAATGGTTTCGTGGGATGGAAAAGTGTAAAGTACTCACGGTGAATATTTAAAAAAAAACTTAATTTTAACCTACCACCAGACACGCATAGGTAGGGTTTGGAGATTACTGATACGTCTGTAGTAAATCCTGGAAGGCGTCTACTATAAGAAGCCCATTTCGACAGGTGTCATTATCATAGTTTATTTGTCAATGCAATGACATTTTGGTAGATAAACTATGGGAATGACATCTGTCAAAACGGATTATCTAAATTCCACCATACTAAAAACTACCGTCACGCATCTATTGTGTGGACAACTTCAAAAGCTGAGGTATTTGATACTAGATAGTATAAATATAAACGAAACACTACTGACAGTATTCATTGCTAGAACGGGATAGATTTATGGCAATTAACATAAGAGTGATGTAGAGTACCGAGATTAAATTATTTGACATCATTTATTTTTATGTGAAGTTTTATAATATTTTAGAATTTTATTTAGCAATGATTATTATTATACTTTTTCTTATTTTGCATATAATAATATCTAGATTACATATGCACAGCGTTGAATTATAATAATATTTCGTTGGAGAATTGGAAACTAAAAGTTCTGTAACGCCACTAAAGTAGAGAGATCACCGTTCAAATTAAATCAAGTTTTACGTATATTATTATAGTAGTACATACCTATATTTTAAACATCTGGATTACTTTAGTAAGTAATACTTAACTTACAAATAATAACATCTTCGATTCTACGTTTTTATTAAACGATTTCTATTAAAAATTTTGAGGAAGTGGGTTGTGTACGTACGAGCAGCAAACTGGCGACCAACAAGCAATTCATGCATATGTTCTAAAAATTTCTTATGAACATCCATTATGAAATCAAAGAAATACATACTCGTATATAGTAATATTACATGTATAAGTAAGTTGGTTCCACACTTCTACTTAAAAATATATAATTCTTGACTTACACTGCTTCAGTGCGACTAATGAAATTATCACAAAAATTGGTGCATGATTCTGAATTCTCTGTCTACTCTTCATAATCTGGATCATTCCATAGCTCAGTAATAGGCAAAGTTCCCTAACGATATTTCTCTGAGAGATAAATATTAATACCATCAATTTAGATACTTTCATAGAAATACTTACCCAATGGCAGTGGTATAGAAAATAGTATGAACATGAATACTGGCAGAATCTCTGGTACATTCGATATTAAGATGTAACACACAGACTTCTTTAAATTATCAAAAATCTTTCGCCCTTCTTCAATTCCAGTAACGATAGTACTGAAATTGTCGTCCATTAAAATCATATCGGCAGTTTGTTTGGAAACCTGAAAAAGTTCAAAATCTATGAACATAAGACAGCGTTGCATAGTATTATTTGAAAATCATGCATTCAGGAAATACGCATTTATGTATTCCCTTTTTAGGATTCCGTAGCCGTATGGCAAAAAACGGAACCCTTATGGATTCCTCATGTCTGTCCGTCCGTATGTCACAGCCACTTTTTTCCGTAACTAGAGCTATACTGTGGAAAGTTGGTAAGTAGATGTATTTAACATTAAGATTTTCATACAAAAATAAAAAATTTTTGAATTCCCCATACTTAGAACTAAAACTCATTTTTTTTATCAAACCCATACGTGTGGGGTATCTATGGATAGATATTCAAAAATTGGGGTATTGTTGATATTGAGGTTTCTAATATAATTTTTTTCGCGCTTCCAAAAATGTGTCTCCCCCCCCCCCCCCCGTAACTTCTAATTAAGGGAATGATATATGTAAAATATAACATGCAAACTTTACTAATTCTAAAAAATACTAAAAAACTTCTAATAATTAGTTTTTTTTAATACGTTATAAATAGTAAACCGCATTTTACCTTTCATTCAATCAACTCAAACATAATAAAGAATTAAGAAAAACATTTAATTAGATGTATAGTGGTACGGAACCCTACGTGCGCGAGTCCGATGTAAGAAAACTTAAAATATATTCATTTTATTCGAATTGTGAAGCAACTTATATAATAACATATATCGATTTGGAGGACGTTTAAAATGGGGGATCTTAAACTTTATATCACTTTGATGAGAACATAATTTTTATGACTGTGGTTTTGGCGTGATAGGATAATATGGATGGATATGTGAAAATAATAACTAAACACGTATAAGTCAATATTCTGCCTAAAAAATAATACTCTGTGGTACGTTACTTGTGAGCCACTGATTCCCATGGAAATACCGATGTCCGCCCTACGAAGAGCCGGCGCATCGTTCACGCCGTCCCCAGTCACGGCGACCACATCGCCTAACCGCTGACAAGCTTCTACGATCTGTAACTTTTGCGTTGGAGAAGTCCTCGCAAACACTGTTTTTAATAGAGATATTAGAAAATATATCTCTACCTTACTTGACCAACCTTATATAGCTCAATCGCAGTCTGTGATTTGTTTAATTCAATAAAGATATAAGATTTTAAGGACTACATGTTAAAATTCAAATTATACAAGACAGACAACCACAAAGTTTGATGTAAAATAACTTTTAATTTGTTCAAAGTTATTGGCACAGAACCTATATGCTATATGATATTTGTCTTCTCATTGTTTGGGTGGGTTTCTTATCATGACAAGAAATAACTCATAAGTTAATACATCTCAAACCTATTTCGTGATGTTTTTCAAGAGTCCGAGTCAGCAATTCAGGCGTCATAGTACGGAGCTCCGCGCCAGTAACCACCTGACATTTGGGTAAAGTCGCTATACCCACTTCGTAGGCAATGGCGCGTGCCGTAAACGGGTGGTCGCCGGTTACCATCATAACGCGGACACCAGCAGCTCGTACACGTTGTATCGAAGGTAAAGCCTTAAGAATGAACAAAAATATTAAATGTACCCGAATTGTGATTAAAATCAGGACTGCAAAAGTAGATTTCAACTTAAAAATGTATAACTTACATACTCTCGTTACTCAAGCAATTACAAAGTTGTTGTTAGTCTTATATCATTCATAGTAATTTATTAATTTTGTGAACTGAACTTTAGGATTTTTGGACTACTTTCGACATTTCTTTGTTTCACAAAAAAATTGATTCACAACAAAATTTGACTAAAGCTGTATCTCTACTTTCACTTGTTCCAATGATAAGCGGTTCCATAAATAAATTAGACTATAAATTCATACAAGTGTAATGAAACTAGTTGGGTTAACTGTTAGATGGAATACAAATAAATACAAAAATATTTATTTGGAACATAATAAACATGATATTGAGGGCTGACAGCTAACAGCTGAGTGCTAAAAAACTAAGTAGCAGACTCAGCGCCCCCTCTGTACACATAAATGCAATGTTTCCCGTAAAACTACATTATATATGAATAAATAAAAAAAATATATAAGAAAATTTTATTCATTTTAATTTCAGATGCGCTTATTGTGTTAATAATTCAAAAGCTGGATATCACTTGTTTGTACATACTAATCATTTATCCGTCGAAGATCATAAAAAAACCGAACGGCCGTTTCTTGCCGACTGTCAACGTTGAACCAGAATAAAAAAATAAATAATGAGGCTGGTTCCCTATCGTCGATATACTGAACATATCATTTAAAGTATTGATTTATCAATCCCTACAGTTCAGCAGAGTGGATTAATCAAAATGCCTTCTGTCTCGATACGAAGGTGATAGGAAAAATTTTAATACATTTTCATTTGTAACAGGACAGACGGCGGCTTAAGTACCTAATGTGCAATTAGAAAAAATTGATTTGTGTAAAATTGAGATATTTTACATCCTTATTAGGTTGACATCAAGACGGACCCACATATCTATCCCTCAAAATCGGGACGTTCCACTCAAAACCTATACTCTCCATCCAGAGTACGTAGTACACCCCTATATCAACCCAATGTTCCTCTTATCCTGATTCGGAGTTCTTGGACCAATCTGGAGTCAGGAAAAGCAATTCTCAGGACCACTTCAAGGCTAAAACCCACCCGCAAAAAATTTTTCTGTCAGATTCAGACAGGTAACTTTTCTGTAGTACTATAATGATCGGAATAAATGTAAAATTGAACCTAATGTTTTAAATCAGCAATACAAGAATTAACCTCAACTCTCGGTGGATCCATCAAACCCATGGCTCCCAAAAAACGTAAATTGTCCGTAGGGAAATTTATTTCTTCTATGTTAAATTCGTAGTTCAGTGGGTATTTTTCCGAGTCTAATATTAAATCAGCAAATGCTAATACTCTGTTGCCTGTGAAAACGATTTTATATTACAATTCTCAAATTTGGCACAAAACAATAGTTGCATTTATATACTATAGTTTAACACCTACGGCTCTATAAGATCAGTAATGATAAACATAGTGATAATCTATAACAGCACCTTAATTTACCTGTACTTGCCAAAGCATCAGTTGCTTCATCGATATTTTTCCTTATTCTTTTGGTCATTATGACGTTTGCCTTTCCTAATTCTATAGTGGCACATCGGCTTATAATACACTCTGGTGCTCCCTTCATAACTAAAATGTACTTTGATTTATCTATCTCCTTATGAATGCTAATCTGCGAAACCAATAGCTTAAATTATTCTATCTTCATGTCATGCCAATTGGACACTCCTTAAATGTTTCGTTGTTATTGTTAAAAATATCTCATAACTTTCAATCACATTTTACAGCATATGAAAAATAAAACTTACTTGATACTTATTTACAGAAGTGAAAGGTATCTCTGCTACCTTTGGATATTTATCTTTCATTTGTATTAGATTTTCGTAATTATTTAAAAATTTTAATATTGCCGTTTCTGAAGCATCGCCATATATTGCCCCACTGACATCTACAGTAGCCGTGCTACACAGGACTCCACATCTTTTCAGATCTTTGAAGGCTATTGTAGTATTATTATATTGTAGTAGTATTGTTAACATTAGTATAGATCAAACGTAGCGGTACAAGAAAATATCATTGTTATTTATTATATATGTTGAAAAGCACGACTTATCTATACATATAATAAGACAGTAAAAATATTTTGTCTGTACATTTAGTATTTTTGACTGAAATGGATAGAGGGGCACTTAAATAGATTATTAGAAAGCAAAAAAAATTTTTTGGAATTTTTTGTCTGTCTGTATGTATGTTCACGTTTATCTCCGAAAGTACTGAACCGATTTGCTTGAAACTTTCACTATTTGCTTTGTTTTAACTCAGAATAATATCTAAACTTTGTTTCATCAAAATCGGTTCATTAAAAAAAAAGTTATCGTCATTTTAATGAACTCAAGGCATGATAATATTGCGAATTATAATGTACACCATTCTTACATAAGTTACATGGGAAATTTAAAATCTAAAGACAATTCATCATCATGATACAATACATACATAAGATAACGTCTTTATCCCCTGCGGGGTAGACAGAGCCATAGGTTATAAGACCCCAAAGGCCACGTTTAGCATGTTCGTGGGCAGTGAGATGGAACAGGGAACCAAAATACGATGAAACGAAACCAGTTTTTATCAAAATTATAATAAGACAGTAAAAATATTTTGTCTGTACATTTAGTATTTTTGACTGAAATGGATAGAGGGGCACTTAAATAGATTATTAGAAAGCAAAAAAAATTTTTTGGAATTTTTTGTCTGTCTGTATGTATGTTCACGTTTATCTCCGAAAGTACTGAACCGATTTGCTTGAAACTTTCACTATTTGCTTTGTTTTAACTCAGAATAATATCTAAACTTTGTTTCATCAAAATCGGTTCATTAAAAAAAAAGTTATCGTCATTTTAATGAACTCAAGGCATGATAATATTGCGAATTATAATGTACACCATTCTTACATAAGTTACATGGGAAATTTAAAATCTAAAGACAATTCATCATCATGATACAATACATACATAAGATAACGTCTTTATCCCCTGCGGGGTAGACAGAGCCATAGGTTATAAGACCCCAAAGGCCACGTTTAGCATGTTCGTGGGCAGTGAGATGGAACAGGGAACCAAAATACGATGAAACGAAACCAGTTTTTATCAAAATAATATAATAAATGCGAAAGTTTGTTTGTTTATTACCTCTTCACGCTTAATCTATACATATAATAGAACAGAAAAAATATTTAAGTGTAAATCAGTTTCATTACGCATGTTAGTTTTTTCATAAATCACTAGATGGCGCTGTTTCATTTAATCAATTTCTACAACGCGCTATTGTAGTTTTTTCAAATAAAGCCTAATAAAGGAATGTGTTTCGACATAATGCGAAAATCTCCTTCGTATCTTTTCATGATCTTTGCGCTGAGAATCGAATAGGAAATTTTCTGTGAATTTTGCTTTAATTAATTTAATAATTTCTTCTGTGTTGATTTCGGATTTTGTTTTGCTTTGTGTTTAGGATTTGGTGTTACTGGTGGAGTTTATTTCAAGACGGACTTTTGCTGTGTTTTAGGCTTTTGTTTTGCTTTGCGTTTAGGGTTTAATTGGTGTAATTTCCAACTTCATAACGCTCTTTTGATGTATTATTGCTTTCTAATTTACGCAGACGAAGTCGCGGGCAACAGCTAGTTAATTATATGATTTAAATAGAGATATAATTAAAACTTGCATGTCCAAAAAATAATAAGCGACACAAAGTGATCTAAACATGGCACTTTATTGAGCTTCAAATCGAATTTACTTTGAGGTTCTGTTTTTGGTAATGTATATATATATATATATATATATATATATATATATATATATATATATATATATATACAACGTGTCCCAAAATTCAACGATAAGCGGTCACCAGAGATTGGACCTACTCATGGCTACTCGAGAAAAATAATTAAATTATTAAATACAGCCAGAGTAAGTAGGTATTTCTATTAACAAAATCCTCATGCGTTTCTACTCATTTATATGGTTAGATTTGGTATAAATGTTAGAACAAGGTTATAATAGCAGGCGTCAATACCTCTTACAATAAGTAATATAATCCATAGATCACAATTAAGAAGTAAACCTTCACGAAACTACCTAATTTCTTTTTTAAGTTAGGAAACTACTTTAAGATTACCAACGATAAATTAAAAAGAAAGAGAAAAGAAAGAATTGATTTAGTCTGAATAGAACTGTTAGAGAGCTTATACACATAATGGTAAATGTTTGCAACTACAGTATCTGTACAATACCTGTACATAGATGTTCACTTACTAATAATCATAACCACACCATTAACTATGTCTTGACAATAAAACAATGGGAAAGTTAAATAGAATTATACAAACCGTGTAGATTTTGAAGTATACCTGTAAAACATTGTTTTTGTTAAAACGCAATTCTATTCACACTCTAATAATTCCAGGCCCTAATTTGTCTATCACAATTCTATTCACATTTACTCTATTATACATTTTAAAGATATATTAAATATTATTGCTATACAGCAATCTATTCCAGTAAAATTTATGTCAGGGACGTACAAGGAGATTCAAATAAGGATGAGTGCAGTAAATCATGAGTGAGATAAAAATGTATGGAACGTAAAGTACGAATTGACTAACAAGGCTGGAAAGACAACATAGACTAGAAGTATGAAAGAAAAGTTGAATAAAACTAAGTATTGTAAATTGGTGGCGGTAGAATCGCGAGAGCGCAACCCGCCACGCGCTCCGGTATGGGCTCAGAGGACACCGGGGGGTTTTAGTGGGTAGGCCGGTCTCTCAGACCGGGGAGCCCCACGCACAGTGCATAACAAGCATTACCCCCGAAAAATAAAAGTATTGTAAATAAGGGACAAAACATTTAAGTCTCTGCTCTGGCGAATGCTAGCTATGGGGATTAAGTTCAATTTAACTATGCTCTATATAATATGATCTCTATATAATAGAATCTTACTAGAGAAATCAGTGTCAGAGGCAGAATACGTCTTATTGTCCATCCATATATGCTGCACGCACATTTTATTCTGTGTCAGCGTACCCGTTTTGTCAGAGCAAATGGTTGTACAAGCACCCAATGCCTCTATGGATTCCAGATTTTTGATCAGGCAGTTCTTCTTAGCCATCTGCTTTGCTGTCAACGTTAACGACGCTGTGATCGTTGGTTGCAAACCTGAAAAATGTACTACAATCTTTCAAATATATAGAAATAAGAGCAAGCGCAAATTAATAAGCTATTAGTGATTGCATTTAGTGGCCGCCATAAGCTCTGGAGTAGATTTTTCATTAATTGTTCAAATCTGCGTAGACTGTGCATTAAGGCCACAACGGTGGTGATAATGGGCAGCGTTTGTTACCAGCTCATTATCTGCCCGTTTACATAATTTGCCTTTCACGCAAACTGCCACAGTCGCCAGCAACATGTAGAATCTATAATGAAAAACAATACCTTCAGGCATGTTGCCAACGATCATCCCTATAACAAACACCGTCGTTTGTATAAAAGGATATCCCAAAGCCAAGGACGCGGCTGCGACAAACATGCCCAGAGAGAAAGCCCATATTGACACGTATTTCATGAAGTGCCTAATTTCTTTGGAGAGCGGCGAAGGTGCTGGCTGTAGTCGAACGGCCAACCCCGCGACTCTACCGAGCGCAGTCAGATCTCCGCAGCACATCACAATTCCTGAAATTTTTCATGATATTATTTGTTGTTTTAACCACCTTTAACCATTATCGCTCGTATGCGCATTTGAAAATGTTTTGAAGTAATCAATGATGTCTTTAGAACTTTCTATTCTGTAACCATATAACCTAAGTATAAGTACGCGCACACAAGTGCTGAGAAAAAATCGACACACTCATATAAATGTTGCGCCAGGAATTAAGTAAAATGAAATTTTCATTCTAGTGTAAGTGTGACGTCATAACCTTAATTAAAAATCAATTAAATTAAAACAATTATATCCGTGGTCAAAATAAGATAAATAAGAAAAAGTTTTTTTTTCTATTCTGATTCTGTTATGAATAGTTAGAAATACCCCATTTTCTGGATTAACAACATGTGAAAAAAGAGGCTGGTGTAGCTTTTCTAAATATTCAGATACAGATAGCCTTAGACGTCTCAAATATTATAAACCGATTTGACCAAAAAAAAATAGAAAAATTCCACTTGTAATATAATATTTATGTACAAATCAAATGTGTAGTGTGTGTATTATTATTAGTCAACACCTTCGTTACTAAAAGAGTATACCTAACTTTATTAGTAAATCAGTACCAGTGGCATGTCCTTCGACACATAACGTTGAAAAGAAAGCAACATTCTGGGATTCCAAGATATTGGGAGTGCCTTCGACATTACCTCGAGCCACCGCAACGCATTCACCAGTTAATGATGAATTATCCACCTGCAGAATATTAAATGCGAAAATTTATCAGCTGAAGAATTAATTTACAATTAATTGTCCGGCCAACGATATAATCAAAAGCTACTTACAATAAAATAGTAATAAAAGCACCCACAACCTATGTTTCTGGAAGACTAAGCATGCGACCGCAGAACTCAATAAATTAATTTTTTAACCCTATTAATATTCTTAAATGCTCTTGAGACCAGTGGTCTAATTCTGCTAATAAATCACAGCCGTATCAGAATATATAACGAAACGACAAATAATTTGAAGTATTGTTTTCTTTTAATTATCTTCAGGTCGAAGAGGCGCATCCCTTTCTAATGACCTGCTACAACTCTTAAGTAATTATCGAGCTTTTTGCCATTGCCACGTACGATATCGTTCGACTCTAAAATGACCATCACATTGGCAACGACAAGAACGTATCATGTCATTTATCGTTTCATCCTGAAACTGTCAGCCCACGCAAGGCTGTCGTGAAAAACAATCGTGACTCGAACGATCCACTAGTTCACGATAAAAACAGTAGTGTGTAGTTAGCAATTTACAAACTTTTACACCTACGCGTAAATAAATTTAATATAAATTTATCCAAAAGGGAAATAAAACCAGATTCACAGATACTTTGCATTTTGTGTTTTGTTTGATTTGCTTTGAAAATATAATTTGAATATGCTAGTTAAATAATAGAGCTATTTCTGCTCTTCGCTACAACCATGCCGACCTTTATTCAAAAAAATAAAAAATTCTAACATTAACTGGAATTTATGTACAAGAAGTAGGCAGTTTCATAAGGAAGCATCATCAGTTTTTTGAGCAAGTTAAGCTCGAAGACTGAAGACTGAGACATAGGGACGAAAACAAATTAATGGTCCCGCATTGCAATGGTGCTTTAATCGATAAAAACTGTTTTATGATCTCTATTAAAATAAACAACAAAATATCTATAGAAATCGGACAACTTCATGCACACAAAATTATTTCTTAAAGTCCGGAATTGTTTAATAGACAATTGTTTTTATAGCGTTAAAGAATATATTCAATAATTAGTATTGTATTTATTCTAGACAGACTTGTATTTATTGAAGATTTAAAAAATTGGATTGGCTAAGCTATCGGGAATTACTATAATAACATATAATAACCAGAGTTGCCAGGTCTTTTGCGAATAAATACCGAACAGTGTGACCAAAAAAAACAAGTTTTCAAAGTACTATATGGCTCGAAAACAATGAGCGCGTGCATGAAGCGACAACATCGATTGTCGATCGATTGCGTAAAATCTGACAGTTACATCGTTTATTAGGGAGAAAATCTTATCAGACAACAAATACCGAACCGCCCATACTTCGGTATTTTTGCTATACCGAACACCGAACATAGTGCATAATTACCGAACGGTTCGGTAGAATACCGAACACCTGGCAACCCTGATAATAACACGTTATTATGAGTCAACCATAAAAGATAGACATGATGTCGTGGGATATTTTTTATATAATTTTAAGGAGAACATTTCCGTCATACATGATTTCTGTGTCGCTTTAACCATTGCACACGCAACGGAAGCTTAAAAAATGGAGTAACTTTCCCGTTTTCCCAACATTTCCCTTCACTGCTCTGATCCTGTTGATTATAGCGTGATGAAAAGTATACTATAACCAGCTCAGGAGTATGAAAAATAATTGTACCAAGTTTCATTAAAATCCGTCGAGTAGTTTTTATTTTTATAACGGTTATACAGACAGACATACAAAAAATTTTACTGATTACATTTTTAGCATCAATATTGATCCCTAATCACCCCGATAGTTATTTTCTAAATATCTTTCAAGTACAAAATTGACCTCTCTACAGATTTATTATAAGTATAGATAAATATACTAATAAATATATGTTTATAAACTATGAAAATATTGCGTTATATAGATAAAAAGTCACTGTATATGTATGGCACAATCGAACGTGTTAGTTGAGCGGGAGTCGTAATTAAATTGGGTAGGCACTTACTTTACGAAAAACGTGATTATAAAAATCGTATATAACTGATGGTCAATACGTTTAACAAATGTGTCAAGACAGCTCAAGAGAAGAATTTCGTGTTAACATAATTTAATAAACAACTGGAGAAAGCGAATTCTATATAGGTATTTTAGAATCATCTTACACCTATCAGTACCCAGAACTTCGTTTCATAACTTAGTAACCATTAAGTTTTGTTTCGGCTGCAATTTATTAGTTTTCGACCCCTATAGTATGATTTCGGATCCATCGGTCAAATGTATAAACATCCCGCTTTTGTCTCGAGGTCAAATCAATCTTACTTCTTAATTGTGGATAAACTAGCCTTCTGTTTACTTATTAACGTCGTATTGAACATTTAACTTACTTTAAATCCTTTGCTTTCAATGATTCGAATATCAGCTGGAATTACGTCACCAGCTTTCACTTGAATTATATCTCCTTTGACAAGATCTCGCACCGAAGTATGCGAGTTGAGAATACCATCACGAATGCAAGAAGTATATTCTGGTATCATACTATTAAAAGTGTGCATTATCTGAAAATGTTTCATTTATAAAAATAGGGCCTTTTGTAATAAGTACGTATCTACCCTCATATGATTGTCAAGACCCAGGAAGTTCAATAACTCTGAATGTATTGTTTCATATACAGCGAGCATTTAAAGCTGCGACTATTTTTACGGGTTATAGAAAAGCTCTTAGCTGTCATCTCACGTGATAGTAAGTAATAATAAAGCTGAATATGTAATCGAACCTCACCTGAATGCCTAACCACAATAACTAAGGTACTGGCTGTGTCAGTAATTTATTTTAAACGATGGTAATAGGCAGGTGAGGTCAGAGGTCTTACCATCGAACAAACCGATCTGAAAAATCTACCGTCGAGAAGAATCGAACGCCGAACGTGCCGATCAACAGACTAGATGACAGAGCAGTTGTGTCATCAGAGATTGAAGCCCGTCTTAAAGACCTTGAATTCAACACACACGCAAACCTTAGGATTTCTTAAGGATACTTCTCAAAATGAACTTCAAGATTGTGGAAACAAATCATTCATAATCTTTGACGAAATCAAGAATTATTCTAGACATCCATATAAGAGCAATCAAGTAGGTTAGTCGTAGGACAATGGAGGTACTTTTCAGACCGTCCGGCTAGGTATCGCCGTTTTAACCAAGTTTGTTGACGCAGTAACAATACTAATATAGTATTGTTGTGTTCCGACAATTAGAAGTACCAGATCAAAACGAGGAGTCCAGTTGAAGCTTATCACCTTATTGATTTATCATCAAGAGAGTTCTATACTAATCACTATATTTTAAAAAAATGATATCTAGTCTTGTTTTGTCCGGCCGGCCGTATAGTATATCCGATGAGAGAATTCACACAATGTTTAAAACTCTTTGAAACACTCCGACTCTGTCCCGCATTAAAATAAAGAAGAGAATTTTTTTTGGTTGTTTATTTGTACACCATCTTGTCACCGTTATTCAACTATCTTTAACTCACCTTAGAACTTTTAAAGTTTTGATAGAAGCTGAACAGGCCACATATCACGTCGACTCCTATTAGCACGCATCCCAAATACAAATTATCTTTTGTAGCGCTAAGCTTCGACGACGACTGTATTATATACGCGAGAAGACAAAGCAATGCGCCAAACCATATCAGTAATGAAAATCCTTTGAAACAACAAAATAGTTCTATCAGTTCTAGGAAAGTTTACATAAGCTTAGTGGTCTCTGGAGATACACCTATATACGTATATTAATTTAATCTACAAATGCCACAAATACTAAATTAAATTTAACGCCAAGGCCATTATCTAACATTCAAACAGATAGGTGTGAAATAAGTTGTGTAAAAAATTACTAGAAATACTAATTAACTTCAGAATAGGTATTCTCCTTCACTCAAATAAATTTTCAGCACTTCAGCGTCAGAGATCATTTATAACTAAACGTAAAACGGGATCATGCTGATAGTGAATTAGGGCCTTACTCAACCGTTAACCCAGTGCGAGTTTGTCGATTTAATATATCTATACATTTGATGTGTATTATATTCTAATTTTATACATCTTTGTAAATGTACACACATCAAAAAAGTTCGCGATAACTTGGGAAATCTATATTGTTAGTGTTATATATTATAAAAAAAAATATCAGTGACCTTTCTGGACGCTTCCCATTGTAAGTCCATGTCATTTTGAGACCAAATAATAAACGCATAAAAAGAAAAAATATATAATTAGTTACCTCTTTTTAAACATGTGGTTGCAAATTTATTTGAGATGCGAAGTATATCACATGGCTACCTAAACTCACCTACTGCAAAATCATCTAATGACATCGGAATTAAGACGGCTTTCCACCATGAAATAATTCAAATTACTATAGTTTTCCAATTATAGCACTAGAGCGCATTATGCAGCATAATGCTCAACAGTGAATGTTTCAATTACAGCAAAAAAAGGAGTGTTCTCAATTCGACTGGTATATATATTTTTTCAACACACGTTCTCCTAACGGGGCTGTTTCATGCGTGTTTTTAATCTCAAAAACTAGTATATTGCACACTAGTGCGCAATTTCATTACGTACTAGTGTGCAATATTTATAGCCCGATAAAATTCGGTTGTTCCCTGTTACAAGACGTTTTTATATACGTACAATGCATTCTTAATTTAGTCTGGTAGCACTTTCTTTTTCTCGAACAAATGTATTCTAATGTTTAATATGTATTTATCAATGAAGAAAAGTTATAAAAGCGCAATAATGTTCTTGAACGGCTACAACCAACTTTCATTTTTACCGCGCAATCGCGCATGCTGCGCGCGCCGCTCAGCGTAATGGCGACATCGGCATACAGGCACGAGTCAAATTATCATTCAGCCAAAATTTTATAAATTCAAGAAAACAGCATATGATAATATAATGTATTTAAATAAAATTATAGTGAATCTTTGATTACTATTGCACCTCAATGCAAGTTTGTTGAATGTAAATTTATATCTCAAACCGTAAAAATGCCCGCAAAATCTGTACAGTATCACTTCGCAAATTGTACATTTACTAATTGTTTTAATAAATAAAAATTTGCATTTTATTAGCTTTTTTCCTCAACTTGTGTTGAAAAACGTCGTATGAAACTCGTGAGCATTGTTATTGCATCCTCGGCTAAATTGTTGACCAATCCCGCCTCGTATGCAATGAACAACTTTGCACACTAGTATCATAATGTACTATTTTTAATTTTGTTCGCCGATTACTTTGCCATTTTTGAACCGATATTGATGATTTTTTTTAATTAGAAAGAAGATACTCCCGGAATGGTACCATCATGAGGATACCAGGGTCTGATGATGGGATCCCGAAGAAATCGAGGGGAACCGTCAAATTTTATAGGCACATGTACCGCGTTTTACATATTTTCTAAAGTTATATTGGCATTTGCTTCTGGCAATCATAATGCTATGGTGCTGAGCTGATGATGGAAGGTGTAAGTCCTCAATTACTAGGAGTTAGGAAATAGTTCTTTCAACACTGATATATGGATTTATACTCCTCTTCGTAGCTTTTATGAAGAGAAGTACAGGTTCACTAAACATTTCTTTTGTTATGAGAAAGTACCATGAGACCAGGATCTGATCATGGCATCCCAGGAAATCGAGAGGTACTGTCGAAACTCAAAACTGTGACTCTATCTCTAAAACTTGTAAAATAAACTAATTTTTAACAAAAAAAAAACCTTTTAAGGACATTGATCAAAATTTTATTTATATTATCTGTAGTAATATTATTACTATTATTTACAATGCAATGAAGTAATATAATATAGTGTTAAAAAAAATTTAAAGCTTTCATTTTTTTGTAGTTTTTTGAATATAACCAAAGTTAATCCAACCTGTGTTAAAAATATTAATATAAATATGGATGAAGGTACAAGCATTGACTTTTTTTATATTCCACATTTAAAATGTGCATACAATTTCATTTTAGATTTCGAATCTATAAACAAATTTATTTACAGAAATATATGTACTTTTGTAAAAATTGCAATGGCTTGATCGAGTCATTTAAAGAAGCAGGCAATCATCGATGTTTTTGTGAAAAAGAACATATTTATCAAGATGAAGACAACACAATCATATTTGTTCATAATTACGAGAATGAAAATAAAGAAAACCATGAAGAGCAAGTGTTTAACTACGAAAAGTATATAATTCTTTTAAACTCATTTAATAAAATTACTCAAAACAAAAAAATGTTAGTAAAATAATTACAAACCAAATTGTTTGAAATAACCGTAAAAAGTTTTCAACCAATTATTATGTATACCACTTTATTTACACATTAATGAGGTTATTGCTGTATGATTTTTTTTTTCAAAACTGACCTTAGCGCACTACTGGTGCATTTGAAAACTAGTTCACGTTCCAATTAAGTTTCAGCATTAGAGATGCGCAAAATACTTCACTGAAGTGTAAATAATGATATACTTCAACTGGATTAGATGACATATATCACTCATTTAGTCCACTTAGTTCTTCTAGTTCACATGGCCCAGTACTTCAGTAGTCCATTTGAGTCATCTTATCGCTTATTTCATTCACGTCACTTCATTCGTATAGTCCAATTAGTCCATCAATTAGTCCATCTGTATCGTAGTTCTTTTAAGTAGGTAAGAGACGTCATGTCAATTTGACTGCATAACTAAACACATGTATGATACATAATGGAGGAGTAATTAAAAGTTACTGAAAACTATTGAAATGTTTACACTATTTTTCAGATATTACATACGAATTTAGATTAGTATACGCCACACTCGTATAGATTAGGCACATGCAGACTAAAACTTAAGCAAAGAATATTAAATTATTCATAAACAAATTATTCCTTCAACTTATTATTCAAGTAAAACTAAACATAATGTTTGCGCCATAAGACATGAAATTGTGTGCGGGCAGACTCTGACCGGCCGGTGATTCTAGTTCCTGTATTCCACAAACAAATCACAGCCGATCCGTTACTTTTAGCCAATAGAATCGCATAGATTGTTAGATGACGTGATATTCTAGCGTTCGGATTGGATAAGCGGCATGGTTCGGTTCATTTTGTTAGTGGAATTAACCCACAGGATAGCAAGCCAATCAACTATCTCGTTCTCGCACGCTATGTTTGTAATCTATCCGTTGGCTTTACTCTCCTTCAGTGAAAGAAGTGTTTTGGGAACTAAATGAAGTACTGAGCAAGCTGGGACCGAATTAATGAGTGAAGGAGATATAATTGCGCAGTGGACTAGTTCAATTGAAGCATTCATTCACGAACGACTCAACTCTATTCAGCATAATTCGGCATTGTCCGCCACTGAGTCACACTATGCTCTGTAATTGGAAAACTACGTACATCTCCAGATATTTCAGTGTTATAAGACGATAAAAAAAATGCCATTAAACTTGGATATTCATAATATACTATATCTCATATTAAAAACTCCGTCTTAAGTCAGCACTTTTAGCAAGGGTTACTGTAAACCTAAAGCTTTTATTTTTATTTCAATTCCTTTCGCTCCACAAATTCAACTTCTTTTTTTACGATGCAGATACATCTGATAAATAATTAAACTAATAAATGTACATAAAATTTAAAAAACGCAAAGAATTTTAGACTTATGGTTTAGAAAGCTAGTGCCGAGATTATTATACCACTAACGTTCATTAAAAATACACGTAGAGTCAAATACACAAGTCAAGATAGCAAATTGTATGTCTAAAGATTAAAATAGTAAAACAACTTTGATTTTTATCATGACCCTTTCAATTATGTTTCTATGGTTTGAGGCAACAAACAAACAACAAACAGCAAAGGCTTTGTCAAGTTATTAATTTGGGTTGCAACCTAACATCCGACTTGCTTCCAGAAACTTTAAGAACAAAAATTTATTACAGAAACGTCCATGATAAATATTTTTAGATAAATACACTACTAATAAAAACAGAAAATATATTGTGTAAAAAATAACAGATATATACTATGCAGCAATACATACATATAGATTTTACAAATATTTATATTGATATTTATCACTTTTTACTACTGTTTTGTCAAATCACACAAAATTTGCTAAAAGTCAACCACAGAACAAAACAATACCAAATCTTAATCTAAACGACTAAATAGCAATAAACTTTCGTTTGAAAGTAGCTTTGGAGCCTACAAAAATATGTGCATCCCTAACTTTGCATTATTGAACAGTTGAATATCCCAAAATGTCATTAGGTATATTAATTTCACTAGGAAGAAAAATATTACTCAATATCCTTATACACTTTACAAATCAAATTTATTTCGTGTTACAGATCTCAGAGATCTAGGGATCCATTTGGACTCAAAGCTGCAACTAGATATTCATATTGAAAAAATAATAAATAAAGCTTTTAAAATGTACGGATTTGTTATGAGATCATGTATTGACTTCGCGCGCCCTTCCACATATTTGTACTTGTACAAAACTCTAGTGCGTTCGCAACTTGAATACGCTGTACCTATATGGAACCCATACTACAAAACTTATAAAGAAGCAATTGAAAAAGTTCAAAATAAATTTTTGCGAACCATGTATTACAGATGTCACAAGTCATATCTGTCCCGTGCTTTGTTGCTCAGTGGGTATGGTATTCTGTCACTCGAGACTAGACGTAAATATCTTGAAGCATTAACATTACATAAAATAGTTAACAATAAATTTGACTGTGCTGCATTAGTATCAAGCGTATACTATGCAGTACCTAGAAATGCTCAAATGCGTTCTATACATACAGGCCGTCTTTTCGCCACTGGCACATGTCGCACTAACGCCGGTCTGCGCGTGCCACTCCGTCGAATGATGCACAATTATAACGAATCTTTTAAAGATATAGATTTATTTTGTGGTAATATGAATAGTTTTAAAAAGTCTGTCCTCAATGAACTGCAGGGTTTTTATCTCTTTATAATGTTATGTGTTATTTTAGTTGTTTAAGTAGTATATACCTAGTTTTATTTTATTTATTTTATTTTAATTTTCTGTTCCACTTTGTAACACTTGAAATTTATTTTATTTTTTTACTGTTAGTATTATACAGCGGCTCGTGACTGTGTTTTTGTAATCATTATTATTAATTAACACGTGGATAGCGTTGTGGGCTACAATATTGCCAACTTTTGTGTAATGTTTTGGGTTTATTTGTATTTTGTAGCTGTTTGCTGTTCCTTAATAAATTAAAAAAATAATAAAAAAAAAATTGAGAAATGTGAATAAGGAAGGATGCACCCTTTTCTTCCAGAATTAGTTGTTCCACACAACAAGGGTACATAAAAGGTGACTGAAGTGTATCTAAAAAAAATATTAATATAGATTTACTTATATTTAAAATTCATGACATGTTATCCTATAATATTTTTTTTTAAAATGGAGTAAAACACACTGCACTTATATATATAATAAAAATGGCCAACTGTGTCACATATAAGTAAATAAAAACACTTATTTTGCTAAAGCTTGTAAATGTTGCAAGTTAGTTTGGAAATGAACTGACACAATTTTAGCTAATATCCAAAGTTATAGCAGTAGATAAATATGTACCTGTGAATAAAGATTTAAAGAGAACACTAAGCCAGCTATATTGTGTTGCCGGTGTAAGTGTATTTGGTCCATTAAGCAGCAGCAATTGTCCTGCTATCGTGCTTGAGAGCCCACACACTGGGTCAGTTCCAAACAAGGCAAACACTTCATCTGTAAAATACTTCTCATTCCAGCAATAATGGTATATGCCATGTGGCCCAATTAACAATTGCAACATTGCTTTTATCTAACGTCAACAGTATTTTGCATAGACTACCTGAGTAGGTAACAAATGTTACAAGTTGATTACAGCATTTCGGTTGATAAATTGTAGATAAATAACAAACTACAGAACATTTCATTCTAGATCTAACATATGAGTTTCGTGGCTATTCTTTTGCAAGTATTATTTAGAAATCAAATCAAGATATGTTAAATATTCATTTTGTGTACCTTTGTCTTCCACTTGATGTGACCAATGTTAAGCCTACTACTATGGTAGATTTCGGTCAAATAAATTGTATTGAATAAAACTTGTTAAAAGGGGTTAAGCAGATACCCAAAAAAAATCACTACTTTCAAATACAGGACTTACCTAAAGGGAGAAGATGTATATCAGTCTGTATTTCTTTTCGCAGAATACTCAGACGTGTGCTACTAAGGTCTCTAGATCGCAAGCCCCTTGGATTGTTGGGTCGAAAAAAGTCTGATATTGATGAAAAGCTAGAAGTCCTTGAATTCATTTTTATTTAGTAACATTCACAGTGGGCAGGCATACTAGATTCAATAAATAATTAATCACATTGGTCATGATCGAATACATGGTTTTTTATTTACTTAACAAATATTTTCATAACAGTATTTACAAAAAGTATATTAAGAATATCAACTTCATAAAATAAAGTAGAAAAATAATATTTTATCTTATTTTAATATCACAAACACCTCTTATTTAATGCCTATGAAAAAAAGCAATATATCACAAAGATTACAAGTCTAATCTAAATAAATGCACTATTAATATTATATATATACATATATGATAAGTGTTTCTGACATAAACAATTATCTACAGTTTACTAAATGGACGTAATTCAAACACAACATTTAATTCCTCATCATTCAGTTGTAATAGATATTCCTTGTAGTGACCTCTTTGTAATTTTTTGCTAGCAAACAGAGCTTTATGACTCAAATTATTCATCTCAATTATTTTGTTCCAAACTTTGTGTTGTAATTCTTCTGGTTTATAAAGATCATTGACAAAACCATTTTTCAATGCCTCATTTGCAGACATTTTATAATTAAATAAAAGCATATCAGCAGCCTACAGAAAATAGTACTTTTTAATATGAGTAAGAAAAAAATGAAAAAATATATTCTTGATAATTAGCAATTTTATTAATAATTACCTTTCTCTCACCCATTAATTTGGAAAATGTAAATGAAGAACATCCTTCAGGTACAACACCAAATTTGGTAAATGGTGTATAAAAATATGACTGAAATATACATTCATAACATTATATTTAAATACACTTTAGCTATTGTTAAGCTAATATTAGGTAACATTAAAACTTACAGATTCAGAAGCAAATACAAAATCACATAAGGCCAATGTTGTGGCCGCAATTCCAATAGCAGGTCCATTTACAACTGCGATCAACATTTTAGGGAACTCAATAAATGACCTAATGAATTCTCTTAAAACATGTTGTAAAGATTCAGATAAATCTGATATATCATGACCGCTGCTATAAAAATCTCCCGTTCCAGTAAGAACAACTATTCCAATTTTGTCATCATTAGATACTTCCCGTAAAATGTTCGTAATGTTTCTATACATTAGAACATCCAAGGCATTTTTCTTATTTGGTTTATTATATCTTACAATTTTAATATTTCCATAGACAATGTCAGTAACTATATTTTCTAAATCCATTTTAACTAATTACTTAAACTACCTATATATTTTGTATTCATACCAAAAATAGGTGAATAAGGACTATTTCTAAATTTAACCAAGTCCAATGTAATAAATAATAATAGTAAAAAAATATTTATTCCAATCATATATTATATAATAGAACACTCAATAGAACATAATATATTTAATAGAACAGATACATAAGTATACTATTAAATTAAATACATAATACACAGATTAACGAGATTATGTCTAAAGACTATATGCTATACCTACTATATTATAAATTACAGCCATATTACATCTCAAACGTGATTTTTGCGTAAAATTGTCAATTTGAGCGTTCTTGATCTCAGAAACAGTGATAAATTAACAACTTTGACTTAATTAATAATGCAGTAGAGCTATTGACATAGTTCGTAGCGTTTGCTTAACTTTTTAATAAAACCCGTAATTGTAGAGAAAGATTTTCATAAAATGTGCGAAGGCACTTTTTTGAGCTTCTGGATTGAACTATTGTTGAAAAAGTGATAATTTTATCTCTTGTATAGTCGTATAGTTCGTTGCGGCTTTTTTTTGCGGGAATTTTGATATATTATTGATTTAATATAGACAAATCTTATTCTAAACGAAAAAAGTTAACTGTGAATATCTTCTAACTACGGTAGTATTTATCAATAAAATTTATACCAGAATAAATGTTACTCTATGAGCAATAAATATGTTATATTTTTTTAAGCATGAATTTATTATCTTATTTCCCTAATAACGATAAAATATGTATTGCTGCAAAATTAATATAAAATGCGATGCACAGGCCGTCTGAATACAATATAGCTTGAGCATCTCAGTAGTCTGTGTAGCTTGAGTAACTTATAATATGGCTTGAGCGCTCCTCAGCGTTGGACCTATGTTGAATTTCTTCGCGCCAATATCCATCGAACCCCAGCGATCATGCCGTCGAGTGTAAGTGTATAGCGCAATTATCAGTTTTGATCACATAAGTATATTTATTTTTTACATACATATATGTCACGCCTTGTTCCCAATGGGGTACAAGGCAGAAAGGCCACCTCTTTCGACTTGCTACGATCCTGGCACAGCGACTTTTAAACAATTAGTTATTTTCAATTTCATATTTTTCTAAAATTATTCTAGTATTTGCATCTGATAATCATCAGACGCAATCCGGTTGATGAGTGAAAGTAAAACTAAAACGTAAACCGATCGTATATTGCCCTGTCCGCCACATTAAATTTATTGTTCAAACCATCCCGCGATTGCAACCGAAAGAGCTCGAGGGTGGGTTTCTCTGTGCTGAACGATTGACACTTTGTCTTTAAAAGAGTTGTTTATTTGTATTTTTAGACAGAATATATTTAATATGTTGTTAAATTATTCTTAAACCTAATTTCATTATTTTCAGTGTGGATCGATAAACGTCTAGGTATCGATGCAAATACATTAAGAAATGTAAATAAAGGTACTTATTTCATCATACATGTATATACTGTAATTATATTATTAGTATTTAGCACTAATAATAATAATTGGATTGTTTCAGAATGAAATCTGCCAAGAAACCCTATTTCCGATGGATAAAGATAATGTCCCGACATCATCGACTGAGGATGCAGTACGAATTATTGTTTTATTGCATACACAATTTGCTAAGAACGATTAGTTAAAATAAAATACCCCTCTTCTGCATTCAACATGAATCCAGATAACACTATCGCAAGAAAAAAAACAATGTTTTTAAAGAAATTCTTCCAGTGAATTGGTAATGAATGAAAAATTCGATTGGTTTTAGTAAGTCCAGGGACAGTACAATAAGGCATATTTCCCTTTCTGCAGTCACACCACACAACACCTCATAGTTTAAGAGATTCAAAAAAGAGCTGCATCTGTTCAGGTCATAACAATAACATAACATAATAGTAAAATTACCAAAAATTGAATTGCCTAAATTTGACGGAAAAATTGAGAATTGGCTAGGGTTTTGGTCCCAATTTAAGAAAATAGACGCAGATGAAACTTTAGACTATGATTATAAGATCCAGTTGATAGAATAAAGACAATACCAATAGTAACTTGGCTTTATTCAGCCTTTAAAATATAATACAATTGTTTGACATGTTATCTCTATAGTAACGATAATCATGGAGTAGTATAGTACACTACATTCACCGTCCCATTAAACAATACAATAAATTAAACATTTAATATATATTATAGTCCTTAAGATAGAAGGGCACTTTCTTGTCTCTAGCAGAGCGTCTCAAATTATCGGTGCTTTCTTCAGAAGCAGGAGTAATTGCATCGACTTTATCCTGTATATCTTCCTCACTTATTATAACATCTTCAGTATTATTGTTAGCCGGCGATTCATCTTCCTCATAATCGTCCAATGGCAATTGAGCTAACTGCCTATTCGAAACTGTAGTCTCTCGTCCATCAGGTAAACGAACGTGTGAGTAAAATGGATTTCCTTGAATTAGTTCTACCTCTTCTACCAGTGGATCGTATTTGGAAGCTCTAACGTTCCTCTTCATTAGCACAGGGCCGGGAGTTAACATCCACGATGGAATAGTTGCACCGGTAGGCGTACGACGTGTGTGACGAAATAATCGTTCATGGGGTGTTTCATTTGTTGCAGTACACAGTAAAGATCGAATGGAATGCAACGCTACAGGTAATACCTGTTCCCAGTTTTCACAGCTTAAACCATTAGATTTTAGACAAAGTTGTATAGTTTTCCAGAGTGTACCGTTAAATCGTTCAACTTGTCCGTTCCCTTGGGGATTATACGGTGTGGTACGACTAGAAGCAATGCCATTACTCAAGAGAAATTGCTTTAGTTCATTAGACATAAATGCAGCTCCCCTGTCAGTATGAATGTATGCAGGAGCTCCAAAAGTATAAAACAAATCTTTCAAGCATTTTATGACAGTTTCAGCTGAAAGATCCGAGCAAGGATAAGCAAATGGAAATCTCGAATACTCGTCAATCACTGTAAGTATATAAATATTCTTAGATTTTGATGGTAAGGGACCTTTGAAATCAATACTTAATCTTTGAAAGGGTTCCGTAGATTTGATCAATTGGCTTTTCGCTGTATTGAATCGTGGTTTGATTTCCGAACATATGCTGCATGATTTAGTCATGGATTTTACATCTTGCAATGTATAAGGTAAGTTTTTAGACCTAATCCAATGCCACATCCGTACTATGCCAGGGTGGCAGAGTAATTTATGTAATTCATATAGCCTATTGTTATTTAGAGTAGCACAGACTCTCGATAAAGCGTCAGCAGCAACGTTATCTTTCCCGGGGCGATATAAAATGTCATATTTATAGCAAGACATTTCTAAGCGCCATCGCTCAATTTTTTCGTTTTTTATTTTACTCGTGTGATCCTGTTTCATCATAAAAGCCACGGATTGTTGATCTGTCAGGAGTAAAAAGTGTCTACCAAGTAGAAAGTGACGCCATTTTCTTAATGATTCGACTATTGCACATGCTTCCTTTTCTATTGATGACTGTTTTTTTTCTGATTCGTTTAAAGTTCTTGAAAAAAATGCAACTGGTCTGTTATTTTGTGACAGCGTTCCAGCTATTGCGTATTCAGAAGCATCGGTTTCAACAGTAAGTATATCTGTGTCATTTATACTCACTAACGCAGCTTTAGCGATTTCGGACTTTAGGTTTTCAAATACATGACAAGATTCTTTGCTAAGAGGTGGTTTTTCATGAATAAGCGGTTGAATTTTACCAGAAAAGTTTGGTATCCACCTGGAATAATGAGCGAACATACCTAATACTTTTTTCAGAGAAGTTGCGTTTCTAGGTACAGGTATGTTAAGTAATGACTTCAGTCTATTTTCATCTGGTTTTATTTCGTTATTTGTAATAGTATACCCAAGTAGATTAATCTTGGTGCTTGCAAATGTGCATTTGTCTTTGTTGAGTGTTAAGTTAAATTTTGCAACGGAGTCCATAAAACGAGCTAAATTTTTATCGTGTTCTTCTTTTGTTTTTCCGCAAATAGTAACGTCATCTAGATAGGCAAATGTTCCAGATAAGTGGTCGTTTTCTATAATATATTGGAGAGTTCTTTGAAAAGCCGCTACCCCGTTAGTGACGCCAAAGGGTATACGAGTAAATTGGTATAAATTACCGCATGCTTCGAATGCTGTTAGCGGCCGCTCTCGTTTTAGTATTGGCACTTGATGGTAAGCAGATTTCAAATCAATTTGACTAAAAAAATTGAATTTTGCAATTTTCGAAATAATGGTTTCAATTTTGGGCAAAGGGAAGGCATCCAATTCAGTGAAACGGTTAATAGTACGAGAATAGTCAACCACCATACGTTTTCGATGTGTAGTGCCACCAGTTACTAAGACTTGTGCTCTCCATGGCGATATACTATGTTCAATGATTCTATCTTTCAACAAAGTATCTATTTCTGCTCTAATAAATTGTTCGTCAGAATCGGAGAATGTTTTAGATTTTATTGCAATTGGAGTTATATTATTATTTAAGTTAGAAAATATTGAAACTGGCGGAACAGATGCTTGCAATACATTGCATATTTCTATAGGCTCCTTGTTACCACCGAAACTAAATTTTAATGATTCATGGTGTTTCAGAATGTCATGACCAATTATTACATCAGCGCATAGATTGTTGATAATAAGTAATGGATGTTGAGTATACTTATGGTTGTTTATTTCAATAGTCGCATAACAAATGCCATGGACAAATGATGTATGAGATAGGGTCGCCAATGTAACTGATTGAGATGTTTTCCTTATTTTTAATTTCAAAATGTTGACTAGATTGCTATCAATAAAACTCGTTGAACTTCCTGTATCTACAAGTGCATCAGCGTTTACATTATTAAGCAATATGGAAACAGTCGCTTTTTGTAAATTACTTGGAAATGCTGCTGTTATGCATGCACTTTCCTCTTTGTTTATTGTAATCGCGTTCATAGAATTTGATGTTTGCTGAGCAGAACGACAGACATTGGCATAATGACCCTTTTTGGAACATAATTGACAGCTAGTATTGTATGCCGGACATTTGATTCGTTGGTGAATAACATTTGAGCCACAGAAGAAGCAACGTCGCTTTCGTTGCGTTGCTGTCGCTAGATTAAGATTTGGTGGTGCTTCATCTACAGCGATGGCATTGGCTAAAGGTGTGTATGTAGAAGTAGATGCAAATGCCATGCTGTCTTTTTCAGCAGATTCAAATGTTATTGCCTGTTTCAAAGCGTCATCTAAAGATAATGTGTGGTTTTCGAGTAATCTTTGACGCATTGATTGTGACTTAAGACCAGATATAAAGGCGTCCCGAATATATTCTTGTTTATACTCATCGGCAGTGACATTTTTAAAAGTGCATTCATGAGCTAAATGTTTCAATATTTGTATGTATTCGGATATTGTTTCACCAGCTTGTTGTTTTCGAGAAGACAGGACATGACGTGAATAGACTTCATTTTTAGGTTTATTGTAAGTATCGTTTAAAAGTTTAATAGCATCTTCAAAATTTTTACAGTCTCTTATTATTGAATAGTTACATGGAGATAAATGATTTATCAACAGGCGTAATTTTAATTCAGATGCTATTTGTGTTTACTCTTCTTCTAAAAAATTATTAAATGTGGCTAACCAATGATTCCATTTCAAGTCTGCTTGTGATGAATGCGGGTCCGTCTCAAATCGTTCCGGTCGTAAATATCGAGAAATACTTGGAAATATAGGCTTAGATTCATTTGTATCTTCATTTTTATTTGCCATGTGCTTGCTGATAGCTAGAAAAGGCTGAATAAATTGATAGAATAAAGACAATACCAATAGTAACTTGGCTTTATTCAGCCTTTAAAATATAATACAATTGTTTGACATGTTATCTCTATAGTAACGATAATCATGGAGTAGTATAGTACACTACACCAGTATCTTCTGCAGTGTATGGAGCCAGGAACGGCTGCCAAAGATGTAGTAAGCACATTCCCGCCCACTGGAACAAACTATCAGAAGGCTTTAGATCATTTGAAGTTGTGATTTGGTAGGGAAGAGGTGATCGTACAATATTATGTTCGCAAACTTTTGAAACTTGTACAGGCAAGGGGCACTACATCTATAAGTATCCTGTATGATAAGTTGATGACAGAAATTTTGGCTCTTGAGACTTTAGGTATGTCACAGAAAAATTATACAAAGTTTAGGGCATGGAATAGATCGAGGTCCAGTAGTGTAGATAATAATCTCGAGAATCTTCTACACTTTTTAAAGAAGGAAGTAGAGTCCGAAGAGCTTATAAATTTGGCTCATAACTGTCAAAGTAGTTTTATTAGTTCAATGAAACCTACTATGGAGTCAATAATCTTCTTGTAAGATGTTTAATATCAATGAGTATAAATCATAGAGATGATGTTTTTTGATAGTTGTCATTGTTGTCACAGTTAATGTAATGGTTGGAAATAAAAGTAGTATTTAATATCACAGCAAATATTTTAATAGAGAGTTTTACAATAACTCCAGTGGTCCTTCTTCTTCAGCTAGAATTCCTTCAGCTACATGTTTGTCGGCATCGTCAAGTAAAAAAGAGCTTCATGTCATGATCATGACCGTAATGCGAAGCCAATAAAATATGAAAATAAGTGTTTGTGGTGCGAAGTTAACACGCATAACAGTTCCGAATGTGTTAAAGCTGTAAATATGTCTATAGCAGAGAGTAGAGTTTGAAAGGCGAAAAAGAAGGCGTGTTTGATATGTCTGTGCATTGGACATAGAGCAGTCACCTGCAGAAAACACCCTAAACTACGATTTTTAATTCGAGTCAGTAAAATGACAAGTGCAACTGTCACTGATACAAAAAGGGTGACCCACTACAACCCACTACAATAGTGATGTTCGGCAATCAATAGATTTAGACATTTAGTCATGCTTTATTTTATTAGGTATCAAAGCGTTTTTTTATTGTAAATATGTAATACATACCATATTAAATAATATGATTTGTGACACATGACACTGGAAATGTCATTTTACTGACTCGAATTAAAAATCGAACTTTAAGTGTGTATTTTGTGCTAAGCGACATTACCCAATTATGTGCGATGACATTCCTAAGGAGGTAAAAGACTCTAAGGTAAATGTAACAAATTCTAATGGTGAATGTTTAGTGTTTTTACAGACTTTAAAAGTTAACATTACGAATGGAGGTAGAACAATAACCGTCAGAGCTCTAATTTACTCAGGTGCTCAGCGGTCTTTTATAGCTAGCGATGTAGTGCGCAAATTGGGATTAAAGGCGACTGGTAGTCAACAGCTTGTACAATTTGTTTGGCGGCAATGATACAAAAAGGCAGTCCCATAATATAGTACAGAATTACAAAGTCAGTCGTACTTTTCCTAATATCTATTGTAATGTTGAGGAATGGTAGGCATTTTGATGATCAACAAATAACCACACTGAAATCTTAATGAATATTACAAAATACAGTAAGTAGATAGAGTTAGTGGATTTTTAAACATAAGTGGATAGTTAAGCACAACCATGACTAAACTAATTCGATCGACACAATTACTTTGTGATCAAATCAAATATGGATGCCGAGTACCAGCAAACAAAATTTAAGTAACTGATAGTTGAAAAATATTCACACCACATTTTTGTTTCTATGACTAATAGTTTTTAATTATTAACCTTTTCGTTACGGTCCATTTTTAAACCTGGTACCCGTATGTTTCGGCGAGATTTTAAAAACGTTTCAAATAAATGCTGCCGGAGGAGGAAAGTGGTTACGGTACGAGAAAATCTGTCAAATAACACTGACCCGCAGTCGAAATACATGATGAGATTCGGCTATGGGTTGTACTATGGACAATTAGAGATTTCTATGACTTTAATTGAAAAAATAAAAAATCAATGTCATTTTAATGACAAAACTGTCAACGTCAAACTTAACTATAGGAAGATTAGTGGGTATAACTTTTGGGGTTCGCAAAATTTGAATTCTACAAAATATAGAAGAAATAAAGTTTTTTTGTTCTGACAAAAGTAATGTTTGTAAAATCTTTGAGATATTTATGCAAGAAAAGTTCAGATACAAATAATCGATATATTTTTTACAGAAATAAATTTGTAACTTCTCATTTAATAACTACAATGTTTAAAGGCTCAGTGTCTAATCTTTTGGATGCTAAAAAAGATCAAATTCAACAGTTTATTGACTCGTTTGATACAGTATTAGCTGACTGCGATGGTAATATTTTAGTTTTACAACTTTGAATTTTAAGGAAAGAATATTATCGTTATAGATAAAAAATCATTAAACCTTTAATTTTTCATATTATTTTATGTACAAAACTACTTGGGAATCCTTAACTCACTTCGCCTAATGAGATATTATAACTGTGTGGAATTTTTAGATCACATGTGATTTTATTTAACATTAATGCCAAGCTCAACGATTCATATATTTCAAGTATTAATTATTATTATTAATACATAAAATATGTTTTTTTTGTGATACTTTGTCGTTTATTTGTAGGTGTTTTATGGATCGAAAATAATGCGATTCCTGGATCTGCTGATACAATGAACTATTTTCGAAAACTGGGAAAAAAAGTATTTTACGTCACAAATAATTCGACGAAAATACGTAGCGACTTTGCTGCCAAAGCGCAACAACTAGGTTTTATTGCCAGTCAGGTAAAAGAAGCATAGCTTAGATACTAATGTTCTTTTTGAAATTGCATGTTGTTATTAAAATATTTTTTTTTTTTAGGATGAAATCCTGTCTAGTGCTTATCTCGTTGCTCATTACCTAAAAGGCATAAACTTCAATAAAAAGGTGTATTTATTAGGTTCAAATGGAATTGGTGAAGAGTTAAAAGCTGTAGGTATAAGGCACATCGGTGTTGGGGTAAGGAAACATTTTGCTTAAAAAGTAATACATCCTTTATATTTCAGCTCTCTAAAATTACATTAATTTAAAAATAATTTATGATATTGGTTAATGTTTTCAGCCTGACCCAGTCAAACCAGATTTCAAATCAATGCCACCATCAGATTTAGATCCTGAAATTGGAGCTGTGGTAGTTGGATTTGATGAACATGTTAGCTATCCAAAACTTATGAAAGCAGCCTCCTATCTATCTTCACCTGAATGCTTGTTTGTTGCAACTAACACAGATGAAAGGTTCCCCAAGCCAGGATCTATTGTAGTACCTGGAACTGGTACGTTAGTGAGAGCTGTAGAAACATGTTCAGAGAGAAAAGCACTAGTTCTTGGCAAGCCACATGCCTATGTACAAAAGTTCTTGGAATCGTGTGGACTTAATCCGGCGAGAACTTTAATGATTGGTGATAGGTAACACATTTTTATGAACATGCTATTATACATATATTATGAGGAAAATATTAAATAGTCAAAGACAGTGTGACATCTTTATTCCTGGCAAACAATAATCTCCAACTTCTATTTTAACATATTGCTACTTCATGCTTAACTTTGTTTAATTACTATATGTTTTAATTCCATAGTAATCATAGAATTATATATCAATAATCATATGATAAGAGTTTAAGTTCACATGGTGCAAACAATAAAATTTGTTATATTTTTTTGTGAATAACAAGTTATTTCTAATTATTTATATTTATTGTTTCAGATGTAATACTGACATTGAATTTGGAATACGCTGTGGATTTCAAACACTATTAGTTCTAACTGGAGTCACCTCTAATAAAGACTTGGAGAAAATAAAGAATGAAAAAATTCCTCCACTGCCTGATGTGGTTTTGCCCAAGCTAGGAGATTTGCTTTCGATAGTTGCTTGATAGTACATTTTACATACTTTCTTATAGGGCAAAATTATAGAATCAATTGAATGAATGTGATACATAAAGTTGTATAGAAACTGTATTTATTTGTAAGTAGTTTAATCTTGAAGGATGTCAATTTTTTATAATATTTATTTTAACACTGATTTTCAAAATTCATCTGCAATGTAGGTAGTTGACTGTATCTTGGCTTAAATTATTATTACAATTTATTTTAACAAACCAACCAATTTCATTTGTAAATGGTCATTACTATCCATTATTAATGTTATCATTGCTACAGCCAATCATGAAGCTGATACAAATCTGTAAAATTCAGTTTTACTGGCAAAATAAGAAAAACTTAATTATGAAGAAATATTTATTGAGAAACAAACTGTAGGCTTAAAATTATATATCATTGCTGAGATTGAACTTTTTGCCAGCAAGGATTGACTTTAAGCTTAAAAACAGGATGTTACTGGGAACAAAGTCGAATTATTCCCATCTAAATTAAATTCATAATTATACACCCTTATTTTGAAATATATAATCCTAACATAAGCTTAAAAGAATAAAAACCTTACATATGAACAAGAAAAAACTAAGTTGACTACACATGTTCGAAAATTGGAATACTGCTCAAGACGAATGGTCAAGTAGTGGAAGTAGTAAATGGAAGCTGAAAGTAAACTTTTTTTTAATACTATTTTAAATGTTTATTAATTATTGTAATACATTAAATAGAACAATCATACATACTATAATTACAGTATACACATATATGTACAATAAAAACTATATAATGCTGTTCCTAGTTCCATATAGTGTGATCATTTAGATAGTCGCCTATTTTATAATATATTATTATTATATACACTCTATTGTCTTTTCGATGTGGTTTTTAAATTTATACAAAAGTAATTCACCTTTTAGCCGCTTGAGTCGGATTTATCCAACAAAAAATTTCGGGCTTATTCCGCCTGATTCGGATCTATCCGACACAAAATCCAGTGTATAATATATTCAATTTCTAAATGTATTACGGCGTTTTAGCCTGAAATACATTTTTTTTTTCGAAAGTTTATCTATTCAACCTTTTATTTAGTGTTATAATTCAAATTTACTATATCAAGAAACAAAATAAAATACTACTCGTATTTCAATTGAAATGTGGGGATCGGGAAATTCTAATGAGTACACAACCTTACGCCATGATGTAAGATTTATTACTAACTTTTAATTAACTACTACACTTACTCGCTAAGTACTTAACATAACTACTGTGTAACGTTACGCGTGATATGCACACTTCACCTCCGGGGGTGAGATAAAAAAAAATTTGTTGCAACATATTTTTTTTTTACACAATATAGTATGGCTTAGTTCTATTTTTATGTACTAGTTTTTCTTTATTATCCTTACATATTTTAACATTACAACCTAAGTCTTCTAACACTTTATATGGACCTTTATACAATGCATCTAATTTCTTTCCTGTTTCATTTTTCAATAAGATCAAATCATTTTTAAGATATTTAATTGAGTTTACAGTACAATCATATTGCATTTTTCGTTTTTCTTTGTTACATTCCAAATTTTTCTTTGCGTCAGCACTAGCTATTTGTAATCTATACTTCAGTTGCAACGGGTAATTGTCTATATTATATAATGGTTCGACATTATCACAAAGTCGAGAAGGTATGCGACATAATTTACCAAATACGAGTTCGTACGGAGTGTATTTTGTTTCTGAATGGACAGTGTTATTGAAGCAAAAGCACCAAAACGGTAGCCAATAACTCCAATTATTGGAATAACTTTCACATTGAATCCTTAAAAATACTCCTAGGTTTTTATGAGCATTTTCAAGGGCACCAATCGATTGATGATGATATGCTGTAGAGGACAACTTTTCAATATTAAAAATTTTACATACCTGTTCCATAGTGGTAGACATAAATTCCGTTCCACGATCCGTCGCTATTGCTCTCGGAACGCCAAATCTTAATATAAAATGTCTAGCAAATGCATCTGCAACAGTATTGGTATCTTTATTTTTTAGAGGAAATGCCTGTACATATTTTGATAATTCACACTGTATGGTCAATATATAGCGGTTGTCATCTAAGTCATTATCTAAAGGACCTACTAAATCTAAATATACTTTGTCAAAAGCCGAGGAAGCCGTTGTGGTTATTTCCATTGGCTGTTTTATATACTTAAAATATTTCATTTTCTGACATTTGTCACATTTCTTAACATATTCTTGGACATCCTTTTCTATATCTTGCCAGTAATAGCGTCTTTTTATTGTATTTACCATTCTACGTACACCCGCATGTCCGCTGGATGGTAGTAGATGGAAATCGTTCAGTATTATTGTCTTTTCTTTATCATCGTGTATTCTTTTGACTCCTCTTAATACACATATTCTTGGTCCGGACCATTTCTTCATAGATTTAATTTCTGCGCAAATATTTTTAATAAACCCAATATTATATGTCTCTTTAATGATACATATTTCTTCTATACATGTCTGAGAACAAAATAAACTTAATTTCTGCACAAATTCGGCTCGCGAGTAATGTGCCTTAAAATTAAGATTAATGCATAACAATTTTTTACTAGGTATAAGCGCAAAGCATTCAGATTCCATACTTATTAAATTATTTTTTCTAAACTGATTTAATTTTAAATGTTCAACAAATATCATTTCTACCGATTCACGTGGTTTCCGCAATATATCTACAACTCTTGGTTGATCAGGCCTGTTGTTGGTAGATATATTTGGAGCCACAGAATCAATATTATGTTTTCCTATTTCATTAAATTTTTTTGTTTGACCTCTAGTCATTACACATACTATTTCCTTATGCATAGATTTTAAATCATTTGATGTTATATTTATTCTGGACAATGCATCAGCTACAGTGTTCTCTTTCCCTGTAATATATATAATTTCAAAATCGTATTCTTCTAATAATAACCTGAATTTTAATAATCTACTAGTAGGATCCCTCATGCTAAATAAATAAATCAAAGGTTTGTGGTCGGTCATTATTGTGAAGCGTCTACCGTAAACATAGGGTCTGAAATATTTCACAGCCCACACTACTGCAAGAAGCTCTTTTTGTATAGTTGGATAGTTTCTTTCGGCTTTATTTAAGGGTCTACTTGCATATGCGATTGGCCTTAAGTCTTTATTACACAGAACTGCTCCTATGGCCGTACCCGAAGCATCAGTTTGTATAATGAATTTATTTTGTGGGGAAAAATCAGGATATTGCAAAACTGGCGATGAAGAAAGTGAGTTTTTTAAGAAGTCGAAAGCTTTTTGACATTCGTCAGACCAAATAAATAGAACATTTTTCTTGCATAAGTTATTCAAGGGTGCTGTGATATTTGCAAATGATTTTATAAATTTACGATAATAGTTGCAAAATGCTACAAAACGCTTGACTTCGTCGGCGTTTTTCGGACAAGGGTAATTTTGCAATACTTTTATCTTATCTGGATCAGGCAAAACGCCCTTTTCAGATACAAGATGGCCTAAATATAGAATTTCTCTCTTTAAAAATTCACACTTTTTGGGGTTTAACTTTAAATTAACTTTTCTTAATCTTTCTAAGACCGATATTAAGTTTTCATTATGCAGTTGTAAATTTCTCCCAAAAACTACAAGGTCATCTTGATATATAAAACACTTTTCGAAAGCTAAGCCTGACATTGCTATTGACATCATACGACTAAAAGCATTTGCACTAATTTTGAGTCCCATCGGTAGGCGTTTCATTTGGTACTGTCCCGTACTTGTGGTAAATGCTGTTAGCTTACGACTTTCAGAATTCAAGGACACTTGATAATAGCCTTGATAAAGGTCAAGATGTGTAAAGTATATAGCACCACCAAGAGAGTCTAAGATTTCGTTGATATTTGGTAAAGGAAATTTATCATTGCAAACAGTTTCATTCAACTTCCTATAATCTACTACTAATCGCCATTTCCTTTCCTTGCTATCTAAACTTTTCTTAGGCACCAATAATATTGGACTAGACCATTCACTATTGCTTTTTTCAATAATATCATTATTTACCATATCCATTATCTGTCTTTCTATTTCTGGTTTTAGAGCTTGAGGTAATCTATATGGTTTAACGTAAACAGGGAGTGAATTTTTACAAGTTTGTATAGATTGTTCATAGATGTTCGTGGTTGTTAACTTGTCACCATCAATATAAAAAATATCTGAATATTTGGCACATATCGATTCTATAGATTTACGTTCATCATTGTTTAAATAGTCTAATTTTAATTTAGACATTAATTTTGATACCCTATCAACATCAATATCAGTTTTTTTGAATGTACAGATATTGTAATGACTTAGAAGTTGCAATTCTGGAATAAAGTCAAATAAGCAGATATCATTTTCAGTAACATTTAATATTTTTACTGGTATCCTATCATTTTTTACTCTAACTATTGAATTAGCGAGAAATACATCTTTTTTTAACTCTTGGCCACATACTAACACATCCTTATTTGAATAATTTTTTACATATACGTAGTGTATGGACTCACATCTTGCGGGAACTTTTAATATATTATTTCTCTTCTCATGTTCTTCTAGAAGATCGAAATAATAAGTATTTGTATTATCATGAAGTGTTAACTTATTTTTAGAAATGTTTATGTTGGCATTATATTTAGTTAGAAAATCTAAGCCTAGAATTCCATCAGCTTTTAGAGGTAATGTATCGAATGTAAGAAATTTTTGATGAAATACATGATTTTCTTCAGTTATAAGATTTAAATACGCATAACCTTGAGAACATTTTTGCCCTCCTATTCCGTTTATTACGATATTTTCTCTATTTATTTCTACATTGCTTGGAATAGCCTCATTTTTAATTACAGATAAGGTAGCGCCGGTATCTATAAGCCAATAATATTTGATATTATTTAAATATAATTCAACATATTTTGCATTGCCATTAGACGATAGAACAAAATGCTTAAGATCGAAAAAACTGACTTAAGTTTGTCTCAGTTGTCTTATTATTTTGGCAATTATCGGTGTTTGCGTCACTATCGGCCGAAAACAAACTATGAGTTGCATTTGAGTTATTTCTGGACATTTTACCTCTTTGGAAACTGTTATGACTCGAATTGCGATAATAACCCCTACGATTCACATAACTAGAACGCCCTCTGTAATTGCCGTTATACTGACCACGGTAATTGCTGTTATATTGACCATACTTAGGAGAATTATTAACTTTACCTCTTTGATATTGGTAGCCTTGCGGTCGTCTCTTATTATAAAATGTACCACGTTGTTTAGATGCGTGCATGATGTTACCTGATGGTTGCGGGAAGGATGACATATCCTCATCCTTAGCTGCTTGTATCGCATCTTTCAGGCTGGTATAGTCGCGTGCGTCGATGATAGTTGATAATCTGGAACTGCGCAGTCCACCTGAAAACCGTTTTATTGCAATTTTTTCATTAAGCGGCTTTAACACAGAGTAGGCCTTGGTGTCACCATCTGCCTGTGCGATTGTCATATCTGTAAAAAGATTTTCGATTTCATTTGCATAATCATCAATGGATCTTGCCCCTTGAGAGATATTTTGCAATTTTGTTTGAATCGCAATAAATGACTTTTTAGTTAAAAGGTGATTTTTCATATCTTTGATTAAATCCTCCACAGTTATATAGGTACCCGACATACGTAACTTAGCATTTTCAGAAAGTCTACTTTTAAGTACAAAAGTAATCAACAGTTGTTTACCTTTGTCATCTATCATGTTCGCGTACATCTCCACTGAGTCGATGAGTCGCTTTGTAGTCGCCTCAGCACCATCCATTGCTGGAATCAAACTACACGCCACCTTAAGATCGAATTCCATTATGGTAAATTCTGAATCCGTGGTGTTAGGCAAAATGCACAAATTAGTGATTTCGTCGTATACCTTCTGAACTTTTTGAAATATATCTATAGAAGTTGATACTATTTCAGAATCCTCATCAGTTTGTAAACTTATAAAAAATTCCTTACATTTTTTGTATAAATCAATAGCTTCATTTAGCTTTATAGCAGTGGTTTTAGAGGAATACCTACTTTTACCTTTTTTAATCAAATATTTTCGTATTTCAATTATATATTCATAGTATGCCAGTAAGGTATCACACATGCTTAACTAAATTAAAAATAATATATATCTTAGAAACAAAGTAACTTAACATATCCTTTAAACTTCTATAAATAAACAATTCATAAATAAAGTAATGCGCCTTAACTACAATGACGAAGGAATGTCCTGCGTTAGCAGTTTACGCTCACGGTGTCAAATTCGGTGAGTGTTTGTGCACGGTTTAAGCCACATTAAATTTACGCGTTATAAAATGTTATGACCTACTTTCACTTTACTATAGAATTTCACTTTTATAAAAGATTTTTTTTTTAAATTTTGAATTGTTCTCACTCATGATTCTTCAAGCTACTTCTTCGTTGTGGTCGCGCTCACGACGACGTAAGGATGCTCGTATGCGTTGCATAGTCTGCATGCCGATTTCTTCTTGTATCCAGCGGCGATGGCATTTTTTGTAGAAACGAGCTCCGACGTATATAAGAAGAATAACTGCTATTATAGACACCACGATGACAGCTATGTTGAGGTTCTGCACGCGTCCTCCGATATCCTTCAAAGTAGCTTCGTTGTTTCCGCCGGCTGCATTTTGGCTAACGAAAACATCTTCTTTTTCCACGGTTGACCTACACATTTTTTAACCACACCTCCAACCAGAGTAACTATTAGAATATTCTTCTATATTTCTTTGGCAGGGTCGCCATGAAATGTGGGGATCGGGAAATTCTAATGAGTACACAACCTTACGCCATGATGTAAGATTTATTACTAACTTTTAATTAACTACTACACTTACTCGCTAAGTACTTAACATAACTACTGTGTAACGTTACGCGTGATATGCACACTTCACAATTAAGGTAAATTTACTACATTATCCCTGAGAAAGTGTATTGACTTCCAACGCCTATGTCGTATTTTTACGACAGTAGTGATGAGACAATGTAAGAAGTTATACGATATCGAAAATGCATAAACAAACATTATAATATTAAATACCAAGTTATAACATTTAAAAAGAACATGAAATAATTTGTTATATAATATTGCGTTGTTTTTACTTTGAATAAATCTATATTTTTGTATGAAATTAGCGGTTTAGTAAATTTTTATACGGACTACTATAAATGCAAATTCCCATCCCTAGACTTGTGTCCTTTTCGCCAGGACGCCAGTATAGCAAGCGCCTGCGTCGGATATACACGACCGTTCATGACGTCACAACCGAGTTGAGCCGTATGGAATTTTCCACTAGTGATGATCGTGTTTTTGTGATTTAAGTTATTAAGTTTTACATAACATAACATAACATAACCCTTTATTGTATTCATAAAATATTCACACACAAAATTTCAGTATTAAGTTTTACTTTCCTGTTTTAAAAATTGATATTTACCATGACGACTGCTGAAGAATTAATAAGAATCCTAGAAGGCGATGACGGTGACGAATTTGTGTCACCTATTAATAAATCGATCGATGTTTTATTTGCTTACAAAAAATGTCGGATATTTCCATAGAGTAATCAGTAGTAGGTAAATATGTACATAGTTGATTAATCAAGCTCGTAAATACAAATATTATTATAGCTAAATCTCGACATCGAAAAATGTATTTACTTACATCCCTATATATCGTAGGTATTTAAATGTATCGGGCGCTGGGGGCACGCCAACTGATAAAAAACTGGGCGGTTAAAAGGTTAAGGAAATTTCTTAAAAAGTAATGTCTTGTATTATTAACATTTTGTAAATCATATTAAAAAACTAAATTGTCATAAATATACTGACCAACTAATGTTATAATACTAAGCATTCACAGTAAGAATTCCTTATATCAGGGTGTCATATCATGTCATAAGCTTCTGGTGATATCAAACACATACTACTGCAATGGATGAAACGACACAACAATTCACTTGACAACGACGCAGCGGATTAACTGGCTAAGAGGGTTTTAAATACGAAAGTGCAAGGACCAGGAACTCTATTTCCCACCTCCAGGCCCAGATTAAAATTGAGGAACATCTATAAGAATGGAGAGAACTAATCAGGGATGCAAATAAACGAAAGTTTCAGTCGTGGTAACATCTAAAAACCTTACCCGTTCTCTCGTAAAACTATAGGGGGACAGAATCCCAAAAGTTACAGGTTCTATTATTGTATTCCTACTCTCAATAGTAAAACTTATTCTCAATAGGTGTGACGGACAGCCCTTTAACCGATTCATTGCGGATGACGCCATGGAGCGTCATTGATATCTTTTGCGTATGGCGTCTGACGCCAAATGGCGTCATAAATAATTCCTATGTTATTTTATAGAATTACCATTTAGAGAGTTCTAATTAACAGAACATTTATTATTTAGCACTTAAGTTATGCCTGTGTCAATAGTTTTAGGATATAGTACAAGTTTAAACATTTCAGAAGTGGCAAACCTTTGGCTCCCAATTTCGAAATCTTTTGTGTATGGCGTTTGACGCCATATTGCGTCATAAAGAATAATCCTCTGAAAATTTAGAATTACTTATATAACTTTAAGAATTACTTCATAAAGTAATTTCTACAGAGTTGAAATTAGCAGAACTTTCATTATATTGTGGATTTGCTTGAAGTCATAAACAATTCGATTTGTAATTTTCTATGATAGCTACTGATGTCGGACGATAAACGATAATATACAACATACGGTTTTGTCGCGTTAATTTTCTGAATATCCAAAATATTAAAAAGCCCAATTGCGGTACCATAAATATTAAATGCTTTAGAATTACTAAGTAGACCTTTTTATTGCGAGTTGTAAAAATACTTACCGACAAACGGATACTGAGTGCGTACTTTGAAAGCCAATTTGCCACCGAATAGTCGTTCCTGTCTCTTGCGAACTTAAGAGCCGCATAGTGCGTGTGATAAGGACGGACAACTATTCGGTCGCAAATGGCATAATAACTGCAGGTACCGTACCGCTACAGGTACGTTCCCCTCCACATCTTATTTGAAAGATGTATATATCGGTATAACTTTAAAAAGGAAGAGAGTAGACGCCACAAAATGTTAGACCTTTCCAAATAATTGGAATTTCTTCTGGTGCCAGCATGGAATCCGCCAGTTTTAAGACTACAGATACTCTATGGATTTCCGACTAGATACGACCTGGCGTCAAGAAAAGAGCGTATTCCCTCCTTATAGGCCTCTGGTGTTGCAAATATATATATTTACAATAGGTACTGGATTTGAAGTTAACTACACATTTATTTAACCCACACGAACATACTCAAGTGGATGTATTCTTATTTATATATAGGTATATACCTATATTAGGATTACCTAATACGATACCAGAAATATTAAAATTGAATTCTGCATATGAAAGTATATGTAAAATATATATTCCGATCAATATATCTGTCAGTGTACACAGATCCAAATTAATGACCTATATAAAGATACTTTTTTTTCAGAAAACTGTACTTAAAATACACAAAAGGTTTCCAACAACTGATCTAAATAAATCAATTACCAGCCATTCCAGCTAAATCTCGTAGCGAAGTCACTTTAAAACGCACCAAACAATTTAATAAGCCCTTCACATTAGACATTCGATGCCAATTGAATGTAATCACGAGTAAACAAGCCAAAATCGTACCATGAAGCAAAATGTGTTCGCTCATGGCTGAAGACGCGTAAAGGCGTCACTTTAACGGGTGGCGGCGGACGCACGGAGGCGTCACAGAAGATTTGTTAGCCGCCATGCGCGAAAGTCTTAAAAAGTGTGGTACGCAATGAATCGGTTAAGGGCATGTAGGCAGAGAAAAAGCCAAGTTCTCATAGTATCCAGAAACGTTGCGTCGCTATGCCGATCAACGGACTAAACCTGGAAAAAACCTGGGATGGTTGGAGTAAGAAGTCAACCTAGTATAGGATGCACATTGACCCAATCATGTGACTAAATACGGAGAAAATGGGCTTTTCTTTCTGTGCCTAAACTTACTGGTTCGTTACAGAGATTTGTTTAAAAATTGTATTAATCTGTCTATACCGGCCAGACTAAGTAGATCGGTAAATGCCGAGGGGCCTTAAGTATGAAAATAAATGAAAACACGCATGAATTACATATTATCATAGAATGAAATGCTATAATATTTAAAGAGCAATGTTCAGGTATAAATGAAATTGAATCTTATATTGTAGCACGAAAAATCTTTATTTAACGTAGTCTACGCTATTTTTTACTCAGCAGAGAGGCTGAGAATCCTTACAAGGAGCACGAAACGTGCCCAGGATACCTCCGCAGCCAAGTGACTCCTTAATTATGTTCGATTCGAGTTAGGATGATCGGACCGACATGACTTACCAACTAAATTAACCTTATGGTTGAGAATGAGAGCGACTGCTCCCTTGAAGAGGACGCGGTAGAGCACTATCATATGGAAAATAGAACATATATGTTAGAAAGGCGCGGCAAGTCAAAATGGCGCTGGCCGTATCATAATTACCTAAACTAAGCGATGCTGAAGCCTTATAGGGTATCGTGCGGAGTGCAGTGGAATTGCTGCTGCAAGCAGATGCCAGAGTTTATGCACAAGTTCGTCGGGTGGATCAGTTAGAGAGAGTTAGTCAGTTAGAATGCCGTGGTTGACGACACCTCTTTCGTAGAGAGTGTAAGTGGGGTGTATGACACCGTCTGATGAATGACGGGGTGTAATCTTTATATGTTATTAAATTATAGTGCTAATTACTACACTACACTACAGACAAAATCGATTTGAGTACAGTAGTAGATTCGAAAGTGTTCGCAAACACAACACTTTATTAAGTGGCATCCTGGCGTAATATAACATATAAGTAAATAAAAAACGTCTTATCGTATGTTGCACGAAAACCGATAAATTGTACGAAAGAATATCTTAATGGAGTTCAGAAAGTATTATTTCAGGTGCAGAACATAATGTAACTATTCTTAATAGACATGTTAACAGATGGCCTAGACAATGAATAAATGCCACTTAGCATTAGCGTTCAGTCACTGCGGAAAGAAAAAAATATATGGAGATGTCACCTGACTTATCGTTACCTAATGTCATCTCCATACATTTTGTCTTTTCCGCAGTTTCGAACGCTAACGCTAAATAGCATTTGTCTAGGGGGGCAGGGCCACTAGACAAATGCCACTTAGCGTTAGCGTTCATTAGCTGCGGAAAATAAAAAATGTATGGGGATGACATTAGCAAGTGATAAGTCACGTCACCATTTGCTGATTCGGTACACAAAATCCTTGTCACAGTGCGGAAACGCTACAGAAAACTTTTCCTTAACGACTGCAAGAACCCAACGTTTTGTTATACTAGTTATTAGACAATTATTATTGCCATCTTTTGCTAAAGAAACGCTAAGGAAACGCTAACACAAATAGCATCGCCGACGACCCTACAGTAAGATTGACGCAAAGTTGCTCAGTATCTCTAACTAGTCTGTGCTGCCAACCGATAACAATTTTAATTTATGTAATTTGTGATTGTATTTAAAAGATATAGTAATTTTATTTGTGATGCATACCCTGCAATTATTGTGGGCTGCTTTAAACGAAGAGGCCAGATTAAGACGGCAAATTAGGTTTGAAAAACGCAAAAGAATTTTCAACATGACTGAAAAAGATTTTATTGAAAATTTTAGATTGGACAGAAGTAGTTTTTCCCGTTTATGTGCCGATCTAAAACGTTTCACAAATCTTAAAGGCTCAAGGGATATTTCTTTCGAGACTGAAGTTTGTATGTTGAATTGTCCAATGTATACATTAGACTTAGAATGTACTCGTAAAATAAATATTAATAATATATACAAACTACAGTAAAATAATTGTCAGTCTTTAAAAAAATAATATCTCAATTATACTTGATGAGTAAAATAAAATGAATTATTAGTAAAAACATCTAGAGTACGCACACTGATAGATCAGCCTAAATATGAGTACCTAGATGTGTTAATGTATAAGGAGAAAAAACGTGATAGTACATGCTGCCGAGTGTTATGAACAACTTTTCAGATGAGGATCATACTCTTCAGTAAATATGTGTGTAAAAATGTACTCAAGTATTGTTGATGTATTATAGTGTTATGTAACAAATAATACTACGAGGGTTAAGACAATGTTATGTAACAGTAAATCTAGCAGTATTTTATCCGAAACTTGAGTTTGGCAGTAATGGTTGTGCATAACGACCGATTGCCACTAACACAAGAAGTGAAGTGAAGTAAATGTTAGGCTCGTATAAACTTGTATAAACCTAATAAAAAAGGGTTATGTAGGCGTGTGTTACGTGTAGAAAATAATGATATTTTATTTGTATTGTAAAATAAATAAATCCCAGTTAAAAATTATACTTAATTTATGTTGATTTTAATATTTACCTACAAAATTTAATTAACATTTCACGTTCTTTGTACTTTGAGCTTTTTAGCAACAGGCTCCTATCAAAGAATAATGGGTCCCAATCAGCATTTAGTGCAGAGAACTACTAGTAGATTCATTAAGCAGGTTGTTGAAGCACTCAAACATCCAAACAATAAAAAAGTGGATTAAATTTCCTAACTTAGCACATGAGCGATCCCAAATAAGACTTGAGTAAGTTCAATAGTAGTGTAATAATATCTTTTCCAGATTAAATCGCTGCTTTTGTCGTCAGGCATCACACACCGAGCCTTGACCCATAATGCTGCTGCACACACGATCATTTCTAATATTTTCTAATGTCTGTTCGTTGTAATTTGTACCTACTCCATGTAATTTGTATGAATAGTGTGTGTTGCAACAAATAAACTTTTTATCTATCTATCTATTAACTTAATTGTAGTATGTAAAAACATTTTTATATATGATATTTTACAGGTTCCTAAGAAAGTTTAAATTGCCAAGAGTGGTTGGATGCATTGATTGTACTCGCATATCAATTATAAGACCAAATGAAAACGAGCATTTATATTTTATCCGTAAGGGTATTCATTAAATGTACAAATGGTAAATCAAAATAATATTAATTAATAAAAATAATAAAAAAAAATAGAATCATTTGAATATATATATATTACCTCTAAAATAACTTATTTACTCGTCTACCTCTAAAATAATATCTCATTAAATTGATAAAATTCAAACAAAAAAGACATTAGAATTTGACATCACAAATTATTGTTTGACATCAGAAAAAACGCTATTCCATAGACAATTAATGTAATATCTACACGTGTTCTTGAGGGTTAGGAATGCGTTATGCACATCGTCTACCGTTTTAATCACGCTAACGCAGTGGCGTTAACGTTTGCGGAATATATAGCGTGTGGCATTTGTCTAGGAGGGCAGTATGGCCGCCCCCGGCCGTAAGCGTTGCTACAGGCTATATAGCACACCAATAAGTTGCAAACTTTTAAATTTTACTTAGCATGGTTTCATAGTTGTGCAAGTCATACTATTTGCATTCTATGTTATATTCTTAGGTGTCACAAGAGTCAACGAAGAGGGAGTTCCAAAACGATTCACATGCAGCCTCTGCTGGGAAGTGAAAAGGTCTATATTGGTCGTGGTCCATGACCACTGTAGACGTAGCATGCTCTCTAGAATTGCACCGTAAGCGTGAAAATATAACCGGTCAGGATTACTTGTTATCCAAGGTACCTAAGGCATTAAGACCGGCTAGTCTCTGGGACGAAATGGGCATCATAGTGTTTTGGAAGCTGGGCTTACGAGAAGACTTCTACACACGCCTGGTGATTAGCCATTATCAAATAAATAAAATTCATAAACAAGGCATGCTAAGCGGCGGCCCTGCGATTAAATTAGAGCCAAGTTGAAACTAAACCGTTACGGTTGTGCAGTAATTGTTAATATATAGAGATAATTGCTAAGCTAACTTTAAACATTAGGTCAAGCGTTGGGCCAACACGTTGCGAGTAAAGAAATTGTTGATCAACATCCTTTGATGTGTGGACGGATTGATGATTGATTGATTTGGGGCCGACCGGTCAGTACCTATTACCAACATACCGCCAAGTATGCTCTACACCAGTAATTCCCAAAATATATATAAAGCTTATCGAGGTCTATGATGACCTGTAAGGGGTCTACATCAGTGAAAAAAAAGGGGGATCCATCATATGAAAATGGGGGTCCACGATAAAGTATCTCAATAGTACTTATTTACTAATATTATACTATCTTCTAATATAAAGACATACATTATTTATAAAAGTACCTTTTTTTTTTTTTTTTGTTTCCCTGAGGAAAATGCATTAAATTGCATACCCCGGCTGTGGCGAGCCGGCGGTTATGTGGGGCTCTCCTCCCCAGAAGGGGGAGGCCTACCCACTAAAAACCTCAGGGATGGCCTTCCTCAGGCATGTAGGGAGCCCCCGGGAACATCAAGCCACTTCCGGGAACCCCCAGCCTCCGCTCCCCTGCCTAGAGGGGAGCCCTCCTCGGGGGAGGCTACACTACCTCCCCCGGTCTCCTCCACTGACGACGCCCCCCGGCCACGGAAGGGGCGTGGTCCATCCCGGGTCGGCGTAGCAGTCGCGACTTCCTCGCGCCCGCCGGCGACCCGCGGCGGCGCCGCAGCTGTGCTACCGAGCCCGCCGCCGCCTTCTTCGAGCGGGATCGGCCATCTCCCGACCCCGTTCGGCGGCCTCCTTCTGGAGCATCACTGCTTCACAGAAGGAGGCCACAGCCCTCCAACCTCCCTCTTCCGCCAGCATTACCGCAATCAATGCCGGCGGAGACAGATCTCGCCCGATCTCTGCGACCAAGACTTGGCGCTCGGAGGCCCACGCGGGGCACTCCGCCAGTTATAAAAGTACCTATGTAGTAAAAAAATATTAGATATGTTTATAAAATTTTGGAAGTTATAGGATGTAGGCATTCAATATCAGGTAAGTAGGAGGTCTACCCAAAAACGAAAATCATGGCAAAGGGTCTATCTACGACACGAAAAAGTTTGTGAACCTCTGCTCTACACGTTGTAAATGTATATAGCCGGCATTAGATGGCATAATAAAGTAGAATTTTGGTTGATTAAACATTGCGGATCTGTTTTATTTGTAAGGGCTTCCAAACAAAGCATCATTCGCATTTGGTTTTTTGTCAAAATCTTTCTGACACGAAACGGCAATGTATTCGAATAATTTCACTTTACACAATCATTCATATACATTCCGTTGCAAAGTAAATAAATGCGAATATTATATTGCGTGTAGAAGCACGACTTTACTCCTGTAGCAGTCGAGTCTCTTCTGTCTTATGACCACGATTGCATTACTGTTGATTATTAGTCGCTTAAAACTTCTTTCATAATCAATAGTTCGTGTTCATTAATTTTTTTACATTCTTGTCTTTCATAATTCAAAAATTATTTTGAAAACGAATTATTATTGCGTAGTAATGAACACGTATAATAAATACGCAGACATAAGAGACCCTCGTCGGGCATTGCAACGGAACAATGTAATGACCCGTTTTGCTCGGTACGGATTAGGTCAAACTTTTTTATAATGAAATAAAATAAATTAAATTAACATAGAATAAAATTAAATTAAAATATTTCTTATTAATTAAATAAAAGAAGCAATAAAAAGTGATATATTCTGTGTAAAATATAGATTACTTTAAATATTTGCAATAAAAAAATGTATAATGGAGAATTCATTTATTGATAATTGTTACGGACTGGCTAGTATTTTGATAGTTTTACTTTTCCTATTGTCATTGTCAACTTTTTTACTATTATTGTCAATTAGACCTTAGCTACGAAGAATATTCAAATGTTATAAGAAAATTCCTCTTTTATTCCGTAGCCAACAGTTTTTGGTGTCAGAAGTAAAAATAAAAGTGTATTTTAATGTTGTTGAGATCCAATAAAGTTATAATGAGTGTGCAACAAGAAAACCCTTTTGCAGCTTCTCCTAGTACGGTACAACGCCAGGGCTACGCAATACCAGCGCCCCTGCATGCGTCCATTCCGCAGGATACTTCTGCTGTAGATACCCCGGGTACGTCAAGCTTGCCACAAAATCCGCAACTTTTACGTAATGTATTACCGGTCTCTGAAGGCCTTGAATATGCTCAAAGCTCTATAAGCGGCTCGCGTTCGTCTAGGCGCACTATTAAAGCACGACAGCTTGCTATAAAAGCAGAGCATGCGCGTCGTTTAGTGGAACTTGAGGAACGTACAGCAGCAGAACACGCTCGTCGCTTGGCGGAACTAGAGGAGCGAAGGAAATCCGTTATGGAATTAGAGCTACAAGCGGAGCTCGCCGCTTTGGAAAGTGGTGCTTCGCATAGCTCCAGCTCACGATCACGGGTTGACGATTGGTTAGTAAAATCGCATGATTTTAACACTAGTTCTCGGCATAATAATAAAAATTCCAATGTTTTTTTTAGAGATGTTGTTAAGAATCACGATGTTCCGCCCAAAGGCGACGCGCTAGTAAACGATGAGTTTGGATGTCGACAATATTGTGGTCCAGGGCAGCGTGACTCGGAAGCACCCCCTCGGATTTCGCGTCCAGCTCAAGATGACACTCAACATGCACTAGATAGTGTAGGTACACAAATGAAACACGATCGTTGTAACACAAATAAAAATTTTATTACGAATTTTCCTACTAACAATACAAATTCAAGCGATATTAAGATATTGGCGCAGACAATCGCCAACCTGGCATCATCGCGACCGGTGAGTGATTTGAAACTTCCATTGTACGTACGTCCGACTGGTTGCCATTCAAGTCGGTGTATGATCAAACTAAAGGTTCTTGTACCGTAGCTGAAAATCTGGCCCGGCTCAACACCGCTCTAAGTGGAGCGGCCCGCGATATGGTGTCCAGCTTACTCATTTCTGCGTGTGACCCCGAAGAGATTATATCTTCACTTGAATTTAGATTCGGTAGGCCAGAGTTCATAGTATTGCAAGAGGTTTCGTCTTTACAATCTCTTCCGCGCCTTCCGCTAGATTACAGTAAAGAGCTTAATACGTTTGCCTGTAGAGTACGAAACTGTGTTAAAACTATTCAGCTATTGAACTACTGCGAGTACCTAGCTTCTCCCGAAATATTTAATACTATTCTTTCAAAATTTACTCCTCTTTTGCGGTCCCGATGGACAGATTACGCTTTTAATCACGGTAGTCGTAAATACAAATTAGAATTATTGGCAGATTTTTTATCACATGAAGCAGATTTACAAATTAATTTTGGTCTTGTATCGAATCGATTTTCAAATCAAAATTGTTTACAAACAAATCGGGATTTTAGTAATTCTCATTGTGACAATGTCAAGAAATTTGACGTTGTCCACTCTATCAACGACAATAATTATTCAACCTCTAATCAAAAAATTACATGTAAGTCTACTACGTTTAATCAACATGATAAAAATATTTGTTCTTTTTGTCTGTCTGTTGAGCATTTAATTATTAACTGCAAGAAATTTAAATCTATTTCTGTAGAGGATAGATGGCGTTGGGCTACTGAGAAAAAAGTATGTCACAGATGTCTCAAGCGCGGTGGACATTCTTACAAGCGGTGTAAAGTCTCTTGCAACATAGGTAATTGTACAGTTAGACATAATTCATTACTTCATTATGATAAAGTGCCTGAAGTCACCGCTCATGTTGACGCTGAACAAGCTGCATGTTCATTGACCTCTGAAGAGAAATGTGACATTGCTGTAACCCATAGATAGTAGCATTAATAGTTCTCGTACATTATTAAAAGTGATAGCTGTTGTAGTATCGGGCCCCAAGGGTGTAGTGAACACTTATGCTCTTTTAGATGATGGAAGCACAGCCACCCTTGCCGATGCTAGCATTATGAAAGCTATCGGGGCCGAAGCTCCGCAATCTTCGCTTACTGTCAACTGCATCGGTGGTTTAAGCAAAACCTGCGTAGGTATCTTTGTGGACTTCATAATACGTGGCCGTCATTCTTCCCGAAGTCATAGAATTACAAATGCTCGCTCTGTTGAGAATTTGGGTATTAGTAGGCAGTCACTTCATGCTTCTGATATACAGCAATTTGATTATTTGCATGACCTTACTGACGTTCTTTGTTATGAAAACGTTCAGCCTACAATTTTAATAGGTGCTGATCATTGGAATCTTACAATTCCTTATGCGATTAGACGCGGTACAATTAATCAACCTGTAGCAATACAAACCGCTTTAGGTTGGGCACTGTATGGGTTTCATACTAGTAAGTCCTCTCTTGTACACTTTGTTAATCATACCTCGGTTTCAGGGTCTATTAATACAACGCCGTCGGACTCTTCTCTAGAGCTACTTATTAAGGAAAATTATAAATTAGATTCTATTGGCATACAGGAAAGAGGCTATCACAGTTCAGATGAAAAGCGCGCCATAAATATTCTTAATGAGACAACACGACGCCTACCGTCTGGACGATTTGAAACCGGTTTATTGTGGCGTTCTGAGATAGATAACGTTCCAGATAGTCGATCTTTGGCCCTTTCTAGATTTCATAGCATAGAACAGAAGTTCCGACGTGACTCTGATTACGCAAATAAATACAAAGACATTGTAAGAGCTATGATTGACAAAGGATACGCTGAGCTGTGTCATGGACCACCCAATGGTAAGGTAACATGGTACCTTCCCCATTTTGGAGTTACACACCCACAAAAAGGGAAATTAAGGGTGGTACATGACGCAGCGGCTTTAGTACAAGGGGTTAGTTTGAATACACTTTTGCTCTCGGGACCCGATATACTTCAACCATTAGTAGCCATTTTAATGCGTTTCCGTGAAGGCATGGTGGCATTAAACGCAGATATTAGGGAAATGTTCCCACAAACGAAAATAAGGCCACAAGATCGTGACGCACAAAGATTTTTCTGGCGTGACGATCCTTCTCAGCCTCTTCAGGAATTTAGAATGTCTTCTATGATTTTTGGAGCCACATCTAGTCCTTTCACGGCATTATACCTTAAAAATAAAAATGCTGAAGAGCACCGTCGTCAATTTCCTTCTGCCGCTGATGCTATAATCAATGACACATACATGGACGACTACCTTGGGAGCGTAGATTCGATCGAAGAAGCCGCTAGTCTGGCAGCTGATATTGTACACGTACATGCACAGGCGGGGTTGGAAATGCGGTCATGGGTATCAAATCATAAACAGGCTCTATCTTCCTTACCATCTGATATATGTGCACCCAACACACATTCTGTAGTCGTTCGTGTCCTCGGACAACAGTGGAATGTCCTGGACGATGTTCTTCAGTATTCCCCTAAAATTTTAGGTCAATTACCTTCAAAATTAACGAAACGTTCTGTTCTCTCTTTTTTAATGAAAGTTTACGATCCTCTTGGTCTTTTAACTTCAATTATGATCACAGGTCGTATTTACTTTCAACAAACTTGGCATTTAAATATAGATTGGGACCAACAGCTTCCTTCGTGTATGGCTTCGAAATGGACCAGTTGGTTTAATGAGTTGCTGCTCTTTCTCACGCTTAGTATACCTCGTTGCTATATCAGAGATAATAGTTATTGTGAATGCCAACTGCACATCTTTGCTGATGCAAGCGAGCACGCATACGCTTGCGTAGCGTATTGGCGATTTCAATATGCCGACAGAGAAGTGAAGTTGTCGCTTATAGGTGGAAAAGCTCGATTGGCTCCCCTAAAAACTGTTTCCATTCCTCGTTTAGAGTTGCAAGCAGCACTAATTGCTGCACGTTATTCTACATATATTCTTGAAGCACATAGATTAAAGCCTGTTAGTACAGTATTTTGGACGGATAGCTTAACCGTGTTGCATTGGCTGCGTAGCCATAACGTCCGCTCTTTCAAGGCATTTGTGGCTCACAGAGTAGGCGAAATATTAGAGACCACTGATGTTTCGTCTTGGAGATATGTTCCGTCAGCTAATAATGTCGCAGATGATGCTACGCGTCCCGACGCGAAATTCCAAGTTAACATCCGCTGGTTTATTGGACCACCATTTTTGTTCTCCTCTAAAGAGACATGGCCCACTGAACCACCGTCGCAATATCAAACTCAATCGTTTTCTGATGAATGCAAGAAACATTCGGTCAAGCATTGGGAAACAATCGGGTTAACTTCAACTTCACCGCATGAACTACCTTCACCGGTGGTTGCGGACCATACGCGTTTCAGCGTTTGGATTAGATTAGTTCGCGCAACCGCTCGCTTATATTCATGTTTCGATAAGTTTCGGTCAATTTTATTCAAAATTCGATCACAACCATCTTCTCATTCACCATCACGTCATACAATGTACATAATGCAAACGTCTATGTCAGAACGACTACTCAGTTTGCCACAACTTACAGCTGATAATATAATTTTTGCTGAAAAGCAATAACTGATTCAAGCTCAGTACGAATCTTTTAATATCGAGATAAGGTCAATTCGAAATTCCGAGCGGATTAATAAGAAAAGCCGCTTAGCTAAAATATCTATATATCTTGACGCCGAGCAAGTGTTGAGAGTTTCTGGCCGAACTGGCGCTGTAAGCAAGAATCTTCCATTACTCTTGCATGGACCAAACCCTATGGTGCTCGATGGGAATCACCTTATAGTGCAGCTTCTCATTCGCCACTACCACTGTAAATTTATGCACGGCTACAACGAGGCAGTTGTGAATGAACTTCAGCAGTGTTATCATATTCTTCGTCTACGTCCTACAGTGAAGATGATTGCTTCAAATTGTCTGTCCTGCCGCAAACGAAAGACTGTTCCATATGCGCCACCAATCGGAGATCTACCTGAAGACCGACTTACTCCGTCACGTCCATTTTCTAGAGTCGGCCTCGACTATTTTGGGCCCATCAATGTCAGTATCGGTCGCCGCACAGAAAAAAGATATGTTGCTCTGTTCACGTGCATGGTGGTGCGGGCGGTACACCTCGAGATAGTCAATTCACTAACAACAGACTCCGCTATCATGGCACTACGTCGTTTTATTGCTCGCCGAGGCTGTCCGGAGAAAATTTATTCCGACAACGGTACAGCGTTTGTTGGAGCATCAAGGCTTTTGCCGGATATTTTTGAATTCGCCACCAACAATAAAATTTCTTGGATCTTTATCCCTCCAGCAGCACCGTTCATGGGTGGGTGCTGGGAACGCCTGGTACGCAGCGTGAAATCCTCTCTGGCCACTACTTTAAAATCACGGTCGCCTAAGGAGGAGGTACTCAACACCTTGCTTCATGAAGTAGAGGCAGTAATTAATAGCCGACCTCTCACTCACATGGCAGTTGACATCGAGGCTGAAACTGCACTGACGCCATTCCATTTTATTTTTGGCTCATCTTCAAATGGCCCACAGCTACAGCCGCTTCAAGACTCGGATTTGCTTGGACGACGAGATTGGAAGAAAGGCCTTCGTCTCGCCGATCACTTTTGGCAGCGATGGACTCGAGAGTATCTGCCTATTATCCGAACAAGAAGAGCTACATCATCGTCTAATCAGCCGGCCTGTGGAGATGTAGTGGTAGTGGTAGATGGGAATTTGCCCAGATCTTGTTGGCCGATAGGAAAAATTACCAAAGTATGTCAAAAGCATTTGACAACGTAAACCACTCAATTCTATTAAATAAATGTGAACGCTATGGAATAAGGGGACCTGCATTGAAATGGATCAAAAGCTACCTGTCAGACAGAACTCAGTGCGTAGAAATCAATCGACTTAACAGTAATTTAGTATCTACACAATTTAGATCAAAATATCTACCCAATAAAAGAGGCGTACCACAAGGCAGCATATTAGGTCCTCTATTATTCCTGCTTTATATGAATGATCTGCCTAATATTACGAATCATCAATGTGTTCTATTCGCTGATGACGTATGCGTTATTATCCCTAACACTACTCGCTGTACAATTCAACACGAAATAGATATCAATCAAACCCTGGAAAGTATAATACAATGGCTAACATATAATGACCTTAATGCTAATCTATCAAAAACTAAATACATACAATTTTCTAATTATAAAACAATCCCAACTAATATTATAAATGCGAAAGTGTGTTTGTTTGTTTGTTTGTTTATTTGTTTGTTTGTTTGTTTGTTTGTTACCTCTTCACGCTTAAACTACTGGACCGATTTCAAAAATTCTTTCACCTTTGGAAAGCTACATTCTCCCCGAGTAACATAGGCTACTTTTTATCCCGGAAAAATCGACAGATCCCACGGGATGCGCAATAAAGGCTTCGCTCAAAAACTACTGCACAGATTTTTATGCGGTTTTCATCAATAGATAGAGTGATTCTTGAGGAGTTTTGCGGCATTTTTTATCTCGGAAAAACGGATAGTCCCACGGGAAGCGCGATAAAATCTTCGCACCATAAACCGACTTCCGCGTATATGTAGCCGTGGGCAAAAGCTATGACCCTTAACCCTCTATACACCCAATCCCGAAATCCACGCGGGCGAAGCCGCGGGCAGAAAGCTAGTTACTCATAAATTAACTTTAAAATATGTTAACACAGTAATAGAACAAACGGACAGTATAAAGTTTCTTGGAATTTCTGTGGATAAATTCTGCAATTGGAAATCACATATAGATAGTGTTTGTAAAAAAATTAATAAATTCGTTTACGCTTTAAAAAATCTACGTAGAATAGCCACACAAAGTACGGCAGTGACGGCTTACCACGGCTATGTAGGATCAGTACTACGTTATGGTCTGTTGTTGTGGGGCGGTTCTACTTTAATTAATGATGTTTTGGTTTCTCAAAGAAGTGTATCAGAGCATTGTGTAACGCTGAGCCTATGGATTCATGTAGACCGTTATTCAGAAAAACAAACATTTTGACTGTTACTTCTCTATATATACTCGAAATCGGACTTTTTGTAAAAAAACATCCACAACTATTTAAGAAAATCGGTGAGAATAGCCGGTTTAGTCAAAGAGATCCAACAAAATTAGTTGTGCCAAGTTGTAGGACGACCCTTTTCCATAGGAACAGTATGTTTATGTGTATTAAAGTTTACAATGGAATACCTCAAGCATTAAGAGAATTGCCTATAGGATTATTTAAAACTAAACTAAAAATATGGCTAATTGGAAAATCTTTCTATACGATTAAGGAGTTTTTTGATTATAAAAATAAATGAAATTACCATGAATTAAATCGAATCTGTGTCTGTACATTAAGTAAATCCCAACTAATATTATAAATGCGAAAGTGTGTTTGTTTGTTTGTTTGTTTGTTTTTGTTTGTTTGTTTGTTTGTTGTTTGTTTGTTACCTCTTCACGCTTAAACTACTGGACCGATTTCAAAAATTCTTTCACCTTTGGAAAGCTACATTCTCCCCGAGTAACATAGGCTACTTTTTATCCCGGAAAAATCGACAGATCCCACGGGATGCGCAATAAAGGCTTCGCTCAAAAACTACTGCACAGATTTTTATGCGGTTTTCATCAATAGATAGAGTGATTCTTGAGGAGTTTTGCGGCATTTTTTATCTCGGAAAAACGGATAGTCCCACGGGAAGCGCGATAAAATCTTCGCACCATAAACCGACTTCCGCGTATATGTAGCCGTGGGCAAAAGCTATGACCCTTAACCCTCTATACACCCAATCCCGAAATCCACGCGGGCGAAGCCGCGGGCAGAAAGCTAGTTACTCATAAATTAACTTTAAAATATGTTAACACAGTAATAGAACAAACGGACAGTATAAAGTTTCTTGGAATTTCTGTGGATAAATTCTGCAATTGGAAATCACATATAGATAGTGTTTGTAAAAAAATTAATAAATTCGTTTACGCTTTAAAAAATCTACGTAGAATAGCCACACAAAGTACGGCAGTGACGGCTTACCACGGCTATGTAGGATCAGTACTACGTTATGGTCTGTTGTTGTGGGGCGGTTCTACTTTAATTAATGATGTTTTGGTTTCTCAAAGAAGTGTATCAGAGCATTGTGTAACGCTGAGCCTATGGATTCATGTAGACCGTTATTCAGAAAAACAAACATTTTGACTGTTACTTCTCTATATATACTCGAAATCGGACTTTTTGTAAAAAAACATCCACAACTATTTAAGAAAATCGGTGAGAATAGCCGGTTTAGTCAAAGAGATCCAACAAAATTAGTTGTGCCAAGTTGTAGGACGACCCTTTTCCATAGGAACAGTATGTTTATGTGTATTAAAGTTTACAATGGAATACCTCAAGCATTAAGAGAATTGCCTATAGGATTATTTAAAACTAAACTAAAAATATGGCTAATTGGAAAATCTTTCTATACGATTAAGGAGTTTTTTGATTATAAAAATAAATGAAATTACCATGAATTAAATCGAATCTGTGTCTGTACATTAAGTAAATCCCAACTAATATTATAAATGCGAAAGTGTGTTTGTTTGTTTGTTTGTTTGTTTATTTGTTTGTTTGTTTGTTTGTTTGTTTGTTACCTCTTCACGCTTAAACTACTGGACCGATTTCAAAAATTCTTTCACCGTTGGAAAGCTACATTCTCCCCGAGTAACATAGGCTACTTTTTATCCCGGAAAAATCGACAGATCCCACGGGATGCGCAATAAAGGCTTCGCTCAAAAACTACTGCACAGATTTTTATGTGGTTTTCATCAATAGATAGAGTGATTCTTGAGGAGTTTTGCGGCATTTTTTATCTTGGAAAAACGGATAGTCCCACGGGAAGCGCGATAAAATCTTCGCACCATAAACCGACTTCCGCGTATATGTAGCCGTGGGCAAAAGCTATGACCCTTAACCCTCTATACACCCAATCCCGAAATCCACGCGGGCGAAGCCGCGGGCAGAAAGCTAGTATTGTATAATTGCGCTCGAACTGTAAAATTGTTATTACGGTAAAATGTAATAGTATGTAAGTAGTTGTAAATGTATGATAAAACTATAATAGCTTCTAAGTTTACTCTTATTATTGTATGCCTCAAAAAAGGCTGATTGATGATACTAATGTATGTAATAACAACTCAACATGTATGCTCACTCAATCAAGGACAATAAACGTTTACTTACTTTTACTAAAAAGGTAAGTTTTCACCAAATTTCGTTAAAAAAAAAAACATTTTTGTAAAAGATAAGAATAAATATGGCCTGGCAAAGATGGCAAGGTAAGAGTAGCGGAAGTTGCAACCAAAGGAGGCGTATTAAAGCGTGCAGCAAAAATGCTTGCTCCCCTTTTATGCCAGCCCTAAATTTAATTCGCTTATGCACGGGGGGGTAGGCTGTTACGGACTGGCTAGTATTTTGATAGTTTTACTTTTCCTATTGTCATTGTCAACTTTTTTACTATTATTGTCAATTAGACCTTAGCTACGAAGAATATTCAAATGTTATAAGAAAATTCCTCTTTTATTCCGTAGCCAACAATAATAATGAAGAATGCCGGATATGTATTGCTTAGAAAACAGACGTATTAAAATACAGTCCAGTTGTACGTTGGAGAATTAGAACATCACATTGAAATAGAAAATCTGGGACACAGAGCAGCGTTGCGATGTGTCTGAGTTCCGGTTCCGAGCTTATGGAGGAATATTTTATAAACTGATTTTGTATAAATAATTACTTGCGCTGTTTTACTTTGTGAGGATAGGGAGTTTAAGTTCCTGATATAGTTACCCATTATTAATTTTGCTTAAAAATGTCCTTCATTAATAAATATCTTTGCGTAATAAAACTGTACAGACCTAAAATCCTTTAATGTTTTCATTTCCAAAACTTTTGAATATGGGTTATGTTTAGAGAGCGAAAATAATCGCTTTTTATATTAAATATTATTTTAACAATTCTCTTGTAGATTCTTGCAGATTGCTTCTGTGCAATTCAAATAGATCACTACGAATTACTACTATTTTGTAGCGTGGTAACTTACGCATAAAATTCTAGTCTCAATCATTAAACACATTTCATAAATAACACGTTTAATTTCCTTTAAATCCTTTCTTGTCTACTTAATAATATGACCTTTAAAATCATGTCCATAAAATATGAAGTTTGGCATATTTACATAGTTTAACTTAGAAAGAGAATTAATTAATTCTCTTTCTAAATTAAACTATGTAAATAAAGATAGAAGTATGGATGGAAAAATATTATGGTTTGCAATGATACACAAGTAAATCAGTCAATATTAAAATTTGATATTTTATAAGCATGTATATATAAATGGTTAGGTATCGCTCTTCATTGATCTTCTCTGATTACGAAATACCACTAGGGTCATAGGCAAAATTGGTAAAAAAATTAAAAAGACCAAATCACACACGAAACTTGACCCTTCGGCGATATTACAGCATTATTGCCACTCAACATTGATAAATGTTATCATATTAAAATGTCTCGTAAAACATGTAACATTAACACAAATTATAAAATTGGTGACTTAGTTTTGCATGAGGTCGATAGTATACGGGATTTAGGAGTTATTGTCGACGCTAAGCTTACATTTGGACATCATATGGATGATATTATTCACAGAGCTTCTAAGGTCTCTCGGATTTCTTATCAGAAACTGTAAAGATTTTAAAAACCTCTCGACGAAAATAATTATATTCTATAGCTTAATACGTAATATTTTAGAGTACTGCTCAGTTGTTTGGTCCCCTGGTTACAAAGTCCATCAGCTTCGGATTGAGCGCATTCAGAGACGATTCACACGCCATCTTGCATTTTCCACTGGGATGAATGGCGTACTGAAGGATTACGAAGACCGGCTGCGTTATTTCAATATGGAAAGTCTTACGGCTAGGAGAGACCAACTGGATATGATATTTCTCTTCAAAATCTTCAGGAACATCTTGGACAGTCCGCAATTGCTTTGCAAGTTGAATATCAGAGTCCCACGAAAGCCACCGCGTTATGCGATTCCCTTGTTTCTTAAGCCATTTGCCCGTACTAATGCTCGCATGCACTTTACATTGTATCGTTTACCAGATACTTATAATAGATTCTCAGGACACGCAGACCTCGACATATTTTCTCTTTCTCTCCAACAGTTTAAGAAAGGAATAACGGAGTTGTTGAGGGCGCTATGAATGTTATTTTAAATATTCTAATTTATTTTAATTTTTTTTTTCGGTTTCTTCGGTTCCGATTCGTCTTGCCATCATACATCATAATCATCCGATTGGTTTATGTTATTTTCTTTTTCCTTTTGTGATTTTTTTGTAATACTGTAATATGTGTGACTGTGTATATTTTGGTGTATGTTGTGACTGCCTTAAAAAAATTGTTATATTCAATACGTTAAGGATTTGTAATATTTTGGATGTAATATTATAACAATTGCTGGTAGTCCTACTTACAATAAATAAATAAATAAATTATTGTACATACATACATATAACGGAAAGATCACACTTATTCTTCCCGAGGGACAGGCAGTAGTACAAGTGCAAGAATCATCCACCCTTCACCAATGTTTATTAAATCCTTATGTTATAAGGTGCAAGTGTTGGCCAGTGATCTGGGCACTTCGCAGAGACAATTACGGAAAGGGAGCAGTGAGATATGGATATTCTAAATCTATATCGCACAGCCATTATGATTTTACAAAATCACATATATAAATTACAAGTGTTCGCGCACGCGCCATGATTTCCTGGATTTGTTGCGAGGCGCATCTCTTGTCAACATTCGTGTTTTCGCGCGTTTCGCTCACGCCATACCGGCCCACTTCGTCCCAGTATCAGTGCAACCGCGATAGAGCGCGTCGCTATTCACTGTTGATACCGCGTTTCATCGTTGCTTTGAATGTTTTTGATTTAAGAAGCAATCTCACCAAGGTAAGTAACAATGTTTTTTTATAAAAAAATTTCGTATAAACAAAAATATTTATTATTTTAAGGTAGAGTTTAGATTGTTATTACAAATATTATTGATTGTTATTACAAAGATTATTAGACCTAAAAATACTGTTTCCCTTTAAAAAGGATAGTATTTTAATATTTTGATGAAAAGTAAATATCAGTGATTTTAAACACGTTTATAAGCTCGTGCAAGTAGGCGCATGTCGCTGCCGCCCGCCTAGCAAACAAAGGAGGGTGAAATGCCGCCCTACGCGAGCTTGGCACTCCCCATCCTACAAGTCTTGGCTTATTATCCAAGTAAATATAGTTTCGTTTCAATTACTTTTCAAGAAACCAAAGATTAAAGAGGTTTAACCGTGATTTTATTTTAAATATCAAGAGTAACTCGGATTGTGTAAAAAAAATCTTTTCGATCCATAGCTATGTGGTAGGTAACAATGAAATCTAATTAGCGATGTAGGTGCATGATAAATATATCTGGCGTGTCGATGATATTGATAATACAAACGTTATCTGAAGCACCTATCATGGTTATAATCAAATTTTGAGTGTGCAACTTGTTGATAAATTCTGTCGTGGTAGGTAATTGCATGAATAGATGTCGTTTATTTTGTAGTTTGATAAAGTAAAATAAAAACAATAAAAAAATGTTAGTATGACCCTTATAGTCCTTGTATGGTTTCGTAGTATTTTCGAATTAAAACAACGTGGTACTGTGACATAAAAACAGTAATTTGAATCTAATATTTATCATGCAATGTTCTTAAATTAAGTTTAATATTTGTTTTCTAAAATTATCCATTTTCTATTAATTTCTTTTTCATTTCCATAGCTATCGAATTAATGTAGCATTATTTTTTTAATCTATTCTATTTTATCGATGATACGAGGGCTGCTACTTAAGTCCTGGGATTTCAACATTTTCAAACGCAATATATGACCTCCATGGCAAAATTCGTTCTTTTTTGAAATACTGGCCGCTATTTTTTTTTCTTTATGTACGCTAGTGTTTTGATTCTGATGGGTTTAATTAAAATGTCATATCGCTGAAATGATGGAACTCACACGTGAAAATATTCGTGCTATGATTTATTACGATTTTCAATTAACTTCAACTTTTGGTGTTGAAGCTCCATCAAAAACCACTGTGTATTACTGCTATAGTGAGTTCAATCGTGGACGGAGTAAGCTCACGGACGAAGTTAAGAAAACTCGCCCGAAATCAGTCGTTGTGCTACAAAACATTGAAGCTGTACGAAAACTAATTATGCAAGACCGTCATGTTACGTATCGCGAGATAGAGGCTACTCTGAGCATATGTATGACAAGCATTAATAAAATATTACATGAACATTTGTTCGTAAAAAAAATTTGTTCGCGTTGGATACCGCACAACTTAACTCAGCATCAAAAAGAAGCTCGCGTCGAATGGTGCAAGAATATGTTAAAAAAAAATTAATGGAGGTGACTTAACATCTGTTTTAACATCTACACTTGATGAATGAATCTTGGATCTATGTGTACGATCCCGAAACTAAGCAACAATCTACAGTTTGGGTGTTTAAAAATGAGCCGAACCCTACGATAGTGACTCGTGCAAAAAGCACTTTAAATGGTGGCCTGCTTTTTTGGTATTAATGGTCATGTGACTACAATACCACTGGAGAATCGTAAAACGGTCAATTCGGAGTGGTACACGACCATTTGTTGAATACGTAAAAACAACAAGCGACACAGAATCATTCTACACCACGACAATACCAGCTGTCACACATCACGCGAAACAAATACATTTTTGGAGGGTCAAAATAGAATTGATGGTTCATCCACCGTATAGCCCAGACTTGGCACCTAATGATTTCTATTTATTCCCAAATGTAAAGAATAAATTACGTGGTCAACGATTTTCGACCCGTGAAGATGCCGTCGACGCGTTCAAACAGCACGTTGCAGCACGTTGAGAATCAGAGTGGAAAAAATGCTATAAAAATTGATTTCAACGTATGCAAAAGTAAAGCGATCATCGCGGAGAATACCTTGAAAAACAATAAACCCATATTTAGCCATATACGTTTGTTTAATTTTTTTATTCCGGATACATAAGTAGCAGCTCTCGTATAACATTAATAAAGAAACAATACAATGTAAAAATGCGACAATTTATTGACTCGCTTAAAATACAATTTAAAGAAAAATATACAAAAACATGTTTTGCATTTTAATAAGATTTCTTATTGTAGATAAGTTGGTTATAAAGAGCTCTTTGTTATTTTTCAATATAGTAATTCTAAACAAATATCTACAAAATGTAGAATCTTTAGGGATGTTCTGCGGCATACAGTTACTTAACAAAATGCAAATAAACAAATATAAATTTGCATTTATTCGACAGGAAAAGATAAACTAAAAAAGAAAACATAAGTTTAATCACTCAGGGAACATTCTGAGCGTGAAGATAATGTGGTATTACTTAATGCCGAGAGCAAACAGATAAGCTAAAATTAATTTCTGTAAAAATAAGTTGTAAGTTTGGTATAAAATAATTATTTACCTGCTACCAAGGACGCTATGATATTGGAATTATCTCTGGAACCGATAAAAAAATATTTTTTGAGTTACTAAAATAGTTTTACAAACAAATGTTTTTGTGACTATTAATTCTGTTAGAAAATAAAAGGTTTCCAAAACTATACATTTTTTGGACAATTACATACAGAATTACAGGAAATTATATTCAGTGTGTAAGTTTATAAGATAATGTTGTCATTTATGAAGTTTTATAACCATGAATTTATAATTATCTTAATATTTACGCAACAAAATCTAGCAACGGGATAAAATGCTAGTATAATCTCCAAGAGCGGTTTATTTCCCCATTGTTTAATGCCGATTGAACTGAATGGTCACATTGTAAAAGTTATGCTTTTCTATACATTCATACGAATTAAAATAATAATCAATATGAAAGGAGTGAAATTAGAAAAGTGAAACAGTGTGGCGTGCCCACTATGCGAGAAAAACTGGACACATCAAAAATGGACTTTTCTAGTTTCTCCCTATAATCAAGTTTGTATTGAACTAAGTGCAATACACTTTCCCTGATGTTCCAGTGCTAGCTGTTTTCACTTAGATAACGATAATTTTATGTAAAGAAAACTATAATAATCACAAAAAATATATAAAATCTTTTTTAGAGTCATTGTTTTCAGAGTCATTCTTAAAGTTACGTTAGAAACAAATAAATAAACATTTCAACATTCCTAACTTTTTAGTCTTCGGATTCATATTGTAATGAGAAATAAGTACGATATAATTTACTTTGTGTTTGTTTTTATATGAAATAGTAGATTGCTTTATAAGGGTGGAAAGGAATCAATCCCTACGGTAGTCCGAGTAGGGTTTGATTCTTTTTACCCGTGTGTAGCACTCTACTTTTCATTTCGAATGCAAGGAAAATAAAAAATAGCTTTTCTAATAAAATTTATTAATGAAAATACTCCTAACATGAATAGGACCTATTTAAATGATTTTATATTCCTTGCATGTCGCCACTTCATATAGTCTGAATATGTATTTAAATATCTTTCCTTTGAAATTTTTGGCAAAAGATTTTCGAGTATTGTATTTGCTTCGTTCGTGACTGAATCTGGAGCCTACATTTCAGAATCGCTTGAATTTATTGTTTTCCTTAAATACCTAAATCACACAAACAAGATTTCGGTACAGCGTAACAGATTCCCCTCCTGCCAAAATTATCTTTTTCACAGGTATTTTTAAATTTGGAACACATCGTTACCTTTTACTAGCCATTCAGCCAAATACTTTTATTATCATTGTACCAAAGATTGTATAACCTAATTCAGTTCTATTTTTAAAATTTTACTTACCGCTCTAAGGAGGGAAGTAAATAGTATGAGAATTTGCCGCCCGCTGGTGGGAACTAGCGTTTTCCTCCCAATACTCAGATCAAGGAAACGCTCCTTTCCGAGCATGAGGAATGAAAATATAATGTAACCATTTGCCCGCAGTAACATTACGCAACTACTTAAAATGCAAACCACATGCAATGTATATGAGAGTGCCATATTTATTATCCACCTGCGAATAGCTCAATCGCGTCGTCATTTTGTCTGTAATATTCTTCATTATGTGTACTAGGTATCTAAAATCTGAATCATGATGAACCATAAATGAATAAGATGGTACGGTAATATGAGATATGAGAATCCTATTGGCTAAGCCCAGATCGGAAAAGTAGGTATAGCCAAAGAATGCCCGAATCGGTTCATTCATATTTAGCACGTAGGTATCAAAAATATGAAAGAGAATTAATTAGTCACAATTAATACTGGTAATAGGCTGATGAACCATTTCTACAATATGGGCCTTAAGAACTCCGACAGTTACAGATTCTCCACAAAAGAACGTAAAAACACCAAAACACCTCTTAGACATAGTCGTCGTTTAGGCAATCATATCATAAACCTAGACGAAGCTAGAATCAATAGATCTGTGTAGGTCAGAGTGAGGAATGGCTACCATAGCCTAAAATCCATACATAAGATAACTTAAAATGTATTGTTATAATTTAGTTGATGTATTGTAGTGCCTAAAGACGAAAGTCTTCAATCAGTGCGTCCTACCCGTAATGACTTACGGAGCCGAAACGTGGACACTGACGGCACGACTAGTCCACAAGTTCAGAGTCGCTCAGCGGGCTATGGAAAGGGCTATGCTCGGCGTTTCTCTGAGGGATCGCATCAGAAATGAGGTGATACGTCAGAGAACCAAAGTCATCGACATAGTCCACAGGATTAGCAAACTGAAGTGGCAGTGGGCTGGCCATGTTAGCCGTAGAACCGATGGCCGTTGGGGCAAACGTGTTCTAGAGTGGATACCGCGAAACGGCAAACGTAGTGTAGGACGTCCTCAGGCAAGGTGGAGTGATGATTTGCGCAGGACGGCTGGCAGGAGCTGGATGCGAGAAGCCGAAAACAGATCTCAGTGGCGTACACTCGAAGAGGCCTATGTCCAGCAGTGGACGAAGAGGGGCTGATGATGATGATGATGATGATTGTAATGTAATGCTGTACTTACTTTATTATTATATTTTTTTTTCTGTTTTTTGCTCCGTTAGCTGTATAAATATGTATTATTAGCCCATTGTTAAAAATTCTCGAACAATGTATCTACCTACAATTTGATTTTTGTATGCCGAAAGGTAGAATGTACCAGGACTCAAACTTTTTGTTAACACCATTGTAATACCTACATTCTAAACAAATAAACGATTCTTATTCTTATTCTTAGTGTCTTCAATAATTAATTTTACACACCCCGTATGCAATTACAATTTATACATGTTAGGCAGAAATATTTTATTACATGTATTATAGAGTAAAATATAGCAATAGGGAAAAAACACTTTAGTATGGGTTTGTTCACCATTCGACGCATGACATAAAAATGTGAGAAAAATTAAAGGGAAAGTGAGCGTATCGACAATGGATAATGTTATTGAACTTACGAGTTTGCGTGCTGCAATTATAATTGTTGATTTACATAAACTTATACCATAACTAAATCATCTTTAATTTTTATTTAAAAAACGTTAGTTCCTTTACCTCAAATGTCAAAAGTCATTACTAAGTTTAATAAATTGATTTTATTATTCCCGTTTCATTTTTACTCATAATATCGTGCAATTGCTTTTAATAATAAATTGATATTTTAGAGTTCAGTAATATCAATAAACGTTGCCGTCTTCTAGTGGGCCTAAAAAAATTATCTCCTTTGATAACACATAATGTATGTGTTAAATATGACGGTTTTTGTACACAGTTTATCCAAATATTATCAAAAATTAACATAATATGACATTGAGACCCTATCAAATAAACTAAGTTCTGCAGCAAATGCTGTAAAAAAAACAAGTCAACTTACAGATGTTGAAACGGCAACATTAATTTACTTTAGTTATTTTCAGTGTTATGTCCTATGGTTTACTATTATTGGGATCGGCTGCTAGTATAGAAAGTATTTTTGTACTTCAAAAAAGAGCAGTCCGCGCTACTTATTTATAATTTACGAGCAAGGGATTCTTTTAGAGATTTATTTAAAGAGATTAATATAAGATCTACTGCGCCGACCCCAGATAATGGGAAATGGGCAAGAGGATGATGATTTAAAGAGAGTAATATAATGACTTTAACGGGCCAGTATATTTATGAAAATTTGATTTTATATATAACCTATATAAAATTGTAACAACAATATTAATTTTCAAATGCATAATTTAAACACAAGAAATAAAAATTAACTTCAAGGCCTTGAACTTATGAAGAGGCAATTCAGCTACACTATGTCGAAATGATGGAGAATGATGGAGAAATTTTAGCCCTCATCACACACTTCAAATATGTATGCCAGAGTGTTTGCGTGATTTTTTTATAAAAGCCAATAAAATTACTATCGAATACATTTGAAAAAATTAATACCCGCGATGACGGTAAAACATTTTTCATTTTTTAAATATGTTTTTAACATTGTTTCGGCAATAGGAATCCATGCATATCGAGCTTAATTTATTCCTATACTTATGTACTATTTATATAAATAAATATTTTTAATTCCGCTATGACGGGACTTTCAGTGTTACCGGCTCCCGGACCATTATACTTTCTCGCTTTCGCACCATTTATATTCATCATCATTATAGTCAATATTTTTGTGATATATTTTGGGGTGGGTTAAGTAAGACTACGGCCAATACAGTCGAATGTTTGTGACAGTATTGATATTGAAATGTGACAAAAATAATGTACTTATTTTAAAATTTTTAAATACTAATTGCATGGAAATAACTTTTCGATAATCTAGAAATATCAGATGAAATAAAAGTATATTTATTTTGTAATGATTGATTAGATATAAGAACACATAATATCATTAGTTTTTGAATATACATGAATATTTTCATACTTATGTCCATACGAGTTATGAATATAAAAGCATAAATCGCAGCGTTGGTAGACCTCCCACAAGATGGGTAGACGATTTGAAGATCGCAGGAAGCTGCTGGACTCTAGCAGAGCAGGACCGATAAGGATAAAAATCCTTGGGAGACGCTTCTAGACTGAAATAATAATGATGAGGAAACAATTTCATTTTTGCATATAAACATTATAGTTATACATATTGTAAACAATTTATTTCGGAAGAATGACTCATAGCCACGATTAATAATGGCTGATAGTGACGCAGGGTGACGCAATCCCCTCGGCAGGTCACAGTGTAACGCTTTCCACGCATAAAATAAAATGTATATCATAAAATTGAAACGTGCATCGCATCTTCATTTTCGAAGCTAATAACAACTATATTTAATAGTTTAATGATTTAAGTCAAATAAATTTGTATTTATGACTATGCATTACTATGTAGCCGAAATAGAAGGAAGTGCGAATGTTTTGTTCTAAGTGTTGATCTAAGATATATAAGAAGAACTATGTGTTCGCACTTCTCCGAAGGTTATAAGTGTTACATAAATATTTTGACGATCGCAAAACCATTTCGATATGTATAACTATTTGCACCAATAAGTAGATACATAATATAACATTTGCAACATGGCACAACATTTTAGAATTGTTTTTCTATGATATTAAAGAGGTGGACATGAAGATAAGAAGCAATATAAATTAAATTAGGAAATTTTGATTTTGATGGAGGAAATAAAAGCGGATTCGTATCAACAAATAAAAAAATAGTTACAAGGTGGAAAAAACTTGATGATTGCTGCGACGACAACAATATTAACTTTTAAATATAAATGAATAACGTAATTGTCATCAAATAAAACTGTTACTAAGATGAGTCTCTTGTATAAAGTTTACTACTTGTAGTTAGTGTTGTGTAGTGGGTACTTAAGAAATTACCTTTGGCCGGCTTTTCAGCATGACATATATATTACACCCCAAGATCTTGTAATAACACAACTTAAGACGCTAAAGATAAATATGACATTAAACTTCACATTGTCAAATATATCTTTATATGTAATTACCGGCACGTTATGGCTTAACGTTGCCGACTAACTTACTTGTCATAAACATGGGATAATCCCATAGAGTGATGGATAATTGCAGTTTTTAATCTATTTCGGAATGGAATATACATTATATTCTGTAGGAAGAAAAGGCAGCCATAGTTTCGTGTGAGGTTGGGTTCCGTTCTAAAAGGTGTAAATGGAACTAGGTCGGAGCGGCAGTTCATGCGATGACCCCGGGCACGCTTAAGCGCCCGGATACCATTTGTTCATGTTGCACTGTACTTGTCATAAAAGGGTGCGCACTTTTTATGGTCTAACGTTACTGTAACTTAAATTTATTTTTATCCACACCATTAATTCCGTTAATTGTTTAAACAGTTTGTTCACATAACCTAATTACTATTTACTTAAAAACAACAGAAATTTATTTGATTATTCATCATATTACCTTTGTATTTTTTTTATTTCAAAAGTGTTAGAATTCAAGTATGATTTATATATAACCAATAATCGCAAGCAATTAATTAACTAGTATCGTTGAATCTTAACATTATATCGATTCCAAGACCTTGGAAGTAGAATAGTTGCGATTGAATAGGAAAAAATTACGCACTGCGACTTTTAGCCGCGTCAAAAGAAAATAGCAATTATCGTAATAGCTTGGGTAACGTTTTCAGGTGTCTAGACGGCCTCGCATGAAATTAATTCCGAAAAAAAAAACATTTGAACGTGTATTCAAATCACAATTCGATATAATATATTTTTATATTAATTTAATATGAAACCTAGATCTTTACAGCACACTATCATTAAAAAATTGTATAAAGAAAACACAAAATTTATAAATACATTTACAGAAGGATATGACAAGTTGGCAATTCGTAAGAAGTGTAGCTATTACCAAAAGTTATGGCAAACACTGTAACTTGTTTTTTTCTTTATTAAGTAATGACTGACCAATGGGTCATAACTTTGTAGCGTACCTAATATTTGTGGTCTTTGTCACTAGTTTCTAATCAATGGTAGGATCTTATCATTCTGCTATTAGAAATTATGTTTATCACTGCGATATAACACGTCTATTGCCATTTAATGATTGACAACGGATATAATGTTATTTGCATTGAGTATAGTTATTTATATTACTGGTATCTAGAAATAATGATAAACGAATAAAAATTTAAATCTTGTTATTTATTATAAGATACCTATTGATATTGACCAAAGAGCAGCTTTTATTGTAACATAACCACATTAACCAACAAAAAAAAATTAATAAAGATTAATTTAATGTGAATAAATATTACCTTTATATTTAATTACGATAGTATAAATTTCATCGCGAAGAACTTACATAAAAGGTAATTTTAAGTTCTCTTCTCTTACACGAAATTAATTTTCTTACCGCATTAAAATAACTGAACTGCATACCAGAAATGTATGAATTATAGACTGCTTCCTGCCTTGATCTCCAGGTCAAATAATTTAATGTGTGTACGGGACTAATAGGGCACCCACTGCGGCGGCACCGCGGAGGTGTAATAGCTTATTGTTAACGCCTCCACAGCAACTTGGAAGCAGTTCTAACTGATTGATTAATTTGCTAGAAGGATCCTATTGTCTAGGTTCATGAGATCTATTTAATATGCCCAAATAGGGTATGTATTGTTTATCTTGATTGATATCTCTTCCTAATGTGAATACCTATGTTATGTACTAGTTTATGATAAATGTTTTAGAGTTTGAAGTACTAGGAGACAAGAGCGACTATGCGATATAAATGAAAAGCCTGAGTCAATTTTCTTGCGTTTACGGAATACAGGAAACAGGTAGTGCATTCTGAACACTAAAATCTGATATCTCTTTGTCGCTCCCCTCTTAATTCAACTTACTGGCACACAATTAGATTAGAGCGAGATGACGAGAGACTACATATGTATACCATAACTTCGATATTAAAAATGTCACCGTGCTATTGCGTCCTTCATCACAGCTCATATAGGTACGTCCCCACCGAGGGGCTCGAGCCTACCCTAACTAGGTTAGGGCGATTAGGCCTTAGATGAATTTAATAATAGTAAGCCAGCATAAGGTAATCTTTAAATATGCTATACGTACTTTGTCAAAGACCATAGTCTTTGACTTAAACAAATCGTCGGCTTGGAAGAAGACTGTCATAACTCAAAAAAATCAATGAAACAGCTTCCATTTGTCTATAATAATAACACATATCTGTATAATTACAAAGCCACCTGTAAAGAATATGGTTTCCAATTATTTAATGAGATCGAGATCTGAGTACATTTTATCCAATAAAATATTTACATGCTTCCCGTGAAAGTTTGTGTATTTTGAATTATGACAGTCTTCTTCCAAACCGACGAAATGTATTAATAAGAGTCACTATACATAGTCTTAACAAAGCGAGAACAAATATTTCCGAAATTCGTGAAAAACAATGTGCAATGAAGGATACGATACGCGTCTCAAAATAGAAACTTTTACAAGTCATATCCATCTACACACTTGGTGAAAGAATTGTTTTTGTACCTCGTAAAAACTAGTGCAATCGCTGTGATCTTGACACTTTAAACTATATATATATATTGAAGGATAGTACTATATATTATCAAGCACCACAACTTTTCATCACTCAGCATTATTAATGTAGCAAACCTAGCTTTCTCTATAATGATATAGACACAATGACCCCGAATTTGAAGTATAATGGTCGTAAATGTAGACTATGCCTCTAATCACAGCTGATGTTTGCTGCAAAATGGCTTCGTTCACACAAGGTCGATGATGTAATTGCCAGTTTTAGAGTTCTCAAACATCACGATTCCGCTACGCTGTGCTATGATAGACGGGTTTGTGTTTGGTTATTTTTGTATGACATCATACATGTTGCTGAGTTACCTTGGTAATGTAATGAACTGTGCATTATTATGTAGGCTGGTCTCCTTAGTCTTTAGTAACTATTTCCGGGATAAAACATGAAGAATATTTATTAGTTGTATTAACTTTTGTGATGTATATAGTGAGTTGCCAAGCTTTAGCAAGATGATAAAATTCCATAGTTTGGTTCATCCTTACGTAGTTCTCGATGCACACTTCATTTTATTTGGTTGAATATTATTATTTTTTTTTTGTTGGGATTTAGTAATAGTATATTTTCCTACAGAGCGGTTGAATAATTCCTTAAATTTGTATCCATTGTTGTATTTAAATGTTTCCCTTCCATGTGAAATAGCTGCTCTTTTATATGGAAATCCCTGAAAATCTGTTATTAAAGTTCTTACTTTTAAATATGTTTTTATGTTATTATTAATTATATTTTATGTTATTACACTACTGTTACCATCGAATTAGATATTTTTTATGAATTGAAAAACCTATCTAGTACCATAGCCGAGCTATATCGCATCGTTTCCGTGGCAATTATGGATGTGACCTATTTAAGGCGTATATTGAAAAATAACAGTGATATAAATTATAATATCATAAAATAAACTGTATTGTTGAAGAAATCGTAATCTTAGCATTATCTAGCATATTAATAAATATGAGGATGTAATTATAATAATGAAAAAAAAATATTGTGAACAGTTAAGTTTTTATAACTGATCCAGTATACAAAAAAATCATAATTGTATAAATAGGTTTATTTTTAGGAAGCTTATAATGCAATGCAATTATGGACTACATTGTAATGTACTTTAAGAACTCCCAAAAAAAGATATGACATTCATAAACGTAGAGTTTTCCTATCTGTTGGTTACTCATGAACGTTGATTCGCGCTCACGAACCAGTGCCAGTGGGTCAAAATATGAGATTTTTATTACTCCGCCCTTACGTTTTCAATTTGGAAACTTTAATTTAGATTGCACATTTTTGTGCATAACTCGCGCGTATCAATCTGTTTGTTTACACATCTACGAAATTCTGAGATGATTATGGACCTATTTCTCAAGAGTGCTGACTTCTACAAAAGTAGCAATTTATTTTACTTACTAGCTTTCTGCCCGCGGCTTCGCCTGCGCGGATTTTGGGATTGGGTCTATAGAGGGTTTTCCCGGAAGTAGCTTGGTGTTCCCGGGGGCTCCCTACATGCCTGAGGAAGGCCATCCCTAAGGTTTTTAGTGGGTAGGCCTCCCCCTTCTGGGGAGGAGAGCCCCACATAACCGCCGGCTCGCCACAGCCGGGGTATGCAACTTAATGCATTTTCCTCAGGGGGAACAAAAAAAAAATAAGGGTCTATAAAGGGTCATAGCTTTTGTCCACGGCTACATTTTGCGTGGAAGTCGGTTTATGGCGCTAAGGTTTTATCGCGCTTCCCGTGGGATTGTCCGTTTTTCCGAGATAAAAAATACCGCAATACCTTGCTCAAGAATCACTCTATCTACTGATGAAAACCGCATGAAAATCTGTGCAGTAGTTTTTGAGCGAAGCCTTTATTGCGCATCCCGTGGGATCTGATGATTTTTCCAGGATAAAAAGTACCCTATTATTTAATCCGGACTTTATCTTTACGTTTGCAAAATTTCAAAGCAATCGGTTCAGTAGTTAGGGCGTGAAAGCGGAACAAACAAACTCACTTTCCGATTTATAATATTAAGTAAGGATTTTGAAAAGTAAATCAACGAGTGGTAACAGTTCAAATCATATTTAAATAACTATCTCTTGTAAAATCTATTAAGCCACGGTAGTACAATACAAACATTAAACCAACCGACCAAATTGAAAAAATTATCAAGTGTATTTTTAAACTGTGAAAAAAATATTGATTTTACATTAGAAGTAGGTACAATTTTGATATTAATTACTATTCATTAAGTCTCACAATCCTATAGCATACTCTTTTTAGGATTGTTTTAGCAGTCAGTAGTTACTAAGATACTAATTATTATTATTTAATGAACTTTAATAATTTTATTTACAGAAAAATTGATAACGTTCTCCTATGATAACCTAACAATGTTTCTACCAGGCAGTTATCGTATTTTCGTTCGATGTGGTAACTAGCACTGTTCATAGTCTGACCGACACTCAGTGGCTGGCATAGATGACGCTTTTTCCTCCAATCAGAGCCCATGCGATTGATAAGGAATAAGTGTCAAGCAGGGTCAGTACTAAAAGAATATTTAACATTTGTTTTCAGAATAAAAAATGGCTGAGGCAGCACAGGAGGCAGTGGAACAGGTGACGAAGGAGGTGAAGGACATCAAACTGGAAAATGGCTCAGCGCCTGCCAATGGAACGCCATCCAAGAACGAAGACAGCGGTTGTGCTGTGTCGTTTAAGGTACGTTTTTAACGAAACTAAAATTATGACTTTAGTGAAATAATAATTTTACCAAGATGAAAATATTTTTTATTCTGATTTGAGTCTTAAAATATCCTCATTCTAAATTTCCCCAAAGACGGTGATTACCTCGAAAATAAATTATATAGGTACTTTCATTAGGTATAGTTTTACTGAATAGTTATAGATATTGAGATGACATAGATTTCCTGATAGTGACTTCAGAAATGGTGAAATATAGGTAGGAAGGAAAAAGAGTGTAGAATCAAGAGTAAACGTATGAACATATCTCTCGTGATTCTTTATATCTCGTGATTTTTTAAATAACGAATTGGTCTGGTTATGGATATCTTCAGTAAGATACCTTTGATGAACACAACTTGAAGAACCTTTCATTTTATTGTTTATGGTTCTGTAGTGTCTTTAAAAAAATGTTTTCCACATTTTCAGGATGCATTTAAAGCATTTTCGAAATTCGGAGATCCAAAATCGGACGGAAAGCATATCACGCTATCCCAAAGCGATAAATGGATGAAGCAAGCCAAAGTTATCGACGGTAAAAAGATAACAACTACTGACACAGCTATTCATTTCAAGAAACTCAAATCATTGAAGGTCGGCCTTGAAGATTATCAAAAATTCCTTGATGACCTAGCAAAAAGCAAGAAAGTGGAGTTGGAGGAAATCAAGAGGAAGCTGACCACCTGCGGTCAGCCGGGAGTCTCAAGTCATGTAAGTGTAACTTAAATTTGAACATTTCTATATAGACAGAAATAATCTTGCGTTATCTTATTAATATTTTTTTTAGTTATAATATCAATATCGGATTAACCCATATTTTGTCACATACATATTTAGGCGTATATTATCATAGGCGAAAGTAAGACGTAAGAATATTTTTTTTTTTTTGTAAAAAGTCTAAATACTCACTGCACAAAATGCTTTTGTTTTAAGTGGAATCAACTGGACATAAAAATATGTCTAAATTTCGGAGGGAGTGCATAATTTATCGTGCATGAACGTAATGATAGGAACATAAGCCTTCTTTCCACCTTCAATTCTATGTAACTAATATCTGATCTGTTGTCCATGCCTTTAGTTTAATTATCAAACGCCTATCAAACGACGATATTTTCATTTGTTTTTTTTTCACAGTTTTTGTAAGCCCTAATACGGAGGTAACGTCTTTCGATACCGAACAACTGCATCCGTCGATAAATTCGATATGTAATTTAAATTTACACTTGGTTTATTATATCGCGCGAGTTGATAAATAAACATTTTAAGTTTCGATGTCGATAAAGTTGTGAGTTCAGATAGTATACATACATTATTTATGCGAAAATGCGTCGATTCTTTGACTGACCCACTTATACACATGCCTAATGCCAGGACAATGGAAGCGTGTATTACTAACTCCAATTCCAAAGGGTGATAAAATTTGTCAGAACATCGTTAACTATCGATCAATTTCAAAGCTGTACCGATATTCTAAAATATAGGAAAAAATAGTTACCGACCAACTAAGTTCTACATTATTTAGATTTGTAACGCCATATCAGTATGGATTTTTTAAGTATGGATAGCAATATAGTATCTTTTACTGAAACTATTTTTAGAGAATGTTGATAAAAATGTCTAGGAAGACGCTCTGTATACCGATATTGCCAAGGCATAATTTGCCACAAAACTTTTTTATCGAAGCAAGAGATTTGATATACATGTCGTCTATTCCGCTGATGAGATGAAACCAAAATTTAAAAAATTGAAAATCATGCCACAGTAGGATCTTATTTCTTGAAACCGATGAATCGTCATGAACATGAAATCATAACATCATAGGTTGCTTAACAGTGATTTAACAAAAGTCGGCATATGAAGTATAATATCTGCACCCTATCGTTACGGAAAAAAAACAGCAACTCACCAGTCACGGTATCAAACTCACAAGCTGTAGCTCTTCCACTCACCTTCAACAACTTACGAAGATGGAAGCGATGAGTGAGACCAGTCTCGAAAAAGTAGCCAGCCGAAACAGCAATATACTTAAGTTTATGTAATGCGCTGAGCACTCAAACGTTTACAACTTGCAGCACACGTTACGTCACGGTTATAGAAGAATGTTTAGGATTCGGGATCCGCAACCGGAAAAGACGCCGTTAGTTCGTAGACTGACTTTAGAGTGCAGCAAAGCGAGTATTATATGAACAATAATTTAGAAGGTATATTAAATATAAGTCATAAGCTAAGTACCCGAAATAGCACGACTAAATATAATTTTGTGAGGGTTTTTAAAATATACATATTACTCGTAGACGTAATACATGCAATTTTTTCATGAAAATGTGAAAGAGAAAAGCATAACTGAACATGTACTATTTAGTGTCTTAATGTCCATTCCCCAAATGTTTAGGTTAGATGTTTTTTTCACTGAATTTTCTATGGCTCGTAAAATGGTACTCGGCTAGGATAAGTTGAGCATTTTGGATACGAGATATTTTGGCAAAAGAAGGACTATTTTGGAAAACTAAACTGAACATGCTTGTAATAGATTTTAATTTACGTTCAGGTGACCAAATCACCGGCTGCTGCTGCCGCGGTGGATCGTCTTACCGACACCAGCAAATACACTGGTTCCCACAAGCAGCGCTTCGACGAGGCTGGCAAGGGCAAGGGTATTGCTGGCAGAAAGGACATGGTTGACGGCTCTGGCTATGTCACTGGGTATCAACATAAGGATACTTACGGCAAACCTCATTAGTCGTTAAACATAAATGGGAAAAACTCAAATCCATCTGATGTTAATACGTTAGTGTAAGGGCCAAGTCACATTTAATAATCTCTTGTAATGCTTTACAACACTTAAACAGCATCGTACACATTAAAACAAAAACAAATTTAAATGTACAATTTGAGTTACAGCACTACACGATCATATTTTGGAGGGAGTGAAACGCACTAGTTCACAGCTAGGCTCTATAGGTGTGACTTGGCCCAGAGAACGGTTACAAGCACATCATTATATATTTGTTCATTAGATGGATGTTGTTTTATAATTCTATAAATAAAAATTTTTAATCAATATATCAGGCATTACTTTCATAATCAAAAGTTGTATTGAGCAAGGGTACACTTTGATAACGATAATACACTTTCATTCCCAGTCTCATCTACGACCGCAAGAAAACTTAATTATAACATTTATATAGATTATGAATGTATTTCCTTAATAGTCACGTGTGATTTCGTGTCATGGATTTGGTTGTGCATCATACATTTCAAAAGTTATCATTCCATTTCGAACTTTAATGAAGACAAGGCGAAATAAGTATAAACTGGAAATGACACCAATAAAAAAATTAATGCTAAAAGCAAACTGCATGATGTCAAATTAATTTGTGAATTGTATCGAAATTCCCAGAAAAATTTGTTAACATTTTGCCATATATACTATATCTTCCAATACTTACTAATGTAAAGTAAATACTTCCAAAATTTGAACTGAAAGTCGTTAATATTCGCCATTTCGTCTTGTAAATATTTTTTGATAGTATTTTTAAGTACGTAGTTATTATATGTGACAAATGAGTGGGTAGATATGAAGTAAACATAAATAGCCTTTAATTACAATATGTTTTTGAGAAGTTTCAAATTTTCACTTTTAATATCAGAATGTGCATATATATATGCAGTATATTCTGAATAATACAATATCTACTTGTCTAATTAACGAAATTATTTATAGGAATATTTAAAACTAACAATATTATTTATTATATATTTAATTTATATTACCTACTACATAAATACAAAGCAATATTCAATGTATGTATTGTCTGACTTATTTTCAAGTGTATTTAAATATAGCTTTGTATCTTGCAATGTGATAAAAAATATTATTTTTATGACGATTATTGAATGTGATTCTAATGAAGTCGATAATTTCGGATGACACGTGGGTACGATAATACGACGGCGTTCTGTTTACATTTTGCAACATGGATTGATGTGCAATGGAACGTAGAAGAAATCACATATCCTTGTTTTGTCAAATCAAAACATTTACAGAACCACGTAACTTCCCAATTTCTCAAATTTACTATGGACGTTCAATACTACATACTTTAATGAACTGGTTCTGATAAAATAAAACAAATACAATCTTTGTTTTGTACAACATCCTGAAGATGTTAAAGGTCTAAATAACAAAACCAACTCATATTGCACGATGGGTGTGAAGCGTATTATTCTTAGTGATCGCGTATATCGCAGATGTAAGCGCATACGACTACGATCGTTGTAGGTGAGCGTACATACCTGCGTCGTGCAGCGTACATACCCCGTAAAGTCAGCGTACCTTTAAAAGTTAATAAATACAAAATATAATTTTGTCTAGGGGGTCAATTTTAATAATTTCAGAACTCCAAATTTAATAGCTGCACTAAAACTATCTTGTGTAAAGTTTTGATGTCTAGTCGTATAGTGTGTAGAAAATTATGGCAAGATATATATGTTAATAATAAAAATATTGGAATGAGTTATGCCGTTCTTGTTAACTTTTTACTCTTCCACTGCCTAATCTTCCATAAAGATAATATTTAAAGTACAAATTTAAACAACCATTCTTATATTGATAGGTAACTGTTTAGTTTTTATACTGTCTATTTTTAACTAGACGTATTTCATATTTTTTGTAAATAGGTAGTTGTTTTATAAGTTGCAATTTATTATATACCAGGTACTTTTCAAAGTTTTATATTTAACGCACAGAGCTTTTTTTTAAATAATTTATATTTAAAGATTCTCAAATATGTCTCATAAATGTACCCAATGTTTTGTTGGATAATTAATAAAATATACTTTCAAATTTCTATTTCATTTCCCCTTTGTTTAGCACAGTATTTAAATGAAAACAAAACTCTTCATACATATCATTTATTGACTTAAAACTAAAAATACATGTTTAAAGCCGTATATTCATGAAATTAATAGTTAATACATGATAATATAAATCTACTTAAAAACATAACAGAACAATGAATTTTATATTGTCTTACGCAGAATGTTTGATTAACATACATAGTTTTTTAAATATTCATACCATTATGTAATATCACATAAAACAAGCTATATTAAAATGATGGCTAACCTTCACTTGAGTATTAAGTTGAGTCAACTCGACCACTGAATAATTATTTTACTCCATTTTAAATTCGGAAGTATTATTTGAAATTTTAATCTTAAAACGAACTTTATTTGTGTAATAGCACGACCATTGAAACACCAGAGTGTACAATACCATGTAACTGTACTTAATTATGAGTCAATACAGTAAACATATTTCAAGTTCTTAGTTATAATCACAATGAAGGCGTAAGTGCCGGTCAAACATACCATTTTATTTTTAATGTAATATACAATTGACAAACAAGCAGACTGCCACCTGATGGTGAGTGGTTACAATTCTTTATAATATGTGTGATTTTTGTAAGATTTTTAGGAAATATTCAACCCCTACAAAAACCACAGTATCAACATGTGGCGTAAAATGAAAAGTACTGCCCATATTCACATCCGAACACAGCCACACGAACGCTACTTTTTAGCCTAGTACAGAACGTACTTATAACGTGCTAATGTATGGGAAATAAAATGTTAGACTAAACGACGATGTCGGGCAGCTGTTACGCTTGCGTTGTTTTTTTCCTGTCACCTATACCTCTACTTTTTATTCCTGGCAGCTTCATTAGTTCATAGATTACAATGGCAATACAAATTCGGCGTTCTGTTACGCTTTGCTGTGCCGAGTGCGGTACGACATTTGTTTTACAATGATCATGTTATGGGGGTTGATGTAGATACACATGTGGCACATTAAACTATACAATTTGACTTTTAGACAGCTCTTATGTCGCTCGTAATTTGTAATGGAAATGTAAAGCTTGATGTTGCACTTTCTGTGGGTAGGTATTCTTGTCATTAGTAACACATTCTGAAAAAGTAAGCACTTATCTTATTTCTATATCATAAGTAGATGTTAGCTATGAACGTATTTCCTAAGGGAGGTCGATGGCAAATTGTAGGCTGAAAATTTGTGTGCAAAATTTGTTATCATTATTACAATTAAATTGTATCAATAGTATAGACACTCGTTATAAGAGATTACAGGTTTTGGCGATAATCTGCATTTTAGAAAGAAATATTCAATAATTAGTAATTGATTAAGCATCTGATTAGCCAGTAACATATTTACGTTTTAGAGCAAGCTATTGTCTCGAGGTTTGGGCTTTCTGACAGAATGAATATAGAAATCACTAAATTCAAAATGTATATTTAGAAGTTGAATGCCTATTTTTACGTTATTTGTGGGGATTATGGGTCATAATCGATGACAAAATGGTAGTTATGTGAAACGTAACTGTAATGTAACGTACATGTGTGAAACGTAACGTAAAAGGCCCGTTTTCTGCCAACAACTCCCATATTTTAAATATTATTTTATGTTTTTGATTGATATTATAAAGGTGGCAAAGAGATATTATGTGGATAGACGAACTAGTTACTCTAGACTCAAATCGAAGCGTCACAGGCGCTATAATGAGTAAATATATGTAGAATAATTATTATATGTGTAGAAGGGCTAGCCGTTTTCAACTTATTAAAAAAAAGTGTTTATATATGTGGCATGCAAGCTATGTTGCAATGATAAAAAATATTCTAAAAGACATTAACTTGATACATTCAATTGTACAGGCAATATGTGCACAGAGGGGCGATCGCACTAATAAATCGCAAGCGAAACGCAACCGAACCGTTCGGCTTAACCAATCCGAACGCCACAATATCACGTCATCTGTTCGATGGCGTGATATTCTAGCTCTCGGATTGGTTGAGTGGAACGATTTGGTTTAGTTTCAGCTGCGATTTGTTAGTGCGATTGCCCCCCTGAACTGCTTCAATAATAAAATCGAACAAAATATAAGTCTAAACAATTTGGAAATATAAATGAAAATAAATTCCTAATAATAAAACACCACCATATTTTCTATATATTATATACTTTTTGTATGGTATGTCCGAGGAATAATTAGTTCTTAATTCTAACTTAACCAACAACTATAACACATTATTTTGATGAAATTTAAAAAAAATTTTGGGTGGTTGTGTCGTGACTAGAAAAGAATAGTTTGGCTGCTGAAATAAGAACAGATAATTGATTTGTAAATTTTGTCACTGTTATCCTTTATAAAGATGAATCCACGTGGCAACTAGAAGGATTTAGAATTTGCGAAGTACATTTTGATTAATTTGACAAAACATAAATTGGTAGTGATGGTAAAAATACAAGAGAGCCTAAATAGTGCGTAATTTTAGACAATATTTTAAGCTTAGATAACATATATTTGTTTAACCATCACTGAAGACAGACTTTAGATATCGGTAGTGCTTTTAATTGATAACACTTCAATATTTTTAATGGCCCATTTAATAATATGCCAGGGTTCCTAAATTAGAAAACAGAGATTCAGAAAATGAAAATTTTAATATTATTAAAATATTAAAATGTTCATTCCATTTTTTAAGTTGTAAAGATCAGCTCATTTAAAATGCCGTAAGCGACAAATGACGTTATTCATACGGTGAAATGAACTATTTTATTTTGCCTGTGTGCTGATGATTCAAAGTTTTTTTTTTATATAATGCCGTAAACACTACATAGATAAATTGGTCATAGGACAGTCAACGGCGACTTTGTTCGATACCTAACGCCCAAGATTATGGTAAATGGCAAAATTAAGACAAATAATTTAATTGATTCACTTTACTTTTACTAAGATTAAACATCCTAACAAGTTTCTGTTCGCTAAATAGAATTCAAATTACATTTTGTTATAATGTTAGCCAGTAATACCGAAGTAATAATGTAACCGTTTACCCGATATTAGCAAAGAAGGGTGGAGAATCATAGGGGTCGCAGCGTATTTTAATCGCATAAATAATAGCGTAATTCATTTGTATAGAATTCACAATTTATACAAGTGAGGTGGAATTTTGTAGGACGACTAACAGAGTCGTATGCCAGTTTGCAAACTGTATGCAACTTGAATAAATCCGGATATTAAACACAAGTTGTTTATGGGTAGTTTAAGTAGGAACATGGTTTTGCTTATTACTCTAGGTTGCAGAAGAGCAAGGGCCAGCTTGATGGGAAATGGTAACCATCACTCTGGAAATAGCAGCGGCACTGCTATTCAGTGCCTACCTGAAGAGTAAAGCCCCGATTGAGCATGAAATATTATAGCGCTCAAAAATATACCGCAGCATAGTCTCAACTGGAGTTCGCACATACGTGTAAGAAATAAACACAAACAGATCGGCGTGCAGGTGATATGGATGAATTCTATCGCAGTGGTGCGTGGTGCCATAGTAAAATTTATTATTATATTAACATTTTCGTGGATGTAGGCTAAGACTAAATTAACTAAGATTGAGTACTTGAGTAATAATTTTATGTATATATTTCGTAATGAAACAAAATTCATCAGTAGGATATAGTCATTTGTATTTTTTTTAAACCTGTCAATGTAAAATAATATTTAGAATTTTGCTTATAGGAATGTCATAAAATTCAGTTATTCAGATCATCTACGACTTCCTAGGATAAGAACATTAAATATTATAGAGGCGATAATAATTAAAACAAAAATGAAGTAAAATTGCGATACAAGTTAATGAGAAATAATAAAATGGTCTTGCGTAATAATAATATTCCAGTTTAATATTATGGTACTGGAAAGGTTTTTTAGACTACGAAGTATTTCATATGGTACATACAAATCAAGGAACAAAATTGTTATAACCAATTTAGGACCAATTCTATTCCTATATCAGAAATAATTTCCTAAGTCCAATTTCATAAAATAACAATTTGATAAATATATATTGCGATACTAAAATAGCGATCGTTTATTTGTATACTATGGTTTTTAGATGGACTAAACTGTTAGCTAAAAACATAGATGTAACAACAGCAAGTCCCTCATCACAGCGGTTTTATTAGGAAAGTGACGTCCTGTCTCAGTTAGTGGCCTCCGTTTCAACAGCAACTTCGGCCTTGGCCAAGCCTATACCTGATTAGACACAGTCGCATAGGTTCACTCTCTCACAAACCTGCGCGTGTGACTCCCTTAACGACCAGTTATAAGTACATTACTGCAGCGGCCAGCAATAGAGGCATTGATGGACGAACGTGTACATACGTAAGTCCATCAATGCCTAGTTGTGACCAAGGCTTGTATAGTACTTTTCTCAAATAATGCGCGGAAATTAAAACTTAAGTAGTACTAAGCAGAACTCTTATTTGAAAAATTACTTTTCAAACTCAATGACCAACAATGAACAAAATTTTTCACGCGCCAAACGACTCGTTTGTTTTTTTTTTCTTTTTTTTTGCAAGCCAGTTCGGTATTTAAATAAAACTCTGATAAGTTGCCTCCTTGGTTTGCCATTTTTCGGAGCAACAAATCGTTCCATTTTAAAATACACGATAGATATGAATTTACATGTATATTTATTTGGCCGCTAAAACACGACAGATATGGCTTTTCATACATTTTTTGCCGGCCGCTGCTCGCATATATTTGGCCAGTACAGCAATTTCGAAGAAGGTTGTCAAAATAATGCTCAAATTCCCAAGCATGTTTAAGAAAAAGGACTTTTTTAACATCTTTGCTCGTAGCTGATATCGGTTTTAAATATGTAAAGCGGGTCATAAAAAACGCGTGTGTTAAGCAAAGCAAATTGTTAAGTTATAGTCCATACAAATTCTATAACAGTATTATTTGCCATTTCGCGCGCTGTTGCTATTCAAATGTCGAACTACTAATCGCCGCGCGGCGCCAGTCAGTAAAAATGCGCGCTGTTAAAATGGCGAGTAAGCAACAGTGTACATTCACAGATTGAGTTTATTTAAATATTTATCTTTTTCTATTTCCTCGCAAATGTGTTAAAAAACGGCGTACGATATACGTGCGTATTGGTTATAACATGCTCTGCTCAATTACACCCTCGCCTTAGCCTCGGTCTGAAATTCCGCCTCGCATGTTATAACCATCATAACGCACTAATATCGTAATGTACTATAACGCAATACTACCACTAGATCACCATCTACCATACCATTGGCCCACTGCAGCACGCAATATACATTATAAATGGTTTGCTCGCCATTCCGCCGGTCACTTCGTCAGTCTGGGGAACCAATAACCTGAACTGATATGGTGGACCGCGCTGAAGACCTATCACGGAATTGCAGTACAGACGGTGAAGTATTGGCATACAAATTATCGATTCCCGTGAAAAACGGGACAGCCCGAGTTCCGATACCGCAATCGGGTGGATGATATCCATACTGGGGCAGGCAAGTCCTGTCTCCCTTGACACGCCACAATATCAAAAATGTAAGTGGACCCCCGGTAGTCTGACAATCATTTTGCAGGGCAGTGTCGAACTATGGAATTTGTCGGATTATAGAGTACTGCCTAAGACCCTTTATAGTTCGTTTTTTTTACAAAAGAGTAATCCGACAAATTACAGATCCAATGATAATATTCTTTATATTACATATATGTACATACTCTGAAGTACAAATTATACTTCATTATGTATGTCAAATTCAGTAAATTTAACAACACAATAGAGAGCTTCACCCAAAAAAGCCCTGATTCGTCTGCATTGTACACCTGTGACGAGTTAAGATTTAAATCTTTCACCTTTTGCAAAACTATTAATATTAATGGCTCTATACAGGTAGCATCGTTAGAAAGTTTCTCTCCTGTAATAGTCATTAAACATATCCCCTGACGATTTTTGAATGACCAATACGGGTCCCAAAATGGGCGCAGGCCTATTTCTTTGTTCAATCGTGCATTAGCGAATATATATGTATTCAATAATAAATAATAGACCATGTCGGATTAGACAGGGGCCGGACTACCGGGGGTCCACTGTATATAGATCCCGTCATTTGACTATTTTCGAACGATTACGGATAATTGTTCATTGATAGATATTGACTCACCTGTCAGTTTAGTTCAACTAGATAAGAGAGTTGATTACAGTGTTTCATAAAAATAATTCTCCATTTAGATATTATTCTAAACCCAAGATACAATTATATTTGTTATTATCAATAAAACTATACGATTGTTTAGTAAATAACGCTAATATATTATAATATGGAATCGAGAAAATTTTTATCACCTAGTCATGATACAAATTCTAATAGATTATCACAAATGTATACAGGTTGGAGAAAACCTTAGCAATGCGGAAAATGTGTAGCAATGCGATTTACAGAATCATCTTGGTTCAGTTCATTTAAATTTGGATACTTTATCCAATGTATACTGTTATTCGAATTATAATAGTTAGTCAAGTTAATTGAAAATCTAGGCTCTTATATTGCGATTTCTCTAAAATATGAAATCTAAATTTACCGAAGGAAGGTGCTGAATGTTAGAAGCACAAGACCGTTCGGTATAGAGATCCTGAGCTTACGTCCATCAGCTGTTTATCTATTAGCTGAAATGATAATGAAATCAATTGTTCTTTTACAGCATACTTGGTTGTTATTAATTTTGAAACTAGATTAGTAATCCAAATAACAGCGTGAGTTTGTCCAAATATCTTTAAATGAAAATTATTTTGATTACTAAAAACTGGTATTTCACCGGTGCCTTACAATATGAGAATGAGTAGTCTTTTTACGTATTGTCCTTCTCAATGAGCGTATCATTTATTTTTACATTAACGCCCGAAGTCAAACGGTTTTCACACACAATCGGACTAATCTCCAGCCTGTATATGAGGGGGTATCTTACATGGGTCCCTCGATGGTGCTGACTTTCATAGCGAAGTAATAAACCGCCCGGCTGGCGAGCAGTACGGCAACGAAGAACGCGCCGACATACGCCACGTAGATGCCGCCTCCGTGGGACTTGGCCGCCGACCAGGTGCCCAGTGTAACACCGAGTGCGATCGCCAGAAACACCAACGCGAGTATCGCGAATATGATCCCCCTGCAGCGTGCCATGTGCAGCCCCACCGACGACACTTTGCGACAATGCGGGCAGCGAACTGGAGCGTTTTTCAACATTTGGTACTGTAACATAATGGAAATTTTATTTGTTGACAATTTTTTATAGTTGGTATCGTGTCTGATTGGCTAATATTTGCAGAAGTTAAAAAGCTCTAACCGTGGTTAGAATTACTATCTGTGTGAATATGGTTCTGAACCATGAACTTCGACAGCCACGTTAAACAGTGAGAACTGCCCCTCCGAAACTGTTTCTGCTGTGCAAGTTTACTGTACTAGCGGGCATATTGCACAGCGAGACTAGACTTTCTATTTTAAACTCGAAAACCGGACCAATTATTGTAAAAACCCGCCTATTTGGCCGTCGAGACACGACGTAGTCATTTTCACCAAATAAGTTAAATTATACGGTGGTATTCTATTGTAGCAGGTGTTATTTTGCGGAAGTCCATTGTATTACAAAGGATATTGTTTTTTGCTGATTCCGCGCAGTTGATGATGACTTGTCCAACAAGCAGACAAGGTCGACACGTGTTTCGTCTCTCAGCGAGACATCTTCAGGATCTGTTGCCCGCTCGGTGTCTCACGAGCGGCTGCAACCTTGTCTGCTTGTTGGACAAGTCATCATCAACTGCGCGGAATCAGCAAAAAACAATATCCTTTGTAATTATACGGTGGTCTTCACTACACAAGCCTAGGTAACAAGGAGCGAGGTTCCAAGCAGAGTTTAGTCGGTAGGTCGAGTTTCCCTCCGAATCCAACATAACAGTAATATCTAATAGGTCTTTATTACAATAGCACATAATATTATGAAGTCACAAATGCAATTTTAATTTTCGTAACCATTATTAGCACCTTTGTCTTCAAAGAAATATATGAATAAATTTACTTTTATTTGAATAATACAATAGTGAGCTAGATTATAGCGAATATTTATGTTATCGCAATATTGTTCCCACGACATAGCTGCTATTTATATTTACTTGACTCAATAACAATTAATTATTTCCAATTAGTAGATAATACAAATTCCGAAACGAGTGATTCTAATGAGATCAGCAAACTATTCTTTATCGATCGATGAGCGTCACCACTAGCGAGTCCACTATCACTAGCTTTGACTGGGTACAAGAACTCGGTATCGATAGCAAAAACAAATAAATTTATAAAGAGATCAATATATATTTATATATATTGATATTTATTATTCTTGATTAAAATTTCAAGTCAAAAGTCGATTGTCAGTTGCTTCAAAGATTTATAGACCGAACGTTTAATTCATTCCTCGCCTGCCGGGGTATAGGGGCGGCAAGGTAAGGCGAGAACGGGGACTGGCAGAGGTGCGGTGCGGGCGGCAAAGCGCTCGTATCTGTTCTGCTGCAAAACAGCAATGGAAGCACCATTGCTGTCTCTTGATTTGAGCATTAAGACATGAAGGATATAAATATTAAGTTTTTACATCATATTTTAGGCGTTGTCAATGTGCACCATGCATGTGTGGCGGCTAGGGTTTTGCAGATTTAAAAAAATTGTGAAACGAGATGTACACATGTGTCATTTGGTGGGCAGGCTGTTAGTTTGCTAATTTAGTTATGATAAAATATTAATATATTTACTATCTTACCAAAAACGTGTCTTGACAGTGCGCGCAAATGACTCGGCACATGCCCGGAAGGATGGGTACCGGCGGGGTTACCGGTGACGGGGCGAGATTGATGATCCTCTTGCAGTTTGCTCGGGGGCACGCGATGCGCTGTGATGACGACTTGCAGATAAGCAAGCAGTTGCAAGGGCACCGCACGTACTTTTTGCCAGGTGGTGCATTTCGAATAGGCTATAAATTGATTACTCATATTAATTAAGCCTCATTTAGATAAAAAAAATAAATAACGATGCACCTAAAGACTTGGATATTTGGTGCTATTTTTTTGTGACTAATCATGTTTACCGGAGGGACACTGGTGTATAGACACCAGGGTCGTATTCTTAGATTAATTGCGTCTTACCTATTTCTCCCGCATATTAGCAGTGTTCATGTGATTTTTGTGGAGGTTGCAAATTTGTTGAAATCGCAAAAAAACCACATATACTGTAGGCCACTATAACCACTTACTATCAGTCTGTTCGCTAGCCAATATATCATATAAAAAAAATATTTATGAGTATAAGTGCAACAAGACCAGCACGAACAGTTGAACCACATTGATGCATAAATGTTGAAACCGTTGATCTGAATCTGAGCTTATTTTGAAGTGTGTTCTAGATATCTACTGAAATAATCGTAACGAAAAAATTCAACCACTTGTTAAATATCTGAGCTTGCGTGTGCTCACTACGTTGCGTCATTTAGCAGCTCCCTGCCGGGATTGCCTGAGCGAGAGCTGTTGCGTTTTCACGTACTACTTTACGTCATTTTGCGGCTGTTAACCGGAATAACGTGACGCGAGCTCCCATAGTAAATTATGAAACTGCATGTGCGCGTTACAATAAATCTGTCAGATAATTTGTTGGAATCCAATGAGGGCCGGTACCACTGTTCCCTGCACAGTTTAATCGCTTATTGTTTTCATAGGGCAATTCTGCATCGCTCTATCTCTTGACCGCCCCGATCGTCTACCAACAGTCTAGATAAACGATAAATATATGGCTGAGGAAGTGTTAAGTCTGAACTGAATCAATATACAACCCCAAATCCTTCACATTATCAGTTAAAGGAATAATTTGATGATCAAAATCAACGGAATGGAGATTCTGAAGTATAAAGTCTTGACATTATTCTAGAGCTTCCCACAATAATTGCTTGACACTTTCTTGAGACCAATTCTGAATAGCAGCAAGATCTTGGTCAATGGCTTTATTAACACCATTAACTTTGGTCTGAACATAATGTTGCAAGTCATCAGTATATAAGTGATACGTGCAGTAAATATGATCAGTGATAAAATGTATAAAAACTGAAAAGAGAAGTGGAGATATAATGCCGCCTTGAGGGACCCCAGCTATAAGAGGATAACGACGGCCGAAAGAGGATACACCATGAGGATAACGAATCATCCTCAATAAAAGACTGCTGTCGTCCCTAAAAGTAGAGAAAAGTAGAGTAGGTAAAGAAGGTAAGAAAACCACTCAGTAACCTCGTAAGAAAGGTTAAGTTACGCTAGAATTGATAAGAGAATTTTATGATTCACCACATTAAACGCATTATTAGAACACAGCCTCAAGTACTATGGATAAATAAAGGAGAATAGAAATAGGGCGGAAATGATTTGGAAGAGTTGGATTTGGAATCTTTGGAAGTGAGCGAACAAAAACTTTCGCTGAGGGACTCGAATCTTGCAGAAGCAAGGGAAAAGCTAACAATGTCAGTGATAGCGGGTTCCTACCCGGATGTACTTAAAGATGGATATAATCATATGATGACTGATATTATCACAACCAACACTATTGGACCTGAGCGATAAGATAGTCTTCTTTATCTCATTTGAAGAGACCTGTGAAAATTTAAGTAGAGTAATATTATGAGCTGAAAGATCACCTATGCAAGCTATGTGGAATATCTAAGATCCTATGATTAGGCGTGTTGGAAAAATGACGATTTTTTTTATTATACATTTGCTACTCCACGGACTCGTAGTCCATGCCCTTTATAATTCTTAATTAAATATTTTATTACAATTCTCTTAACTAACATATACTCAATTTTATTTATTTTACGCAGCTAACAATATAAATACAAAATACTCATTTAAACTTACGCTATATATATTAACATACATATACACATACATACTTAATAATGATTAAAAATAAAAACAAAATACAAACATTAACTTTATATTACCTTAAATAATGCTAGAATTGAAGGTACGAAAATGATTGGCACCTAGATCGCTGCATTATTTTGGTCCTTGAACGCCATTTGCCAATTGTGGTTTCTGACCTCTTCATCAGTTGCTAAGCATGACGGGGTTATGAGTCGTTTGATGGCGTCGTCCTCTTCTCGCTCCCCGCAATAATAGATGAAGGACACTATCGTGGACCGGGTTTTTCGGTTCTCTGCCCCTCAGCACAATTACTCTACGGTGCGTCAGGGCCTGAGCCTCATGTATCGTTAGCAATTTAGAATTATCTCTAGTTCCATACCCTTTCATTTCGTATTCCTCCTTTTCCTCCTGGGTGAAGGTCAAGAATAGAGTTTCTGAGTCAGTTCTTTTAGACTCTGCTTCTGATGCAATGGTGCTCATCAGGGACCTCAGTTCCTTCCTAGACGTGTGTATGCCTTCGTATATCTCCTTTAACGCATACACTACATCCATCGGGCAACGGTGTGTGCAGAGAATGGTTTCTGTGACTGTCGTTACGGCACCTGGGTTGCTGTATTGCATTTGAAATAGGTGGTCTCTGTCGATAAAGGGGATCTGGTTTGTATCACTCATTAAAACCAGCTCTCTTGCCCCGCTCAACCTACTTGCCATGATTATGGATCCAAAGTGGACCATCAAAGCCTCGTTCACCAGTAGGCGCTTAGCTTTCTTTGCTCCGTTTATAAGCACCGAGGCAATAGTTTTTACTTTTACCTTCGTGACTGCGCCTAGACGACCCATCATCTCCCTACTTAGTTCTTTGGCCGTAGCAACAGTGCTAGTAAGGATCGTGTCTTCCTGTAGCTGGAAGTTTTTAAGGAGCCAGGTGGTCTTTCCGCATCCGGGTACCCCATCTATTCAGCGTATTTTTAACCTTTCCCAAGGTTCTGAGGACCAGGTTCCCGTCACCGACTCGGAGGTCTCTAGAATTCTATCCTCCAGCAGAAAACGGGTTCATCTGGCGACTACGACAATTGGGTCCTCAACTGGGTTGTAGAATGCGGGGGCTCCCCTCTCTAAAATTCGTTTACAATCCCCGAAAACCATTCCCGCGTCCCGCTGTAAGCTGCCATGTGCTGTCATTATTATAAATTACTGCCTTCGCCATATCCAGGCGTACACGAAAAAGAATGCGCGCATCGTTTTGGAAGGCTTCCGAAATTTCTTTACAGGCCGTGTGCTTTATCTGCAACGACGTACGCAATTCCTCCACGTAGTCCAGATAGGCGTTGATCAGTTTGTCCGGGTCCCGGTTTTCCTTTATGCGTATTGGCGATCGCAGCTTCCCCATAACTTCAAGTGTGGCTGTTTTTCGTGCGAAGGGCATCCCGACTGAAGGTGCATTTTTTCCCTGGGTGATGTCTCGGTGCAGCGATTTGGGACACGATGCGCCCAGAACAGTGCAGAGTGTCTTTACTAGGTGTTCCGTTGGAGATCTGTGTAAAGGAAGGCATCTATTAGTACTTTCTGCTTGCACTGCTTCCTCATGTCGTCTTTGCACTCTAGCTGAACCACTCTGCGCTTGGCCCTGGCGTGGGGTTTGCTCTTTGTTTTTGAGCAGGAAGTCGAGATTTTGACCTCGTCCTTCGTACAAAATAATTTCGTGTCTGTGAGCGGCCCTCGCGATAAGAGTGTACTCTGCTACCTCGCCTCTCTCAAGGCAATATATATTGTTCTTATGATCTCACCATTTAGACCCCAATACACTTTCGCTGCGCATGCTATTTGCTTATACAGGGTTGTGCAGAGGAAACGCATGTTTTTCAATATTGAATTACTGGGATACAATGGGTTGAAAATAATAAAAACAAGTATTAAATGATAGGTTTTGCAATTCCTTCCTCTTTAAAAAAATAGGGTCCAATAATCCCCAACTTTGAAATGCAGCACCAAACTGTTACCTTTAAACTGTGCAGAGGTCTTTAGTGTAATTCTTGTGGGTTCTCCGATGCCCAATACCGACAGTTTTTAACATTGACGTAACCGTCGAGATGAAAATGTGCCTCATCACTCATAAAGACTGTAGCATTGGGATCTTCCGTAAACATTTCATCCATTATGCGACAAAACTCTCTGCGCTGTACAAAATCCCTTTCATTAAGCTGCTGTACGATCATTACGATCATTTTGTACGGATGGAACTTGAGATCATAATGTAAGATGCGGTGAAGCGAACGACGTGACATACCCAGCGGTACAGCATGTGGTGTTGTCGATCGTCTAGGACTAGTAACAACTGCCGTTCTGACTCGGTCAACATTTTCCGCAGTACGAACTGAACGGGGAAGACCAGGTGGTTTCTTTTTCATCGCAGAAAAACATGCGTTTCCTCTGCACAACCCTGTATATATCGGTTACCTTCCTGCATTGTTCTGACACATGCTCTACGAAATTCAATTGTCTATGGTGAGACCGAGCACTTTGACAGCTTGCACCAATTCAATACTCTGCCCGGACATCATCACAATGGGTAGGTCATATTTGAGTTTTCGTGTCAGAACCATTGCTTTGGTCTTGTATGGTGCGAAATTAAGTTTGTTGTGATTTCCCCATTTAAGCACCCCGACTAGAGTCTCGTTCGCTGTCTCTTCTATTTGTTGAGCTGTTTCACCATCGAATACCAGGACTACGTCATCAGCAAAGGCTTGGCAGTGCACGTTCCTCCCCTCCATCTATTTCAGCAGGTCTAAGATGATATTCCAGGGTCGCCGGCGGGCGCGAGTAAGTCGCGACTGCTACGGCGACCCGGGATGGACCACGCCCCTTCCGTGGCCGGGGGGCGTCGTCGGTGGAGGAGACCGGGGGAGGTAGTAAGCCTCCCCCGAGGAGGGCTCCCCTGTGTCGACGGGGGAGCGGAGGCTGGGGGTTCCCGGAAGAAGCTTTCTGTTCCCAGGGGCTCCCTACATGCCTGAGGAAGGCCATCCCTGAGGTTTTTAGTGGGTAGGCCTCCCCCTTCTGGGGAGGAGAGCCCCACATAACCCCGGCTCGCCACAGCCGGGGTATGCAATTTAATGCATTTTCCTCAGGGAAACAAAAAAAAAAAAAAAAAAGGATGATATTCCAAAATGTTGGGCCTTCGAGGGTCCTATCGAGCCTTGAATATATCCTTTATTTGTTTCTTTTCCTGACTTTTCCCTTGCATAATTTACCTGTACTTTCCGGTCTGTTAGATATGACTCGATCATATAGTAGAGGTTTTTAGGACATTTCTTATTTACTAGTTCTTGTTTGAGCGCTGGCCACCATGCGTTATCAAAGGCACCCTATCTAATGACACGATTAATACCAGCTTTTTTTGCTGGATTTTTCTCCTAATGTGTCCAACCAAGTCGTAGAGAGCGTCCTCAGTTCCATGCTGTGGCATAAAGCCATACTGACTGGTCGATGTATAATTATGTAAAAATGTCGATTTAGATCATCCAAGTTAATTGAGGGAAGTATTGAGTGGCGTATTCTTTCTATACAGAGAGTTCCGAGGAGCATCCAGGTAGCCGAAGAAGAATTATTGTCAAGAACATACCGGTGTTTAGCATTATGTATCACGTCGTTACATCGGTTCTTTGTAACCCTGTAAGCATCCCACTTATGTCATTATGTTCCTTTTTGAAATGAATAAAAGCTCTGTCTCTCTACTTCTTAGCCTTCCAGATTTCCTCCGATATTCACAATGCAGGCCTGCGTTTCAGTTTAATCTTCCGAACAGGTGCATGAGTATTGTATAATTGTGTAACGAAATTATTGAAAATATGTATATTGTCATCAACAGAGGCATCAGCAAATACTGGCTTCTAGTTTACCTTTGATGCATCAGATTGACATTTAGTAACATTCATTCTAGCAAATTGTTCAAAACTTTAGGATTTAGGGAATAAGAAAGAAAGATCATGGTCATGAAGCCAGGAACAGAGTAGTAGGATGTGTAGACTATTTGTCTCTATTATTTGCCAAAACTTACCCAGACAAGGAGATTGCGGAACAAGGATATTAATATTAAATTCACACATGATGACGTTATGTGTGTAGTCAGACCCCAAACAATTTCCAAACTAATTCAATGTCAGTGAAGTAATAAGTAATAAGGAGGACAATAAACTACCCCAAGCACCAACTTAGTGCTGCCAACACCAATTTCCAAAAATAAATATTCAGCAGAAGTCCAATACTAGGGAGTAAAAGCAGCAGTAATTTTGTAGGGAACTTTGCTACACCTCCAGCATCCTACCCAATGCAATAATTTCTGATGAGTTAAGTGTGATGAGTGAATGATGAGCCCTGGAAGACACATAAAACTCTCTGTAATGACTTGGTTGACACTTTGTGCATTAATGTGGCAAACATAGACAAGACGATTTGGTGTCTGGTTGAAATTATCAGTTAAGAAGTCACTTAGCTTTCAGAGATGGAGTAAAAACTGTCTTCACAAGATGATGTTGCTGATACTTCTTCTTTCAATAACATCATTATTAGACATAATATAAAACTATGAATTTTAATATTTATAATAAATATTTTAAACTTAAATAAATAAACATGCAACATATAGTACAGTAAGATGTTATATGATACACTGCACCACCCTCCAGCTCTCAAAACACATGAATTTTTTTTTAAAGTTAGAACTAAAAATCACTTAGGAGTACATAGACATTTAAGTTAAGATATAAAAATAAAACAAAACCATTTACAAAAATGTTACATTTACAATGTATTCTCATATTGGACAAACAGACTAGTTATCAAAGTTCTATGAAATGACTCCTACAACCTAAGTCTTAAAAGAAAAAGCTATGTCAAAACAAAAGTGCATTGTGTCAGACCAATATAAAATTATAAAAGTATTCTGTGATATCTTTATAAAAATTTAATGGTAAAACCAAACTGATTAATATATACATATATTTATACTAAACACAGACTAAGTTAATAAATAATAAATTTACGTATGCACTTTTTTACACCTACCACCAAAAAAAAGAGCAAAAAATGTATTATATCTATAGTTTAAACAGAATGGAAGGATTTATTTTTTAAAATACTTAAAATAATTGACTAAGCCATGAGTGATGCTAGTGTTTATTCAATCTTCAAATTTGACTAAACAAAAACAATTCAGAGATAGCATTCTTCTTTGAGTTCTGGGTATTTCTTAACTTAACATTATATAGCTATGGGTTACTATGTGACCTAAATATCTTAAGGAACCATTTTCATAATTGTCTTATTTTATAAAGGACAAATGTACATATAATATATAGATATACTTTTTAATTATGCATGCCAAATGTGAGGTAAGAACAACTTAATAAAAACCTTAATAAATGATAGGTCCAAAGAGTTAAGGGCTGCAATTTCTTTTTGAACTTTGTCTCTACCATTGATCCAATTCATCGTAAGCAAGAGCCTGATAATATCCTAGGATGATATAAGTCTGTAGTTAGTTGGTATTTGGCAAGGGTGCTTATCGGTCTATTGTGTGTGTTTTTTTGAGTTCAACTCGAAAAAATATATACAACAATTCACATATTAGGCACCTATAGTAAAATGTAATAAATAAATTACTAAAATTTGATCAATCCACATTTAGGCCAGAATAATGTCCTCATTATTTTTTTTAAACAAAGGTATGCATGGTACAATTTAAGAAACCACAAATTTATTTATATATAATCAAAAGCCTAAGAATAAGTTTCAAATTAAAAATGAGATATTTCCATACAAACTTTCATCCCCTTTTTCAACCCCTTACAGCTCTTTTTTCGCTTTAACAGATAAATGTGCATATATCTTCTCTACTATTGGGAAATGGTATTTCCAACAGTACATCAAAGGACATCACCCATTTTGGGCTATTTTTTTTTTAGCCGGCCAACAAAAAATAACTAAATTTTATCATAGGCATAATTATAATAAACATTTTGTATTATGACAGTAAAGCTCGAAACCTATTGGTTAAGATGATAATCAGTCTCAAAGTATTTATTTTATTACCTACGGCTTGCACCCGTCTTGCGTGGTGAGCTCGTGATTTCCAGGTAAAACAAGCTCGCGTTCCGCAGGGGTCGGTGTTGGGACCCCTGCTATGGAACCTCGCATACGACGCGGTCTTTCGCACCAGCCTTCCTCGCGGCGTCAGTGTCGTCTGCTACGCTGACGACACTCTCGTCGTGACGACTGGGGCCGACTTCGGGCCGGTGCTCAGGCTTGCCGAGCTTGGGGTGGCATGTGTCGTGCGGGCGATCCGCCGGCTGGGCTTAGAAATAGCGCCTCACAAAACCGAGGCGCTATGGTTCCACGGCCTTCCGAGGCGCCGGGAACCACCCAGCTGCCGGATCCGGGTGGGTGACGCGGTGGTCCCGGTGGGGCCGTACATCAAGTACCTGGGCCTCACCCTGGACCGCCGCTGGAGCTTCGAGGAGCATTTCGTGCGGTTGGTCCCCCGAGCCAAAAGGGTGGCGGGCGCATTGCATTGCCTGCTGCCCAATCTCGGGGGACCGAGGGATGGAGTTCGCCGCCTGTACGAGGGCGTCGTGCGATCCGTGGCCATGTATGGGGCTCCCGTGTGGTCGCAAGACTGCGCGAGGTCCCCCCGCTGCAGAGCTCTGCTACGGAGCCTGCAGCGGATAATGGCCATACGGATCGTACGAGGCTACCGTACAATCTCGTTACGAGGCGGCGACGGTTCTGGGACGCTCCCCCCCATTCGACATCCTTGCCGACATGTACGCGGCGACGTATGCGTGTCGACCGAGGGAGCGGTGGGGGGAGCGCCCTGGAACCCGCGCACGAAGTGCCTAAGCGGGAGTGGCACCGACGGATTGTGGCGGCCTGGCGTGCGCAGCTCGAAATACGGAGCTGCGCGCGCCAGCGGGCCGTCGGTGCCGTACTCCCGAACCTCGAAGCTTGGCTCCACGGGAAGGAGGAAGTCACCTACCCATTGACTCAGATACTCACCGGGCACGGCTGCTTCGGTGAGTATCTGTGTCGAATAGGACGGGAGGGATCGACACATTGTCACCACTGCGCATCCGACCTCGACTCGGCCTAGCACACGCTGGCGGAGTGCCCCGCGTGGGCCTCCGTGCGCCGAGTCTTGGTCGCAGAGATCGGGCGAGATCTGTTTCCGCCGGCATTGATTGCGGCAATGCTGGCGGACGAGGGAGGTTGGAGGGCTGTGGCCTCCTTCTGTGAAGCAGTGATGCTCCAGAAGGAGGCCGCCGAGCGGGGTCGGGAGATGGCCGATCCCGCTCGAAGAAGGCGGCGCCGGGCTCGGTAGCACAGCTGCGGCGCCGCCGCGGGTCGCCGGCGGGCGCGAGGAAGTCGCGACTGCTACGGCGACCCGGGATGGACCACGCCCCTTCCGTAGCCGGGGGGCGTCGTCGGTGGAGGAGACCGGGGGAGGCAGTAGCCTCCCCCGAGGAGGGTTCCCCTCTAGATAGGGGAGCGGAGGCTGGGGGGTTTCCGGAAGGGCCTTGATGTTCCCGGGGGCTCCCTACATGCCTGAGGTTTTTAGTTGGTAGGCCTTCCCCTTCTGGGGAGGAGAGCCCCACATAACCGCCGGCTCGCCAACAGCCGGGGTATGCAATTTAATGCATTTTCCTCAGGGAAACAAAAAAAAAAAGGTAAAACAAGCTCGTGATTTCCAGGTAAAACAAATATTAAACAGTTATTGTTAATGGTGTGCGAGCGAGAAGACGTTACAAGTACATACATTTACCTGCCGAGTTGCATGTATGAGCAAGAGACATAAAAGGTACGCGAGCGAGAAGACGTTACAAGTACATTTACCTGCCGAGTTGCAAGTGTGAGCAAGATAGGGCTCTCGAAGGGCGACAGGCTATAAAACACTATTACTGTACATGTAACATTGGCCGAAGAACCATTGGCTGCTGCTCACACGTCGTGTGCATTGTGTGGTACATGGGGTTTGCCAGACACGAGCCAACGATACACATTGCTGCCGAAGATTTAGAAGATATTATTGTAAGGCCAGGAGAGTTGTAAATATTTACCTGGAACACCAACACCATTAACAATAATGTTTACCTGGAAATCACAAGCTCACCCCGCAAGCCGGGTGCAAGCCGTAGGTAATAAAATAAATACTTTGAGGCTGATTATCATCTCAACCAATAGGTTTCGAGCTTTACTGTCATAATACAAAATGTTTATTATAATTATGCCTATGATAAAATTTAGTTATTTTTTGTTGGCCGGCTAAAAAAAAAATAGCCCAAATTTGTATGAAGCCTGAATGATGTCCTTTATCAAAGTATCTAATTTATTTCTGAGAGTTGTAAACACCATTAACTTGAGAAATTCAAGGTAAAAGAAAAATTATAATTGAGATGACTATTAAAACTAAAGAGTAATTAAATAAATCATATAAAAAAAAATCTTGCGAATTGCAACTTATGAGAGATCAACTGAAAAGAATAGAAAAAAGAAAGGATTTGAAACATTTTCCACCTTTGAAAACAAGGATTCCACAGTCATACAGTTAAATATCACATTATTTATGTTATCACTATATTTCTTTTGTGTAAAAATAAGCTACTGTGTACAAACTAACACTAAAATTGATTAGTTGCAGATTACATCAGATTCTATAGGCAATAAAATCATATTCATAGATACAACTCATACTTAAGACAAAATTAAAAAGGAATTGACATGGAAATGGGAATAAGCAACTCATTTACAAATGAAATAAGTCAATTTGCATTAAACTACTTTTTATAATAATTATTATTACTTAACAATTACTGAACTGTAAACTTACCAACAAGGATTACCAGTTTCTATAATCATTTATGTAAGTAGCTAGGTACTGAAGACTCATTATTCCGACTTTCTGGAGATATGAACAGTTTTAAAATTTTAGAAATGAAGTAAACTTACTGTAGCTTCATTACAGGTAGAACACTTGACAACATGCTGTTCTCTTTTGCCAGATATATCAATCATAGCTTGACATACTCGGCATGTAACCATAGGCATCCCAACTTGAACATATGGCGGAGGCAGCTCATCGGGTCCAATGGGAGAAATTGTGCTGACAGCTACTTCTAAGAACGTAAAGCATTCGACATTTTTCAATATTGAAAATCAAATATACATATACTTCGTAGAGTTGAATGGCATTTATGTAACAAATATTATGAGTTAATAAAGTAATACCACGCCAAAATATTTAGCAATTCATGTACAGCTTAGAATTTAGTTCTGTTTAGCAACAAAAGATATCGGTTGAATCATCGGCTGTCATTTCAGTTTATACACTTACCATTTAATAAAGGCTGAATTTCGCTTTGACCGTCACCCATTTTAATAAATAGGTAAACTTTTACAAGCGCACGAGATATTATTTACTAACCATATACAAATAACTAAAAAATAATCAGAGTTTTATTTTTATGTTAAAAGTCGAGCCACCGTTTCCACAGACTAGATAATAAAATAAACTTACAGATCACAAAACAATTAACAGTCTTATGGCTCCTCTACATGATGGGCCAGCGCTTGTCCAATAAAATGGCCATGCGATGGTTGCAAAGGATCTACACAATGGCGATGTTCAGTTGTGATCTTAGCGTTCAACAAAATGGACGTAGAAGCTTTAGCCGCATTATGGTTTCGGCTCTGTAGCATTCCAAAAATTTTAGTATTTCGCTATGCGGCCAGGTAGTTGACATGTTGACACACTCGAGGTACTTTGCACGTCTGCTCTCCACCGCATTCGAGCGCAAACTAAGTAATGGCCGACGTGTAGATGCGTACCGCCATCGCTGGCCCACTACCTTTGATGTGTCGGCGAAAAACCGACACCGCGGCCATTCTGTCTCCATTGTACGCACCACAAGCCAGCCTACGCCACTACGCCCTCTATATGGTGGCCCACTACGATGGGCCATTGTGATGGCCCATCATGTAGAGGAGCCTTTAGATAAAGGATAATTTATCTAAGTTAATAGTATAGTGGTTGCCGGCAGAGCATGTGAGGTGCGCTCGATAATAAGCCTCGGTCCGCGGTCTATTCCGATCACTTTTCTAAGTCAGTAATGCCGACAATGCATTCCGAGGATCAACATAATTATCTTTTATGTAATAAGTAAAAATGATTTGAAATACATTACTGGCTAATATAGAAATAATACCGTTTTTCCAAGATAAAATCAATCAATGAATTTGAAGTCGCATTCAGCTACAATAATTTTAAGTTCTCATTTGAGTTACACAATAGTCACACTGGATGGATAGGTTCTTATCATGTAGTTTGTTCTTGCAGTTCAAGGTCAAGTAAAGTAGACAAAATACTCATTCCGACGATCAAATTAATAATAACCTCCATTTGTTTGGATAAATTAATTATTACACATAAAAATTACTATATGTTCCGTTTACTAAGTCTAAAAAAAGACTCTTGTATTTTACTTATTTAATATTTTATTTATTAAACATACATTAGACATTGATATAAATCTGTCCTTTCATTCTACGCGCGAATGGACAACATTTCAAAATTCTAAGCATATGTTTTTATTATTTTATAAGAAAGAAGACAAAAAATTAAGGGACCCGTATTTTTTCTTTTCATTTTTAAACTTGTTTTTAACACATAATTTATTAATTGAATTTTTACTCATTCTAAAAGAGTACATACGCGTACAAAGTCAGGAATAATAAAGGTGTTTTCAATGCCTCTTCTCTAAAAAAAATATTAAAGTGACATTAGCATAGGTACTAGCAATAATAGTGATGCGAAAAGAAATTGATCGTATCGATATACATGTTAATAAAGCATCTATCGATGCAATATAACACAAATTACTTTATAAATATTTTATTGCTCTTCTGTTTATATTTTAAGAATTTCGTATCATTTTACTTTTATAATATCTAGATCTATTGATAATATCTTGATTGGTGGTTCATTATCAAGCTATAGGTAAAAATTTGTGTACAGAGGCGGACTTAATGCTTGAGGCATTTTCTCAGTAAACTTTCAGGTGAGGTAGATGTACCGAAAGACATGAAATATATATGTTATGTGGTTTTAATAAATGGGTTAGCTGCTGGCCCAACTGCTTAATATAATAAAACTATTGTATTTGCTTATTTAATTAATAATATGGATATTATTTATATAACTTATTTTAGTTTAGTCTATTAGTTATCCGTTACCACATATATAAGTCACGCCATCGAGTATAGCTTTTACCCACGAAAAAACAGAGGATTTTTTTTTTTATGTATGATCACTCATAACTTTTTATAGAGTAATCCGATTCTAATTATTCTTTTTATTTTAGATAGCGTAGACTCTGGTTACACAAAAAATTGAAAACAGCATTTCATCCCTAAGGATAAGAACACAGAAGATGATTGATTGTTCACTGACTGATTTTAATGTACCCCCACCCATAACTTCTCACAGAGTAGTCCGATTATGACAATTCTTTTTTTTTATTTTATTACATAGGACATGTCTCTCGAAGTTGAACTGGAATTTGCCCTCCTGGGAATTTCTGGAAAAACCTACCTCAAGGGTGGGAGAATGCTGGAATAATTGTGATTAATTATTTATTTAATAGAACCTAATGCAGAGTTTTATGCTCACTCGACCCCTGCGATACGTTTGGCACAGGGATCGAGTGATAGGCTCCTACGCAGTTGCGGGTTCGATACCTGTACGGGACAAATATTTTGTATGGGCTACAGAAATTTGTTCCGGTCTGGGTATGTGTCAAAATATGAAATAAAAAACTCTAAAACTTTAAAATTTATTTTTTTATTACAAAGTTTAAAGCAAGAAATAATCAAACTTTTTTACCTTAATAATAACTGAGTGCTAAAACTAATGTAAGTATACCAAAGTGATTTTGTGGCAACGCTGACAATAACTTCGTCAACGCTTACGTAATGAATTTCTGGTTAGGTGCCGACTTTAAAGTATTTAGGTACTTTGGTATACTTACATTAGTTTATGCACTTAATTATTATTAAGGTTAAATAAAAATGGTTTATTTATTTTTTCTTTTTAGTTTTTTTGCTGGTTATTTTGTTTTTCCACTGAAATTCTCGTGAGGAGGTCGAATCTATCCTTTTCTTATTCAAATTATCTGTGCTTTAGTGCTTACCTGCGCTGATATCTATCGATATCACTTCAACAAAACTGAACAATCAATACAGCCCTAAGTCAACAAAACATAACCAACAGATAATAATAACAGTAGTGCTATACCACAGATTATAGTTTTATTTTTTACAATATCGCATCACGAATACTTTGTATAATTCCTGACTTTCCCAATTTGTATTAAATTTCAGTTTTTTTAAATAATTCAAAAATTACTGCATCAAAATTTAAAAAAAAGTTGACATACGTGTTTAGAATCCTTAGCTCCCGAAACGGTTTTTGTATTTTTGTATGTTGTCAAAAATGAAATGTTGTCCATGCTTGTCTAAGCAATTTTCATGAAAAATACAAAAAAAATCGGTAGCAATGAGAGAAATGTATTTTTAATAATTTAGTGTAATATTATTTTTCATTTGAGTAACATAATAGGTCTGTTGAAAGAGTCAGAGTTGTCGGTGAATGAGCCTATGGAGCTGAACCGTATAGACCATGATGACCGTATGACCATGAAATTGAACGAACACCACTCAAGTAAAAGGGTTTTAAATAAATTAAATCATTTTTTAGAAATTTGTATTTATCACTTTCTTACATTGACATTGTTGTCATCTTTATTTGTGGAAAGAAGATCTATGTTGACTTTTAAGTTATTCGTTATTCGTTTATAATTTAAAAAAATCACACAGTTATATTAATAATGAAAAAGGTACTTACGCATAAATCATTCCTAAATATTTATTTCTTACAAATGTTACATTCACAAATGTTTAAATGAAATTAAATAGTTTAGCAAGTTGTGTGACCAACTAGTATAGTATTGAATAGTGATATTCAAAACACAATTAAAAATTATTTGTTTAAAATTTAAATGATAACATTTAAGTTTGACATTCACGCACATAATGCAATATTTCTTTTATATTTGCATAGTTAAGCCAAATGATTCATTACCAACATTACACCTCCAATTGACATTGACAACCATTTGACAACTAACCTATTTCACATGCGTGTGGTGGGTGTTTACAATATTGTACTCATCTGTGGTGTTAATTTACGTTATTACTAGCGCAAATTATTTTTGTATTAAAATGGAATGTAAAGTTCACAGAGTGCGATGTTATAATCCAAAACCAGAATCGATAAATTGTGTTTCATACAATAAAATTAAAAAACAACTTGCTGTCGCTAGGTAAGTGTTTAATGTATATTCATTTTCATTTATTTTTTATCCGTATAATTTGCTAAATATTTTATTCGTTGTAGGGCAGATGCGTCTATAGAAATTTGGGATCTGAATTTTGCTCCATTCTTATTAAAATTTATAACGGGTGTTAAGAATGGATCAGTAGAAGCCCTTGGTTGGGTTGGTAATAGGTTATTATCAACCGGTTTAGGCGGCGCATTGATTGAATGGGATCTTGAAAAGTTGAACATAAAGACCACAGTCCTTTTGACTGGATATGCAGCGTGGTGTCTTGATGTGAACAGTTCTAATTCTGTAGTAGCAGTTGGTACTGAACAAGGATACATCAATTTGTACAATGTTGAAAATGGCGACATTGTGTATAATAAAATTTTCGATAAGCAGGAAGGACGTATAATTTGTTGTAAATTTGATAAAACTGGTACCACTCTTGTCACAGGTAAACAATTTTTTTCATTAATGAAATTATATACAGACAAAGGTAGATATCACATTAGATCACCAAAATCAAGGCATATAAAGTTAGCCTATTAATGTAGCTTCTTATAGTACTAATAATTACATTATTTTTATTAATTATTTTTCCATATAACTGCTAGGGTGACTAGGCAAGTTTACTTTTTTATGTCTTATGTGTAATATGTTGCATTGTTGCTAATATACAATAATGAATATGTTTACATCTTCATAACAAATATGAATTTGGTTTTTATTTATTAGGCTCGGTTAACACAATAAGAGTATGGAATGTAGAAACTGGTCATGCTACTTGTAGAATATTAGCAAGTCGTCGTGGTAAAGAAACTGTAGTGTGGAGCTTGGCTGTACTTTCTGATAGTGTTGTTGTATCAGGAGACAGTCTTGGAAGACTTACATTCTGGGATGGCTCACTGGGTGAACAGGTAATTTTTATCTATTTATACATTAACATATGTCCACTAACCGCCACACTCAAAAACATCTGTAAACAGGACACAGTGCAAGATGGGGACTCACTGTGGCCACCCTCAGCCCCAGCTAGGGGACAAAGTACCTTAATAGTAGTAGTAGTAATAGTGTATTGTAAGTGAGACTGTAAATACGAAACCTAAAGTGGTCAAAAATATGTAACATATAAAGGGAAATTTTACAAAATATCAAAAAACTGTACTAAAATATCAAGACTTTGTAAAATGAGATTTATATGCAGCAGCATTAATACAAGACAATAGTTTATGTATATACTAAATAGTATTGATAAATTTTATACAAGAGCATATGATCAGGTTCGTTTCTGAAATCCAAGTTATGCCACTTAAGACAGTGTTGATTAAGAGGTGTTAACATGTAGCGTCAAGATAGGGCCATTGTGCGTCCTGTGCTAGTTGACTTCTCTTACTCCAACTTTCCTAGCTTCTCTCAGAATATTGGCAGTCTCTGCTGGGCTGCTTCATTGATTGCAGTAGGGATGCTTGGGAGTGGCATTGTTTTGCCTGTAGATCAGCCACACTTTAGCATTCAACATATGAACAAGAAAACTAATAATATAAAATAATTGATTTGTTGTAATTATCACATTTCAGATTGAATCATATACAATCCAAAAGGCTGATATATTGTCCATAGTTGTGTCAGAAGATGAAAAAAGTCTTTATTGCAGTGGAGTAGATCCAGTAATTGTAAATTTTATCAAAGTGAATGATAAAAGTCCTGAAGAGTCCCAACACCAATGGGTCAAAAATGTCCAGAGACATATCCATGAGCATGATGTTAGGTAATAAAATAGTTCAGACAGTATAATGCAATCTACTATAAGGCCTTTTCCCAAGGGAAGAAAACAAAAACAGTGAATCCAACATAACAATTGTTTGTATGTATGTTGTCTTTACATTTCTTCATCCTTTAAATTTAACCTTGCAAAGCATATCATCACATCTACAGATATTGTTTTGGTTAGGTGGAATTTATTTATTAATTTGGTATTAGAATAAATAATATTACCTTAAATGTTTACAAATGTTTGTTATATTTTATTATATAATAATGTATAAATTATAATTGAAAATTGGTATTAGTTTTGTATATGTATAATTTCTTATACTGTTTGTCTCCCTACATTATATAAATTAATTAATAATGTTTCAGAGGGCTTGTACTGAATGGGGACAGGTTGGTATCAGTTGGTGCGGATGGATATATAACTCTATCAAGCTACCCTCCAAAATGGGTAATGAGAGTTCCTCCCATTATTCCAGCACCTAGGTCATCAGTATGTCCAAGAGGAAAACTATTAATGTTAAGGTACACTAAAACTTAGTTTCACACTGTGGAAAACTGTGCTTATTTCTTCAGAAAGGATAATCTTTCTGAAGAAATAAGTACAGTTTTTTATGTCTGGCCAGGTTTGGACCCGATACCCGTTGGTCTTCTGATACAATGTTATTTACACTAAACTTATAAACTACTATCACCTGTAATAATTAAAAAAAAAATTGTTTTTATTATAATTTTCAGACCATTTGTGGTTTATGAGGTAATTAATAAGTGGGGTTGCTGTGTGGTTTATAGGAATGATCTCCCTAGATTTATAAAGAATCTTCTACTTGTTATATAGACTACATTGAGTATGGTATGCAGTAATGAGTTTTGAAATTGCTGCAGTAACTTAAGGTTTAATTACTTGCTGTACAAGCTTGATAACAAACCAACTTTCAGCTATAGTTACGAACAACAAATCAGGGAAATTTGTCGTTATATTAATAAAGATCTGGTTGTACCCATATAGTTGATTTATTTTCCGTGCATATAAGATTTATAGGCCTCAGGTAAGCATGAAACAATAACTGCAAACTGTGGAAAATAAAATATATAAACAAAAATAATAAAGCTGAAAATTTAATAAGGGAAATCAGAAAACTTAAATAATCTGATTTGATTATTTTGTATATATATATATATATATATATATATATATATATATATATAACTGTACTCGAAAAAGTTTTCATTCGTAGAAATGGCATGGAAAAAAAATAAATAATAAGATAAAAGGTAGAGATTTTCCAAAATTTTATTAAACATCAAAAAACTCGGAAACTATTAGACTTTTACTGTGGTCTTTTTTTACTAGTAGATCCCAATGTGTTGGATAGAGTACCAATTAATGAGTGTCTGATATCTGCTTGGCATTGATATTATCTGCTTATCAACTGGAATTACATTACATATCAACTGGAATTTTAGGCCAACTTTCACTCAAGGTCAACTGACCAACGTGACGTAACATCATGTGACACAAGTTACATTTCTAGGTTTCTAGCTTCTGTAACTAGCAATATTACTGTTTTATTATACTACTAGCTGACCCGTGCCCACTTCGTTGGGCATAATATTAATAATTCCCGAAGCGAGCACGAACGCGAACCGAATTAAACCCGAAGCCATCGCGCGCCGTCCGCTGCTTTGGCCTTCACACTTATGACGATGAGTTTACTTGTTTTCATAGATTCATAATTTTTCGGAATATATGACTAATAAATATGACCTAATGATTTGAATTATTTTATTAATATAAAAAATTAAATTGTCTATGCTAATGTTAAAAAATATACTTTTTGTAATTTAAATATAAAAGTTAGACATATGCTGTCGTTGACTTTTTTGTAGGCATTTTCAAGCTCCACATTTTTTCTCTAGAACTCAAAAATATATCTTTCATAGTTAAGGCAGCATTCGTAAGAAACGCTTTCATTCGACCGTTTTTTCTCCGATTCACTTTGCAAAACGGGCTACCACGTAAAAGCCTTTTTATTTTTCGGTTTTTTATATAACCTATGACACTCAGCAATAATGTGGCTTTCTATTGGTGAAAGAATTTTTAAAATCGGTCCAGTAGATCCCGAGATTACCCCTTACAATTTAACAAATATACAAACACACAAACTTGACTTCTTTATAATATTAGTATAGATTACTGTTTTAGAGCAGAAACAGCTACCAGTAGAGGTATCCAAGAAAACTGACCTGATATAATCTTCCTCTGGTAAAGGTAATACTTAAGTTAAGGCACTTAGCCTTTGCTACATCTCTCTCTATCTGATTTCCATGGCGTATTCATCATCACAGCTCATATTCGTCCCCACCGAGGGGCTCCAGCCTACCCTAACTACGAGGGTCAAACTGAAAGTTCTTAGAACTGGCCACTTATAAACAATATAATAAAAAAGTAATTCTAAAATTTGAAAATAGAACTCTTTGCCAATATTACTGAGTATATATTTCATTCATTTGTCATTTGTTTTACGATTTGGCGGCAAATTGAAAATTGCCTGTGTCACGTCAACATGAATTTAACACGAGAAAATTTTCGTGCAATGATTTTTTATGACTTTCGATGTCATTTAAGTCAACAAGAAAGTTATGATAGACTACGATTGGCCTTTCACGATGAAGCCCCATCTCGTGCGACTGTTTACAACTGGTTTATATGAGTTTAAACGTGGTCGCACTAATCTCACTGATGCTTTACGTGAGGGACGGCCTTCTACGGCGACGACTGAAGATAACATCTGTGTTGTGCGGCGTATGATAGAGACTGATAAAAGAGTGACCTATCAGCAGATTCGGACAAGCTTAGGCATCGGTATGAGTCAAGTGCAGAAAATCCTCCACGAACATTTAGCGGTCAGGAAGCTTTGCGCCCGGTGGATACCTCATAATTTGACTGAGGCTCAAAAACTCCATCGTGTGGATTGGTGCCGTAAAATGATTGAAAGATTTAACGGAGGTGACTCAAATGCTGTGTTCGACATACTAACAGGTGACGAAAGCTGGATTTACTGTTATGATCCTGAAACCAAAAGACAATCTGCTCAGTGGGTGTTTCCTTTCGAGGAGTTGCCAACTAAAGTGAAGAGAGATCGAAGTGCGGGAAAAAAAATGGTGGCCTCGTTCTTTGGAAGGATAGGTCATTTCGCAACAATTGTGTTAGAGGATCAAAAAACAGTTTCTGCAGAATGGTACACTACCAATTGTTTGCCACTTGTCTTGGAAAAAGTTCGTGAGAAACGACCTCGTAGTAGGATCCTCCTTCACCACGACAACGCCTCGTCACACACCGCCAAGCGAACGATCGACTATTTGGCGACATCAAACGTTGAATTACTGGGTCACCCGCCGTATAGCCCCGACCTCGCGCCTTGTGATTTTTATTTATTTCCAAAAATTAAAGAAAAACTTAAAGGAAAGCGGTTTATGAATGCTGAAGAAGCGGTGGCTGCGTATCGCGATGCCATTGAAGAGACCCCTAAGGACGAGTGGGCAAAATGCTTTTCCCAGTGGTTCCATCGCATGCAGCGTTGTATTGACGTGAATGGACAATATTTTGAAAAGATATAATAAAACTAATAACTGGCTAATGACTATCAGTTTTTGATTTTCTAAGAACTTTCAGTTTGACCCTCGTATATACGTCAGGGCGATTAGGCCTTAGTCAACCACGCTGGCCCAGTGCGAGTTGGTTGACTACGTATACACCTTTAAATCGCTTCGCAGATGTACGCAGGTTTCCTTACGATGTTTTCCTTCACCGTAGGAGCGTCGGATAAATGTACATATGAAATTCGGAGTGAAAAACACATTGGTACACGGTGGGGATTAGATCGCGGGCCTCCCGATACTATGCGGCGCACAAACCAGTGCCGAGACCACAGCGCCACCGACGCTCTTAAGGCGTATTGTCAAGATATTTCTTGGTGTTCAAAGTTTAAATATTTTACTTAATATTGGGCATTATTGAACATTTGTCAATGTATCGGCAAATATTCAATAATGTCCAATATGCAATTTTTGCTTGTCTACACAGGTACAGCAAACACCTGGAAGTGTGGAAATTAGGGTCTTATGTAACAGATAAAAGTGGAAATGTAGTTTTGAGCAAATCAAGTACACAGCAAAATTTTGACACGTCGAAAAATGCAATAATTGAACAGGACACTGCAATCACAATGATGGACCAAGAAATTAGTACAGAATATTCAAATGAAAGAAACAAAAACTTAAAGCTATTAGAAAAACCTGTCAAACTAGTTTCTGTTCAAACTAAATGTAACAAGCAAATTAAATACTGTGCTCTCTCACCGTGTGGAAAATTTATTGTGTATTCTACAGACAGCGCTCTAAGGATGCTCAAACTAGAAACGGTAAGACAAGAAAACTTTATAGATATTGTAATTAAATTTTATTATAGACGTAATTACAAATAACCTTGAATTATATAACCCATATTTCTTGTTATAACTCCATATCTGTTGCCAATAGTTTCAATGAACAATTTTTCTCATATTGAAAACTAGCTTTCCGCCCGCGGCTTCGCCCGCGTTATATTCGAATTTCCCACAGGAAGGATATGTTTTAACAATACTGCCATACAACCTTTCACCCCCTCCTTTCAACCTTTTACAACCCTTTTCTGCTTTAAAAGGTAGCCTCTGTCCTTTCTCAGCCTCTAGACTATCTGTGTACCAAATTTCAATTAAATCGGTTCAGTGGTTTTAACAATATTTTCATACAACCTATTATCCCTCCTTTCAACCTTTTACAACCTTTTTTGTATAAAAAAGTAGCTTGTGTTCTTTCTCGGCTCTAGACTATCTGTGTATTAAACATTTAAATCGGTTCAGTAGTTTTGGCGTGAAAGCGGAACAGACAGACAGAGTTACTTTCGCATTTATAATATTAGTATGGATAATAATATTTTTTTTTATATTCAAAATAATAAAATACTGGGCTGGGTTATGTGTATATGGGACTCTAGCGTTACTGCAAGCACACCCACTAAACTTACCTTGGGATTCTGCCTCTGTTTTTATATGAGCGGGACAGGGTAAGTCATGCTTGGCACACTTATCACCCACTCAGACTGTACTCGCTTTACTGGGCATGCAATGGGACCTGCACAGGCACCCACAGCAATGTGATTAGCCGCCGCCTCTCAGATGATCGCCGGCTCTCATCAGAGTATCATGATCAACGCCACTTTCGCCGCCCAGTCTTCTGACGCCTCCTAGGATCTACTAGGGGATCCCTTCAGCGTTCGCCCCACTTTGCGAGATGACTGATTCCTAATCCATGGAGGGACCTCACCCCGGAGGGGGAGGAGGCTGCAAAATCGCTCTCTCCGAGAAGGGCTCCTCTAGCGCACCCAGGGGAGCGAAGACCGTTGTTCCTCAGATGCGGCACTCGATCCTGAGGGCTCCCTACAACGCCTGAGGACGGCCATCGCTAAGGTTTTTAGTGGGTAGGCCTTCTGCCCTAGGCCCTTCTGGGCAGGAGAGCCCCACATAACCGCCGGCTCTCCGCAGCCGGGGTATGCAATTCAATGCATTTTCCTCAGCAAAACAAAAAAGACGCTGGATCGCTTCAATGGTAGTGACCAAAAGTAAAAGCATATGCCGTATAATATATATGAAGATATAAAATAGCAATAAAATGATTTCCCTCATGATAAGGCCGTCGCCACTTTGACTTCCCGCGCCTCTTCAACCGCTTTTGGGCTTCTTTTATGGGTCTGCGCTGCATCGCTCCTCTCCTGAGGGTCGGTCGCCCTCACTATCTGCTTATATAGTTCTTAGAATTTAGGCACAAACTGAGTTTAGTCGGTAGGTCACGTGGTCAGATCACTCTAGCCGACTGGAATCTGTGACAGTTGCCGTTGTGGTGGTATCCTGTCCACGTTTCGTGCTCCTTGTGATGGATTCTCAGCCTTCCTCCCCTGAGGAAACAAACAATAAAATGGCAGTAAACAATTGCAGGCTTATATTGAAGCAATAAACACTTATCGATTTATTCAATAAACCTGTTGGACTACATGTTTCTAGTTGTCAAATTACACAAATGACGGTATATCCACTTCTTTTTTGTAGCGCTGAGGAAAATATTTTTAATTGCATATCCCTATAGCCGGTGGTTATGTGAGGCTCTCCTCCCCAGAAGGGGCGGGTTTTCCCACTAAAAACCTTAGCGATCCCCCCCATTACGCCTGGGCGCAAGCGCGTCATGCCAAAGGAGAGCTGCGTTGCCCCCTGACGAGGCCATGGGAACCCTTGCAGACAAGGTTATCTGACGTCGCACCCCGGTACTATTTATATATTAGAATAGAAAAGCAGAGAAATAAATTAGAAAACTAAATATTGTAATGTCAGTTTTGGAGTTTATAACATCACAGTTTTTTTTTTTATATTACATATAATTGTCACTGCCGTCAAACTCACTATAACGAGAAGAAAATCTAGTCGACACTTGAAATATTTTTTTTCATATTCTCTTTGAGATGGTTATGATTGCAAGGAAAAGGTCTATGATTAGCAACATTATATGAAACGTAGATGACGACAAATGTGTTTCCAGGACGACGACCAATTGAATACTTCGCTGTCGAAACTGTCTGTTAGCGAAGTTTCAACATGTGACCGGTTGGTGTTTTCGGCGGACTCGCAGACTATGGTGGTGCACAATGATGGCAGTTTAATTGTTATGCATGTGGACCCCCAAGCGGGCGCCGTCCCAACACAAACGATTCCCTCCACTATGTGTAAGTCATTCTGTTGTAATCTAATAAAATATCCAAGGCCGTGCGTGTCAAGTCTCCGTCAGCTGAGTTTAAGCAGCCAACAGGGTAAGCTGCACTAGTTAGTTTATAAATGCAGTGGTGACTTCACGAGGCTATGGCGAGAGACCTTGTGCTCGAAAGAACCAGCAATAGCTATTTTATTTTCTCCCTGTATTTTTACAGAGTCGTCAATTAGAAGCTGACCTCAGATTAATAGTCTGTACACAATCTCTAATACTTAACAGTATAATAACCTTTTTCATAAGAGTATTTTTGACAAATGATTCGAATTTGTGAAAGGGCAAATCGGTAACAATTTATGGAACTTTGTTGTTTAAGGCTGTGCATTTCCCCATAAAAGAGCTTCTAGTTTTTTGTAGCTTGTATGCTTAGATCGTTTTTTTCGTGTTTAATTGACGAATTTGTAATTTTTTTTATCAAAATTATTATGAACATATATTAAATTTTCATAAAGATGCGGATCCTTGCAATCAATATTCTAATTTCTTGAAATAAATCCTTCAGAGATTCCTTTGAATTTGATTTATATATAGTGAACGATGATTGATGATGATTTCATGACACTATGAAAATAATAAAAATAAATCAACTTACAAATGATGATACAGCGAGGACGCTGTATCATCATTTGTAAGTTGTATCACTTTTTTACTACATATGCTGCTGAACTAAGTCTACTAGCTAAGGTAATATGAGGATATCATTGCAGTCGTGAGTCTAATGTTATGCCCAAATTATTTGTGGCGAACTGGTGTAATACTTTAGTGTACTATATGCAACGGCGATGTTTTTTCTTTCAACTTTATCAGTCCACTTTTAATAGTAATGCTGTATCATCTGCAAACAGTACGGAAGATCAATTATATAAATTAGGAAAAGTAATGGTCCCAATATTAATATATTTAATTGTATGTAAGCTTTTTCATCGAGTTTTTAGTATGGAAAATAGGCCACTACCCTGATAAAGACAATACTAAAAGCTAATGTTCTTGTAAAAATGTAATTTGTGTTGTTATTCATTAGTTTGGTTCATTAGTATATGTATTAATGCTTCGATAAGTCATGACGATTTTTTTTTTTAGTTCTCAAATCAACTTCGCTTTTGCATCTGCTTATATCGAATAAAATCACGGATGGTGGAGTGTATTTAATTGCTGTGGATACAGAAGGTTTCATAGGAATTTGGTGTAAAACAGTAAAAAAATTTAAACCTTATATTAGTCTGCCAAGCTACAATTGCGTACCGAGCGCTATGACTATTGACTATGAACGGCAGAGTTTGGTTATTGTATATGTGGATCAATCGGTAAGTTATACATATTTTTTGGAACTACAATTATTTTTAAATACATGTTTTGCGAACTACGACAGCATAAATATTAAATGAGAGGTTCACTATTAATATTATAATATAGTAATTTTGTAATCGAAGCATTATAATGCTTCTATTCAAAAAACTTATATGATGAAAGCATTATAAAATATAATAATATTTAGAAATTGTTCGATTTAGTTATTTGTGTAAATGTATATTCCTGGAGTTATAAATATAAAACTCTTTTAAAAAGCACGTTACAATATCAACTAGTAGAGTTAATATGAAAGTAACTCAAGATTAAGGGATTATACTCCACCGTATGGAATTGAGGAGAATATGTTCTCAGAATTTATAAATAAACTATAAAATTGCCGATACAAGTAGTACTATTCTAATTGGTGCACATATGCCCCATTTACAATCAAAGTTGAGTAGAATCTTGTTATCACTATTAGTATTCTTATATGGAATATAGTCATGTCAATGAATCCTATTTTACGTACGAATTAAAAAGACTTTTAAGTCAATTTTAAGTGAAGTCCTCCAATCCACTAGAAATATTCTTTATTGCCAATCCTATATTTTACTTATAATTAAATTTAAGTATAGAAACTATAGTTAGTTAACTGAAATTTGAGAACACAACACCAGCTTTAAACGTAGATATTATCTTCTACAAATTTAAACAAAAAAAACAATTACTGTCCCATTTAAACAAACTGTTTTAAAAACCCGTATTTTATAACTACTGTTACTGCTTCGATATACTAGTAATATTACTAAGAAGAGCAGTGAAAGAAAAATGATATGTTTAAATCTAAATATTTTAAGAGAACCTTTGAAAGCAGTTTATTTCATTTAATGAAATGTGCGAGGGGTGAAGTAGGTAGACCAGAAGCTTATCTGGCTATAAAAAGTTTATATAACCTTGATACATAGCGGGATTCAAGTATGCATCCAGTGGATTCTCTCCCATGTGGGAATTTCTGGCAACGAGATGGCTGACTCACTGGCGTTAGCGGCCCACTCAGACGGTATACCTCTGTCAAATATATCTCATTATACTGATTATACTCCAACTGTTTATAAAGATATGTACATCACTTGTGGAAAACGTATTTTGATGAGAACTCGAAAATGAAGGGCATATGGTACCGCACGCTGGTGAGTGAACCTCCTCGTATCCCATGGTTTTCCAATTCTAAGCTCACGAGGACGGAGTTGGTCTTATGTTTTAGGATGCGATCCTACCACTTCCCGCTCAACAAATTTTACTATTTAATGGAAAAAGTAGATAGTCCAAATTGTAATATATGTAAACGTGAGGAAGACCTTCTCCACCTCATTATGGAATGTAAAATTAATGAACAAATAAGACAATCGTTTCTCGATGAGTCTCAGTGTCCTAGACAAGAATTGCTGTACCTATTTCATACTATATTATGTTCAAACTTTAGTCAAAACAAAGTGATAGATTTTTTAATTTTGTTATTCAATCTCTTACAGTTGGAACAGAATCATTAGTGAATCACTAGCCTGGTTAAACCTTTATATTTTGTCAATTATATAAATTAGTTAAGTTAGTAGGAAAAATGTAACGTGATTATATATTTTTTGTAAAGCCGGCTTAATCCTTAAGGGTGTAAATAAAAAAAAAATTTTAGGTGCTTGAATATGATCTACTAAAAAAGAAGTTCTTGCAAGGCCTAAGTAGGTGCTTGCCACCCCAGTGGTATGCGCGGGAGAGTGCCGTGTTGTCAGTCACCCGGCACGCTGCCTGTGATGCGTTGGTGTTCCAGGACCTCACTTCATTATGTATCTTGAACAGAAAAACCGTAAGTACACACTTTTATGAATTGTTTTATTACATTATAGCGTATTTTGTGGTAATAATAACTTAGTCTGAGTTACCAGTAATAGGTGTATTCAGGGTCTAGTGATCCTCATAAATTCATTTACAAATATTTTGACCACGGGCAATATTAGTCGTTTTTTATTGCATTTATTTATTTGCTAACTACTCGTACGCGTATGACGTCGTAGGGTAAAGGTTGAACGAAGATGTTCCTTTATTTTGAAAAAAAAACTCAACTTTATTGAAATTAGGGATTTTGTATATATATTGCTGCAGGCTATTCAAATATTGTTACAGGAACAAGAGAACTTACAGAAGCCTGAACTGAAAAAAAACTTTGGGCTTAACATCGTACCTATTAAGGTTAGTATAAAAAAAAGTATTAAATGTTTTTACTTTGGAATGACAGCGAATATAAAGTATTTTGTCATCACGTAAATCATTTCGGACTACAGACAAATTTGAGCAATACTGTCATGATAAAATCCTGACAGATATTATCTTTGATTATGATTACGATGAACTTCATATTGATTGCTCCCCTTTCCAAAATGTGCGCCCTTTCCATTGATATTATGACATTAAAAATACATTATCTCTTTTAATTAGTAATAGAAAGAATAGATTCTTAGATTGTGTAAATATTGGTGTATAACTGAGAACATTAGCTTAAAGCTAAGAATCGTTAGTAAGTTTGGATAACTACAATGTTGTTATCATTCTTCACTAGAAAATCTGCTATTAGAGGTGGATCTCTAATTTTACATAACAACAAACTGTGTGTTTTATTACTTTCTTAATCTAGTAATCAGCTTAAGAAACTAAAACAGAGTTTCCATCTCTAGCGACGTAACTATTAAGTTGCTTGTTGCGTGGAACTTGATTTTGTTCTAATACCAATTTAAGTCCATTATGAAAGATGCACTAAATAACTAATAAAGAAATAGTATTCAGAAAAACAACAAAATTAATAATATATGGCGACCTTAACATAAATAGTTTAGCTGTTTCAAGCCAATCCAGTAGATTCATTACTTTAATTAAGTCACTTAATATGGTTTTTTATTTCAAGAACTAAGTCGCATTACATCGACGCTTACTTTTTACGTTTAGACGTCTTCTGTAATTGCAAAGCAGGATCAGTTTATTATTGATTGTATAAATTCCGACTATTGTGAACAACTAGCTCCTTGGAGCACCGTTATGTTTGCTTTATTTCTGGGGTTACTTGTAGACTATTTGTAAATTTAGTATATATAAAATATAGTATATATAAATTTAAGTGGAATGCACTAAATATATTTTGATCTACTGAACGACAGTTATAGTAGGCGAGGCCAGGATGCTAAATGTGTATTTACTCGAGCGTCGTAGAGACCTATTGGAATCGAAAGGTTATATTTAGGAAGAAAAAAAGATTATGACATGTGTATATTTTTAACGGTGGGTTTAGCAGCTACAGGTTTTCAAAAATTTTGAAGTCTAAAAAAAGTCACATAGAATTCTCGATCGTGTCAGATATTGATAGCATCAATTTTACAAGACTGTTCAAATGTGACACAAGCTTATTTGCCACATTTAATTAATTCCAAAACAAATGATGACTATTCAAAATTTTATTTTTCGGATAGCCATATTTTGGAATTCGTAATTGGAAAATTTAAGAATCAACAGATTCAGGTCATTAAACTAAACTATATATGTGCTAATCTGACGTGCACGATTAAATTCATATAATATTTTTTTTTAACTAACTAGTTTGTCACTAGATGGCGCTCTGAAATTTTGTGGGGTTATTCAACAAGACAAAGGTATCTCCCATATCTTAATCTGACACGTCGGAGTAACTGCAAAAATCCCCTCTTGGCCTCCCCTACTATTATTTATTAACGCTGTACAATACCGGTTTAGTTAAAACCACCTGATGTTTTGAATTTGTATACACCGCTATATCTACTATTTATGCCGGTCGCAACAACAAAATTAAGGATTTAAACTACATGGAATGCCTACCTAATTGGTTTATTTTCTCTAAATTTTATATTGTCTATACTATATAAAATATAACATAATATATTAACATTATATATTCGTGGTATAAAAAAAAACATAATGTAAATGGGTAGACGACAATTTTTTAAATTCAATATATAATAAGAGTACTCTTTTAAGTGAGAAACCTGCACCTATTACTTTTGAAGATACATCGACATGTCGGGTCGCTCAAAAACGCTCCATACTAAAAACACTGTAATCGTGACGTCATAACTCAGTGAACTCGTCAAATTTGTATGAGCGTAAAAACAAATTTTAAAATAACTTTGTTATTTGTACGTTTATAGGTATACTTTCGATATAAAAAAATGATACATTTAATGTGAGAATGTTAGAAATGTGTTCGTTTCATTAGAATTACGTAAATAATACTTGCTCATATTTTTTGAAATCTAAAAACAATATAAATTAATAATTAAACTGAAACACACTTTTATGAGATATAAGTTGCTGAAATCAGATAATTATAGTATAAAAACGGCCATAATCAGTTTTAGTCGTGTACCCTATTATCTTGTATGATTAAAAAAATGATTATGTGCGTATTTGTATAGTGTGTATTTCTGAGTATTATGTTTTTAAATAAGTTTCTGTTTTATAATCGTCTAAATTCTATTAAAAGTAAATTTTAATTTGTAAAATAGTTTTAACTCTGTAATGTTTTGAATTAATTGAATCATTTCATATTTACAGTATTTGGCCGATTTCCACTGGATAGGAAATGATGAAGCTGTGACTGTTGAGCTACTTCCAGAGCACATAGTGTCCCAGCTACCCCCGGTATTATCAGTCAAGTGACGTGTCGTGTTGATTTATTAAATCATGTTGCTTTTAAATGTTTTTCTTTATTTTTACAAAATCATACTAATAGTATTTTCCAATACAAAAGTTGCGAGTCCCATTTGATGTCTATATTCACATCTTGGACGTATTACATAAGCAACACGTAACACTGTACGTAAGTACATATTAATTCTATGGTTTATCATCACAGTTAGAGTTTCTCTGCGAGAATTCTCGAATCGAGAATTCCTGAAAAATTTTGCCTTACTCGAGACGAGAAAAAAGTGGTCGAGCTCGAGATCGAGAAATTAAGTCAAAAATTTTTAAAACCTAATACGAAACCGACTATCAGACAATGCTTTAACTGCCTTCGTATATTTGAAAGCTTATTTCCTAAATAATAAAAATACCTAGTGGGCTAGCTTTTGGAGCAGTTTCCTCTTTAAATTGTGATTATAATTAGTCTGATTATTAATTATTTATTACATTCTTAAGTATACTTACGTAACAAAAAGGTCTATATATAACAAAAAGTTACCTGTACCTTATTGTTATTCATTGTAATTATGAAGCTAGTCTGATTGTTTGATTGTTATACCTAATTCAAAAACTGTCGTTTCAATTATACATTTTAATAGAAAAGTTTGTAGTACAGACAGAGTCTAAAATATAGTTTATAGTATGTAATATAAGGTACTAAATTATGTTGTGGTGACATGATGGCATTGTTTTTAGAAGATATTATACTTGTTTTTCCCAAAGATGAAGACTATTTAGTCCTAAAATTGTGTGTGAGATTTTATTTCGTTTAATAAAAATTTTATATACTTCCTTAAGTTAAAGTCAATTGAAACTAATAATAAATGTTGTTGATTGATAAATGTTGTTGAATAATGCATAAAAAGCGTAGTTTTATTGTTAAAACACACATATTTTTAAAAATTTCCATATATTTCGACAACCCGAGAATTCTCGAGAAATAGTGGTCGAGAATTCTCGTGCTCCGAGAAATAAAAAAGCTCGAGAATTGGGAAACCCTAATCACAGTGCATATATGTAAAGTTAGAAAGCCATTTATCTGAATACCGTTATGAATTTAATTAATTTATTTGAAATAGTCATATTCAGTTGTGAGAAAATTCCGCATTCTCACAGAACGAAAAAACACTTTTGAACATATTTATTTATTATCATAAAGTAGTTTAGACGAGTAGTGCTCGCTCCAAGTTTTCTTTACACAGCGCCATGACTTCCAGCTGGTGCGGGCGCGCCCACATCTCCTCGGAGACTTCCGAGCGCGCTGGCGGCAGCTTGTAAGAAATCGGGTCGCCGTCCACACTCCTGTAACGTTATCGATTTATATATATGACAAAAACAATATTTTCTCAAATATGCTTGGAAATTTGAGCATTATTTTGACAACCTTCTTCGAGATAAATTGAAATTGGTGTACTGGCCAAATACATGCGAGCAGCGGCCGGCAAAAAATGTACGAAAATCCATATCTGTCGTGTTTTAGCGGCCAAATAAATATACATGTAAATTCATATCTATCATGTATTTTAGAAATGGAACGATTTGTTGCTTCGAAAAATGGCAAACCAAGGAGGCAACTTATCAGAGTTTTATTTAAATATCGAACTGGCTAGCAAAAAAAAACCTGTTTTATAATGAAAAAAAAAACGAATCGTTTGGCGCGTGAAAAATTTTGTTCATTGTTGGTCATTGAGTTTGAAATAGTACATAATTTCCGCGCATTATTTGAGAAAAGTACTATACAAGCCTTGGCTACAACTAGGCATTGATGGACTTACGTATGTGTGTCTCGGCTGCGCCTCGGCCCACACGTACACGTTCGTCGATCAATGCCTCTATTGCTGGCCGCTGCAGTAATGTACTATTTTAATAATACAAATCGAACCACCAAATGATCGACTAGTCAGCTTTTTATCGTAACTAAGTAACGAGCTATTATTTATAACTGTGATAACAATTATTTGTTTCATTTTGGTGGGTGTCATTCTTTTTTGTAGATGCTGTCTACTTACAATTTTAAACTTAACGACTTTGTATTTATATAAATAAACGATCAGCGTTTCCGAAATTATATTTCGCCATTACTTTTTTGACAATAACAAAAGTTATTGAGCTTGTTATGATTGATTGGAAAAGAAAAAAGTAAATTATGAATTAAATATTAATAAAGAAATTTCGAATCCGAATGTACATCGGAAAAAAGAGTGTGGCGGCGAGCAGCAGTAGTGGCCACTACTCCTTGTTGCTGTCTTTACTGTAGCCAAAGTTTGCCAAGCGTACTATAATATCGACACCTGCAATTAATAATATTGCAAATACTCACTTTTTGACAGTTTTGAGTTACAATCATGTTCTTGCTTGATAAGTATGGTCCCTTCGAAATCGTCTACTAAGTATGCAAATCGTAATACCGGGGTTTCCACTAGTTTGTACAATTATTGATACGTTGTGAACATTGAAAACTATTGGAAAAATTGTAGTAATACAGTGGATTGTATCTCATATAAATAGGTGTGGTGGGAAACGAGGATGTACATCGTGTTTCAAAGCAGCCGTGACTGATGGGAAGACATACACTTGTCTATTATTACTAGAGATCGGATACAATACAAATTATGGAAGCGGCTTTTTAAAATATATTTTGTTAAATAAAAATCCCGGGAAAACACGGGACTGCAAATTTAACGTAGTGATATTGTTTGAAAATTACTAAATTAGCACGTGGTATTTATTTTCAAAAGACCGAGACTCCGAGACATGAAGTTTAGTTTCAGTTCCCCGTTCGATTTATGAATGTACGATTTATTACATGAAGAGTGTTATACGAAAGTAGTGAGCTAGTTTGACTAAAACAATAAACAATTAAATAATTGAATAAAAAAACAGAAATGGTGCCCGGGCGTAAGTATGGTCTAGTATCTCACTCTGAGTTACCAAAATGTTCTACAGTACCGGAACTCCGGGATTTTTATTTATGGAAATAAAATAAAAAGACAGTTCCATACTTTGTCAAAAACTAAATTAGGTAAATAAATAAACATCCGGCTATCCAATTCCGCAATCCCGGGATTTTTATTTAACAAAACAATAAAAAGCCGTTTCCATACTTTGTCTTAAACTAACTTTAGGTAAATATGCATCCGATTATCCGATCTCTAATTATTACACAATAACATTTTAATACAGATTTAAAAAATGCTTTAAAGTATAGACCGAATATTTTGATGAGATATAAATATATTAAAGAGAATATGGTATAAGACAATATAACCATCCATTCCTAGTTGCCTTTGATTTAAATAATGTAGTTGATTACATACAATGACATAGTTACAGCTTCTTATTTTAGATCTGAACTAATTCCGTTAAATGATTTTGTTTCTTGGATACAGAGAGTAAAATCTGTAAATTGCACAATCTATAATAAATTGGAAAATGTGTACCATGTTATGGAATGTATTCGAACTATTGAGCTTCGAATCAAATTATATATCCGTAAATATGACATTGCAACTTGTAGCTGTGTTTCGATGCAACCGAATGAACCAGTAAACATATTATATAAATATGTTTAGTTATCCGTTCAAATATATTTTAAATATTTATTAGTTTTGTACCAATAAATAATTCATTGGGGTGACATATCAAAGGATATAACCCCTACTAAAAGAATAAAAAATAAATATTCTTGTAGTATTATACAAATACATTTTCGGTGTTCTTTATCTTCTGCTAAGTAAAGCTTGTCCATCGTCCTTGTCGTGATCTTGATATATGCTTTACAATACGGAGAGGCTATATAGATAGTCCATACAGAATAGGATTCGTGTTTGGTAACAGTCCTGTTATATCTTATCCAGAAGATAGAGATACAGTCATACACCATGGTTGATAATACCAATAATGTACAAAAATAATCAATATTTCTTACACTACTTATCTATCCCAAAGTAGTGCTTACTTGCAAAGTACGTAGTAGTTACGTGCAAAGTAGTAAGGCTTGTATATTATGTTATAACATATACATATGTAAATATTTTGTAGAAATATATATTAACAGCCGTCATGGCGGAAGGCACACATGCTCGCATTCGTCACACAAACATCTGGCCCTACCGAAATTCGAACCCGAGTCCCTGGAGATGACGACATCTTGAAACTGGTGTACTAACGTGATTGGTGATTGGTGTGATTATATGTAAATTGTGACACGCAAATTTCAAACAAGTGACTATGATTTTTAGAGTTATGGGTGAAATAGGAAAATAACATGACAAATATAAAATGAATAAATGTAGTCAGGTGAGGCAAAAATGCAACGAGTTTTGCTATATTAATATGATAATGTACTACAGATATTTCAGAACTTAATGGAGAATAATAGTTATTTGTGCAACAAGTGAGCAAAGTTGATGTTTGCTGCGCGTGCTGATTTGAGTCCCGAGCAAGCGAAGGATTCTGTTTGAATCACGAGCGAAGCGAGTGATTCTAGAGTAGAATCCTGAGCGTGTCGAGGGATTCAAAGGCACGAGATGCAAACAACTTTGCTCTCGTGTGACACACATAACATTTCACTTCAGCAGCGAGAACATTTTTTTCTCGCCGATCGTCTTTTGTTTTCCTTCGAGATCGAATTCCAAATTTTGATTTTTTTTTTGTTTTGCTCTAAGGTGATAATTATGCCTGACACTTCTCGTTTTTCCGTGTTACGCATACCACTTTAAACAAATGTAAAATAAATTGTCAAAAGAACAGAAAAATAATTGTTAAAATATGTCATCAAAAATAATAAGTAAGTAAATTATTGTTATTATTATTCCCTGTTAGTAAATTAAGCGAATTAAATAAAAAAAAATATTAAAATCTCAAGAATGTATGATGCGTGGAAAGGAACTTCTGTCAATAGTTCCGTTCCGCGCATAATTCTTGAGATTTTAATAAGTACTTATTATGTTCCGTTCCGAAGAGACATTTTTTTAACAATTATTTTTCTGATTTCTTGCCAATTTATTTTACATTAGTTTAAAGTGGTACCTATGCGTGACACGGAACAACGAGAAGTGTAAGGCAGATCCAATGTCCATGGGCATATTATCTTAGGGCGAAACAACATAGTCTGTATGGTTATCCCATTAGTTACTATACATAGGTTACTATAATCTGTGGTTAGCTTTGTCTCACTAGTGAGTAAAAATCGATTTTACTCACTGATTTTAAGCAGCAAAACCTTCATGTTTGAGCTACTGAAGTGAAAAAGTAATAGAATAATTCACTTGATGCAGTTAAACCAATGTTTGTCTATTCGCCTACGTTATCACCAGTATACATGTTATTAATGTCATGTTATGTAAGACGGACTAGTTTTTATGACTGTTACGAGCGAAATCTCATTGCTTTTAAGACATGGCAGTTGACTCTTTAGCGAATATTTTAAATCCGGAAAATATATTTAAAATTAATACCCCAAAAACACAAGAGTCTGCTTGAATGGGTCATAAACTTGTGTCTTGCGGGGCGGCGGCCGGATAGGATAGTCGCGTGGAGTTTTTACCAGCCGTCCATATCGTTCCAATGTACATAAAGCTCGCCGCCCAATCATACCTGTAAGGATTATTGGCGAACTTGATTTATCTACTCTGATACATTCAAGCAGTAGAAAATAAGACAGCAAACAATGTCTATCACTTATTAAGCTAACCTCTTTGAGTCAACGTGTTTAAGTAAGGTCTAATAACTTAACTACGTTGGCCCAGAGAGAATTGGTCGACTTCATTATATGCCTTTTTGCAGGTGTATATGGATTGCCTCACAATGTTTTCCTTCACTGTAGGAACGTCTGATAAATATGCATATAAAGTTGAAACGAAAAACATAGCATAATCTATTCCGCAATCGAACCATTACTGGACTACGGTGCTACAGACGCTCAAACGACGTAAGCAAAAGAATGCTACCAAAATTTATTAAAGGTATCCTTTTTATGACACGGTTCCTATTTATATTTATACAGATGCATGCCGCTAACAACTTCAATTAGGATTTGGGTTGTTTCCCACCACTCTGTCAATGCGGGGAATGCTTTATTTTTCGTAATCCTTTGTCATCATCATTTCAACCATGAGAATCCGCTGAGCGGTGTCTATCGACACTGTTGGTCTTGCGCTGCTGGCATCTACTGCTTTCCTGCGATCTTCAAGAAATTTTCGTCCCACTTTTATTAAGGCCTTACACAGCTGGGTTTCCCGGCATTGTAAGTAACGCCTTGCTAAGTAGCAGTAAGCTACTTGAAGTTCGCAATTGCTTGGACTATGTTACCTTGAACTACGGATCATTATTCTTTTACGGATTTCATCATTTCTAATTTAATCACACAGAGAAACTGTAATTTTTATAACCTTCATACATTTGTAATGACAAAAATATTTTATCAATTATATGAAATTTTGTACTAGTACAGTGTTATCTACCTCACACATGCCCATTAATGTAAATGAATAGGTTACTGTAGTTTCTTACCGGCGGACGTGGGAGGTATAGGCCTGGGCGATGGATCAACCGCCGGGTACACTTTCGGTTCTGGTTGACAGCTTACTGACTGCAATGCGATTCGGTATTCTTCCCGCGACATTCCTGTAATTCATCTACTTTTTATTCGGATCTAAAGCAATACGTATTCAAAAATGATAGAAAAATTTAAAAAGAAATAGATTTTCTTAAAATTTTCTATCAATTTAACAAAAATACTAAAGGGAAACTGGGCCAGAGAATGAAAAAAAAAATATCGACATTTTATAGTCACAGAAAGCAATATTCTTTGCTTTCAAAATTGTCTAATCAGAAAAAATACCAGCCAGGAGACTATGACGAAAGACTATGAGAGTATGAGTGATGATCGACGATTTTAACTCATAAAATAATCGAGTGTACTGAATGAAGAGTGCCGGTTGTGAGTGCGTGGTATGTGTGAGTGGCAACTTCGTCATGATGCCAGAGTAAATGCTGAATTCATAAACTGCTCGTCATATTAAGCTAATTATACTTTTGTTGCACAATTTTTCACATACAATTCTGAATTTTCCGTTAATTCTTTAGCACGATAGTTACTATAGAATTAACGGAAAATTCGTAAATACGTTTGCAGAAAAATGAGGTAACCGCTTTTTTTATGGTTATCACTGGTTTATCTGTATTTGCTGTTGAGCGACATATTGTCAGAGTCGGGTCATTTTTAAAGCACCATATTCTTCTTTTAAATTCAGCGAACTAATTATAAGCACAATTCACACACACAGCAAGGTAATGGTTGAAAGTACAAAATTATTACATAGATTTCCGGTATATAAAATTTTGTTCAAATCTAAATTGCCAACCTTCAGGAACTGGCCAGTATTAAACAAATGATCACGGTGAATAAGTTCTTTTGAGTTGACCCTTGTTGATATTATGTAATAAATGAAGAAAGTGGTAAAATTATTTGTGAATAGGTATTTGCCTCACTGATAAAATTCAGTTTCCTAGTATGTCTAAGTATATTAAATTATGTTTCTTTATATAACAATTTATTTTATTGCATAAACATCTATCACACATAATAACAAATTTATATAACCTGGATTTTTCTCACCCGCTGATAATTTTAATGTGAGTTCATTATCTGTATCTGTATAGGTATAAGGGAACGTGTTAATTATATGTTTACGTGAGGTAAGTGTCCATATTTAAATAAGGTAGATAAAATCATAACAACATTCTTACCAATATTCAATGCTTGTTCCTCTTGAATTTCTTTTATTCGACTGAAGAAGCCCCATCGTTCCTTCCACAAGCGTGCCGCCTCCTTCGTTTTCTTGGTGACCTCCAGTCTATAGTATAATAAATTTCATTTTAGTTCAGTAAAACCTAAATACACAAGATCTTGAAGGTCACACGCAATATTAATTTATTGCATTGATTGGGTTTCGTTACTTTACGTTACCGAAAGAAATAAAGTTTATTTCGGCTCTAAAATAACAGACACAATTTTTATTACTGAACTCATCCTGTTAATACTTAAGTTATCATTACATTACTTGTTATTATTAGTACTAGTAAGTTATAAGTATACTAGTAAGTTATCATTACTTATAATCAATCTAATTTTGATCATTACACGTTTAGTTTTTAAAAAGTAACTTAATTTATTAATTTGTAGAGGTTAAGTAAAATGTTGGTCAAAATTAGCAAATCTTCGCTAATATTATATAATACCGAAGAAATTAGTACATATTATTTATTACATGCTAGAATCGAGTACGTTTTTCACAAATATTTAAAATTAAACCATTATCCAATGTTACAAAATTACTCAGTTTTTTGTTTCCTAAAGTTCACAATTTTGAGTTACGCTGTGCTAAATTTTAACCGACGAAATAAGTATCCTAACTAACAGTTCAAAGCGAATTGTCGAATTCAACTGACATTACTCTTTGGAATCTGACATTTCTTGTTTTAGGGGTTAGAAATTGTAATAGATCAATATAATTTAAAGAAAACTATGCTATGTTTTTAAATAAAAACAAATAAATGTATAATTTAATAATGTTTTAACAATCGAAGCGTAATTTCATTCAATTGAGAATACATTATTGTAAACTCTACTTAAATTCAGTCGGCTTGTCATCCTAGAATAACACTTATTAAACAAACCCTTCTGTTTATCGGTAAGTGGTCACATAGAATTAAGTCAATTGTTAGTCTAATTTAGTAAACATCAGAAACTTTGGCATTTGGCTTAATCCTTAGAATGATTTAAATTTCGAACTGTATTGTTTAAACACATTCACTATTTTTCTCAATGTTCTTTTGATTGTAGTAACATATCTAGTTTTACACTTACATTCCGAAAACAACTGTTATTACGAAAGATATAAGAGATGTATCAAGGTCATCATGTAAACATAGGCACATTAGCGTATATGGAATTTATACCTTTACACAACGCTTGTGCCGTCACAGATCGTGTTGCCGTCGGATATGTTTTCAAATGTAGAAAGCGAAAATACTTATATTAAAGCGTACCTTTGCGTAACATTTATGACGTCACTGGCGCGAGTTGACTTGGGGTATGTTTTCAGTTTGGATATCCCCAAGCAGTTATTATAAAATATACCCGACCATAACGTAGCTATCTAATCTATAGTTAAAACTGAAATAAAACGCTTCACAAGTTTATTTGAAACAAATCCCACTGTACACAATTTAAGAGCACTGTCAAAATTCACAAATATGATAAAAAAAAATACATCAGAACAAGCACAAAACTTAATTTTACATCAGATAATGACAAGGCGTGTACCTAGAGAAATTAAAGTTCAAAGCACATCCATTAGTAGACGTAAAGAAACGGGAATAGGAAAGTCTTAGTCTGGGTTCAAGCTGGGCGGCCATCAAACAAAGAACGCATAACTACACGAAAGCATGACCTAGGACAGAATATTAAAATGAATGTCAATAACGCCCGTTAATTTTATATTTTTCATTTTATCAGTTTTTCCTAATTGCATTTCTTTATTAGATTCATTTCCTTGTATAATAAACTTTTTTCTACTGTTCTTGTATTATTTATCTTAATCCTTTTTTTTGTTTTTCCCCTGAGGAAAATGCATTAAATTGCATACCCCGGCTGTGGCGAGCCGGCGGTTATGTGGGGCTCTCTTCCCCACAAGGGGGAGGCCTACCCACTAAAAACCTCAGGGATGGCCTTCCTCAGGCATGTAGGGAGCCCCCGGGAACATCAAGCAACTTCCGGGAACCCCCAGCCTCCGCTCCCCTGCCTAGAGGGGAGCCCTCCTCGGGGGAGGCTACACTACCTACCCCGGTCTCCTCCACCGACGACGCCCCCCGGCCACGGAAGGGGTCCATCCCGGGTCCGGACCCGCGGATTTATCTTAATCCTAATATAAAAATAATTATCCCTTTTTCTGTCTCTGAGTTCCTTAAAAGGCAATTAAACGGGTATGGATAAAAGTATAGCTAAACGAAGTGTCTTCCTTGAAAGTATACCCCAAAAAAAATGTTGCAGTCGGGTATACTTTGAAATACTTGATACGGCTGTATATATTTTTATTGTATATACGAACTCAACACTACGGAGCGTTGCGTAAAGGTATAAATTCCATATACGCGGCACATTACTATCTAACGTTAAGTACGCGTCTTGGCGCTCTGTGGTTTGGGTAATGGCATGGTTGAAATGGCATAGTCTGGTACTGGCTTGGATGAAAACCTGCATAACCCGGTTTCAGAGAATTCAAAGGTGAATGTGATGTCGACCATTCCGCACTAGGCCGTCGTAATTACTAAGGTCTAGTAATTAACTTTAGTAAGGGTAGGTTCGAAGCCTTTAGAGAGGACGTATATGATCTGTCGCAATCTCCCTTAATTATAACCATTATCTATTATATAATTGATATTTTACTAACATACAAAATTAGTACAACTGATTGTTAAAATTTTGAGGAGGTATTCGATACAGTGTCTTGATTTATCAATCACATTAAAAGTCTATTGGCATATTAAACGTTAAGCTCGTTGATAAATAAAGGCGTTTTATAAAAGCGTGACCTGAAAAGGTTTACACACTTCAGTCAGTGAATATATCAAAGTAAATTACAAAATTCCTTGATCCTTCACAGGGTTCGTCGAGAGCTCCTGACGTCCACCCACGATCTTGATCGGGATAGGGACAGATGTCTGGTTTTCCATATCTCTCTTCGTATTACATAAATTGCGTCCTTTAATTAATGGTATAGGTAAAGTAGACAGTTTTCTGACGACTATTACTCAACTAACGCCCTGTTTTTCTTCCAGAAAACTGGTCTCTAAGCGACGTGATCGATTTATTATTTATAACCCGCCGCATTGTCAGGGAGACTAAAGGATAAATTGTAAAAACCCACACAAGAATACAAAGTACACCACACAAATACTATACTCAAAATCAACTCAATATAATGAAAGCTTTTACAGAATGGCTGTGCTCAGTTGAGTTGAAATGGAAAATCCCGCTGGAATTATTTAAGCTGGTGCAATCCTATGCTCCACTACAAACAACACTGTGGATCACGTGGGGTCCGTGACTATATGTATGGAGGTCCCATTTATATAAACTCTTTATTATACACAATAAAACAAAATTACAATAAAAATAAAAAAATATATTAGCAGGTAACAACTTAATTGGTCCAAGGCGAACTTATCTCTCAGAGAGATTTCTTCCAGCCAACCTATTTTTTTTTGTGGGGGGGAAATGCGACCTTATGCACCATGACACCGCGCTGGCAAGGCGCGGCCGTGTGTGGGGCTCTCCGGTCATAGAGGACTGGCCTACCCAGAAAACACCCCCCCGAGTTCTCTAGGCCCATACGTGGCACATGGCGGGGTGCGCTTTCGCGATTCGACCTCCATGTGTCCCGGGGCCGGCTCGACCAAAAGCTGGTCGAGCCACCGCCAAAGGAGGGACTATCCGAGAACCCCTGGACAGTCCCCCAGACAGAGAGACTTCACCACGGCGTGCGCGCTTAGCCTATATATATATATATATCTGTACATATATATATATGTACATATATATAATATGATCATGTGCAAAAAGTAGTCTAAGACAAATTATATGGGTAGTGTTCCGCTTAAAAGAAGCAAATAAATTGAAAAGACAGAGAAACGCCGTTTAGGGTATACCTACTCACCTAGTTAGATCTGTATCTAGTCTAATCGTATCGATCCCAAGAGTTCCAATTCTTAGGCAGGCACACTCACGCGTACACACATATATTTTAGCACTTTGATTACAGCTAAACTAACAAAATTATTATTTAACTACTTGTTTATATCAATAACTTAAACTATGACCCATAAAAAGAAAACCCTAAAAATATATTTAAGTACTATGGGTAAGTATTTTTTTCTATTTGGTGAGTAGCTTTGGCCCACGATTTTGTGCCCGTTTACTTAGTGCTGATCTGGCAGTTTCTTAAAATTATTTGGTCAATAAAAAAAGCTGGCTGTTAGCAATTCTCAGTTTAAAAACTCAGCCCCTATCATTAGGGGAGAACTGGTCGGATAAAAATAAATAAAAAAGGCATGTTGCGCGGACTTCAATGAAGGAAAAAGGCGAGGGATAACACAATCACACCTTAAGGTAATTTTTCAGAAAAATATGTATCAAATAGATCAATCATTGGGTTATAAATAACAATAAGTAGTACAGAATATATTTAGACGTAGTGGGTCAAACGAAGTTTTATTAACGCGATTCTGATTACGAAACATTCATAAAATTTACATAAGATTACAAAACTTGGATATTTTGTTTGATTCACCGCAGCATCATACCTAAACAAAATTAAGGCAGTTACGCGTTGATCAATTTCGTTTACTCAATATGAATTGGCTATCCCGCCCCGCCGCAACGAAGAAGACTGCTCAGAATATTTCGGTGTTAGTGAATAGAAATTTATAGCATTCGGAGAAGAAACAGGGCAAGTCCAACATATCCCAAAAATTGCAAATCTGCAAGAATTGCGACTTGTTCTATACACGTGGAATTGACGGCCATTGGAATGAAAAGGTTATCATCGAATAGCGGGCATATGTTGCAAAACGTTGCTAGATCTTTCTGATAACAGACTAACGATTTGGTGGAAATTCGCACGAATTTAAACGATCAAAATCCAAAACAATTTTGCAACATTTTGCCATTATTTATTTTAAAACAGCTTTAACATTTTTCACGGATTGTAATGTATTGTAACATTTTCAGAAATCTCCAATTTACAAGTCTATTATCGAAAAGATAGGGCTTAATTATTATCTAACAATATTATTTTAAGTGGTTTCATTTTACACAATTGCGACGCAGACAATGAGGTCTGGGTACAATATTACGTGAAAGGCATCTAGGGCGAAGGGCGACGGAAGGGCAGACGCCCGGCTATCCAAAGCTGACTCAGCAATCTATAGCTACTTATGTTGTACATTTTCAGAAACGTAACAAGCGCAACTTGTTATTACGTAGATGTTAATTTTATTACACAGATTAAATTTTAATTATTACAGGTTAACCTTAATTTCTTACATTATTCAACATTCTGTTCATTCTATTTAATTAGATACAATTGAGTTTAAAATTATTTTTATACCAAGTAATGTACCCATCGACTATTATAGTGCGGCACACGGAACAAAATAAAAGCTTATTTTTTAACGTTAAAAAAGCTTATAATGAATATTTATATAAAATGTTTAAATGGATATAAAGTGAACTCTTAAATTTCGTACTTTAAAGGATTAAAGTTGAATAACTTAAACATTGGTACAATGTAGATAATGATAGCTCTAAAATACTATACTCATATCTAAGCTACCCTCTCAACATAAAACATTTGTTTTAATGTAAGTATGATTATCATTCTGGCTGGGATCAGGTTTAGTTCACTTTAAAAGAATTAACGTCCACGAACCTTATTGTTTAATATTTAAATATTGTATTAGCCTTAAAATATCATGCATCACAGAGTCTGCAAAAACTTTTTCTGCCACCACCACCAACACTTTTGCCAAATAAGTGTCGAAATACGTATGTAAACTAAATTTCAAAATAATGTTTGTAAAATTTACGAATAAAACGATTTAATCATTACAAATGTTATTTGAATTTACTAATGGTTACATTCGATAGAACCAGGTCAGTTTCTTCTAATGAAGTCATCGAACATTATCCCGACAGCCAATTATTCGAAGCGTTTCAAAATTAACATCCTGGCTTGTTTACGAGTAACCAACAAACAAATAACTACATAGAACGAATTGTTTGTAAGCTTGCCCACCCAATCACTTTTCAGAAGGTACGGCAAGATTCTCGAGTAAGTTTAAAAAAAAATCAGTGTGACATCAACATCTATTTATTTAAATCATTTCTAGGCCCTCGGATTATTATCAAAAATGTAGGTTCTTATATCTTTTCAGGAACGTGGCTTTAGTATTATGAAATATTTAGACTACGTGACTTTAACTTTTGAAAGGCTAATAATATTTCAAATATAATAAGAATTTTCATTAAACGTCCACATGGGCATACATTCTTTGGACATAATTGCAGCACTTAGCCTAAGGGTATTTGGATGATATGAACATTTAATTTACCAATGGAAGAATATGAAAATTAATATAGTACATTCCAGTTATTTTCTTGAGATATTAGCTTTCCTCTCGCGGCTTCGTCTGCACTATAACCGATTATTTCATAGTAACGAGATATTTAATTTGCAGTAGCAAAATCTCAAATTGTCCGCATACCAAATATCATCAAATGGTATATGAAATTACCCCGAATATTGAACAGCGCAATCTTTATTTTCTTATAATATTTGTATATTTAGATACTATTATATAACTATCGGGTAAATATCACTGGTATTGATTGGTAGATCCGGACCGCTTTTCGAAGAGAGCAAATGTTTTTGTGTTTGATTTGCTTGTCTGTGACGTTTCAAAACTGACTCCATACTGTGTAACGTTTTAAAACTGACCTGCTGTTATACAAAATTATTAATGTATGAAACAAATCTTACAAAAAGTACGGGACGCAAAGATATTATGTTGCTATTATTATGCAACTAATTCCAATAAGACCAATTGGCCGAATTTAAACGCCACAGTTTCGACGTGTTAGTGTAATGTCTACCCCTTGTTTGTACATAACATCTATGCGTGATAGGGCTTCTGCGACCGCCCGGTTAGTTAGCTACGTCTGTCGCCATAATAGCATTGTTTTGTTTCTCAATTGTGGCATAGTTCAGGTGAACTTCGCTCACATCGACTGATTTAGGTAATTAAATCATAAAATATTACCTGTGAAACAAACGTGTTTTTATTCCAAAAATTTTTATTATGTGTATAGATTACTAGCTACTCATTTGGGACTTTGCCCTTTTAATATCGAAGTTTTTCATAGGACTCTTTCCTAATAATATATAAATCAAATTTACCTATGTTTTTTCCTGGGACATAATTTATTCTCACATGAACTTTATTTATAAAATTTCCAAGCACTATTCTTTAAACGTTAAACAACTCGTGCATACCTCGGCCCGAGACAACGGCCAGGAGCTCGCGACATACCTCAAAAATAAACAAAACGAAAAAGCGTATGACCTAGATTTATGTCTACGTAGGCACAATTTCGACGGGCCATTAAATCGGATCCTAAAGCAGAGTGCCTACCCGGCCTAACCTTCCGCCCGCCCCCGTGTCTAGACGTTACTGGCTACCTATCGAGTATTATGTAGGTGGCTATATCACTTATCACAGAAGAAAGAGAGCCGCAATGAATGTTGAAAGTTATTTTATTACTTTCTTTGGTATTACGCTATTAACTCCTTTATCTAATGACAATTCTTTTGAATCTATAATGAATAAAATCATTGAGTTGAAGTCGTAACATATGGAAATATAAGTAAAATACAAATCGATTATAGGTTTGAAAATTTAACAAAAACCTTCACCAAAAGCACAGGCACAAATCAAAATCAAAATAACATTTATTCAATATTGATTTTTAGACACTTATTAAAGTGGAAACATATTTATGTTTAATGGAACACAAAACTTGTGCGTTTATACAAACACGAATAAAAGCTAAATGAATTGAGAAACATTTCTTCACAAAACTAGGGTATATTAATTTCTACCTAGGCAATCACTATCTCCTCTATTATCTACTAAGTAATTGTTCATCATTATAATATATAATCTAACAATCATACAATTGTATGTACGCTTACATACACATTAAGTATACCTACAAAATGTAGCAGAAATGGTGTAGCAGCCAGTCATTGTTACACCTGTTTTATTGTATAAATTCGCAATTAAGATACAATGAACATAAAACAAACAAGGTATTCGGAAATAAATATCTCGAAAACTTTTAAATTTTTTTCTTTTTCTTAATTATGTCCGTGTCATCTATTTATGCCACAGAATAGCAGTGTTTACAATTCCGTATTCCGTATTCCGGTGTGAAGAGTTAGATAGGTAATGATATTTTTGGATATTATGACTTTATATTTTATGTCGCACGTTAGCTCTATATTTTTTTCTTGGAGTTAAATTTGCTGCGAATATCACAGGAACCACATGTTTTATAAGCGACTGTAACGACTTACCAAAGCATATAGTGTGATCGTTTAGATTATTGCTTACTTTTTAATTTATACTCGTATAAAGCCGACTGAATGATACTTTATGGAAGCTTATTAAAAACTAACTTTCCATTCGCGGCTTATGTCGGCCGTATAATATCGGATTTTGCCATAGGAAAGATAATATTTTAATATAAATATTATCTTATATCCTTGGGTCAGTTTTCAGATGAATTGCTATATCATATCGCGTCTCGGTGGTCATTCTACGGACACTGAAAGAAAAAAAAATACTCTTGCTAGTTTTCTTAGTGGTTATTTTCAGTAGATGGTCTCCCGTCTAAGAACAATGGCATTTCATTCATATGTAAAAAAGATTACGTAATAATCTCAGTTGATTAAATATTTCGATTAGGATTTTGATAGCATTTTTAGGCTTATAAAAGTCTAAAATTGCTATCTCAATATTAAATAAACCATTTTTTTTATTTGAAATTGTATGCTCGGGTTGTATGGTTATTGTATAATGTATGTTATTCAAATAAAAAACGGTTTATCCATGTTACGCTTACATTAACTTTCTTTCTGCAAGTAAATAAAAATAAACTACCTATTCCGAGCACAAATAATAACTCTCGATTAAACATTGTGCAAAGTTGGTTTAATTTTAAGGACTGTTTCAAAAGAACATTCGGGTACGTATTTGTCTCTACGGTCTCTAACAGCTAAAGCAATTAAATTCGGAAAGAATGTCAATATCTAGATTCAATATCAAAAGTTTCTCCTACAGACAATAGATATTGTATTATCGCCAGGTGGCTTATTCCAATGGAATTAAACGGACCTTTCATTTGTCTTTATTGAAAAGCTCTCATAGGATAGGACGACAGCGACGGCAATTTGGGACGCGACAATATTTATTTGCTTCTAGGTTGTTACTCGTAGACGTTCGATTGCTAGGGCAGCATGCGGGAGATATACATATATACTTTTGAATTTTATTACGCGTACGCGGCGACGTATGCGTCGCGGCGTGTCGACCGGGGGAGCGATGGGGGGAGCGCCCTTGAACCCGCGCACGAAGTGCCTAAGCGGGAGTGGCACCGACGGATTGTGGCGGCCTGGCGTGCGCAGCTCGAACTACGGATCTGCGCGCGCCAGCGGGCCGTCGGTGCCGTACTCCCGCACCTCGAAGCTTGGCTCCACGGGAAGGAGGAGGTCACCTACCGATTGACTCAGATACTCACCGGGCACGGCTGCTTCGGTGAGTATCTGTGTTGAATAGGACGGGAGGGATCGACACATTGCCACCACTGCGCATCCGACCTCGACTCGGCCCAGCACACGCTGGCGGAGTGCCCCGCGTGGCCTCCGAGCGCCGAGTCTTGGTCGCAGAGATCGGGCGAGATCTGTCTCCGCCGGCATTGATTGCGGCAATGCTGGCGCAGAACGAGGGAGGTTGGAGGGCTGTGACCTCCTTCTGTGAAGCAGTGATGCTCCAGTAGGAGGCCGCCGAGCGGCGTCGGGAGATGGCCGATCCCGCTCGAAGAAGGCGGCGCCGGGCTCGGTAGCACAGCTGCGGCGCCGCCGCGGGATGGACCACGCCCCTTCCGTGGCCGGGGGGCGTCGTCGGTGGAGGAGATCGGGGGAGGTAGTAGCCTCCCCCGAGGAGGGCTCCCCTAGGCAGGGGAGCGGAGGCTGGGGGTTCCCGGAAGTCGCTTCGCGTTCCCGGGGGCTCCCTACATGCCTGAAGAAGACTATGCCTGAGGTTTTTAGTGGGTAGGCCCCCCTTCTGCCAAGGCGCGGTCCTGGCGCGAGCTGCTGGCGGGACTGGAGAGGGACCCATGGGGGCGCCCGTACCGGATGGTACTGGGCAATCTCCGACCGTGGGTCCCTCCGCTGACGGAGACCCTGGACCCTCTCGTCGTGGGAAGAGCGGTGGATACGCTCTTCCCGAGGGTCCGGGACAGTCCCCCCGCCACCCCGTCGCCCGGCCCTTGGTCGGACGACCTCCGGGTGACGGAGAGCGAGCTCGCCGGGGCCGTTTCGCGGCTCTCTGCGCGCAACACTGCCCCGGGACCGGATGGTGTCCCGGGAAAGGTGCTAGCGCTGGCGCTCAGGGCGTTGGGGAGCACGGTGAGGCAACTCTTCACGAGCTGTCTCCGTGAGGGCGTGTTCCCCGTCGACTGGAAGTCGGCCAGGCTGGTGCTCCTCAGGAAGGAAGGAAGGACCGGCGATGTTCCGTCTTCGTTCCGTCCGATCTGCTTGCTGAACGAGGCGGGGAACTCTTTGAGAGGGTTATCTTCGCTCGTATCAGCGAGCACCTGTCGCGCGCAGGTCCCGACCTATCGGACTGCCAATTTGGATTCCGGCGGGGACGATCAACGCTGGACGCTGTTCAGCGTGTTCGTTCCTGTCGGAGTCCGCAGTCCGATCGGGGGGGTGGCGTTGGCGGTGTCGTTAGACATCGTCAACGCCTTCGGCACCCTCCCCTGGCAGGCCATTAGGGAGGCGCTCGTATACCACGAGCTGCCTCCCTACCTGCGGGCCGTGGTCGGGGACTATCTGCGTGACAGGACGATCGGCGTGATGGGACGGGACGGGATGGAATCGTCGAGGAGGGTCGAATGCGGCGTTCCGCAGGGGTCGGTGTTGGGACCCCTGCTATGGGACTCAGATACTCACCGGGCACGGCTGCTTCGGTGAGTATCTGTGTCGAATAGGACGGGAGGGATCGACACATTGTCACCACTGCGCATCCGACCTCGACTCGGCCCAGCACACGCTGGCGGAGTGCCCCGCGTGGCCTCCGAGCGCCGAGTCTTGGTCGCAGAGATCGGGCGAGATCTGTCTCCGCCGGCATTGATTGCGGCAATGCTGGCGGACGAGGGAGGTTGGAGGGCTGTGGCCTCCTTCTGTGAAGCAGTGATGCTCCAGAAGGAGGCCGCCGAGCGGGGTCGGGAGATGGCCGATCCCGCTCGAAGAAGGCGGCGCCGGGCTCGGTAGCACAGCTGCGGCGCCGCCGCGGGTCGCCGGCGGGCGCGAGGAAGTCGCGACCGCTACGGCGACCCGGGATGGACCACGCCCCTTCCGTGGCCGGGGGCGTCGTCGGTGGAGGAGACCGGGGGAGGTAGTATAGCCTCCCCCGAGGAGGGCTCCCCTCTAGGCAGGGGAGCGGAGGCTGGGGGTTCCCGGAAGTTACTTGATGTTCCCTACATGCCTGAGGAAGGCCATCCCTGAGGTTTTTAGTGGGTAGGCCTCCCCCTTCTGGGGAGGAGAGCCCCACATAACCGCCGGCTCGTCACAGCCGGGGTATGCAATTTAATGCATTTTCCTCAGGGGAACAAAAAAAAAAAAGGCCCCCCTTCTGGGGAGGAGAGCCCCACATAACTGCCGGCTCGCCACAGCTGGGGTATGCAATTTAATGCATTTTAATGCTGCAGCATTATAATGCTGATTGATTATTGATTTTTTACATATCTTTTTGGAATGTTTTTGGCTTAAGGCGATAAGACGGTAGGTATTAGCCAGCCAGGCGGCCTCAAAAGCGTTACGATACCGAACAAAAATATTTTCATATTTTTTCTATTATATATGTATATATATCGTATCGTATATCGATTTGCAAAAGGATGATTACTTTTAGATTGTTTTAAGGTCCTCAGACTGACTAAATGCACTCGTGAAATGCGTAGGAGGCCTTCATCTCACCTCCAGACGTTCTAAGCGGTTCGTTTGTTGTTTCATTTACCAGTCGCTGTCTAGACTAGATAAATACCACTGCCGACGGCTCGCCAATCCATTCAACAGTAAAATTTTACGATGCTAAGTCAGTTTCAGACAAATTTGAATTTTTGACAAGATAGGAAATATTTACTTTCATAGGATCAAATAAAACGACATTAAATTTATTTTGTAGATAGGTGCGTTCTTTGAAGCTTACATTTATTAAACGATAAAAGTTGTTGATAAAACATCAATATCAATAATTGAATTCAATTCCTATCATCAGGGCTACAATTAGAAAAACACAGACTACTTAAACCAGAAAAATATTTGATCAGAAATATTTATTACGATTTCCCATACATGTTCAGAAATGTTTTAACAGAAATGTGAAACAATTAACATATGCGAAAGTTACTTATGTAATAATTAATGTTGTTTAAATACAAAATTGATGTTATCGAACATTTTTCACTGATACCTAAACATATAGGAGATTAAGACTGACATGAATTGGATACCCAAGACCGACAAACTATAATACCATATTACACAAGGATATCATCAAGGTCATGGTCACTATTGACTGGGCTGTAGGTGGTGATGGCTTCATAGAGGATATGCGATGACACCACAAAATATCCTTGAAGGGTTGACATGCCATGGCTCTAACCCCTACGATACACCTACACTTCGCTATATGTCCCAGCGTAATAGATAGATGAAATCTAAAGCGGAGCAATTCTATTCAATAAAAACCTATTTACTCTGGACTTGGAAATATTGAGAGGATTTCATCTTTCATGTACTGCGGTGGTAAAAAGGGAATAATGAAACGAAGTCAAACCATTCTTGAGAATACTTTAAGATGTATTGAATTGATGAAGAATCGTTATAAGTAGTTATCGATATCTTCAAGTAACGGGTCCATCAGACCCCAAAAGTTTGTAAATGTAATACTAAAAATTTAATTGTATATCAAAAATCTACTTTTGATGTAACATATTCAAAAATATGTATATATTACATCAAAAGTAGATTTTTGATATACAATTAAATTTTTAATTGATTCTTAATTTTTTGTTATTAAGTTAACGAAATAATGACAATGATTGATATTACATAAATATGTTATTGCTCATCAACAAGTCATTATAACTCCTATATTAAATGTAAATTTTTAGTAAGTGAATTAAATTTATAAAAATTTTACCATGATAAGACACTAAAATAGACATCTACTACCTGCAACGAGTAATAACCGAACAACGTTTAATAACAGGATACCCAATAATTATATATGTTTGCACTAAAACACGTATTACTTTTAACATTATTACTATTTAACAGTTCAAAGGATTTTTCATGGTAATACCCGTAGATTCGAAACTAAAGCAAGTGACCTTATCGAATCATATTCCATTTGCAACACAACAACGAAGAAACAACTTGTTTGTACATATTATCTGACATAAGTTTCAGACTGGCATAAAGACAGACAGAATGATTATTGGATAATATATTTATATTATATTTTATATAATTTATTTAATATTGAGAAAAATGTCTACAACTTTTATTTGCTTTCAACTTAGCTTTAAATTTTAACTCAAAACAACTCACAAAGCTAAATGAGATATTCATATGAAATGATAAATGTCGACTTAAAATTAGTTTGTCAGTTGGTAAAAGCATTCTCAGGTGACATGCTCAGGTCATTTGTTTTTATTTAGATACACGTGAGGTTAAATAAAGAGCCTTTAAAAATTAAAGTACAGTCAACAGCGTAGCACTGATTACATTGGAATTTGTAATTAATTTGATCTTATTCTAGAATAAACTACTACGTTAATGTTTTAATACTATTGAAATTTCTTTTTGTTTTGTACCACATGACATGTTATGACAGGGGATGGTTTCATCTCACTTGACGAAGTGACGATAAGGGGTCGAAACAAAATTCAAAACTGAAGAATTACCTAGCCCGTAGAATGTTTTTTATAAAAATAACAAATATAACTTGAGAGTTAAGACTAAGCAGAACACAATATATTTCGAAGAAGAGATGATTTTGCTAATCTTAGATCAAGAAAGTGTTATCTTCAATCAACATAAATTATTAAGAACATACCTGTGAATACTAAACGATTTATATGTAAATTAAAATAAATCTAAAACCTGATTTATTTAATTTTTCTATTCCCAAAAAATAGTATTCAGAGGTACTTCAATGTCTTGTATACTGTGCTTTGCAATAGGTGACAGTCGGCCCTGATACAAGAAACTTAAAATAATTTGTTGCTTTGATATGGTATCTTGACTGTACCTGTGGCTACAATTTTAATATTTGTAGCAATCTATTTTGTATCTTTTAAGAAAAGAGGAAATATTTAGTTTATTTATAGATGTACATAACTAATATAGATAGATAATTTCAAATATTTTTTTAACTTTGGCTACATGTTTATCATTGTACATAAAAGCCTTGTGCGTAGTGCATGCGTCTCGAGTCTCGACTCGTTTCACCTCTAGACGTCGTGTGCACGGCACGTGCTCCGCACTTTGTCTAGTCTAGACGAATTGCATTATGGTAATTTATATACCTAGATTATACATAACCTTTCTAATACAATATAGTATTTGACCAGCGATACCATCCGATTTCTTGTAATGACGTAATAAATTAAAAGAGTCTTGGAATAATAATAGTCTTGTTTTGTGTTTTACGCAGAGATTTTATATCCCTAGGATGATATTTTCAATTTTTTCTAACAGTACTGAACTATATAAACATATTAACTTATATATTGCTTACTCCTTACTTTCCTATTACAGTTTACTACCTATTGTCCGAGTTCCAAAGAAAAAATAATGTTATTTCGAAACCGGTTTCGAATCTTGGTTTTCCATATGCCCCATGTATTTAAGTCTAATAATTTCGAAGTAGGTACTAGATTGGTAGACCAAATTATGGTTAGTGTGATAGCCAATACTTCACTTCATTAGCTATAAAGCTAATATATGCAGCTAATATATAGCATATAAATGCAGTGTGATCATTTCTACTGGAAGGTGTGCCTAACATACTAGGTCAGGTAAAAAGGTTTATCACATTTTTACAACGTTTATTTACGTTTACTTAAAATATTAATAGCATTTGTTCCATGTCTTTTTGCAAATGCATAATTTTTTATCAAAAGGCAACGACAAGAGAGTTTAGCAGTCCACTCTTACGTTAAATGTAACGTAAGAGAGGAGTGCTGTTTTACGTAAGAAACTTAAAAAGGAATGCCTTTTTACGTCTCTTACATCAACCTGTCACTGTCTAAATAATTCTAAAGCGACCGCAAAAGGTGGAAAGCTAAAAGTGCATGGACGTGCATGGACATGCATGGAGCTATAAAGGGGATGCTGCACCTAACTTATTTTTTGTTGTGTGTGGTTTACGTTATCTTGATGTAAAATATTGATCAATTCCTTTTTAACGTTATAAAATTAGGTACTTAAAATGTTTATTTTGTTTTACGTTCCATTAAATATTAAAATGTATCGTATTTTCACTAGATTCACTCAATTTGACAGAAATAATAAGAAATCAATAAATAGCCTGTAACTATTTTATTATCAGATACAAATAGTATAGTGAAACATACTATATGTGAAAAGGTTTTTTAAGTGTAGATTAATTATTCTATGACTTTGTTTTGTTCAATCTTCAAATAAATAACAAATTAGAAAGTGAAAAATATATACTATGTAACTTAATCAAGATCAAAAGATTTTAATTAATTTTGGTCCTAATGTTTTATAACTGCATTAAGTAAGCATGTATTACTTACTTACTGTTATTTGAATTTAACACCATTCGGCTAGAGGCTTATCAACCATGAGACGCACAATGATATGCGTCAGAGGGGCACGCGGGCCCTTCATTGTGCGTCGCCACAGATTGCTGTGATCGTGCAGACGCCGCCACCGCCACCGCCGCCGTCGCCTGTCAGCCAGGCGCACCGTCCACTTTAAATCTCATCCATTTTAATTTAATAAAAGTACCGGCCGATGCCGCGGAGGAAGGACTCATTTCCGTTACTAAGTGAGTCATGAGACAATAAATCTATGCCCTGTTGAGACTAAAGATTAAAACGCTATTTTTATGTTAGTCTTAGTTTATTAAAAATGTATTTCATAGAGCTAAATATAACAAGATTATATCAAGAACCTACAAATGGAAGCTTTATATAGAATTATCTCTCAGGATTACCTAAGGGATAATTCTATATAAAGCCATTCAAAAAGTATATGCTTGGAATATGCTGGAGCATATTTGTGATGAGGATGTCATTTTTGTGACGACCATACTCCAGTCTTTTGGTTTGATAGGTACTTATGGTGTACAAACTGTCAGCATCACTTTGACTTTACTGTCCATTTGGCGAGCCTTTTTTGATCTAGGATATGCTTTCACTGCGATGATTGAATATGGTTATTATTGAACTTACAAAGCGCCATCCCTCTCTGACTGTACTCAAGCAGATATTTAAGTTTGAGTCTCATAGAATGAGAATAGAGGACTAAAAATTCTTGGGATGTTGACAAATTTCTATCCTGCATCTACTACCTGCGGCTGTTACTACTCTTTTATGTGATATGTTAACAAACAAACAGACCGTCCACCTGATGGTAAAAGTTACAGTCGCCTATATTACATGTGGTTCCTGCGAGATTCGCAGCATTTCTGCAACTCTTATAAAATCCACAGTATGTGTCGACAACATGTAACATAAGATGTAAAGTTACACATTTCTAGCATATCCATCATACAGTCATATGTCGGTATTGTATTGTTTTAAAAAATGAATTATTTAATAAATATCTCATAGTGATATGAAAATAAGAAATAATTTTTTTTACAAAGGCATTTAGAAAAAATCTGTCTCAAATATATTTCCTTAATTTTAGTATTTCACAGTATTTATATTAATAAATGTTATATTTAGGTCACTTAAAAAGTAACATCCGGGTTTCGTTTATTAAAAATTAACCTTTTTCGTCTTTTGGGAAATACTAGATATATCTGTATTTTTCTTAAATTCTTAATCAAAGGACGAATGTATATTAAGTACTTATCATCTAACATGTAAAGATCATTGCACGTTTAAAATATAATGAGCCTAAATATTTTTCATAATTAAAATAATAGTTTGTTTGGTTTTATCACAATTTCAATATTGGCAATATCGAAAAGTGGAGACAGATTCAGTTAATGGTCATATTAATGATTTGCTGGTGGAACTGTGGATTATTAGTGGATTGTATTAAGAAGCAATAAAAGTTTATTTTTAACTTTTATTAATTTTTTTTTGTATTTATTTGATATGAGATTGACAACGGCGTTTTTCGCGCTTTCATTAGCATCCTTCTATATTCTATGGTTTCAATTTCATCTTATCAATTTTGTATTATCATGTGATTTACACATGTACATGCAATATTCCAGCTCAATCGGTATCGGTAATCGGGAAGTGAATCAAATATACATTTTCAAGATTTGATTATCGATAAACTTTAAGCAGTAACGATAATCGAACGATATTGAAAGGAATTATCATTTTCATAATTATTATTTTACTTCATACTCTAATAGTTACCAATATATTCTTAAAAATGCCTCTTACTCGTTTCGTTAGAGATAAGATGAAAAGTGGACTATATCACTCGGAAAATAAGTCCTGCCATGGGCGATATATATATATCACATTTATGTTTTTTATTATTTTTTCATATACAAATATGTAATCTGTCGGGTATAAATTTAACTGCTTTTAATTGTTATGAAATTATTACTCTAAATATAGGAATTCCTCAACACTATTTAGACCCGTATACTCTAAGAATTTGAAAGCAATATTTTTATACCTGCAATTACTTGTGTATTGATTTAATGAAAGTTTGTTATCAATCAAATTATAAATTATAAACAGCCAAGTAATTGTAAAACTTTTGGGTATGTCTAAATCTTGCAAACGATACCTACTGGAAACAGATTAGTTCTTTTATTTCCTTTAAAAAGAAAAGAACATAAAGAATAGTGATATCTCCTCACTCGCTGATATATAAAACTTTACTTACTTTATGATATTAGAAGTATTTGCAAATAAAGCAGGTAAAATTTTCAGTTAATATCAAAATTTATTTTTCGTATCCTACTTTTCGATCGTTTTATATTTACGTTTTCTTTAGGTTCTTACTGAAGTGGATTATAATCAAATTGTATATATCAATTGCATTTGAATAAAAAGCAACTTATTTAAAAATTATTAAAATAAAATCAATCAAACATTAACATATTAATGAAAAAACATGTTATTATAATATATCCATTATAATCTTTTAGAGTCGAGTCTGAAAAAAGTAACATATTTATGAACTCTCAAGCGGCCTTCTAAAACACAAAGCGAACTAAGATAATATTAAGCACGTTATGTAACAATTCATATGTCGAGTAAAATTCTGTTCGTTCGAAACAGTCATAAAAATCTGCAGGTCGAGTTGGCATTCTCGTTACGTAAGGCGGGCGGGCGTGGCGGGCGGGCTAGTGGGTACGCGTCCCTACAATGTCAGCCGTGACGTCACGTAATCACATTTTGTACGTCGCGACGACGGACAGTCTGCGAGTAATAGCGGTACATACAGACGCAGACGAAATACGGCTCTTTAATATTTATTAGCATTAAAAGCCTGAGATACTAAACCTAGATAGATCTTAACTCCAAAAGGTCTTCTATGAATATGGTAACAGTACATTTACATAATCCATATTAATTGAATATTAAAGTATTTGCAAACATTTTTTCGTTAGTTATTCGCCTTTATTCTTGCTTTCGCCTCTATTTCAGCTAAGAACAATATGCAGCAACTATCTTTCACCGATCTTTTACAGATTTACACGTGAAAAACAATTACTGTGTTTGATCCACATTTGGTTCTATCCTGTTCTTTGTTCTCTTCTTACACCTCTCACCACCTGGTTTTATATTCTTACATATAGTATATTAAACAAATGCGCAATTTTCATAATAAATCAAACAAAAAATTGTAAATATACTAGAACATTTTTTTTTCAATCAATCAATTTAAACTATAGAATACAAATAATGGTTGTAATATAATCTAATATTAAATACTTTCGCACTAAATTATTCAGCAATTCTCGTATTTTAATGTAAACTGTTTTCAAAGTCACTTACTTTGAAAACATACATTGTTTCTAATACATCCCAACTTTACCTTTATGATATCATTTTGCGAAAGAGAATTAGCTAATATAAATGTAGCTTGCAAAGCTTAAATAAAAAAAAAGTGAATATTGAATTGCGTAAGCAGCAAAAAGCTGTATAATTTATTCATTATAATTACGAGTATAAAATGAGGTACTTTCTCATAGTTGAGTAGTAATAGTAGGTATAGTAAATAAGTTGGAAAATCTATATTTTATATAATCGTAACACGATATGACAAGCGTAACACGATAACAAATAGCGTATATATTAAAATATGAAAATGCCAACGAGTTAGTGGAGATAAATACCTCGACGTAATGTGTTCTATCTTTAAAGAAGTAACCTTTGGATGTTTTACAACCAGAGATATCGCATATAATCGCCGACCTGCCTCTGCCCGAAGTTCAATATACATTATTTCATAATACCTTAGAGTCAGCTCTTCACAGAACGAACGCGATTTTATTTTAATATAATTGCAGTATTCTATTTGGGTGATGTAATGCGTCGATTGAGAGGCAATCGTAATCAAATTAATTAGTTGGTGATGATGAACAGAATTATGGTCATGGGAAAATTTAAATCAAATACTAATTGCATTAAATTATGTATTTGTGGCTTAAATATCTGTCCCATTTAAATAATTCAATTGGATTCTACACTTTTTACTTTGTTAAGCCAATATAGACTTTATTGCATTATTTACAACGATGTATCAATATCCAACTTAAAAATCTTTACTTGGGAAAGTAAAGATTTTTAAGTTGGATATTGATACAAATCCTTAGATAGGGTAAACACCCTACGTGTTTCGAAATCAATTTGACGTGTATAGATGTGTAATCTCGTATATAAGTTTATTTTGTGAAAAATTGAGGATATTTTCTTATTACACGTTTCTAATATAATACTGTTAATATCTAAATCTTTGGTATATTTAATGTTTAGTATGGGTTTGCAGTTTTTTGGGTAATAAATAGTTTAGTTGCGTCTACATTGTTCCCTTATAGAACTTATTCATACTTTATATTTTATCATCATGCGTCTCAGTCATGAATATTTTTCCCATACTCATAATATAAAAAATTTACCAACTTTGATACTATTCCTTAGCTAATTCTAAAAGCCATTGTTTCAAATTTATGTGATACCAATCAAAATTTCATTAAAAGTCAATGGGTAAATTATAAAGTTCATACATCGTAATCATATATATTTAATCGTTAATTATTTGACAAAGAACTGAATACCTCATCCATTACGAGTATATGATGGAGAATCTATAACTACAGTATCCAGCGCGTAGCGACGCGCCGCCGCCCGCCCGCCCTTCACGCCGTATTACGACGGACAGACGACCGCCAAAATCATTTTATAATACTCTGCATTGCGTAAAACCGCATAATAATACATAGTAAATGGACAGCAAATACGGTTCAATTAATTTGTGCTCTTTACATTTTGGTATTCATGTTGTAGTCATTCACTGAAATCATTATTTTGCAGTAAGTACAGACGTAATATTAAAACTATATAATATAAGTCATAAGTGGCAAAGATTTGGTGTGAATAGTTATTAATTTAGACATACTCAAAGAATAATTTTGGATAAGTTGTTTTGAGAATAGAAATCAAGATTGTTTTAACAAACAATAATTGTGTAGACTATCTCTGATACGTAACATAGTAACGTGATGTATAGGCGTCTAAACACTACAATAGAGAATATTAAAATAGAGCAATTTATTATTAGTTGAAACGAGTTCATCATTAGTTTCAAGGTTATATACAAACAGACGGTTTTTATTTTGAAATAATCAGATAATCAGATGAGAGACAATCCTATTGTACGTGTGTGTACGTCGAGCAAGTTATGTCAGATTCCCCTCCATTCATAAAAAAGACCACAATTTCTTTTCCATTCATATAAAAAGACCACAATGATGGGTGGTGGATTGCATATAGATGTGGTGGAGACAGGGTGGCCTTAACCTTGAACACGGCTGTCTGACCCCCGCCGCAGCCCGCCCCACCCCTAGCCTTCCCGTCTAGCCTCAGACCGATAAATGAGGCTTAGAGGCGTGTTAAATACACGCGAAGCTAACTCTACAGGATTATTAATTGTTGCAGTTCTGACAGCCACCCTAATGGACTATGATATATCAAACTTTTGAATGAATTGCAATATCGTCACTGTTACAGTCACATATCATCAAATTGATTCTAGGAGGAATAGTTTAGGTAGTATAGAACTTTAACTTCATTCTAACGTTCTTATTAAATGTAAGAGTGTTGAAGATGAATACAATCTACAGAAGAAAATGAGATCGAGTTAATGAAACAATAATAAAGAAATATTTTGTAACATATACACGAATTTGTACATATACACGAAATAATCTTTTCATGATCGTATTTAATGTTTTAGGCAATAGTGTGTGTGTGGTATACGCGCGCTGAAGTGACTTAACAAAATAACAGTAAATAGTATAACAAAATAGTAAGCACTATTTTGTTTTTGTTAATCCGTGGATAATATTATGGGTTGCAATATTTTCATGCTTAGAATACCTTATAACTGTATTTTATATATTATAACTGTTTGTTATCCCTTAATAAATAAATAAATAAACATTTTATTCATTAATGTCTTTCTGTCAAAAATGTTTTTATAATCTGTATTAAAAATTAATATAATTATAACTGTTTGTGTTTATAATTTAATTATTTACCAAACACAGAATTAATTTAAGTCACAAAATTAAAATCCAAGATTTATTTTATTAAAAAAACACACAGCCCTGAATCAGAGGCAAATCAATTGCGTATTATGCATTTTGGGTGTTTTGCGTAGGCATTGATTACCCAATGAAGAGAGATTTTAGATGTAATGATTTTTGAAAATATCTTACGACATTTTAGTGCCACGGCTCTGCTGATTAAAAAGTATTTCTCTATAACTTTCTTAAATGGTGTCTTGTTGCATGTTAATAATAAGATAAAATAAGCATGACATCATATAATAATTACTGTCTACGATCAATTAATTTTATTCAATAAAATTACTTTCCTTTTACCATATATTTAATCGGTGTTAGCTAGTTCTAAATTAAAAATAATGATGCAATAAATAGAAAATAAAGCATGTAAAATAAAAATATTGCTAAATCTCACAATGAACTTTACCTATAAAAACCTCAAGAAGTCGTTCGTAAACAAACAAGCTGTCAACATGATGGGAAGTAGATATATATATTATAGCAAATTTGTAACTCCCATAGCAAACAGTATATATGATCAATTTGGGACATAAGATGAAAATCACGGTATCAAATAATTTAATGGCCATATCTGTAGTATCCTAAATGAAATATTTTTTGCAATGCTACTATTTAAAAATATATTCCATATCAATAAGAACTTAAAACTATGAAAACGAAAAGAAATATTAGAAAAAAATCTGTTTTTAGTTAATAAATAACATTATTACCCACCTGTCTGGCTGTCTAGACTGTTTACATGTGAACGCGAGGAGGTGTCAAATGTAAAATTTGTATACTAAAATAGTCTTAGTTTTGTATATCAATTCGTACTCACTCGTTCGGTAATATTTTGAACCTTTAGATTACAATAATAATGAAAGGAAATAAAATGCTGCAGTGATAGGCAAGCCAGGAAAAATCGTATCGTTCATATAATACGAGTGTCATCAGTGATCACCTATGTAGAGGCATTCAGGTATAATTAGATATTGAAAATGCATAAATTAATACTTAAATGTTTACTGCAAATTAAGTTGTTGTACATAATAAGGAAAAACGTGACACATAAAAAAGAAATGACATGATAACAGCAGTAGAAAACTTAAACGAACTTTCCTGCACGTGATTGCAGCATCATGATATCCTTAACTTACGCTTAAGTTTATTAGAATATGTTACCCCAAAGTGAGGCAAATACCAAGCTATTAACAGAGACGGTTATTGAATATTACAAAGTTCTATGTATTGTATCCGTTGTCTAAAAAAAATTGTATCCCTAAATACAATCTAGCATTGAGATTCTACTAAGCAGAAACGGGTTGACAGCGTTTAAGGAGCGTTTAATTAAAGCTATTCAATTTATATTTATTTAATACGATATACGATTATATTTATATTAATTCTAATAGGACAAACCGGCAGTTAAAAATTTAAAACATATTGAATACAAATATTGAGATACAAATAATAATAACGCCTCGAAAAATGCAGTGAACATTAGGAGAGAGGAAACACTAAAAAACCATTTCAAGCTGTAATATGAACACTATTCACTAGCACATGTGATCACAATACTGTTTTCATCAGAGATGTGAATTAGCTTCATCTCACAACGCCACTCCATCACATTCTTTGTCTCACTTACAAAATTCTTTACTATCTGGTCCCTAATTATTTACGCTCCCGATTCCATGTACTCCCATCGAGTCCTCATTATGTGAGTTCCTACGTCACTCCCAAACCTCTTGATTTTTCATATTTTAATTGGTAATTCCTTCACAACTCTTTTTTCAACATAAAATTGTAGAATTCTCTACCTGGCCCAACCGAGAGAACACTTCTCAAAAAACATTTAAAATTAAATAAAACCTTATTTACCCTCGAATTTGTCATAATATTGGTACTTTGTATGTTGAATATGAGTGTGTACATAGTGGTACTTATGTGAATTTTTAGATGTGATTAATTATCTTCTTATATATAAAAATGAATCGCAAAATGTGTTGGTAAGCTCATAACCAACAACGCCTGGACCAATTTGGCCAATTCTTTTTTGTTAATGTTCGTTGAAGTTCAAGGAGGGTTTTTACAATGAGGAAAATTCGAATAATTATCGGAAATACCCTAAAAACAGCCCTTTTATTTTCCCATGCAAACGTTTTCTAACTAAAACGTACAGTCGAATTGAGCTTTATTGTTATTGTATAAAGTTCATATTTCAAGCACTCACTGTTGTCTAAGCAATGAAGGTGTGTTCCTAACATCAAAGAGTCAATTTGCGCTTTATTAACGCTACATATAGTTGAAATTCAATCATATCTATCAAAACAGTGTGCATGCGTGCGTTGGAGCACAGAATACATCGTTGGAGGATTTAATATCACGTTCCAAAATGGAATAGCCACAAAATGTAATAGGTCATTTAGACTTTTTTTGCGATTTGGTTGGCTATGCGACATTATCTATAAAATAATTAGGAACAAAAAACTGCCACTGTACAAATGTTTTTGACAGGACGAAGTCTGTGAGGTCCGCTAGTACTTTAATATAAATGTACGCTAGTACAGCTAATATAATTTCAAACTGTTTCTAGGTTGGCTGGAAGAGATCTCTTAAAGAAATAAGTTCGCCTTTGTATATAATGTTATGTAATGTCATTTGTGTATGTTATTTGTGTACAATAAAGGATCTATAATAATACCAATGTCTTATTATGATGGGTCATTATGTTCACGTCTAATGAAAATTATTTTCGACGAAGAAGAGATTGTATCTAATTTGTTTTCCATATCAGCTCCCCAGTGATAAGTACGGTCTTTTAACTATTTATCTCTAAATATAACGAAACTCTAAATAGTCAATATAACGAAAGCCTAACGAGTGTATTTGCAGTTTTGGTTACCTAACTTGTAACTCCAGAGAGTGCAAAGTCTAACGTTCTAATGATACACCACTGTGCTACGTACCTACCTACTAATTGATCAGTAGTTCTGTATGACATTTCATGGCAAAGCAAACAAAGCGTTACATAAATTGTTCGCTAAACATAAATCAATCAGTCATCAGGTGATGTAAGCGGGGTCGATGTGTCCCCGTGCCCTCCAGACGGCATGGCGACCATGCCAGCTGACACTGACTAAAGTCGCGAAGGGCGGTGCTGGTCACATGGGTGTTTGCCCAACGGTGTGGCTGTCACCTTGACTATTTCTAGACAAACTGCTATTCAGTGTCACCTGCCTGACCTACATGCTCGCACTACCGACCTTCAGTCCGAATATTTCGCTAGTCATACTTTTTAAGCTTACAGATAAATTCGTTTTTTTTATTTTCTTGGGTCACCTTCGTACATTATCTGTACTGTGGGTTGTTTTTAAAGTAGAAGTTAAAATTAAAGTTACCATCGTTATATATTTACATTATTAGGACTTATTATTATTATTATTCGCGTAAGTCGGGGCTGATATGCATCACTGCGACCTATTAAGATCTATTGTGACCAGCCTCCTATGTAGGTTCTATGTAGGCCCTACAGTAGCTCCCTTAACTGGGCACTGACCAAGAAAGATAGGATGTTCCCAGTTCGGATTGTTTTTATTTCATCTGGGTCAAGGATGTGTTTCCCCAGGTGTCTGTTTCTTTTGTGAATCAGCGGTTCACAGTAGCACAAGAGGTGTATTGGTGTTTCACGCTCTTGTTCGCAGAATCTGCATGTGTCAGTGTCCTTAAGTAGTTTGCATTAAAGTATTGCGACTTTATTAAATTAATAAGTTTTTTTTAAATTTGTAGAAAGTACTTAACACCAACTAATAACAAAAAGTATAACAAACTAATACAAAATGCATGACGCTGTCAACTGATTGATAGCTGTTCAATAAAACCGGTTTTTTTTATTAGAACCAATCAACATTACAGCTTAATTACGTTCAGTTAATTGTGTAAATGTTGATTTACTAGGCTACCCATCATATTAGTAGTAATTTGAAAAGAACTGGAAAGTCGCCATTGTCATTGCTTGATTATTTCTGACATCGGGTTTATGGGGTAATCTAATACCCATATCACAGGATGAAACTCAAACTAAGATCTGCGCTGAGCACAGTAAAAAATGGGGCTATGTGAGCTCAATAGTTGTTCACTATCTTTTTAAACAGTTAAACTCAAATCGCTGGTTGAGTACAGACTCAAGCAGCGGTTTGAGTTTAATATAATAGCCGAGGTATAAGAACCGAGGTAATAAGAGGAATTTGAGTCTGAGGCAATAAAACTTATTGCCTCGGACTCAAATTCCTCATGGTTTTCTCAAACAAAACTTTTGTTAGTTAGGAATAGAAAGAGGATATCAATTCTTGAAGATGTCAAGAGTTATGGAATTGTTGTGTGATAAAAATGATATACTTTATACATTTTCTACCTGGAAATAGAAATGTATTAGATACTGTGTAATACACTTATTTGCAAAACATACATAATATTCAAAACATGGCCTACGACATTCCTTACCCGAGCCGCAGATGATTGATGTACCGCGGATGTTAGCCGACCATTTAATACGCGCGTGCATTGTAAAAGTTAATTTGAGACTTTCCTTAAGTGAAATATAATTAATACACTTCACTTAAGGAAAGCCAAATAAAAAAAAAAACAAAACATTTAGAGTATGCCAAATGATTGTCAATTTTTTGGATCTGTCAGTTATAAACAAGGTAGATTATATATATATATATTACAATACAACCACTTAATAAATATATTATTTGATATTAAGATCTAGAGGCGATGGAAGACGTAGGCGATGTGGGCCTACGGTTTCGCAGTGTAAAGGGCTTCGTGTAGTCTTTACCGAAAATCACTTTATTGCTGTGGCCTTCGCAAAATAGTCCCTCTCGCGCACTGAATTGAATATATAAGCTGAAGTAGACGGATCGTCCTACATATGACCTTCGGTCTGAGTGTGTCACGAAGAATGTAGAAAAGTAGTAAAAACTATATGGTTTCCTATCTGAGTGCTGAGAAATAGAAGATTATAAAAATGGGTAAAGATTATAAATGGAGATTACTAGAATTCTATGCTAAACAGCAATTTCTTTTTTTAATATTTATATGTTAAAGATATCCCAACTAATATTATAAATGCGAAAGTGTGTTTGTTTGTTTGTTTGTTACCTCTTCACGCTTAAACTACTGGACCGATTTCAAAAATTCTTTCACCTTTGGAAAGCTACATTCTCCCTGAGTAACATAGGCTACTTTTTATCCCGGAAAAATCGACAGATCCCACGGGATGCGCAATAAAGGCTTCGCTCAAAACTACTGCACAGATTTTTATGCGGTTTTCATCAATAGATAGAGTGATTCTTGAGGAGTTTTGCGGCATTTTTTATCTCGGAAAAACGGATAGTCCCACGGGAAGCGCGATAAAATCTTCGCACCATAAACCGACTTCCGCGTATATGTAGCCGTGGGCAAAAGCTATGACCCTTAACCCTCTATACACCAATCCCGAAATCCACGCGGGCGAAGCCGCGGGCAGAAAGCTAGTTTATTAATATTTTAATATTTACATTTTAAAGGTACATTAATATGCTTTTATGAACATATTAATGTACCAAATTAAAGATTTACTAATCTTTATATTACATGCTGATAGATTTTATGTGTTCTATTTCTTAGGTGCCTAATTACCAATTTAAGTATAAGTAGAAAACTATTCCATGTATGTGTAAATACCTACAAAATTTATTGAGTAAATAAGTATTACTTTAATAATATGCTAAACTGAACTGCTTATGGTAAACAGAAAAAAAAACAAGTAATTAAAATATTTGTTATTGTTAAAAAATTCCTTCGTTTTTCACTGTCTTTCAAAGCAAGCATATCCTGTTAATGTTTGGCGGTAAATTCTATTATTTCCAATGTTGTCTAAAAAATTCAGAATCACAATTGATCACAAGATCTATTATTTACTGGGATGTAATAACTATATTTAGCAATATGTTCATTGTTTCGTGCGTATCAATAACACGGGCACGAGCTTTTCCTATGTTAGGGCGATATGGTAGATTGGACGATTTTAGATATTACTAACCTTACCCTTATTAATATTTATGACTATATAGAACTATTCATTTGTTTAGATATGTACTAATTATACTACTTTTCAATTATATATATCGACGTACGGGCATTTAAAATGGTAATTGTTCACTCGTAGGCGTGAAACCATATTTCATGTGGCATATCTCATATGTACGGATAGTTTAGTACAGAAAGTCACATAAAACTTCTTTTTATTTTACTTCACTTTTTAATTTTACTTTACTGTGCTATAATATATATAAAATTTGAGCATAGAACAAACTTATACTTAATGCAGTACATATATAGGTACGAAATCTTAAAATATTATTAATAATATGTTTACTACATAAACTTCGTGAAAGTCAGCCCTAACGAATTTTTGTGGAAGGTTTATTATTATGGCCAACGACGAAATTTGAAAAATGCTTTTGTCCTGTTGAAATGGCGTCTTTTTGGCAGCGTATTAGTAATGGAGGGTGAGCGACCGGACAGATAGCCGATTGCCGTTTCGCTGCTCAATATATCTGAATAGGTATTGTGCGCGGGCGCATACAAAACTGATGTGTTTACTGTGAATTAAATTCATACGACGAAGTTTGAGCAGGCATTGACATCAATCTTTGCGACGTGATAAGTATCCTTATGGAGTCGGGTAGACGAGGCACGTGCTTTTATGTTTTAAAGCTCCTTACGACGAAACTTGTTTATTAGTATTTAAGCTTTTCCTAGATTTAAATTAGGTTATAATTAGTAAGGAATTGCGACCTTCCAATTCGGGCGAGTAAGTGAAATTAAACAAAATTTGTCGTAGAAGCATACTGACTAAAAATATTTAATATCGAACATTCAACATTTATGAGCGTCTCCTTATCACATCACGCAATTATTTCAAATAAACGTAGCCCGATCAATGCAATAATATGAACAAATACACTAGAGAAATATTTTTTCCTAAAAATCTGTGATATCTACCGTCATGTCCCTGTGATTCATTTCATAACTTATTTAGTACAAGAAATATTAATGCTCAAAAACCTTTAAAACCTGTTTTTTTAAATTTATAGGTATAACTCAGGAACAACTATATAAATGTATAGGTATAACTTAGTTATACCTATAAATTTATAAAACTCAGTCATAACCTTGTTAACGGTTTTATCATGGTTACACACTATTTTAAATGTTATCTGTTACGTAAGGAGCCACCACAGAGTCTCTAAATTATTATTTCAATTAAGTGTTCTAGAACAACTATAACCTGAATCGAACTTCGAATCAAAAAAAAAGAAATGAACAAGATAAAACCACTCATGAATTAATCATTGAAAAATTCAGTTCAATGTAGAGCTTTATTTAAACCAGAACAATAATACCTACCGATTTCTTGTGTACTTATGTACATTGTACATTCAAGCCTGGAATATATGTCAGACAAATACATGGAACAGGCAGTTTAAATTATTACAGGAAAATAATGTAACAGCCTGTACGATAAGAACAGATAAGTATAATAAAATTTCTTATATCCCTCGCATTGAAACACACATACACTAACATCTGAAACTGAAATTATGATGTATTCTTTTGACATATCGTCCGTATGAATGTGAGCCAATTCACTTATAGTAGGTCTCGTCGCGCTGAATCTACCTGCCTGTAAATATCATTGGTACAACCTCTATTTCGTATTGACCTACTCCGCAGTGCATGCGCCGTCTGCGCGGCAAGGGCACTGCAATGCCCTTGGGCGACCGCGCCGACCCGCGCCGACCCGCGGCGACCTCAGTCTCCCTGCATCATGACTTTACAATCCATTGCCTCTGTACACAGCTCAGACTTCAAAAGGTTAATTAAATTATGAATGCCCAACCCGCCCACACGAATTTGTAGGATCTATCAAAATTTTCAATTTATCGTATCTTTGATGTTGTGGGTTTTTTATAGCAAAATACACACGTATTTAGATTTTAATATTGATATGTGTTTTTAACGTAATAAAGTAATTCATAATTTTATGTCTTCATTTACCTTTCACCTTTATTCAGATTTGTATAAAGGTTTAATGTTTTTAACCAATTATGATTTAATATAACACGCCGTTCCATTTGGACCACCACAAATTATATATGTTGCATGTCTTAGTGTAAAATTATTAAATTTTTAATTACATGTAATAAAATAAAATAAATTTACGTAGCAAAACTTCATTATAAATAATGAAGTTTTGCATAGGATAGGTCTGGAGTTCAGCACAATAGCCAAATCCATATTTAATCTTGTATACTTATTATAATAAGTAAATTTTTGAGATTTATTATCAGCGTATCTATAGAACTTTACCAGGCGTAAGTTTATCGCCACTGGTCTTCAGTCAGAAGGCCCGGGGTTGACCCTGCAAAGTACAAATGAGTTTTTCGTTTTTAGAATTTATGTACGCCGTGTTTTTAGAATATATGATAGATAAATATATAGATTAAGCGTTTATTATTTTCTGCAAAATACACATAAATATCTACTAAAACAAACGCTTTCGCTTGGCGTAAACACGAACTGCTGTGTACTTTAACACCTTTGAAAATGCTGTAAAGCGAAACCGGTCAGGTCGATAATAATTAAAATTAGTGGAACAGTACAAGAGTTTTATTCAACATGTAATCTTTAAAGTACTTTTGTACTTTTTGTACTTTGTATATATAAAGTATATATATATATACAAAGATATGATACTGGTACTGATATATATGTATAAAGATGTAACAACTGAAAATTGTTCGGCCGAGGCCGCTACCTCCCATGCTACACATAAAACTTAGGGATGCCAAGCTTTTGTATGTCTAAATAATATTTTCTTACATGTTTTTTAAAAGTACATATCCTTAGACGATTTTCTAATAGGTGGAGGTAAATCGTTCCAACAAATCTTACAATGAAAGAACAACATCGCGAGGCGGATACATCTAGGAATAATTCAAAGTTAACTCACTAATTTGTACTGTGTCTGGTACATTAACAGTTTCGAGTCGGCTTGTGCTCCTCGGTAGGGATGGATCATCATGATGATGGTGGTTTACAGCCAAACTGTAAACAGTCGGTGACAATCAAAATGGTACGATTATAAGATCATGGGTTTCTAATTTCAAATATACTAAATATCCTTAAGTAACGTGTCCTATGGCACGATTTCTATGGAATAGGCAGAGATTATTTAAAAAGGAAGTAATTTAATGACTTCTCCAGTGTTGCAATTAAAAGGTATAAAGTCAATACATGTTTGTAGCGTGGAGTAGTCGAAAGCAATATAATCGTAACCGTTTGGTTAGTAAACCAATCGGCTACGATCGAACCAAACGTAAGTATACTTTAGTTTAACTTACATATCCATTTATGTCTATAGTTTTAAATATATTTTACACAGTTCACTAAAGTGTATTAACGTTAGTCACATCTTCGTTTATATAGATACATATTAATATTATATTTCAAGACAAATCCACAGACAAACTAGTATTCATAATATCTCCATGATTATCATAAAGAAGAATTTTCGAACAAAGCGAGCTCTCCGTTCTACATTTAACATAACAGCTTCGACTTTAATTAAGTATGATGAAGCTTATAATAATAGTTCACGAATAAAACGAGACATTAATTTTGGATTATAGTCATTGTTTTCATTTAACAAAAGAGACTTCTAATTGTAGGTTGGTATCTCGTTAATTAAAGAAGTCTAAGACCACTAAGTGCCATATAAAATGAACAAAAAAGTGGTCATGTTCTTTTGTGCTTTTATTAACTAGGCAGACGGGCGTTATGCTAAATGATACTACAATGTCACAGTCTGGGCGTTAATCTAAACATTCAATGTGTCTTAAATGTATAATAATACCAATTTAAAGTTATCTGAACAGTGATCGGTCTGAGTTTGAGGTGTCAAGTCATCCGCTGTGAATTTACAGTGCACGATCCGATTTATGTGTACCATATAATATTCCTTACTAGTAAATTTACATATCTTTTGTCAAATATATAAATTGGGGTCATCCATAAATTACGTCACACGAATTTCGTGATTTTTTGCCCCTCCCCCCGTCCTTGTCACAGCTAGTCACATTTGTGAGACCCCCCCCCTAGTGTGACGTCACAAATTTTGAAATTATAGAAATTATTGAATGATAAAAGCGGTTTCGAAATCAGTTTTATTTTCATTTTAATAAAATTAACATCAAATCAATTAACAAAACAAAAAACGATTACTTATATTAAATAAGTATATGGTCATTTCATGATTTTCTTATTATACAAAATCACCTACTAAAATCAATTAAAAAAATAGTACGTTTCGGGAGTACCCCTATTAATAGAAGAATATACTATTCCTTTATTTATTTATGAGAGTATACAGACTTTACAATAAAAGTTAATATTTACAGCACTTTTCATACTTATAGTAATAATTTAAAGTTTGTGTTTTATCAGTTAGCTTATAATAGATTTTGAAATGTGACGTCACGACATTTAAGATCCCTCCCACCCCCTTGTCACACAATGTCACACTTCGTCAACCCCCTCCCTCCCCCTAACCGTGTGACGTAATTTATGGATGGCCCCAAAGGGATGAGTCATCTCTTACATAGATATTTTCCAGCCAACCCTAGAAGAATTCAGAAACATAAATCAATGCAGGACGACGTACAATGTTCACGTATCATTGAATCATACCGTAGACTTTATTTCTGTGGTATCTATTCTGACATCCTTTTAACATCTCTATATCATTTATTGTGACATCCCCTTGTTGTATTACAGCACCTCCCTAAGTCATGAAATTCACACCGATCATGAAATTCACGATGGCCTTGGGGAGGAGGTTCTGATCTCATCTGGAGAGATCAAGTGGCCTCCTAGGTGCCTTTTGCACTGCATTCTATACTGCTGCAGTGGTTCATATTCGCACAGGATATGTATGGGCGTTTCCTGTCTGTTGCGAGAGAAACTGTAAACGGTTGTTTCGTTTAGGCCGAAGGTGTGTAGATGTTTATTGCACGTTTAGTCAGAATCTTTAAGTGAGTTCTGCTGAGTTGTTGCGTTTTCTCAATAAGTTTACTATTAAAGCCAATTATTAGCCTTTTTGAATGAGCTTCGCAGCCTGGTTATGCCCCTGGGTTTTTATGATATTATGTGCCTTGCTGATGGGGATGCCATAGAAGGGTTCTGGCCCTACTGGTTGGCGCCCCGCATTTACTCTTGCGAGTTCGTCCACGGCTTCGTTACCGCCTATGCCGCTGTACCCAGGTACCCAGGCCAATGTCATCGAATTGGTGGAGCCTAGTTTATCAAGGAGTTGGGAGCACTCTAGGGTAAGCTTCAAGTTAATATCGTCAATGTCCGTTGGCCTACAGCGCAGCCTGACTGTTGGAGAGGATAATAATCTTTTTGCTTGAATACGACTTAGGCCTTCATTGCCCGCATATAATTATAGCGTAATAAATCTCCTTTTAAAACAGTGGTGTGTTCCGCTAGGTGGACTGTGCGGTTTATTTTGGGACTTGCACTAAATATTCCCGCACCTGCCTTACTGTTTTTCTCAGAACCATCAGTGTACCAGACTAGGCCATCCTCCCAATCTATCCTGTCAGGTAAAATAACCTGGAAAAGCTTTTGATGGTATGTGATACTCACTGTGGTATCCGAGGGCAGACTCATGATGCGGTTTTTATAATTATATAATATAATAATGTAGTATAATAATATTATAACATATATAGACTATTGCAATGGTTCATGAGATTAGAGTATATAAGCCAAAAACAAACTTGTTTTTGTTTTTATTATTACCAAGTAAGTATAAATAAACATAGTGAGTATGATGCCATGTGGATAGCAATTGAAAACATTTAATTTTCAAAAAGGTATGGCAGATTCAAATTTCAAATTTTATTCGAAATCTATAAAACTCACTAGCACATTAAGTCATTAAATGCCACCCACAAATAAATAACAAAACAAAATCGTGCGTTGTAAAGAGGCCGTCTGCGGTGCAGTGTCAGTGTAAGGACGAAGGTCGCCGCCTGTGTCTGGCCACGACGTCATAACTGCTCACTCAAAAAACATTGACCACTTTTTGTTCAGCAACCGCAAACGAGGTAGGTACTTCACTTGCGAAATTGAAATAAATACGACTTTTGTCAAGTATATACCTATATTTTGTAATGATGACCAATTGTACTTTTTGTTTGTTTGCGTCAGATTTTTCATTTACCTAATTCTCATATTTAGAAGAGAGAAATTATTTCCCATGGAAAATAAATATATAGGATATTATGTCGAGACCGGTTTTCAAACTTACTACACACCAAATTTTAATTAAAACGGTTCATTAATTTTACAGTGTATTAAGTTATTTAATTAAATAAACAATAAATCAAATCCTTCCTCTTTTATAATAGTAGCTTAGGTTTGCTTAACCAGGAACAAAATGTTGAAAACAGGGTTACGTTTTATTGTGTTCGCTGATATTATTGCCACTGAAGGAATAACATATTTACATATGGTAAGTAGGCATTCACCCTCAGTAAATGTGTTATAAGCCTTAGTCGAGCACCCTAGCTCAGTTTAGGTTGGTCTACATAATATAAACCTTAGAGATTTTATCACGTATGGTAGACATAACAATGTTTTCCTGCACCCTGAAAGCACATTTGGTCGTAAAGCACATTGGTACTTTAAATGTTCACCTTGGGACAGTTGGTGGTGTTTTGTTACATAAATTCATAAAGTTATAGTATAACTAGCTGACCCGCGCCCACTTCGTTGGGCATAATATTAATAATCCCCGAAGCGAGCACGAAAGCGAACTGAATTAAACCCGAAGCCATCGCGCGCCGTCCGCTGATGATGATGATGATGATGATGATGATGATGATGACACTCCGCAATAATGTGGCTTTCTATTGGTGAAAGAATTTTTAAAATTGATGATGATGATGATGATGATGATGACACTCAGCAATTTGAGATTTAAACTATCCTATCTCTCAAGTTGGATCGAACTGCACATGGTGTGCGAATTTTATTATAATCGGTTAAGTAGTTTAGGAGTTCATTGAGCACAAACATTGTGACATGAGATTTATATATATTAGATATTATTAAAATTGATGACAGCAAATGACTTGACAAATCAAATCAAATTCAAACTTATTCAACATAGGATTTTACAATTATTTATTGACGTCAAAACAAACATAAAATTGGGAGTACACAAAGAGATTTAAAGTTACATAACACATATAATACATAATTTAAAGCCTTCTCTAGACGAACAGGCAAGAAACTCTAACGGTCTATTTTTTACAACAACAATTATATATATATAAATTCAATGCATTCCAAAATTAGATAAATGTTAGATCACAATAAAAATATCTGATACATGTCCGGTACAAGATCAATTATAGTACATTACTGCAGCGGCCAGCAATAGAGGCATCGATGGAGGAACAGTGGTACACGTAAGTCCATCAATGCCTAGTTGTGGCCAAGGCTTGTATAGTACTTTTCTCAAATAATGCGCAGAACTTTTATTTGAAAACAGGTTTTCTTTGCAGTTCGATATTTAAATAAAACTCTGATAAGTTGCCTCCTTGGTTTGCCATTTTTCGGAGCAACAAATCGTTCCATTTTTTAAAATACACGATAGACATGAATTTACAATTTACATGTATGTTTATTTGGCTCATTGCCATTAACAAAATTACTTACTTACTTTATTTGGCCGCTCAAACACGACAGATATGGATTTTCATACATTATTTGCCAGCCGCTGCTCGCTTGTATTTGGCCAGTACAGCAATTTCGATTTATCTCGAAGAAGGTTGTCAAAATAATGCTCAAATTTCTAAGCATGTTGGAGAAAAATTATTTATTTGATGATAATAATAAAATAATATTATTTATTGTTATGAAAATATAAATTTAAGTATTTTTATTATTCAAGTAATGAAGTAATCAATAAAATTTATGAAAAGGCAAAGCAGTCACAATTTGTGGAAGTGTGTTGTAAAAAGGCATAGACATTTTCCCACGAATAGGTTTCCTCTGGTTTCTGTAGCCTCAATGGAGGATGGCAAGTTTAGTTTTATTTTTCTCGTATTTAAATGGTCAATTATAAATATGCGACATATACGCTGAATATGTTTCTAGCTTTAGGCGTTGTAAGTATTCCAACATCGTAAAATAATAATAACAATCGTAAAAGTAACAATATACTTGCGAAGAAATTCAAATGTCTGAATTTATCTAGACATTTATTTATCAAGTCCTTTCTAACCTAATCAATTGAATCGATTTGATGAATAGTTTCCAATACGATCCGGTACAGCATTTTGCCGGCTTCCACGTCTACGCGAATTTATTGAATTGAATCACGTGTTTAGTGAAAAATATATTGAATACATTGTGTAAGTGAGTTAAAGACACAAATTAAATTTTTCTACTTACCATATCCCTTGTTAATGAGGTGTTTATAAGCAGATTGATTTAAGCGAATGTCTCTCAAACAGTTGCTGATATAACTACAATAATTAAAAAAAAATATTATACATAAAAATTCTGCCGACGTAATCGCAATGATGTATTAATTGCAATTTTATGTGCTTCAATCACTTACAAATCCGTAATTGTGCAACGTGTTTCGATGGTAGTCTTAAAAGATTTCTGACACAACTACAACTGAATATGGATGTTTTATGTAATTTTAAAAACTTTATTTATAACATAACATAACTCTTTATTGTATACATAAAATACACAAAAAGAAGAAAACAACATATAACAAATGTACAAAAGGCGGCCTTATTGCCAAACAGCAATCTCTTCCAGGCAAACTAGGACCAGGGAAGTATTAAAAGGAGATTTAAACATAGGATAGGTGCAGTAATTGGACAGTTTGATGTCATAAAAGTATGTCAAAATACAATTATTTAATTATATAAAAAATAAGTAATATTCTTTTTTCATAATTTGCTTAAAACGAAAGATATTTTAAAATTTATTTATATTAAATGATTTTTTTATATAGATAACACATACAATACACGTGCATTAACAGTCATTAGAAATTGTTTATACGATGTACCTTCTATAGTATTTTCAAAAAAGCATTTGATTTGAAAATATAAATAAATTTGTTTTTTTTTATATGTTCTAATGACAATATCAGTTCACGCCTAATTTAAATATCTTCCTTAGACTACTATAAAAACAATCACTCATCAAGCCCGAGGATCTAAACAAATGAAAAAGAGACAATGAAACATTTAATACGTGGATTATGTTTGGTTCATAAATAAAGTTGAATCATAGCGCGAAGGACGGCTGAAGGTGGCAAGCAGAGGGGTTACTATCTGCATCCATAACCAGAATTTCTGGACATTATTTGATATACATTGCCTTGAGATCTAAGAGAGTAACTCGAAAAGTCCACACTTCTACGTCATTGTAGAGCTAAATGTAAGTACGTAATTTTGGTCACAGATTTGAAGAGTTAGCTCTCGGGTACACAAAAAAGTGAGAACATCGACACAGTGACACCTGACAGACACCCTTTATGGCTCTCGATTTTAACACTTGTTTTGTTGCAGTTGCATTTCATTAGGTGTTGGATTTCAATAACAAGTCCATGTTGCGCATCACGAAAGGAATGCGGGTTTTGTTCTTTGTTTTATTATTATTTTCTGCTAGTTGCTCATAAGTACAAGACTGAATGCATAGAAAGTAATTGTATTTTTCATACTATGATAAAACTAAGATTCTGATTAATATACTTATTATTTTTTTTGTCCGTTATAGAATATTTTTAGCAATGTTTTGTGATCGACAATTCTCGAGTAGGGCAAATTGGTTTCTATGCAAATCTCATGTTTAGGTTTAACGCCTTCATTAGCAACTCAAATGAATTATAAAACGACATTTTTCTCTATGCCTTATACCTCTGCTTAAATCTATCATATCTATCAGTTACTCATATATTTTCCCGCCAAAAGAATCAAACCTAATCTAGGTTTGTGTATATAGGCTTGAACCAATCACACTGTTATTATTTTAAGTTAAGTATTGTTATTATTTTAAGGTAAAACAAGTTAATTTCCTTCGCTATATTAGGAGTGACAGGTACGAGCACTACGAAAATGGTACGTTAGAAACTCACAGCACATCAGCTGTGGTATATGACCACACTCCCACTGATATCGCTCCACGATATTAACATAAAATTATATTTCAATATTTTGCACTGTCTTTTTAATATTATTATTTTCACATCGGAGGGAAACTCTACACTAGAATTGCTTGCTTGAATTGCCTCCATTTTACCTATTTTTAACAAGAAACAGCAATATTTGCTTTATGTCCACACTTTGTACCTTATATAGTACCATAAAGAGTATATAAGTGAAATATGATATTGTTTATATTTTTTGTCTTAAATCTCACAAGTACCACATGCACAGTTTGGCAGCACAGCAGAGAAACAATTGTACTACGAACACAAGGTTTATTGCTTAGGGAATAGAGGAAGGAAGTCTCAAGGCCAGCATGTATAGTATTTTGCGAGTTGCAGATATCATATTTAATAAGTACTAAAAGCGATGTCTGTTTGTTAGATAATTTATAGCAAAAAAAAATACAATAGCTTATGGCACATTATTAAATATTTACATTCCAAATATGTGACATTCCTTTGACATTCTCTCGCAGCCATCATTAGGACAATTAGGAGCCAAGTCAAACCGCTTTGACATTTATAGCGATTATTTTTACGTATTTTGTAAATAAAGTTTAATGACCTTATTAGTCTAGGGGTCGCAAGAAGTTTGCTCCTTGGTTGTCCCAAACAACTATATGTTATTTTTCATTAGAAATTCTCAGAATGTGTAATGAACCTGGCACTTATATGTAGCTAATAGACTCTCCCTAACAAGGGACTCATATAAAATAAAAGGTAATAAGGATTTTTCTTATTATTGGGGAACCGCAATAAGTATATATGAGGCAGGCACTATTTTCTAGCATATTTTAGAATAGTAAAATAATCTTGTATTGGGATTGTTTCAGACAGAAATATATTATATTTGATTGATTCTCATACAATTTAGTATGAGAATAGTTTAAGACCCAAATATCACTCACTTCTGGGAAAATCGTCAAAAAAGTAGGAGTTACGCATACCACGGTGCACGCTACCAACTTGTGACATATGTAAAATCATGGTACCCTATAATTTCACTGCCATATCCCTGCAAAGCGAAACACAGCAATGCAAACATTCCTGTTTGTTGGAGGTAGAATTATATGTATGCCGAAAGTATTCAAGGTTTTTTGATTATAGTTATAGAATTTGTAATTATAGGATGCAGATATTATAATATTAGTTATGTAGTTAAGGTAAACTATATAATAATACATAATCTATATTTGTGACTTATTGTAACACAGTTTTAAGTAATAAACTTATTCTATGCTGGGGGGCAATCGCACTAACAAATCGCAGCTGAAACGAAACCAAATCGTTCCACTCAACCAATCCGAGAGCTAGAATATCACGTTATCGAACAGATGACGTGATATTGTGGCGTTCGGATTGGTTAAGCCGAACGGTTCGGTTGCGTTTCGCTTGCGATTTATTAGTGCGATCGCCCCTCTGTTCTTTTTTCTGATCTGTTCTATTCTATTCTATTCCTGTTCTGTTATGTTCTATTGTAAATATCTTCTAATGGAAACCATATAACTTAATGAAACCAAGGACAACAAGGTCGTACATAATAAAATCGTCATGCTCATAGACAATCCTTTTATGTAGGCTTTACTTCATATAGAGCTACCTGTATCGTAAAATGTATTAATAGATTACCCCTATTGTTCTTTGTTTAAAAATAACATAAACGAATGAGTAGCGAAAATCGCTGAGAGTGATTATGGCCAGTGTTTTAGCTAACTTCCGATACCTATATATTCACAAGGCGCTGTTCGAAGATGACTTTCAGTTTACTGCGCCATTGAAGCACTTCCTCTGACCCATTATTGACAATTAACTAAGGAAGTACAAATAACTAAGGATGTTATTGCATATTTGTTGCATGGATTAATTGGTATCATTACAAGTATTTATTCATCGTTAGTTCTTCTATCCACCAAGGACTTATTACAGAATTTCGTTTATGCCATTGCAACTAATTGTTTTATGTCTGTTGGCAAGTGGCTATAGTCGCATATTGAAAGTCAAGAAGACGGATGATCACGAGTTTACAAATTACATTCTAAAAGTCAATGTAACTAAGACTTTGTTTCTATTTTTTTCTCTAAATGGTTAAACAGTTATATTACAAAATAGGTTGCTGTAGATATTTATGATTGTTAATATTCTTTTACTTTTAGATACGATGCAATCTTAACAAATAGCAAGTTGAAAACATCTTTAAATTTCAATTATTGAAAGTTAAAATAAACCATTAGACCGTATTTACATCTGCGATCGCAATTGGTTGTAAATTAAGATTTTTCGTTCATTGTTCTCAACTAATTGGGACATAACATCAAAATAACTTTGTGTTTAATAGAAGTAAAATACATATATTTGTTGAAAAAGGGCCAAAATTCATTATTAAATTGCAAATAAATAACTTTGTAAGCATTAAAAAAGATTCTCTTGGTTACAAAGATCAAACATAATAATTATAGATACCGTCAATAAGCCTCTGGAACGAGGTGTCAGGACTGTAATAAATATATTAAAGCAATATACTGTAATAATAAGTAAATATTAGTCGTCCATTGCCACGGTTAGAGTAAATAGCTATGAAATAACCCTTGTTTGTATCTAATAATACTGACAATTAGATCACACGTAGAAAAAAACGTGGTCCCTAATGTTAGTTCATTCTTTTGTTCTCGCTAATGGCTGGCGGAGAAGCGATCTTAACAAGTAGAGATATTTACGAGACGAGTGCCTTGGAAACTATGTAACGCCCACGAACCTGTAACTACGAGGGTTCTTAATGGCTTTAGAGTGCTAGTTGCGACGTGCGAAGAATAAGTAGTTCTTTATCGCATTGGAAAGCTTTCAATTGTTTTGCGGTTTGATATTTTTTGTGTCTATCGTATTCAGATGCAGAGGGCATCCGATGTTTTTGAGTTGGCAGGTCATGGCGGATGCGCATAGGTTTTAAGTAGTGTGTATTTTTAACAGCCGTTTCTATTGCATATGAAGGTTTTATCGATTTATTCAGTGTCTTTTCCTGTGTTTCACAGTAGCTACATGATTTCTTGACTTTGTTTACTGTAGCAAGTTTGAATGAAACTGTGAAACAATTTATTTTTGAAGTAACTTATTCTAACTACTATTCAACTACTAACTTTACTAACTTTTCTAACTACTATTCAGAATATGGTAGTTATAAGTGTTATTGTATATCATAACGCTGGCGCCGTCGCGATCGCTGCCGCAATCACACCTCTAGCCGTTCATTCAAATATTTGCCCCCTTTGCACCAACATTGATCTGCCTTTTTGGGGGATGTTCAGAGACCGCCTTATAAAGCCTTATATAGAACCGTCTCCAATAAATACGCATATATTAAAAGCGACATAATAATAGTATTTTTTCTTTGCATAACCAAACATTAACAAACTGAATAATAATATCTCTAATAAAAACTGTTTAAAGAAGATCGTGGTGTAAAAATATTTATTAAGAGCGTCTTTTGTAATTGTTCTACTTTATGTGTACGTAAGCTATTTATGAACGTATTAAACGGTTCGTTGGAATGAAAAATATTGTGAAGTTAAGCGAAAAGCGAATAACACTTGTGGGTTTCGTAAGTGTTGGTGAAATCGCTGGCAACGGCCAGCGCGGCAAGCACCGATGCCACTGCCTCAAGCCAGGGCTGTCGCACGATTAATAATGTAGTTCAGATTCTCAGTTCTTCATTCGTATAAAGCTACTTTAATCGTCGACCTGCAAAAAGGGAGCCTTGCTTAATTTTATTGTTTTTACAAGCAGTTATTGACAAGCAAAATTCAGAATATTACATTTGTATAGCACCACGAATATTTTCAGGTTTACCGTCACACCAGGTAAATTAAGTAGAATAGGTACGGAGTATACTTATCATTCGGTCTTTGATATAGTATAAATAACTGTCTTCCAATTTAGCTTTGATTAAGCGGATTAATCATCGGAAACTCAATGTTACAATATTTTATCAAAGGGTAAGTAGACATCGTGACAAGTCTTCTGCCATCATCGCTCATCATTTAACAGCAATAAAACTCTCCTAAAAGTTTTCCAGACCGATTCCTGCTATGTGCGAATGCTAAAAATGTTTGCATTTTTCGAGACATATTATTAGGTCCTTACATATGAAATTAGCGTTATGTCGTACTGACACTTTGATGTGAAATATCTCCTCTTTGGTTAAGAATTCCAAATTCAAATTTATAAATTCATTTAACTGGTACATTTGAGTTTTGGAAACAATAATTCATTTGTTTTTTTTTCTTATTATGTTTTTATTTGGCGTCGTTTACTACCGCACAATGGAAAACATGAATTATAAACGTAAATACACATTTACGAATACGAGTTCTACCGTAGTACCGGTGCTGCAGAAACAGTTCGAAGGATTAATGATGTATACGGCACTGGTATTGCAAAAGAAAGCATGATACGTTTTTGGTTTCAACGTTTTCGTTCTGGAAATTTCGTACTTCACAACCAATCCAGTGGACGGCCGAACACTATAGTGGAAAATAAAGATTATTGGTGACAGGCTTGAGTTAAAGTAACTTGAAACTCGTGTCGACTGCTGTGTTACTTTCACTAACCAACAATTTTTTTTTTAATTAATTAGGAATTTAAATCAAATCATTACTTGTAATGAAAAGTGAATACTATACGATAATCGAAAGCGCTCGTCGCAATGGCTGAACCCTGGGACACATAACCAAATCCTGCCCAACACAAAAATTTACTCAGAAAAGTTACTTGTGAGTGTTTGGTGGACTAGCGCCGGTGTCGATCACTACAGCTTTCTAAAATCTGGATAAACGATTACGGTATATATCTATTGTCAGCAACTGCAAGCCACGTAGGAAGAACTAGCTGCAAAACAACCAAAATTGGTCAATCGCTCTAGACCACTACTGCTTCACGACAACGCAAGACCACACACACACTGACAACAAAGAACCACTAAGTTAAATAAGCTACAATTGGAATATCTGCGATCTCATTTTCTCCCATTTTCTCCGGAAGTTGGACATGTTCATAAAAGGAAAAAAAATAACTCCGATGCGGCAGTCCAAATCGTCTTCAAAGAGTTTATTAATTCTCGCCTCCATCGTTTTTTTTAAAGGGATCAATGAACTACCTATGATATGGCAAACGTGCATAGATAACAAAGGTGCATACTTTGATTTATTAAAATATATTTTACAAAAAATAACTGAGTTAGTATTCCTCTCGTACAAAAAGTAAATTTCATATATAAGGACCTAATATTAAACAGTTGTATATTATATACAGACAACCCCTTAATATGAAAATAGCAACCTCTTCCAACCCACTAACCTTTTTATTTTTTATTTAAACCGGGGAATACTTACAAATAGTTTTTCCGGAGTTTTTAACGACGTATTTGTACATTTTGGAACTGCACACCATTTGTAACTCATTTTGTTACATAAATCACTGATAAAAAGTAAATCCAATCGCTCTTTCGTTTTTTGTTTACAACAAACAAATATATATGCCAGTTGTCACAGATCAGAATACTGGCAAGTGACGTCACCGACCTCATTGCAGCGCCATATTGTCAAAGTAGCGTTTTGGCACACTATTTAAATATAGAATTTTTAATTCGATGTTTTTCAGCTAATATATACCAGAATTAAAAATAACAACTTTTACTGGGTTCCTTAGACTCTACAGCATAATATAAAATGGATTTTAAAAACCTGTCAAATAGCCTATTATGCAATAAAACTGTGTGATCTGCATGGTTAATCGATTATTATGAAATAGCCAAATCAAAGAATGTGGACTACGGATCAGAAGCATCGGAGGCGCTGTGGTCTCGGCTCTTGGCCCGGGGTCGTCCCATGTACCAATGTGTTTTTGTTTCTCGAATGGCATATGTACATTTATCTGACGCTTCTACGGTGAAGGAAATGTGTAAATGTGAGGCAACCTGCATACACCTGTGAAAAAATTTAAGCAAATTGGAACTGAAGCAAGGGTCCGATATCATCGTATTGAAGCAGAGATCAAAGTAGCACCGAAACTTTAAAATATTCCTTCTTAATCTGGCCGTGTTGATTTACATAGATATTGCAGAAATATTGTTTCGTATGGAGGTATGGACATTGAGTCTATTTATCGGTGGCCGCACACACAACCTTTTTAAATGAACTGGATCGTAACATATACTAGGGATGACTCAATTCACTTAACTTAAGTATTTAAAACGGTTACAGTAAACTATACAACAATCATGTAAATTAACTTGATTAATCGCAGCCCTACTAGTGGTGCATCCATTGCACCCGCTCGGCAGCTCGCGCCACACCCCGCACTTGCATCAAGTCACTTCTCGAATAATCCGAGCATTGACGTCGAGTGTACCCATAATCTCATCCCGTACTTGGACATGCGCTCATTTGTAATGCATGCCAATTCGTTGCTATTGCAAATGCTTATGACATCACTATTCTCATATTACACGATAACACAAGTTAAATATGAAAATGTAGTACTATGTTTTTATACTAAACTGTAAACTTTACAATATTATTTACTACCGTTATATACTGTAAAAAAGGGTCTTTTAATCGAGACCTTTAGGTTGAGTTTTTCCAGTGCTCTCTCATATCGTGAATAAGTGAATTGACAATTAAATTGTTTTAGACATATTTTTAAATTATATCATTCTTCCTCTTGTAATCTTATTTTCCGCAAAATGCTGAAAAAACTGAATCTCAACATTTTTTAAATATAATTTTAATGTTTATTCGTTATAATATATTGGGTTCTATATCCGACAGCGAGTATCTTACAGATGATAAGACAATGAGGAAGACGATTTTTGTGTGCCATTAAGCGTACCCTCTCCTGAGGGGCGGTCGCCCTCACGATTTGCCTATATGGTTTTAGAACCTAGGCCAGACTGAGTTTAGTCGGTAGGTCACGTGGCTGGACCGTTCCGGTCGCATGGAGTCCGACATATCCTCCGTGACACTTGCCGTTGCGGGGGTATCCTGGGTACGTTTCGTGCTCCTTATGAGGATTCTCAGCCTTCCTCTCCTGAGGAAAAAAAAAGCCATTAAGCGTTTCAATCTTCACACTGAAAGATAAGTTACATCAAAGAAACTATATCTGTGATATCAATGAGAATATCGGGCCTTGGTGAGGCTTTTGTGGATAGTAATTGATTTATGAATATTATTTTCAAATCAACATAACCATAGGCAGCTCAATTATTTTAAAATTCAGTCAAAAAGAGATAAGTATTCCAAATTGTTCTACTGTTTACCTGAATTAAAATCGTACAATGCATTATGGGCGTTATGTCTGCCATTGACAATTCTATTATCACTTGCAGGGAGTCTATGTCCAGTATTCGATTATAGCTTAATTAGATCTACTGGGGTGTTTCCCCTCAATGCCTATCTGATTTTTGATACATAGTCGTTTGCGCTTACCTTCTTAAATACTAGAAGTGGATTTGGTGCTTTTGTTTTTGTATTAAAGAATATCAAACAGAAAATCAGGCGCAAAGATATGATTTTGAAATTTCTCTTCTGTTCACCGGAATACATGCTGCAAATTTAATTATTTTATACGCAGTGACTTCACATAATGTACATTTCTGCAATAAATCTAGATAAAACCAGATTGTAATATTATTGTTAGGTTGAGAAAATATAAAAACAAAAATTGAAATCAAATGTTTTAGATGTGATACTTGAAGCTAATACCGGAGCGAATATTTTTCTTTTTTCACATATTTTAATGTAGTTTTGTTACACAAGAGGTTTTTCCTAAGATGAAAACTTTTTTACTCTAAATGTCAAAAGGTTTTATTTAAACATACTTTTAAGTATTGATATCACTTCCAACGCCACCATGAGTATAAAAGCCTAACTATATATCAAAGCATATCTATATATTATGATAGTAGAATTTTGTATATTATTAATTTGGAGTATTGTTAGAGATCATATGGAGGAGGCCTAGGTCTAGTTGTGGGCGTTCATCATAATTTTTAGCACTTGTATGTTATTTAATTAACATGTTAATTTTTCAAAGAAAATAAATTAAAGTATTTAGTGTTTCTTATATTATATTACCGATAAACATTATGGCAAAAATCTCAAAATTAGTAGTTTAATCGTAACTTCAGCTATATAAATGCTAGGTATGTCTTTTTTTTCTTTTTTACTAAATTTCCTTTTTCTTATTATTATTATAACATTACAAATACTTGTAAGCTATTTGAGATAATTTTACTTTTCAACGAGTTTTCAAATAAGAGGTTTTATTTTGAATAGTCCACTAAGTAAGTTTTACTTTTGAAGCTGTAATATTTTGATATTTCATTAGCAAAAACTACGCCATTACTAAAGCTAGAACGATACACGCTTCAACAACGCATTGAACTTATTAAAATTCACTTTAACCCGGCGTGAATGAGGTGAGAAATTGTTACACCAGCTATGAGGTGGGTATGATATACCCAAAATTTTGATGTAAAATTGTTGATACTATGATTGTGTAATTAGCATTAATGTTTAAGATATATTGATAATAGTAACTATTCAACAAGATTAGTAAATAAAATACGAACATTAAGTTAAGCAGCATTATTTTATTGAAATAACAAAATATCTAAATTATTTTCGAAAAATACAAATTTAGGCAATTAATTTCTTTTGCCATAAAAATCTAACAAAATTCCAACTTTGGTAAATTAATATAACAATATTGTCTTCTAGTTATTATAAATAAAAAAGGAACTGAAAAGTCTTGTGAGATCATGTAATAGAACACCAAAATTACACCTACAAATTAACACAATTCCGTACCCCAGCCGCGTGTGATGTGTATTTGCCATCGCCGCCCGCGCAACACTAAACTCGATACTGTACCTCACCCCTTGCATCTTTACCTCCAGCTACTGAAACAACAGGACTGGCATGGCAACAGTAACATTAAAATATCAGCGTTTAGAAACTTTTCGGGTATGACATACCCAACCTCACTCACGCCGGGTTAAAAATGGGTGAAACATTTGGCAGAGACGGTTCGTAAAACTAAAATATTTTTGGTTTGTCGTGAAGCACCTTACCATGAGTATAATAAATAGGTAAGCCGTAGGTGTTCAAGTAGAACACAATTTCCACCCGGGAAGCTCTATGTTTTCGAACATTGTGTTATTAAAAAGGGTGCCTTTATCAGACCGTAATTTTACTCACTGAGTAAAATGAATACAATTCGATCACCAAAGCAACAATATGCCATTTTAATTTAGCTAAATCACTCTACTTACACATTTCAAGACATCAGATTCCAACATGAAGGATTCATCAGCAACTGTACCATACTTTTATTATGCGATAAGTATTTGATGTAAACTACAGAAGTTAAGTCACTCTAGTGTAAACTTAGAACAATTTTAACTTCAACGTTTCTACTCGGGTTGCTGTAACAAGTTATTATACAGAAATTGTCTATAGCGATATCGACTACAACTGAAGTACTACTACAACTAAGTGAACACCTCCTTTTTCAAAAAAAACATTTAATTATAACAAATCGCCTAAATACGCGTATTTACGAAAATTACATTTGGAGTTCGCAATTGTAAGAGGAAATTACGCGGTGGCGATTCGCGGCATGTGTTGATGCAGCGGGTGGAGGTAAGCGGGTAGGAGGAGGGAGCCAGCTCTAGCGTCCTTCCTGAAAAGCCTTCTGAGTGACGCGACTGCCTGTCTAGACGTCTGGCACCTCACACGTTCTTCACAGCTCTACCTTCGTCACGTGGGCGTTGCGTAACCGGTTACAATTTTTCTGTATCGTGCTTTTTTGCAAGAGCCGCTTTTTGTCTTAAATATCAACCTTTTGTACGTCTGCATACGATTTGCGTACATGGTCAGAAGATGTATAGTTAACGGATAAAAAGAGCTCCTATTATGGTGCATTATTGTTATTACGGAACTATTGCGTTTCTGTTAACATTTGATGGTCATGCACGCTTTTTTCTTTAAGTAACCATAACAACTGATCGTGTAATACAAGGATTGTTCGATTTCTCCTGTCCCTTGATGATTTTGATTTTGACATATATATATATTTCACTCATTTATAAACCACTCCTTATTTCAAGTTTTTTAAGTCATGATTTTCTTATGAAAATAGGCAATATAATAAATAGGAAATGTCGTCCCTTAGACTTTGAGATAGAATTCAAAACATTTCCGTAGATTTTGCCGTGAAAACATCGAACAAACGTAAAATTTTTATATTTTACGTTTTTATATTGTTAGAATACATGAATTGTTATTGAACATTTTTTCGGTTTGATAACTTTTTTTTACAAATAACTTGTGTAGCCTACATGTTCTTTAAAGTAATCATTTCGACCATAAAATTTATATAGCGTAACAAATACAATTAATATCAGTTTTATAGGTGCTACCTACATGTGGAACGAATTGGCGTGGCGGGTACTATTCAGTTGGTTCAACGGATGGTTAGACACGCAACGCGTAGATTCGCAGGGCGACGTGAAATGGTGACTGGTGAATTGGTGACGCATCAATAAATCCGTGTCGAGACAAGGTCGGCGCGAGGGCGCGGGCCTAGTTCACGCGCGCGCCGCGGCCGCCAGCCGCCCGCCGCCAGCGCCAAACAACCGCCGCGCCGCGCGGCCCAGACGGCGAGCGCGTGACTCAGCGCCGCACAAATAAAACTGTAGTCAGTACTACAACTTTGTTTTCTGACTTATTAAGCAAGCTAACAATAATTTCAATTAGTGTCAATTATCTATAACCATCGTTATTTACATTTTTCCGTACTAATTATCAATAGTAAAAGTTCTGATAAAGATGTTAGTGATTGCTACAATCTACACAACCAAGACTCCACCACTCTCTGACCCAGATCACAAGTGACAAGAGAGAATTCCGACCCGATGTTCTGATGAACAAGATTAGGTAATTTAATATTAATAACTGAACAAATTACTTTTACAGGTTACTTATAGTTTTAGCGCTTGTTATTATCGCTGATAAATATAAATCACTGATATCCAGTCGCCTCATTTGTGTTTCTCTATATTGTTCGTAGCCTACACAGTGAATAAAGTTATGTTTCAGTATGTGTGCCTGTGTTTGTTGTGCAAAAACTGTGAAAGTTTTTTAAAATATGCACAAATACCGAAAAACGGTATGATGAAGTAATGTATAAGCTCACGCCGTTCATATCAATGTTGCTCCTTTTGCACCAATATTGGTTCTTTTTTGGGGGCCCATTTAGTGAACGACAAATCACCACCTGCCTTATTTCAGACGTTGAGTAGACAGGCCGGAGTCTCTTCCAAAGCCCGGTCCTCATTACCACCAAAATCGAAATTTTCGACTCTTTGAGCACCTGCAATTGACGACTGACAAAATTCTAGAGCAGTACCCCTCCGCGGAGTTGGTGATTTTAGGAGACTTTAATGCCCATCATTCAGAGAGGCTTTGTTCTCGGTCCACTGACCACGCAGGGAGGTCTGCTCACGAATTTGGTTTGTCCCATGGTTTCTCACAACTGGTACATTCTCCAACAAGAATACCTGATATTGAGAACCATGCAAGTTCTTTACTGGATCTTCCGCTGACCACACGTCCGGACGGATACACCATCACAGTGGATGCACCCCTCGGTTCGTCCACTGCCTCATCCGGGCAAAAGTACCATGTGCGCAGCCAATTACATCTAGGCCGAAACACCTACGTCGCATGTGGCAGTACAAGTCGGCAGGCAGCTTTGCTTCATATCAGATGATCCCGACGCCTCTGCAGCCGCTGTCGCTGAGACAACCTAGTGGGTATGGAATATTTTATTCTAAACGCACTGGTAGCTGCGGGGCAAAAAAAACGACCGTGGTTTAATCGGTCCTGATATGAAATGCAAATACAATGCTGCTTCGAGGTCCAGTAAGAGAATCATTGCCAGAGCCTAATTTGATTTCATCGGCAGAATTGGCGAGTGACTCACGGGCTATCCCTCTGGGAGTCGTGCCTTCTGGTCGCTTGCCAAAGCTGCCGAGGGGAACTTTTGCCAGCCGTCCTTACCACCACTGCGAAATGTCGATGGCAATCAGGCCCACAGTGCAAAGGAGAAAGCCGATTTATTGGGTAATCTCTTTGCCTCAAACTCGACCTTGAACGACAATGAGGGCGATTTGCCGCCTTCGATCCCTTGGTGTGGATTCTCTATGCCAGAGATAAATATCACACAGAGGGATGTACGGCGGGAGCTGCTTTCTTTGGACGTTCATAAGTCGAGTGGGCCAGACGGCATACCAGCAGTGGTGCTCAAACAGTGTGCCCCTGAGTTGTGCCCTGTGATAACGCGACTTTTCGCGCTTTCTTACCACACTTCTTGAGACTTCTTTAAAGAAAGTCTCCGATTGGGGTAGACTTAATTTGGTCCAATTTAACCCCACAAAGGCTCAAGTCTGCGCGTTCACAGCAAAAAAGCTCCCGTTTGTCGTGTCTCCTCGTTTTGAGAGCACTCCCTTAACCGCCTCAGCCAAAATTGGGATTCTTGGTGTCGAAATATCGAGCGTAGTTCAGTTCCGTGGTCACTTAGAGGGTAAGGCTAAACTAGCCTCGAAGAAGCTTGGTGTGCTCAATAGATCGAGGCGGTATTTCACACCGGCCCACCGTCTGCAACTTTATAAGGCACAGGTCCGGCCTCATATGGAATACTGTTCTCATCTTTGGGCAGGGGCGCCCCAATACCAGCTTCTCCCTCTAGACCGGATTCAACGGAGAGCGATTCGCATCGTCGACCACCAGGAAACTTCAAGTCGGCTTGACCCTTTGGCATTGCGTAGAGATGTAGCTTCTCTCTGCATACTCTATCGCATTTATAACGGAGAATGCTCAGAGGAATTATTTGGACTAATCCCTGCAACTACTTTCCGACATCGTTCCACGCGACCAACCTTCCATCCTCACCATCTCAATACTTGGCAGTCCACCACTGTGCGTTTCTCTAGAAACTTTCTGCCTCGCACAGCTAAATTGTGGAATGAATTGTCGCCTGCAGTGTTTCCGAAGCGTTACGAAATCCAAACCTTCAAGAAAAGAGCGTACTCCCATTTAAAAGGCCGGCAACGCGCTTGTGACTCCTCTGGTGTTGCGGGCGTTCATGGGCGGCGGTAATTGCTTACCATCGGATGATCCGTCTGCTCGTTTGCCCCCTATCACATAAAAAAAAAAAAAACACTAATCAAGTGCCATCTTCGTGGAATGCCAATGTGCATCCAGTGCCCAAAAAGGGCGATAGGTCGGACCCATCGAATTACAGGCCTATAGCTATAACCTCTCTTCTCTCTAAGGTGATGGAGCATGTGATAAACACACAGCTCCTTAGATACCTAGAGAGAGTCGATGTCGACGGTAGCTGCTCTGAATACAAGGACATAAATGCTGGCGTCCCGCAAGGCTCCGTTCTATCTCTGACACTGTTCCTGCATATCAATGACATGCTGTCCATCGATAACATACATTGTTATGCAGATGACAGTACCGGAGATGCGTTTTACACGGGCCGTGCAAACATCCCTCGTTCCGCTGTGGAAGAAAGTCGCGAGCAACTTGTGTCTGAAATCGAGAGAACTCTATCTAGAGTCTCCGATTGGGGCTGGGAAAATCTAGTCCGATTTAACCCCTCCAAGACTCAAGTTTGTACGTTCACCGCTAAGAAAACTCCATTCACTGTAGCCCCTCAATTCCAGGACACACCCTTTTCCATCGGAAAGTGTATTGGGATCCTTGGTGTTGACATCTCCAGCGACGTTCAGTTCCGAAGTCAGTTGGAAGCCAAGGCCAAGCTGGCATCAAAAAAACTTGGTGTGTTCAATAGGGCGAAGCGGTACTTCACACAGGGGCAAAGACTTGTACTGTATAAGTCGCAAGTCCGGCCCCACATGGAGTACTGCTGCCATCTCTGGACGGGAGCACCTATGTACCAGCTTGGGCCCCTAGACTCGGTTCAAAAGCGCGCTATGAGACTCGTCCACGATCCCGTACTCACAGGCAGTATCAAGCCTCTAAGTCTTAGTAGAGGCATTGCCTCCTTATGTGTGTTCTACCGCCTGTATAATGGGTTGTGTTCTGAAGAATTGTTTGACATGATGCCCACGACCACTTTCTATCATCGCACCGCTCGTCATCGACAGGGAGTTCATGCCCACACACTGGAGCCTAAATGGTCCCGCACAGTGCGGTTCCAAAGGAATTTCCTCCCGCGTACACTTCGTTTGTGGAATGAGCTCCCTGCCGAGGTTTTCCCGCAGGGCTACAGTATGGGGTTCTTCAAAAGGGGAGTAAATAGGTTTTCGAAGGGTCGGCAACGCGCAAGTGACACCCCTGGTGTTGCAAGTGTCCATAGGCTACGGTAACCGCTCACCATCAGGCGTGCCGTAGGCCTGTTTGCCGCCATCGTGGTATAAAAAAAATGGATTAGTATTTTTTTTTATCTGTAACGACAACAGTCTCTGTGCATCTAACTAAGGATAGACTTATGCTGCATTTCTCATTGTACAGATAGAGATTAGTCCCAATTGGAACACCCCACATTGAACATTGAACTCTAAGCAAACACCTCATCACAATGCAGAGAATGCGTTAAGCCCAAGGAAACACTACAGCACGTCCGCGTAGAGTATAGAAGCGTGACCGAATACACTTAATATTTTCACCCACTTGCATCCCTGTCCAACGCAACTGTGTACGCAACAATCCAAAGTGACTCGTTTCTACATGAAAAATCCAAGTCATTAAATATGGTTAAGTCATTAAATATGGTTAAAATCAAAGGTTATGAAAAATGCTTATTGGTGTGTTGAATTACACAAAACTACATAAATTTGATGAACAAATGTAACAATTTTACATTTATAACTTTGTATCACAATATACTCATTTCCAAAATCCGTAAAATGCAAATTGATACATTTATTAAGTATGTTTAAATGAAATGCAATGTAACAAACACAAAATCGTGTAGATGAATTATTTATTGTATTAAAAGAATATTTAAAAGAAAAAAAAAGGAAGATATAAATAAAAGTTGAGTGTCTTGAAATCCGAATGACTTTAAACTCAATCGGTTTTAGCTATATTCAACATGGTTTTAAAAGTAGATCTGCAGGTGATAAAGTAAGCTTATATTATATCTATAGCCGGCAATAAATCTCTAACAAAGGCCTAGTTAGATTTTTTGATTTGTGTAATATTTAAAAAATATATTTTTAAATTTCATTTTAAGTTACCCATGATACTAATAATATAATATATTATTAGTATCATTTATTATATATATCTTGTAAACAATACTGTCACTCAATGTTTTGGACTTGGGAGAAAAATGTTGAAATATTCAAAGACCCACTCCAAGGCAGTGTCTACGGTAAACATAAATAAATATATGTACATATATATATATATATATATATATATATATATATATATATATATATATATATATATATATATATATATATATAATAAAACATTTAGGCTGAGAAACTTAAAAATTAAATAAAATGACGGACTTCGAGTTATCTAAAAACTTGATATACTGCTCCATTGAATGCTTTGTGTCGGCCGCCGTTAGTCCGCTTGTTTACGTGCCCTGTGTCCCGCTCTCACCTGTCTGCGGCGCACTCTAGACAAAACATGGGCTGCATTATAACTAACAGAATTCTATGACAATGCCAAAAATACGAGTACCATATATATTTAAACATATTCTTTATTGTACATCACGTCACTTAAAATTAAATATAGTTTGTAATTGTCTATATAAATTAAGTTGCAAGTACATACACCGTTTAACCATTAACATGAGATATAATTTTGCGAATCATTTCATGTAGAAATTCTAATCTACAATCTTTGTGTTAGACAGTATAATCGTTTACATCCACTAATATCCATTGATATAATAACCATTTTATACTCTTACGTCTACTTTAAAACCTAGCGCAGAACCTTTTTTAATGTTTACTAATCTATCTGAAAATTTTGTTAAGGACATGGTGAGACGTACACTTTCCCAGTTTTCTGGCTAAATCTTTAAATCCTAACTGCGGCATGGCAAAAAATATGACATGGCAAAAATAGTAAAAATGTTGGTATTTAAAATATTTTAAATTACAGTGTGAGTTAATTTATAAAACTAATTGTGAAATTAGTAAATAACTCTTAAAAGAAAGTTGGACGGGCGACATTGTGAAACTCAGTATTCTCATTAAACTTTCTATTTCAGGGAAAGTTTTTGGTTTGCTGACCTATTTTGTTTAGTATAAAACTTATTAAAAACACATAGACAACAAAGAAAACTTCTTTCTGACAATGATTATTTATTAAGGTTCCTTCTATAGTACCTTCTAGTAACCTCATAGAAATCGGTATATTCATTACAAACATTTCTTATAATTTAGTTTTATTTGTGGTTTCTTTTTAATCTTTACATTTAGTTCATTGTTAGAGTCGTTTTTAATCATTAATAAGCTTATTCTTGCTTTTAAATTAGATTAGTATTTAGTTTAATGTTTATTGAGATGTATCAAAGTTGCATAAAATTTGGTTCCTTTCAATATTTCAGGAACAGGAAAAAAAGCGCAGGAAACGTCAAGACAGGCGGGTGTTCTTTTTAATTTACGTTGTTTTTTTATTGAATAATTACATAAAATTGGATCAGATGTTAATATCCTAAAATATTCTGATGATCTTATTACTTCATCTTATTTACGTTTATAGTAGGTCTATTGAAAGCTTGTCCAATATATTGTTCACATCTCTATTACGTTTACATAACTTTCTGGATAAATATGGTTTAAGTTTATCAGTTTTAAAAAGTTGTGCAGTTCTATTATCTAGATCATATTTGTATTTGCATATAATTCATCCTCATTTTTCTGTCTTATATAATGATGCTCCAATTTCAATAGTTAATGAAGTAAAATTTTTAGGGGTTATTTTAGAGTCCAAACTGACAGGTATACCCCACTTTTATTATATAGCGTCAAAAGATGAACGCCTATTAAATATTGTAAGATTTTTATTCGGTGTATGGTGGGTTTCGTATCCTTGATTGATTTTGGCCTTCTTGTTGGAGCCATGTAGCGTGATTCCTCTTAAAAATTAGATAATTTTCAATCTAATAGCTGGTGCTGTGAAATCTAGCCGTGTAAAGCTCTTCAAGTAAAATGTGTTGATCCTCCTTTCAAACTTTGTCGACAACTATTCAGTGATAGATTTCTATTTCGGGCTCTGCAGTTTTCTTCTCTTATATTACGTACGAAATTGCACTCACTTTACAATTATTTTGCACTTACTTAACTATACAAATATAATAGTTCATCTTACTGATATCATAAACAAACTCCATGAATAATAGTTTCCAAAAATTGTTGTGTCCTCTTAACTCCATGCACTATCTTCATTTCTACCAATATTTTGCTGTAATTTTAAAGCATTACTGCTTCCCCCATTAAGTATGGCTTAGGTATCGAAACACTAGTATTCTAAACAATATTTCAACTATTTAGTGCATAAAAATTGGTATGATTGGCATCACATTTATACTGATTCGTCTAAGAAGGGCAATGATAACAGCTGTGTTGGTGTTGGTGTTTATCATCATCAATACAAAATTGTTCAAAAGGTAAAACTGCTGTCTAATATTTGCGTCTCTACTGGCGAATGCTTTGGAGTTTTAAAATGTATTGAATAAATCTTAACTATGACACTTAAAAATCTGTTATTTTTTCCACTCCTCCTCCACTGTTCTCTCCTCCACTGACTCCAAATGTTCAAACCAAGCAAGCTTCAAGCTTATGTATATATTTTCTATGTTTATTTCCATTAACAACATTAATCAACAATTATAATATATCATCCACTTTCCTACTTTCCTGATCCTTTCTAAAGTATGTTTTAGGTATCCTAAATATTTTCAAGTCATCCTTCCTTTAAAACTTGTCTTTGGCTAATGCAAAGGCCCAATGCAAGCCAGAAGAAAGAAAAAACGATATTTCTTTGCCATTATATTTCTTTAACATAAGTGAAAAATACAAAGAAGAAGAAGAAAACCACGAATACAAATCAACCTTGTAATTGTTATATTCATTTATGATCTACTAAGACTACTCCAGGTGAATTTTTCAAGTGGAATTGTTTATGTAGAGCCATTGAAGATTTCGTGGAATGGTATTCTAACTATATATTCTAGGAGTAACTGAATATCCCACATATACGTATTGGTAATTCCTGACTAAAATTGAACCTTAGAGAACATAATTATGCGAAATAGAGCTATAAAACAAACACAAAATTCGCGATAAAACTGAAAGTAAATTAATATCCTGTTATTCGAAGTTATAAATGTTATCCTGTTTTGGCGGGAACTTTTAATTAGATACAACGCCAACCACTCATTAAAAAGGCTTGGAAGTTGTACAGTTGGAAAGTTCGGTGATACTGGCGCAAAGATAAATAAGATTAATTAGTCATTTTCGATAGCGACAGTAGATAATGAAGACTGGAGACAGTTCGCACCTGTCACGAAAATACATCTTTTCATCATGATACTCGTAACATTCATCTATAATACGTTCTATTGAATTCGAGAGAAATATTGTTATATATTTCACTCTAGTAAGAATTCAATTTAAAATATGATACTTGGTATATTATTTTTATTAATTTATATTATTGTAACTTATATTTTTTCTATAAAAATTCTTATGAAATGTATGAAAAAACTAAACATATATTTTAACAGTAGGTTAAGATTTGAACTCTTTGTTTCATTTTCTTGTGCAGTAGATTTTGAGCTGTATAAGTCACCGTAGAATAAATGCGGGGATTAGTCATAAATATTATGTGATCCAAAGGAAAAAACACGACAAAGACCACAAGTCCTTAGAGAATTGAATTTAAAATAAAAATAAATTAAGTTACGGTATCGATCTTGGTTGAACGTTAACGTGTAGATTTTCGTATTGAAGTTATCAAAATACAACAATTTGCTATAGAAACCCGTGGACATGATTATTACATAATTTTGATATATATTATAATACTGGAATGAGTACCTCCTGTAATATACTTTTTACTTGACGTGCTTGACTTAAATAATGCTAGTGAAACCATTGGTTCAATACTATTGGTTTAATAATCTCAATACAACAATACTCGTATTTACGAGTAGTGCGTACTCTAATTTATTTTTGATATAAAATACGGAACAATCGGATAGTAATATGATTCCGACACTTTGAGTGCTGGTGATGATTCGGCGTATAGCCACTATTGTTGAAACGGTCAGAACAATGGAGACTTCTCATATTGCTTCATAAACATCCACCGTCAAAGAAACAAATCTCGCAATATTTCATTTCTCTATTACTTACCGTAATTATACTTTGCGTAGTTGTAGTAACCGATACGTAATAAGAGACCTTTAAACACAAGGTTTATTTTATAAAACAAACCGAAGGTGAGTATAATAAAAACTTCACACGAGAGTTTTAAGGCCTTGTTACGTACAAATAACACACAAAAAAAAATAGTGACAATATGAATCAAGAATATAAATGTTGTTTTTCAAATAATTTATAAAATACTAAAATCCCTATTCTCATATATGTATATCTAAATGGAATGTGGTGTCGAATGAATTTTAATTTCTATTCATTCATATTTGAATTTGAGCCTATCTAAATCGTTATTTTCGGATATGTACCAAAGTCATTCATTTCTTTATGAAATATCATTAAATTTTAAGGTTGGATTAAATATAAAAAATTTGATGATATAAATCAATGACATTGGTTATCATTCTAAATCTAACTTTAAAATAGTTGTAGCAGGCAAGTGGCAACATGGGGGACAGGCTTAGATTATTTCTCACTTTAGACAATGTATTGTACGCCAGTAGCATCGCATGTCATGTCGATGGATGGATTTTATGGGGAAATCAGCTTGACTGTAGCTAGATAACACGATTATCTATATGCCCACGCTTTGTTACATTTAATGCTGCCTAATTAAATCACACTGGAAACGATAAGTTATCTAACTTGTTTATCTATCCCTGAATTAATATATTCACAAGTTTATAACTTTAGTATAAAATCTGTAACAAATTGAAAATAATGTGTTCCTTAATTAATTTTTTAAATATTAAAACATAAAAAATCTGATTCTATTTTTTCATTATAATTTTAACTCATAATATATACTATATATACAAGTTATCAGTAGCTTATATACATCCATATCGTTAGCTTAAGTTGTTAAGGGTAGTAGATACTTGGATGTTTGTTACTCTTTCACGCAGTGGATGGATGAAACTGAATGGTTTTTAACGAAGCTTTAAATGAAATGCTTATACATCAAAATAACACATAAGCTATAATTTGTAAAGGTATTGTGTGTATTTTTACAAATTAGTTTTTATCCATTATGTCAATATTGTCAGGCTGTTATATTTTTCATATTCCACCCAAAATTTACCAAAAAATTATTTACGTGATAATTTTAATGAAATAATGTTAGTTCTTTCTATGCCACACTAATATTAGCTACTCAAATACCAATCCTGCGCACGAAGTCGAAGGCGCGTGCACCAGCTAATAAACAATATAAATAAGTATGTAAAATTTCAAGTTCTAGTTTGGATGGAAATAATGTTATTTATATTTCTTTAGTTCTAAAATCGCGCAACTATAATGTTGAAATTTTCAGGAAGAAAAAAATAGCTCTCTTTTTAAGTTTGTGTGGCTCTCTACCTTTCTTTTTAGAGGGGAAATGCTCCTTATGCACCGTGACACCGCGATGGTTAGGCGCGGCCGTGTGTGGGGCTCTCCGGTCAAATGGACCGGCCTACCCACTAAAACCCCCCGGTGTCCTCTAAGCCCATATCAGGGCGCGTGGCGGGGTACGCTTTCCCGATTCTACCGCCACAACGCCCACGGGCCGCGACTCGACCCATTGATGGTAGATGGGCAAGCCTCCCGACTACACGGATGTCCGCCGATTTAACGGGCCTGGTTACCCTGGCCTCGTTCCCCAGCACCTGGTCGATCTTCTTAGCCAGGGTATCCGCCTGCTGCGGTGTCGTGTGTGGCTCTGTACCTACTTTTCGCTGTTTATTTTTAAGTAAATACAACAAAAAAATGGCGAATAAAGATTGGAATTGCGAAGTCATCTCGACGCAACAAACTGAACAACCATCCTGATCGGTATTGTAAAATTAATAAATTTATTTCCTGTAATTTTATTATTTTAATTGTGGGTATTTGGCTATGGAATTGCGTTACTATGTACTATTAATGAAAATTAAAACAATATCCGTACAAAACGGAAATTTCATCGCCAGAGACCTGAAATTTAACTCGTCATTTAAGTATGTATTTCATTAACGTTTTGCGAAAAGCGTTATATTATTAAGTATGAGTGTATAAGGTGAAGAGGAGTGGCCAAGCTTACTATGTATACGAGTATGTACATAAACTATAAAATTCTCTAAATAAGGACAGCCAACTAAAAATACAGACTAGAGCCCGTGGAAATATACTCTTAAACAAAAGTAAATTTGGCAAAAAAAAAATCTCATTCCTAAAATGTTACGGAGTTAGTCAGATACTTTGCCTCCTGATAATCAACATTTTGAGTTACGCGATATTAGAATTTAAGCGACGATAATTGATATAAAAGTTATCGTCACTTACTAAACTTATGTAGGTACTAGCTAGCCCTGTGAACTTCGTACTGCTTAACAGTCAATGACACTATAATAATTATAGTAGTCAATGTCACGTTGGAATTCTAAACTTATTTTTTAATAAACTTTATTTTTTATTCTTCCACTGAAATTTTTTCCTCTGTTTTGTTATATTTTACTCGTATTAGCTATTCCGCTATTCGTAAAGAAGGCGAATACAACAAAAAGTTGATATAAGATACAATATTTATAGATAACAGATCTAGACTATTTCAGACAGTGTATATAAGTATCTAGATGGCTACACCAATATTTATCTTAGTTATGGTGGTAGCGATGACCTTACGATCCTCGTGCCGTACTATGGAAAAGTTTCAGTAGACAACCGTCTGTGACACATAATACATACGCAATCTATTTACCACTTCACTCTACTATCATGTGTTTATCTATCAGCCTATTTAACCCAGACGTGTCATTACCGACGCGCTGTTGACCAATTTTTTAACGATCTCACAATTAGATTAATAGTTTTTAGTACGTTGTTTACCAACTTCATAACCATATTAAGTGTATTGAAATATCATTTGATTATACTCAGTATATACTTACGCCATCATGACTTGGCTTACATAACTCCTTAATCTGTCTCTCGAAAACTCAGTCAATTTAGATACAAAATAATATTTAACAAAATCACGCTCATTCAGATTTGAGTGCCAAATTTAAATTCTGAATTTAATTTTTAGTTAACTTACAACAGATGATTCCCAGGTCTAATTTATGTGTGTTTCATTGAACGGGTTCGTTCGAGTTTCGGGACGGTTATCCTACCATAACATTCAAAAAAAGATTTACATTCATAAAGCTCAAGTCATAAAGCTTAGGGCGCAGATTGACTGATACCTTAACCGATTACTTTGACAAGGGGAACATGCTAATAATAAATAATAATAAAGTGCATAGGGAAGTAACGACCCCATCGCCCGCTTGTGGGACATTTATTGCCTCTTAACTGCCATAAATGCCTCATCAGTGCAATCAGTCTCCTTCAGGGCAGCTTGTGGCGAGCTGTCGGTGAGTTGCGTCACCGAGGGTACCGATGTGCTTCCAGGGGGCGTATGCCACTCGCCTCTGTCTTGCCTTAGCCTTCCAGACAGAGTGGAGTCGCAAGAGCAGATGCTCGAAGGGTGGACGTGTAATAATGTCATAACGCCGACGGTGTCTCGATTGATGTCGCAGACACACCTCTCTACACCCTTAGCCGTTCACACCAATGTTGCTCTCTTCGCACCAATATTGGTCTCCTTTTTTGGAAGGCCCATTTAGTGAGCGGCGAGTCACCACCTGCCATATTTAAATCAATTAGGAGGCTTTGAGAAGGCCAGCCATTCCATAGCCCAGTTTTCATTACCACCTAAATCGAAATGCAATAGACCACAAACGTTTTGACTACTAATGACAATAGTTTCTGTACATCTAACTGGGTCTACTAAACTAGTCTTTAGCTGCATTTTTCGTGGTGTAGATAGAGATTAGACCCAGTTGGAACACTCCACGCACACTTTCATTAAATGTCGCTTAAATCTACACGTTGGATCTGTATCCCCGCGTACGTTCTATAAAAGACCGTGTCTTATAAAGATGTGTGATTTAAGCTACAATAATAATAATCTTTATAATACTCACACATAAAGTGTTATATTAAAACAAGAAGACAAATCAGCACAGGACATACCAGCACTAGCCTGAAAAAACTCGTGGAACAATTATTGTGCAACTGCGATGTTCCAGGCTGCAGGAGCTTAAAGTTAACAGGCATTGGATACCAAAGCCTCTTAGACTACAGGGTCATGTCACCGAAGTACGTTATAAAGCTCATGTTTACGATTAACTGGATCAAAGGCGGATTGAAATGACTTTACGAATTAATAAGAGCCTAAATAGGTAAAGATGCTCTTTGCTTCGGCCACCCTCACCCACAAGATAAGAAAGATAAGCCTAGGTTTAATTTTACAAATTGTATTGCCTTATTGTGATAAGGACTGATTTATTGCCACTGTTCACTTATAACACGATATTCACGAGAAACAACGGAGCGGTGGCAAAATATTCTTGATCGGTTAATGTACAAATACAATTACTATGTAAAAATAAATCGTATATCTTAATGTGGTGATAACTTCAAATGAAGTGTTAATCGTAACTATGGCGACGTCGCCTTCCTGGTTCCAACGGCCTGAGAGGCTGCAGGTGACGCGTCGGCCAGTCTAGACGTCTGGCGCCTGGCACGTGCCACTCGCTTTGAGTTCGCTCTAGCATACACTTCTCAATTCATCGTATCTACTCTCAAAGTTCTATGTACAAGTAGGTTTAGTACACATTTTCTATTTGGCACTCGCAGTTCTGTTTTTAGATTGATAAGTAAATTTTCTTATTTCATAAAGAAGCTTCTATTAGGTCGTATACATTTATGGGTTATAGTAACAACGTACAGTCTATATTTCACATTGTTATTCCTGATGGTTTCAAGCATTGAGCAATAGACAAGCTAATAGAAATTAAATTAAAAATACGTAATGATAGTACAATTGTAAGCAATAAAAAAGCCTTTATCTATAATCTTAACACTGGTTAGTAAGTACTGTACTGTAGTTATGATAATGTCGAAGATAATTAAAAGTGAGTAAAATGGATATAATATCCATTCCTTAAAGAATTAATCATTCGTAATTTATTATTGGAAAGAGTGAATAATTCTATCATAAATTAAACCAAGTATAGGTTTGTATGTATACTGGATTGAATTACTTGATCATAGATATGAATATGATATTTTCATGTATGAATTATTTTGCACCTTATTGCTAGCATCAAACAGACAAAACTATATTTTGACAAAGTAATGTTTTATGTTATTGGTGTCGGGGAGAAATTAAAAGGCAGCGGAGTATTACACATATTACAATTCAACATTACGCGCACGACACGCTTTGTGATATAAATTTTAATGATTCCAATTTCGCCATTAAAGAAATACAATGTATTCCTACTAGAAACGTGCTTAAAGCGATTTCCGCTGCTCACGCACCACAGAACGGTAAATAACCTCATGACATACGAAATAGCTTAATGTATGGCTTAGCATCATTTCTATTACTTTTGCCGGCAGGCACATTTTTCTCAAGCGGCGAAGCGTGTCGTCTAGACTAGACGCAGCGGGAGCGAGAGCGGGCCCTGCAGGCGGAAGCGCGATAGAGTCGACAAGTTACATGTCCAACAATGCCATTGTGCGCGACTACCAACATTACATGCAAATTATACTAACTTTTAATAACCCCGAAACAGGAATCTTTTGGCTCCTATCGTTTGTAAAACAATCGGGCATTCGAAGCTTGCGTATTCATGACTACATTCTGGTAGACAACGACAAATATCCGATTTTATAAATAGTACTCAACACAATACATGTTGCATAGTAAAAGTTTGTAATAGAATTGTAAATGTGTGTTCTTTGTCATAATTTCGGAGAACAGCGATATAAGTTTATCATAATTTCATTTAGATTATCATTGCGTTTCACTCATTATCCAGAGCATTCAAAGATATTGGTTGAATATGCTTTTATTAAAGTATTTATATTGACTATACGTACAAGTAGCCGTTTTTTTCTTTCTTTACTCCCAAGGAGCATCGGTGGCGCTGTGGTCTCGGCACTGATCTACGAATCGAATGATTCGCGGGGCCCGGAGTCGATCCTGCCACGTACCAATGTGTTTTTCGTTTTTTGAATTTCATATGTACATTTATCTGACGCGGTGAACTACGGTGAAGGAAAACATCGTGAGGCAATCTCCATACACCTGCGAAGAAATTCAAAGATGTGTGTAGTCAACAAATTCGCAATGGGCCCGCATGGTTGATTAAGGAATAATCGCCCTAACATAACTCAACTATGTTTTCCCACTGTGGGGTATGGACCCCACGGTGGGAACATATATGGGTTGTGATGATGACTCCTAAGGAGAGAAGAGAATACTCTAGAGATATACTATACAGCCTGCTATGCAGATCCAAACTCTGCTCAATGTCTTTAGCCCTAGCCTACTGAGGAGAGGGAGCAATATAGCGATCTAGTCTTGAAACCGATTGCAACCGAGTTGAAACTAAACTAGTAAAATGAAATATGATACATTTATATTCCTTAAAAAGTTCGAAACCTTTCCTTCTAGGTTTACTCTGTTATAAATCAATATATCTTGTATACTATCGCCACATAAAATTAATCATGCAAAGAAGCCGTTTCTGTATTTGTTTTTAATTGTGATACACTGGGTGTATAGTAACCAATATATAATACTTTCAAAATCTCTATTTGCACGCTGTCACAGTTACAGGTGATATAAGGTAAAACTGTAAGGTCTAGCTTACTGTCATCTGTAGAGTTAACAATATTACCTCGGTGTCTAGACGCGTTTGCGGTCTCTATATGTTTTAATACTCGGTAACGTCTGTTTTAAATTGTCCAGCCAAATCCGGCGGGTCTCGATGGCGGCAACGGCTTTTGCTGAAAAACCTCACAGCCTAATTCTCTGGTTTTATTTGAAGGATGTGAAAATACATTATCTTTCAGAAATTACAACTAAAATGAGACTTACCTGACAGAGATCTAACATTTCAAACATTTTCAGTTCGTCGAAAGCATATTTTTTTTACTGACAATGTCGTAGAAAGGAACCAATGTTGGCGTTCAAATTACCCTCAGCCTAATTGAAAGATGTTAGTATCCTTATGGTAATGTAATATCATTGTTTTTAAACTTTTTGAACTTCGTGGTTATTTAATTAGCGTGAGTTCGTTCAGTGAAGCTGTATGAAGTTATAACATTAGTCTTATGAGATATTTCTGTTGTGAAAGTCAGAAGTTTACTACAAATTATGATATGTTAGCTTCATTTACATTTTCTACCCTGGGTGATCGATATTAGGGCTGGGAAGAAAAAACTATTTTTCATTGATTATTTCAACTCAAGAAGATAAAATCATTCGAACCACCGATCCGGTGCTATTGTCCAGTGAATTTAACGTGTCGCTTCCTTTACAGAGTAGCCTTAACGTAATAAGTACTTGCAATTTTTGAATAATATATATTAAAACAAAACATGCGATATGTTGTTGTATTTACTTCTTTTCCGTAATTCGATATAACATTATTCGAGTTTTGACTTTTTGAAATTCTTGAACTTAATCTTTTCTCTTGAGGTCATCAAGCGCTTCTCGTAGGTTTTTTTTTTAAATAGCGCTCCGAATTTCCGAACAGGTATTTTTTTTCCTTGAACATAGACGTACAATGTTAAGTAAGCTTTACCTTATTTGAGATTTATCTTGACGTCCACGAGTGCATATAAGACCCATGTTGAATTAAGATTATTTTAATTTAGATTTCTGTTTGACTTGTTGCTCTACACGTTCATCGTTCAATTATACACACTTTCGTTCACTTATATTTTTGATATATAATTTATTAAATAAAATTGTGATAGTGTCAGTTTTATAATTACGTAGTTTAAGATTACATGGAGATAGAGGGAGGCTGTAGACTCGAGACAGTATAGACTCCCTCGAGAGACTCCCTCAAGACTATATGAAGAGAGAGGTCTCTCCGTGTAATCGGTTAGCATTCGACCACAGTAGTGCCGGATTCCATGTTCAATTGCCTTACTTTGAATCTCAGTATGACGACAGTGTAATACGTTGTGAAGACGTGTTTTGCCCCCCTCAGATCAGATCCCATAGATAGGACTATATTAAAACGTAAATCTAATTAAACGAATACTGTTTGATCATTTGATCATAGCATTAGGTCTCTCTCTAGCTTCGGCAGCTTCTTCTCGATCTGCAGTGTTCGTGCGTTGTAAATTAATAGGGCCATGGTCTTTGACAGGCTTTGTTCATCGACCAGGATTCTCTGGTACCAGCATCGTTGGCACAGCCTCTGACACGGCCCAGTGCTTGGAGCCTTGTCTGTCTGGAAATATAGTAATAATAAGGGAGTTATGGGCCAGCTTCCACCATGTTGTACGAGTTAGTGACAATTTCGTTTGTTAACTGGCAGGATGCACCGTGAGCAGATAAGGTTGGCTAGGGCCCCTCAGATGTAATCGAACCCCGTTACATCCCCTACTAATTAATTTACAAATAAATTACGATGCTAATGCTGAAACAGCAAGATTGATATATTTTAATTAGTTTCATGTCTTATGGACCACTGTTGTGAGGAGCTGCAGCAAATATAAAAAGTAGACCCAGAGAATCTCTCTGAGGCTTAATTATTTAAGAATTTCAATATAATGAATATCACATCGCGGTCAATTTATGAAAAAATATGTTCTGCTTATAAAAACTATATTATGTTTGAACATTGGATACAAATTGAGACAAAATAAACATGATATTCTAATGTTTAAACTTCAAGATAGTGTTTGTATATAACATCGAAAAGATTCGTTTTTGAAATAATGTATAAATTTACAACAAAATTCCTCAAGTGTTACTGACCTTGCCTTTTCATAAATATAAAGATATTAACATATAATAATACTGATATGTAAAAAGGTTACTATTAAGTAAATAATTACTAAAATAATAAGAAGATTTAGGATTGATGTATATGACGTAATAGTTGCATGTAACGCCAACAGATGATACAATGGCTATTGTAGGGCTGTTGTGATGAACTGACATATAACAAATACTGTATTCCGTTTTGATAATATGCGTGTAGGAATACATATAGAAAGCTACGTCCATCTTAGTCATTAAAAAAAAGGTGTTAAATAGCTAAGAAGACGCTTCTATAAATAGAGTCTTGAGTTTCCATTTGATTGTTAATCGCCAATGTAATAAAGAACTGTTTTGTAAAAAACATCTATTCATAAAGTGTTCAGTGTGTTATTTGCTTAAAAAGTTATCTGTGATTTCTGCTGTTAACTGCTGACAAACATGGACATATTATAAATGCTTTTTAACAAAATGACATAGAATGTCAGTGGATCTGTGATTTAGGCATTGTCCTTCTGATCGCAAGGGTCGAATGTCCAGCTCTCATATTTACTACGATCGTCAGATCTATAACGATCTATAAACAAGTAACTATAAAGTTGAAAAGATTTAAAAGATAGATTTATTTGGGATGTCCGTTTCTACACAGTTAAATGGTTTGGGGGCACAGCCAATAAGTTTGCCCTATATCCCGCTTATCACAAGTGCGTTCAAGACTCGATTTCCTCTACTATAAATTAACATAGCAGAAAATCTCACTGATTCTACTAATTTGCTCATCGTTAATGCGGAATTCATTGGTCAGGTGTTAAAATGTGAAGCAATGGGAAGTGCACACATGCCTCTTTCGAGCTCAGCTAACTGTGATAATCCCCAGGTCTCTCATTCACTCAAATTAGCGCAGCCTGATGCTTTGATCACTCAGATGTAAATGTGTCCATAGATGTTCATTCTTAATTAGGATAACTTCTTTGCGGTAACTAGTTCTCTTGCATGAATAAAAGCAAGCTAAACATAAATAAGTTAATTTAGTGAAAATTTGATCTAATTCTAGCAATTTCAAATAATCACTTTCATTAACCTTTTACAGATTAGAAAGAAACATTGATTAATTTCGAAATTATTTATACATTATTCACGATATGTGTTGACTGCTTTAAATATTTTCAAGCTCGTCTGGCCATAATAAATCATATACTTCCATATCTGCATATACGAAAGCAAGTCATAATAATATGCAAGTCATAAATTACAAAGAAAATATAAACCGGCTTAGCATCATCAACTTTCTATTTGTCGTTCATCGATGTTAATGTAGATTTATTTTAAGCTTGTCTTGTTAATTAGGGATGATAGATGCCCGTCCCCTGGGTTACTTTGTAATAGCTAAAATATATTGCTTTAAAAGCATGTCGAGTGTGTAGTGTCAAATGATAATTTAATTTACCCACTCAATTTGTTATGAGTGTACTTCATAACAATGACAGCTTCAATTCAAATATTTCAAATGTATCCTCGGCTCATACCATCAACCTGGGGTGGGGATCGAAACTGGTAATTTGGTTAAGTGGTTAACAACATATAAATCAGGCAAGTAAACGGCGTTCAACTCTACATTGTGTATTTTATATCGATATTATATCGATACGAGAACGAACTATTACTGAATGGGTGGAACACAATTGAAAGAGGTTGATAATATGAAGGATCTATGCATACTCTTTGATAAAAAAATTACTTTTATACCTCACCTTGACAATATTATAAAAAAAGCTTCTAAAACGCTGGAATTTATCATAAGAAATTGTAAGATTTTTAGAAACTTCAAAACAAAAATACTTCTTTATAATAGCTACGTAAGAAGCATGTTAGAATATGGGAGTACTGTCTGGAGACCTCACTGTGCTACCCATTGTTTGCGTTTGGAGCGAATCCAAAAGCGTTTTCTGTGGCACCTCTCATATTCAGCGGGGTTGAATAATAAGATAACCTCATACAAGGACAGACTTGGTTACTTCAATTTGAGCACACTATCATTACACAGGAAATATCTGGACCTTGTTTTCTATTATAAATTATGTCACGGCCTAATAGACTGTCCGCAGTTACTTGGTCAGGTGAATTTCTGGGTACCCATCAAACTCACATGCCACCCCAAGCCCCCATTCCTTCCCCCACTTCGAAGAACAGTCAACAGTGGGTGCTAACTCCCCGCTTGCTCGTATGTCAAAGCTGTACAACAACATCTCTTCCAGAGTTGACATGTTCTCGGAATCTTTGCCAGTATTCAGGAAGCATGTCTGGAAAGCCTAGCGAGCTAATATCTATCTTAAAATAGTTTAGTAGTTACAACATTTTCTAAATATCCCTACCGGTCTTTAGCGGTTGTTATAGGTTGTTGTTTGTTTGCTTTTCTTTTTTTTTTCTTTTCAGAACACTTTAATGATTAACTCTCTATTTAATTGTAAACTTTATAATTTTTTATTGTACGCAATTATTTAATGTTATGTTACTTACCTCTAACTGGTTATGCATTAAGATTTGTTTCTACCTAATGTATCTATGTAAATGTAATATTGTAATAACTGTTGGTGAGTCATAATAAAAAAAAAGAAACGAAATTACAATGACAATAAAATTATATCACTATTTCTAAAAGACGGAACAGTAATTAGTTCATTTAACTATGCTAAAAATCTAATTAGATAATCCGTGACTTTTGGCATCACAGATTAACACCTCAACTAGCTAGACTGAAAAAATGCCAATGGAACCAATTACAGGAGCTGTTTACAATCACGTCGGCACTAGCGACATGACGGGCTGCCAACAAGGTGGCGTTGGAAAAACAAAGAAGCATTGTTGACTCACTAGGAATAATATTTAACTAGGTATAATTATTTATATTGTTAGTAAATTCAACAAACATATATTTCATGTACCGTGTTTAATGCAGTTGTGTATGATCTACTGCAAATATTGAAAGTATTGTTGTGTTACAAAAAAAAATGTTATTCGCGCTATCTTATACCTTATAGTAGAGAGATCACTGAGAGGTTTATTTAAAGAAATGCAAAAAAAATATATAACAAATGAGGGAAAACGCAAAGCCTTCGATGTTAATGTTACACAATAGTGTTACCGATCTGAATTTTACATAATTTTGAAAGCACAAAATACTCTTAAAAGAAAAGTTATTACAAAGTTAGTGACGATTGCTTATTAATATGTACGATTGAAAATTTAGATATAAATAGACGTTTAGAGTTTATATGATAATGATTTAGATTATTATTTTGATTTTATAATATTGCTGTATAATTATTTACACATACACATGTAAAGGACATTTACACAGGTGGCCTTATCTCTTTCAGCCAAGCACATTGCAGCTTTTGAAAGAAATGTATGAGAAAGCTTATCTTAGGATATATAGAATACATATTAATTATAAAATAATGAATACATAAAAAGTCTGAATAAATCTGTCAATATAAACTACGATTTGTATAACTAATAAAAAATAGACTGAATTAATTAAAATTGGAATAAAATAGATTTGAAAATTTTGATCCAAGGTGGAAAGTTTTGAAGCACAATCTTAGTACTTCCTACACGCCCATCTGTAAAGTATTTCCAAGTATCATTCTTTAAATATTTACGTATATATTAAGCATGTAAATACATATTTATATTCTTTGCAGTGTATATAAATAATCATTTTAGTCATGTTATTTTTGACAAATCACCAAACAATCTGCGACTAAGGCATACGACAGTGTATTTTCATTTATTTATTATGTGACGTAGTTAGTATTCTACCTACATTTGATTTGATCTGATACCAAACTAGTATGCCCGTAAATAGAACTACTAGAATGCTATAACTCTTTATTTGTAATTTTATGATAGCTCCAGCAAACGCCACGCAAAACCGCTGCCCGCTTCCGTCACATCACATCCCGACATTGTAGATGGTGGTCGACGACATTTCCACGTAATCTATTTAAAGGAATGATACAATGTAAGAAAAGACAGCTGATTAATCCACTGATACGAGCTACGAGTACGTATCATACTCACCTAGTCTGGGAATTCGTGTACTAATTCCATGCATTTTGGGTTTAACACGTAAAAATTCCGCAGTTTCACGTAATGCAATAAAACATTGATGGTCATTATTAAATTCATTCATGTTGCGTCTGTACCTACTATCGTCTGTATTTATCTTTTGAAGTCAATGAAACGGCATCATTACATTTTATCTTCTCATCACGAAAGATAAAAGGTGTATGGCTCGGAACATTAAAACATTTGTATTTTATTATTTCATATAGTCTTGAATAAAAAAATATGATTTGTTTTCGAATAACATGATAATATCCTGGTATAGGTCACGGAGTCGGGAGCATTTTGGTTGCGTACAAAGAGTATACAATAACTGCGTGATTGTATTTAAAATATGAGATTGTTATCATATTTAATTCGAATTGAAAGTTGATTATCAACTTTTCTAAATCTGTCATTTGTTTTTTTAAATCATATGTTTGAAATCGCCCAGATCGTTTCCGACTAAGTCATTGGTGACTTAGTTGTAATAACATAAACATTGACTATTCGCCCTTTCACACAGAAAAGGGTAAAAATTGAAGACAATCACAACAATATTTCTTTGTTCTTATAGTAATATATATTAACTCTTTTGCATAAAAAGAGGTGTAAATTTCTTTGACGACGAGTGGCTGGAACTACTAGGTGCTGTAAATAGGAAAATGAAAAGTTAATTAAGTCGATTGAAAATCAATAGAAATCTGGTACTCAATAATAGAGAAATAGGTAATTCAAAAATTTGGGACTGCCACAGTGGCAACGCGTAGAACCTTTCTCGACATCGTCAACTCGTGCAGGTCTGCGGCTGGGCGTGCGGTGACCGCGGTGTGCGTCGGCTGCACATATTCGGTCAGTGCACACAGTTGTTTACCGACAGTATCGCGAGGCCGCGTGACGTAGCGTCTAGACAGCCCCGCGCCGCGCCGCGCCCCCGCCGCTTCGATCACCGGTTTATCTTTCAAACGGTAATGTTGCAATACACCGACGTAGTCAACGCAGCATGTGCCCTCGATTGTTGTTGCCAGCACTGCATTGCTCGTCTGACCTCATCAACGAGATGCTCTCAACTCTTACACATCCTGACGTTTGTATATAATTATGATCTGTATTACTAAAGGCATAGAGTCTGACATAAAGCTTAAGTAGAGCGAGAGTTCATGGCGTGGGATGATGATTAAACGCGTTCATATGTGTTATCAAAATATTACCCATATTATTTCCAGTTGAATTCTCCAGTGATATTAAACAAAAAAGAACCTATCAATCCATGTTATTAAAAGATACATTTTAAACGACTTTTTAATCTAGTATTTTAAAAGACATCATCATATTCATCTTTATTTCAAGTAATAAATAGCGAAAGCATAAAAAACGGTCAAGTACTAATGATTATTGTAAAATAAAAATAGTTTATAAGAATATGAAAAATGTTTAAAAGTATTTTTATTTTATAATTTTTGTTCTTTTTGTATTTTATATATCTATATATTTTAATTTTGTAAATAAGGCAGAATTTCCAAAAAATACCCAGTAACAAATATACAAACAATATACAGTCGAATTGAGATAAAATTTAGCAAAATACCTTTCGTGTATTAACTTCTTTTAAAAACAGAAAATTAAGGGTGCTTTCTTTTGGTTAGGATGCAGGGTTACTCTTGAAACTCTATTCCAATAAAAAAACCATTCCCAAGCAATTTTGACATGTTTCGAACTCCGACAGTATACATTGCAAGTGGAATCGGTATGCACTACAATTCATTTGGCTTTTGCAGTCTTGATACTTCGTTGGACAGTTAGACATTGGTATTGGAAATGGATTAGGAGACACGGTAATGTCGCTGTCAAGACGAACCAAGCGATTTCATTTCTTTTCTTCAATTTGAAATTATATTTAACTTGGTTCTTTTAAATTATGAATCAAATGTTGTAAGAAGTTTTGACATACTTTGATAAAGGTTCGTTTCGACGTAATTGAAATATACCTAAAAAGTAGTTTTTTTCCACTAATTTATTGAGTATTATAAAGTATCAGTCTATACATAAGCTGTAATTGGAAAACATCGATGTCTCCAAGGATCAAACTACCAATTAGCAAGAACTTTCGTGTCTAACTAAGTAGATATAACATAAACAAAACTCGTCACTGTTGTCTTCTTCAATAAACTTTATTTGGAGAAGCTGGATTTAGATACAAAGAAATTTAGATACAAACAAAAGGAATATAATTTTTAATAGTCGTAAAAAAAGTAATTATGATTGCAAGATTTGGTTTTTTGTACAGTTAATTTACTAATAATACGAAAAGTCTATCAAATATCGTTAAAGTGCTAAATATCGTGCGTTAAAGATTACCGTTCTAAAATTTTATACAATATTAAGAACCAGATATAATTTATGATAGAATTTCTAGATACAGTCATCATCGATATGGCTGTCATTGCCAGACTAAGATATCAGATTTTTTCAAGGTTGCATATTAACAGACATCATCATACGAAATAGCTATGTATTATCTGCCGTTGAATTTTTTACGTTGTAGGAAATAAATACATGACCCAAAAAAATAATATTTTCCGAATATGTTACTCATAGTTTTCATTTCTCAACAAGTGACAACAAATGCAGTCACAAATCTAACAATGAATATAGTTTACTTTGTCTTAACAAAGTTAATAATGAAGAATGCAATTGACATATTTGATACGGGCGACTAGTGCTCAGTAACCTTGTTCAGGTGTCAACAAGGTTTGTTGAAGACGCAGGTTTGATTCCCGCTCGAGATGGCTATTTTTAGCTATTGGGAGCTAATTTGTTAGATTTTTTCTTATTATTACTATAATAAGTTAAACATTAAGCAATGTCAAATTGCATAAATATACATCCCACTTCATGGGATAGACAAACATACTACCATATGGTGACAGACAATGGTCTACGAAGTTGTTCAGAAATATAAAAACAAATTTCAAATTAGTTCATCAATCATTAATGGAAGAATAATTGTAAATACGCCAAAATGTATAGATCTTTTTGGCGTATTTACAATTATTCTTGGTCAATGGTCATAAACAGCAAAACTTAAAAGTGAATAATTAATGCAACATATTCCAAATTAAACAGACGCTTGCGTAAACAGAGAGAAGTTTTGAGCACACAATAAACATAATAGAATTGCATACGCTTTGACCACGCCGCTACAATGACAAACGATCTAGCTGGACGGTCTGCTGGATGATTGTCTGCTAGGCAATTAAATCGAAACGTTGGTGTGTTCGCGTGTGTGCGTCTAAATATCGCCGCGGGGATTTCCGTCTCACTGTCGAGTGCCGCGTCGCTAGAAAATTATTACTTATTATTATAAAATGAACACACACACCTAAAAAATTACCAACATTCATTTATTGTTCACAAAACCTTTGAACAGTTTAAACAATTCTTGTTAATAAACGTGCGTTATAAGCTTCGCCCTCTGTTCGTTTTGCGACGTTCGTTTAAAGTACACGCAACATAATCCTATGTACGCTTCGGATTTTTTAAAATCTGAAGGCAACATAAATTAGCGCCTACGCTTTCACACAAAGTCCCACGTCTCCTTAGAATTTTTCTGTGATTTTCATAGAATTACCACATTTTGTGAATATCTAGAATATCTACTAACATAACTGACGGTTATTTAATATTGTAGGAAATTATCAGAAATATAATTATGTACAAAGTTTCCTTGCCTAATATAAAACAAAATGTCTATACTATAAAACTATGTCTATAAATATGATCTCAAAAACTCCCTTAAAATAAAACACAACACTAAAGCACCTAGATAGGTACTTCGATGCTTTAAATTTATTATACTGTCCATTAAAATGTACTACTCCCACGGGGAAAAATTAGTTTACGAGGAGCGAAAACTTAGTTCAGCGGCGTACGCAGTAAAAAAGATTAGACTTTTAACTAATGTTGAAACGGCAAGAATTGTTTATTTCAGCTACTTTCATAGTGTTATGTCCTATGGACTGCTGCTATGGGGATCAGCGGCTAACATTGAGAGTATTTTCCTTTTACAAAAAAGAGCGATTCGTGCTATTTACTGTTTACGGGCTAGAGAATCCCTAAATGAATTGTTCAAAGAAATTAATATTTTAACTTTAGCTAGTCAATATATATATATGATAATTTAGTTTTTGTATATAGAAACTATAATAAATTCAATAAAAACAGTGATCTACATAGTGTGAATACTAGAAACAAAAATAAACTTGCCGTTGTTCAGACTCCATAAAACTAGCTGTTCGTTCGTGGGGAAATGTATTATCTATGTTTAACAAACTTCCGCAAAGTGTAATTGATTTGCCTTTATATAAATTTAAAATCCATATCAAAAAGACACTCATGAGTAAACTCAAGGTTATTATAAAGTAAGTGACTATTTAAATGATCACACTATTTGGGAATAGGGACAATATTCATAGAGCCATGTTTGGTAACAACATTATTTATAATATTGTATTATTTTTATTTGTGTATGTAAACATACATACGACTGTAATCGTATTAGGTATGATTGTATCTTATACTATATTGTATTTTTATATTATATTATTATAATTATTAACATTGAAAAGAGGAGATATTTTTTTTTAAGTTTCTTGCCTGTTCTTCTCGAGAAGGCTCTCCCAATTTCCGAACAGGTGTCGAGTCAATATTTTCTTTTCCTTATTCGTACGTACGGACAAGGTTTTTGTTTTTTTTTAAGCTTTTATTTTTGTTTTGTTTGTTGACGTCAATAAGTGCCTGTAAAGGTCTATGTTGAATAAAGATTATTTTGATTTTGATTTTGAGTGAGCGAACTTTTAATAGCCACTGCATTAAAATGCAGAAATAGTCATTTTCTACAATATTAACGTTGACTCCCGTACACAGTTAAAATTAAAAACATTAAAAATCTTAAACCTCTAGCAATTCAATTTTATTCAAATGGGATAACCTATTTTAATAATAATCACTAATTGTAAATGATAAGACATATAGCGTTACGTAATTCCCATTATAACTCAAGTGGTATGTTTATCATGTCATTTCACGGTTGCTTAGACTAGCAAACACGCCGAGTATCTGTGTTATCTGCGCACCTGCTATATTTATCTTGGTTGATTTTCATAGATAATTGTATCTGGCTTTATTCTAAAATAAAATGTTAGTAATGCAGTTATTGTCTTATATAAAGAAACTTATAAAGGTCTTTTATATACATAGATATTTTCCTCGGCATATAGATGTTTATATACACTATGACGTTATAAAAAAAATTGAATGTTATTCATATTCCTTATTAGACGACTTCTGGATCCTCTACATAGCGAACATTAGAGTCCTGTTTCGGTGTGTTCAGGATAACGGACGTACTAATATTAATTGGAATGAAGTTCCTTATCGCGCATTACACGCTATGAGCTGATGGAAACTGGACCGATAAATATGTAATGAAATTTTATTCCGACATTTTTGATTCATGGTAACATTTAGCATAGACCTTTCTAGCTGCGGCTACTATTATAGCAAACAGTTCTAATATTTGGTGCAAGATGGCAATTAAACACAGATTTTCACACCTATTAGGGAAATAAAAGATGGCGCAATTATTAATTTAAAGTATAATTAATGATTTAAAAGTATTATTTAAATCAACACGTATACAGTTTAATATTTTATATGCAATTAGTAACTATCGCGGATCATTTAGTGTTTCATTTAACATTAACTATTTTATATATAAAACAATCTACTTAATACTTTATAATGTAAATTGCAATGACTATATTGCAAACTTCTACCAAAATGCGAAAGGAACCTAGTTCGAAGACTTTCAGTCTCCCGAACCTCTCTTAGACCACAAATAGGTTCTACAGAAAATCGAAAAGTTTAACCTGCCGCTTTGCGTGAACTATGAGTAACTTGCTTACGTCAATATATCAGTATGCTTTCAGGACCGGAACTCAAGACTGATATCGACGAAACTGTTTACAGCTGCGCTGAAGATGTGTTTTTGAACTAGGGAGAAGTCATCAACATCTATGTTCAACTATGGAGAACTGGCCATCAATATCATATAAAAGATGACGTGCCTTCATTTTCCTGATGAAACGTAGTCATGACTGAGACTATAGAAAACTTGGGTACAATGCTCGATCGAAATAGAATTTCCCAATAAGTGGAACATTATGTGAATATGGACAAAACGAAAATTATGTATAATGTCCATGTGGTCTATTTCTTAGACTTCCTTATTTAGTTATGGTTCCAGACTACACTTGAAGTTATTGACTGACTATCTGGGACAAATAGTCCAACTACCTAGTTAAAATCACATCCATATACCCAATTCGGTCCAAATATATAATTTGACATTGAACTCTATGTTCTAAATTAGTTTAAAATAATGTTTCAAAATTGATAGATGTAGACGTAAAGATGTCTATACATAAGTCTTATAAGATTGAAAATATACCCATCATGTGACTTGGCAATGATTTAGAGTAATTACTTATATAACAATGAACAAATTTTCCACTTGACTTAAATAGGTACAAAGTGCTACTGGGAACTCCCAGTTAAGCAAGTCATTACCATATTATTTAACACATAATTGTGTCACAACTTGTTTGATGGTTAAAAAATTAATATTAAATGCATTTTCATCCTTAACGCAATACTTTTATTTCAAATTTCGTGTCACGTTAAAATCGCCAGGGATAAAAAACAATTTTATTCATAGTGAAATGATGTCCTCTGAGTTAATCGACTTTATAAAGTTTTAAATTTACAAATTGATATATTATTTAAATTAATTAATACAATTAGGAGGTACATACTCGTATATAGTTAAAATCCTAATACTATTTAAATTTAATTTTGCTTAATTATGTCTCAAAAAAACCAAGCTTTAGACTTATCCATACTGTAAGTATGGATAAATCATTTCAATGTCAACTGTTAGGGTATTAAGAAGAGATTAAGCAAATAGTGAATTAATATTTAATCAAAATCTTGGCATTGTGTAGACCGGGTTATCCGGAATTCTTCTTCTTAAGGTGCCTCTCCAACTAGTGAAGGTCATGCGATCAGCTTGGTCCAGTCCTCTCGTCTCCTAGCAAGCCGGAATAGGTGGGCCGCCTTAGCCATCCCAGTTCACTGCCTGATGTTTCGCAACCATGACTTTTTCCTGCCGCCTACCCTTCTCTTTCCTGCAACTTTGCCCATCATTATTAGTTGCAGAAAGTCGTATCTTTGGCGTCGGAGCACATGATTACCGTGATGATTATGATTATCACATGATTTATCCGGAATACCAAAACACGATATGAAACCAAAAAACAATTCAGCCTGATATAAGGTTTTATAACAATTAGTGTTCATGCTAGCCCGGCGGCCTTACTTTTTCTGTGAACAAAGATTTCAAATTTCGAGCGTGTATAATCAAAAAGATTAGGTTATTGGCTTTTGCACCACGGGAAGGAGGAGGTCACCTACCAATTGACTCAGATACTCACCGGGCACAGCCCTGCCGGTGAGTATCTGTGTCGAATAGGACGAGAGGGATCGATACATTGCCACCACTGCGCATCCGACCTCGACTCGGCCCAGCACACGCTGGCGGAGTGCCCCGCGTGGGCCTCCGAGCGCCGAATCTTGGTCACAGAGATCGGACGAGTCTCCGCCGGCATTGATTGCGGCAATACTGGCGGACGAGGGAGGTTGGAGGGCTGTGGCCTCCTTCTGTGAAGCAGTGATGCTCCAGAAGGAGGCCGCCGAGTGGGGTCGGGAGATGGCCGATCCCGCTCGAAGCAGGCGACGCCGGGCTCGGTAGCACAGCTGCGGCGCCGCCGCGGGTCGCCGACGGGCGCGAGGGAATCGCGCCCGCGAATGCGGCGACCCGGGAGGGACCACACCCCTTCCGTGGCCGGGGGGCGTCGTCGGTGGTGGAGATCGGGGGAAGTATTGTAGCCTCCCCGAGGAGGGCTCCCCTGTATCGGTGGGGGAGCGGAGGCTGGGGGTTCCCGGAAGTAGCTTGGGGTTCCAGGGGGCTCGCTACATGCCTGAGGAAGGCCATCCCTGTGGTTTTTAGTGGGTAGGCCTCCCCCTTCTGGGGAGGAGAGTCCCACATAACCGCCGGCTCGCCACAGCCGGGGTATGCAACTTAATGCATTTTCCTCAGGGGAACAAAAAAAAAAGGTTATTGGCTCTTTGTTTTACCAAACACACATTTTAAATACTTGTAGGGTACAGGTCTGAACAGTAGTTACCACTTACTTTAAATGGGACATTTTCTTGTCTCCTTTTTACCATTACTTTAATCATAAATGTGATAATTTTGACAAAAAAGTACTGAACAGGTAAATGTTTATCATGTAATTGATACGTAATACTATAGATATACTAAAGCCTTAAACTTTTCATACTACATAAATAAATTTTCAAGTAAAACTGATAGACCAGACTGACAGTCAGCCAGAGTCTCTTGCATAGACGATCACAAGTCAGAATCCGCCGTTCCATGTGTCTCTTAATTAACAACTTAATTCTAATATTCAATTATAATATTGAATTCTTCCGCCATAATCAATGTGAATTATATAACTAACTACGAAATAATATTAAAAAGTATTTGCAATTAAACATCGCAGGCTTGATATATAGGTACTCACACCGGTCCATAATTCAATCTAGAAACTGCAGAAAAAACAAGGAAACATTGAAGCAAAAACAATGACGTCCCGGCCTAGGCGAGGTCCGACTGGTCTAGCCGCGCATTCTATACAATGGGCAATCAGCAGACGAATTATACGCTTACATATTTTATCGAACTGACATCGCCCCGCCGCGGGTTCAAGGCTCAGCTGTGACGGGTTTTCTAACAAGGAGGTGGCAGAGTACCTACATTATACCATGACACACACCTCTACATTCGCTATGAAACAACTTATTCGTAGGTATAATAAATTACTACTAAATGTTGCTATCTTATCTGCGAGCTTGACATTAAAGTAAAACACAAAATTCTTAGAATCATTTTAACATAAATTGTATTAAAAAAAACACAAGTCTACAGTTTTCTATTAATATTAAATACGAGATGTGTTTTATAAATATATGTTCAGTTGTATTAATATCGAACAATTCATACCGTCGAAAATCTGTCATTAAAATATACTTAAGCTCTTTTACTTTCCTACCCGTGACAAATTTTGTAGAATAGTATCGAGCAAAAATAAAAATGATTCATATTAGTCTAGATATGATACAGTGAGGAACAATCGGAGCCGTGTCAACGTTACGGATGACCTGCTACAGGAGAGATCGCCAGACGGCTACCGAAATTTGGGTTAGGCTTTTTTGCAACGCGGGCGCCGAAGCCGCTCTGAGGTCGATGCGCCCCACAGCTCCCCGCGCGCGCGCTCCCCTGACCAGTTCTGCACTGCACCGACCAACCACCCTACATACGTACCACCTGCCAGACACTAAGTGTATATAACTATGACTTTACTCTTCAAACTTCACGTCTCCAGAACAGAAAAAACATATCAGTACCTACAATAGTACCACGTCAATTGTATTGAAAACTGAAAACACAATACAAATTCTGCAAATCGACAAATGAAACGAAACGAGGCGGGTTATTTAAAATTGGTGAAACATGCAAACTCACTGTCTTAATTCATATTTGGAACATGACATCACAATTTTTATAAGGTATTGGCATTTGTAAAATAGGCAGGTATGTTTCTTTTCAACGGATTCAATTATTGTTCGATAAGAATTATGCAGAGATTATAAAACAGAAATGAATAACAATAATTTTTTCACCTTTAAAAATGAGTAAATGATTATCTATATGAAATAATAAATTATAAATTGTCGATGACTTCAAAGATGTACTATATAAAACTTTGTGCAGTATTTCTTAATTAAGGCTATATAAACTTGTTAATGGCCTGTCAAGATCGATAAGACAATTAAATTCTGCTGTCAGATTTTGCGCCCAGAATATTATGCTGACTATGTGTGAAATCAGCTTTAGATTCATACGAAGTTTACAGACGAGTGTCAGTAATGAGTCTAGATGGCATTAACACTCTGCCACCTACTCGTAGGGTTCACATTAATTGGATATAGTTTTTCTTTTGATTTGAAGAATATCGTCTGGAAAACATATTGTTACGCCGGTGGCTTAGTACAACTTCAAAAGTGATTTTCTGTGACTTAGAAACGTTTTCAGCAGGCTGAAACGTCGTTTCAGGCCGTTTCAGAAGTAGCTCTTTCACATACTAAAAAATCTAAATTACACCCAAGTTACAGTAGTTTTCAGGCGCCTGAAACATGTTTTCAGTACGTTTCAGGCTACCCTCTATCCAATGCCGCAATAACCTGAAAACCCGTTTTCAGGCGTTTTCAGGACCCCTTATGAGCCATTAAGCCTACTTCAGTAAAAGGACATAAATTTCAATAGGAGTGAAAGAGATAGCAATAGTAGAAAGAGACAGAGATAGTTAGAACATTCGAGAAGTATTAGAATGAGAAAACATCATTAGAAAGAGATAGACAAACACAGAATATTCGAGAAAGATAGTACGGGAATATTCGAGTATTGTGTATCGAGAATATTCGAGTATCGAGACAGTTATACTCGAAACGTCTCGAACGCGCGGCGTATTGGACTACACATTCGAGTGTGTCCGCGAATGTTCTGGCAAGAGTGGCAAGTATCTTAGGGGACTATATAAGGCTGTGTCCGGCCGCCGGGAAGCATGATTGTTTTGCGATACAGTGCGAAAACATCTAAGTGATATTGGAGAACTAGGAAGCGACTTTCAGTGCTTTCAGTGAAGTGATTTGTGACTGTTAGTGTAATTAATAAAAGTTCAGTGTTTTGGTAGACCGCCGTTTAATTTACTGACCCCAGCTCGTAACAATATTAACAACTATACGAGTAATCGAAAAATATTTATGATTTGTCGCTGTGTGGTTTTAAATATTTTTTCAATACCGAGATTGTGTAGATCCAATTAATTGTACTATAAGATATTTTTATTTCAATTATTAAATGCTGTTCATTTGTCAAATGCCATACTTGGCATATTTTTATCTTAAATAAGTTTTGATAGAATAGTAAGCATCAGAACACATACTGTGTGTCAAAAAAATATTTTGCTTGGAATATAAGCAAATGATGAATATCACGCGTCCTTAACAATCCACACTACTTTCTTTTATTTCTCTCTAATAATAATCTTGCTTTATCTATATAAGTAGGAAATTTGTGTAACAATTATGATACAAAGCCGGATATGACTGAAAGATAAATAACATGGGTTACCTATAATCTATATTATTATGGCTGATTAAACATTCTGTCTGTAACTTAGTCTACGTGGACGTTTTAAATGCACTCGTAATATAATAAATAATAATTGTATAATGGTTCTGGATTTATATTTATATCACCTAGTCCATATAGAAATGATGATAGGAGTATTGTCTTTGATTCTCAATGTTAGAAAAATTGACTACCGTAATTGTTACTACTATATCATTCCACGGAATCTAATCCAAGAAACCGGTTAAAATTACCCTATTGATGAGATTGCACAATGAAATGAGAACAGCATAAGCTTTTTCAGTCCTAGAGTGTAAGCGACAGACGCAACTATCGAAATAATTGATGCCACGATAGTAAGTACGCGGAGCTTCACAACAACCTTCACATTTGCAGTACGAAACCAGCAGTAATTCCTAACGATAATGACAGTGATCTAAAGTTCTCTTCTTTTTTTGTGTGAAAGGGCTAACAAGCAGATGGGTCATCCGATGGTAAGCGGTTTCCGCCACCCACGGGCACCAAGTGCGTTGCTAGCTTTTTAAATGGAATTATGATGTTTTTTAATGAATATACGACCGGGAACAATTCATTCCACGATTTGGTAGTTCAAGGCAGTAAATTCCTAGAATGAAATACGCTGTTGTGGGCCGCCAACCGTATAGATGACTGTTTTGTGACATACAACTGTGGGGCACACTGGTGCCGGGAATCAAACCAAAGAATTGCTTGGTTGCAGTGGAGCACGCATAACGACGCTGTATTTAACTTGTTGTGGAGCTTACTATACAATCCCAGATTAATTATAACACGGTAACAATCTCATAATCGTCTACATTTGATTTTTACTTCTTTTTGGCTTTAAAGGCATTACTTGCTTTGTTACTATGTTGCTGAAACACAGAAAAAAAACTTAATAATCATATTTATATAGCTTGTGAGTTAAAATAGAATTTTGAACGGTTCTGACAATGTCTGTCTGATATAAATATTCTGTAAATCCATAGGCAAATTGTTTGTAAGATTTCCATTTAGCTAACAAATAACTTTGTAATAACTAGTAACTTTGATTTTAATTGAATGTATATAATGAATAAATATGAAAAATACTAAATTTGTATTTTTATATATTTATTTAATATTGTTATATAAAGTGTAAAATTTTGTAAGTTCAAAGTTTGCTTTTTTTGTAAGCTTATTTTTTTCCTAACCAATTTGCAAGAAATCTACAATTAGTTCTAAGGTAAACATTGAATAAAGTCTACTATTGGTTAACAAATTAAAAGGTGAAAAAAAGCAGTTGAAATATTCGATTGGGGGGTCGCATTGGTTAAGGCGTCAACACACTGGTAGCGCACTATAATAAACGTTTATATAGCGATTTATAAAAATGAGGGTAATTTAATGTCTTTTTACAAGTTTCTTAAGCTAGCCATATACTACATCTATTTTAAACATAAAATTCTTCTTGTGAATCTGATAGTTTTTCTCAAAGCAAGTCAAAGCCCTTGCGTACGATTTGTTGATAAGGTTAAAAGTAATTAAATTATCGCAATTTATTGCAGTATATGTGTTTTTCAAATAGTGTATATATTTTATTAAAGTACTGAAATATACACGACAGAGATTATTATGTATTTTATATTGAGGCATGTAATTTCACGAGTTTATTATATTATATTGGAGTACATATAAGTTTCATAATTCATGATTTTTATTATTCTTGTGATACAATCAGCACATGTTCGAAATATAGCAAAAACTTAGCTATTCTATATTATAGGTATTAAGCACTATTCATATTTGCCTTTTTTATTTTATTATATCATAGATAGTATAATGTATCAAATCATATTTCTCAAACTTTGAAGATTCAGATTAAGAGAAAATCTTTGTATATTATTTTAAAAGCAAATTTAAGGAAATAATTAATAAATACAGTTATTTGACGACATATGTTTAGTTGAACAGGTTTGATGCTGAGAAAAAATAAAGAAGTCGTATTGATAAAGATTTAGCACTGAATTGGCAAAAATCGAAACGCAACAAAAAGTCATTCTTGTTAATGACAAAACATGGTTAGAAGGTGTTTATAAATTGCCTCACCTGGGCATACTATACCTTTATTTGTGTCTACTAAAGAAGCAACTAAACGAAGGAGAACATAATGTTTTAGGATAATAAACATGGTAAATTAAGTATTATTCGCTGCACGAAACCAATTTATAATAAGGGGATAAGCAGATTGCTTCTCGTATATATTAAATAATAAACTCATAAATTTATAGTAGTTTATTTATTCCAGAAACCAATAAAAGTTAGTTATAAACATCAATTTAAACAGTCATACATTATTTTATAGACTTAATAATTCGTAAGGACAAATTTCAAAAGAGAAAGAAAAATCTCAATCACCAATGTATCAAAATCTGAAGCACCTGCGCCATTGCAATTCATGTTAGATCATATTTTAATGACTAACATTCCAATACATTTAATGATTAATATTCCAATAAATGGACTTGGTATTACTTTTCTTTAAGTAATATAACAAATAATTACATCTTCACGTCATGTATTTACTTAAAATTACATTTAACTCTTTATCCATTCATTTTTTATTTATAACATAAATTTGATATTATAATAAAAACATATTATATCTTAGAAGATTTAAAATAATTGTGAGCGTAACTTTGTACTGAGCGCTACCAGTATGAAGGATAATGAAGACACGAGTCCCACCCGAGTCGAACATTTTGTTTTTCATATTTATACATATAATTTTTATAAAGGCTAATGCTTTACACTATAAATAAACTAGTTTGAAAACAATGCAATTAATTGCAGACATTGGCGTAATGAGGACAAGCCTGTTGTCAAATCATCAAATAACGAAACAAAAATAATGGTACGTATATCAGTAATTATACTTAATTCTTCAAAAGCGTTCGGGAACGCTCGATCGAAAATTCACGCATAATTTATTTTTAACGAACGTGCTCACATTACAGATAGGATGGTTGTCTAGTTGATCTGCTGGCTTTTTTGTGGCATTGAGATTTGTCTGGAGATTGGGCGTATGAATGGCGCGTCTAGACGTGTCATTCGATTTGAGTTTGCACAATATGCGCTCAAGTGTTGTTGCGACGCTTAACTGTTTGCACTCTGAGTTCACAGGGATGACGCTAGGATAGTATATTGCAAATTATATCATAATAAGAATGTGTAACTAATAATTATAGCTTTACGCCCGCAGACCCACCTGAGTTGTATCGGATTTTCCGTTACTAGAGATATTTGCCCTTCGCCGCAATCAATCTTCTTAGCAAATTTCATCAAAACAAGTTAAACATTATATCAAGAATTATATTTAAACTGAAAAGAATCCTTACAATATGTTGATTTGCACTAAATTCAAAGCGTTCGGAGCAATTATCAAAAATTACTTAGATAATAAAATTAACTTTCCTGTGATAATTTGAACATTGCCTTTATTCAATGTAAACAATCTAAAATAGAAGATGTTTACAGAACGACCTGTTAGGGAGTGAACTAGTTAATAAGATGTGTATAATTATATAGAAATAAAGTAATAAATCGATGTCTACATTTTCTCTATAAAAATTGTAAAAGCAACCAATAAAAGCTTTAAGTTCATTATTATTTTATTCATTATAAAAATAAAGTGTAGGCTACGAATTAAGTTCCGAAAATTTTTGATAGATGTGAAATATTGAATGTATTGTCTAATGGTTATGGCTCATTATTACTTGTGTTATGTTTACCTAAATACGAGCCTGCCACTGCAACCCATATATAAATAAAGAATACAATGATAGACATGTCCCGCTTTTTGTTATCATTTTTGTCCTATGAATAAAATTAGTGTGTCTCTAGATCCATATCAACCATTTCATCATTCCATCATTTATTTGCAGTAAAATAACTACATTAAAATTCATTTACTTTTCTTATTAGTTTTGCCAAAAACTATAATCCACCATACAGTGTGAATATTAATGACGTTTATTTCATGTAGCATTATAGAGCTCGAATTAATGCTTTTAGAGATGGGTAATATAGATAGTATTTTACTTTATAACCTGTGGCAGATTTTAAAAGCAATAGACCACCACTCATGCCATTATTAAAATTATACGAATGGAACGAAATGAATGTAATCAAAACTGAAACCATAACTGGCTTTATAGCGACGCATTATATATATTTGTATGTTTTGTTTTACTATTCTCGTTTATTCATATACTTTTTTTATTGTTATCTCCTCAGTGATAACAATAAAAAATGTATTGAATTGCATACCCTCAACCCCTGGAAAAGGGCAGAATTATGTGGGGCTCTCCTCCCCAGAAGGGGGTAAGCCTACCCACTAAAAACCTCAGCGATGCCCCTTCACTGACGCCTGCCGCGGGCGCTCGAACGACGGCACGTCCGACATCGCGCCGAGGAAAACTGCCCGCGGCGTGACAGGGCCGTGGGATACCGTGAGGAAACTACCACGACCCTATCGGCGTCGGCTCACTGGAGATTAGCCGCTCACTCGCCTCCCCGATGGACTGGGGAGACCGTCGATTCCCCAGAGCATCCGGGGGATCGCTGACTGACAACGACCGATGCAATGCAGGGTAGGCCTTCCCGGTGGCAGAGGGGGCTGCTAGGATCATATTTCCATCGCAGCCCCCCCACCGGTATGGGGGCCGCCCTTTTTTGGAGAGCTTGCGTCAGGCCTGCGTCACAACTACAGTGTAAATGCGAGTTTCAGCCTTAAAATCTAGTTCAATAAGCCCCAGTTCTAGAACAATTTGACTAGTATTATAGCTATCTGGAAGTCTCTAGGAATTTATTTTTTATTTATTTAGTTTCATGATTCGTCTCGCATTCAAATCACCAACACTTACAATACATTTACAAACAAATATAGATACAATAACAGATGTCATATGTTATCTTCATAAATGCAAACTCAATAATTGCACAAACAAAGTGTACCTCTCGCATTACTTATTGGTACGCTAGCAAATATTTATGTCGAAATAAGATTCTTGAAATGATACGCCCAAATCTTAATATGTATTTATAGTGGACACATCTTCTCAAACATGATACGAAATGTAGAGAACAGAACAATTTATTTTATTTTTAGACTAGAGCGCTATTTTCTATCCCGAGTGAAGAGTTATAGATTTAAAATAAATCCTGAATGGCATCCCAACGTAGAATTCTGTGCAAACTGCGGTAGTCGAGTACTTTTTTCATGAAGCTAAATTAATTTTGCGACCGAGAGTTAAACTCTACTTTTTATCCCCATCTACGAAAAAAAACAAAACACAATAGGTAAAACTTATTCACATGAGATTTTGCTGGCAATTAGTTGTTATGTTATGCTTGTATTTTTATGATTTTCAAAACGAATCGAAATCACACTATTAAAACTGGAAATAATCAGTATTAAACATATCACTAAAGTATCGCTATTAAAAGTAGAAACTATCCAGATTATTATGTCCAAGAAAGCTTACTAGCTCAGCTATAAAGCTTTCTGAGATACCTGGATATATATAGATATATCCAGGTATCTCAGATGTATCTCAGAAACCTTAGTAAAGAATGATGAAGAAAAAATATTAATATACGTGACTATGAACTGCCGGCACACTGGTCGAGGTATGAAAAAAGGTACATGTTTCGTAACGCTTAAGCTCCCACCACTGCGAGCTCTAGCGCTGTTTTCAGCTTGTCTCATATGTATTTGCAGTTCAAAGAGGGAAACACATCACCCGCTGTCTGTCCACGTGAAAGTTTACTGCCTAAAATGTACATTATGCCATGTACGGTCAGGCAGAACTCATGCTTCTGAACGTATATAAGTCGAGTGGGTTGGATGGCAATATGCAATAGTGCCGAAGATATGCGACCTTGAGTTGACCCCAGTATTAATATGCCTTTACTGTTTTTGCTATCAGTAGACCAGAGACCATCTTGGTGAAATATCACCAACATCACAATAAGTATTAGCGATTCGACCCGTCAAATTGCGGGCCAAATTTGATAACGACCTTGATTACCAAAAATATGGAGAGGGATGATGGAGGGGATGAAAACTTTGAGGCGAATGTGAGGCTATCGCTATTACTTGTAGACTAGACATCGCTGAGGTAAAGTAACAACCTATAGAATCCTCAAAGTCCTGTAAATGGACAGCCAGCTTATTACAAAGTAGGAACATTAAAGATATCGCTGAAGACTGCTTGCAGGAAAGTCATGCCCATAAATGTTGATGTTAAACAATATTCGGAGCACTCCCCAACACTGCTCATCAACGATATGTGGTCCATCGAGAACATACTTTGTCATGCAGATGCCAACACGGGTGGCATGCACGATTTTCATAAATTTAATATCAAATAGTAAAATGTCAAATCGAATGGAAGACAGTCGCAATTTGTGAAGTGCTGGACCCTCTAGAGCGAATATCCGAATACGGTGCAAATAATATAACCAAGTTCAACCTCATGATGACACAAGTGTATATGTACTCTACGAAGAAATCATTTATCGTAGTGTCTCAGTTTCAGGAAGTCACTCTTTGTATATCCTAGTCTATTGGTATTCTCGGTAAGAAATTTCAGCCACAGTGCAGTTTGAGAGTTATTTGACGCTCATTAAATAAACGAGGAAAAATCTAAGTATTACGAATAAGTAAATTTTGCCGAATATGAGTATTGGTCTGGGTTGAAGTTCCCAAATATCAGCTTTACCCTCTTAATTTGTTACAAAAGCTTGTTTTTCGTATGGTCTGTGACCAATACTATGGCCTAACAGAAACTTTGGGTCTAATTTTAACCTCAGTGCTATGAACATATCATACGATACCTACTTCAAACGAAGCTTAAAAAGTATTTATCTCCTAGTAGATAGTGAGCTGTGTCCCTGAGATTGCAGACCGACAGCGATGTTGAATGGATATAAATACTTTGTATCAAATAGATTAAACTACCTCTTATAAGTAAAACAAAAAAGAAGTTAATATTTGTTTTTCTTCTTATATAGTTATATTGTATGTTGGATATATTTAGTATAATAAATGAGTAGGTATTGTTATTTGCATGTTATTTGTTTTTTTTTTTTATTTATTTCGACATAACATAAGATTCCTTAATCTAAATGATGGCATCGGTAAACCTGTATGAGGTTTGTCTAGATGCATTTTCACAGTTTGGTTGAATAGGTGATCATAATAATTATCGGTATCGAATTTCGATATACCCTGCAAGTTAATAAAATGACTATTCCATTTCTTTAGTCGACCGGGCTGGCGCAGTAGGAATTGGTCGTCTTGACCTTCTTGTTCTGAGATTTCATTGCTTGTGGGATTAACTGTACATATTAAATTCGGATAACATTGATACATGAAAATATGCATTTAAATTATTTTATATGAAAATCCGATAAAGTATACAAAATACAATTCGGTACCTGATACTTATATAAAATATGTCGCAAATGTATATTTTTTCGTACAATCAATATCAACCATAAGGAAAAGTTCCCAAATTAAATACTGTAAGTATTTGCCGAAAAAGCCTATTACGGAATTAATTTTTAACACAACTACCATGATTCTCAGCCATGCCCGGCCCTATCGAAATATTTCAACACTTTGTTGTCATGCGACTGGGCGACGTAAGCCAGACGCTTCATTCAGTATTCCATACGAGGGTCAAACTGAAAGTTCTTAGAACTGGCCACTTATAAACAATATAATAAAAAAGTAATTCTAAAATTTGAAAATAGAACTCTTTGCCAATATTACTGAGTATATATTTCATTCATTTGTCATTTGTTTTACGATTTGGCGGCAAATTGAAAATTGCCTGTGTCACGTCAACATGAATTTAACACGAGAAAATTTTCGTGCAATGATTTTTTATGACTTTCGATGTCATTTAAGTCAACAAGAAAGTTATGATAGACTACGATTGGCCTTTCACGATGAAGCCCCATCTCGTGCGACTGTTTACAACTGGTTTAATGAGTTTAAACGTGGTCGCACTAATCTCACTGATGCTTTACGTGAGGGACGGCCTTCTACGGCGACGACTGAAGATAACATCTGTGTTGTGCGGCGTATGATAGAGACTGATAAAGAGTGACCTATCAGCAGATTCGGAAAGCTTAGGCATCGGTATGAGTCAAGTGCAAAATCCTCCACGAACATTTAGCGGTCAGGAAGCTTTGCGCCCGGTGGATACCTCATAATTTGACTGAGGCTCAAAAACTCCATCGTGTGGATTGGTGCCGTAAAATGATTGAAAGATTTAACGGAGGTGACTCAAATGCTGTGTTCGACATACTAACAGGTGACGAAAGCTGGATTTACTGTTATGATCCTGAAACCAAAAGACAATCTGCTCAGTGGATGTTTCCTTTCGAGGAGTTGCCAACTAAAGTGAAGAGAGATCGAAGTGCGGGAAAAAAAATGGTGGCCTCGTTCTTTGGAAGGATAGGTCATTTCGCAACAATTGTGTTAGAGGATCAAAAAGTTTTTCTGCAGAATGGTACACTACCAATTGTTTGCCACTTGTCTTGGAAAAAGTTCGTGAGAAACGACCTCGCAGTAGGATCCTCCTTCACCACGACAACGCCTCGTCACACACCGCCAAGCGAACGATCGACTATTTGGCGACATCAAACGTTGAATTACTGGGTCACCCGCCGTATAGCCCCGACCTCGCGCCTTGTGATTTTTATTTATTTCCAAAAATTAAAGAATGCTGTTTATGAATGCTGAAGAAGCGGTGGCTGCGTATCGCGATGCCATTGAAGAGACCCCTAAGGACGAGTGGGCAAAATGCTTTTCCCAGTGGTTCCATCGCATGCAGCGTTGTATTGACGTGAATGGACAATATTTTGAAAAGATATAATAAAACTAATAACTGGCTAATGACTATCAGTTTTTGATTTTCTAAGAACTTTCAGTTTGACCCTCGTAGTGTATCTCCAGACAACAATAAAATAAACACAGACGGAATACGCCCTGATAATGCTTTATCAGTTATTGAGTCAGATAGTTTTTATTGGTTTAACAGATGACAGATGTTTAACAGATGTCTTTGTCAGCTAATAGTTGAATCTGTTGTATTTCTACTAGTTATTTGACGGATTTTTGTTGTATTCTCTGGTCAATGATATTTTCATTGCCTTCATCCGATTATACAGCAATAGAAGCAAATTTATCAATAGGTATAGTTCGACGGTTAAACAACACCTATAACAACTTAATTATTAAATTATACGCCAATTGTGTCAAGTTCATAGAGACCATGATTTTGACCACCCCGTAGGATTCGCCATATTCGCCATACGCAAGATCACAGTATCGTAATATAGCTTACGCAGAAGTCATCAGATCATCACGATTTCAGTTGAAACACACTCACTACTGGACTTTCACTATTGGGCCTGAACTACTAGCATCTAGTTTTCCTGAGATCTGCACCAAGTATACAGCCCACCAACACTACGTTTCTTGGCATATGCTTACAACTCAAAGACCTTTCCGCCCCACGGCTGTCGGTATCAGGTACAATACGGAGTGGATGCCAAGCTTCAACGGTTGACTGTTCCACTAGGAAGTTGTATTGATTGGCAGATACGTCAGACCTAATGTTGTACGAACCTGTTGATGTTGTATAAACCGTTATTATCTTATTATAAGTTTTAATGACAGTAAAAAGTAGGTCTATACGTTTGCCCACCTTATCAATTAAGCCCGCCACCCAGCCCAAGAAATTGGCCCAACAGCCCCAATGTCATTTTTCGGAAATGAACTGCGGTTGCGTGGCATATACTGTCAAATACAGTGTTACATTACATATTAAAATAACACAGTGCTAGGTATACATGAAGGATCGATTAATATAATTACTTCATCTACTTACAGGAAGCAGTATATGCTATCATTTTATATTTTGTTCTGTTTATAATCCATTTTCCATCCACGAGTTCGCTAGCGTTATATTGGACCTCCCTATAAGAAAGATATATTTTCTCACGGTAGTAGTACCCTCGTTTATTTTTCATCCTAAATCTATGAATATAAGAGCTCAATTGCCATAAAAGATGATCTGATACCAACGAACATAATAATTTTATTTAAAGCTAACAATGTGAGCAAAGTCAGCGCGAATAAAGTATGCATCAATTCTGCAATATAAATGAACATTGCACAGTATTTACCTGGGAGTTCTGCCAGCTAGTAGTTACTGCCTGTTGTTAGGAGTGCACAATGCTTATGTCAACGGCGCGACGGCTGGAATTGTTGCAAATATTTGTGCGGCTGATGTACTTACACGTAAATTCGCTCGTGAATCATCGGACAGTCGATGTTGTGCTTACATATTACTCATCAATTCTTTAATCTTTGTAATTTGTTAACTTGTTTTATTGCTCATATATCCTTTCTGTTATAATATATATATATACGTATTCTAGGAAGTCAATCGTTGTAATGCAATAATAGGCTTGTTGCCTAAATTTCAGTAGTTAGATACTAATATACCTTGATGCCTATTCTATACAAAATAATTATTATTTTTGAAAAAAAATGCTTATTTATAAGAATAATTTTGCATTTAATTAAATATTTGACATTAGTCATCAAAAACGCTCATGACTGTCATGGCGTCTTGAATGACGTCACGCCGTGCAAAACACAGTTGTTTTAGTATCGGAATATTCGGTATTGTGAAGTTATTTTAATAAAAAATGGATTCATCGTATTACAAGTACTGCATAGTGCCCCAGTGTACAAGCACAAGTATAAAAACACCATAAAAATTTAATAATATACGTGCCAAACAATCAGCAGATACGTAAAAAGTGGCTGACACTCGCGAGAAGGAATGATGCCCATTCTTTTTCGCACTTCCACAAGACACTTGGGAATGACATTTTGACTTTGACGTTTCGCACGGCGTGACGTAACACTTTTTAATTGGTGTTTGCTGTCACGTGACAGTTATTATTTTATAAAACTTTGTTTTTTCATAATTAAATGATCATCTTAATAGTTATGCAACCTAATGCATCAGATTTGTTCATAGTGGATACAAGCCTATTGCGATCAGAAAACTCTGTAATTTGTTGTTGTTTTTTTTTTTTTGACGTGACAACGTCTATTAAATTTGTGGAGTCATTCTCAAAAACACCGTAACGGCCGAATCTGACGCCACACGGAGTCCACGAACGGCGTAACGGCCGATCTGACGCCACACGGCAACGTAATAAAAATATAAATGTTATACATTACTTTATTTTAAATAATTTCATTGCACCCAGAAAAAAATACCATGTAATAGACGTTTTTATAAAACCGTTGCTTCAACTATCATAACGCCAGTTCAACAGACTACCTAACAAGCTAAGGCTTATTTATGGTCAAACGTAACAGTACGGTTTCGTTTCGGCTTTGATTTTTTTTATAGAATAGGCACACAGATAATAGTCTTACTCTCCATTATAAGCCCAGGTTCGCAGTGGCCGCAAGTGTCATTTCCAGGGTGGATGTGGCATAATAATTTAGTTTCGCCTATCTCTAGTATACTTCCGTGAACAACCTGGAAAGAGATTTCTCTAATTTGTCCAGCTGAAATGTTTTAGGGCCACTTAATTTTTGACGTGACAACGTCTATTAAATTGGTACGACGTGGAGTCATTCTCGAAAACACCGTAACGGCCGAATCTGACGCCACACGGAGTCCACGCCTACTTTACCCCCACCCCTAGAGCGCCCGAAGGCATACTCGGAAACGGCGTAACGGCCGATCTGACGCCACACGGCAACGTAATAAAAATATAAATATACATTACTTTTTGTTGAATTGATATTGCTGCGCATAGTTCTAATATATCTTTGCTAAAATCCACAATTTTTCATTTTGATGATAATAACTGTTTATATTGGGGGCACCAGCCTAAGTTATAACGATTAGGCCTCATGCTTAGAAACCCTCAGCAAAATGCTGACAGTATTCAGTGCTAAACAAAACCACAAGGAGTTCGAATTCTCGGAAAATGCCTTTCTCTATTTTGACCAAATCTTGCGGACCAGAAAGACTGTCGCTACCATATAATTGACTAAGGGCTGTACTTCACTACCGCATACAGTTACATACATGTATGCGGTAATTACTGTAAAGGATTTTAGATTCAACTATAAAATCCTCTCCAGCCTTGAATACGGCACAGAATAAACGCATTCTTGTAGTCGTTCAAAATTTAAAAATTCAATGAATTCGCTTTATTTAGAGATTATGTAACCGTTTGTTGGACCACGATATTGTTGCTATATTTTTTAAGAAACTGTTTTCTGGGATGCGTACCTTGGGTCAATAAATAACCAAAACCGCATATGTTTATTGTTTGATATTCCATTATGTGACCATAGTCGCTGCGGAGATTACGAAGATTGCTGAAAGATTCAATTTCATAATTCGACGACATTACCTCGCCGGGGTAATGCCGTCTGCATACTGGGCATGCAGCAATGGAGCACAGCGCACTATTCTAATAGTATATAGTTTTAATATTTTATTGTTATTTTTGGTTTTGATATAATTACTTTTATAGTTAAGGTTAGTTTTGTTTAAGATATAGTTTTGGTACATTTTGACTACCTGTTCATTTCTCAGATTTAATATTTTTATTTTAGTGTTATAGGTTTAATTTAAGTAAATTTGTCACATCTCATAAATTTATGTTGAAACAAAAGATTCCCGTATCTTTCCATAATATCAAAAGATATTTTGTCATATTGCTGAGAAATTGGCGAGTGATAGAGGAGAGGGAAAATTGGGAACAGGGCAAGAGAAAGAAGAAGAATATTCATAGATATATAATAAGTAACAATTCTTATTAAAAAAAAATATATTAAAAAAATACTAAAGGATATGAATGATTGTTATAATCAAATTACTTTGTATTACTTAAACTTTGTATTAAAAATTGGCTTGTAAGCAAATGTTTTTACAGCATTCAAGAATTTCTTAATTATAAGTGATTTTAATTTTTTTTGTTTGTATATACACTTGAAAAAAGTAGGATTAAGTGAAACGTTTTGTTAGACATTAAGATCTGTTTAAGAAACCTTAATTCCATATACAATAAAGAACTTACTTACTTACTTACTAATGATGATTATCCTTTAAGATATTAGTAACGGTCATATTTTTATAATCTTATGTTATGACGTAACTAATTTGTACTACTAGAGTTGTTGTAAAAGTCGAAACCCTCGAGTCGCTTTACCACCTTTCAGTAGAACAGAGATATTATCTGTGCTTTTCCTGATATTACTAATATTACAATATATGTACTTTTTATGTTTGTGACTCCATTTTATTTATAATTTATACATTTGAATAAATGTTTAAATACGAAAAATGCTAACATAATATTCGACTCGGGTGGGACTCTAACAATTTTTGTCATATTTATAGTTTATTTACTATTTTATTATACAGCACTAATGTCTCTTAGATCACTGTTATTTAACTCAACCAACTGAGTCAAAGTTAGTTAAACTTAGCTAGATGTTAATTTAGTGTAATCTAATTTCATTTAGTATGAGACGAAGTTATTGTTATATTTAAATAAACCTTCGATCAATTTAATTAACTGTACAATTGTTGATTGTCATATCTCAAACTAAAGTCAGCCAGTTTCTGCGTCAGCTCGCAAACGCGACTAGTAACTAAATTAGCAATTACTAAGTATGTATAATTGTTATATCTCGAGACATGTTTCATTAGTATGTATCATAATTAACCACAACATTATATCACATGCACATATCATATAACTTGTTTTAAACTTTTAAGGCAGTACATTAATATAACCTATTGCTATCCAGTAATCACAGACGTATAGGTACGTAATGTCTTGCCAAGAACGACAAGATATTGGGCAACGCCTCTCATACTGATCCTTTCTTTTAACACGCGTTCCATCGTGCTGCACTACTTTTGACTAGCAATGATTTAAACAGATTTTGTGTTCAAATGAATAGCTCACAATATATTAACTAAGTACAGAAGCCAGTACATCCAACTAGGACAAAATATCACTTTCTTCTGGTTAATATTAAACTCTATAACTTTGACATTAAGTTGAAAATAGGTTAATTTGTTTAACCTAACCGTGACACCAAACAAAAAAGGCGAAAGTGTCGAAGAGTATGACAAACAATTTATAAAAGAGAATTCTTACAACTTACATAATAAGAAGTTAATTACGTAAATATACACTATCCATTATCGAAATATTCCTATAAATGTTCACTTGAGACATGTCTTTTTAAAAATAGTAAATGTAAACAAAAATTTGAATAAACTCAAATACATAAACCGCTTTAAATGCTCACAGAATTAGTTGAATCTGTAGCCTCAATAAGCAATGACTAACAAATAAAATTTGTGTCCAGGCAATGTTGTAGGCACGTAACGAAGTTAGGCGTAGATGTTTGCGGTATAACGTCACAATGTAAGCGGGTGTCTAGACGGCCGGCAGACGAATTTTTAATACAGCCAACCGCATAGCTACGTAACTATAGCAATATGGCGCACGTGAGCTGCCATAGACTAAATAAAGTCAGCGAGCTCAAGGGAATATAACTTTAGTAGAACAAACACATGACGATGCTTGGATAATTTATTTCGAAAGAAATATTGTGGGACAAGTATAATTATGTACATACATGTCTAGATTTATAAAAGTAAGTTACTACTTAAGTATACATTTACATAATTAAGTAAGTATATACTTCCATGTTATTCGAAAAAAAATATGCTTATTACATGTTTCTTTTTTGTTACATAGTAAGTAACAAGAATTAATATCTTCGCAGAAATTATTACTATGCGCTACGATTCAGATCCAAAATAAAATTACTTATATTTTCCTGAAAAAAGTTATAGTGACTTAGCATAGGTTATTATGACTAAGTATCATCAACATAAAACATACGTACATTTTCATAACATGTCATGTTGTCTCCTTGCAGTACTGAAACGGAAAAACACAATGAATATGTTTACACTAGGCATTACTCATTAATCGCATACTTCACAATACTGCAGCAGACGTGTTACTTTAATGATGGTATAATATATTACTGATTTTATATTGATATAGTTTAAAATGATCATGCTGCGAACTTCGACATATAAATTAATATCAGCACAAAATAATATTATCGTATTTAAAAAGCCTTAGAAGAGTGAAAGCAGAAGACATGTTGCGCCGACTCAAAATAAATTTAAGAACAGGGCAATAAAAAGAAGAAGAATGTACATACCACTATTATTCGCGAAAAACATAGTGTATTTTAACTAGGGAGATTTTGTTTCTGTTGTTGTTGTCATTGGTAAACAGCATTCTTCATAATCATTTGCTACAATCCTACATATCTACGTTCAGCCAGCTCATATGATCTACAGTAACAGCTAGAGCTCACGCATACGAACAGAGAAAGAGCGCAGCAGACGAACAGAGAAAGAGCGCAGCGGGCATTTTCCGTCAGAATTCCACAATATCACACTGGAGATTCCTATCGCCTCTACTTATGCTGAAAATGAGCCTAGCGAAAATTTAATTTGTTAAAATTGTACTGATATTGACAGATTATAATTAATAGGTTCACATGACTTCTATAATTCACTAATAGGTGAATCACCAGGTCACCTTAAAAAATGATAACATATTCTTGGTAGATAAGGTTAATTATACAAACCCCAAAACCTCAAAACCTCCATGGTTTTGGTAATTACTCTTCTTCAGTTCTAGGACACACAGCCGATATAACGAGACAGTATTATAACTTAATCAGACACTGAAGATCATTGTTAATGTACAGTATACAAACACAATATACCTTTTTGTTGTCAAAAATTGGAAGCGAAATAACAAGTTGGAAGAGTGAATAACAAGTGGACAGGCCGATGTGTTTCTAGATCATCAAAGCGTCTAGACGCCTCGAATAACAGGTCAGTAGCCAGCTTTCACAGATAATATAAACACGCGAGTCGCGGCCCTTAACGTAAACGATTACGTGACGTCATTACAAATTAATGGCCGGACTGTTTATCGCCGACTTGTGAAAGTAACCATCCTTTCCGAAACGTGTAGAACAACTTCTTTTCCGACTGATTCTTATTGTTTTTTAAAATCAATCAAAAATCTATTTGGTATATTTATTAGTTATGTTATGCAAACTAAGATTTTATTATTTATTTGACAATTAAGAAAGAAAACTTCAAAAAATTTTATTTACATGTCGATTAATATAAAGTTGACTAATTTCATAATTAAGGCATTGTTATTATTAAAAAGAAAAAAAATTGTGAAAGCAAAAATTGGCATTACTTATTATATTTGTTTTAAATGAACAAAATACCTGGATCTCTTGTAATCAAGCCATATGCGAAATGATTAAAATATTATCCTACTACTATTATAAAGGCGAAAGTTTGTAAGTATGGATGTATGGATGTTTGTTACTCTTTCACGTAAAAACTACTGAATGGATTTGAATGAAACTTTACCACAATATAGCTTATACATCAGAATAACACATAGGCTACAATTTTTGAGGTTTCTAATGTGAGGTCGTAAAAAAAACATCCACGCGAACGAAGTCGCGGGCAAAAGCTAGTGTAGTATAAGTTAACAACCATCTTATATTAAAAACATAAACGTAGATTTACTAAAGAAATAAACAGAAATGTTTTAAATAAAAACGTAATTTAATACGACAAACTATACCGAAATTGCAACAAGCGAGTTTTTATAATGCAAATTATTTAATTAGATCTATTACACAAAGAATTTCGGGAATAAAAAATAGGACCTGAGAAAGACAATATTAAATAAGTTTGTGTAAATAGTCCATGTGATGAGGTCAACGAAATACCGTAACGAACGGCCCGTAAACAAAATTAAGGATAAAGCAAGAACTAAGAAAGTGCGGATCGATTGCTTAAAAAAGACTACGCATGCAAAGAATGACAAATAGTAACATGATATACCTATGGTAGAGACGAATAGAATAATAAAACCTATTGTAACGCGATATAAATTGGCTAAATGCTACGCGATATTATCGATTTTATTTAAATAGGCTACACACAATTGTATCTCTTATAATAGCTGACCTTTAATAATTTGGTACTATTAACTAAGAATTTTGTAAACACATATTTTGAAATTAAATTTGTTTAAATCTGGCATTTTTGTAATATTTTTGAGTGGAAATATTGTAATTAAATGGTCAATTTAAATTGGTATTATCTTTTTTCAAAATACATCACTGAACCAATTTGATTATAAAATGGTGTTTGTACGTACGTAGTTTTACATTTACATACATAGTTTTATGTTTCACACCGTTTTGTGAATTTATTTAAGTTTTAAATGCGTTTAAAAAGATACACCGAATGCGTAGGTGCAATTTCAAGCAATTTACAATTACAATTTAATTTTAAATATATAACAAACGTTCATCGATTTAATATTGCGCCTATTTATAGTCAATAATAATCATATTACGAAAAAAGATACCAATCGGTTTCATACAATTTAAAGTATCATCAATACTACCATTTGTAACATATTTATAATAATTCTTTTTCTTATAATTCATCATGTTCCACCCAAAAACAGCATATTTATTAAACTACCGGAATTTGAGAAACTTAAAACACCATATAGTTGATGAATGAAGAACTTGTTTATGTGCTCGCTGCAAAAATCAACCCTAGCCAGGTGGTCATGTCTATTTATAGTTTGCACTATGTTGGATCGACGTGTCTTGTTTATTATGTTGCCAGACGGCCGGCGGCGACGACTCCGCAGAACTTGCTAACCCGGACCGCGACTAATCTCACCTCAGCCTTTTTGCCCCTCTGCACTGCACCCGGCCACTACACAGCCTTCGTCTTAACTATCTTTGAATGCACCGCCGGCATCCGACAACCATGCTTAGCTTAAGCTGCTGGTAACCTGTACATCAAAATTGTCTGTGAAAGTAGATGCTTTGAGTTTCTGATACTTTTTCAAACAAATTAAGAATTTAAAATCATCATGCACAAGTATTTATCGAACAAATTTAGTTGAGTTGAAATAACATTATGGAAGTTTTTAATTCATTTGCTTAGCAGAAGGGTTATAAATAGTTTCAACAAGACGAGCATATGATAAAGTATTGTGTAGCGGAACGTTTCCATTTTTTCTGATGAAAACCTTGAAACATTTGCGACACACTCGCCATTATAAATGAAAACTATCGCTCGAATGTCATTTGAATTGACTTAAAAAAACAAACGTTTACTAATATCGTTATACTAATTCTTATGTATAAGTAATATGCTGTTGATGCAATTTCAACTAAAACAGAAAAATAAAAGTATTTGCACTCATTATCTGTAAAGAATTTCTGAGTCAAACTGATTCGAACGTGAGTACCTTTTCACGTACTTGAGTATATAAAATACTGAATTCGGATGCACAATACAGGTTAATACAGTTTTCGAATACTTACGTTATTCAGAACCTAAGTTTATTTTAATAGCAACCTAATAACTTCATGTGTACATTGTAATATAAGTTTTAGATACAGTTTTGTGTATTATCTATCAATGACCAAATATACAAAGAATTAACTGTTTACGTTAAGATTTAAGATATTTACTAATTTTGTAAAAAAATCTTCTTAGGATTTGTCATTAAAAATTAATTAATGAGTACTAGAGTCCACCATCGTTTAAATACCTTTCAAGTCTTGCGACTCGAGTCCGGATTCGACTTTTTTTTAAGGAATATCAAAATATTTGATTACCTAAAATAACCAACTCGGCACATCACTATTGTACTAAACCGAATTTTTATACTAATTACAATATTATTTACATTTGTATTTCAAATAGTTATAAGTGATGCATCTATCTAATAATGAAATTCCAGGTAAGACGAAGCCAAATCTCTTCAAATTTTTTCACAATAGTTTTCATATTACTAGTTAGGAAAATCTACCATAAATAAATAATATATTACCCAAGACAAAGCTTTTTCTTTATTCATACATCTTACTATGAAACTTTTTAAATTTAATACATTTAGACGCTACAGTGCCATTTTTAATTACAGTAGAAAATTATCATTTGATTACTAAATTATAATTGGTAATTTAAAAAAAGTGCATTACAAAATTCATATTCAATTCAATTCATATTTTCAAACAATTTAGTTAAAACTAACAATTATTAAAGTATTTGTCCCTCGACTTTTGCGGCAATTTCTGCTGTTGAATTTGGGGTTGGATATTCATATTGATATTATCATTTTTTTTTTATTTTTCTTTTAAATTTGAAGTATCATAGATTTACAATGGTATAAAATGTGCGCCATTTGTTTTACTTTCTCCCAAGTTTTTATTTAAATGTTATTTTCAGCCAGTATCATTATGATGTAATGCATACTATTTATATTAAACTTAATGGCAGACATTAAGCTACTATGATAATTTTATATATTAATAAACAATATAAAACAGTGTATTAATAAAAAAGTATAGAACAATAGTATTCCATATAACATTTTTACATTATTTTATTTTGTAGTATATTTCTTCCACTCAATAATTAGTTTAATGTGGACGCACATATTCCAGTTGAGCGATACACAGGCTTAAAATTATACATTTTAATTAACATTTTATAGTCAATATCATAAACAAATAATGCAAAAGTAAACAAAACGATAGCTTTCACAGAGTATTAGCTTTAGATGATTCATTCATTTAAGGCAGAGTGAAGCAGTGGCGAATATATACATATATCATCCTTTAGATATATGTATCAACAAATTTTCAATCACAATAGTAAACCTATCATATAATTATTAATAAATATAATTATCAATGCGCTATTAAAAATATATTAATAAAAATAAACAGGACGTGACTGGCTACAGTAAAGTATAAGTCCACGCGAAAAAAAAAATGCGTGCGCCCACTCTATTTGATTTTTTATTATACAAGTGTATGGTTCGGCAAAGCTACGTCAAAGTCTTACCCAATTAGACGTTGAGGTAACTTTGGCCAATAGCCATGCATTTATATATATACCTTCATTATTATATATGTATTTAATATTTTGGTATCATTACATTGCAGTAATTAAAATATAGAAGAAGGTTAAATTGCTACGTGTGGTATTTACTAAATTGCTACGTTCAAATGTGACTAGCATGAGTTGCATAATCATTGCATTTCATCCATCAGAGTTGGTGTGAAAATAAGTGTTTGTTCTCCGAAGCGTCTGTTGCCTAGCTAAGCCGACGACTCTGTACTGGATACAGTGAAAGGCTGGAGGAGTGCACGCGGGCAATGCAAGCGAGGGACGGGCGGAGCGCGGGACGTCTAGACAGGCCGCAGACACACGGAGGCTGCGCGGACCGATCCTGCTAAAAATAACTTCATGACACAGAAGGCATGCTTCACTTCTATACTAAAACAGCCATTTTTAATAAAACATAAACTGTATTGACGTACTTTTAATGTTAAACATAAATAGCATAGTCGCAGTTGTTAAAAAAAAAGCTGTCATCTTGCAAAATACTTAAGAATATATGTAACCATCTGCTGCTTATTTTTGCTGTTGCTATGCATAACACACACCTGAGCGCATAAGTGATTCTGCGGCATAGTGCAGTTTTGACCTCTACTGCAAGGACGGACGAAACGACCCCTATTGAATGTCACACTTTAATAACTCTTTACACTGGTATGACAATAGGCGTACTGAATGTCAAAAGGTTATATGTTATTACTTCAAATGTTTGAGCTTTACATCAGTAAATGCTAGAACTATGAGTTCTTTTAATTTGTATATAATAAAGGTGATTAACATATACTTACCTTTTTTGTTGTTGATATTTTTAAATATAATAAGTAAAACATAAAATTTCATATTTAAAGGTCTCACCAAAATGGAATAGCATTTTAAGTTATTCTCACATATTAGGGTAAATAAGCTGTGCGCGACATTATAAATTTGCAACGTTTTGCAAGATAATTGTCAATTGTATTAACATAATTATTGTATAAATGGGCATTTTAATATTATTAGATTGAAGAGTTGCTTGATGTTCTATCATCTAACGTCTCTCATGAACGTAATTTAAAACTGATTTACGTAATTTTAAAATATTTTTCCTAATTTGAGCATAATACTATATATTATTTAAATAGATCATTAACATAACTAATTAAGTTGACCAGTCATCTGACTTAACCACATATCTACTTATCACCTTAGTAACACAAAACAATGCATTGGCATTATATAGAAGTTTTACTCAGTCAGGCTTAACAACTAGTATGTAGTCTGTATTAGTACTGACAGTAATTCGATTGAGTTAAAAACTCCAATTAAGTTGACAGTTATGATCGATTGGAAATAATGTGTTATGATGTGCGCGCTATAGTTTCCCGTTTTTGCGCATACACGGCTCCGGACGGCAGTGCGGCGCGGCGTCTTGCTTGGTCAATAATACGTTTCCACACGAGCAAACGCAAAGCAAGGTGCGTTCTCTCCTTGGGTTTAACAATATACAACTACAGTTCGATATAACAAATACATTATAAAATAAAGCCATATATAAAATATGATTATATATTATATATTTACATACTCTAAACTCATAATTAAATGGTAGTTTTCATATCTGTATACACATATTAACATTTTCATTATGATAATTATTTTCAAATTTTAAAATTTTTATCCTAGATATTCCGATTTTTTGAGCGGTATAACATAAGTACTTCAAATTGATTCACTAAGCCGCTTATATATTATTATAATAAAATAATATTACAGAATGTACAAATTCTTATTCGATTTAAATAAATTTCATTCAAACCAAAACATCTACATCTTACATATTCTGTAAGTATGATGGACATATACCTACTGAATATGTCAAACATAAACGGCTTACGAGATATATAATAAAAACATCAACAACGAAAATGTGAATGAAGCCACTATTATTACTATGGCATACAAAGTCACAGCTTGTATCCTGTTTTTGATCAAATAACTTGTTCAAAATTGAGACTTAAAAGTTTCGAATTCATTCTCAGTTGATTGAACAGTGGCGAGCCATGAATATCTTGTCAGTGGGCCGACTCATATGCAACAATGTTTCAAACCCACCATTCGTATAATGAACGAGAAATGATAGGATCGTGTTGCGGAGTTCGCCGATGCGATGGCCGCAGTTTGAACAGGAAGCGGGGTGTTTTGGTCGTTTTTTCCTCGTCGCGGTGGCGGCGTCAAGTTGCAATACGTCTGACACTGTCGCCAGACTGCCGCTTACGCGTATCGATAATACAACCCGAGGTTACTTAAATTTCTTCCTCCACCTTCATCTATATGTACAAAATGAACTCGAGAACGTTGGGACAAGATTAACACAATGAAAAAAAAAAATTAAAAAAAACTTTTTAAAAAACACGCTTTTTACGCAAAGGACTATTTCTGATGACAAAAAGAAATGTAACTCAAAAATTTGTCTATAAAATTTAGCAAATTAGTCCAAGAACTCAATGACTATAAAAGCGTTGGGTGTAAATGTTAAGACCATTAAATGAGTAATGTTTAATTTTGAACACCCCACGCTTTTATAGTTATTGAGTTCTTGGACTAATTTGCTAAATTTTATAGACAAATTTTTGAGTTACATTTCTTTTTGTCATCAGAAATTTTTCTTGATATGTACCCAAATTTTCTAAAAGCGTGACTTTATTTTTATTTTCAAGTTTTTAGATCGGTTTTTAGTCTTTTTAATAAAAGCGTGTTTTTTTTAAAAAGTTTTTTTTATTTTTTTTTTATTTACTACTTTTTAGATCAAATGTTTTTTAGTCTTTATAACAAACAAAAGTTTTTTCAAACGTTTTTTAGTCTTTGCGTAAAAAGCGTGTTTTTTAAAAAGTTTTTTTTAATTTTTTTTTTATTTACTACTTTTTAGTCTCGTGATTATTATAACAAACATAAAGAAATGTACATAATTGTTCAGAAAATGTAGTATTAGAATTAAACATATGCATTATATCAAATTCTATCTGTTTGCTTCATTGAACCAATTCTCATATTAAAAAGTTTTTAATTTATTACAACATAATTATGTATTTTTATGATTCGAAAATGATTGAATATTGTATTGTCATCTAGAATACACATGTAAAAAAAATTGAGCTCGATTGGAGCAGTAGAAGTGGTCGAAAAATCGATTACAAGATTTGATCATGACAAACAAACAAACAAACAAACGGACAGAGTAAGTCAATAAAAAGCGTGTAATAAATAAAATAACTCCCTAATCCTAGGATACTGATAAGGATGTTCGTTCAGTATGTGGTATCTAAATGACTTCGCTGTTTAATCTGTAATCACCATCTTTTAATTTTATTTTAATCCCAATAGAACTAAATACAGGGCTTGCTGAGATATAATAACCGCACTTGCATAGGATATTTTCTTTCATCTCCTTTTAGCAGGAACCTCTTCATACGTTAACCCCTCCGATCGATTTCATAATATTCCCTGCTAAATGTTACCCTCTAAAGTACTAAAGTCGAAAGAGAGTGCTTGAGTCGCACTTTCGCAGTCACAATTTCAATCATATTCTGCTTACCAAGGAGCACTGCACTTGCTCAATATGTGAATATACCCTCATATTTGTTTTTAAGAGCGTATGCCACATCTACCAGCGCAGGCAGCGGTGAATGTCAAGAAGTTTTTCAGTCATAGATATAAATTGCACCATTACTGTTAATAATGATTGGATTTCACGGTGTCACCTTGAATTAGTTGGTGGCAAAAGCACGCTCTCATTACATTTCTCTAGTTTAATTCCAAAACTGTTTTAAAGTACTTAAGCGTAACCCCAAATTAACACTTTATCGTGTTTCAAGATAAACACAATAAAGTGTCAGAAGCAGCTGGTAGTCTGGATAAAGTTCTACGTTAGTGACAGTAATAAGATTATCATCACAGTCGTTTATGATCCCACTAAGGGGCTAGCCTAACCTAAATAAATGTTTAGGCTTTAATCAACGGCAAAAGAGTTGGTGGAAATCACAAACACCTATCATTATATTCCTACATATTATGAATACATATATTTCACGAAAAACACATAATGCACATTTTGTTCTAACCCTGAACTATAACTAAAGCATCATCACTACATTACTAAAAGAAAGTCGCTATCCGCCGTCTGTCTGTCCCTATGTACTTACATATGCTTAGATCTTTAAAACTACTCAACAGATTTTAATGCGATATACAAGATAACTATGCTACTAACCCACAATGTAATTTATGTAATACCTGTATGTTGTTTAATGTTTCTTTTGTTATTGTGAGCAATAAAGAATTTATCTATCTATCTATGCTACATGCATAATATACTATATTATGCATGTAGCATAATATAGTAGAAACACTGATAAATTTAGAGGTTTCTAATGTGATGTCGTAAATAAGCACGTTTTCTACGCTTATATTGCAAAAACGCTGGCTGAACCCTATGAGATAGACCAAAATAATGTACTACAGTATTATCCACCTTAAAAAGTTCAACAAAAAAGTCCGCGATCTCTCGATATATATACATATATCTCTTAGGGATAACCCACCATAACCATTTTTTCATTGCACCCATGCAAAGCCTGGGCGGGTCGCTAGTTTTATACTAATCGGGAATAAGAAACCCATTGCCGAGATCATAATACCACCGGCATCAATACTTTATAGAATAATTAATCGATCATTAACAATCAAGTAAAATCACAAATATATACCAAGGATTTAATTTATAATGTAATGCTTCATTAAACAAGTTATCGTAAATACTTTTAGCATAACAAATTCTATTGTGTTCACAGAGATGTGAACACGATAGACTGAGAAGTTTAATTGATTTTACATATTTCAAAGCTAAGCTTTAACTATATTAGAATAACGACCTGTTATTGTTAGTCCATCATAACTTTATAAGCAATTAGATACACATGCAGCTTAGTGCGATGTCGGCGATTAAACATTGGCGGAGATCTAAGCTAGTTCATCATTATGACAGTTTATAACATTAATCTGACAGGCTGACAGCGAGGTGCGGTCTAGCTACTCGTTACATAAAACATGGGTTTGTTCTTTTCACAAGGCATAGTACAATTATTTTTATGCCTCAGACCACTTATTGTGTCGCTTTCTTTGTTATGTCAAGTCTTGAGAAGATTGATCGTCTTTTTTTCTAACAACAAAAAATATTGTTCCATCTGTGTTTTATTGAAAAGAACGCGTGGTTAACGTTAAAGAATATGAAATCTCAAGTTTTATTAAATTGTTTTCCTTTCTTGCAAACTAATAAAAATTAGAATAAATAGACCTAAGAGATCAATTTTTTTATAATTCCATAATTTAAATAAATTATAGGTTGAAGTTTTATATACTACTAAGCACTAAAAGTAATTATATTTAATACATAGATTTATAAAAAATGCTATTATTGGTCACAATTGAATTTATTATTTGTCACAATATTCAACCTTTATGTCAATATAGCTTTTCATACAATTTAACCAATTTTGAATGCATATAAGTGCGGCTCCTCCGTAATGATGTCAGGTAGATGTTTGTCAAACTTAGCAGCCTGTTCTGGTGATGAAAACCGTGGATCACGTAATTGATTCTTGATTTTTGGTAACAGAAAGAAGTCACACGCATAAAATACACGTTCTTCGCCTTCAAAAATTCATTTGTCGGTCTGGTCGTCTGGGAACTTGCATTGTCGTGGTTGATGAATCGGCATTTAGCTTTAGTTCAAAGAGTGCGTCGCTAATTTTAGGCGGTGAATCGTACAATAACTTATAAAATTATTGTACTATTCACTGTACAATAATTTTATAAAGCAACGGTAGCCACTTATCCAATTTTATTAATAAAAGAAGCAATCATACGCTTAGAGGCACTATTCACCCGCACCACTTTAGTTATTTTAGGCTCATCTCGATTGCTGCACGATTGCTGGTTTCTTTTGGGATCGTAGCTATAAATCCATGTTTCATCACATTTTGCTATGTCGACCCTCTGGTATATCAATCTGGTTATATGCACCAAGTGTAGCGGTTCGTTTGTTTCGATGAGCATCAGACAAATTGTGTGGGATTTATCGAGAATACAGCTTTCTCACACCCAAATATTTGTGCAGGAATATGTGTATATGACTCATGCCCATGACCTAAGATGTCCAGATATCACGGTAGGTCACGAGCTAGTCTGTTTAAATCATACGGCGCCAACCCACAGTATCAACATTTTTGTTATTCACAGCGGTGCGCAGCGAATCTTTACGAATTTGATCGTGAAAAATGACACCACCGCGTTTGAACTATGCAAACCAACTACAAATAGTTGTCTTGCATGGTGTTTGTCCAAAAGCACATTGAAACCAAATGAATCGCTGCTGAGGTATCACTGCTGAGATGTCACTGATCTATTATTAACAATTAAAATAAAAAAAGGCATGAGAGAGAGAAAAGGCACAATTTTGAATATGACGTCACAATGTGAAAACAGTTGTCACTCAGATGAAGCAAATTTTTACTATAATTTTGATTATGCACATGGCCGATTCCTAAATCTATTAGTGTAAGCTATATATTCAATAAAATAAACCTTTCCGTTTAATCTCTACTTCTGCATAAAAGCTTAGCTAAAAAATAAGCTTTCACTTTAACTTCTGATTTTACAAATATACAGAACTAAATCGCATTATTTATTATATTACATATTCTACTCACATACTACAAATCTCGGATCTATCTAAAAGTGCGCAACCAAGTGCTGAAACAATTACTAAAAGAACATTATCTTCATGCTTTCACACAAAGTTCCCTTACTGATTATTTTCAGTACAAAGTCTTCCAACGTAGACCTGTGTACCCATGCTATAAATTCTGTCTAAAATTACAAATGGTATTTAATTTTTAGATATGTAGATTATATTTTAGCTCATAGCCACATTGTACTCAGTTAGTTATCATGAATGCACCAATATAATAGTGACATTATGACGGACAGACGGCTAACTGAGACCTGAGAGTTATTAAAATACAGTTGATTCGTATAAAAGTTAACAAAACAACAGATGGCATCTTCTTTATCGTAATTCTTGCTAGCAATAACAAAGCGGACAGCCAGTTGCAAGCTCAGCTGTGATAAGCAGCAATGCGGTCAATGCCTTGCATTAAACAGATAACTGAGGGCCAATTCCACTAAGAAACTAATGGAGAAGCATAACTGAAGCGATATGTTCCTCGAACGTACCTAATTTAACATTTAATAATGCATACATCTATATCATGATCGACCCTGTGCCTCTCGAATCATACGATTCATAGACCAGTGCCGAAACCACAGCACCACCAACGTTCTTAATTAATATTATTAAATTAAGTACTTATTAACATTGTCAATATTGTAACTAAAGAGTTCAAATATTATTTTCCTTAACCACGCAACTATTTGGTAGGTACTGGTTAACATTATTGAAAAAAATATATTATAAAATAGGCCACCTTAACGTTTTTACTCTTAATTATTAGAATTATAATAAATGTTATTTATAAAAACGTTACAGACAAAAAATGTTTCTTCTAAGTATATTAGATAGAATTGAACCCTATTAATAATTTGCCAATAGATAAAATCCCTGACCATTATACTCGTAAGGCGGATTTGGGGACACAGATCCATTTTGTATTATATACCATTTTAGTGAATTTCACGACAAAGACAGCTAAAGACTACCCGGCCAATAGCACTAAATTGTAATTAAATAGAACGTTAATTGTTTTCATATTATAGCGCTTTTATAAAAATTGCATGTTTACAAGTAAAGTGGATTTAACTTAAGAAAAATTTCGATACATGAGTTATTATGATTTTAAGTGATTTTAAGTTTGGTATATTCACACGTGCACTGCTATGAACAACAAAAAAAATATTAAACAGACAGGCATATGATCTAAGACTCATGAATGATCTGGACATCTTTGTATATAAGCATGAGTCAAATACAGACAATCCTACGGAACCATTTAGGTGTAAGCTATGTTCTCATAGGATGCTACATAATTTAACTGATATTTTAATTTTACTACAAAACGGACCGCGTCCTTTAGTGCCAAACTATTCTTGCCGGGTATAACGAAATATTGTACAACAGAAAAGTAATGAACAGTGGATTACGTTATGCCTATATGACTAATGCAAAATAGCCAAGCCACATAAATTAATAGTGTAGAGTAGAAAGACAATGAGGTAGGTAGGACTTGTAGCATTAGGGCGTTTAGTTAAAAGGTTTACATAAAAACTTTTTTGAGAGTGTGAGACACATTTTCTTGTTTTGGCGACATTTTGCATGAAAATATTTTTGGTGGGAAATTATATTCTTATAACTAAATCGTGTTACTTACGTCACTTATTTATACCAGATGAGTGACTCAACGGACGTAAGAGAGAACACTACGGGTAACAAAAATTAAAAATATTTATTGATTGAAAAATAAAAATTTCATAGAAATTAAAAGTTATTAAATTTATTGCTGTCGTGTCGCGCTGCGTTTAAGCTGCCCCAACAACGAGCTACCGATGGGTGTGTGCGTCTGTCAATACAATACGTGCGTGGCCTGTGTCCACGCAGAATGTCTTCGCGTTAAAGGAGCCGGTCCTTTAACGCGTTCACAAATTCAGTCCGAAAATTTGTAACTTGATATTTCTATTTATATTGCAGGATATCATTTTTTTGATCCTGGCTATTGTTTACTGGACTTATCCTTTACTTTATTGTTTTGGATAAAATATTAGTTTATCGTCATAAAGAAATAAATCGTATTTTTCAATTAGTAATATTATAATTAATACCTATTTTAATATGAAATATTTAGTTTTTCAAATAACTCCAATTCCTTCTTTTTTATTTGTATAAATAGCGGACCCGACAAACTTCGTCCTGTCAAAAAGATTTGTAAAGTGACAGTTTTTTGTTCCTACTTATTTTATAGATCATTAAATGTAAAAAAGTAGTTATAGTGACGTAACTACAATAGTTAGACATATGGTCTCGCAAAGTTTTTTGTAGTTATTGATATATTCTATAATATTGTCGAACATTTTTGTGTCCTATCATTAATACTCTTCGCAGCGTATGCGATAAAATACATTTTATGGCAAAATTTTTTACACCTTCGGTTGGTTTTAATAAGAATTTCTAAAGATTTCTATTGTAATCTAGTACTAAATATATCCTATGTTACTCAGTGATAATGTAACTTCATAATGAAAAAATAATTTATTAAAATTGGGCCAGTACTTTTTGAGTTTATTCGTTACATACAAAAATACAAATCTTTCCTCTTTATAATATCAGTGTAGATTTATTGATTGTACCGACATTATTTTTTACATTCGTACATGTATACTTCATAATAATTACTGAAATATTTTTTTGTTTCAGATTTGTCTTCGTACATTTGTCTTCGTACCATAATAGACAAGAAAAAAAACGTTTATATTTAAGCGCCAAATAAAAAATACATCACTCTCCTATTGAACCTAATGTCCATTTTGTACCGCATACAACATCCAGGTTATTTGTGTTCCAGTTCATAATTTTGACTGATGACTTTATCTAGAAACCAAGATTACCAAATCAAGATCACGCCATTGTACATTCGAAAGGGATAACCGGTTTATCGTATCAAACTGTATTCGAATTCGTAATTTAACTGGTGTTGACGTCCAAAAGGAAATCAGAAATGTTTGCCTAGACTCAAGCAATCGCATGTGACTTCAAAAAGAAGCAATTTGTACCCTGCTTTTTCGCTGAGACAATAGCTCATGGGGGTGGTTCATGGCTCAGTTTGTGTATGGTGTAGGCCGGCATTTCTGTCGACAATTCAACAGAGCTTGTCTTCGTGTCTAACAAGGGAGGAGGAGACTCTCTAACTTGAGACCACTATATGTCCGATATATGTCGCTTCCAATATGTGCAGCACGTGTTGGATGAACTAAAGAGGAGGGTTCAATACAGAAATTCTGTTCCTTTAATTATAAATAAACTGAAAGTCGATAGACTTTGATAGACGAGTAGAAAGGACTCTCGCAACAATGTTGAAACAGGGGACTATCTTTATATGGAAAATGTCTCGTGGTCCCTCTTAAGGCATAATCCATTTGATGGAGCCGTCTCCAGCAAGAATAGCAGTAATTAATTAAATGGTTAAGAAAACAGAGGCATACAATTATAAAGAAAAGTATTTATTTGTTACTAGCTTTCTGCCCGCGGCTTCGATTGCGTGGATTTCGGGATTGGGTCTATAGAGGGTTAAGGGTCATAGCTTTTGCCCACGGCTACATATGCGCGGAAGTCGATTTACGGCGCGAAGTTTTATCGCGCTTCCCGTGGGTCTATCCGTTTTGCCAAGATAAAAATTACCGCAATACCTTGCTCAAGAATCACTCTATCTATTGATGAAAACCGCATGAAAATCTGTGCAGTAGTTTTTGAGCGAAGCCTTTATTGCGCATCCCGTGGGATCTGTCGATTTTTCCGGGATAAAAAGTAGCCTATGTTACTCGGGGATAATGTAGCTTTCCAAAGGTGAAAGAATTTTTGAAATTTCTTGCCCGTGGCTCCGCCCGTCGTTGCTCCGTCCGCGTTAATTTCGATCCCACGGGAACAGTAGCTACTTTCTTCCGGGATAAAATGTGATATCCTTCCCCGTACCACAGACTATGTGTATGCAAATTTTCGTGATGATCGGTGCAGTAGTTTAAGCGTGAAGAGGTAACAAACAAACAAACAAACAAACAAATAAACAAACAAACAAACAAACACACTTTCGCATTTATAATATTAGTTGGGATTAGTTGGGATATTATTAGTTTTGGAAATTCGCCAAACTTTTTGAACTTTCTCCTTATGACTTGTAAAGATTAAGTATTTTTTTATTTATTTGTAATTATGTGTAACACACTTTTTTTTTCGGGGGGAATGCTCCTTATGCACCGTGACACCGCGCTGGCAAGACGCGGCCGTGTGTGGGGCTCTCCAGTCAGAGTGACCGGCCTACCCACTAAAACCCCCCGGTGTCCTCTGAGCCAATACCGGGGCGCGTGGCGGGGTTGCGCTTTCGCGATTCTACCGCCACACGCCCACGGGCTAGCTCGACCTAGTTAGTCGAGCCATCGCCAAGGGGGTATTATGTGTAACACCTAATTAATACATGCTGCTTAAAAAAATCATAATTAGGTAAATAAAATGCAAAGTCGCAAGGACAAATTATATAAGCTTACCTTATTCTCAGTTAATGTGTATCAAGTCTGTAAAATTTTAAATTGGTTGTTAATCCGCAATTATTAACAAAAAGTCTAATTTAGTTCAATAAAGTAAAGGATTACAGCTTAGAAAAGAATCGAAAGTAAATTATGACGAATAGATCTCGATGTCTCTCATCTCATGTGTTCTCGATTCCGAATGATTAAAGGCTTGTTGAAAATGCAGATTGCAGTACCGAATATTTTAGTTTTCATAATTTAACAATATTTACGTTTAGTTATTTGATTGTTAGGCAATATGAAGTTCGCCCGGTACAAGACTACATAATTAAATTACTTATTTATATTACTACTTCTTCCGATACCGCAAAGACTAAACTAAATAATCAGAATGCTATATTTAATAAGTCGCATCGCTTCTTTTATCGCCCAAACAGATAACGGTAATTAATTAAATTATAAAAAAAACAGACGCAAAAATTAAGGTTATTTATAGATTTTTTATCGTCAACGCTGCCCGCTAGCTTTAATGATAGACACTTATTTTAAACATATGGTGAGTAATAATTGTCACTCATAAGTAGTAACTGATAGTAAACTAAGTATTAATTTTATTTAAAAAAATATATTGGTTAACAATTACTATAATAATTTACAGATATAATAATTTATAATATGGTTTCTAGTTATTGTTGTCGATTTCAATGGATTTTGATCGAGAGATCTCGGTTTTGATTCCTCAAGTGGCTTCTGAATTTCCTAACAAGTATAGCTACCGTGAGTTTACATCGTGTGTGGTCGATATCGACAACGTAAATTTTTATATGAAAATATTTTACAGTGCCCCTAGCGAAGTTAATATTGTACTTATTTTAGTTAATAGATTGACATAACTTCTTTAGTTGACTATACGCGAAAAACCTATCAAAAACGGCAACAAACTCATTGAAAAACTAATACTACATTTCTGTCATCATTATATATCACATATATATATACTTATATGAGTGATTCTTCGAACCCTAAATTTTCGATGTCTCGAGGTTTATTTTTGTAAGTAACTGACAAATCAGTCTGCAATTAATTTTATAACATATTTCAGACTATTGTCTATCTTGCACAAGTTATTTTTTTTTAATAATATTTATATAAATATTTCAAAAAAATATTTAAAAGTAGTTCTTCTGACTAATATGGTGTGTCCGTAACCCAGTTTCTTGAACATTACTAACAATAACATTATTTCATATTGATAAATTGATGTAAATTATAATTATTACGAAAGAATATTAGTTGTTTCTTTACACCAAAAAAATGGTACTAATATTTACGATTGTTTATTTATAAATAAAAAAATAGTGAGTGTCCGGCACAAAAGTCTGATTCATATTCACGCGCTTCACTCGAACGTACCCAGCTAATTAAGAAACATGAGGCGACCCTTTCCCGCGCTGGTGGTAGCCAGTGGCTCGGTTGACGTGGTCGTGGCTGAGAAATGTGGCTGGTTCGTGTCGTCGCGGAGATATAAAGGTAAATATCTGATTCATATAGCCTTGGTACACCTGTGTTTCTGATTAGTATGTTCGTTTTTATAATTAAAGTAAATGGTTTTCAAACTTGAATCTGCGGGAAATATAATGCCATTGGGGAACAGAAACCTATGTATAAATAACAATCTTTAATTGCACACGTGTGATGATTTATCGATGTTTATGGGTAAAATTCTGATTGATATGTGTCTGATTCATACGGTAAAAATACCATATTAATCAGAATGTCACACATATTGTTAATGAAACGTTACATTGGCGGCACGTTACGCCTGTAACAAGTCATTTCGTATGAACCTAATGTTATTTACGTGTCTAAAAACAGTAGCTGTAAATTTCGCAGCAGTCCTAATAACGTCAAAGGGGTTTCATATCTATCGACGACAAAATTTTCGAAAATTAGACTATACCTGAAATTAAAACTAATATATTGGTATTAAACTCCGTTCGTCTAGGTAATAAAATAAAGGTAAACAATAAAAACAAACTTCGTTTAAATGAGATTTTAAAAATAAAATTAATTAACTAAATAACATAAATAAAATAATAACGAGTGGTTAATGAAACTACCTACTTACTCAACTATTAGTTTTAGCGGTAGTTTATAGGCTCAAACTACTGCTTAGACGAAAAGGGTAATATACTGTAACAATATATTAACTTTTAAGACCGTTATAACGTAACGTGATAAGTCGTGGGTTCGATTCCCGCTCAAGAATTTTTCTTACAATTTTTACTCACCTTTTAATAGGTATACATTATTCATAATTGGGTTGAAACGTCAGGTCAATAATAAGGTATCTGTAACTTGAAATTCCTTAAAATATTGAAATTTCAGTCAAACAGTGTATTATTTGTATACATACCTACTGTAGTGGCAAATACAAATACAATACTGTACCTGCATGTTGTCAAAATTGAGACAGTCTTATTTAAAGGCATTTTTAAGTATGATTATTAATAAATTTGTAATCTTCGTTTTTATATTACAGTACACAAAAATGCCACCAGTACTATCTAAGGAAGAAAAAGGAGAGAAGAAGAAAATTGCAGAACGTATTAAAAAGTAATTAATATTGTGATGATTGATATTGTCAAGTGCCATATTACGCTGTGATGACTAGATTTAGGTATTATGATAAGCATCATGTGCATTTACTGTGATTTTAATAAAAATTGACTGATTTTTCTAACTAGAATTTCATTTCTATCCCTAATTCTGATTCATATGTCACAGATTCTGATTCATATGGACCCAAAATTTTTAAAGTTAATTATCTCGGAAACCATTTTATCAAAAAGTGTGCCTTTTTCACACATTGTATCTTAGGTTACCATCTTTCGTAAAAATATGTTTTATAAGCTTAAATGTGAAAAAAAAATTAGGCCATATGAATCAGAAAAAGAACGCAATTTCGGAGAAACACTCATATAGTACATTGTGACTCTTACCTATCCAAACCTCTTCAAAGCTGTAGGAACACAGAGTACATCACTTAAATATTTCAAGAGACTTTCAAATTACTGCAACGAGAGCTTGCACATTCCTCGTTTATAATAAATAAGCAACCACTGACAGAATGCAGCCAGTATCCTTGCCACAATGAATTCACTTGCAGTTTTACTTGCTTGTTTGCTTGCATTTTATATTTATTATCTCAAAATGCGTAGCGGATTTTTGGATATTTTCCTTTGAGTAATATTTTTTTTCTCGCAACCTATTTGTTAATAATGCCGAGAAGAAAAAAGAACATTATTATAATACATTAAAATAGTTTGTCACGCAGCAGAGAAGTACGAAATGATAAATGCCATGCCATATGTTATAACATAAAGATGAAATATAAATTAAGTCCGAATGTAATGAAAATATAAAGATGCTCAAATTATTTTTATTTGCCATTAAGACAATCCGGTAATATTGCCCCTCATTTGAGAGCTAATAGATAAATTTAGAAACATAATGTAACTCTTCATATGTGAAAATAAACAAATCTAATTCAAAATAATACTCCATTCGAAGATTGGATGATGTGTCTCAAAAATTTTTATTCAGCATCGCTGGAGAGTCATAATTAAAAAAAATATTTTGCGAGTTAGATTTATATTTTAGAGGCATCTATTAATGTGGTAAACGTAACGCAACCTTCTCGAATAAAATACCATGTCCAACTTTTCACGTACGAAAAAGGAAATCGCTATCAAAATAATTTTAACATTATAATTACAATTTGAAAATGAAATTTGACAGAAAGCAAACAAATAATATTAGTTTTGACGATTTCTTAACATCAAGCACAAAATTTAATATGATATTGGCACATTAACTCCCATCCATTGATTGCAACGTATATAAATAGTTAGTACTAATTAATTCTAAAGTTTTCATGTTTGAAATATTCTCAATAGACAAGTTATTAAATTATAAGGTTAAACTTACATAATTTGTCGTGTATCTGCGTGTTATTATTTGATAATATTTAGTAGCATAAACATTGTAATGGATTCAAGTGAAAATTACGAAGGTTGTGCAAAGTCATACTATTTATTAATTAAGATCATTGACAAACATATTTTTAGTTTACAATTTCTTGCTATTTTTCTAAATAACATTAATAATATGAACATTTATTTCAAAATATGAACTAATACCCATATCATACAAAAGACTTCAACGCGCAAAATTTGATAAGACAACAATTTACTAGGATTTTATTTATATTTATGATCCCTCTTTATTTTACGTATACACTTTACTAAATATTCAGTTGTTAAAGATTTTTATATTTATTACTTTAAACTATAATAAATTTTCTATATTAATCCGAAATTCTGATGATAAAATAACGGTAAGATATCACAACGATCTTCCTTAACAATCCGAACTATGACATAAATTAATCTAACAAAACTACAGGAGCTGGACAATATCTGTAAAAAGATCCTAAGTCGTAAATAAAAAGACAATTTGTAAATTGCGAAATGTAATTGCATACGCCGCCGGCGGCGGCTAGCGGCGGGCGGTGGCGGCCAACGGGCGGCGAGCGTCGAGCAGTGCTAATGAAAATTTAAAGTAACCGGTGTGTACTTTTCGCCTGGCGCGAATCAAGAGCTGACAACACACGTTATTTTGTTTCTTAACTGTTAATACTTTCTTACTTGATCGCTGAACATGGATGATGTTGTTTCTTTTATATTTTACAAGAGTTACAATACATCAGTGTCGCACAAAAATTGTAGCTGTTTTCATTTTCCTCAGAATAGCCAGTAAATTTATTGTGAAGTATGCTGCAAGAGACTAAGGAGAGACGTAGTTAAAACCATTTTACTCAAGGATCTAGTACTTGATGAATACTATACGTGAATATAATGAACATAATCCCAGCGACCTCAATAAAACTGACATCAGCAAATAAATTCCTACGTCTCGTTATATTAATACGCACCATACGAGTACTAAATACGTTGAATTCTATTCGATAAAAGATTGACGTCAATTGGTTGACATCCGATATAGTTATTTGATACAATATCCACTTGTACTTTTAGATAATGTATAGCTACAATACAGATGTATCTAAGTAGTACCTCCGCCTACTTTATATGAAAACCCTAAAGGAAAACAAAGCAAAATAAACTCTATAATAGATTTGGTACTTAAAAAGAAACTAGGATTCATTCTGGTTTTATCTTTTGGTGATGTCAAGAAGTTTATTTTTGTTTCTGATTCCCATAACTTCAATTAAGTCGCTGGAATCTTGTATCTTAAAGAGCAAAGCTGTCGGAGTGCGAGGTGCGGGGCGTGTTCTGTGTGCATCTCGACCTCAGTGCAGTGACCCGCCCCGCAGCGCCCGCGCCCCGCGCCCGCCCTTACTGTCCGACGTCATTTTGTATAGCCCGCATCGTGCACAGCTTATCACAGCCTCACAGCACAAGCGATGAGGCTTTGACTCGTCAGCTTGAAGTGTACATAGCAATACCATCAGTTACTTTGGATACAGAATAATACAATATCAAGATAAAATTTCGTTAGCTTTCTAGTATATTTACATATCACAAAAGCGGATTTGTGTTGAGGTTTACAGAAAAAACTATTTTGGAATATGAATACTTGAATCACGTAGGTGATAGGGTACGTGAAACTATCATCGTATCGGTCTTAATAAATGCTCTACCATAAGTGTAAGCAGAGGTAATTTTATTTGTCAAAATGATATTAGTTTCTACTAAAATAAATCATTCTAATCTAAATAATTATCTCATCGTTCTCTTTCTTCCATAGGAAATAGATTGAAAATTCAAAATAAAGCTCTATGTGTAAAGTTGCGGGGTTAGAAAACTTCCCCAGGGAGCTACAACTTGAGCGAAAGTATTAAATAATTTAAGCTTTGTTTTGAGTAAGTGACTTTGTAATGTGTAAGCGTATTTTCATAAAGTTTTAAAGTAAATATTATCCCTATACACCTAAATAAATAATAATTATAGCTGTTTTGAAATAATAATAAAAAGTCACGTTAGTACTTTACAGAACAGCTAAACCGATTTAAATGATCACCTATTTATTGACTTCTGCCCATAAAAGCAGAATAACATATGTACATACAAGTATACTGAAGGTATACGGACATATACGGACGGTACGGCTGACACGGTTTTCCACTTACGACGGTAAAAGCATACTTCTCTAGCTTCCTCAAATTGTATTAATATGTTCATGCCCACTCGTTAGTTACCAGTACTCAGGACCTTGCCTTTTTTCAGAATATCTGTTATTTCGTCCAGATAAATTCGTCTAAGTCGCCCCTTACAGACTTGCCCATTTGCATTTGCCTTAAATTTCATTCGTCAGGCGTCTTTCGAATTATTTTACCCACTTACACACCACATGTTTCCTTTATCACTTAACAGAATAATTATTCAAATATTAGAAAAAACATGAAGAAAAAATTATGAACAAACGATTTATTCACTAAGTCGGCTTCTTCAAATTTTCAATTCTTCAAAGTAACTTACAGACAATAAACAATACAATACATACTTTTGCAGAGTATGTAGGAGCTTAGATACATTTGTTCCAAATTATTACATAGTGCCGAAAGTTACCATCACAGAGAGGAATGTTGATTTCTCCGACTTTGCTATCTGCAATCAAACATAAATCTCAAAATATATCCTTCATCTGAGTGTCATTCCTTTCATTCTTTTAGGATTAGTTATCGCAACGGAAACACGGCAGAAATAATCTTTCTTTGGTATCGAAATTAGAAACAGTGTTTGGGAGAATAAGGACATCACCCATTTTAGGCTATTTTTTTTTTAGCCGGCCAACAAAAAATAACTAAATTTTATCATAGGCATAATTATAATAAACATTTTGTATTATGACAGTAAAGCTCGAAACCTATTGGTTAAGATGATAATCAGTCTCAAAGTATTTATTTTATTACCTACGGCTTGCACCCGTCTTGCGTGGTGAGCTCGTGATTTCCAGGTAAAACAAGCTCGCGTCCCGCAGGGGTCGGTGTTGGGACCCCTGCTATGGAACCTCGCATACGACGCGGTCCTTCGCACCAGCCTTCCTCGCGGCGTCAGTGTCGTCTGCTACGCTGACGACACTCTCGTCGTGACGACTGGGGCCGACTTCGGGCCGGTGCTCAGGCTTGCCGAGCTTGGGGTGGCATGTGTCGTGCTGGCGATCTACATTCCACTATTGTACTGAATCGCGCGTTACACACAACAAAAACCCTCGCCTTCGGCTGGACTTTGTTAATGACAGCTGTATTGCAATAACGTACTTTCCACCCTTATTGTACAATGTGCCAGTATATGTACAAGTAGATTCGACAATGGGTTCTAGACCTTAATTCTTTATTTCACAACACATGTTCCATTGTAGTACAGAAAAATATAACTAAATATAAATCTAATAACGATGTCCTCCAGCCAACTCATATAAAACTTTAATATTCATAAATATTAATGTATTTGAATGATATATTCGTCACTGCAGCTAAAAAGCTTGGCATTTTGTCCAAAGTTAGGCGCTACTTCACTGCAGAATAGGTGCTCAACCTATATCAAGCCCAAGTTCAATCCTGCATGGAGTACTGCTGCCATTTTTGGGACGGCTCTGCCCGCTATCAGTTGGCTGGCTGCCTTGGACTCAGTAGAAAGGCGAGCTAGAAAACTTATCGACGACGAAACACTTATAAACTCACGTCTCCAGAGTCTAGAACACTGTCGAATAGTTGCTTGCCTATCGGTTTTCTATAGATTACATTTCGGAGAGTGTACGTTGGAATTACATGAATTAATTCCACCCGCTCCTTTCCACAACCAGTCAACCAGACGTAGGCTTAACTACCATCCGTACGTGGACGTATCCTCGCACACATACAAAACGGTTCCAGTCTTCGTTTTTAATACGAACAGCTAAGATGTGGAACTCTTTGCCAACGTCTGTGTTCCCAATATAATCTTACGGTCTTCAAGTCACGAGTGAATAGGCATTTTCTAGGTAAGCGTGTTCCATCCTAGTCCTTATCGTCACTTACCATCAGGTGAGATTATGGACAAACGCAAGCCTATTTTAAATAAAAAAATAATAATATCAACTCGCAAACTTGTAACACTGATTTTACTTTTGTTGTGCATATAAATTTGGCCGGCGCGACTTTCCCCAGCCAGTAGCCGGTTAGTGGATTATATATTTACTAGACATTTTATAGTAATCCGCAGTTCAATATAACTTGCCTACTTGACGTTTCTTCGTAGTCTAATTACCACCAGCACACTAGATATTGTTAGCTCGACTGTTTGTTGTAAAGGTACTTGGAAAAACTGAAGAAACTAAAAAACTGACAGCACTGAGTATCTAAAGTGGAGGAAGCAAGAGAAGTGTGCCAGGATCGTAGCAAGAGAGGTGGTCTCTGCCTACCCCATTGGGAACAAGGCGTGACATATATGTATGTATGTACTGAGTATCTTTATATAACATACTGAAGATATAAACATAGATTTATTTACATAACGTCAAGTGTTATCTGAGATATTACTTACTAAGTTGGACTGCTGCTTGATCTAGTAGCTGCTAAAATGTTTATATAAAAAAAAATGAAAATCAGGTTATAGTTAGGATAGTAGGAAACTTAAAGACCTGTTACATAAACGATTATGCTTTAGTACGTAGTTTAGATTTGACATACGAATCTAATAATTTTTTTTCACGATCGGTGAAAAGCAAAAATGCTGTTAATTATGTAGAGCTTCATATATGTACACGACAGCCGCATATGCAAATGTTTCTGAATGTACATATGCAGCTGTCGTGTACATGAAAGTAGAATTAAAATGTATATATTATAAACATAGTGACAATCAAAACAAAGTTTATACTATATAGATAAAGAGAGGTCTATCCTATAATTGTAACTTTAAGCTCCGCTACAATACAAGTCTTCTATTTAAAAGACTCCACGCTATTGGTAGAAACAAGCGTGACGGCGCTTTATACTGAACGTGTTCTGTCATCAAAGGAGATATTTTTTTCTTGTATGGAGAATAGGCCCACTACAAAATGTAACGTTTATTAATGAGACATACGTTAAATAATTTCTTATCAACCCTAGATATTATAAGGAACATTAGCTTGTTTTTATCTAACGGGAATATTGAGAAATCAATTAAAACATGAAGATTAAATAACCTAAAAATTCTTAGTAGTTAGTAGCTTTAATTTGATTTGTATTCAAATTGCTTTTTACGTAAATGCTATTTAACACTTTTTTATTCTTGAAAAATACAATCATCTTTGGCCACTACCAAACACCCGAAATCGTATTATTTTTTTGCATTCTATATACTGGATACGGGAAAAAACGAAATCAAGCCGTTGGAAACGTAAACACAGAATTCGGTTGAAAACAAACCGACGTCAATTGGATGTCAGTGTAGGTACCATTCTGTCGCTGTCAAAAATAATGACGCGTTCCGTTTCACGACGATACTGGACTGACGAACTAATAGTTAAAATAATCTAAAATAGTATCAAAATAATTATTGAGAGTTCAATACTTTTAAATAAAATAAAAAAGAAATAATACACTATCCTTTATCTATTATTATATGTATATATTATTTGTATATATATATTAAATCATCTTTCATTTTGATTTAAAAAACGTTAGTTCCTTTACCTCAAATGTCAAAAGTCATTACTAAGTTTAATTAATTGATTTTATTATTCCCGTTTCATTTTTACTCATAATATCGTGCAATTGCTTTTAATAATAAATTGATATTTTAGAGTTCAGTAATATCAATAAACGTTGCCGCTTTCTAGTGGGCCTAAAAAAAATTATCTCCTTTTTTGTTCGGTTTTGGTGATTTTTTATAATATTTCACTGTTGTTTCATATTAAGTTGGGTTTCTTTGTTAAAATATTAATTTTATGTGAAGAAAGACTTAAAATATTATCTGAAACGGGTTTTGTCAAAACGCAATCTGATATACTTCTATGGGTGTTGAGGGCGGTCCCATGAAGCCCTTGCTGGGATGAAAACAAACTCCAAGGTCGAGTAGGAACTAATTATATTCTCACAGCAACAATATATAAAAATACATAAGAATTCAGTCTCCACCACAATGACACCCACTTGTCATCTCCTCCCAACAAATGCCCACATCACTTACCTCTCTACGTCGGACCATAGAGTTAAACGAAAAAGTACTATTACTAATAACTGTGTTCCGAAACGGATGCCGCCACACTTCCTATAATAGACATGTGGTGATCTCGGATTTTGCATCTAAATGAGATTTTAAGTCTACCTGCCAAAAATGCTCTCTAGTACTACTGGATACAGGAATGTAAAGGTAATTTTTTCGAGCGATGCTTTTTAGTTGATGCTTCTGGTCACAAAATATGTATATAGATAATATTGCTTTCATCAATACTTACATAACTTTCAATTAATGTATTAGTTTCACATGATGGAATAATATTTTCTAGCTGTAAATTATTTTCAGGTAAATTGGATGGAATTGTTTCGACTAACTCAGGTATAGTAACTGGCTAAGGTACTATAATAGTGTTACGAATAGAAGGATTTTGTTGGACTTGAAATGTGTGGAATAGGTGATTGTCGCTCAATAAATTGTGTATCTAATTCTGATGTCGATGAACATGCTGCTGATGAATTTTCTGCAATATTTAATGGTTTTTCTTTTGTAGATTTTACTGTACTTGTAACTTTTGAAGAGTAATATATTTTCATCAAACCTGTGAACAATTTATAACATTGTCTATGTTACCACTTCTATATAAATCAGCTGGCAAAGCAATATTTATGAATTTTAAGTTATGATCCTTTCTATGTTTTAATATTGTTTGACACTTTTTCAACGTCTTTTCCGTAAACAATATTTCACATCGGAATTCTCACAAAATACACAGTTTAATAATTCTGCCATTATATTTTTAAGAATACTAGAAAAATTTTTTCTTTTATTTAAACACGTTATAAATTAAATCACAGATGCACTGATTCAACACAATAGAGTAGCCTAGAGTAGACAATAAGTATAAGAAAGATATCGATACATAGATATGTATTATTACTATAAAATCAGTTACAATAATGAAAACAAGTTTTCTTGGGAACCAAAATCGCAAAGAAAGCGCTCTGGGAACTTTATAAAGCAAATCAAACTCGCTTCACAATAATTACGCACGTAATACATAGGAATGCTACTTTGTCTATCTGGAAGAATACTCTCATGGTCAATAAAAATTTGACACCGGTAGTTCGTTACTCAATGCTGTTACAACAAGTTAGTAACAAACTTGAAATAGCACACTCAGCAATACATAACACACAATTCATTGAAAATTGGATTGTCGATTAATTGGAATAACTCCTGTACCTCAGTGTTTACATTACCCAGCTTTTGCTAATACAATAAGTGATACGCGATACTCGGCAGTGCTGATATAGGTCTATGATATTGCCGCTACAGCCCATTCAACAGAATCGGCCTTTGACCTAAGAAACTCATTGTACTAACGCAAGCTACTTAAATATTGTCGGTTTGGACTTCGAACTAGTTCCGTGTACTCATTATATTCGTACACCTACTGAAATGTGTCGTAACATAGATTTAAATATACCTATAAATAATATTTTTTGTTGGTGTTTAGTTTACAGATATTAATAGAATATGTTTTAAATATCATAAACATATTACAGAATACATAACAAGTTTAGCCTGATGGTCAAAATGTTATTTTAACGAAACAAACAACCTATATTTTCATACAATTATACTAGCAAACGAACACACCGCCCACCTGATGGTTTGCCAATAACCCGGGTAAACTAATCAACCATACAAATTAGCTAACTTATATCAAAATATGAAAAGTCACGGTACCTCGTCATCTTTTAACAACACAATAATACAGGCATTGTAGATTATCTGCAAAAAAGTGGGTAGGATAGAGAAACCGACAAACAACTGTAGTAAGTACAGTTTTCCTCCGGTAAAATCCCTGTGATGTAAACAAATCTGTAGCATCTAACCAAATAAAGTTTTATATACAATAAATAAATATTACTACCTCTTCCTTATCCTATTATAAGTAAGAAACCTCATTTGCAAGGTCCAACAACAGTGGTGTCGTGGCCTACATATTATTTTGGGTTGTAAATGCACCATAAACGATGTATGCTATATACATACATACATACATACATTTATATATATATATGTACATATCTCTCAAGACATTCTCCCAATATATATGAATAATTATATGTATACTATATTTTTTATCGACTGTTTGCATCGGTGTATCATCGGCATGTTATAAAATACAACATAAAAAATATCATATAGTCGTATAGTCTAAATTGGATAGTTTATCTTGTTACTTTAATAATTATCCGCCCACGAATTAGCCCACGTGGAAATATTTTTCATTGACGCTCAGCTAATATTGGTACTAAATGGTACTAAATACTAATAAAATTGATTTCGAGCAAGTGATTCCTGATATTAGTACGTTGAAGCAAACAAACAATTTGCAACTTTATAGTAGTAGCGCCGGCCCTGGCTTAGCACGGGGAAGAAATAAATAGATATATCAGGTCTAATGAAGCCTTCTAATGGTGAAAGAATTTCTGAAATCGGTCCTGTAGTTACCGAATTTTCCCATAGGATAAAAGATTTATGATAAAAGTTATAATATTACCTTTAACCATCAGAGATGATATAGCATTCTAATGGTAACAGATTTTTTGAAATCGGTTCTGTAGTTTTTGAGTTATTCGTTACATACATACAACTTTTCCTCTTATATTAGTATAAACCATTCCTCTGACTTAAGCTTCACTCGCATAAATCTACTTCGCATTTCCCATCAACTTGGTAAAAAATATCCGACATTGTTTCCGCAGTCTCACACACGTCCCCGTTTAGTAGAGAATAAACAAGCATGTGAGTTGAGGGTTCGACAAGGACTCAATGTGCTTACTACCTGAAGGCAACATGCTAATTTGAGCAACACCCGGCAAACGAATAACAATACTCGTAACATGCCATGTACTCGTATAACCTTCTTACAAGTCTCCGCGGTAAAGTTGAATTGGAATAGAAATTGAACCGTTTTAGTATTCCGTACCAGAAAAATAAGAATCCTTATAGGATCACTTTGTTGTCCATCTATCCGTCTTTCAAGACCCTTTGAACTTTATTAAATTGAAATTCAAATTAATATAATTTTGATCTACAGTCCCTTTGCAGCAGTAAAAAAACAAATACTAAAATTAATATATTTATTATAGTTATTCAAAAATATTTGTATTTATATAGTTATAATAGTAGTAATTATACTAGGTAGTCTAATATAATAAGTATAATTACTACTATAATAAATATATTAATTGGATTGAACTATGTAGACTATAGTTCGATCCAAATTGTCAAAAATCTAATACAAATAACTTTACGCCGATTCTCGACTGTAGAGCTTCGATATTACAGCGTTTTGTTACCTATCAAATGTACACTTTACATTATCCATAAATGGTAGTAGTACTCCACAGAAGATCGGGCTTTCGCTTTGTGAAGAATACGATACGGATGAAGAAATGTCCCACGGTTAGTATGAACCTCTATGTGATAAATCTGTATCTCGCACTAATTTGTCAAAATACAAAATAAATCGATTTTGTCAGTTCAGCGCGATTTATGATTTTATGATAGCGTACTTTGGTTTCACTAGCGCCAGATGTGAAGGGTAGACAATAGGCATATATGTGTAGCTAACGTAACGTGTTAACAGTAACATATATATTACGAAAACTAGAAGACAAGTTGAGTGGGCTCCGTTTAGTACATAATAGATTTACCTTTATCTTAATTTTCAACGGAGACTGAAAGTACTAAACTACCCGGAGAGTAATAACTAATTTTACATTTTTTTACATTATCGAGACGTGCCACATATAATACCTTTTTGTCATACTTAGCTACAGACTTTAAAAACACATGAAAAAAGCTTAATCATCATTAAATTCAAATAGTTTCCATTTGAAGTGACAAAATAAGAGAATACCAACCGACTTTTCCCATTTTTCTGAAAGCACAAGAAGTTTTATCAACATGAATATCGAACGTTAGATAAGTCACATGTTTTGACACTAAGCTCACCACAGTATCATAAGCAGGTAGCAAATTAAAAAACCACTTTAGTTTTATTATTTCTGAGGTCATCATACTTCTTGCATGAAATCAGTTCTTTGAGTAACTTACTTTCAATATATTTTTGAATTTGTCAACACCCGATAGTCGATTTGTAACTATTAGTATTTTTAATTGTTTTTCGATGACTGAAAGATTACGGTTCATGCAATGCCTTGTCGTCAGATAATATTTATACAGGTGGAACTTCCCGACGTATGAGAGTTCAACGTAATGTCAAACACCTATCTATATCAGAAATAATTTTGCATCTAAATATACACCGTGCATAAGAATTCACAACACAGAGCGCGAGACAGTGAGATAGTGCGAGTCTCTGTTTCCTTGCCAATAGCTGCGACATTGTATCTATTGACACGGGCCAGCAGCACGTTCGGCGACGACTATTTTGAGTGGACGGGCTCGCGCGCAGGTTGCCGCCGGGCCCGCGCCCTCGGGCCCTAGCACCCTGTCAATGAAAAAAGAATGCCTTCACAGGACCGCAGCCGCGACCGCGCCGGTACTGCAAATGCAGGTGGCCGCGCCGCGGTACATATCGCATCACCGCCCGCCCGCAATTTCGCGTAAAATTGGCAGCGTGCGACGGGCGGGCGGCGGCAGCGGCGCGGAGCGTCGCTCCCGAAATAGTGTTCGGGCGCGGTCGTGCTCTCTCGGGAGCGGCGCCCCAGTCGCCGTGTGGCCGCGTGCGCGCACCCGCGTCGCCTCGCCAGCCACCTCAACGCCGCACGGACACCTACCCGGGTGAGAGAGACGAGCTCACCGGTGCTCGAGTCTACGTCGCGCGTATTTCGGTCGCGACAGGGCCCCGGGCCGCGTCGGCGCGCTGCCCGCGCGCTGGCCGCCGTGCTCTGGTGGTGGTGCGTGGCGCTGCTGCGGCTGGTCGTGCTCTGCGCGCCTCCCCCCGGCCCGCCTGCCTCCGCCCGCGCCCGCGCCGCGGAAGATGCGCCGCCGGCGGCCGTCTGCGCGAGCGCGCCGCCCGCCAACACCACCGAGCCGCCGCCATCGCCGCCGCCGCCGCCGCCTCCGCCGCCGCCGCCTCCCGACCCGCCCACGCACACCGGTCAGTAGTAATACCGCAACCGCATACAGCAATCACCACATTCATTGTGAAAACACGCCATTATTCTACTCACTCGAATACAACATCATTCATACATGTACCTACATTTTTTCCGATGACCACGTGGCATTCATTATTCACAACTGAATGCTCGTAAATTTAATACATATAACTTATCAATTAAACCAAGCTCATTTCATTTGATTTAATTATGCGCTTACTACAATCCATACCAATGACTTTTAGTAATTGTAAACAAACGGTAATATATACAGCTTTTGCAACAGCTCATTGAAATGTTCTATGTTTATCATCCGTAAAGAGTTTAGTAGTTCATTACGAGATTAAAATCCATGCATAATAAATTGAGTTCTGATAGTTACAATAATAATTGTAGAAATTGTATTGCGTTAAAATAAAACAAGAATGAAATTTGATTAAAGTCTGTGCCTGAAAATAAAGGAGATCCGTTGCTATAACACATGACATAAACAGGTCGACCAAAACATACATGCAAGGTATAGGTGTAATTACGACGTAAGAAGGCCGGGCGGGCGGTGCGGCGGCGCCGGCGGGGTACAAGGATGTGGGTTATCAGGGCGAAGCCTTCACACAGTCGTCCCGCGCCCTTCATCTCCCTCCCCCAATACAACCTTTCGCCGAATGTTAGTACGCAGTGCGCAGTACGCAACTCCGCTCGAACCTTTGGAATATAGGTACAAACAATATAAACACCACAAAGAGTGTCACGTTTCTTGGAATCATAACCTCAGAACGTAGACATATCAAAGGAGGGTCACAAAGACAGCTGCGCCAGATAAGCAACTATATTCGCTCTAATTATGCAGATAGGCGTTCTCTCGAAAGCAATTCAATTTGCTAATTAGAACGCTTGCTAATAACATGTCGTCCATCTTTATAATGTTTTATACAATTGCGATTACAAATAACATATATAACGAAAATATACCTTTGAATAGATTATTTGTTAACTTACTTGTATCAACTGACAGTTGTTTAAAGTTTCACAAAATAATATGGTGGGTGTTTATTTGATTCTCAGAATAAACGGTATACGGTTTTCGTTTTTTTTATTTTAATCTGGTAAATGGTATTGCTTTTTCCAAATTTCATGATTCTAAGTCAATGAAAATTACCCTATATTCCTTTCCAAGCATCAAAATATGCGGCACAAACGGAGCATAAAAAGCATATTATTTCGATTGCATCGATTTAGTGATGTGATTTTTTCACTGCTGCAGGTTTACAGACTTTTTTTTTGTAACCCTAAGGAAAAGCATTAAATTGCATACCCCGGCTACGTCACCCCGGCCATCCGGGGGTGAGGTTCCTCCCGGGTCGAATTCACGGGCGCGAAATGGGTCGCGCCCGCCAGCGACCCATGGCGGCGCCTCAGGCCAGGCTATCTGGCCCGAGGCCGCCTTCTTCGAATCGCCCATCTGCCGATCTCGCTCGGCAGCCTCCTTCTGGAGCATCACCGCTTCACAGAAGGAGACCACAGCTCTCCAACCTCCCTCACCTGCCAGCATTGCCGCAATCGACGCTGGCGGAGACAGATCTTGACCGATTTCTTTGACCAAGACTCGGCGTTCGTAGTCCCAAGTGGGGCACTCCGCCAGCGTGTGCTGGGCCGAGTCAAGGTCGGATGCGCAATGGTGGCTAAAGGAAGTCACGCCCGCGGATACGGTGACTCGCGCGGCGCCGCAGCTGTGCTACCGAGCCCGGCGCCACCTCCTTCGAGCGGGATCGGCCATCTCCCGACCCCGCTCTGCGGCCTCCTTCTGGAGCATCACTGCTTCACAAAAGGAGGCCACAGCCCTCCAACCTCCCTCGTCCAGCATTGCCGCAATCAATGCCGGCAGAGACAAATCTCGTCCAATCTCTGCAACCAAGACTCGGCGCTCGGAGGCCCACGCGAGGCACTCCGCCAGCGTGTGCTGAGCTGAGTCGAGGACGGATGCGCAGTAGTGGCATCGTGTCGATCCCTCCCGTACTATTCGACACACCGAAGCCACAGTGCCCGGTGAGTATCTGAGTCAATGGGTAGGCTCTCCTTCCCGTGGAGCCAAGCTTCGAGGTGTGGGAGTACGGCACCGACAGCCCGCTGGCGCGCGCAGATCCGTAGTTCGAGTTGCGCACGCCAGGCCGCCACAATCCGTCAGTGCCACTTCGTGCATGGGTTCCGGGGCGTTCCCCCCATCACTCCCTCGGTCGACACGCCGCGACACATACGTCGCCGCGTACATGTCGGCCAGGATGTCGTATGGGGGGGAGCGTCCCAGAACCGTCGCCGCCTCATACGAGATGATACGGTAGCCTCGTACGATCTGTATGGCCATTATCGGCTGCAGGCTCCGTAGCAGAGCTCTGCAGCGGGGGGACCTCGCGCAGGCAGGTTTACAGACCAGATATTGATTTAACAAATAGAACTTTATGACAAAAAACATATGAACGACGAAATGTTCATATGGGTTCCGTTTATTAGTACGGAGTACGTAACGCCAATAAAATGAGATTTACATGTCTCTTGGAAAACGTAATGAATTCATGAATTAAATAAAATCGACAACACGTCCACTCTTTGAAATTGAAATTCTCGCAGACCAGAAATGACACATACAAGCTAGATTTGATCCATATCGTGAAAGTAACATCTAGAAATAGAACAATTACTATCTATCTGCGCTTCAATTTAAATTAAAATGTTTTTTTTTTAAATAACAATTGAATAATTGAGTGGTAGTTTACATCTATAAAATTTCCCCCAATGTTTAGCCAAGTTTGATTAATGGTTAAAAACTGTAACCCCGCTGAGCTATTTAGCTGTTTACTTTTTATAATAGAAAATATTATATAGGCAAAGTATGGATGGAGTCAATCATACTTACCTGTACAAAGAACTCTTTGTATGTCCTAGTTTCTCACTTTACCATAAAGTGACCGTCATCCAAAAGTTTCTTTATACTTTAAAAAAGCTCATTAATGCAAAAACACAATTGAGCGACTAATAGATTAACTCTACAATATACAAGTTAGTTAAGAAAAGTTACATCTTTACTCACCTTCACTCTCAACTATACTATAATGATTATGCAATAAACGGTTCCAATTACTTCGAAAATAATAATGGCTTCGTTTTCGAGAGTTCGATGCAGACATATTGAAAAAGTAATGGATTAGTGTGTGGCTTTCGCTAAAAGAGGCTGCGTAGTGCCAGACAAAGAGCAGGAGTGTCAGCGTGTGGAATGTTATAGGGATGACAACTTTTATATGATAGCCAATTATTGTTAACCTAGTAATATACGAGGTACAAAAAGAGAGGAAATTGAAACGGAATAATAGCAAGTTTTGAGTTAATGACATATTTTTTTGAAATAGTGTCCATTTACATTGATATAACGCTGCATTCGATGAAATTACTGAACAAACTGTACTCACTCCTGCTTAGGGGTCTCTTCGACAGCCTTTTGATACGCAGCCACTACTTCATTATCGTCTATAAAATGTTTTTCATGGTTTTTTCAGTATAAAAAAAATAAAGGAACTATGTGACTCATTAATTCTACATCTGTTACCAAATAGTCTATATTTAATCTGGTGGTATGTGACAATCGAGATGAAGAAAAATCCTACAATGAGATCGTTTCTACCTAACTTTTTCCAAGATAAGTAGCAAAGAATTATTAGTGTACCAGCCTACAGTAACTCTTTTTCGATCTTCTAAAATAATTGTCGTGTATGGATTAACCCTTTCGTGAAAGGAGCCTTTTTACCGATGCTGCGTCCGCTCTTTACTTTACTTGGCAACCGTTCATAAGGAAATACCCCTAAGCGGACTATCTTTTGGTTTGGATTATAACAGTAAATCCTACTTTCCTTACCTATAAATATGTCAAACACAGCATTTGAACCACCTCTGTTAAATCTTTCACGGCACCTATCAACACGGCGGAGATTGTGGGCCTCGGTCAATTTAACATGGACACAAAGTTTAAACCATAACTTTCTTGTTGACTTTTTCAATTTGCCGTCATATCAAAAAACAAATGACAAATAAATGAAATGATGACATGAATGAGATGATTATCACATAATTCAATTTTCAAAATTTTTACATGGTTATTATATTGTTTACAAGTGGCCAGTTGGAACTTTCAGTGTGGCTCTCGTATATTAGGATAGAGCCGGAACTTCTATAATAAAATTATTCTTCTTTATCCCATAATTAAACATAAACTAAATTTTAAATATTACAATTATAAAAACAATTAGCAATAATTAAAATAGTTTTAATGATTTCTTGCTTAATTAGTTATCCTTATATAATATATCCTCCTCCTTATATAAAATATTAATCATCTAAATGTGTCCACTTTTTTCCGAAAATTATTAATATATTATCAACTCATATCTTAATCGGAAAGGTTCTTGCCAAACTAACAACTGACTTCGATCTAATAATATCCTAAAGTCAAATTTATGAGCACGTTCTAATAATAATTTATGTGGCTAGTTTATTAAACGTAGTCTAATTAAGATACGGAGTGTGAAATATCGTTTCTTATTTTGATATAAATAAAATAGTTTAGTGCGTAATAGGGTTGGCAACCCTTGTCGTGGAGGCGAAGGCGCCACGGGGCGGGGGGAGGTTTGTTATGGCGGCGTCAGGAAGCGCCCAGTGGCACGTGTAACTGCGGCCTTGAGACGCGGGCAGGTCGTCGAACGGCGCGCCGCCAGACGTGGATGTCGCCAATCGCCGCTAGTTGGCGCCTTCAGCCAGCCTGAAGGGTTACTCGCTATAGTAGGTGTACTAGTAATCAAAAATTTGAAGACAAAAATCCCAGCTCACATCTGTTATCCGCCATTGACCTCACTAAAGTGTGCGTGCACTAACTGTAGCTCACTCCGAGTATAAAACAAGGATTACGGATTTAGAGAGTAGCCCTAGTGTCTCGACGCCTACCTCCATCTATTCAGCCTCACAAATCGATCCCATTTTTCATGAAGCTTCCTGGTAGGCGAAGGTCATAAAACTTACAAAATCTGCAGGCTCAATTAATTATACATTCAGAGTTGTCAGATACAAAACAGATTCAACAGGTATACATATTTTGAAATTATTGTTACACGAGGAGAAGTGATACATTTTGTCCGCTTCGCGTGTTTATCGATTTTTCTTATCGTCTCACTATGATAGCCACCTCAAATTATTTTATCAATGATCTCATGTATAATATTTATTTTTAAGATATTTCATTTGTTGATATCCATAATACTCGTACATTGTACATTCCATTAAATGCCTACATGAAATTAATAGATAAAAATTATAAAAATAAAGCAACGTTTACCTAGTTTAAAATCGTAAATTACCTATACAAGTAGAACGTCTCCCTACAAGTAAACAAGGAAACAATGTTCAATGTTCTATAGGAAATTATCTCACACCTGCACACACCTGTGGTTAAAACTGCGTCAAAAACATAGTCAAGTATCGCCTGTCGCTGATGTGTGACGTAATCCATGATAGAATCTATAGTAACATTACCATTGCTAATGTCCATAACATTAAATCTGTTCGATTCGAATCTATTATTGTGCACCATTTAGATACCGTCAATAGTTAATAATGCGCGCAAATTCATTTCTCCCACAGCAACTGTGCTTTACGTAGTTGATAGGTTATTGTTTATTACCATTCAGTTAAATGAGCGGAACAAAGCAAAGTCGATTATAGAGTTAGTGCTCGTGCACCCAAAGTCAGATATGGTAGGTGCGTTATCAGCCCGATAGGAGAGCGGGGTGAGAGGTGGGAGTCCCGCAGGAGGAACGGAGAGAGGGGAAATGGGTCGCGAGGCCGTCAGCCGCGGCGGCCTCAGCTGGCGACCTACGGCCGACCGCTAGCCCGCTGCCCTACGATTTTCCGCATTCAAACTAGAATAAAATTTAAGTATATTATATCTGTATATTCCACCTAGTAATCAATTTTGTTAATAGATTTAACAAAATTGGTTACTAAGTTTTACCAAAAAATATAAATCTTACATGATTGAAAATGTTTGTTTCCAGCTACTTTTCACATTATTAATAAACACAGAGTAATAAACTCTTTGAGCGATGAGTTTACATCTCGCATCGCTGCTTGCGTATTGTTGCCATACACATGCAACCTTCTGATGGGTATACAATAAGAATGTATGGTCTGAATTAAACAGATATAATGATGACTTTAATTTGCACAAACACCTCCATTATAGCAATCAATTACCATCACTGATCCAAAATAATGTAATAATAATATACATATTATTCTTATTATATTCTCTGTTCTTGTGAACCTCGTTTTATCTTATTTACGATAATATAGAAATTATATACATTTATACAAATGATATCGATTAATTACGATCTCATTTATATAACAAATATTTCTTACACTCACATCAAAGTAGGTTAGCCTTAGCCCAAAATAACCACTGTATAGTGTAATAATAATATTATTTGCAAAAATTGTATTAAGAAATCTAGGGTAATAATATATATACAAATATATATTGTACGTTGTCATTATATGTCCATATTCTAAATTGCAGATTCCTGGTAAAATATTTCACCACACCCTAGTAAAATACTCATAATATATAGGACTTGTCCTTTACGACATTTCTGTTGATCTCTACACCAAAACGGTTCACTGGCATAACATAAAAAAGTGTAAACGGATTACTTTTCCTTTATATTATACTAGCTTTTGCCCGCGACTTCGTCCGCGTGGAATAGTGACTTCCGGCAGATTTTTGGTTTTTCCCACATAGTTCCCGTTCTTGCGGGATTTTCGGAATGGTCGAGTTTCCGCAGAATTTTTAGTATTATTATGTTGATACAACTTAAACAAATTATTTCGACCAAATTTGGTACCATAAAAACGGTCATTGTGACTAAACCTTAAAAGATAGACATATGCCGTCGCGGACTTTTTTTTAGATCATGTATAGAGGAATAATTCTTTCATACATATTTTTTGTGTATCTTGAACCGTTTTCGCAGCGCACGCAAAGAAAGCCTTCAAAAATGAATAATTTTCCCCGTTTTTTACACATTTACCGCTCTGTCTTTGCTCCTATTGGTCATAGCGTAATGTTATTTAGCCTATAGCCTTCCTCGATAAATGGACTATCCAACAAAAAAAGAATTATTCAAATCGCACCAGTAGTTTCGGAGATTAGCGCGTTCAAACAAACAAACAAACAAACAAACTCTTCAGCTTTATTATATTAGTATAGATTTACTACGATTCATAATTTTATAGTTACATAGCTGATCCCATATTTCCTGTCCAGTCGTCTGTCAGATATCAACACAAACGAGACGTGTTGTTACGTCCATGAATACATCTCCGCTTATCACAAGTGAAACATGACAAACATGTCAATTCAGACAATATGTTTGCGATTGATAGAGTACCCAGTATTCAATCGAATGCGGTTATCTTGTTAACAATTGGTCTAGATAGCCGCGACGTCTATTAGAATGCATCAGGCAAAGCAATGACCCACTTTAACAACTTGCTTCTCAATCGATACTTGGGTTTGAGTTGAACTTTAGTCAAGTCTGTCTTATTAATCTTTCATAATACAATTGTAGAGGGAATCTATAGCCATATTAGTGTTTATTTATTCAATACAATTCTTGCAATGAAGCCCAAATATAATAATACTAATATTATCAATAATACTAAAAGAATGGTTTTAACAAATAGATGATTTTAGATCGAACCATGAAAAACATAGATTACGACGCATTATTGCAAAATATATTTCATATTATCCCTTTTCGTTAAAGCAAGTGACATAGTAAAAATATACGTATTCTTCAAAAAGATAAAAAGATAACTTAATCTAGACATGATAAATATTTCAATGTTCATCAACGTTTAAAAATAGGCAACAGTATTACGCAGTATTAGATATTTATTCGAATTGATAAAAATAAATTATTTGAGTGGTAATGGCTTGAACGGTGACGTTTGGTTATTAATCGCAGTAAACGTACCTTTTACGTAGACACGAAATTAAGTATAATGATGCCTACGTCTTTACCCGCTTGGTAACATACGAATCACTTATGAAATAAAAAATTCGTACACAATTTTTTATATACCGCACCTATTCTAAGGCCGACCAAATATATACCGAAAATTTCAGTAAATATCGGCCGACGCGGAGGAGTTCAATAACAAACTCTGTGATTCTTATATATTGAATTAGTGTAAGTAGGGTTTAGTGTAATTAGAGCACATTAGTAGCAAAATAATATTTATTTAACATAAACCTTTACAGGCACATTTTGATAACAAAACTTTAGTTCGAGAGAACACATAAAATTATTAAAGTTTGTAAGTGCATATAAGTAAGAAAAATAAAATGACAACACCTGTTTGGAAATTGGGATGGCCTCAATAGGAACCAGTTAAAGAATCAGAATTCTTTATGTGATATATATTGACAAACAAGTAGCCTGCCGTCTAATAGAAAGTGGTTACGGTCCTGTGTAATTTTCAGCAAATCTGCAACCCTCACACATATCATACTGAATGCTGTGAACATATGACATAAGATCTAAGTCACAGTACCCGTAATTTCTCTATGTATCTCCTTCACTCCGGAACATGGCGATGCAAACACTGATACTTTGCCGCGGAAGTAGGTAAGACGAAGGTACTCAAGCGGCTTGTACTCTTAAATTGAACTTACACCACATAGTCATCAGTATCGCTCGCATCTCGTTCTAACTCTGCTATGTATATTTAAGTTAAAATGCCGCGACGATGACATCGAATCTGAATTGACATGTTTGTCATGTTCAGAGCAGAAGGTCTGGTATAATCTCCCTCCGCTATATAAACGCCAGTATTCAATTCAATTCAATTCAATTCAAGTGTTTATTGCATGTCACATTACAAAACAGTGCAAGATAGCATTCACAATATAGGTATACATGTGACGCCCTGTAAGGGCACAGCAAAACATATTTTTTTTTATTTTTGCCATTATATCAATATAAAACATTATATCTAAAAGCTTGATTTCATTATACCCTAACAAAATAAATATAACACAACACAAGTAATATTTAACGACATCAATATGATATAAAACTACAATACATTTATTAAATTATGGTATTATGTGTCATTTATTGTTATTTCATACACAAAAATAAAATATATTTATTGTATATATATATATACACATACACACATACATACATATATACATATATATACCATTACATTATCTATTACATGATCAATAATTTATACATTTATTCTTAATGTCATCATTGAAAAACTCTTGCAAACTATAATAACATTTGTTTTTATATAGTACTTCTAAATTCTTATTAAAGTGAACCGGGCTTACAACATTTTTTATGTACATTTACAATTATATTTTGTTTTATTTTTATTTTATTTCAAATTTATAACTTTATTTCATTTAATTTATAACACTTAAAGCTAAAATGGCAATTAAATAATTTAGCCAAAGAAATAATTGTTTATAAACCATTTTATCAGCATGTTAGCATATTTGTCAGTGTTAGAAATAAAATGAAGTAAGAAGTTTTATTAAAATGGGCCTATCTAATATTCTCTTTCATCCATCATTCATAAAATTATTAATTGTATAATAGCATTTTCTGATTAGTAATTCTTTTAATAACTTTATACTTTTTTTATCATTTACTTCATTTTTAATGTTTTCTGGTATCTTATTGTAAATTCTAGTAGTCATAGACATGGGGCCAGACGTATGTATTTGTAGGTTAGAGGTTGGTAATACCAATTTGTTTTTACGTTTAGGCCTTAGCGAGTAAAACATTTTTAACTGTTCCCGTTTTGTATATAACTCCGGATGTTTTCGTATAAACTTAAATACTTCAAGTATATATATACTTGGTACTGTTAAAATACCACCACACATTATAAGGCATAACCACACATTATAAGGCATAAGGCCTTATAATGTGTGGTCTACATGTATCCGTCATTTCTATATTAGCTATGATTCGTATAAGCTTTTTTTGAGCAGTAAATAGGGCAGCGGCATCAACACTGTTCCCCCAAAGAATTATGCCATAGCGAAGCCATGCATAAGCGTATGCGTAGTAGGTTGTGAGCGCGGTCTGTAAGTCCGTAGTTTTCTTAACTTCGCACAGTGCATAAGAAAATTTTGATAATGTTAGTCTAATTTTATTAATATGATTTTTCCAATTTAAATGGGTGTCAATATCTAATCCTAGCAGTGTAAAATTGTCAACTTTTTCAATCATAATATTATTAAATGAGAATTTGATGTCAATTTGAGGTTTTTGATAGGGATGAAATGTCATTAATTTTGTTTTATTATAATTTATTTCTAGATTGTGATTATGAAACCACCCTTCAGTTTTGTCCAGTATATTTTGAAGTTTATTATTTAATTCTAAATTATTATTACATGATGTCATTATTGAAATGTCGTCGGCAAATAGAATACAGGGCTCGTCAAGTATTCTGGGGAGATCATTAATATAAATTAAAAAAAGTAGACAACCTATTACGCTTCCTTGAGGGATTGAAGCAGTTTGGATTATATTTTCGGATCTTACTTTTTCTATTTCTCTAGTATAATCATTAAAATATTATATTTCTACTAATTGTTGTCTATTGGATAAGTATGATTTAAACCATCTGTGGGTGTCGCCTCGGATACCTATGCTGTATAGTTTGCTCAATAGTATGTCGTATTGAACTTTGTCATATCCTATGGGCACCGCCATCAAACCCAAAAGAAGAAGAAGAAGAACTTTGCCATATGCCTTTGTCATATCTAACAGTATTCCTATAGAGTATTCTTTATTATTTATATTTTTAAGAGCTTCTTCAATGTATTTAATATTCAATGTATTGCAACAATGAAGCCTAATATTAGAAAACAATCATGTTTCAGGTACTATTTTATATCTCCTCTTTTCAAGCGTCATTTACAATATTACATATTATACATATACAATCAAACATAATAGTATACACCCGTATATTTGACTACACACATATTTAATGTCGTAATGGAGTACAGTGTTTTAAATAATGTTGTTAGCAGATATGATTCAACGAATAATTTTTCTAGTTCGGCATAATGATCATTTAGATAATTGGCCATAAGTGGCCTACTATTATCCTTTACACGTGAGTGTCTCTTGATATAATCTATAAAATATACAAAAGTAACTCATAAATACTTCGTGAAATCTTTTTAAAAATGGATATACATTTCCCCAAGAAGTAGCTACAAGATTTAAAATATCTGTATATTGTTGTTGTAATTTACTTGTATTTGCATTAGGAAATTACAGTTTTAATTAAATGTGTATAATAAGTTCTATATAGATAAACTAAATCGTCGTAAATATTTTTAATAAAGAAAGTAAAATATTTTTTTTGTATAATTCTCTAAAAATTGTTTAAAGAAATTAAATTGAATTTAGAAAGTAGCGTTTAAAAGAAGACAGTACCGATTTCAAATTTCTTGTATTTAAATTCAGTTTAAATCTCACTATATTAATTTCAAGTGCTAAATATTTTCTATACATTATATAGAGGTATATATTATTAAACTATATTGTTTTATAATTTAAATTTACGAAAAAACTATGTATTAATATCGATGTATTCATCAAAATTTCTTTAAAGAAATACATATATATTTTTATTATTTAAGGAAATGGACTTATGCTCGTGAAATACAGCGGTTTTTATATGTGATGATCTGTTTTTCAATTACTATTCTGACTAGACTACTTTCAATTCCAGAAATATTTTTTACGTCTTGTGCTTAAAATCTAAATATAAGATACTCATTACTGAATCCAAAATACATGCAACGTTTAATTATGACTACGTCAATACTACTTACAAATTTCAATAACGTATCAACGTAATTAAACCTAGTTAACAAGTTCTTTGAGAACAGTGAAATCAAACAAAATAATGTTTCACACATAAACTGGTATATACAATATATGTATGTATAAATATTATATTAACTCAAAAAATAATACAGCAAATAAGTTTTTAAATAAGAAATATTGGTAAGAAAATAACAAAACCAGTCGGATAATCGGCCGAAATAACTAGGCTATGATAGAAAATTAGTGTTGGGAATGGTTTGTAGGCATGGGACGTGCCGAGTGGCCACCGTGGCACGCCTCGGCGCCCGAAATAACCGCGAAACACGACGAAAACAATCGCATACGCGCGGCTGCCCTATACGCATGCAAAAATTACGGGAAATTATGCTAGTATGCAAGAATTCCGGGTATATGCAAGCATGAATAAATGATGAAGAAATGCTATTTAAAAGCTGTAGACACGACCCGTGTAGATCTAGCACACCACACAAAAGACACTCATTCTATTATAGCTTCATTGCACCATTAATGTTACTCTGTATGGATAATATTCGCTTTTTATCGTTGTAATATGAAGTGGATCAACCCATAAACTATTTATATGCAAAAAATATTTTAAGTACACTGTACACAAGCCTTTCCTAAGTAATTCTCACAAATGAATTATAGAATTTACTTAAATAATAATAAATGTTTATTTTTATAATCGTATTTTTTACAAACGTTCTTTAGTTTTCTGGCTATTAATATTGTAGACTATCGCAATTTAGTTGACTATGTCCTCTCTCACTTGTTCTGGCTGGAAACAAAACAAACGATCAATTTACTCGCAGTCATATAATATTACAATTCCAACATCAGTTTTCGACTCACTTGTGGAACGTAACGGTGACATTGACCGGGATGTAAGAAATCGATGACAAGTCGCAGGTTGAATGAAACGGGCGACAGATCTCAGGAACATGTTCACAGGTCAGATTAAGGTCGGCAATGACACATGGAAATAAATGTTGGGCAATAAAGAACGTGAATAAAAGAATAATTTATTTACGTGGCAGAAATGACAATATTAGACAGATACGTTGTGTGGCCAGAATGAACATAATTAGAAGTTAATATATTAGAAATTTCAAAGTGTCTCCAGCGACGGAGATAATAGTAACTAACAGATTAGTGGTATGAGCATGTAAATTAATAAATATTCGTACTATCAAAAAAGTAATGAACATGAATATATATTATGTATTTATAAAATGATTTGGTGAACACCAAAGTAAAAAGAAACGAATTGAGAGAAGAAATGCATCGAAGACGTTAGCGATGAATAAATAGAGAAAACATGTTATGCCAAATCCACTATGGAAACACCCATATGGATATCTTAAAACCATTGTTTATTTGTCACTTTTATAAGATGGGCTTGTTAGATTGTGATGACATTAATGACGTCCGACTCTATCACCTTGTCGGAAATCTCGAGAAGAGAGGCAAGAAACTCAAGTCAAATGTATTTCTATCTCCTTTTCTTATAATAACAGTACAATAATAATTCAGTTACCTGATTTATATTTAGAAATGCGCGTGTCGGAGATATTGAAACAATTTCTCAAATTACAAATTTGCAGTGTAATCATGAATGCCAAATTGTTACAACTTTTAACGTAAAAATAGAATTTGTGTAATATCATCAATATAATCACTTTATATTAAACTTTTTATCACAATATTTAAAAAAAAAAATTAAAAAAAACTTTTTAAAAAAACACGCTTTTATTAAAAAGACTAAAAACCGATCTAAAAACTTGAAAATAAAAATAAAGTCACGCTTTTAGAAAATTTGGGTACATATCAAGAAAAATTTCTGATGACAAAAAGAAATGTAACTCAAAAATTTGTCTATAAAATTTAGCAAATTAGTCCAAGAACTCAATGACTATAAAAGCGTGGGGTGTTCAAAATTAAACATTACTCATTTAATGGTCTTAACATTTACACCCCACGCTTTTATAGTCATTGAGTTCTTGGACTAATTTGCTAAATTTTATAGACAAATTTTTGAGTTACATTTCTTTTTGTCATCAGAAATTTTTCTTGATATGTACCCAAATTTTCTAAAAGCGTGACTTTATTTTTATTTTCAAGTTTTTAGATCGGTTTTTAGTCTTTTTAATAAAAGCGTGTTTTTTTTAAAAGTTTTTTTTAATTTTTTTTTATTTACTACTTTTTAGATCAAATGTTTTTTAGTCTTTATAACAAACAAAAGTTTTTTCAAACGTTTTTTAGTCTTTGCGTAAAAAGCGTGTTTTTTAAAAGTTTTTTTTAATTTTTTTTTATTTACTACTTTTTAGTCTCGTGATTATTATAACAAACATAAAGAAATGTACATAATTGTTCAGAAAATGTAGTATTAGAATTAAACATATGCATTATATCAAATTCTATCTGTTTGCTTCATTGAACCAATTTTCATATTAAAAAGTTTTTAATTTATTACAACATAATTATGTATTTTTATGATTCGAAAATGGTTGAATATTGTATTGTCATCTAGAATACACATGTAAAAAAAATTTGAGCTCGATTGGAGCAGTAGAAGTGGTCGAAAAATCGATTACAAGATTTGATCATGACAAACAAACAAACGGACAGAGTAAGTCAATAAAAAGCGTGTAATAAATTATAATAAACTAAAACTGGATTAAGGACATGATGATGACGATAACAGTGATAGAAGAAGTTTTTCTTTGCTGTATTTCGAAAACTAAGTATTTTTGGAATATTATTAAATGAATATATTGCCTGCAAAACTTAGAAATTTAAAAACTTAAATATTAAGAAAAATTATCTTATAAACAGAAGGTTAATAAATATTCACCGTTAAAAAAAACCGCATCATGTCGTTTGTACTACCAACAGAAATCATTTGTAAGTTTCAAATGGTCACTTAATATACAATTAGTTTTACCCTTGCCTATCTTGTGGAATTCAATAGATTCAGTTCGCATTATTGAGCACCCCGGCTGAATGCACAAGACACACCTCGTTGGGAGAATCAATACAGCAGCGGCATCATGCGCGGCCTAGATTGCTAAGGTTAATAGTCTGTCGCATGCACATACCCGTTAATGTCGTGCTCGGATAAATTAATTACCTGACATGATAAAAACTGAATTGGATCTGTATTCGAGTAACCCATTTCGCAACTACGTTGCTATTAAGCTTTTTACGTTCGTTAATTTATTTTTTTATAAACGAAATGCCAAATGGGACGTAAATATAATTTTTTTTTTCTTTGAATTTGACAAATTTTTGCTTATAAATTTTGATTACCAAAACCAATAAAATTTCTTTTGTCGTGCTACCTTCGCTCCAGGGAAACAAATATAATCTACGGATGTAGAATTTTGAAATGTACAATTAATTTACTTTTGCAGTCATGGTACCATGACCGCGTGTACACAAGATAAGTACGGTCGGGGTCTAAAAATGTTTACCAGTTTTCAAACTTAATTCGTTGTCACAATGATGTACAGTAAGGCCTATAATGCTTTGACAATATAATTATTACCTTTCACAATTCCGAAGTTTCGATTATAACATGTATCCAACATGTATCTAAAACTCATTTCTTATTTTAAAATGATTACTATTTGACACAAGTGACACATAAAAAACTCTGTCAAAATAGAAAGTTTGAAACACAAACTATAAAGTCACTACGTTTTTTTTTGGTTTGACAATAGGCGTAAAATAAATAAAATGGCAAGTTTAACCGTGCAACAAAGGGCTGAAATAATATTGCTGCATGAAGATGGCTTGAGCATCAGTGCCATCTCAAGAGAACTTAATATATCTCGATTTACTGTGAGGTTCTGGATTCGGCGTCATGGCGAAGAAGGCCAAATAAGTGATCACCGGAACAACTCGGGACGACGGCCGATATTAACTGCTGCACAAATTACCAGTATGCGACATTATGAAGAGCATGGTTTTACACCTACTGGGCATTTCGCAGTAATTTATGAAGTGAGTCAGCGGACAATTCGTCGAGCCTTACATAGTGCTGGGCTACATTACAGACACCATGCCGTGAAAGTAGAGCTTACCCCTCGCCACAAAACGGCAAGGCTTAGTTTTGCACGACAATATATCAATTTTGATTGGTCCAATGTCATATTTACAGATGAAAAAACCTTTAAATCTAGCCAAATCGGAAGATTAACTTTATGGCGGTATAATCACACAAGATACGATGAAGCTCATATCGTTCCTCAAAATGAATCTGTTCGCATCACCGCTAATATATGGGGATAGATGAGCCATGACGGCGTTGGAGAATTAACGTCATTAGAAAATAGAGCAACAGCTATTAATTATGTGTCCCTATTAGAAGACGTTATGCTACCTACTGTGCGCATCGTGTATCCTGCAGCAGATGTCCCACAAATTCACTATGTCCAGGATAATGCACCAGTTCACACTGCCCAAGCAACTATGGCATGGTTCAACCAGCATTGTGACATCCATCTAATTCCATGGCCTGCTAGATCAGCCGATTTGAACCCAATAGAGAATTTGTGGGGCATAATGGTCCAACGCTGGGATTGTCGTAGTGAAAGGGACCCTCAAGTTCTTAGATCTCACTGTGCTCAAGTATGGGATGACATCAGGGGTACTGATTTATGCGCGCGCCTTGTTGCATCTATGCAAGATAGATTACGTGCCGTTATAGCTGCTGATGGAGGCTACACTCGTTATTAGACATATTATATTTTTGATACCTTTTTTATTTTCAATAAAGATTTCCTACTTCTCATTTATTTAATTTTTTTATCTTATCAATTTTTTATCTAATCTATTTTATAATATTACTAGCTTTCCGCCCGCGGCTTCGCCCGCGTTATATTCGATTTTCCCACAGGAAAGAGATGTTTTCCATCAGTAAAATTATCTAATTTCGTTTCCCGTGTCTTAAACCCTCCCCATACCAAATGGGAATGGGTCACCAGAAATGGGTCGGTTGTTGCTATCGCGTTTTCCCACGGGAAAGAGGTATCTTACCGCGGTAAAAAGTATCCTATGTCCGTTCCCGGGGTCCAAACTATATGTGTACCAAATTTAATCAAAATCGGTTCAGTAGTTTTGGCGTGAAAGCGGAACAGACAGACAGACAGAGTTACTTTCGCATATATAAAATTAGTATGGATTTTCTTCTTATTTATTTATTTTTAGTAACAAATTCAATTATATTTTATCTTCTTACTCTCCTTTGTTTCCGTGCATTATATAAAACCTCCTTGAGTGAGCGAATAAGGTTTGCTCTAAACTTTGACAGGTTGTTACTCTACTCTTTATTCTCAGCTTTATCTCAGAGTATAATCAAAATACGTAGTATCATTATAGTAAGTCTATGAAATCAAATCAATACAAGTATCTCGACCTTGTGTCATATAATTGTCTGTACAATTATGAACCTTAAGGTGGTAAACATTTTCATACCCCGACTATACATAACACGTAGATGTTGTAATGAGGCAGTTTTCTACATCGGAATATAGATGTTTTAATTATATACTTGCCTAATTTATTTTATTTTATAGTTGTGTCAAAATAAAAAGAATATGTATATTCATTAAATAAATTGATTTCTAAACATGTTAAAAAGAACAAAATGTTTTTACATAACTCGAATAATAATTAAATGTACCATTTTAATTGTAAAAAATCGGGTGGGGCTGTGCCGGGGCACACGGCCGTTGGTTTTAACGTGAAACGTCTATGTTAGGGAACCGCTTTAAAGTAAAAGATTGAAATAAAAAAAAACAAGATTGACGGTGTTTTAAGTATTTTAATAAAAAACTCAATGTCACAACAGCGAGCTGACTATATAAGTGAAATATTCACACCACATTTTTGTTTCTAAGACTAATAGTTTTTTAATTATTAAGGTACGATGATATAGACCTTTTCGTTACGGTCCACTTTTTAATCCTGGTACCGGTATGTTTCGGCGCGATTTCTTTTTATGAATGCTGTAGAAGCTTTTGGCCTCCATCTTACTTGATGGAAAGTGAAGATGAGGTCGAGGATGGAACATGCTTATCCAGTAGGTGCCTATTCACTCTTTTCTTGAAAAGCTCCAAGTTGTACTGTGTAGGGCACAAATCTGCGGGCAAAGAGTTCCACTCTCTCGCCGTTCGCCAAATGAATGAAGAAGCGGATAGCTTCGTGCGCTTGGCAGGAATATCAATGACATAAGGTTGGAACCCCAGCCGGCGTCTGGTTCCTCTGAGATGGAAAGGAGAAGGCGGAATTAATTCGTGCAATTCCAACGCACACTCCCCGTGATATATCCTGTAAAATACCGACAAACATGCCACCCTACGACGATGTTGGAGGCTGTGCAGCTTGGCCTCCGTTAGTTTGGTGTCACCAATGAGGGTCTTTGCAGGTTTGTCAATAGAATCGAGAGCCGCTTATTGATATTCGGCAGACCCATCCCATAAGTGGTAGCAGTACTCCAGACAAGATCGAACTTGTGCTTGATATAGTTGAAGCAACTGTTCCGGTGTGAAGTACCGCCTGACCTTGGAGAGAATGCCGAGCTTCATTGCTGCACTTTTGGCAATGGATTCTATGTAGCTACCAAAGTTAAAGTTATTATTAACTTGCACACCAAGCAGGTGGAGATGATCTGTTACCGGTATGGACATACCACGGAAAGTCGGAGTCAGATGAAAGGGACACCGTTTAGTGGAGAACAAACACGCCTGCGTTTTGTTAGTGTTGAATTGGACCAGATTGGCATCACCCCGTTCAGAGACTACCCGGAGTGTGGAATTTAAACGTTCCACCATCGATTCTCGACAACATCGGATTTCCTCTTTATTGGCCTTTGCATTGTAGATATATCTATCTACGACTGTGGTGTCATCGGCATACCCGAAGGTTCCAGGTACCAGCAAGTCGTTGATGTGCAGAAGAAAGAGTGTTGCCGAAAGTACGGAACCTTGAGGAACTCCAGCATCAATACTCAGTTTTTCGGAGCAGCAGCCATCTAAAATACTTGAATGGAACGTTCACTCAAAAAGTTCGAGATCCAATTGCAAAGGTTCAGGGGTAGTGTTGCCCAAATTCAGTCTTGGTCTTGCAGTCTTAGTCTTGTTCTTGCGTTTTTGCAAGACCAAGACCAAGAACAAGACCGCGTATTTTTAGCAAGACCAAGACCAAGACTGACCGTGCAAGACTTGAGCAAGAACAAGACATAGCCTGCAAGACTCTTGCGTCTTGCAGCTAGGACTTAGCGCTATTTCACTGAGTAGTTAGGTGTAACAGTTCGGTGTATAGGTAGGTACGCTTAGGAATTCTATGAGACGCAAAAAACTGTATCAAAGAATATGAAAAACTGGACCTATGCGCATTACGACTAATACCATAAACATAGCGAATAAAAATTTTAGACCCAAGGCATAAGGCTCAGACTTTTGACCTGACAATGTGGGGGAAGCAACTTAAAACAGAAAGTCTGCGCAAGTTCAATGAACTTTATGAAGAATATAAAAGTCTACACTCACTGAACAAATCTCTGGAATTACCAGAAAAAGAAAATAAAGTATGTGATGAAGATGAAGACGTAATAGACTTTGATAAACTCTATGAATGTCCCTCGACGTCATCTGGATCTTGTCTTCAAGGCTTAGTGATAGACGAGTTGGAGGAGTACCTGAGAAAACCAAGAACTGCCAGCTCGGAAGACATTTTAGATTGGCGGAGGACGCATGAGACAGACTATCCGATTTTATCGAAAATGGCCCGTGATTTTCTCTCAATACCTGCAACTTCAGTACCTGCTGAGAGGTTATTTTCTAAAGCATCATTAGTAATTAGAAAACATAGAAATAGGTTAAGTGATGAGTCAGCCAGATGGTTACTTTGTATTAATTCTTGGTCAAAAAAAATTATATAAAGTTTCATAACCTAATGATAAAGCTGTTGATTTGTGTTGTATTTTATTTTTTATTCAAATAAATGATAAATCGTAAAACTCTTTTATTAAATTTCTTTTACGTTGAGGGTTCAATCTCTAAATACAGTCAAGTTATTGTAATTCATTTGTTTTTTTACATGTTTTAGCAAATGTAAGCTTATAAATCATAAATGTTTATTAAGAAACAGTTACTTCCATGGAAAACGACATATAGGTCAGTTGATTTTTCGAATTTCTTATCAAATCTTCAGTTATTTATTAATCTGCTTGATCTTTACTATGGCTATGTTAATTCAAGCTCACAATGTTCCAATTCTAATACGTTTTTCTAAGATTTAAAGTAAACTTTAATAAATAGTAATAGACTAATAGGTAATTGCAAGACTTGCAAGACTCTTGCTGCAAGACCAAGACCAAGACCAAGACTGGGAGCGCAAGACCAAGACCAAGACCAAGACCAGGTGTATTGGCGCAAGACCAAGACCAAGACCAAGACCAGGTGTATTGGCGCAAGACCAAGACCAATACTGGCTAAGTCTCGTCTTGTTCTTGCATTTGGGCAACACTATTCAGGGGTACCGTAAGATGGAAGCTTGCTTAATAGGCTGGAATGCCAGACTCTGTCAAAAGCTTTAGATCTTTAAAGACGTTTCACGTCAAAAAGTATACATAACAAAAAACAAGGCATATGTTATGCATTGTATTTTGTTATGAACAAAGAAAGTATACATATAAATTAATAAATAACAAAGTTGTTGGCAAATTTATTTATACTATTTGAGCGTATAGCTTTTGGTGACTACTATATTGTGACATCACGTTTTTGAACGATCAGCGACAATACAACACACAACACCACAGTCATCTTTTCTTGAAAATCGCTCGCTGTATCTTCAAAAGTAACAATTTCAGAGGCACTGGTACTTCTACAAAATACTCTTAATATATGTATAGTATGACAAATATCACTCATTGCCACCTTTAGCCTGATTTAACGAAAAAAAAATATATTGCTTAAGTGCACCTCAAATTCAATAAACGGCATGAGTTCTGAGAAATATTGAGATAACTCTTATTCAGAATTAATATCGGACAGCACTGCAATCAAGTTACACAAACCAATAAGCCGAATGTAAGGAGATACTCAGGATGTAACCAGGAATCACCACCACTATCTCATCACATTTCACATAGCATTAATAAGCTTTCTAGGTATTTACAGACATATATCAATAATATTTGCTATTCTGGTTAAGTTCACAAAGAACAAACGTAGCAACCGAAAAACAACGTGAATAAGGTTGGAAGATATGTTTTTTACAACACATACAGAGCTGAGAAAGTAAAGTAGTAGTATTAGCGATGATTTATGGCCTTAGAATTAATGTTGATGTTGAATTTGAACCAAAAAAATGTTATTTCGTTGTTTTCATATAAACTATTATATACACAAACAAACAACAATTTACAAATAAATACATATGCGGATGATCATAAATTTATTCATACCAACTTATTCTTTAATTAAAGTACCGATTTTATCAAATAATTAATTGGTATCCACTGTTTCTATCATTCGCACAATGCACTCATTTTGCAGCCATTTACTTAAACAATCTATAATTACCTAAAAATTAGTCGTTTAAAAATTTATACCTACATTAATAATTAACCTACACAGTCAACATTTATACAAAGTTTAACACGTAATCACGCACACTTTATATACTAATATAAGTATGTAAACTAATTTTTCTTTGTGTATCTCAGGAAATGTTGTCTGATAACAGTAAAATAATTTACTCAGAAGTTACTCTTACACGTAATTGGCTTACTAATATGTAGGTAGTATGTAGGTAGTAATATAAAACTGAAAATAGCTATCGGGAGCGCATGATTTTCATCGTCAGGTATTCGCGCATGCAATAGTTATGGAAACATCTGTATTTAGCCTAACAACATAGCGGATAACATGCGCAAGCGTGGCCACGCGCGCGCTCTACGTGCGAAGTATCAACAATGTTGTCGTACTCCAAAGGATGTTTTGTCGAGCCGCGACAACAGACGATAGAAATAACTGGTTATTTATTGCTACTCGCGATTCGCACCGTGTTATGGGATAGTCTCCGGTCGTTGTAAGCCATTGTTATTAGCCATCAACGCCAACTTGAACACATTACTTGCTCGCAAACTCTCACCGTTAAATCAACAGATCGCTAACCGATATCGTTTATGTTTAAAATTATAGTCTTTTTTAAAACAGCTATAATTATATAAGATATTTACATCAGGCACTTATGGACATCAGTAAAATAAATTAATGTAATCTTGTTTAAATAATTATATTTTCTACTGTTTTTGTTCATGTACACTACATAAAGTAAGACCTTACCCAATAATCTTCGCATTAAAGAAAATAACTAAAGGCCATGTCATAATATGAAAATAACTATTCCCTAACTCGTTTATGTTTAACTTACTTCATCATCAGCTCACTAATATGAAATGTCGCATGCCAAACATACAACACATCTATAGACAACTAGAAAACGTTATAATGTTTGGTTTTCCTCTTTTTTTTTATGGTGATAACTGATGGTAAGCGATAACCGTTGCCCATGGACACCCGCAACACCAGAGGAGTCACAGATGCGTTGCCGACTTTTTTAAAGGGAATAAGGGGGGAAGGGGCGCCCATCCACTTTCATGTCCACAACAACTAACCCCTTTTTTTAATACATTTATATTCAATACGATTCCAATTTATTTAAATGTGTTGAAAAGCTCTTTTCATAGCAATGTAACATCTAATCTCTCAACAGTAATTTGTTTATTAGCTTAATGTGAAAGTCTTGACAATTTATATAAATACTTAAAAAATTTTTTTTACTATATTTACATGTAATTAAAATTCTTTGGTTCTCTTTCATTTCGTTCACATGCATTTTGGTCCCGCTGATGTCGAAAACTTCTGATCAAAAAAAGCGACAATTGGTTTTGGCGGTACTTTCTTGACATTAACTTACCACAACCTAAAGAATTCAGACGATAATAAATACAGAAACATCCCAATTTCAATAGGTAGAGCATAGCGACTTTCCGACATCGTTCCACGCGACAAATCTTCCATCCTCACCATCTCAATACTTGGCACTCCACCACTCTGCGTTTCTCTAGAAATTTTCTGCCTCGTACAGCTAAAGGAATGAATTGTCGCCTGCAGTGTTTCCGAACCGTTACGATATCCAAACTTTCAAGAAAAGAGCGTACTCCCATTTAAAAGGCCGGCAACGCGCTTGTGACTCCTCTGGTGTTGCGGGCGTTCATGGGCGGCGGTAATTGCTTACCATCAGGTGATCCGTCTGCTCGTTTGCCCCCTATCACATAAAAAAAAACCGATTATTTAGGACCCTATCATAAAAATTATGAAAACCAAAGACAGAGTAAGCTCCGATTGCTTGGTGCTACCTACATAAATATGTAAGATGACGGTAATTAAATAATAATTTGGTAAAGCATTCGAAACGTCAGGCAAACAAATAACTTGTAAAAACATAAAATGCTTGCGAGTTAATTCGAGAAGTTTATTTCAATGAGAAATATCTCCAAATGCTTGTTTTATTTTAATAAATTTGCTATTTTTCGCATTTAGTTGCAACTACTAGTTCCATGAAATAATAAGTGTTTGGCACACATGTGTGTAATTTACATTTCGACACATAGGTTGTTTTTTTTATCTCGGAGAAAGCCCAAAGTCTACATTGTCAGGCCAGTAAGAGAAATTACCTGCATATCGTTTGCTGTATATCGCTTGCACATCCTCGCACAAGGCGCAAGTGACACCCCTGGTATTGCAAGTGTCCATAGGCTACGGTAACCGCTTACCATCAGGCGGGCCGTAGGCCTGCTTGCCACCATCGTGGTATAAAAAAAAAAAGAAAAGGTAAACAGTATTTTTATACAACTGAGGTAGTAAGTAAACTGAGGGCTTAATACGGAAATATACATATTTTTATCCATAAAAAAGACTGTGTTATACACTTTCGATAATCAGTAAATTATTAGATATTTCTGCCCGCGGCTTCGCCCGCGTGGATTTCGGGATTGGGTGTATAGAGGGTTAAGGGTCATAGCTTTTGCCCACGGCTACATATACGCGGAAGTCGGTTTATGGTGCGAAGATTTTATCGCGCTTCCCGTGGGACTATCCGTTTTTCCGAGATAAAAAATGCCGCAAAACTCCTCAAGAATCACTCTATCTATTGATGAAAACCGCATAAAAATCTGTGCAGTAGTTTTTGAGCGAAGCCTTTATTGCGCATCCCGTGGGATCTGACGATTTTTCCGGGATAAAAAGTAGCCTATGTTACTCGGGGAGAATGTAGCTTTCCAAAGGTGAAAGAATTTTTGAAATCGGTCCAGTAGTTTAAGCGTGAAGAGGTAACAAACAAACAAACAAACAAACAAATAAACAAACAAACAAACAAACACACTTTCGCATTTATAATATTAGTTGGGATTCAGATATGGCTGTAAGCTTGCCTATTCTTTAAAATATATATTTATCTACTTTTTACTGAATAAATACCTTTACTAAGAAGGAAAGGGGCCAATCGACGGATCGGATTCGGTACGTTACGCAGCTAACGCGGCATATTCTCGACTTATAACTCGACCGCAGTACCTCAAAATGAAAGTCCTCGATTAATAGTCCTCTAAAGTCCTCCTCCTAAAGTAATAAAGAGTCGAATAATGGTATGTTGAACCGAAACATGCCCACTTATAATAGGCCTTATTAACCGACTCAAAATTACCCAAAGGGCCACAGAATTTCCCTGTGTGAACAAATTAGAAATTATGAAATAGAGACTACAACAAAGATCGACAATTTCATGAAAACCGCGAGAAAGCAGTGGATACTAGGAGCGCAGCACCAATTTTTAAGGGAGGCCTATGTCAGACAGCGGGTGTCTCTTAGGTGAAAATATGACAATACCTGAAAGGATACGCATTAAATATCGCTCCCATACGTTCACATACATCGTACAACAATTTGTTCGTGACTGCTCGCTCCGTGCGTCAAGATGCACGCCACAAACAGCGGTGCTTAGCCTCATGTCATTTATTTATAACTAGAGCAGCGATCGCCACCACGCGACGTTGACAAACAACTCGGATATTAGCACGGCCGCGGTCGCCCGCACTACAGGAATACATCCATTATCATATGAAAACGCCGTGACATCCTCCGGTGACCTTCTGGTTATCAACGCTCGCCGGCCGCGGTGCCCTCCGGACTTGCGATGCGTGTCGTAACATCAGCGTGTCCAATCCATAAAACCGATTTTCCAATGTTACTTCACACACGTCCGCCGTCTAAGTTTTGACCAGACTATAAACAAGATCGGGATCGCAGCACGTTACTGAACCATTTAGCCGAAATATCAAGAAACAGAGTAATGTCACATTCTTAGTTCGACTGAATTCGTTGTCGACTACTAATATGGTCAGGAAACAGGGTAATTGTGTCCAAATTGCTGCGGCCGAGCGATGAGTCTAATTTACGTGTTATGTCACGGTTTTCACGTAAACTCGAAAAACTACTTTATAAAACAGGCATACATCAACATAAGTAATTAATTGGAATGTGACGCAAGCGTGGAGTCTAGGTCGCTAGCCGCGCCGCCGCAGCCTACGCCTCACCTTCCTAATTACACTCTGTCTAGACAGACGACGCTGCGTCCCGACCGATCTTCATCCCTCACCCCTCAGTACACTATTCCAAGACCACCCTTTATCAAATAAGACTAAAAGTTGTAACACATTGGGCATTGCATAAACCAATTTAAATATTCTAGTGTTATTGTATACTTGTTATATTTCTACACCTATAATGAACAAGAAAATCCATTCATTTAACGGCTTTAAATATTAAGAAATAATTCTAAATCATCACCTAAGCATAGAAATCTAACGTGACGCACAAATATTTTTTTCTCAAATAGGTACATAATATATGTTTGGAACTGGTTTATTAACAATTCTATTGAACAATGAACTCTATCTACAGAACCGTAATCTAATGGCAGCCAGAGCCGCTCTTGACCGCTTTTTTATTAAGTCAACAGACGAGCAGACAGTGGGCGACCTTTGCGTTCACAAACACCAACAGGCAGGTGCTTAGCAACATTCACGGCCAGTCTAGACTACGTACATCCTAGTCGATCCGCTTGTGTTGTTGCAGACAATAGGTAGATGCTGAATATATCCTTCTCTAAAACAACGTCATTTTGCTACAAGCTTTATACACCTGAACTTATTTCTTAAATTCAACTTAGTCTGTGGGACCGATATTATTACTTATAAATTGGACATTTAGTTTAAAAGGAATCTGAAGATAACAGTATGTCAAAGGAATATATACTAAAGTTCTTGCAACGTTAACTTTAAATTTTACCTTTTATGTTGTACAAAGTTTAACATTTTGCTACTACTAAAATATATTTAATCAAACATTTCTAAAAATCTTTTTAAAATTCATAAATCTAATGTTTTGATTACTTTGACGAACTCTGTTTTATTTTTAATCATCCTGTCATTATTTTTTCTTTTTCTTATTGGTATACACTTATTATATAGCTTTCTTCGAATGGATCCATCAGTACTTATGTCAGCAAGTCTTAAGTAGGTTACATAAACCAGCCAGCTGACAAACAGTAGTTGACGATCGTCACCAGACGCCACAATCTGTTACATCATTGAAAATTTTTGTTTGTCTGGCACTTTGATATGTGATAATTAGTATGAAAACTGGCCGCCGGCGTTACGCTCGCTCTTTACATATTATCTTGTTAAGTTGCTTTGAATAAATTAAGAATTAAGTCTAATTAAATACTAGTTCTTTGTTGATTCTTTAGGATAAAAATTGTGATGGTATGAATTCTTGAGTCTAGGGAGGAGTGATGGAAATATAGATTTTTAAGGAATTCAAACATATGTGTATTCTAATTACATACATATATCTCTAATCTAGATTTTAATAAAGTAATCTTAGAAGGTACTAATTGAATACTTTTTGAATGTTAAAATTACCTCACATTAAGTATTTCTACGATAAAACAGATGATAAAATGGAAACGTGCAGTCCGCGTGATTACGTGTCGTGGAGCTAGTTAATTCTATTTCATTATTACTTATCTCTGACAAACGTGTATAATTATCTAGTACACAATAGGCCATCATAAAAGATCCAAACATTTGCATAAGCATATAACAACAGTATTCTGTTCCCAATCGTGATCATGTCTTAAGACCAATCAACGCGGCCTTGCCCTTTTGAAGGTGATATTATCAGAATATATATTATTCAAACTATCTTTATCTATTTTTAATACTGTGATAATACTTACTTGTATCTAATAAGATTATTCTACCAAAGAGTAATTGTAGTACAATTTTATATGTTACTATACATTCAGAGATATATTATGCTTGAATAATTAATCTCCAGTCAACAAAAACAGATTAGTAAATGTATTAAAATTTCGGGTCTATCATGATTTAAAAGTTCTTGTATCTTTCGATGTTTTGGCAGAATTGTATCCAGGTTGCAAATTATTGGATTTATGCAGCATCTGGCGCTTTAAAATGTTTTATGTGCAATGCTGGGCATTATCTAAAAACTTGTCAGAAAATACAACTAATAACCAGATTCGTTCTCAAGAATTAGACAATCAAACTAACTATGAAATACGTACTATTGAGAGGAATGATGGCTTGATATTAGAACCAGTTTTTTTTCGTCTCGACGGTAACAGAGCTGCTACAAAATACTTCAAATAACCTAAAAAGAAAGAAACGAATGCACTCAGCAACTACTACTGGCTCTTCGAATATAGAACTTTTAGAACATTATTGAATGAATATGCTAAGTTTATTATACTAATAGCTTACTTTATTATACTAATTACATTACTTTAAGTGGTATCAATACCATTATCATATAATAATTGCAGAACTCTGTGTTTCCTTACCATTTCGTAGTTATTTTCTATATCAAAGGCTAGAATTACTGTACTATAATTATTTGAATAATATGATTATATAAATTTATCAATATTAGGTGGTTTACTATTAGGGAAAAAGGGATATATGTTGCAAATTGTTATGTTGCAAAGTAATTTAGATTGCTACTGCCTAGAAAGTTAGTGTTGAATTATATTTCTGGAAACTTAATTATGAAGATTTGTATTGATTTTTTAGGAAGTGTAGATGAATATATATATTAGTGCAAGGTGGCATTTTTTAACATGATGAAAGTTTTATAAATTCTACTTGTCTAAAATAACTATTAACATTCCATCTATATATAAAAATAATATCAATAAATTAAAAGGTGAAATCCAATTTAACGAGATACAGTATCAACATTTGTGTATAAATTTCCTGTATTTTCTTAATAAGCGTCTTTTTTTGGCTACTAACATCTTTTTTAAGTTTTTGTCATTTTACTATGTATGTAGATTGTACATTTAATGTAGTAAATCTGTGATATTATCTGTGTGTGAGTAGACAAATTATTTTATATTTTGTTTTAATTTTGATTTTTCCACTAAACCAATAAAATTACTTAGGTTAATAGAGAGTGTTCCTTCTTTATCTAATACAGCTCAATCTGTGGTTTCTTATGTGGTGGCTTCGATCTCTTTACCTACAAACTTCAGCCTCAGTTTTGCTATCAATTTTTATCTGTTTTTACTTTGTTTTTGTATTAGTTTCTCTTTCGCCTGACGTGTTACTATATATGTTATCTGATTGTGATTTCATTAACTTAGCATATTCATTCAATGTTTTCAAAAATTCTATATTCGAAGAGCCAGTAGTAGTTGCTGAGTGCATTCGTTTCTTTCTTTTTAGGTTATTTGAAGTATTTTGTAGCAGCTCTGTTACCGTATTAAATGATGTTTTATTCAATTCTAGTCGTATAGAAAGAAAATGGTCTACCTGAGGACTTGATAATAAGTATAACAGATTTCTTTTTGATCTATCATCTATCATCGACTTGAAGCAGTACAACATTAAAATCTAGTTAAAAATTAATTCAAAATGAATTAATCCAAAATAATCTTCATAATTTTAAAATATTAAAACTGAATACTTGAGTTAATACCTCAAGTATTAACTCTAGCAATAAATAATGAACATATAAAAGAAGTAACAAACATAATTTGGAATAGACACGTAAATACTCTTAAATCAAAAGTTATAAAGTATTCAATATTATAAAAACCCTATCATCAACATTATAGAGATCAGATGGGAATATAAATTATTCAGTTATATACTATTTAAAAAAAAACGCTTCCTAAAATCCTTAGAATGTATCCAAAATATTGCGCTTAATCTAAGTATAGGTGCTTTTAAAACTAGTCCCATCATGAGATTGAATCTGTTGAGGTTCCCCCATAAACAAAAAGAAAGAAATTTTACATGATTAAATTAATACAAAAAGGTTTTTTATTGCGTAATATATTATTTACAAATCCAAAATCATGTTTGATAACCTCGAAGGAAAATATCGACAAATATATACACACTATTGAAAAATAATTTCATGATAAAAATAATATTAATTCCTTGACATCAATATAGTATAGAGGGAAATGAAAATAGAATATTTATTTCTTGTCATAAAGAAATTTAATATTACATATAAAATATAAATAGCGGAAAATGGAAAGATCAATAAAGGAGCAGAAAAAGAAATAGTACAACTGAAACATTTAATTTAACTTTCACTGATATATATCTCATATAACAAAAGCTTAGTGGAATGAAGTTTGGAAAAAAGAAATCAATACAAAATTGTATAACGTAAGAGAATATTTTATATAGAAAATTTAATAGAATATTTTATAGAATTCGATGGAGCAACTATTAATTTTAATTATAAAAAAAAATCAAGTTGTTATCAGATTGAGAATAGGATATACACGTATCATTTTCATTTATTCATTCATAACAATACTGGACAAAACGAATGCAAGTGTGAACTAAACTTAAAGGTTTATGATCTTTTTGTAGAATGCTCATGTTATAATAAAGAAAAACTTATCTGTAATGTACCAAATACTGTAATTTTTTTTTTAAACAAAATTATTAGTATTATAGGAATAGATCAAATTATAAAATTCTTAAATGCTATAAATATGTACAAATCGTGTATAGTAATTATACTAGTATTATAACCTTATTGTTCTAAAACGACCTAATAGACCTAGTAAACAATAAAAAATATATCATTCATGGTTTTGTATTGTAAAAGTCACCCATATGAGAACATGTGGCTGGCACTGTCAAAAGTTATCAAATCTCACGTAGAGCCAAGTTCTAACTTTACACGCCCTGACTCTACAAAACTCAACTTCAAAAACTTTATAACGTCAAAATATATGGATATTTGGCTATATTCACATGGGCCTGAGACTTTTCTATTTATCAGTGACTTAAAATAACAAATTTTATACAAATTAATATACCAAATTTCAACTTTATAGGGGATTAAGAAATACCCTAAGAAATTTGATGATCATCAACGAATCAATGGTTTATGATTATCAATAAAATATAATGTGTAAGAGCTATGCAATTCACACTTTATGTTTTTAATACGTCTGCTATATTGACAACATATCCCAAGAATTTTATTATAAGGGTTCAAAAAATCATCGAAGCCTTTCGAGAAAAGGTAGATAGTGTGTTTGCATTTAGCCTAGCGGGGGCACAATTCAATATAAAAATCAAAGTAGGCTTGATAATTTTAATTTAAAGTGTTTCAAAATTTCATTTTTGAAATCTTTCTAGATAATACAGAAGCGCCATTAATGAATATAATCAAAAAATACAATAAACAATAAATAATTATATAGTAACCGCCGCTGAACGTATTCTGTGACAGATAAATCGCTACTACTTACCTACCTTTAATGAGAACTTGAACTCGACAAATCTAAAACAAATCATTCAGATAGATAAACCCCACAAATCTTTACTTCATATTATTAATGCGATAGTAATTCTGTCTGAGCGTTACGCAATTAAGTTAAAATAAATTTTGGTACAGGAATAGTCTACAGCCTAACAAAGAACATAGGAACCTTTTTAACGTGAAAAAGACTTGCAAGAAGTTCAAATTGTGATTAAAATTTTATATGGAAATTACATCATTTTTAAAACTAGAAGCATTAGTTTTTTTACTTTCGGTTAGATGTAAATAAATACGACATTTAAAGTTTATAAAAATGTTACACTAAAAAGGATGTTGTGTGATGACCATAGGCGATAAGCTAGTATTTAATAATGTAATTCTATTAGAGATGGCAAAGGCCTTATCAAAATGAATCATTTTGGCGAAATTTCTGTCAATATAAAAACATACCATAAAATGCTCCAGCATGGCTATCTCGCGAACAACATTATTAGAAACATAGAATCCTGTCAAATCAACCATTTCGTAACAAAGTCAAAACCTGAAGACATAAATAAGGTAGAACGTCATAAATGTTGTCCAGACCTAGTTACAATTACGGCTGGTAAACCGGAATTCAAAAAGCTGCGTCGCAACGTAAACTTGAGGATTCTGTTATGAAATATAAATTTCCCTTATGAAATCGGTATAAATTATATAATTCATTTCATGTTTTATAAATAGCTAGACTTCAGCCAGTGTATACATAATGCATAACATTTATTTAGTTAACGCTTAGATTATCTTTGGTTAGTTCTTGGCGCAGTTATTTTTGCTAAAAGGCTGGCAAAAAAAAAATGTTTTTTGTGTCTACTATTGTATGAATAAATTAGACTAGTATGTATATATAATATAAATGTGTGTGTGTGTGTGTATGTATATCGTGGGCGTGTGGCGGTAGAATCGCGAAAGCGCACCCCGCCATGCGCCCCTTGGAGGACGGCTTGCGGCTTGGAGGACACCGGGGCGTTTTAGTGGGTAGGCCGGGCACTCTGACTGGAGAGCCCCACACACGGCCGCGCTTAGCCAGCGCGGTGACAAGGTGCATAGAACATTTCCACTCGAAATAAAAATGTATATGTATATATCTCTCTTTATATATATGAATCTTCTGTACGTGTGTTAGTCATTGAACTCCTCCTATTCGAGGGGGTTTGAGGATGGTTTAGATTCACAATAGGTGTAATATCAACATTTGAGTCGGGGGACAGGATACGTCTGTCGGGTCAGCTATATATATATATATATATAATATATATATATGTGTGTGTGTGTGTGTGTGTATTCTGTTCCATACACTCTTTTTTGTATTTCCGAGGAATCAGAAACCCAACAATAATTTTCTCAACATACAATACATACATTTCCATTATATTATATTTTTGAAACAGCTTACACATAATTAATATAACTACTAAGATAAAATGGTATCATTCTGTTTAATAATGAAACATCTTGCATGCATTTAGCACAGATGTTTATTTAGATTTTTTTAATTGTTACTTTCATTTTTCTGACGGATGGAATGAAATTATTATTTATCTTGCCACGGGAGATGGTAGTGAATCCTCATAAGGGGTGCGCTACTATTGTAGTCGTCTTAATAACCCCCTGGTGCTCCGACGACTTTACACCGAACACCACCCGCGCCCGGTCCACGGTGGGTGGTTTATGTTGGACTCTAACAGAAAGCTAACCTACCAACTAAACACTACCTACACAGCCTTTGGTCGGCCAGAAGGCCTGAGACCTTATCGGCTTTGAACTAAAGCGCCCGCCATACAAAGCGGGAGGCGGTGCATATGGAATTATTAAACAGAAGTTATAGAAACACAAATATTCCACTTGTTCTACGAGTACACATTCCTTGTTTATCTATCTCTTTTAAGTTGTAGTTCCCTGAAATCATTTCATTTACTAAAGTCGCCTATTTATGCTCTAACTGTTTCTTTAACTCCATACTATTCTCTTCGAATAAACAAATGCTCTTCTTTCGCTTTTAGCAAAATCCTTTATGTATGAAAGATATGTTGTCAAACACACGGCTACTTAATATTGAACGATTAGAATAACTTATAGACACTTGATGTAGCCCAAATTGTCCGAAATCTCACCACAGGCTACCAACATTTTCTAAATTCAACGGTGTAAGAGTACTTACAAAACTTTCTCACGATTATACCAATTAAAAAAAAAATGTGTCTTAATGCCGTAATCAGATACATGTTTTTCACACACTTTTACAGCCTCTTTTGGTGATGAAAATCATTGATCGTGTAATTGGTTCTTGATTTTTGGGAACAGACAAATTCACATAATGCCAGGTCCAATTGATGCCACAATTTGAATACATTGGCAGTCAAATAAGTCAAATTATATTCTACGAGTAATGAATTCCATTTTCAACTATAGTAATACATTTTACAATATTGTTTATATGATTGACCAATTCCAGAAACTTTTAGTGTGACCTGTATAACGAAATTATAAACGGTAGACGCGTAGGTAAATCAGCAAAATTCCTCTAAACATTGTTAAAAGATATTTGATTGCCAAAATCTTTTTAATTCAATCAGTGTCTCTTATGACATAGAAGATCGATAAGGGGGAAATTTCACAAATTATATATTATAGTTTGTATGTATGTTGTAAAACTTTTTAAATCGTGTTCGGACACTTAAACGTGGTTGGATGTTTTTTAATGAAAAGTTATGTAAGTTTTGATACTCACAGTAGCCGAGTCGTTGGTATACGTACGAGTATATAATATTAATTGAAAGTATTACAAAAAGATTTCATTCCTTGATTTTGAATTGGAAATTAATTGCTCAAAGTGAATATTTTCATAATAATTTCAGAGGTCAGAATATTATTACAGTTAATAACATAGCAAAGAATTTTGTAGACAGCAAACCAAAGTAAAATGAAACCAAGCAAGGTTAAATAAAATTTGCAGGCAAGGCTAATACGAGGCATGTGTTTTAAGTTTTTGAATATCCTTATATCCTTCTCATAGAAGTCTGCTACCTGAGTTCTTAACCACTGCATGACAACTTCAGTTTTGACTTCGTCATCGTCTTAAAGACGCTGGCCCAGGTGTTTCTTCAAATCCAAGAACAGATGATAATCACTGGGCGCTAGATCAGAGTTATACAGAGGTGATTTAAAATTATCGATAAAACTGGTTCTCGTAGCTGTTTCTACCGCATGTTCTTGAACAAAATGTTTGTTATTGTGTTGGAAGCATTTTTCATACAATTATATTGACAATCAAGAAGACCGCCCACCCGATGCTAACTAATTGAGGTGGTTCGCAAGAAGATATTTGCAGCCTATGGTTCGCTAAACAGATTTCGTAACTTCCTCCCGACGGCGACTAAGACAGTGTTAGCTCAATTTCTCTTATTGTCCTTAATTGACTACGCTGACGCTGCCTGGGTGGGTCTGTCGGAGGAATCACTTGACAAGCTTGAGCGTCTGCAAAATGTGGCCATCAGGTTTGTTTGCAATCTGCGTAAATTTGACCATGTTTCTTACCATCGCTCCAAACTTCAATGGCTTCCTATTCGGCAGCGCAGAAATTTGCATATTTTATCTCTTCTTTACAATATCTTGTTTCTTCCTACATCTCCAGCATACCTTAAGTCTTTGTTCTCTTTTCGGTCCTCTTCCTCCAGTCGCGTTTTAAGAGCGAATTTTAACTTAACTCTTGATATCCCTTCTTGCAGTACTGATTTTCTCTCTTACTCTTTTCCCTCTTATGCCGTTCGACTTTGGAATTCTCTCCCTGAGAGTATTAGGAGAGCGCAAACGTTAGAGTCCTTTAAGAACCAAGTCCGTATCCATTTCCTGTCCTTAAATTCTTAACGTAATTTTACATTATTTACTTTCACAATAATTGCACCTATTCCCAAAATTCCTAGTTTGTGTTCGTTTTTCTCTTATCTAAGGTTGCCTGGAAGAGATTGCTTTTAGCAATAAGGCCGCCGTTTGCTCATAATTGTCTTTGTTTGTTTACTTTATTTCTTGTATTTATTTGGTGTGCAATAATGAGTTTATTATTGTTATTATTAATTTCAAAAGAACATACATCCCAGATATAAGTACTGACTATTCCAGATCTTTTATCACACATACTTCTAACAAATATTTTTAATATATGCACATCCCCATCATACTTTAAGTATTGATTATTATTATATATGATTTTAATTCACCAAGTAAGTTTTTGAGACCCGTTTTTCTTATGTATGACTAAACCAGACTGTCCTATTTTCTCACACTAATCCTATGTTTAAAAATATTATTGAAAATATTTATTGAAAAGATTTCGGAAAATATTCCTTTTTACTCCGATCCAAGTAAAAAGTGTGAAGAAAGAGTCACAATCAATAGTTGTAACTTTATTTTCAAGCCCTCACGTGTCTATAAGTGTTTCAAAATATCGTGAATGTATCACGACGAATCCGGACATACCGAAATCTTTCCTTTTTTAAAGTGATAAAGTATATGTTCTGTAAAATCTTAATACTGTGTTACATCAATATGCCGTTTTCTGTGTGCAAGAAAAACAAACAATATCACATTTAACTCGGTAGATCTTAACAACAAACACCTATAAAAACTGTAATGTGGAAACGTAACTTATATCAAGTAATTTAATTAATGTATATATAACATAAAAACATACGAATTTTCAAAGCATTGACATTCAAAACTTGATCTTGCCTTGTTTACCCTATGTGCCGTCGTAGCTGGTTTGTTTGAGTTAGCGGGTAGCATCGGCGATTGATGTCCGTTGGCAGGAGCGCACCGAAGGCGGTGCGCCACGTGGTCAGGTATCGCCAGCTGGAGAAGTTATTTCGGTGATCGGTGGCAGGCCCCGGCAGACCGACACCAGACGTCGGCGCCGCCCCCGCTCCTCTCTCTGTCTATAAATAGTCGCACTGTGCATTCTTGGGCGAACGATGTCGAATTTTTGTCGAGTACACGCGACCACATGCCGTTTGTTTTGGCCCCAACCGACCGGTAACCTTCGACCGCCAGCTCTTGGAAGTCGCCACCTCTTTGCAATCTAAGTAGAGTTCCTGAACTCGTCGTTAACCGCTGTTCTCGTGAACTGTACAGCATGATGTTGACGGCTGTCTACTTGTGACCTCAACAGTGGAATCATTCTAATTCCACTGTTGAGAATTCTCTCGTTTTATTAGATACTTAATTCAAATATTTTCAGTAGAATAGGAAATTCTTTATTTCTCTGTCATCATGACTCAATGTACTCTTTGACAATATTATACTTAAGAATCAGAAATAATACAAATGCTCTATTACAGTATGAACTTAAAACAAGGATCTCAAGAAAAATACATACATATACGAGTACTAAGCACGAGCAACCTACGTAAGGAATTAAGAACGCAAACAACATACCGTTGAAAACACATTCACCTATTTCTGCGTTGACTCACCGCTTGTCTCCAAACACGTAGCAAAAAAAAAGGATCTCCGAAGCTGTAATTAAGTACTAAATCGGAAAAATAGATTCAAACGTAAAATAACAAAGGCGTAGTCGCTGGGATGAGCGAGAGCGAGAGACTTGTAGCTTGTGAGCAAGGAATTCTGATTAAGGTTTGCTAAAATTAGCACGACCACGCAAACAAACTCTCATTTAAAAATAGAATCGCACATAATGTATACGCATTTACATTTAGTACGATGATGCATGCATGATCAATTTACGACTGTGTTAAGTAAAAATTACTGAACGAAACTTGACTTATAAAAATACAAGTAATTCTGTTGGATAATTAACTACGTAACAGTCGCATAATCATTGATTGGCAATGATTAATACATTGAAACACGAGGGCAAAGCAAACGTATGCACTTTGTGCTAAATGATATTGAATACAAGGAACTACTTACATGAGCATACGTACAAGTAAAAAAAATGACTCTACATCTGTTCAGATACTGAGGGAGCCTTCTCGAGACGAACAGGCAAGAAACTTTGAACGACTATTTTTTTCTCGTCTTATAAATTGGCATAATACATAATGAAATGCAACATATGTAATATAATACAATTGTATGTATTACATATCAAAAATTTCAATTGGAAGTTTGCCTCAGAATAAAACTTCCATTACAAAACCAAATTATTTTTAATAAATGTCTCGCTCTCTAATGTCAATATATTGTAAGAATTCAATATATAGCGCGAATAGCTCTATTTTATAAAGAAAACTACTTTCGAATTTCCCGGCAGGTAACAACAATATGCCATAAGACATGTTACTATGAAAATTACTAAAATAAAAAATAGGTAGATTATATAAGATTTTAAGACAATTGTAGTATTTGTGCAGAATGCGTGTGACCGCAACAGACACATTCCTCACTCAACAGTTAAATCTCTTGAACGGTTACTAACTACCGCGTGCCTCAAAAACCCAAGTCATCAAACATCATCTTCGTAAAAAAACTACTTACAGAGAATCATTGATAAACCCAAGAGGTTTGAAGGAGAGAGCAAAATAACCCTTTGTTTGTTACTAGACAATCATAGAAAATTCTATGACAAAAAATGCGTGTAGCAAGTTCATTAATAATTTTAACTACGGCTCAAATCGTTATATACGCTTGCACTGATTTGGTACTCCAGCCAGTGACTGTGTGCACTCAATAGCTCACCTAAAACTTAGAAGGCTTAACGTGCCCGGTCTATAGTCTATACATGCGTATCGATAATTATTAAAACATAGAAAACAAAGTAGTATTATTATATTTTATGTGCGAGTGATTTTCTCCAGACAAAATGAATCTACGTATGTGATTTCAATTGGGCAGACTAAGATAACGTTCGTACAGGGAAATGATCAAACATCTAAAATACTGGGGCAATTCAGGGAAATGGCTAAATTACAAATTAATAATGAGATAATTTGAGAAATGTACCACCTAAGTACTCACAAAATGGTCATTTGGTTATCGACTATATTTATCGGTATCGACTAGGGTTTTCATCAGCAGTTATTTGTGGTATGACTGCACAAGGACGGGTACGAAATAGGAAATTAAGAGAGTTGTCATTTATAGAAATATTCATAGGTGTCCTACGCGCGTTTCTCCTATGCTATATCCTAAAAGTGCTCTTATATAGTTTTATACTCGTCGTCATGTGCTTTTGACAATCGGCCTTTTTTTTGAGGGGAAATGCATTATGCACCTTGACACCGCGCTGGCTAGGCGCGGCCGTGTGAGAGGCTCTCCGGTCTGACAGGACCGGCCTACCCACTAAAACCCCCCTGAGTTCTCTAGGCCCATGCGGGCGCACATGGTGCACATGGCGGGGTGCGCTTCTACCGCCATGAGCTCTGGGGCCGGCTCGACCTAGGTCTGGTCGAGCCAACGTCAAGGGAGGGACTGTCCGAGAACCCCTGGACAATCCCCCAGACGGAGAGACATCACCACGGCGTGCGCAGTAGCCAGACGCGCACGCAGCCTCGCTTTGACAATCGGCCTACAATCAGTAGTTTCAATTAATGTCCTGTAATACCGAATATGTAATCATCATCAACACATCATATACACACCAAAGAGCTCTAACCTCTTTCTACAATGTATTATTACATTAGCAGGGTAGTAAAAAGGCGTGTGTGGGTCTTCTCTCTGGTTTTCATCGATTAATGGAAAACAGCGCTTCCGGGAAATTGCTTATAGTTAACTCGGTCTCTACGTATAGAAATAATCCGCTGGCATAGCAGCGCTTTTGATTCCTCACCATACTTAAGAAATAAGATAATAAACTATTTGTCTTAAAAAATAATATAATGTATATTATTATCAGAATGTTACAATTACTTCTAAGATAAAAGAAGCCGTCGCACTAATTAACTTACATGATTAAAGCCGCCAATATATATGTATGTGTGTGTGTGTATATATAAAGATTAATCGCTTAATATGTTGCTGAGGAGAAAATTCATAGGGCTCTCTAGCCGCTTTTTCATTGATTTGATATTTATTCAAGTGTTTCAGCATACGTTGAACTGCCGATGCACTTTTCATAAACTTGGATTAATTATAATATACATAAAAGTATTTATTATTTCACTAACTTCAAAGTAATCTTTTGTTCGGCTTCAGTGCAGGCCAATGTCGCCATTATATGTCTACAGAAGAATGGTTCAAATCATGGAGTGCTCGATATAAAATGTTATAGGGGGGCAAACGAAAAAACGAATCATCTGACAGTAAGTGATTACTGCCGCTCATCCAAAGCAGTTACAGATGCCTTGCCGACTTTTTAAATGGGAATATGCTCTTTTTCAAAGGTTTGGATATACGGTAATCATCGGTTCGATAAAACTTCGCAGACGAGTAACTGCTCAGCAGCCTGTTTGTTTTGCTGCAGAGTGGTGGTGGTGGGCGGGCGCATGCGTGGGCGCCGCCGTGCTATTGTGCGCCGCCGGCGCGCTGGGCCGCGCGCACCTGCGCCGCCGGCTGGCCGCCGCAGCCGCTGCCGCCAACCCCGTGAGTAATCACTCACCATTTAACTTTTGCAACATCATTGGGTCAGTGGCCTCGTCTTGAAACTGCCGTGTATTGTTTTTCGAATTTTCTATAAGAAAATTACTATACCAACGCTCATACAGTAAAAGAAAACTTAATGAGATAATTTTAGTCTGCGAAGAAACTCAAAGCTGTATTTGAAGACGACCAGTCTGCACTGAGCTAGGCTAGGTGACTAACACCTTTTTTTTTTTTTTGTTCCCCCCGAGGAAAATGCATTAAGTTGCATACCCCGGCTGTGGCGAGTCGGCGGGGGGGAGCGTGGAGCTGTGTTATGTGAGCGTTAGGGAGACGCCTACCCACTAAAACCTCAGGGATGGCCTTCCTCAGGCATGTAGGGAGCCCCCGGGAACACCAAGCTACTTCCGGGAACCCCCAGCCTCCGCTCCCCCGCACGTTCCAGGGGAGCCCTCCTCGGGGGAGGCTACAATACCTCCCCCGATCTCCACCACCGACGACGCCCCCCGGCCACGGAAGGGGCGTGGCCCCTCCCGGGTCGCCGTATCCGCGGGCGTGATTTCCTCGCGCCCGCCGGCAACCCGCGGCAGCGCGGCAGCTGTGCTACCGGGCCCGGCGCCGCCTCCTTCTGGAGCATCACTGCTTCACAGAAGGAGGCTACAGCTCTCCCAACCTCCCTCGTCCGCCAGCTTTGCCGCAATCAATGCCGGCGGAGACAGATCTCGCCCGATCTCTGCGACCAAGACTCGGCGCTCGGAGGCCCACGCGGGGCACTCCGCCAGCGTGTGCTTTTTCCGAGGCCGAGGGCCGAGTCGAGGTCGAATGCGCAGTGGTGGCAATGTGTCGATACCTCCCGTCCTATTCGACACAGATACTCACCGAAGCAGCCGTGCCCGGTGAGTATCTGAGTCAATAGGTAGGTGACCTCCTCCTTCCCGTGGAGCCAAGCTTTGAGGTGCACCGACGGCCCGCTGGCGCGCGCAGATCCGTAATTCGAGCTGCGCACGTCAGGCCGCCACAATTCGTCGGTGCACTCCCGCTTAGGCACTTCGTGCGCGGGTTCCAGGGCGCTCCCCCCATCGCTCCCCCGGTCGACACGCCGCGACGCATACGTCGCCGCGTACATGTCGGCCAGGATGTCGAATGGGAGGGAGCGTCCCAGAACCGTCGCCGCCTCGTACGATCCGTATGGCCATTATCCGCTGCAGGCTCCGTAGCAGAGCTTTGCAGCGGGGGGATCTCGCGCAGTCCTGCGACCACACGGGAGCCCCATACATGGCTACGGATCGCACGACACCCTCGTACAGGCGGCGAACTCCATCCCTCGGTCCCCCGAGATTGGGCAGCAGGCGATGCAATGCGCCCGCCACCCTTTTGGCTCGGGGGACCAACCGCACGAAATGCTCCTCGAAGCTCCAGCGGCGGTCCAGGGTGAGGCCCAGGTACTGATGTACGGCCCCACCGGGACCACCGCGTCACCCACCCGGATCCGGCAGCTGGGTGGTTCCCGGCGCTTCGGATGGCCGTGGAACCATAGCGCCTCGGTTTTGTGAGGCGCTATTTCTAAACTCAGCAGGCGGATCGCCCGCACGACACATGCCACCCCAAGCTCGGCAAGCCTGAGCACCGGCCCGAAGTCGGCCCCAGTCGTCACGACGAGAGCGTAGCAGACGACACTCACGCTGTGAGGAAGGCTGGTGCGAAGGACAGGTGACTAACACCTAGTGTTCCTCTACATCATTAGGATAGACACAGGGAAGACGTGTCTGGGCCGTAACGATGATAATGATTCAATGAAAGATTATAAATATATTATGTACAACAAGAAATGTAGTCTTACTCTTTTATACTAATTAATATTTGTGCCTGCAAACACTTTACCCGAATCGTTTATGAAATAAAATAAAAAATTTATCTACTTTACACTATACGTAAGAAGTACTGTAATCCAGATATGTATTTGATTCGAAATCATATCCGGAAGGCGCGAACATGAATGCATTATTTTGTTTCGAATATTTTACAAAACAAAACTGTAAGTGTAAACCCTTTAAGAACAATTAATTAATGTTCAGAATATTTCGCTTTAAAAGATTCCGTACAAAAGTAAGTAGATTCATGCAAAAGATATATATTTTAACTGTGTTAGCTATATTAACTAAGGCGAATGAAAAAGCTATAAACCGAAGTGCTCATATAATTTATAACAACTGCATTTGTATATTTTCTTCGTTGTTTCGACATTTCGGCTAATTTGTTATAGTGACGGCCAACTTTTCATATTTTTCTATCAACATAATGTATGATGTCAATATTGTTAGTGTTATTTTTAGTTTAGTTTTAGTACTTACTTTTTATAATATACATATTTTTTACTAAGAAAGAGATTGAAACCTATCTGGACATCGAAGATGTTTTAAAGGTTGTGTAATTAAATCTTGAAATTTGATGAAGTCAAAAAATGTAATTAGAGATTAATATTTTATTTATAATTGAACTGTTGATAATGCTAGTTGAAGCTTGATTTGAATTTAACTTTATACTATCAAACAAATAAAATATTTTTTTATAGTGAGTAATGATTGACATAGAATTTTTAAATATTTAGAAATAGGTGTAACAAAACTTGTAGGCATATATAGGACATTTATTATATGACTTTTAGGCTAACATCAATATGTCTCAATTTTATTGCAGTCTTTTATATGTGTAAAATATTGTACAAAAATATAAGATAGTCGAGCGTATAATATTATTTTGATTTTAACAATAAAAGTGTGTGTAAAGTAAAACTACTGGACACACTTAATATTTCCCTGTATACTGTTCTTGATAAAATCTGAGCGATGTCAAATGAATATGTAAAATATAACGAGAGGTGATGAAATTAATAACAACAATTACACACATAAACAATGACGTGTTAAGCAAATAGTTACTATAATTATAAAAGAAAATTTTATGTATAATGAAAATTTAGTCTGTATAAAAAGTTGCTTCCAATTATTGTATTTTTTTTAATATGGCGGGAAAACGAGCAATCTAAGCATCTAATTATAAGCGATTCCCTTTGATCATTGCCGACCTTTATCCTTACTAGTGTTACAAATATGAAAGTAACTATCTGCCTGTCGCTAGATCACACCAAAACTACTGAACCGATTTAAATAAATTTGGTACGTAGATAGTCTAAGAGCCCGAGAACATAGGATAACCTTTTCAATGCGATTAAGGGCTGCAAGAGCTAGAAATCGTATCGTTTGTATGGAAAGTATCACTTTTAACTCTAGAGGTAGAAAATTTATTATTTAGGGCTTTGATTAGATATGAATAAATACGAAATTCAAAGTTTGTATAAATTTTACTCTATAGAGGATAAAAATTGGGACTAGAAGTTTTTGTTGAAATGAGCTTACTTACAAACTACTGAACCGATTTTATTGAAAATTGATATAGGGATAATATGAGACCCGGAAAACAACATTTATCATGGGAAAATATATTTTACCTGGAGGAAAATCTGATAAAAACAGCTGAACAGATTTTGTTGCAATTTTCGCATGACGATGGTTAAAGACACGCGAACAAATATAATATAATTTTTACCGCGGTAAAACATATCTTTACTTTTACAAAAACCTATATAACGTGAGCACACAACGTAACGTAACATAATGCTCGTCAGATACGGACGGAAAGCTAGTATTAAGTAAGGTTAAGTTATATAAATACAATATCCAAACATTTTTCATTCGTGTCAGACGTGAAGTGAGTTTTTGAAACAACGGAAGGAAGACAAAAAACTTATACTCTAAACAAGGTTTTCCTTGTAATCAAACTTTTCACGACTACCATGAAAATATGGAAACAAATTTACAGTCATGGAAAGCCTCTAAAATTTCATAAAAATGAGTTCTAAAAATGACGGAATTTTTGTAAATTCTCTGTACATATTGGTAAGAATGTCAAATATGGATAAGTTTGAATAAAGAAAAATATATCTTTATAATATTTCCACTACACAATAGGTAATTCAACGATACCATAAGTAAGACATTTTCTAAGACAATCTTAACACATTTTTAAAATTTTGTTACCAGTGTAAATACCTTAAGTCTTTCTAATTTTAGGAGACTGCTTGGAAATCTTAGTAATTCAGAACCACACACGCAATACTTGTTCCTGCAATGTCTATTAATGTTAAAAATCATGAAATAACGTCTTCTGATCTGCTATATACTTATTTACTCTAACTGGTTACGTACTATTCTATGGTTACAACTCGATCATTGAGCAATGCCAACCGTCTCACAAGCCGACAAACGCGTCATCGCTCACTATTACAATTATAGGTGAGCATACATATTATAACGCCGCGACGGTGGCAGCAATCGAGCTTGTTTTACATGTGTGTCCGTTCATGTACGTGTACACATGGCGAACACTCACATATAGCTAAATTCACACTCGCTCACGATATCGTATCATCGTACCTACAGATCGAAGTACTGATTGAGCACACAGACGCAGCTAGACAGATCGTTCGCATGTATTGAACCTCGATACGGTGTCGGCGTAGTGTGCGGCGACATCGGGGCAGCCGGTGCACCGCGCCCGCCACCGCCCCTCCCCGCTACGCGACTGCGAACACCGCGCGCGCCGCGGACGCGTCATTGAACAACAAGGCCCGCTCGATGGCAGCCGTATTCCTGCCAATATGAAAAGAGTTAAGCAACTCTATCACAAAACACGCGATAGTAAAAAATCTATGTTATTCTTATTTTACAAATAATTTATTTTTATAGTGTTATTATATTGATAATCATATTTTTATTTATTAGTGAATGAAACCTAGTTAATTGTTGTAAATACGCTTTACGGGTGTTGTATTCTCCGTACAGTGCTATGTGATTGTTTTGTTTGAAAATTTTAAGCTTCGACAAAACTACGGATATATGTGCCAGTGCGTAAAAACCAATATTGATACCTGATAATAATAATCGTGTAATCAACCAGTTGACAAGTGACTCGACTGAAGTGCTATTGGATACATTGACACCATCAACGTTTATTAGTACATCAATAGGTGGAAAACCTACGAAAATTGTGGACGGCACTGATTCAAATAGTAAGTAAATATCCATCTAGAGTGATATATAAGATACACATCTTTCTACAATTTTCATTAAATGTGGATGCTGACTTTCATAATAATATTTTAAAAAATGTATATATTATATACGCATACCTGAAAGTTAAATTAATCCAAATATTCTAGAAACTAATGGTAAAATTAGGTGTTAGATATAAAAGCACGAAAAGACAAAATGAAACTACGGTTTATGTGAAGGAATGTTTAGTGAAACAGGCGAGTGAGGCCCAAGGCGGCGGCAGCGCGGACGGCTGCGAGACGGCGGGAGCGTGCCAAGTGATAAGAGGCGCGCCGATAGCAACGTCACACCCAGACGTTGTTTGTGTGAATTTAAATAAATTTTCATGACAGACAGTTCCGTAATCACCTCTCGCCATATTAAAATGGTGACATGCCAAGTTTGTATCGTGACTACAAATGCTAGGAATATTTTTAAAAGTTATAAATCAGAAAACAAGTTATTGATTTCAAGCCATTGATTCATATTAATTAAATTAAATATAATTGTCAACAAAGTAGCGATATAATTATATATCATTTCTAAACCTATGTTCTAAGAACGTACATCGTTTTTTCCACTATTATAAGGTCTCCATTAAAGCAACAATGTAGTTTTATAATATAAAGTTGAACTTGTTTTATACTTAGAGTATACCTATATTTGAATTGGACTTTATAATTGATAGTTGCATGACCTTTTATTTATAGTATTGATACTTAGCAGAAGCATTGTTTACATGATATCCGTAATGGTCAAGGAAACACTGCAATTAGCCGGGCTTACATGATTTCTTACAATTCCAAATCTTAATAATTCTATAACATTAACGTTCATTTTAATCAATGTATGGAAAGAACGTTTATACTCTATAGAAAAAAGTGAATATCTTCCATATTTACTTTAAATATTACAATATCATTGATCAATTCTACCTACTAAATTAATAAATAAAATACCAAGTAAAAAAATTATTAATCTCGTTATATCGTACACAACTACATTAATACAATGTAACGTGAATAATTGTCTCCCAAAATTAACATAACACATAAATTGAATTCATTGTCAATTAACGTTCGTAATTAAACTTTCCAAACAGCCGAAGTTGATTGAACTTCGACAACAACACTATCAAATTAACAGCATTTTGGTGGGACTTGACCTTTACTATTACACCTACAGCACTAATGTGATTGCGGACACGCGAAAACATTAAGTCGTTATTACAGTATAATTTTAGTCAAACTGTACTACCTATCTTGTTTATCAATAACTTGAGAATATATTCACCATTTGAATAACTTTTTATTTTATTTAAGAACATTGTTTATAGCTTCATATCGCATCTTTGTCATCAGCATCGAGAACTTTTACATGGTTGATATGTACCTCAGAATCTGTCACAGTCTGTAATTTTTCAAGCAATCTATATTTATCACTAGATTAACTAAAGATATAGTATTGTGCACAATTAGGAATAGAGAAAAGTATGAAAATATGACCAATATTGCAAATTGTTAATACTGTTTGCTAAAGACACAGGTTCTATTCCTGTCTTTTTTGTTGTATTCAATATTTATTTGTCTACTAGTACTAGGTATCTAGCTACCTCGTTTCTCCCCAGTTATATCTGATTTTACCAAAGAAATTATAATATAAATATTTTATGTGCTTCGCCGGGTCTTAAGCTATCCTGTTGCCGAATGTCATGAAAATCGTTTACGTAGTAGCTACACCGTTCATCCAAAATCACGTATTTTATCTTTTTATAGTATATTTAGAAAAATAGTATAGATTTATAATCTATAATGATCTATACCAAACATAAAAATGCGCAAAACCTTACGCGTAAATACGTAAAAAGCATTCGAAAAGAAAACCATAAAGATTTACAATAATAAGCATTATATTCATACAACGATTAAAATTACAAAATGACATGCACCAATACACTAGGTTATCCGTCTCCGAGTTTAATCAAATAAATGTATAAATAAATATAGTAAAGTAGATTTTATCTACGTTGATTTAACGGGTTCAAGTTGATACGCAAAGGTTGGAGACATTTAAATATTGCTTCATTTATTGCAGTCGTGTTATGCCGTGACCCACCGCGGCCTAGAGCACTACAGAATAGTCAACACTTACCCGCATAAAAATTGACAAATGTCAACTGTTTGAAATATTATCGCAGATAGGTATAATGAGACTCGTGAAATATATCGATTTTGGAATTTAGATGGTTTGAATTTTTTTATTTTAATTCTAGTCTAAGCTCATTTTAAATCATCGTGGTAACTGATCGATAGCAAAGGAATAATGGAAATAAGATGACATTTCGATATAGGCTTTATAAAAAATATTAAAAACAATTCACACATGAAAAACCCTGTTTAAATATGTATTTACTTAAACGTAAATATGCTGATAAATAAAATGAAAGTGAAACCTACTCGTGAAAATCAAGGAAGCTAGAGAAGTATGTTTAGATCGTAGGAAATGTAACACTGTGACCTGCCTACCCCCAGGCGAATGGCGTGGATATATATATATATGTGTGTGTGTATAATAAAATTTAAATTTGATCACACGTATACATGTAGTACAGTTAAAGTTATTATTTATTGATACTCAGTCACATCAAGGTCAATTTAGTTACATTTGTTACAGTACAGCTCGAACCATGAAGGATACAAAACATTTTTCACATTTTATGTAGAACAACATACAATGATTATAAATCTGTCAAAATCCCATTAATGCAAAAGTTTGCACTGAAATTGTAACTAGTACAGTCAGCCCCCTAGATTGAAAAGCTAAACGCGATATGATAATGCTATTTATCACTTTGAACTGTCGCACGATAATAAAAAAAATAAGTGCTTTATCATATCTTCTTTCATCGTTCATGCTACGGAGGCCGCAACACGACCTTTACATTTGCACTACGAAAACCACCGCTATTACGAACAACATAAGAACTTTCTCAAGGTCAACATTTAAAGTCTCAAACACTGCTGTACACTCTACATAAACTTTTGCTTAGTAACACTTTACACGGAATTTCACTGTAAGCTGCAGGATACGCAAATCAATTTTCCATCGTTATATATTGTGCTTCTCTTACAATCATGTACATAATTACAATTACTTGTTATATCAATATAATGTAGACAAATAAACGGATGACCTCGTGAAGGTCACAGTTGATGGATGCAGTATGCATTAACCGCCTCAAAAATTTCACGAGCACATCAAAATATTAACGATGATTAATCGTTGGTAAAACACCACCGTTTTTATTGCTTACAATGTGTCGCGTCAATTTTTTATGCGCACATTGTTGGGTACTCGACAAATATATACCTTTTGCAGACTATACTGTGCAGACTATTACGTACTATTTACTGTGAACTGTATAGAGCGTGAGTTAAGGAAACCTATGTTGTTTGAAAACGTAGAAACAAAACGCCGTTAAAACCTAAAAATTTGATGTGATTTCAATTTTATTAAACTAATCTATGTTCTATATATTAATTTGTTTATCAGAAAGCTAGGAAAAAACAGTGTTAAAAATTCCAAATATTGTTAAAAACCTAGTAGGAGTCGGGAAGTCCCATAAGACGTGCAATTGAATTATTTAATAGAACAATTATCAACAACCTGAACAATCTATCACTCCCAGCGAACTCTATGTATGACGTTTCTACAAACATATTTTACTATTAATCGGTTAGTTGTCTTTAAGCAAGTACTAAACAGAACTATTACAAACATACGTTGCTTAGCTATGGAACCTAACTTACACCAAGAATCATGTTGCTTGAAAATGCAATCTACTGTGGGGTGGAAAGCTTTTACCAGTTGAATAGCAAGCTATGGCAGTAAGAATTCACCACAATAATCAAATCTAGCTTATTTTTCAGCGCCGGCGTCTAGATCGCGTCAGTATACAATACACGATCCTGGGTCTGTAGTTATAGCAAAGAGATAAAGTCCATGAATCGCGTTATTGTGAGCAATGAGGACCACATAAGTGAGAGCAGTGTGTTGTGATTTGCAGATGCTCTCGGTTCAAGTGCCGGGGTGCGCGGGTATGGAGCGGCTGGGCGCGCCGGGGGGACCGCGCCTACGGCACGATCACAGACATCACCATTCAACATTGTAAGTATTTGTTAACAACATTATTTACAACATAGATAACATATATGAAAATACCTCTGCGGTAACCTAATGACTTGCAACGAGCCCCTATAGAAGGAGTAACGAAACACGATGTTGCGATTTTCGTGTAGTATAATCGTCATCTTGAAATTTACCCTTATCATTATCCTATATATATATATATATATAAAGTTTGTAAGTATGGATGTTTGTTACTCTTTCACGTAAAAACTACTGAATGGATTTGAATGAAACTTTACCACAATATAGCTTATACATCAGAATAACACATAGGCTACAATTTTTGAGGTTTCTAATGTGAGGTCGTAAAAAAAACACATTTTTTGCGCTTACATTGCAACGGTCAGCTTTATATGTGGCTTGCTCACGTGTTTCCAAAGCGAAGAATCTGCATGTTTATGCTGAAGGAAAAAAATCGTTAAATGTAGTTTATAGGAGCATACTGCAGCAGCTACCTTTAGGCCTATGATTAGGGCTCTGCAGTGCTTAGTTACCGTATTTCTTACTTATTACTAGACTAGACGGGACGAACCTGAAGTCCACGCGAACGAAGTCGCGGGCAAAAGCTAGTATATATATATTGACAGTTCAAATGTAATAAATCAATCTATTATCGTATCGTGTCATGCTACGGGGACAGAAACACTTAAACGATACGTACATTTGTAATACCTTCTTTAATATATTCGTTCATTCATTTATTTTTACCACAAATGACATGCATGAGAAGGAAGGACACTATAAGGCCGTGTGCTTGGAGACATAACCTCCGTGACAGTTGCGGGAGTATCCTGGGTACGTTTCGTGCCCCTTGTGAGGATTCTCAGCCTTCCTGTCCTGAGGGAAAAAAGACCTATTTCTGCCGAATTTGCTCGCATTGCTGTATTCCGGCTTAAAGTATAAAATAAGGCAGTGATATCACAGGATACCGTGACTTTAAATCTTATGTTAGAAGTTACCATTGTACACTGTTATTCTTGTGGGGCTTACAAGTTTGCTGTGAATCTCACTTATTATATCATTCAAATTGCTGTAAATATTACATAATTCCAGCAAGTGGACCGTATTATGTCAAGCCATCACCACAACTAGTGCTAACTTACAATACCTGCATTATTCGTGTGCTGACGATCTTACCGCACTCGCGCTAAACACAAGATACAAATAGATGTTTGCCACGATCCCCGACGAGTATTTGGGACCTCACTTAAGCAATTAAACGTAACGAACTTAAAATATACTTAGCTCCAAGCTTTTTAAACATTCACTTTAAACTCTAGTAGGAAAAAAGTAAATTCAGCAAACAGTATGCGGTATTTGTTAATGTTTGTCGATATTACGCTATCTGAAATATTAATATAACTTGTGGAATTCCGTGACTATTCTGTATATAATTGGTGGAAACAAACAATTATGATCTCACAATTGTATTCGGAAGTTGCAAGTTCGTTTAAATTTTAGTTTAGAGCTAGCTACTTTATACTAATTTCTTTTTATAAATACGTGGTTAAAATTTCTACTTTGAACCATACATACAACAATTATATAATAAAACATTGTAAATTTGCAAATAACGTATCTGATTATATGTACAGATATATAAAATCTATAATAGGTATAGAATAGAGGTACAATAACCAGTATCTCAGTTATTAACGAGTCCCTGGTAAAACTTATCTCCTCTATCTCTTACCAGCAAGTGAGATGAACCCTAAAACTTCCCTGTTGTCAGACTATAGTTAGTAGTATTTTTTCGGACAATTAGCCTTCAAATTCTTACTTCAGCACTGGTGGGAAAAGAATATAAGCCCAACAGTATTGTTATAAATTGTTTACTTAGAACATAACTAGCAAACTTTGCGCGCACTCTACGCCAAATCACGTGACTACAATTGAAGTTAGCCTTTGCTATGCTAACCTAGGTTTATACTGCGTTTGGTGGATTTCAAAGATGGATCCGACCGCGATTTTAATGTCAATATATGTTCTTTGCATTCCACAATAAATTAGTTCCATTGTTACTGCGTGTGTACACATAGCAATGACTTTGTATGTTGACCTTGATACCTCTCTTATGTCGCTCGTAATAGCGGCAGTTTTTGTAGTGAAAATGTTAAGCTAGACGTGCTACTGACTATACATAGATACAAAAACAGTGACACGGTTAAATAAGAAACTAATGGTCGGCTAAGGCAGTAGACAAATATAATTGACTCCCTAGCTCCCAAAAGCGGACTCTTCCAATGTGCTGTTTTTAAATCAATTATAAAAAGAACGAAGCCGGAAATCAAGGCGCCGAAATACAAAAGGCAATTCGACTTTTACTGCAGTGTAAATGTAATTCAACCTAAATAATAGTTTATTGCGTTTTATTCAAACTTGACAATTTAAAATAGATAAGATAAAGCTTGTTCTGAACGCGTGGGAAAAGCTTTTTAAGTGATCTACTTAATAGTCCTTTATGCACATTCAGAGGCACATACTCAAACTTTTTTCATCAAATATATTATCACGGCTTAGAAATATAAAAGTAATAAAAATCATAGTATAAGGGGTTCCGATGCAAGCCAACGTCTCCTGTTAACGGTGCACCCTGTCAACCACCAGTGCCGAAACCATTGCGCCTCCAGCGCTATTCGAAATGTCAACTAAGTCAATTTTATCAAAAGATTATTAGATGTGGGCACTTTATTTTGAAGCACTTGAATTATACTGCTTTCAATTCAAGCCACAGGGTCATTAGGACCATTAGCTTAGGTTGGTAGGTCACATCGGTCGAGCCGCCTCGATCGGTCTGGAGTCCGACTTAAGCCATGAGGGTCTCAGCCTCTAGTCTCCTGAGGGACAAAAAACATTTGAATTTAATGTAATTTTACTATACGTAAGAGGTGTCCATTAGATGAACCCGATTGCACGATGACTCATTCGATATATATTTGTTTCCAGGGAATGGGAGAAGCAGCAGAGGTTGCAAGCGATGGTGGGGCGTATTCAGGAGATGGTGGAGCAGGAGACGCGCGCGAGGTCTGCCGCTGCGGCCGAGCGTCTCGGCCTGCCGCCCAGCATACAGCTACCCGACGGCGAATATGGCCAGGACGCACACTTACAGTTACGAGTCCCTTATCAGGTATTTCACTATTATATCTTGAACTTACTTTATATATTCAAACTGAATAAACCATCCTTAATAAATAAAAAAAACCCATGACTTGTCCTTATTAGTAAATGATATCTATAATCCTACGCCCTCCTCAATTGTCAAATTTTACAATTTTGATCAAAATTGGATAGTGCGAATCTGACCTTGAAAACCCTGAACATCAAAGGCAGAAACTTTTATTTTCTTAGAACCAACTTGTGTACCACACAGTAGCCAGTAATTGTTCTACTTGTCACCCTTCACATTGAAACACATCAAAACACTTGCTTAGCGGTAGACATAGATGAAATTAAGGAATCTATGTCCCGGCTCTAGTAATCTTTTATTATGCCTCTGGTAAAATTACCCCTTATTACAGATTATTTAACAGTGCACCAAATATATCCAACGTAAGTTGCAAATGATTATAGTGTCCATGCCAGCGGTGATCCGGTGAAATGCTGGTTCTCCCACACATTGCTCGCCTCTCTTTCAGCAACATGTAGGACTCCTATAACAAAAAATAAGGATTTATGAGGATATTGTTTATTCTCAGCTTCCATCTATTGTTCACCCACGTTCTATCTATTAGTCCTTGTATCTGTCGTTCCGTAGTAATAACATTACTGTAAGGTTAGAGTGCATAGAAATAAGAAATATAAATTATTGGGTACCTCATTATTAGGACAAGATTAATGTAAAATAAATTTATCATATTTTTAAATCGCTTACTTTAAATATGATATCAGTTGAAAAAATCCGCCATCTTCACAATTGACAACTCACAGTATAAAACAAAGTCGCTATCCGTCGTCTGTCTGTCCCTATGTATGCTTAGATCTTTAAAACTATGCAACGGATATTGATGCGATTTTTTAATAGGTGATTCTTAAGGAAGCTGAACACTACGATATAGACCAAATTAATGTGCCGTTTTTAGTTTTTTTTTTTACTATAATTTATTATATACAACATGCAGTTTTTCTGTAGTGTATCAGCATTGTACCCGTGCGAAGCCGGGGCGGGTGGCTAGTTAGTTAATAAAATAATTAAGTTTAAAAAAGAACCACTTTCTCGACCTTTACCATGACTTTGCTATCGTTTTCAATAAGTACCTGACATGTAATACTTACATGTTGTACTCGACGTGTAGAAGTCATATATCAACTAAATTATGTACAATTTTAGCTGATTTGGGCTGTAAAAAGTTTTCATTAAAAAAATCACGCTGTCGATATGGACTGCAATGAATATAAAAGCTACATAGGTAACAGTTATTCTATTGATAAAAATGAAACACGAGTGATCAGTCTATATAGAATGTGAAGTTTTGATTTTGAATATTATCTATTTACTCGTTTAAATTTGTAGATAACCGAAATTCGAATCGATTACGATAGGATCTTATCGGATAAAGCCATTAGTTTCTTTGAGCTTACGCTCAAATCGATATTTCGTCTTGACAACCAACCGCAATTTCTGTGATGGTAATGATAATACAGATATTGTAAATACTCTACAGTTACACAGCTCTGCATTACATAAACCTGCGCAGATTTGTATGAATGCAAAGCCCAGTGCTTTTGTTATCGTTTTCAATGGGTATTTGACGTAAAGTACAGAATCATGGCAAATTTTAGTTTATTACGTTTCCACTAGGACTGTACAATGTTTCTGTAAAAAGGTATCAAACAAATAAGCAAACCAATGTAACAGTATATACTGGGTTAGAAAAAACATCCTCTATATTGAAAACTTCTATAATATTGTTGTTTAGTACTGTATCCTTAAGGGGCCGTCCATTAATCACGTGATCTTTTTTAGCATTTTTAAGCCCCCCCTCCCCCTTGGTGATACGTAGTGAGGTTTAAGACAAGATATAACACTATACACTGCGCTGCTCATCTGTTTGAAAATCGCGCGTTTGACGAAAAAATAAACCCGTGATATCTTACTACAATTTTATTTTATTTTTTGAAGGGGGAAATGCCACCTTTGCACCATGACACCGCGCTGGCAAGGCTCGGCCGTGTGTGGGGCTCTCCGGTCATAGAGGACCGGCCTACCCACTAAAACCCCCGAGTTCTCTGGGCCCATACGGGGCACATGGCGGGGTGCGCTCCCGCGGTTCGACCGTCATGACCCCCCCTCCCCCTTGGTGATACGTAGTGAGGTTTAAGACAAGATATAACACTATACACTGCGCTGCTCATCTGTTTGAAAATCGCGCGTTTGACGAAAAAATAAACCCGTGATATCTTACTACAATTTTATTTTATTTTTTGAAGGGGGAAATGCCACCTTTGCACCATGACACCGCGCTGGCAAGGCTCGGCCGTGTGTGGGGCTCTCCGGTCATAGAGGACCGGCCTACCCACTAAAACCCCCGAGTTCTCTGGGCCCATACGGGGCACATGGCGGGGTGCGCTCCCGCGGTTCGACCGTCATGACCCCCCCTCCCCCTTGTGTTATTTTCGTGATTTTTATCAACCCCCCCCCCCTTTTCAAGCCTCACGAGATTAATGGACAACCCCTAAGGTGAAAAAGTTAAATAATAAGCCGTAATAGCTAAAATCTCTCAGGAACCATATGTACTATAGGCGACTGTAACCACTAACCATCAGGCCAGTAGTCTGCTTGTTTGTCCATATATCACATAAAAAACGATTACTACTCGGTACAATACTCATACTTGGCTGAATAATGAACGGCCTTATTAACAGATACTTAATATAATGAAAAGAAACCTTTCAGAAATATATAATAACCCATTTGTTAGAAAATAATAAGTATTTATTAGTTAGTGCTGCCAAATATTTTAAAAAAGCATTCTATCAATCATAAATTATTTCCATCGTATAGAAATATCCTGTATAAGATTATGTTTAATCAGCTTAAGTCAGACTTACTTATTATATATTTCTGAAAGGTTTCTTTTCATTATATTAAGTATCTGTTAATAAGGCCGTTCATTATTCAGCCAAGTATGAGTATTGTACCGAGTAGTAATCGTTTTTTATGTGATATATGGACAAACAAGCAGACTACTGGCCTGATGGTTAGTGGTTACAGTCGCCTATAGTACATATGGTTCCTGAGAGATTTTAGCTATTACGGCTTATTATTTAACTTTTTCACCTTAGGGGTTGTCCATTAATCTCGTGAGGCTTGAAAAGGGGGGGGGGTTGATAAAAATCACGAAAATAACACAAGGGGGAGGGGGGGTCATGACGGTCGAACCGCGGGAGCGCACCCCGCCATGTGCCCCGTATGGGCCCAGAGAACTCGGGGGGTTTTAGTGGGTAGGCCGGTCCTCTATGACCGGAGAGCCCCACACACGGCCGAGCCTTGCCAGCGCGGTGTCATGGTGCAAAGGTGGCATTTCCCCCCTTCAAAAAATAAAATAAAATTGTAGTAAGATATCACGGGTTTATTTTTTCGTCAAACGCGCGATTTTCAAACAGATGAGCAGCGCAGTGTATAGTGTTATATCTTGTCTTAAACCTCACTACGTATCACCAAGGGGGAGGGGGGGCTTAAAAATGCTAAAAAAGATCACGTGATTAATGGACGGCCCCTTAAGGATACAGTACTAAACAACAATATTATAGAAGTTTTCAATATAGAGGATGTTTTTTCTAACCCAGTATATACTGTTACATTGGTTTGCTTATTTGTTTGATACCTTTTTACAGAAACATTGTACAGTCCTAGTGGAAACGTAATAAACTAAAATTTGCCATGATTCTGTACTTTACGTCAAATACCCATTGAAAACGATAACAAAAGCACTGGGCTTTGCATTCATACAAATCTGCGCAGGTTTATGTAATGCAGAGCTGTGTAACTGTAGAGTATTTACAATATCTGTATTATCATTACCATCACAGAAATTGCGGTTGGTTGTCAAGACGAAATATCGATTTGAGCGTAAGCTCAAAGAAACTAATGGCTTTATCCGATAAGATCCTATCGTAATCGATTCGAATTTCGGTTATCTACAAATTTAAACGAGTAAATAGATAATATTCAAAATCAAAACTTCACATTCTATATAGACTGATCACTCGTGTTTCATTTTTATCAATAGAATAACTGTTACCTATGTAGCTTTTATATTCATTGCAGTCCATATCGACAGCGTGATTTTTTTAATGAAAACTTTTTACAGCCCAAATCAGCTAAAATTGTACATAATTTAGTTGATATATGACTTCTACACGTCGAGTACAACATGTAAGTATTACATGTCAGGTACTTATTGAAAACGATAGCAAAGTCATGGTAAAGGTCGAGAAAGTGGTTCTTTTTTAAACTTAATTATTTTATTAACTAACTAGTCACCCGCCCCGGCTTCGCACGGGTACAATGCTGATACACTACAGAAAAACTGCATGTTGTATATAATAAATTATAGTAAAAAAAAAAACTAAAAACGGCACATTAATTTGGTCTATATCGTAGTGTTCAGCTTCCTTAAGAATCACCTATTAAAAAATCGCATCAATATCCGTTGCATAGTTTTAAAGATCTAAGCATACATAGGGACAGACAGACGACGGATAGCGACTTTGTTTTATACTGTGAGTTGTCAATTGTGAAGATGGCGGATTTTTTCAACTGATATCATATTTAAAGTAAGCGATTTAAAAATATGATAAATTTATTTTACATTAATCTTGTCCTAATAATGAGGTACCCAATAATTTATATTTCTTATTTCTATGCACTCTAACCTTACAGTAATGTTATTACTACGGAACGACAGATACAAGGACTAATAGATAGAACGTGGGTGAACAATAGATGGAAGCTGAGAATAAACAATATCCTCATAAATCCTTATTTTTTGTTATAGGAGTCCTACATGTTGCTGAAAGGCGACTGTAACCACTAACCATCAGGCCAGTAGTCTGCTTGTTTGTCCATATATCACATAAAAAACGATTACTACTCGGTACAATACTCCTGTACAATATCCTGTATAAGATTATGTTTAATCAGCTTAAGTCTGCTGCAGACTTAATGCTGGATAAAGATGTTTGACTATGAACCGAGTTACACGGCCTCGAATTGGCAAACATTAAATTGAGTAATATTCTGTAAAACTAGTGCTCAACCTGTCTTCAACAAAAAGTACACGTGAAAAAAACATCGATAAGTAACTGGGCTCCGTATGTTGTTCCAGCAAGACGAGCTGACGACAAGCAGCTTCCAGCCGCCGCCGAACAAGTGCGTGAGCGACGTGCCGGAGTGGGCGGCGGGCGCGGAGTGCGGCGGCGGCGGCGGCGGCGGGGGCGGTGGCGGTGGCGGCGGGGGCGGCGGCGGCGGCGCGGGCGGGTGCGGCGCGCGGCGCGGCAAGAAGGACGGGCTGCTGCAGAAGGCCACGCGCTGGTGGGTGCGCATGGGCACGCGGCCGCCGCCGCCGCTGGGCGCCGCGCCGCCGCCCTGCGTCATGGTGCCGCGCCGCGCGCCGCCCGCGCGCCCGCACCCGCACCCGCCCGACGCGTGACGGCAGCGCGCGCACCCCTCCCTCTACCATATCACGCTTACATTCCATTGTCGGGACGATGAGACTCGCCGGGGCGGCGGCGGCGCGTCCCGGAGTATTATAGACTCGGTATTTATTTATTCGGGGCGGCGCGGCGCGACGCCGGGCGCCGGCGCCGTCCAGTGCCCGCGTAGTGCGTCCGTGCTGCGAGCGCCGTCTGACTTTCGCGAATACTAAGACTGAAATAAAATAAAGATATAACGCTATAAAGTCTACGTTGAAGTACATATGTTGTCTTAGGTAAAATTAATTCAAATAGATACAATTAAAGTATATAATATTTAATAAAAATTGCGATTGTAACCTTCGATGATATTGTATATTGTGAAAGAGGTCAGTCAATAATGAGCTAAATGTATTGCAGTGTACTGTTCTATGTTAATGTGACCAGATTTAAAGTTTTATTTGTACCCAGCAACTATATTATTGTCTGTGTTTAAACAACTTTTATATTTATTTGTAATTATGATGTGTACGGAGGAATGCATATCAATACAGTAAAGCGATGAATATTAATTTACAAAGCATAGTACTATTTAATTGTAAATATTAGATTAATAATGGCCAAATGCCAAATCCGAGGGTCTTTTCGATTGAGTGTTTACTACATTCCATATTTATGTTGAAATATTCTGAATACTACTTACTGTACACGCCACATCGCCTCCAATAAAATCCACCTCGCGTCTCATACACCCTGTATTCCACGGACATTGTCGCATTGGCAGTACCTGAATGCACTCTGGGTTCCACGGAGATTGTCGCAGCAACAATACCTGGATGCACTCTAGGTTCTACGGACATTATCATACCGATAATATCTGAATGGACTCTGGGTTCTACGGGTGTTATCACACCGATAATACTTGGATGCACTCTAGGGTTCTACGGACATTATCATACCGATAATATCTGAATGGACTCTGGGTTCTACGGGTGTTATCACACCGATAATACCTGGATGCACTCTAGGGTTCTACGGACATTATCATACCGATAATATCTGAATGGACTCTGGGTTCTACGGGTGTTATCACACCGATAATACCTGGATGCACTCTAGGGTTCTACGGACATTATCATACCGATAATATCTGAATGGACTCTGGGTTTTACGGGCGTTGTCACACCGACAATACCTGAATGCACTCTGGGGTCCACGAACATTGTCGTAGCGACAATACCTGGATGCAGTCTAGGATCTACGGACATTGTCATACCGTCAACACCTGCATGCTCTCTGGGTTCCACGTACATTGTCGCAGCGACAATATCTGGACGGGCTCTGAATTCCATGAATGTTGTCGCAGCGACAACACCGGGACGCACTTTGGGTTACACGGATGTTGTCGCAGCGACAACAACAACTAGTGAGTGATATTAGAATGAAATTTAATAGAAATCTCATTAGGGAATAGACATTTGTTTAAATTAAAGCATTGATCGACTTAGTTTTAAATTAGCTATTTATTTATTATTTATATTATAGTGATGGAACCACATATTATGCATTGCTTTACGTTGCCGAAATGGCGGCGACTGTAGTTAGTATAATGACCAAAGATGCACAGTGTGTGTGTGGCCATCAGGGTAACCTGATGACGATTCATTTGTAGCCGCATCTGGACTGTTTATGTCTTATGAAATAAGTACCTACCAAAAGCGCGTACACAAAATACTTATTTATACAATTGAGAGTATTTATACAAATAAGTTTTAGTATATCAAATTATTTACTTAGCAACTGTATGTATATAATATATAACTGCCATAATTTTAATAGATGTCAATAAACAGTAAAAGATAACGTCGACTATCCGGCGATAATATCGAATGCATTATTGCGATGTCAAATTTCATTACATTTTTATTAGATACACCACGGAGTTATAAACTTCTGAGATATTAACGCCGCGATACAGGTGAGACGTTAATCACAATTACGCCTCACCTGTAGACGTTAGTCACAATCTGAGCTACAGTAGTAAGGAAACTACGAAAACGGACGACATAACCACTCGCAGAAATGCTCATCGCTATACAAGACCTATGCTCTGAGCGCACCGCGATGTTATTAATCTCGAATAGTGATGCAGACAAATACCCAACTCCCGTATTCAGTCCGTTCGTAGCTTCCTTGCTCATATCGTATGTGCGAATTTCGTTGGAGATTCGCGTAGCCGGAAGCGGCTTACTACACGTTACATACACACGTGTTAGTAATAACTGCCGACAAAATACAGCTGTATAGAAAAAAAACGGAACGCGCTACCACAATAACGCATCCAATATTATGACCTGTTAATAACGTACCTGTGGGGGCTTGATATATCACGCCGACTGGGCTCAATGGTTGTGCTTATGAATGTTATCTGTCTCAAAAGTTTTAAAACATATAAGTTTTACTTGCCTTCAAATCTGATACATCATAAAAGAGACATTATTTCATGGCCCTGGCGGCCACCTCATTAAAGAAAATTCCACTTATATTCTAATAAAATTATTTCGATGGTACGAATAGAAACTGCAACGTCATTGTACTTACTTATTATTTTTATTAAGATGATTGTTTTCCCTGTAGACCAATGTTTTAGGTTTAAAACGTTAATTTTGAACTTAAAAGACTTAATTTATGTGGGCAATATATAATTATAAGAGTTTTTGCTGTCCAGGTGCGACTAATGCACAATAGGACTGAGCTGAACATTTATTTTAACTTTGGGTGTGTACTGTTTTTCACCCAATAGACCATATGTGCACTTTTTGTTATTATTTAGAATATACCTTTCTATTAGACAACACACTGAAAATTTTTGAAACATCTGTAAAAGTTACAAAGCATTAATGGTGTTAGTTAGCCAGAGAGATCAGATATGTACTATGACGTCATTGTACGTGCCCGCCATACAAAAATATGTTTGACGAGATTAGGATTACATGAAATTTTCAACAGATTATGTCCGTAAAATTCAAACTGTTGCTGTAGCTGTTAAAATTTTAATTCCTAATTTACGCTTGAAATTTTCATTGTAAGACCGTTCCTTGATAATTTGTTAAGGTTTTTGTTGGATTATGACAATAAAATCATAAATTTCTTACATATTCCATATTGCCATTGTATCTTACGTTACGTCCAGTTTACGAATATACTAATAAAAGATAATATTTCTATGGGTGGGTTATAGTTCATGGCCACGCTTACCAGCTTGTTTGATAGTCACTCGTAATAGGCTCAAAGGTATTTTTGCGATATAAAATAAAGCATGAAAAGTGTTTATGATATATCACTAACATTTGAATCGAGTAGAACATATGTAGCGATGCAAAATGCTGTCGAAATATAAAAGTTGTTTAAAGTAGTCCCACAGATTAGATTTATAATCTAGAAGCAAACAATATTCCATTTGTCATATAAATAAGTAAACGCAGAAGCAAATGTTTAATAATAAAAAAAACTACATTAAATTATGACCTACCAATAATGAATGAACGATTTTCATTTTTATACCTACCATTGTATCTTTATATTTAAAACAATCGCCCTTACGATTTGCCTATATGGTTCTTAGAACTTTTCACGAGCTCCGCAGTCGGTATACCGGTTTCAAGGTGTCACCATCTCTGAGGTCTCGGGTTCGAGTTCCGGTGGGAGCAGATGTTTGCGTAGTGAATGCGAACATTTGTACCTTAGTAATGGTTGTTATTATATATTTCTATCAAACATGTATGTATAATATATGTATGTCTATCCGTTACCCTAGAACCCATAACACAAACTTTACAGAGCTTACTTTGGCTTAGGCTAACGGTGTAAGTGTAAGAAATTTTTATTTATTTATTTATAACTTAGGCACAGGCTGAGTTTAGTCGGTAGGTCACGTGGCCGGACCGCTCTGGTCGCGTGGAGTCCGACATAACCTGCGTGACACTTGCCGTTGCGGGGGTATCCTGAGCACGTTTCATGTTCCTTGTGATGGATTATCAGCCTATCTGAAAACAAAAGCCTAACGAATCCCACTGAAACAAATCAATCACAAATGGAGAAACTCACCAACAGTGAAATAGTGCTTCACTAGTGAAATATCCCTCAGAGTCCCAATAAGGTGATCCATCACCCTCCAGCTGCCGCGTTGCGTTCAACTTATTGTAAACCAGTAATTACCAAAGTGTGGTCTATATCGACACATAGGGGTCTACGACATGACAACTTGCAAGGGCTCTACGTCAGCGAAACAAAAATTTGGAGGTCCATAAAATGAAAACGGAGGTCCACGACAATGGATCTCAACATACACTGATAGTACCTATTTACTTACATTATACTATATTCTAATATAAAGACATAAAAATTATTTATAAAGTACCTATGAAGTAAAAAATTATAATGTATATAAAATTTTGTAGGATGTAGGAATTTAATATCAAGTAAGTAGGGGGTCTACCCAAAATCGAAAAACATAGCAAAGGGTCTGCGACACAAAAAAGTTTGGGGACCTCTGTTGCAGAGTAATGATTATTGAATGAATGTTTGTGCATATGCTCCGTGTGTTCATAATGGATTCTAATTTTATAATTACGCTTTAAATCAATTAATTTGTATATTATCAGTTTTTCAACTATGTTTCATATTAGAAATCGCAGTAGTGCGTAGAAACAATGGCATTCAAATTAAAAAAAAAAAACAATTTACACCAATTGTTATTTCATTTAGCCACATAATAATAGCGAGAAAGTGAAAACATCGCTACAGTAACCGTAAAATTACATACATATAGTCTACAATACAGAGTTCTGTATTCAGGAAGTGCAAAACTGTGGTGCAAAGTTAAGTGAGGCAAAAGAAGATACCTTTTTTTTTTTTTTTTTTTTTTTTTTGTTCCCCTGAGGAAAATGCATTAAATTGCATACCCCGGCTGTGGCGAGCCGGGGTTATGTGGGGCTCTCCTCCCCAGAAGGGGGAGGCCTACCCACTAAAAACCTCAGGGATGGCCTTCCTCAGGCATGTAGGGAGCCCCCGGGAACACAAAGGCCACTTCCAGGAACCCCCAGCCTCCGCTCCCCTCTCTAGAGGGGAGCCCTCCTCGGGGGAAGCTACCACCTCCCCCGGTCCCCTCCACCGACGACGCCCCCCGGCCACGGAAGGGGCGTGGTCCATCCCGGGTCGCCGTAGCGGTCGCGACTTCCTCGCGCCCGTTGGCGACCCGCGGCGGCGCCGCAGCTGTGCTACCGAGCCCGGCGCCGCCTCCTTCGAGCGGGATCGGCCATCTCCCGACCCCGCTCGGCGGCCTCCTTCTGGAGCATTACTGCTTCACAGAAGGAGGCCACAGCCCTCCAACCTCCCTCGTCCGCCAGCATTGCCGCAATCAATGCCGGCGGAGACAGATCTCGCCCGATCTCTGCGACCAAGACTCGGCGCTCGGAGGCCCACGCGGGGCACTCCGCCAGCGTGTGCTGGGCGGAGTCGAGGTCGGATGCGCAGTGGTGACAATGTGTCGATCCCTCCCGTCCTATTCGACACAGATACTCACCGAAGCAGCCGTGCCCGGTGAGTATCTGAGTCAATCGGTAGGTGACCTCCTCCTTCCCGTTGAAAAAGAAGATACCTACATACTACTAGCGGACCCGACAGACTTCGTCCTGTCAAAAATATTTGTAAAGTGGCAGTTTTTTGTTCCTACTTATTTTATAGATAAGGAAATTTTTCCTGAATTTTCTTTGCTATAAACCACACGGAGCCCGAGACCTTTCCAACGAATGCAAAACCGTGGAAATCGGTTCGTGCGTTCTGGAGTTATAGCGTCAGGAAGGGAAACCCGACTTATTTTTATATACCTAGTAGATACCTAGTATAGGAGGGTAGTGAGGACAGTTGAAACGTCCACACGTATTTTTAATTCACTCCGTGTATTATTTTTGTTACGGAAGTATATGTGAAAAATACATTAAATATTATTTAAACCATATTGTATTCAAGATTACCATCTGTTTGATCTACGAATTGTAGTTGACCGTGGAGTGCTTGTGAAGATTTAAGTGTTTTTGTTTTTACAAATCATGTTATAAGATATTATTGAGTTGGTGAATATTTTAGTGCGACGGTGTCTTGATAAAATTTATAATACTTATCAGGTCAACTGATCGCCTGTCTAATTATAGTCCTTATTTTGCACATGACACGGTAAGTGACCGCTAGCCGTGATCGCAACAGACAGATTCGGACTACGCTGGCAGTTGTGTGTTTTGGCCGAGAAGGCGACGGTTCAATCCCAGTGACTAACTAGAATTTTTTTCTGGTAAATAGTTTTTTTTTTCCTTTCTGTTTTCTTGTATTTGAGAACTAATAACATTACTGGTAATCTTGTAATAACTGTGGCAAGGCAACAATTCTAAGAAACTAAAAAGCCATGAGTTCTTTCGAAAACATTACTTTCCGACGACGGAATCGTACTAAATCGGATTCAATTGCTAATATATCGACTACAAACATGTCAATAGAAGAAATCTTAAATGAATCCAGTAATAGTATGCCTGATATATCGGATGCCAGTAAAATAGATCAAATAACCATACTTCAAGAGGAAATAAAAAAATTGAAATTAGAGTTATCTAGTGCTCATTCTGAAATCGATTCTCTGTGTATAGCAAATACAGATCTGAAGCGTAAGATTGAAGAAATAACCAAAAAATCTGAGCTATACAAAAAAGTCGCACAAAGCCCTATACAAAAAAAGACAACCCCGAAAAAAAAAAGAATAATAAAGAAATTACTTACAAATCGATACAAAAGGACAACAACTTCAATAGAGAGGTGATTAGTGAAAAGAGAGATAGAAATGCAAATCAAAATCAATCGCTGAATGAAAAACAGACACAAAAACATAACAAAGGTAATAAGGTTAAACATCAACTTCAGATTCTTAGTTCGAACAGGAAGAATAAAGTCTTGCAAATTCTACAACAAACTTTTAAGAGTGACCAATATGACATCTGCCACTTTGTAAAAAGTCACTGTGGACTTCAAACATTAATAGATGATGCAGAAAACATTACAAGGAATTTGACGAAAATGGACTATTTCGTACTGATGATTGGCGAAGAAGATTTTAAAAATACTCAAAATTATTTTAAGTTGATTTTTAGTTTACGAGAAACATTACAAAAAATTGATAATACAAACATCATAATTTGTTTGCCTAATTATAAGTGTGCCGATTACAAAAATATGTATAATTGGAGAATCGAGAATTTCAATAATTTACTATATCTTGACGTGGTTACACATGAATACGCTTACCTTCTTGACTCCAATCTTAACCTTGACTATAGCTATAAAATGTTTAATTCTAATAATGGTGACATAAACAACTCTGGCATAAAAATTGTAATAAATGACCTTTTTGAATTAGTGAATGAAATAGATTTGTCAAATATTAATATTAATACATGTAAGAACCCAGCTATCTCAAATTGTACTTTGACAGAAACCAGTAATCAAAATTTAACATCACCATCTTCAAATTTTTTTCGTAAATGAATATCTTTTAATAATGCATCAAAACATTGCTGGTCTATTCGCGAAATCTGATGAACTTTTAGTATGTACAAACGAACTAGCAGAAAAAAACAAATGTGTAGATGTCATTTGCATAACAGAGCACTTCATGCAGTCGGGATACGAAAATTATTTAACTATATCCAATTATTATCTGGCTGATAGCTTTTGTAGAAAATCAAGTAAGAGAGGCGGAGCCTGTATTCTAATAAAACAAGGGCATAAGTGTAAACCTATCCCCGATGTAAAAAGAATGTCTGTTGAAGGTATTTTTGAATGCTGTGGCGTGGAATTGTGTGGATATGATTTAATTATAATATGTATGTATAGAGTTCCTAGTTCAAAACATCTAAATCAATTTTTTGAAATACTGTCTATGCTCCTTAGTAAAATAAATAAACTTAAAAAGAAACATGTAATAATTGCTGGTGATTTTAATGTGGACATGCTAAAAAAATCAAACACTGCCCTGGATTTTGAATGTTTATTGTTAAATCATAACTTAAAACTAGAATTACGAGAACCTACTCGGTTGTCTAGTAGAACTTGCCTAGACAATTTTGCACACAATTTAACAAAAAAAGGTTGTTCATCAGAGGTCATTGAATTTGGCTTATCAGACCACACAGCACAGCTAATCAAATGTCCTGTAAATAAATACTATCTTATTAATAAATGGATTATTACACGACGTGACTATAGTAAGCAAAATATGATGAAATTTAAGAACTGCTTGACAAATCTCTCTTTCTCGGAAATCTACGAAGAAGATGATCCCAATAAAGCTTATGACTTTTTTATAGAAACATTTACTCTATTCTATGATCTTTGTTTTCCAAAAAGAAACTTAACTGTAAACATAAATAAAAAAGTTACTTGGTTATCACGTGGCATAAAAAAGAGTAGTGTAAAAAAGAGATCACTTCTTTGGCGATGTAGATTAAATCCTTCCTTTTCTAATAAATCTGAATTTAAACGATACAACACCCTATACAAAAAAATAATTAAACTTACACGTCGTGCTCAAAATAATTATAAAATTAAACACTCAAATAACAAATCTAAAAGCGTTTGGCAGATAATAAACAATAGTAAGGAAAATAAGCCCCGTGAAACAATTAATAAATTAAATATTGACGACAAGATTATAACTGACTCTAATGAAATTTCTAATAGTTTTAACAATTATTTTATTGACAAAATAGAGCCTGTACAAAAACATGACAAAAAATATAAATATGACATACCAAATATTACTAATTCAATGTCTATGCCCCCAGCCTTGCCATGTGAGATATTACATATAATAAGAAATTTGAAAAATACCAACAGTGTTGGATATGATAATGTGTGCACAAAGGTATTAAAATTTGTTGGTGAAATATTGTGTAAGCATCTAACACACATCTTCAATATATCAATAGCTGCTGGTGTCTATCCAGAAAAATTAAAAATAACAAAAGTAAATCCTGTGTATAAAAAAGGCGACAAAAAACTCATGCAGAACTACAGGCCGATTGCTCAGTCATCAATATTCTCGAAAGTTTTTGAAAAATACATATATAAAATATTCTTTACTTTCTTTGAAAAGAATAATATTTTCGTAAAAGAGCAAAAAGGTTTTCGAAAGGGCAAAACAATAAACATGGCTGTATATGATTTTTTAAAAATTATTATGCAAAATATTGACAAACGTAATTCAGTATGCGCTATTTTTTGCGATATGACTCAGGCATTTGACCATGTTGATTATGATTTATTATTATTTAAGTTAAATGCATATGGAGTAAGAGGCAATATTTTACATCTTATTGAGACTTACCTAAAAAACAGAAAACAGTTTGTTGAAATCTCAAACATATGTATGAAAACGAAACATGAACAAGTTCATTCATCTACTCAGCGTACTCTTACATGTGGTGTCCCACAGGGAAGTGTTTTAGGACCGTTATTATTCTTGGTATATATAAACGATTTACCAAAAGCAGTCAACAAACATGTATCTTTATTTGCCGATGACAGTTCGGTCATTATTGACTGTGAAAATAAATATACATATGAGAGCGATGTAAATAGAACTCTAGAGTCAATTATAATGTGGCTGGAAAGTAACAATCTAAAAATAAATCTAGAAAAAACAAAATTAATGCACTTGAGTCAAAGAATGCTTACAATGAAAATGAACATTATTTATAAGAATAAAAAATTAAAAGATACAGATGTTGTAACTTTTTTAGGTTTAGTGATTGATCACAAATTAAACTGGAAGTCACATATAGAAAATTTATCATTAAAAATAAGCAAAGCCTCATATGCATTATACAAATTAGCACCAGTTCTTAACATAGACGGGTTGATCACAGCTTATTATGGGACAGTGGAATCAGTGTTAAGATTCGGTATTATCTTCTGGGGCAATTCGGTAGATAAAGATATGATCTTTAAAATCCAAAAACGAGCAATACGATCAATGTTTGGTTTAAAAAGTACTGATAGCTGTAAGGATTATTTTAAGAGTACAGACTGTTAACATTGCCATCTTTATACATATTTGAGGTAGCTGTGTTTGTGAAAGCAAATCCAGAGTTGTATGAAATCGAATTATTTAATAGTAATCGAATTAGAGAAATTAAAAGGACAAAGCTTTGTGTATGTAATTCTAATACGGCACTTATGCGTAACAGTATTTTTTGTATGGGTCCAACTATATACAATAAGCTGCCAATGGACATAAAAGAACTTGACTTAAATTTGTTTAAGATAAGACTTAAAAAATTCTTAATTGATAAGTGTTATTATACTGTACGTGACTATGTCTTTGATAAAGATTTAGATTTATAATTTCATTAATTGACTAGGTTATATAATTATTATTTTAAAAATAGGACTTCTAATTGTGACCCTATATGTAGTTTACGAATTATTGACATTTACATCAAAATTTATTCATATATGCAAATTTGTTAACTTTACCTACTTAATTATATTACAATTCATAATTTTATTAGTCAATATTAATTGAAACATTGATTATCTTTATTTAAAAAATGTAATTGGTATTATTGATTGACTTATTAGTAATGTAATTGAATTTGTAAATTGAATTAAAATTGAATTTTGTATGCCCTACCAGGCCAAACATGTAAGAACTATGTAAAACCCTGACACCTGCATCTATATGTATGTATACTCATGTTTGACAAAATAAATAAATTATGAATTATGAATTATGAATTATAAGGTAGGTAAGTACAAAAAAAAAACAAATATTATTTTTATGATTAAATATCTCCTTTTCTTGAATCTCGATCAACACCATTTGTAAGTGTATTGGAGCATTTTGTAGGAGTAGTAAATAAACTGAAACAGTTATCCATGTTTTTGAAATCGCTAAATCTGTTTGAAAGTTGTTCCGACAGTAACTTGACTTCTTCGACATATTGAGCATAAGCAATATTTTCATACGCAGAGAGCGTGTTGAAATGGTGACTGTTACCAGACAGCAATTGTCACATATTCATTTTGGGGCACTTAATTCAGATAGTAGTTTATCTTTTATTTTCATAAAGTCTGCTATCATTTCTAAGCATAAAACCGTTTCAACATTTTTCTTTTTTGCTCAGCCATCTGACTTCACAAGAATATGTTACGTCATTATATTCAGCTGATATTTCATCTAAAAACGCCTTGAACTGACGATGGTTAATAAGCCCTCGGGATCGAGTAAAGTTAATGGTTTTTACCACCTTCCACCACCTTCTGGAGTCGAATAGACTTAGAACAGAAGCTCTGTTGGTGGATAATGCAATGAAGGACTATCAAATCATGTTTTTGCATATTTAATTCTGATGTTATTTCATTCAAAATTCCGCTGAAACCTTTACGTACGCCAACAAATTTTGCCCATGGCAAGCCTAAACTTATGAACTTATTTGTAAAATTATGCTCTCCTGTAGTGGTTCCATATCGCGGCTTAAAGCGAGCAATTGCTCAGAAACAGTGAACTCATCAACAACTCGAATAAATATAGCCAATTGAGCTGTGTCAGACAAATCGGTGCTCCCGTCTAATGCTATGGAAAATGATTCAAAATCAGCCACGCGCGACTTTGAATCATTTTGTCGTCATCACCACAGTCAATGCTGTTTTTATATCATTAGCCTTCATTTCTATACGTCGAACAACAGTTCGTCTTAACAAACATTTTTTTTTAAATTCATTTATTATTCCTGACTTTGTACATACGCTCTTTTAGAATGAGTAAAAATTCAATTAATAAATTATGTATTGAAAACAAGTTTAAAAATGAAAAGAAAAAATACGGGTCCCTTAATTTTTTGTCTTCTTTCTTATAAAATAATAAAAACATATGCTTAGAATTTTAAAATGTTGTCCATTCATATGCATTTACTTATATTTATGTATACGACACATATTCTGATTCAAATATATTTAACATGTCTTTCCCCCAATTCACCCCATTAATATTCATGTTAAAAAATAAGTAGTAGATTGCTAACTCCTGCCAACACGCTGCTAAGTATATACTTTGCAGCACATTGGCCGGAGTTATGGAGGATTAAGCAGGATGTCTAACAAAAAAGAAAGAAACTACGAAAGACGATGGCTTTGTGGGATATATCCCTTTGTCATCTCAATAGGGAAAAATTAATTTTAAAAAGCTAAATTTTCCAGAATAATAAATAAGAGCACGTAAAGATTAATGATGAAGACAGCATTAAACTAAGAAGAGATTCGATGAGTGTTATTCGTTCATAAGGGAGAGCGTTTGATATGCTGAAAAATGTTGATTGCGAGAAAATATACTAAAAATGGAAAAAGAAAAGAATTAGTTCCGGCCTTGATCTCGATTTGACAAAGAAGATGCAAAACTAAAGAAATGGCTGTATGGGCTTGGTACCCTTTGCATTCCTGGAATAGGAGAATGAAACCAAAAAAATAAAAAATAAATAAGATTTACGGCGCGAATCAGTCAGCTTGTTTGGATAAAATTATATCATTTTTATCTATAATATAGTGATTGAGTAAATTGAAATATCTACGAAATTTCACCCTCATACAGAAATAATGCAAATTTATATTGACTGGTAAGTTATTTTGATGTAAACTACTATTAAAATCTTAATAGATCATACAATAATTACTTTATATGTGATAAAATAAGTAAATGTGCTATGTCATTAAACTTCAGTAAAGTTTGAAACAACGTGCTTTATTTACAAGCAAATATCCTTGTATCGAGAAAAATAGCTAATAAGACAAAATTTAAAATAATTATAACCTATATATTTTTTTTATTGGAATTTTTTTGTGAGAAGGCAAAGGAGGATAAATATGCATTTGTCGATCGATAAGTCTATTAGTAACAAGTTCAATGCTCTCTTACAGTGCAGGTATATGGAAAGCACTTTTCCCTAAAGAAATCAGTCAAACCACAATCAAAACGACATAATTTGTCGTTTTGGGTCCATATTAATTAAGATTTTTTAAGCCTTGATAAGTTGTTCAATATTGTTATTCCATCCTTAAAGTAATATCCAAGTTAGAAAGATAAAGATACATTAAATAACGAAAACAGGCTTAAATGAACTTTATTAATGCTTAATAAAGGTCGATTTGACCATTTGCTTTTGACAGATGCAATGTACAATTTTATCGAATTTATATCGTGTTTTATTTTGGTGTCGCTAAAATTATAGAATTATTTCGTGTGAGTTTAGTGTGAATATGTAAGATATTTCTAAGTATTAATTTTAACTCTAACTGACCAGAATATACTTTTACCCACAAGATGTAAAATTTGTACCAAACATAATGGTTTCCATATTATTAAAAAAAAATGTGAAGATTAAATTATTGACCTTATGTACTTGATTCTTTTGCTTACATCTGAGAAGTTGTATGCTGGCGCAGACTATGTAACAAATACAATCTGATTGTGTAAAAATCCCTACTATACAAATATTTAACTTTTACTATATAATTATTATTATAGTGGGCCGTAAAATCCACAAATAAAAATAAATTAATTAAAAAACAAGTGATTTAAAATTAATTTCATCATTCCTGGTGTAATTTGATCACAGCAAAAGATACATACTGTTTACTACCTGTTTGCAATACTGGAAATAAATCATATAATAAGGTAAATAACAAGTTTTATTTACTTGATATTGTTTTCATTTTATCAATCCTCTGTCATCATTATATATATTTCAGATTAGTTTGTATAAAAAATGGGGCCACCAAAGAAAATTAAAAAGTATGATTCCAAACCTGGAAGTGATAGATCAGGTAAACAATAGTTTATACAATGATTTATTTATATTTCAAGCAGAATATATATGTCGCCAGCTGGCTGGAAAAACTGCCTATAATAAAATAGTACTTACTTAATTAGTTGTACTGTAGTATTCTGATACATGTATAGCTGGCGATATGTACTATAACTATTGTTTGGGCTATCAAACTGCACACTTTCAGTATATGGAACAAACTCTGAAATCAAAAAACATTGTTTATTTATTATGTTTCTGTGTCTATTCACATATTGAAACAAAAATAAATAAAAAGTTGTGCAATTTGAATATATCCATATGATTATAATTATAATAACAGGTTTTTTAACAATTTTAAACATTGTAATTAACAATTATAAAATAAACTTGTTCTATTATTGATAATTAAATAGAGAATAAAACATATAAATCAATATGAATATTTTAGGCAAGAAAAAGAAAGTTGAGGATGACATGACTATAGATTTGGTGGATGATGATAATACTGAAAATGTAGGTGTGCCTGGTGCTGCTATGCAAGATGCAGAAAAAAATGATCAAGTGCCTGAAGATGAGTTTGGTGCCAAAGATTATAGGTTTCTTAATATTACTGTTATGTCATTTTGTTGACATTTCAACTATTGCAAATTTATAATATATGTGCTAATAAATTCATATTCCAGGAGCCAAATGCAACTAAAGCCAGACAATACAAGCCGTCCATTGTGGGTTGCACCAAATGGACATATTTTCCTAGAAGCATTTTCACCAGTATATAAACATGCTCATGATTTCTTAATTGCCATAGCTGAGCCAGTGTGCAGGTAATAGAAACATACTGAATATTTTTCTCAAGTTATATAACTTAAAAGACATAGTTTCATTGGCAGTCCTCTTAGAAGCTATAAAATTCTACTTAACTACTTATATATTTCAATTGTTATTTGAGGATATTTAAATCATTTATTTCAATCTTAAATTTTCCAGACCCCAACATATACATGAATATAAGTTAACAGCATACAGCTTGTATGCTGCAGTGTCAGTTGGTCTCCAAACAAGTGATATTATTGAGTACTTGCAAAGACTAAGCAAGTGTTCTGTACCTGCGGGTATCATTGAATTCATTCAACTATGTACATTATCATATGGAAAAGTGAAACTTGTTCTCAAACATAATAGGTGAGCAAACTACCTTATCATTTCAGATGTACTATATCTACTAGTAGACATTAGCCATCCTGCCAAAGATTGTAATTAGGATGTTTCAATCCATTTCAGTTTTGTGGATACCTTGACTGTTGATTAGCAGGGTGTGTACTCCACGATGCATTGTAATGCAGCAATAAAAATTTGCTTAGGGCATGTTACATATAATTCAGAACTCCTAGCACATCTACAAACATCTACCTACTAACAACTATATCTAGTTATCCTCAAAATAAAGCATGTTAATTGACCAAAACAAAAATAAGCTTGAACATTGAAATTATATAATATTCATAATTTTAAATGAGAAAAAGAGTTTGTGATCAACCTGAAATTTGTAACATGACGCATGTGTTATACATTTACAGGTATTTAGTAGAGAGTAAACATGTGGAAGTACTTCAAAAGCTACTGAAAGATCCAGTTGTGCAGCAATGTAGATTACGTCGCGACGGTGATGATGACCTTCTTTCTTCTGCCTTACCAAATAAATCTGCAACTGCAGCCACTAAATCAGGTTATTATAATATAACATATTTTGAAATGTTCTGTATATGAACTATGAAATTAAAACATGATATATATAATTCCAAACTACATCTGATAAACTTCCACTCCACCAATCCAAGTGAACCACAAAACTGAAATACTTCTCTATCTCCTTAGCATGTTTTAAACAAGTCCACTACTTAGAATTAACCATTCCAGTTCGTCCTAGAATGATGGGGAGGCATATTAGCGGTTGCTGTTATTTAGCCTATTGGTTGACCACGCTTCTATAATCAACGATGACATACTGTGGTGTTTCCTCAGTCTCCACGCATCTTCTGCATAGTGGGTTGTCCATCATCCCTATTGTGAAGAGATATTTATTTCGGGGCAATGTCCTGTTATAGTAGAAAAGTTATTTTCTGATTTTTCAGTCTTTTCTGAATCTTATGACTAAAAAGATACTGCATCTTTAGTTTGTTTGCATTCCGCCCTTTTCCTCCATTCTGTTAGATGTTTTTCTTCCATTTTTTCTCGCAGCTAGACCTTTTTTATCTGCGCCTGTAAAATGTATGACCCTCTCTTACCTAATTTGTCTTCTGTAAATTGTTGCCCAGTGAGTTACTGTGTCCATTTATACATTGCAAAGTTTGTAATTACTATGGATTGGTCCATATTATGGCATTCCAAAATAAGGGCAAAATTTGTATTATTTTGGAGGGCTTGTAGGCTATCTGAATATCTTTAAATTTTGTTAATTTATGTTTCTAGCTGCTATTGTCTGTACCGCTCTGATAATACAAACTATACACAAAATTAATGATGAAAATAAATGCCATGTGTTTTCTAAAGATAATAACTTATTGATTTCTTCATTTACAATTAAGGTTCTATTTATGAATAATATGTTGTCAATAAAATTTAAATTATATGAATACTCCCTACTAATGACCAAGTACTGGATCAGGTACAGTTCCGATTAAACTCAAATGATATTAATTTCTATACTCCGTTTGTTTAGGTAATTAACTAAAGGTAAACAATAAAAATGGCGGCGTTCAGGGATTTTCAACCTTTTATTACAATGTTTATTTGTATATTGAGGTGTATAAAAACTACATTGCATTACAAATTATTTATTACGTAACAACATAATTGTAATCAAAAGTAATAACTACTACATTCATTTTATTAGTCTGAGTCAGACTCAAAGTCAGATGAACTTTCACCAACACTAATTATAAAGCGATCACTGATGTCATCAGTGATCCTATCTAAAGTGAACATCTTTTGTTCTTCTTTAATTACGTGATCCTCACAGCGATCCTTACAGTTAAACGTGTTGCTGCTCTATCGTGCAGGTTTACTTTTTAATTTAGTAGGGTTATTTTAACTATGAATTTACAAGAAATGTTTTGAACACCAGTCTTTTTAGGTTCTTTACAGTAGTCACACCTTGCAATACTTGTGTGAAACTATTATAATCTAAGTTATTTATTATTTTTAAACTAAATAAATAATATTTACTGTTTAAAATAAACGAGGTAGTTATATATAGAAAGATATAATAGTAATTATTATGTTTAAACGAACCAATTTGTTTTGGTTACATTTTATCTCGGAATAAAAAGTGGACCTATAAAAGAAACCTTTTTATGATTTGTTTACATTTAGTTCATTACCTAAACAAACGGAGTATAGTTACTCTTTGTGGAAATTTTATAAAATTTAACTATACATTTTTTCTCTTTGTCTATTTTATCTTTTCATAGGCGATGATAAACCTGTGGCGAATGGCAACGTTCCGGAAGACATCAGTCAATTCTACCAGCAGTTGGACCGTGATGACGACGATGACGAAACCACAGACATAGCCGCCAATACAGCTGTTGCTTTCGAAGTTGATCCTGACAAAATTGAGGTATCTACATTCTCTTGCATTTTCTAGTGGTTGTTTTGATATGTCCATGGATAGAAACTTACTATTTGAGTTTTATTTTTATCAAGATTTTGGCAACCATTGACGTTCTCATCTTTTAATAGATTAAGAAAAAGTAAATGAAAAAGATATGTCAATTTATGACAAATATTCTCTGACAGGTTATTCAAAAACGTTGCATAGAGCTAGAACATCCTTTGCTAGCCGAGTACGACTTCCGGAATGACTCTGTGAACCCAGACATTAACATAGACCTCAAACCCACAGCCGTGCTACGCCCGTACCAGGAGAAGAGTCTCCGCAAAATGTTTGGAAATGGTCGAGCCAGGTTGATATTTAATTGTTATTTTAGTAATATGCACATTGTGTACGGTCAGCAGCTCATGAAGTTATACATTTGATCCACGAGAACACTTGTTATTACGTAACAAATAAAGGTGGCCAATTAAGTACTAATCTTAACATTAACAACCGTGTGTTCATACAGCCATCAAAATCAAAATTAACTTTATTCAAATATGACTTTATAGAAAGCTCTTTTGTTTCCCCTACCATTACCACTACCATTCAGGACGTATTTTTTAGCTGATAAGAAGAATGGGCGCAAGAAACTTATCAGCTTTATCAAAAGTAATAACAACATTTACAATAAATGATGTCGTTATCATATAATGTACATATGTGTTTACAATTTATACTGAAAAATGAATATTTACAATTTGAAATGTAATATCTTCAAATCAACACCAAGCATTGGCATCATTTAAATATTCATTGACTTTGTAATAGCCCTTACTCATTAGCATCTTTTTAACATGTACCTTGAACTTATGAAAAGGCAATTCAGCTACACTATGTGGAATCTTGTTATAAAAATGTATACATTTGCCCACAAACAAACCTCTAGTTTTTTGAAGCCTGTACGTTGGAACGGCAAGTTTATTTTTATTTCTTGTGCTTAAATTTTGCATTTCAAAATTAATATGAAATGTATGACAATTTTTATACACATAAATCACATTTTCATAAATATACTAAACTGTCCTGCTAAAGTCATTATATTAATCTCTTTTAATAAATCTCTAAGAGAATCCCTTGCTCGTTAATTATAAATAGCGCGGACTGCTCTTTTTTAAAGAACAAAAATACTTTCTATGTTAACAGCCGACCCCCATAATAGTAAACCATAGGACATAACACTGTGAAAATAACTAAAGTAAATTAATCTTGCCCTTTCAACATCTGTAAGTTGTGTTAGTTTTATTACAGCATATGCTGCAGAACTTAGTCTATTTGATAGGGTCTCAATATGTGGATCCCATTGCAAAGTCGGATCCAAAGAAATACCCACGAATTTAGTGAATTCTACTACTTCATTATTCATTTTAACAGTAGTATCTACTTTTCTTACATTTGGTAATGAAATTTTGATACATTTACTTTTATTGTGATTTAAAGATAAATTATTAATCGTGAACCAGTGCAATATTTTAGAAAGAGTACTATTTACAACGTCAATATCGCCGTTTCCTCTGTCAACCTTAAATATTAAAGAAATGTCATCTGCAAATAGTACAGTATTACACAAAGTATCAGTGAATTGTGGGAGATCATTAATATAAATCAAGAAAAACAAGGGTCCCAATATCGATCCCTGGGGCACGCCCATAACAATAGGAGTACCTGCAGACTCAGTCACACCAACAACAACTTTCTGGACTCGGCTGGACAAATAAGATTCGATTAATCTAGACGCTGCATCAGACACCATAATGCTTCAGCTTATTTAATAAAGTTTGCAGTCAAAAGCTTTCGACAGGTCACAAAAAATACCAATCGCATCCTGTTTACATTCTATACTTCAGACAAACATGTTGACTCTGAAACAGCCCTTTGTCACTCATAATAACGATTGTTTTCCTAGTTCAAAAACTTGTGTTGCTGACTATAGAATTTGCTTAGTGCCTAAAATAATGCTAACTGTAACAATAATAATCAATTTCGCTATATAAACTGTGTAATTTAATCTATACTAATATTATAAAGAGGAAAGATTTGTTTGTTGGTTTGTTTGTAATGAATAGGCTCCGAACTACTGGACCGATTTCAAAAATTCTTTTACCTTTGGAAAGCTACATTATCCCCGAGTAACATAGGCTACTTTTTATCCCGGAAAAATCGTCAGATCCCACGGGATGCGCAATAAAGGCTTCGCTCAAAAACTACTGCACAGATTTTCATGCGGTTTTCATGAATAGATAGAGTGATTCTTGAGCAAGGTTATGCTGTATTTTTTATCTCGGAAAAACGGATAGTTCCACGGGAAGCACGATAAAACCTTCGCGCCATAAACCGACTTCCGCGCATATGTAGCCGTGGGCAAAAGCTATGACCCTTAACCCTCTATAGACCCAATCCCGAAATCCTCGCAGGCGAAGCCGCGGGCAGAAAGCTAGTGTTATATATCTCTAGAGAAGAAGTATTACAAATCTAATAATTTTTGTTTATTTTTCAAATAACACAGTTCCTACAGCAGTTGTTACTATTCGTAACTTCAACAGATCTGGCGTTATAGTGTTGCCGTGTGGCGCAGGCAAGTCTCTAGTGGGCGTGACCGCGGTGTGTACGGTCCGTAAGCGGGCCCTCGTGCTTTGCAACTCCGGCGTCTCCGTGGAACAGTGGAAGCAGCAGTTCAAGTGCTGGTCCACCGCCGACGACAGCATGATATGCAGGTTATTATTTATGATTGAGAAGTATTCCAATATATTTTTATATGCAGGAATTTAAATATAAAAAATGAACTCTATTTACAAAGTCCACAAATTTAAGGCATGCGAAGTAATTTGATTTTGAGTGTCAAAAAAGAATACAATTTTGTAGTATATTTAAGTTTACTATTAAATGGAGTTAATGCTAGACTCTGAAACTTATTATAAATATTTATAATCATTGAATGACTTTTTTTGCAGCGCGTTACAGATACGAGGGCTGCTACTCAACTATCCGGAATCTGGGATTTCAATATTTTTAAACGCAATATATGACCTCCATGGTAAAATTCATTCTTTTTTTGAAATACTGGCCGCTATTTTTTTCCTTATGTACGGTTCTGTAGTGTTTTGTTTCTGATGGGTTTAAAATGTCATATAGCTGAAATGATGGAACTCACACGTGAAAATATTCGTGCTATGATTTATTACGATTTTCGACGTGGTTTAACGCAACAATAGTGCGTAAATCAATTAACTTCAACTTTTGGTGTTGAAGCTCTATCAAAAACCACTGTGTATCACTAGTGAGTTCAATCGTGGACGGAGTAAGCTCACGGACGAAGTTAAGGAAGGTCGCCCGAAATCAGTCGTTGTGCCACAAAACATTGAAGCTGTACGAAAACTAATGATGCAAGACCGTCATGTTTCGTATCGCGAGATAGAGGCTACTCTGGGCATATGTATGACAAGCATTAATAAAATATTACAAGAACATTTGTTCGTAAAAAATATTTGTTCGCGTTGGATACCGCACAACTTAACTCAGCATCAAAAAGAAGCTCGCGTCGAATGGTGCAAGAATATGTAAAAAAAATTTAACGGGGTGACTCAAAATCTGTTTATAATATATAACATCTACACAGGTGATGAATTTTGGATCTATGCGTACGATCCCAAAACCTAAGCAACAATCTACAGTTTGGGGTGTTTCAAAATGAGCTGAACCCTACGAAAATGAGTCGTGCCAAAAGCACTTAAAGCAAATGGTGGCCTGCTTTTTTTGGTATTAATGGTCATGTGGCTACAATACCACTGAAGAATCGTAAAACGGTCAATCCGGAGTGGTACACGACCATTTGTTTGCCGGAAGTATTTGAAGAAATACGTAGAAACAACAAGCGACGCAGAATCATTCTACACCACGACAATGCCAGCTGTCACACATCACGCGAAACAAATACATTTTTGGAGGCTCAAAAAATAGAATTGATGGGTCATCCACCGTATAGCCCAGATTTCTATTTATTCTCAAATGTAAATAATAAATTACGTGGTCAACGATTTTCGACCCGTGAAGTTGCCGTGGACGCGTTCAAACAGCACGTTTCAGAGATACCGCAATCAGAGTGGAAAAAATGCTATAAAAATTGGTTTCAACGTATGCAAAAGTGTATCGATCATCGCGGAGAATACTTTGAAAAACAATAAACCCATATTTAGCCATATACGTTTGTTTATTTTTTCTATTCCGGATACATAAGTAGCAGCCCTCGTAACACAATACTGCTCTATTTGGATATCTACTGCGACAGGCATGAGCAACATTATACAAACATTCAAATATAGCGGCAGCCAATACAGCATATTAATGTATGTTTTGGGATGTATTTGGTAGATTCACATCGGAAGCCAAGGACAAGCCAATGGGCGCGGGCATCTTAATCACCACGTACTCTATGATCACGCACGGACAGCGGCGCTCGTGGGAGGCGGAGCAGACAATGAAATGGTTGCAGGCACAAGAGTGGGGGCTCGTAGTTCTGGACGAAGTACACACCATCCCCGCCAAGATGTTCCGCCGCGTGCTCACCATAGTGCACTCGCACGCCAAGCTGGGTAAGGCTGCTGTACCCACTAGATATAACGCAGGTGGCTGATGCTAGTGAGCGAGTCTTAATAGACAATGGCACTCACTCAACTTTACTTAAATAATAATAATAAACTTTCTTACACTTACACCAATAGGGAAGATGCAATATTTTTATTTTTGTGCTCATTTTAAAGAACTCCACGTAGAATAAGACCACAAGTATATTAAAAAATGAAAAGACTATATTACTGAAAAAAATGCGGTTTAAAGTTGTCTATTAAATTTTCGCGCGAAAACGGTCCTATAGTACGTCACTCCTGTCTGTCATTGTCACTGGCTCACTGATTGTCATTGTACTGCGCGTGTCATTGCTGGCTTTAGTTGTTTTTTTCATTTATCTCGACTTTCAAGGTATTATTTTGTAAAAATTTACAATGGCCTATCTATATTATCAAATGATCATAACTATGCCATTGATACTACGAAAAAAAGACGTGTGGACGTATGTTTTGTGCCAATGAGTCCATCTACTTCAAATTAGTTTCCAAATAAATTGTTTTTGATTGGACCTTCTGACCCAAAACTGAGAAAAACGTGGTTTCAAGCGGCGAAGAGGAATGACATTTGTTCCCCAAAGACTATCATTGTGTGCTGTGAAGACCACTTTGACGTAAGTCGGCGGATATATTTATTGTAAACATAGTTGATCTGCTTATACACAAAAGAAACAGTTACCTACCTAACACTTACCCAAACTTTTCAATGTCTTTTTGTTTACTCCCTTTCATTTCTACACTTGAAAACTCTGTCTGCACTTTCGACAAAAAATGTCACTACCATGTCAACATTACCTTTTGGCAAGGTCCTAGAATCTGCTTTGGCAAACCCAACTTTCATGTTTATTCAAAAAACGAAATTAATTTTGGTTTAATTGTTCACTTTTACTACAACTTATAACCTCAAATAAGTTGTCATAACAGGAATGATGTCACTGAACGCTGATTGGTGTTTTAAATCCGTACCGATACAATAATTATTGTTAAAAAACAACATTATTTTAAATATAAACCTTGCAGTGGCCTGACTTTTTATATTTTTTTAGCATATTAATAACAAAATTTTCGTCAATATTATAATTGCATGTTCCCCATTATAAGATTTGTGTTATGTAATCTAGGGTAAGAGATAGACATACATATTAATCATACAAAGATATTCTTTTTTAAATACAAATATATATTAACAACCACAACTAAGGCACAATTACTCTTATTCATTGCACAAATATCTGTCCCCGCCGGCACTCCAACACGGGACTTGGCGACTTGAAACCAATGTAAAAAAAAAATAACAAAACAGCTCTTTGTTTTAGTGTTCAACTGAAAGTTTGGTTCAGTTTATACAAAGGAAATAAAGCAATGAATGTTGTATTATACAATAATTTTTGTGACGCCAGGTTTGACGGCAACTCTGCTCCGAGAAGACGATAAGATCGCGGACCTAAACTTCCTAATCGGCCCCAAGCTGTACGAGGCCAACTGGCTGGAGCTGCAGGCCGCGGGGTTCATCGCGCGCGTGCAGTGCGCCGAGGTCTGGTGCCCCATGATCCCCGAGTTCTACCGGGAATATCTCATTCAGAAGTAACTATTCATTCTAGTTTTATCGACTATTCAGACCACAAGTTACATTGAGCAGAGACGCTAATGCCCCATGGCATACACAACTATCCATTATAATGGTAAACTAACCTCATAAAGGAGTAACTATAATAATAATAATAAAAAGTGATCAAAAGAAGGTGTACAGAAAATAGGAGGGAACCGACCACCAAGTGGTCGATGGGCGACGGCGTGATGCTAATACCATGAGTAGTTTCTGGCGTAGCATCTGGTCGCTGCCTATCAACCATGTTGAAGGTGATTGGATAAGTGAAGTCAAACGAGAATGAGAGTCCATCGAACCAATGAGGCCTATTAATATAGACCCTATTGACATTAGTTGTACCATCCGTTCGGCACAGAACTGGAAATGTCCTGGACCTGATGGATTGCACGACTTCTGGATTATTTCAGTCAGTTTTCAGTTCAGTTTAGATGTTCTCATGCTCTTTTGGCTACACAATTTCAAACAGCCTTGGAACAGTGTTCCCTTCCTACTTTTATGACCACTGGTATTACTTTCTTGCTCTATAAATCGGGAAGTACCATGGATCCCAAACACTATAGACCCATTACGTGCTTGCCCACGATCTACAAGCTCCTTACATCTATTCTGACCAAGAAAATCTATAAACATATTATATCAAATAATATTTTGGCCTCAGCACAGAATGAATGTAAGGCTGGATCCCGTGGTACAAAAGAGCTCCTCCTTATAGACATGGCCATTAGCCAACAAGTTCGGCGGAACAAAGGATCTAGAAGAGAACAAAACGTTGGGCTGCATGGATTGATTATAAGAAGGCCTATGATTCAGTGCCGCATACATGGCTGGAGAGGTTTTAGAACTGTATAAAATCAATACAACTCTGAAATCCTCTCTAAGTAACTGCATGCGACAGTGGAGCACAGTCCTTAGTCAACCATGTAGTAGTGACGGTCGCTCTGATTCGCAACACTTGATAAAAATAGAGAGAGGCATTTTCCAAGGTGACAGTTTGAACCCCTTGTGGTTTTGCTTAGCACTGAATACTCTCAGCACTCTGCTGAAGGATTCAGGTCTAGATTGTCGGCTACGTAGGGTGTACAGGGTGAGGTTATTAGTCATCTGCTGTACATAGATGATCTCAAGTTGTTTGCACCGAAACACCAAAACGTTGTGGAGTTATTGAAAATCACGCAGATTTTCAGTAACTCTATAAGGATGGAATTCGGTGTAGACAAATGTGCGGTCTTGCATGTACAGCGGGGAAAAGTTGTAAATTCACTGAATCTACAACTTTCAGAGACAATGACACTCAGATTTCTGTCTGGAGCTGAAACGTACAAGTATCTCGGTATGTCAGTCTTTGAGTATATCAGTGAAGGATATCAAGGAATCGGTGAAGACGCGCTTCTTTTGCCGCTTAACAAAAGTGCTTCATAGTCTTTTGTCTGGTGGCAACAAGGTGGATTGGGTGATGCCTTTATTGGTGTACTCCTTTGGCATACTGAGATGGACTTAGACTGAGCTGGGCGTCTTGGATAGGAAAGTTCGTCAACTACTCACAAAACATCGCATGCTACACCCACGTTCGTCTGTTATGAGACAGTACATTCCACGGAAGTGTGGTGGTAGAGACTTTCTCAATGCCAAAAACCTCCATAACCGTGAGGTGTCCAGCCTCAGGAACTATTTCCTCAACTACGAATGTGGGATGCATCATGACGTTGTGGCAGTTGACAAGGGATTTACCCCTCTCTCTATGGCAGTTGAGAACTGGCGTAAACATACATACATATATGTCACGCCTTGTTCCCAATGGGGTAGGCAGAGACCACCTCTCTCCACTTGCTACGATCCTGGCACAATTCTCTTGCTTCCTCCACTTTCATGAGCGTCTACATGCATGCTCGTCGGTTGCGAGTACTCTTGACCCGGCCGTTCTTTAGGACATCTTCGATTTGATCGAGATATGTCCGCCTATAGTCAGAATTTTAATTAGATTCCAGATTTAACAGTTTCAGTGTTGCAACCTTATGACAAGTACTAAATAGTGACGTTGCGAAATTATTGATTCTTCTCGTTTATAATTGGACGTAGTTAAGCATAGTCCTTTTAAGTTATAAGCGTTTTCAAACGCTTACAGTAGTTTCTCTAATACAATGGTACATTTTTAATTATAATTTGTACTTTATTGAATCAAAAGAGTTTATATTTTAATTTTTGTTATATAAAATGAGTGGTATTTTTAGTTTTGAAGATTAATTACCGATCTGAGACTTTTCTTTTATAATTGTGTGTAAAATAAATAAAAAAATGTGATCATGAAGGAACATAACAAATAAAGCAGATAATGTAATATGGTAATAATTTATTTTATAAATTGTCGCCGTCATCGCTATCGCTGTCACTTTCTGTAACATTTATTATAAATGTGTCTGTGATATTGTCAATTAACATATCTAGCCTACTCATTTTTTCCTCTTCTTTGACAACATGGGATACACATTTAGTCCATTCGGTAGCAGTAATTTTTTGAATGCCTTCTTGAAATAAATTTCTCACGTCTGTCAATTTGAATGTTTTATTGTTTTGGGCTACATGCCCTTTTACCTGCGCCCATATCAATTCGATAGGGTTTAGCTCGCAATGGTAAGGGGGGAGTCTTAAAACCGTGATCCCATGTTGTGCTGCCATTTCGTCTACAGCGTACTTATTAAAAGACTCGTTATTATGTGGAATTAGTTCTAAAAGCGTAGCTTTTACCATATCTGGTTCGTAAGGAATATTTTTATTTAAAAGCCAATCTTGAATGGCAGCTTTTTTCCAGCTCATTTTTGGTGCAGTTTCCAATTTTCGGGAGTGGTAAGGTGCATTATCCATCACCACAATTGAGTTTGGTCTTAATTTTGGTAAGACTCCAGCAAACCACTCCTCAAAAATAACAAAACTAAGATTCGCAATGAAATAAGATATTCGTGCAGTCAGGCTTGGAGAATGATGCCGAATGACACGATAAACAAAATGGCGATAGCTGCACGAGCGCGCACGGGTTGCCAATACTGAAAACTATCTACTCTCTTTAATTATAAGTTTTGTTTTTAATATAAAAACAAAAATATAATCTTTTTATAAAATAGAACAGTGATTTAATAAATAATTATTATGATTAATTATGTATTTATGTAAATAAAAATTAATAATTTAGTCTTTAATTGGCACACTGATGGAACACACACTTATTGTTTACCGATTTTTGTGACATCACTACACTATTATATATGGTATCATTATTTCACAAAATGACAGTAGCTAATGTCAAATCTGGAATCGAATTAAAATTCCGACTATAGGTCGACCTGCACCGATTCGTCCTATCATTCTTACCTTGTGTATCTCTTTCGTTAATCTTCCTTCATTCATTCTTTCAACATGGCCGAACCATCTAAGCATTCCTTTTTCTATCTTTGTCACTACATCTTCAACTACGCCGCATCGCTCCCTTATCACACTGTTCCTGACTTTGTCCTTCAGATTCACTCCAATTATACTTCTCAAGCTTCTCATCTCCACAGCATTAATCCTACTTTCATGTTTCTTCTGCCACACCCAACATTCACTACCATACATCAATGTGGGGATCAACACGCCTCCATGCACAGCCAGTCGTGCTCTTTATGATACGTTCTGGCTATTCATGAAGTTATGAAGTGCCCCATTTACTTGAATCCCTTTCAAAATCACCATCGCACTTGCCATCTCTCGTAAACTGTGAACCCAAATATACAAATTCTTTCACTTGTTCTACTTTTTGTCCCTCAATCATAATATCACAGTTTGTCATACATTCTTCTCTTTCAAAAACCATTACTTTCGTCTTGCTTACATTCACTTTCATTCCTTTGCTTGTTAAAGCACCATGCATTATGTCTAAACCATTGGTGCTTAACGTCGAAAATCGCAAGGAAGTATGGAAGGACAAAGAGCTGCACGGAAGGTTTTATCGGGCCTTAATGGGCCCTAATGTAAACCTTCCGGCGTCGGTAAACTGGCTGCGCTTCGGTGACCTCTTTGGGGAAACTGAGGGTTTTGTCTGTGCAATAGGGTAGACGACTACAATTGATTATGGCCGTTTTTATACTATAATTATCTGATTTGAGCAATTTATATCTCATGAAAGTATGTCAAAATAGAAATTTCAGTTTAATTATTAATTTATATTGTTTTTAGATTTCTAAAAAATGAGCAATTGTTATTTACGTAATTCTAATGAAACGAACACATTTCTAGCATTCTCACATTAAATGTAACATTTTTCTATATAGAAAGTATACCTATAAACGTACAAATAACAAAGATATTTTAAAATTTGTTTGTACGCTCATACAAATTAGGCGAGTTTGCTGAGTTATGACATCACAATTGCAGTGTTTTTAGTATGGAGCGTTTTTGAGCAACCCGCGACAGCGCCGCAAACATGGCGATGTATCTTTAAAAGTAATAGGCGCAGGTATACTGTTGGTTCTACAATATTTCTCACTTAAAAGAGTACTTTTATTATATATAGTATTTAAAAAATTGTCGTCTACCCAATTGCAGACGAAGTAATGATGACGAACAACTATAGAAAATATATCCTAAAGGACGGTACCGTTGACATATATCGATCATGCCGCCGTCCCGGAGAGTCACTTAGGCATATTATCTCTGGTTGTTCTCATCCTGCAAACGGCGAGTATTTGCACAGACACAACCTAGTAGCCAGAATCATCCTTTTTTTTTGTTCCTCAGTAGAGGAAGGCTGAGATTCCTCACAAGGAGCACGAAACGTACCCAGGATACCCCCGCAACGGCAAGTGTCACGCAGGTTATGTCGGACTCCACGCGACCAGAGCGGTCCGGCCACGTGACCTACCGACTAAACTCAGCCTGACCTAGGTTCTAAAACCAAATAGGCAAATCGTGAGAGCGACCGCAGAATCATCCATCAACAGCTTGCCCTTCAATACGGCCTTGTTGAGCATGAGACACTGTACTATAAGTACGCACCAGCGCCAGTTCTTAAAAATGGCCGTGCGTTGCTCTATGGGATCGCTCTATCATCACGGACAGGACTATTGCGTGCAATAAACTTGATATCGTGGTGGTCGACCGCTCCCAACGTCGTGCAATTCTCGTTGATATTACCATCCCTCATGATGAGAACCTCGTAAAAGCCGAGAAGGACAAAGCCAGTAAGTACCTTGACTTGGCATACGAGGTAACCGCCATGTGGGATATTGATTCGACGATCATTGTTCCGATAGATGTGTCTGCGAATGGCTTGATAGCGAAGAGGCTCTCGCTTGACGGATGGATCAAGGGCCGGTACAAAAGGCACGTATTGTCCGGAGATTTCTCTGTGTGCAGCCCAACCACCGGTTTGCTTGGGCCTTGCCTCGCTGCCGGCGGCATACTAGGTTTAAGTTTTTTATAGTATTTATGTTTCTTTTATATGTCTATATTGTAAAAAACTTAAATTTAAGATTACTAATTATATACATTAATAATAAATATTTGTTACACTTACACCAATTAGCCTAGCCCAAACTAAGCTCGGTAAGGCTTGTGCTGTGAGATCTAGGGTAACAGATAGACATACATACATATATATTTTTTTTATAGAAATATATATCAACAACCATGACTAAGGTACAAATGTTCACATTCATCACACAAACATCTGCCCCACCGAGATTCGAACCCGGGACCTCAGAGATGGCGACACCTAAAACCGGTGTACTATCCACTGGACTATGGAGATCGTCGTAGATTTCATAATCCATCAATTTTTCCAGCAATTGTCTCAAACAGAAGTAACTCTCCCATATTATATATGCAGTCCAATCTAAAACTAACTTACACTCCATCCATTACATTAGCCAGACGACAGATTAGTCATGATATATTGGAAGTCATAATCCAGTAACATTCGCAGAAGCTTTAGTATACATGGAAAAACAATAGATTAATAGATTCTTTAACAAGTATTGCCAGGAATTAAATATTAGGATATTTTGTACAGGATCAACAAGAAGATGTTACTGTACGTAATGAACCCGTCCAAGTTCCGCGCGTGCCAGTTCCTCGTGCGGTACCACGAGCGGCGCGGCGACAAAACCATAGTGTTCTCAGATAACGTATTCGCTTTACGTCATTACGCGGTGAAAATGAACAAACCGTACATCTATGGGCCTACATCGCAGAGCGAGCGCATTCAGATCCTGCAGAACTTCAAGTTCAACCCGAAAGTGAACACAATATTTGTGAGCAAGGTGGCGGATACCAGCTTCGATCTGCCCGAGGCTAACGTGCTCATACAGATATCATCGCATGGCGGCTCGCGGCGGCAGGAGGCTCAGAGGCTGGGTAACATTGCGTGCATTACATCATTTTAGTTGTTAATTAATGCTTTCTTTTTATTAAATAGCTCCAACTAGTAATGGTCGTTATTTCAATAACAGATAATATAATGGATTATTTTCCTGTAATGAATAACACGTTATTTAACAACGTCTTATCTAACTGTTATCCTGCTGTTGCTGTTGACAAAATTATCGCTTAGTCGCATTGTTGTTGTTGCCACTTGCGTGTGTGCGGCACGGAGCGAGCGAGTACGACTGTGCAACAAGCTACAAGTGCGAGCGAGAGAAAGCTAACCGTTGTGTAGGCGTAGGCGCTCGCTCTTTTGCCTGACTGCTTATTCTTATAATATTAATCTTTCTCACAAGGAAATAAAGTTCCTATTTGTTTATTTCTTATAGTAATTTTACTAATCCCAAATTCACAATTTTGTACCTTCGCTCGTATGACAATTAGACTCATATGGTTTCCAGTGTGATTTGAAATAACAATTAGGTAAACTGTTGCTGGCTTGCTGGTGCCTAAGCTGTTGTCAATTTTTTAGTCACGCATTATTTGCTGTTGTGCGATCGCGCGTATGCAAATTAAATTATTCGTTGCAATAAGTAAAAAATAGAATGAGTCGATTATGTGAACAAATTTCCTCTAATTCATATTTCCCATAGATTTTTTACTGAATAGTAAAATATTTAACTTATACTTATGTTACGTTCTATATTTTTGATTATAGGACGTATTCTACGAGCCAAAAAAGGAGCTTTAGCGGAAGAATACAATGCATTCTTTTACACACTCGTGTCTCAAGATACACTTGAAATGGCGTATAGTCGAAAGCGGCAAAGATTTTTAGTGAATCAAGGTTACAGTTACAAGGTAATACATAAAACATACAATATTTTCAAAGATTATATTGATATAAACAATACCGAGTATTATTTTTTTGTGGACAGGTTATTACAGAGTTAAAAGGGATGGATCAGGAACCAGACTTATTTTATGGCACTCGTGAGGAACAGGGAATGCTTTTACAACAGGTGAGATAAATACTAAACCATCCTGTTTACACGAACATTATTTTATATTATTTTCCAGACAGTTTATATTAGCGTATATAACCCACAAATTGCTAGACCTAAAATACATGGGACAAAATAACCTTATAGGCCCCAAGGCGAATGACTTGTGGCCACTACTACTTTTTAAATTTATTTAATTAACAAATACATAGCTACCTGTATAAAACTTATTATATATCACTAATTATATAATTATCCAAGATATACAATTTAATTAAATGTTATAATCTACAGAAAATCCAAGTTATTAGATTATTATTAGATAGGCATATTGATGCTACTAGAAATTTGCTTGGAGCGGAATCATATGATACTGTTACGAGCTGGGGTCAGTAAATCAAACGGCGGTCTACCAAAACACTGAACTTTTATTAATTAGCAAATAAACAATTAACATTGTCATAGTACATAAGATTAAAAGAAAAAGTAATAAAAATATATAATGTTGTTTGGAATGATTTGGTGATTATAACTATATATTTAATTCATTTAATCTTCTCGCCTCTTATGTTCAAATGGCAAAATCCGTCACCAAATATCTCCTTGGAATACCCAAATGCTGTTTGTTTAAAAGATTACAATTTTATATGCTTCTTAAACAAAGATCTCGAAGTCAGTTGTCTCAAGGGTGGAGGTAAATTGTTCCAGCATTTGGTAGCTAGGTAGCGGAAACTACCGAGGGATGGAGTCCGCCGCCTGTACGAGGCGTCGTGCGATCCGTGGCCATGTATGGGGCTCCCGTGTGGTCGCAAGACTGCGCGAGGTCCCCCCGCTGCAGAGCTCTGCTACGGAGCCTGCAGCGGATAATGGCCATACGGATCGTACGAGGCTACCGTACAATCTCGTACGAGGCGGCGACAGTTCTGGGACGCTCCCCCCCATTCGACATCCTGGCCGACATGTACGCGGCGACGTATGCGTCGCGGCGTGTCGACCGGGGGGGCGATGGGGGGAGCGCCCTGGAACCCGCGCACGAAGTGCCTATTGTGGCGGCCTGGCGTGCGCAGCTCGAATTACGGATCTGCGCGCGCCAGCGGGCCGTCGGTGCCGTACTCCCGCACCTCGAAGCTTGGCTCAACGGGAAGGAGGAGGTCACCTACCGATTGACTCAGATACTCACCGGGCACGGCTGCTTCGGTGAGTATCTGTGTCGAATAGGACGGGAGGGATCGACACATTGTCACCACTGCGCATCCGACCTCGACTCGGCCCAGCACACGCTGGCGGAGTACCCCGCGTGGGCCTCCGAGCGCCGAGTCTTGGTCGCAGAGATCGGGCGAGATCTGTCTCCGCCGGCATTGATTGCGGCAATGCTGGCGGACGAGGGAGGTTGGAGGGCTGTGGCCTCCTTCTGTGAAGCAGTAATGCTCCAGAAGGAGGCGGCGCCGGCTCGGTAGCACAGCTGCGGCGCCGCCGCGGGTCGCCGGCGGGCGCGAGGAAGTCGCGACCGCTACGGCGACCCGGGATGGACCACGCCCCTTCCGTGGCCGGGGGGCGTCGTCGGTGGAGGGGACCGGGGAGGTGGTAGCTTCTTGGCTTAGCTCTTGGATAGCTTCTGGTGGTAGCAACATCTACAGGCTCTGGTACCATATCTGTTATGAAAAGAAGATGTTTTAAGTTTGCAAAAGAGATATGTCGGCTTCCCAAATTTTTAAGACATCAAACACCAGACAAGCAAGGTGCAAATGTCTCCTAGAGCTCATATTGAGTATAGAAGCCTCATTTAAATATGGTGAAATGTGACTCCTAGGCGGTATTTTGAAACAGAAGCGACAACATGCGTTTTGTACTCTCTGTACAAGGCGGCGAGTCTTTGACTGCAAGCGTGGACCATATACCAAGTCTCGATAATTAAGTTTCGACAATATTAACGATTCGCAAAGTATTATTCGTATCTTTTCACTAAGTAGGTTTCTAATATTGTATAAAACTTTCAAGCGATAGAAACAGGATTTAACTAGGTTAAGTATATGAGTCTCGAAACGGAGATGAATATCCATAAATATGCCCAGATTCCTCGCCTCATCCACCCGCTCAATAATCGTTCCCTGAATAGCAACCACAGGATTGTCCTTAATTACCTTAGCTATTTGATTTTTCGAACCAAGAAATAGGTATTTTGTTTTGCTAGGATTAAGGACCAAACCATTTCGTTTAGACCATTCGCGACACTGTGTCATTCGGATTGCCGAATAAATACAATTGTATATCATCAGCATACAAGTGATAGTTACAGTGCTTTATGACTCTTTGAATATCAGTACTATAAATAATAAAAAGTATAGGACCGAGTATAGAGCCCTGTGGAACACCACGCTGCAGGAGTTTTGGTATAGAAAATGCGAACGACCCATCCTCTCTAGGAAGTTTAACTGATTGCCAACGGTTTTTGAGGTAAAGCAAACCAAGATAGTGACCTGGAATCGACACCATAAAAGTGTAGTTTCGCTAAGAGCAGAGGGACGTTCAGACAGTCAAATGCGCGGGAAAAAAAATCGAGAAGAACCATAAAGCTACTGTTACCAGCATCTTGTTGTGCAAGTATGTTGTCGACAACATCCAACAAAGCCGTTGTGGTTCCCATACCCTTACGAAAAAAGATTGAACATTCGGCAGAATATCGTTACGCTCAACAAAACTACTGAGTTGATTGTAAACAGCTTTCTCCAAAATTTTTTATGGTAGGGCAAAATACTAATAGGTCGGAGATCTTTCAGTTCCGTTGGGTCATTTATTTTAGGTAATGGCAGTACAAGGGCGGATTTCCAAATAGTGGGGACTACTCCTGTCATTATTGATTTATTTATGATAGCTGTGATAGCAAAAAGTGTTCGAGGAAGCGTTAGAAGAAGCACATCTCTACTGATGCCATCTACACCCACTGCGTTACTGGTTGAGGATGTAATATATTTGGCCACATCGTTTTCATCTACTGGCCTCAACTTTAAAAGATCAGTCCCATGGCTGCGGGATCCAAAGTAAGACAACTCCGAAATCGGAACAGTGTCACTACCTGGGACATCAAGGAAAAAGTCATTAATGGTGTTTGGATCATTAAGGCTATCGGGAAGATAACTATTCCTAAAAGGGTCTGTCAAAATATGCTTCTTTAAATTCTTCCATAATGTTTTTGAATCTTTTTGACGTGAATTAATTTGATAATTATAATACGCTTGCTTTTCTTTAAATATACTATCTCTAACAAGTTTTTTCATTTCATGGTAATAATTTTTATATTTTTTTTGGTACGGGTGTAGACCCTTTATTGTACATCAATCCGGCAAGTACACAATCATGGTCAGTAATTGATGATGCACAGACAACGCCAGTAGAAGCTGAACGTGATTTAATGAAGATATGATCCAGACAAGCCTTACCTCTCGTGGGCAGAGTTATTGCGGGGAGTAAATTATGTGATGCCATAAGTGACAGATAATCGGCAACCTGAGAGCTTGTAGTATTGCTCAGGTCAATGTTAAAGTCTCCAACGACAACCATTTTAGGATAAGAACGAAGATCCCGAGCACAAGATCAAGAGAGTCATTAAAGTTGTCGATTACATGAATGGAAGGTGAGCGATAAATTCCCAGGATTGAAATATGGTTATTTAGTGTCAGTAGAAGACAATCTGCATCTCTGATATTTGCTATTTTGTTTACGACACTATAGGTGGACTTGACATAAATCACTACACCCCCATTTCTGTTACCCTGTGTGCCTGAGCGGTACATTGAGTATTAGGGCAAATGTGGGATTACCAGATCCTCCGTTAACCAACACTCTGTAAGAACTATGGCATCGACACTTAAGTCAAGTCGTTGTAACGCTATTACTAAATCATCAAAATTGCGTTGAATACTTCTAATGTTTAATGATAAAATTTTAGTCATATTTTTTGGACAAGAAGAATTCTCTACACGATTCAAGTGACTCATGCGAATGACATTTTATTGCAACAGTGTTATCAATTTCATTAGCTAAGTTAACTGTATCTATATTTATACCAAATATGGAAAAATAATGATATTAGTACAAATGTCATTCGCTTGTACAAATAGTTACTTCCACTTCTAATTAGTTGCTTGTACCTGAATAATGTTTTTTCACTCGTCCAAAATATTGAGTTATATGGTATATATAAATATAAATAATGGATGTTTAGTTTGAAAATATTTGTGAGTGTGTGTAGAAGTGTAGCAGAAGCACACTTGACAATGCAGTGATGTGAGTGTTTCAGTATATGTATATCAATCTGTGTCGTAGTATAGAAAGAATAGCTAAGTCCAAAATTAATAAAGATCCAAGCAACAATAGATAGCACTGAGCCCATCAATAAAATAAATCTGTTAACAACTCCTCGCTTATTTGTTTTGATTAGGATATAACTGATCATCCACATCGCAAGGGACTCTTCTGTGAAGTTCAATCAACGTTATTGATCTGATATGCTGTGGTACCCTCCGTCTTACGAATATATACTGATCCATTCTTAATCCAACAATACTTGTATTTGTATATAAATGTACGCAAAACGAAAGTGATGGATATTTGAACCAAACTAACAAATAGAAAACAACTCGTTTTTAAACTGGTGTGAATATCACTCCATTGCTTTACTGTTATGGTCTGAACGTTAATAGGTGCTGGCTGCGTCAGAGACCGAGTGTGAGGAAGAGCGGGAAGGGGCCGTGGGCGGCACCAGCGGCGGCGCGCGGCGCGCGGGCGGCAACCTCGCCTCCATGGCCGGCGGCGACGACGCGCTCTACCTCGAGCGCCGCGCCGCGCACAACAAGCACCCGCTCTTCAAGAAGTTCCGCTACTGACCGGTGAGCGCGTCCGCCTTGCACTAACAGCAACCTCGCCTCCATGGCCGGCGGCGACGACGCGCTCTACCTCGAGCGCCGCGCCGCGCCAACAAGCACCCGCTCTTCAAGAAGTTCCGCTACTGACCGGTGAGTGCGTCCGCCTTGCACTAACAGCAACCTCGCCTCCATGGCCGGCGGCGACGACGCGCTCTACCTCGAGCGCCGCGCCGCGCACAACAAGCACCCGCTCTTCAAGAAGTTCCGCTACTGACCGGTGAGTGCGTCCGCCTTGCACTAACAGCAACCTCGCCTCCATGGCCGGCGGCGACGACGCGCTCTACCTCGAGCGCCGCGCCGCGCACAACAAGCACCCGCTCTTCAAGAAGTTCCGCTACTGACCGGTGAGTGCGTCCGCCTTGCACTAACAGCAACCTCGCCTCCATGGCCGGCGGCGACGACGCGCTCTACCTCGAGCGCCGCGCCGCGCACAACAAGCACCCGCTCTCTTCAAGAAGTTCCGCTACTGACCGGTGAGTGCGCGCCGCCTTGCACTAACAGCAACCTCGCCTCCATGGCCGGCGGGGACGAGACGCGCTCTACCTCGAGCGCCGCGCCGCGCACAACAAGCACCCGCCGCTCTTCAAGAAGTTCGCCCGTTTCCGGCCGACTGACCGGTGAGTGCGTCCGCCTTGCACTAGAGCAGGCAACCTCGCCTCCATGGCCGGCGGCGACGACGCGCTCCTACCTCGAGCGCCGCGCCGCGCACAGCACACACAGCAAGCACCCGCTCTTCAAGAAGTTCCGCTACTGACCGGTGAGTGCGTCCGCCTTGCACTAACAGCAACCTCGCCTCCATGGCCGGCGGCGACGACGCGCTCTACCTCGAGCGCCGCGCCGCGCAACAACAAGCACCCGCTCTTCAAGAAGTTCCGCTACTGACCGGTGAGCGCGTCCGCCTTGCACTAACAGCAACCTCGCCTCCATGGCCGGCGGCGACGACGCTCTACCTCGAGCGCCGCGCCGCGCACAACAAGCACCCGCTCTTCAAGAAGTTCCGCTACTGACCGGTGAGCGCGTCCGCCTTGCACTAACAGCAACCTCGCCTCCATGGCCGGCGGCGACGACGCGCTCTACCTCGAGCGCCGCGCCGCGCACAACAAGCACCCGCTCTTCAAGAAGTTCCGCTACTGACCGGTGAGCGCGTCCGCCTTGCACTAACAGCAACCTCGCCTCCATGGCCGGCGGCGACGACGCGCTCTACCTCGAGCGCCGCGCCGCGCACAACAAGCACCCGCTCTTCAAGAAGTTCCGCTACTGACCGGTGAGCGCGTCCGCCTTGCACTAACAGCAACCTCGCCTCCATGGCCGGCGGCGATGACATTGCGCATCTAAGTTCCCTTATCACTCAAACATAATCGGATGCACTCACAGACATATTTATTATAACATTAACATAGTTGTTTTAAAAACTATGATAATAAATGTCATATAGTTTCTTTAACAACTTTCATTATTTATCAATTCACCAAGTTCAGGCACTAACACATGCGAATTATTATCGTGTGCACAATCATACTTTTAAAAAATTCTGCAGCCAAGAAGTGATCGTTTGTATGAAAATAATACATGTGCACGTATTTTTTTTAATTAACATCATATCAACTATACCGAATATTTATTAACATTATTAGAATAAAACAGTTATATTGTAAATTCGTCCTTTGAATGAGCGTAACAATTATATAACATGGTTTTTTTTTGTTTCAGATGAACAAATATTGAATAAAAATGAAAGTTTCCAATAAATATAATATTTTTTTTTGTAGTTTTTATTTGAGACCCATCTTTTCTTTCTGAAAAGGGCCCGGCCACATCTAAGCGTAACTTACGGCATACCTTTTGGCGCGTAGTATTAATAGTAATTGCTTCGTTCGATAATATACTGACGTGTTCAAATCAATGGGCATTGTATGAGACGTTATGTGTAAATATCAGTAAAACGCTATGCGCCCTGAGATAAATGTGTGATACGCATTGATGCAGCCTGGCCATATGCAACAACTAATTCACGCTCTACGATTGCAGCAAAGCTGAGACGGTAAATGGAGTACCCGAGTGGGCGATTGTAGAGCTGCAAGGATTAGTTCAGTTGAAGGATGGTGCGACGGGGCCTACTATCGTCGGCGATTTGCACTATTTCAAAAGAAACCGTCTCCCTGTGCTTATCCTCGGTCATCATGTTCTGAACGGAAAGGAAGTGAAACTCGAACAACCAATGGCGGTCATAGAAAAAGTGATTGATGACGGAAAAACCAAATATAACTTGAAAGCTATCGTTAAAAAGAAACTTTTGTTCAAATCCAGACCTAAACCTATTATTTCTAATGTCGCTGATAAAGTTTAACAATGTTAATTTATGTTGTAAATAAAATATTAAAGTATGTATGTTGTTCTTAATTTACTAGTTTGTAGGCAAATTAAAAATACAGGCTTCATCCCAAGTGATAATTTATTAAGACGGTAATAATATAATTATGTAATACATATGATTCTCTAATATGTCTATCTATATTTTATCCCTGCGTATACATTTAGTCTAATTCTTTTTCGCTTAAGAGGCAATAAAAAGTATACACAAAATGCTTATCTATTGCAACACAAAAATATAGCTTCTAACGTGTATTTTATATCAAGAGACCTCTGTGAAGTGGGGGGTTGGCAAGTGTGTGCCTTTTCGAGGGCAGAGTCCAGCTAAGATGGTAAAGTACGGGAGCGACTGGCACAATAGGCTTTATCTTTAATGAATATCTAGTCTACTTTCGAATCATATGGCGAACTATTAATCTGCACCTAGATTTCACTGACTTGGCTTAAATATTTTTAAATACAGTTGCGCAATATAAGAAAAACTGTTGAAGAAATTTTTTTGCCTACTATCTATTTAAGCATTATATACTACTTTCCATTTTATTGTTTAATTTATACCATACAAACATCAAACACGAATGTGAAAGTGCACAACAATCTATAACATAAGAGACTTAGCAAGTCTAAATAATTAACTAATTGCATTCTATATTTTTGTATACTTATTTACATGCCTTTATATATTCGTTCTATAAATTCATACCAATTACACGACTTTAATTTTTGCTCACCGGCGAGTTACAAGTGTACCCAGTCTCAACCATACTGCCAAAGTTAATTATATTAATCACATCCTAAGGGTAAATAACAAAAATTATAGCAACAGTAATACTATTAACCATCCCAGGTGAAGAAACAGTTTCTCTAATTTGATTATACATATTATACTTCTTCTATTGTATTATGCACTTCCTTTTGCCATTTTTTTATTTATATACTTCATAGATAATTATTAGTATATGCACAGTTAGGAGAAAATATTTTTTCTTTTTGATATGATATCTATAAAATATATTTATTTCGAGAATTTACAAATCTGTAACTACAAATGCTTAAGAGTGAAAAGTATTTGTACAATATACAACATTATAGTATGATAATGAAAGGCACTTCGCGTTAAAGAATGTATGTGATAAGATATATTTTACCCCTATAAAAATACTAAATAAATCTAAATTTATAAGAACACTCATTATTTTCAATTAACAGCAAAAACTTAAATGAAAAAGTAAAAGCACAAATCCAAGTTCAAGAAAGAATCCCTTTCAGTAGAAAATACTGTTTTAACATTAAAATTTTTAAGCTATTGAGAATTGTCTCCTGATGTTTACTATGCCAAAAAGACATATCACGTCATCAGGCGTCATCTTCAATGAGGTATAAATGTATATATATAAAGTTATAATTATAACAAAATATGTAAATTCGTTACTTTCCGAAATCTAACGCGCTAACATTATTTTTGACGGATTATTGTGTACTGAATTGAAATAAGATATTTTGTGATATATGCCAGAGACATACCGCGTCAGTCACTATTGCAACATATTTTTAGAATCATCAATATAGCTCACATAGGTTGAAATTTATTCCTCTAACTGACGTTAGTCATCTGAATAACACCCAGTGTGGATGCAGACTTCGTCCTAACAGTGTAGTGTAGGCACCATTCACTTGCTTAGACAAGACGGCGCTGCCCCCTGCGACAGTATTTGAAATACTGGCAACCCCCTACCATATAGGGGGATAAATATTTCGACTTACAGTCACTATTTTTTACAGTAGGTTTTTTTACAAAATTTTGTAATTCTCTAGCGAGTAAAAAAATAGCAAATTAACTAAAATAATTGTCTATGCAGAAGAAGCAAATAAAGTACCTATACAGAACACGAGTGACATTAAGTTAAAGCGATTTTTCGGTTCTCTTGAAGGCCTCATTTTCTGAGTTTGATAGAACTATCAAACTATTGTGAAAGTTATATTTAGAACTTAGGCGGTAAATAAAATGCTAGCTAAAATTTCTATACATAATCTTATAAAATCTAAAAACAAAGAAATAAACCATTTCATCTCTAGTATAACATTATTATTATCATCAATAAAGCTATATTTTTAAATCCAAGATGTTATTCAACAAAATCTGCTTTATGTTTAAAGTATGGTATTTAGTAATCGTCACTTAACGAAAAAGTAATCACAAGCTTAGAAATGAAAGAAATTAGAAATAGAACAGAATTTCGTCAATACACGACAGTATTTAATTGTACGTTAAATACGCTTCTTAATCGACCAAATGGACCATTGAAAAAGCACCCTTAATATTTTTCCGACAATAATATGGTAGGAAACGCGCAGTCAAACAAAATGACCTCATCTTCAAGGTTCATTCAGCACAACTCTATTATCAGTAAAGGCTTACCAAACTATGTTTTTGTTTTAAATAAAATGTTTTCAGTAAAAGCGAGCAGTGATTTACTATTATATATATGAAAGATGTTGCATATATATAATATTATATATATGAAACAAACTGCACCGCACTCGGTCTTATATTAAAAAACTCCACTATGTAAGGACATTGTAGTCATTTGAACAACGTTGCATAGTGTTGTGGAAACTTAAACCGGTTAGCTTTACCTCACTTCACCTCGCTACGGATCTCCCATCACTCGACTTTCTACTGTATTCAAACGCGCTTCAAAAAATTTTTCTGTAAACATAAATTGATAGAGCAAAATCAATTTATTTCCATACTTAAATATTGTAACTTTTCTATGTATAAATAGTAACTTCACATATAAATTTCAACTCTTGCAACGTCATACTATATAGTAAATTATTTAAAAAATCTATTAGAAAATTGTGAAACACTCGGTAGAATCCATTTTAGTCCATTCTTATTAAAGTTGTTGTGACCTGCATAAGATGAATAGCTACAATTTTATACCATAATTATATTGATAATAAAAATGTGTAAATTTTATATCATATAAATTATCTGAAAAACGTCAACAATTTTGTTTAACATCAAATCTACTTATTACTAATAGTGTCTAAAAACTAAATTAATTAATTTGAGTTACTCGAAATGAATATTTATGATTCAAAGTTGTTTTGGTCAAGTGTGCGCGTCAGGTCTTTGGTGGAGGCGCGGATGGAGTTCTGACCTTCGTCAGAGAACCAGTAGCTTAGCATGTGTTTTCGCTCCTCATCCAAATGTGACAGGAATGTTGACTCGTGCACCCTTCCAAGTTTCAAAAGCTTTTTCTTCAGTATTAGCGTCTGAAACAATACATTTATGAAAATATTTTCTTTACCAAAACGATTTAATTGTGCCTTTAACTAAGTCGTCAGAACGCTTCATCAGCAATCTTTAAACAGTAACAGGCCAATAACATACTGCGAGGTCTAGGTGTTCCTATAATAAAAGACCTATTGACCCACAAAAAAAAAAAAGTATTTTATTAAAGGGTGTATTTAAAAAGTTCCGCTTAATTGTGCTCCACTACCTGCACTTACCTTTTTAAGGGGCAGTCGGTGATATATATAGCTGGTGGGCTCGGTGATATATATAGGGAATAGGTATTGATGCTGTCGACTTGATTGACCTGTGCGTAGATCCCCAATTCGTGGATTAATACACTAAATAATACAATACATAATTCAATACACTTATCCCTATTTAATAATATGTAGTTTATAACTATTACTGGTATATATTTATATTGTAAATTGTGATAATCACACAGAAATACTAAGTAATTGAGTTTGGGAAGGATTCTCCTAAGGATCACAAGCAAATGTAGAAATCAGAACGACCGTTCGCATATTGTAGTTCCTGCTCACCCGCATCGGTTCCGTAATGTCGTTCTAAGCATAACTGGTTAATATTTTAACTAGAAATAACTTGGCTGGTTAAAATCAGTAAGTATTTGGTTATGTAATTAAAAGATTTATATTTGGAGTAATCTTTAATTATTAATAAGTCTTTCAATTTCAATATAAAAAGTACCGTTACAATACAATAAAATTATTTATTACTCCATGTAAACGTTTCCTCATCGATCGCCCATTTTACCACTTTTTAGACAAAGTAGTCGCATATAAATATATTTAATGAGCAGGCGCGACGCTATAATATCTACAGCGAGTATTATAGTTAGTATTGTGGATACCTAACATTCTACAGCACAGTAACGGCAACAAATGTGTTATCAAATGTAAGTCAAGTCTCGGTGACCTATATAGTAATGTATACGTCAAAACATTACAACACGCAGTTCACGATTTACTGTGATGTTTACTTTGACAATTTTGTTGCTACTCAAAATATTTGTATTTATCCATGGCACTACGAGCGATGAAGATACGGAACTTTATTATTATGGCACGGTTTGTTTAAAAATATATATACTTAACTGGACTACATCATTTTAAAACAATCAACAACGAAAATCTAAAGTAAATACTATGAAATCACTGAGAGTAAGTGTTAATCTGTCAATAAAAGTTTGGTCTAAAACCAGCTTTTAATGTTGTAATTTCAAACAAGAACTGCTAATTATTTCGCAGTCACATTTAATTAACATATTATTTTAATTCCACGTATTTTTATATCCTATAACCTAAAATTATTAATTGGTATGAAATCATCAAACCGAAGCAGTATCCATGTCGCACATAAAGCAAAGAAGACAAATACACTACGCTCTATATATATATATATATAGCTCTTTTGCATCACTTGCAGGATTATCATCAAGTACAAATAAAATATGCAGTTATAAAAAAAATATATAAAGGCAAATGCTTTTCATCTTGACAATTATTCACAACAGGTGTATTTTGTAAGTGTATCTAATTCAGTCACGGATGACCCAAATAAATATCTAATTTTGTAAAATTATAGGGTTAATTATATAGTTTAAGAGAATGGTTTATAGAATTAACAGTAACTTATACCAAGTTATTGTTAATTCTATAAACCTGGAGTAGACTAATCAACCTAAATATCTTTTCCTATTTTGAACTTTAATTACTTTTATCTTATGTACATTAGTATATTCTTGTTTAACTACATTAAAAAATATATTATAAAGATTATTATTAACATTTGCCCTTATGTACAATGACAACCGTGCGAATTAGATTACATTCCTCTTAAATTTATTTATATCACGTTTTATCGCTATAGTCAGAACTTATGCAATAAATAACTAACTGATCCTTTGCTTTATAATTACTGAAGATATTGACAACTCTAAATAATTTTCGGGTCAAGTTAACACATATTACAGATATGTGATATCATCAAGTTCCATGCAAGACAACTCAATAGTTCATTCAATAGAAAAGAAAACTCTCTATGATGGAAGTTCTTCTGCACAATAACTAGGGATCCACCCCTTATAGCAGATATTCTAATGAACCAGCTTAATAATTATCTGAACTAATAATTCATCATTTTTCAACAAGTGTAAAGTACATCTATAGTTTCTCACTTACTACTATTTTTGTAAGAATAAATCAAGCTTTACCAGATTAGCTTTGAATATTTTGATGAACAGGCTAATAGCAAATATCTTTAGTCAATACCTGGCTAGAGGCCAACTCTACTGTGTTACTACTTATTTTAAATAAATTGGAACTTATTCCAGTACATTAAATTACAAACAAAGGTTACAATTGTACTGATTACTAGAGTTTCTGTCTTACTGTTATAAAATCGTCACTGTTGCTGTGTAATGTGTTGTTTTTGTTATAATGCTTACAAGGGCTTCACCCTCAATTACCATAATTTTTTTTGTATTTCAAACAGTTTATACCTATATTATTTGCCTATTTAATTTGTGACTGTCTTGAGATGACTTGTTGAGGAGTCGTTGTCAAAGTTCGATTCCAACAAGCTTGAGTGAATGAATATTTATGACCCAGCGTCCAAGATTCCGTCCCTACGCTCGATCGGTAGACCCAAGTTTTCGAGCCATTGCGCAATTTGTCTTTTTCAATTGTATGGTTTGTCTTCTTAGGTGTAGAAGGCTCGCTTATTTTATTTTGATCTACTTCTATACGGCATTACATTATTTTTGTATTAATTAGAAACAACTTGCTTGCTTGATGAAAAGGTAATAATAACCAATTAATTATGCTGCATCGTGCTGCTGGATTACAAAGCTTAGACACCTCGTATACTAATGATCTATACGAGGAATCTATATCTGCAAACTTCATTGCTTGTGATGTAAAATCATGCCTGTAAATTGTTATCCAATTTATACTCTAAGTGCGATAACACAGCTGTTGATTTCTCAAAAATAAAGTGACGATCGCAGGAGGAAAGTGAAAGGAGTCTATCCGAGTGCAGCACGCGACAGGCGTGCTCGGTGCTACTACAGCGGTTCTGGCGCACGAGCGCGCTGGTGCGGCTGTGTCGCTGCTCGCGGCGCGCTCGTTGCGACGCGCCCGCGCCTTTCCATAGCCGTATCGAGCTCAACAATCGCGCATATTTCCAGGTTTTAACATTTTATTTTACATTTACCTCTTTCACTATCTTTGTAAATATAAGAAACTTATACGATATAATCTCCAGTTGCTGCTATACAGTCCTTTAAACGTTGAGGCTAATCATCAATAGAACCGCGCACTCTTTTACCGGAAAAATTCTTCACTGGCTGCTGGCTTCAATGGACTGCTTTAGGGACGCCAAATTATCATGACGTTTAGAGAAAACTATATTTCTCAAACTGGTCATAAACCTTAAATCCAGCGGATTAAGATTGGGACTAGATGACAACCGGTCGTCAACTTTTAATAAACTTCCGAATCTTTTAATTTTTAAAATATTGCTCAATTGTAATTTTTTTTTACCCGTAAACCAAGTTCATAGAAACTTTGTTTGTGTACCGTTTACTGCAACTCCGAGGTAACAGACAGACACTACACACATTACTACACGCTTAGCCGCTTTGGTGGGTCTATTTAATGACTGGCGAGTATAACTTTAAATATTGATTTAGATATGGCTACGTGCCACATTTAAATACGAATTAAAATATGAAGTAAAAACTGTAATTTTTGAACAGATTCAATCCGTAACCAGGGATCAAACCTCCCATGGGTGTTTTGCACCCACAGGTAGTATTTGCAATCTGTGGATACGTTATGGATATACTCAAACACAAATATAGATTGAATTCGCTATCTGGGATAGAAAAATGGATTAGGATTGATTTTTTAGAATTGCGGGCGTAAATCAAAATATAAATAATACTAGTCAAAATATTCGTCTATTATGAATATTTTCACTAGTAATCACAATAGTTTTAGTGCATCTGATTGGGTCTTTAGATGAATTTCTCAATGAGTAGATAGAGATGGGTCTAACATTTGGAACACCACGCACTCTTTCAATAAATGGCACGAAATGACTTCTATGCATTTATCTACGCACACTGTCACGCTTCATAAAAGACCGATCGGATCTTTATTTGCAAATCAAGCAAACTCTTGAGATAGTTTATGACACTACAATTTTTTCTAGATCTCAGCATTTAGCTCATCCAATAAGTTTCCAAAATTTCTCTTTACAAATAAAGATATACAATATTTTGATAGTAAGACTTTTTATAGTAAAACGAACGTATGTATGTGAAAAAGTACGTGCAAATTTTCCATTCGTTATACTTTTTTGTAAACATTTTCCATCCTCTAACAATGTTTGACAAAATGTGTGAAGTTTTTATGATGGCAGTACGAGTTCATCATTGGTATGAATTCCATATCTTTGTATTTATCCTGTGTGGCTAGCTTGAACTGTTATTAAATAAGCTATTAATGTATTTTACTTTTAATTTCAGTTCTGTCAACCTGTAACTGACTGGCCAATTTGTGGAGTGGGTCAAACTGCCTTAACAATACACACCACTTATGATAGAATTAATCCAGATGAATTAGAGGAGCAACATCATAAAAATATTCAATTGGTGCCTCCTACAGTGACTTTCAACTGTCTATGCAGGTCACCTAACTATTGGAAACAGATACCCAACGATGAAAACGAAATACAGAAATATCGATGTTTGTCATTGCCTCTTTGCACTACTGATGAAATATGCGGTAGTGTTAGCAATGACCTATTCGCGTTATACCAATCTTGTTTATGTCCAAAACATCATATATGCGTGCACAGCGGTGGAATAGCACGCCTCTTCATATCAGAAGTTCTTTATAGTGGCTTGGGCTGGAAAGCTCATTGTCAACGTATTGCTGATGACAGTTACGAGGATTGTTGACAAACCTGCGTCGGCTGATTGGCGATATCCCGTGCGACGACACGAAGTTGATCGAGGAATCCCCCTGACGACAAAACGCGACTGACGAGTCCATACTGCAAAGCTTCAAATGCGGACAATCGTCGATCAAAAATCACCATATCATCCACCTGAAAAAAATATTATAATATGTACATGTCACAGTAAAAACGCAATTTTAGTTAGGACACTAGGAGTATTCACTAGTTAAAACTAGCCGCAATAAAGTCCGTTATAAAACTAGAATTTATATACTTAACACTAATTACGTTGTACTACTGTAAACTGATTCATGTATATCAGAATATTCTAGTACTAGAAAATATATGGTATTACAAAGGTAATCAATAAAACTAGTATTAACTGATGGAAACGCATTTGCATTAAAATATGGGTTTTACTGGAACATAAAAATTAACTAATACTATCACACATTCTTAGAAATTATTGGCAATAAGTCAATATGGGAGTCAAAAGGGGTATTATATTATTAATGGGTGGGACAAGCCATGTACAATATCCATGGCTACAAAAGTTAACAAATTAAATCTGCCAATGGTAATTTAATTCCTTACCACTGATTGGGGCAGCCTACGAGAAGATGCAATGAGAGGAGCCATGCCAGGCGAAATAACAGCACAAGGCACACCAGATGTTAATGCAAATGTAGCTCTGTCCGCAGCTAAGGATGCATCTGCCAGTGCCACAAGTGCTAAAGCCAGTCCTGAACACATGTCCCACACTCCCATTAGTAGCATCTTGCTGTGTTGTTCCACTGTACATATCAAGTCCCTGTAATAATTCATAAATATTATTATATCAAATTACATAATTATGTTATACAAATAATTAATGCATAAATTGTACATACATTTTTTATTTTTTTTCTCAATGCAGTCAACAGTTAAAGGAAAGTTAGATTAGTTTTAATATTATTTAATTTTAATATATTTATTTAATATAATTGCATGCCACGCGGCTAAATATAGAATTTTACTGGTTGTAATAAATTTTGTAACACCTCTGTATCACCTGTATTTGTAACTAAATATGATTTGATTTTTCTATAGACTACCAGGCGCAACGACAGTAATCACAATTTTATGAATTCTCGACGACAGTGAGTACTAATCAGTTATATAATTTGTGACATGCCAATGCCATGCCTGTAAATGCAGTTGCAGTGGAAAAATAAACAATCATTGATAATTTGTCATTCTGTTCTATTGAAAAGAATTGGGCATTATTTGTCTTCAAATAACATCAAACAGAAACTCTTAATTATTAATTAATAGTATCATAAGACACCAAAAACACAAGAGCCTTACCTCACTAATTTAATTATTTCATCAGCAGCAATTTTCCTTATATCAATATCTTCATTTAACAATGAACTTAAATCTAGTTCTGAGCAAAGTGTCCCACATTCAGATGTTAATATTGTGACTGCAATGTCTGTTCTTGAATCAATATCTTGTAAAGATTTACAAATTTGTTTCAATACCTAAAAAAATGCAAGCCTTTTGATGTTATCCTTATCAGTGATCATAATACCATATCAATCATAGTAAAAATCATCAAAACCAGGAACATTTAAGAGAATGACTTGCTGATTTGTTGTGGTAGTTAGGTGGGACGCAGATAGATACAAGTTTATTATGGACATAAATGTAGATAGATATAAGACATGGATGTCAGTGATATGATGACGAGCACTAAATATTTTTATATTGATATATACTGCCTAGCCTATAGCACATTTGTTTCTTAAGAGATTTGCAAAAGAACTATAACCACCATCACCAGAATCAAAGTGGATTTTGCAACATGTAACATAAAATGTAAACTCACTGTACCCAGTAATTATCATTACATCCATATTGCTTGAGCTCACTCTGTGTAAGTCTAAGTATATGAATTGTAACAATTAGGTAATGAGACTGAATCTATAAAAGCTGTATGTTTAATAATTATTTTACATCTCTACCATCCCCTTCAAAGTCCCCTTCCAGAAAAGGCACAGGGTGTCATATCCAGCGAATAAGGCGGCTGTTGCAACACGGCGACCCCTTAAGACGCGCATTGTCGTCGTGATGAAGAATCCAGTCAAGCAATGTCTGGGTGCACCATGTTGACTCATTTTTTCGAGTATTCGGTGATAATAGACTTGATTTATGGTATGCCCAGATGGAACAAATTCTTTGTGGATTTCCAGTACCAGCTATCCAAAAAAGGTAGATCACGTTTTCATGTTCAAGTTGTTAATGCGAGTTCTTTCAACCAATGTGAGCATACGCTTTGGCAATTCTAAGTCATATAGGAAAAACTGGCTCTCATAGCCTATAACTCAATCAAGCAGCGTGGAATCATTTTCCACTTGTTCAAACAGTCTTCTGCAATGGTCATGCGATGCTGCTTTTGCTCCTTAGAAAAGTTCATTGGAGTCATCTTTTCACAAATTTTTCATTCCAAAAATATTGGCTGAAATTTGTTTGACTGTTACACAGTTCAATTAGATCCAAAGCTAACATTTGAACTGCTGATCGTCGAACTACAAGGATTAGGTCGCGCACGTGCTGCGCAATCCCGTCATTCGGCACCTCGTTTGGTGTCCCGCTCCGCTCCTCGTCTTCCACACTTTCACGCCATTAAGTGTTTTATGCCATCATAACACCTGATCACGAAACAAGAGCACTATCACCATATTTTTTTACAATTTTAGTGTATGTTTCCGAAGCAGTTTCGCCAATCTGTAGCAAAATGTTATTGTGATGCGTTGGTCTAGATTACGTTTCTCCATTTTCTTGTGTCATGGTGAGTAGACATGTTGAGCAGATGAACTAAACAAGCTAGAGTGTTGGTAAATATATCAATGGAGAGAGGAAGGATACCAAGGAAGCTGGAAGAGAATTTTAAGGTTTCAGATTTAACACAAGTGCAGCAATAAAATCAGTCTCATTATTTAATCACCACACCTCATATGAGCCAGAAATCTTACAGCATTATAATGCTCACATAGAATCAATTAAGAGCTCTTTCAGAATTATTTTCATCATCTTCACAGCTTATGGTATGTTATAATATCAGGTATATAAAAGCAATATATATATATATATTATATATATATATATATATAATATATATATATATATATATTATATATATATATATATTAATTACATACATATATATTAATGAAAATAACAGCAGCCACCACAATTAATTTGGATGTATGAAGTAGTATAAAGGTGGTTAGGTTTGATACAGCTTGTTGGTGCATACTAGTATGGTGGCTTCTGTCAGACATTTGCCATATATTTTCATAGTATAGCTTAGTAAAAGCTTGATTTATCATGTCCAGCCTAAACACTTTCTCTCTACCAGCTTTCATCTTTCAAATAAAATGTAAATACTCACCTCAGTATTATATTTCGATCCAGATTTATTAACACATATTTCTGCTACTCTATGATCAAATTTCACTGTCAAGTATTTTATTTCATCATCTTTAGGAATGTGGTCATCCAATTTCAACTGCTTTTTGGGTACTTTATCTACTTTGGTTAGATCTCTTTTCCTCTTATTTAGTGCTAATGACAACTTTGAATTCAGTTTCTTTTTTATTGATAGACAATCATTTTTGTTAATGATATTACTTATTGATTTTTTATCAGGTATGCAATGTGAAGACTGATCTGTCTCTAATTTAAGATTAGTTTCATTTGCCTGGGCAATAACTGTATTTGGAGTAACACTTGAGTCAACATCACTTAATCGCCTTGGACTCATGCAGCTGCTGGAATATGAGCTTGACGAGTGCCGTCTATAAATGATAGAATCATCTGCACTATGAGTCTCAAAATCTTCTGAGATGGAAGGTGATTTTACTGAGCTACTTAAAGAGGCTCTATGTTTCCCACCTAATATCCTTTTGGGGTCTGAATCTCCACTTTTAACCAATTCTTTCTTTCTCTCTCTAAACTTCATTTCTTTGGTCTCAGGTGTAGAACTTTGAATTTTTTTTATAAATTCTGCTTTTGTTTTTACATTCTTTTTTCCTTTAGGTGCTTCTGCTGTCAATTGGTATATCATATTCACTGCTCCCTCATCCATTAATAGTTTATCAATTTCAGTTAATCTTCTTGCTTGTTTACTGGTTTTTGAAGATGGCTTTTTCCATTGGAGTTTAGACACTGGTGATTTTGACTCAACTTTTGGTGAACTTTCAACCTTACCTTTCTTTACCGGAGGTTGTTCTCTTTCATTTTGTAGCTCTCTATTTTTACTAGGGTTCTTACTTTTAGTAAAAGTATCAGGATTGTCAGGATCAAATATAACTTTTTTTTTAATAACCCTACCCAATCTTCTTTGCGGTTGGCCATCATCAATTGATTTATTAACAGAAATATCTTGATCTTCCACATTAGTATCAAGGTCTCCCTTTTCTTCTTTGATTTCTCCATCTTTCACTGACTCTTGTACAGTTATCTCTTGGATATCTATTTCAGCTGTACCCTCTACAACATAATCATCATCTTCCCAGTCCCTTACCAAAGCATGTACAATATTCTCCTCTACATTTTTTGGTGATTTTTTTGCAATTGCCTTTTTCCTTGCGATTCCTTGTGATTTTTCCTTGTGATATTTTTTATTTGTTGTTCTAAGACGTGTTAGTTGATCTAATGCCATTTTTGTTTCTACAGAATTTGAAACATGGATAACTTCTTTATTTTTACTAGATTGATCATTACCTTCTAAAATATCTATTAATTCTTCTTTATTAAACATTTCATGGCCTGTAGATGAGTTATTATTATCCATATTTACAGATGTAGCCGATGTGTGCAGAAGTTCTGACTCTAAGCTTTGGTTGATTTCCTTCAATATATTGTTAGAAGAATCATGCACTTCCAAATCATCTACATTAACGGAATTTGGTGAAGTATCATTAGTTTCAACTAATACCTCTGTTTCAAATCTGACATTATCAGAAACTATGGTTTCATTCATAGTTTCAATTACAAGTTCTTCAGTTTGAACCTCAGTTATGTGAGAATTGTGTTTTTCAACATTATTGCTATCAACAGATTCAGGTAGTTTCTCAATGTCTTTAGTTATTTCAGAATCTGTAAGTTGACTAATAACATTATTAGAATCAGATGTTTTGGGATCTACATTAACATTTTCATGTTGAGTGGATGTAACTTTGCAGTCTGAGGTTTCTGATGAATCAACAATACTAGCATCGGTCTTTGAGTCAAACAATGTACTTGCAGCATCGCTCTCTCTCTTCGAATTCATAGTATTGTCTTCTACGACGATTCCATTAGATACAAGAGTCGCATCTTCCTGATCACAGGACTCTTCAACTACTCCTTCATCTAACTTATTATTTGTAGTAATAGACTCTATAGGTTTATCTGCAGTGGATTCCATTTCTTACAATACTTATAGCGTAATATCTACACTTTTGCACTTTCAACGATTTCAATCCAAAAACAATATATTACCACAGTACAAATATTACTAAACAATAACCTAATTTTTGATGTAGTAAATTATACATTTACGTAACGTTGACTGAATCCATTGAAAAATAATGTCAAACTTCAAATGAAAACATAAATATAAAACTATTTAAACCGCAATACTTAAAAAATAATTAGACCAATATACTAAATATTCTTATTTTTCTTGCGTTGCGTCCATTACTACAGATAGAAAACGCATAACCACAGACTCGCATAACGCATTATTTTACTTACAGACTTTAACAGTTTTTTATCTCAATGCACAAATCAGTATACATGTAGTGTTTCTTTGTAGGAGGTGTAAAGTATATAAAGTGACACAATTTAATAGAGGAGACAGAAAATTGATTTTACCGAGTTTATTGCCTGTTCGTCTCGAGAAGGTTATTTTAATATCCGAACAGATAGTAGAGTTATTTTTAAGTACAATAAATACTACGTTACAACTACATAATGACTTTTTATTATTTGATGCTATACATTGATTCATTAAAAATATAAGTAAAGCTAGTGCTAGTTATTTCATTATTTTCATATTCATCAACAATTTTCATAATATCGATATGTTAATATTAGAATTTTGACAATTGATATCCAAACTTTCAAGGAAAGAGCGTACTCCCATTTAAAAGGCCGGCAACGCGCTTGTGACTCCTCTGGTGTTGCGGGCGTTCATGGGCGACGGTAATTGCTTACCATCGGGTGATCCGTCTGCTCGTTTGCCCCCTTTTTTTTTTTTTACGCTGAGGAGAATGCATTGAATTGCATACCCCGGCTGCGGAGAGCCGGTGGTTATGTGGGGCTCTTCTCCCCAGAAGGGGGAGGCCTACCCACTAAAAACCTCAGCGATGGCCATCCTCTGGCGTTGTAGGGGCCCTCAGGATCAAGTATCGCATCTGAGGACCCCTGGCCTTTGCACCCCTGGGTGCATTAGGGGAGCCCTTCTCGGGGAGGAGTGATCTTGTCGTCTCCTCCCCTCCGACCTCCTACGACGTCACCCCCCGGCCATCCGGGGGTGAGGTCCCTCCCGGGTCGCCTCCACGGGCACGAACTGCGTCGCGCCCGCCAGCGACCCGTGGCGGCGCCTCAGGCCAGGCTATCTGGCCCGAGGCCGCCTTCTTCGAGCGGGATCGGCCATCTCCCGATCCCGCTCGGCGGCCTCCTTCTGGAGCATCACCGCTTCACAGAAGGAGACCACAGCCCTCCAACCTCCCTCATCCGCCAGCATTGCCGCAATCAACGCTGGCGGAGTCAGATCTTGCCCGATCTCTTCGACCAAGACTCGGCGTTCGGAGTCCCAAGCAGGGCACTCCGCCAGCGTGTGCTGGGCCGAGTCGAGGTCAGATGCGCAATGGTGGCATCGTGTCGTGTCCTCCCTCCCTATTCGACTCAGATACTCACCGAAACAACCATGTCCGGTGAGTATCTGAGTCAAGCGGTAGGTGACTTCCGCCCTCCCGCAGAGCCAAGCTTCGAAGTGCGGGAGAATCGCACCGACGGCGCGCTGACGTACGCAGCCCCCACGCTCTAGCTGCGCACGCCAGGCCCTCTCGGCCCGTCGGTGCAACTCCCGTCTGTGCATTCCGTGCGCTGCCGGGGGACTCCCCCCGTCGCCCCCCCGACCGACATGTCGCGGTGCGTTGTACATCACCGCGTACATGTCGGCCAGGATCTCGAAAGGGGGGACCGCCTCAGAACCGTCGCCGCCTCGTACGAGATCGTACGGTAGCCTCGCACGATCCGTATAGCCATTGTCCGCTGCATGCTCCGGAGCAGAGCTCTGCAGCGGGAGGACCTCGTGCAGTCTTGCGAATACACGGGGGCCCCATACAAGGCCACGGACCGTACGACGCTCGCGTACAGGCGGCGAACACCATCCCTCGGTCCCCCGAGATTGGGCAGCAGGCGATGTAAGGCGCCCGCGACCCTCTTGATTCGGGGGACCAATCGCACGAAATGCTCCTCGAAGCTCCATCTGCTGTCCAAGGTGAGGCCAAGGTACTTGATGTAGGGCCCCACCTGGACCTCCGCGTCACCTACCCGTATCCGGCAGCTGGGTGGTTCCGGCGCTTTGGAAGGCCGTGGAACCATAGCGCCTCGGTCTTGTGCGGCGCTATTTCTAGACCCAGCCGGCGGATCGCCCTCACGATACACGCCACCCCCAGCTCGGCAAGCCTGAGCGTCTG